>CM076266.1:32686590-34110757 GCA_038380795.1 Pyrocephalus nanus | reverse complement strand
TCAAGATTGCCAAAAAAGTTTCATAACCATTGAACTACATAGTCTATTGTGAGATTAAAGAACCCACAAAGTTCCAAAATATTTTTCAGGTTCTGTTTTGAATTGAAGACAAGTTTTTCTACAATCATCTTTCACATAAGCAACTAAATTGAAATTAGGTAAAATATTCCAACACAGTTGATAATTATTCTTGATAGGAAACTTTTTACATAGCTGAGTGAATTTTGAAGCTTGACTTCATAAATATTTTCTAAAAACTAGTATGGAGTTTTGAAATAATGTACACGTGTGTGGTGGGTTGACCTTGGCTGGATGCCTGGTGCTCATTGAAGCTGGTCTATCGTTCCCCTACTCAGATGGACAGGGGAAAGAAAATATAGCAAATGGGTCTGTCAGATATGAGGAAGCTCCAAGAGATTCTTACAGAAGCCATCCCTGTAGCCCCCACTTCCAAAACCTTGTCACACAAACCTAATAAAATGTGGCACTTAGGAACATGGTTTAGTGGTGGACTTTGCAGTGTTAAACATATGGCTGGACCTGATTATCTCAAAGGTCTTTCCAGCCTACATGATTCTAGGATAAACAAAAGTTGCTTTTAAAACACAATACAGTGTGCCCTATGGCAATATTGCATTTAAAGTGGTGAGAAAGTCCAAGTCATTCTTTTTCCTGGGAAGAGGGAAAAAAAGACCTTAAGGTTTGTTGGCTATGACAGAAGGATGCTATATCAAAATGATTATCCTCTAAATTCAACTGTAATGTCCTTACATACTGTTGAAAAATTAATATTATATGACAGTCATGAACCTCAACAAAGAATGTGGTTGACATTTTCTTTCAGCAGCATACTCTGCAAATTACAGCAACCGAATTTGAAGGACCAGTCACCAAGGCTGAAATGCCTTGAAGGAAGCAAAGAAAAGCATTCATGGTGTAGTTGTCAGAGGAAAATATCTTCTGATTTTTATGGCTTTAGACTGCTGAAGATCAAGGACACCATCAAATACCTAACGTTACACACACACAAAGAGAATTAAAATAGTTCAAATCCTGTTAAATAGTGTCTCTTCATTGATTTAGCATTTATTAAAAAGTGTGACTGTTGTCTTCACAAAAAAACTGTACTAGCAATTAACTCAGAGTATCTTCTAATTATTTCCTTCTTTGGAATTTTTCACGAGCATCTTCATTTCTATGTGAAGAGTATCCTTGCATGCATGAGGAAGTGCTTGTTCTACAAATTTAAATTGCTGTGGATTGTAGCTGCAGGGCTGGTTACTATATTCTTCCTCTAATCTCTAAGACATGTTTTTTCTAATCTTAGAACACTCATACTCTTTGCCAATCCTCAAAACTACAGTGTCAGCTTTTGGGAGATAAATAATCATGTGCTTTACCTTTGAGATCTCAGCTTCCAGTATACTACACTGTCCTTGCACAACAGACTGAAATGGAAATGTATTTTCAGTATTTCATTTAAAGAGCCCATGAGCAGCAGTGGCACGGAAACACAGAACAAACTTCTGATACTTCCACACCATTTGAAAATGACACTGATAAAATAATGGTAGATCATTTTAAAAAGAAAAGTATATGCTCATCCTAATGAAAATTCTGGATAAGCCTACTCTAGCCAATAATTGTAACGGGTCCAAATACTATTCCTTCTTTATGTCTGTCATTACACTGTCTTCCAGTCTCCCCTTTTGAAAATGCTCTTCAATCCAACACAAACTTCATTTTGCCATTTGACAGCATCTACAGAAAGATGACTAAAGCAGCATAAGAAAGCTTCTTTCTATGTGTTTGGTACAATTTCACTGTCCTTCCTTGGCCTGTGATACTTAGGAACACTGTGTGCTTTGTAAGCACTTTTCTCCATACTAGCCCATGAAATCTCTCTCTTAATTTCTGTTCTATTGGATATGGTAGTCTGAATGAATCCATTTGCATGCTAGCACCTAAACAAAAGATATAATTTAGAATTTTACTGAGGAACCAAAATTAAAAGTACAGGAATTTTAGGCTTGGTATATAACTCACCATCCCTACTTAATTTCCTAATTATTCCTTCCTAGTGAACACTTGAGGTACCCCTTCCTTTCTGTTGAGAGTGTCCTTGCATGCATGAGCAAGTTAAGCCTGGATTCATTCTACCTTGAGCAGCCATTTACCTACGCAATTGCAAACAGCTTTTTTGGTTTTTAATTCTTACATATGGAACTTCTTTAGCATAATGCAATTTTCAAAAGATTTATACAACAGTCAATATTCAGGCAAGACCACTCAAAGACAATGTCTTCAATAAGTCAGGTTCTATTCTAACCTCATAACAACCTTATATAACAGTTAGAAGTACAATAGAAGTACAAAAACTTTTTTTTTAAAACAACCTACTTATTGTTCTGTTCAAAATAATAAGCAGATGAGCCACTTACATTTAAAATACTTTCTCCAGAAACAAAGTTCAGAACTATACCAAAAGAGGAATAGACAACTACAGCTGTGAAACAACTATGTTAACTACAGTAGTCCCTGTTACTTCTAGTGAACCTGATTTTGAATAAAGATCGCTGAATACAGGACTATATCATCAATGCCACATAAGTAATTTAGGAGTCAAAATCCTTGTGAAGTTAAAAAAAAAGATCTCCAAGAATATAATAACATTTAATGATCAGATTACCTAAATAATAGGCCAGATCCTGGAACACTTTAAAAATATTTAAAAAACTAGACAATCCTATAGAAACAGTGGAAGAGATGAGCTATACAAAGAACATGTTTCTGATTATAAGAATATCAACATTTTATTCTATTCAAAAAGGGTACCTTAAGCCTCACTGTAATACACAGAGTTAGACTGCTCCAGTTTTCATTTAAATCAATAAAATGTCATCACCATAACAGAAACTGGACAGATTTTTAAGGAAACACTTCAAAGGACTGACAGAATTGTCATTATAAGACAAACCATAGGGACTGCAAAATGTACTCCAAATTGTACTTATTTAAACTAAGTAGATAAGATTTTTGTTTGATTCCAACAGCTTAGGTCTGACTCACCCCACTGTTAGTTTATTTCATGCCACAGGATTATACCAGGAAACAGCCCTTTTGTTATAGAATTTTGTAATAATTGAATGCATCAAACTATAGTAGAATCAGCTTCCTTACCTATCAGGGACACAAGAAAAATTACATATGCAGAGATACTCTCTCCTCTGCATTTCTGGAGATTTGAAATTTGAAAAGCATGACTATCTCAGGAGCACTGTGGCTCAGTTGCTGTTTCCCAGCTGTTACTGCTCCCTGCCTAACAGCATTGCACTGAACAACTAGCAAGGAATAGACAGACAGTTTGTTGCCCTGGCCCTGCAAAATGCCAATGTACTTTTCCCAACATGCACACTGTGTCTTCTTCCTCCCCTGCCAAGAGCACCTGAACACTTCCAGCTCCACCTCTTGCTATTTCATGCTCACGGTGGCCAGTAGAACATCTTATGACTTGCACAGCAAGTCATGATACAGACAAGGAAAAGCATGTAGAAATGCAATAAAGTAGTATCTCTAAGTGCTCCTTATCTATTGCAGGATGCAGATGTTGCTTCATTTATGCTGGAGGTACCCTGAGAAAGCAGTCCTGAGGGCTACAAATGCAGGACGCTGTTTTCAGACATTGTTGGATCTTACGTAAGTCAAAATAACCTCTTTCTAAATCCATGACAGAAGATGAGCCACTATTGCAGATGCTACTCTGACATCCTAGAGCTGGTGTTTACTTTTTGCTGCAGTACAAAATACCTGTTAACTTTCAGCAAGATGCTTAAGGGCAACTAAGACATCAGGATTTAGAAAACCAAAATGAGATGATGATAAAAATAAAGTCATGTGCTTTTAGAAGTCATATTGCATTATTATTGCAATTTGGTGGCTCTAGCTGTGAACCCATGTCCAGTCGTGACACAGTCTTTCTCTGCTTCTTCTTCTTAATAGCACCCTAATTCAGGGAGATATTGTATGGACATTTATAAACTATTTATAAACTACATTTATAAACTATTAGGTTATTTATCTCTCTTGCCACCCCAGGTATCCAAGGTAAACTTATGAAACAGTATGAGGAAGGCTTGTCCTTCCTAAAATACTGTGCTAGATGTTTGACTGCTTCTTCCCACACATTTCAAAGGAGTCAACCAGCAAGATGGAAGAAAAGAAAACGGTACTTCATACAATGCATAGTTAAGCTGTTGAAATTCCTGGCCTAAAAATGTGGGTGCTTAAGGATTCCATGGGCTCAAAGAGGGACTGGAAAGACCAACAGGGAGGAAGAAAAAAAAAAAAAACACCTCTGAATCATGCTACAACTCTGGCCTTGACAATCCCTGAGCTGCCAAGTATCAGAGGATATATACACTTACTGTGTTTTCCTATGTATTCGTTTACGTTCAGTCAAACAATACTACCAGTCCCACGTACAACAGCAACTTCTATATATCTGTACAGAATCATTAACAAAATAGGGCCAATTCATCTTCCCCTTTAAAGTTCTACTTTAATATTCTAAATAAAAATATTTATTGACTCTCATTATTTGGACAATTCCAAGTGCTGCGACATCCAATTCTTGGCATGGCTGCGATAAACACACTAAAATTAGGATACCAGATAAAATTAAGCACTTTGGCAATTGAAGTTGGATTATCTCAGCACTGAATTCATTGCCAGCAATGGACACAGCAGGAAAAAACAGTGTGAAATGTTTGCAATTGAGTTCACAAAGTACAAGCAGCTGTCTGCACGCAGAGCATCTTCTGTTGTGTCTCAAAATACAAGGAGTAGAGTACCTTTACTGTGACACAGAGTACCTTTACAGCACACAAATGAGTAAAATAACTGAAAAAAAGAGGAATATTCAGGGAAAAAAAAAAAAAAAAAAAAAAAAAGAGGAATATTCAGGAAAAAAAAAAAAAAAAAAGATGAATAACAGGAATGCAGAATCCTATCTGCCCATACCATTACAAAACCCTTTGTACAACAATTTATCAAAGCCATGAAAGATAATAGTGAGAAAAACCCCAGTGAAATCCAGGAAAGGATATTAAAATACAATTTAGATGATTAATTTTTACAGTTTTAGTTTGACTTTAAGGATTCAGATACACTCACCATCGCATAAAAGTAAGAGATTTTCAGTTTCCAAAGGTCAGGTAGGATTATTTTAGTTCTTTTGGAGGGTCTTCCCTATGAAACTGCTACTCATATTTTGCTTCTTCCCCATGAATGCTACTTGTTTTTTAAACTCAAGGAACTTCAACCAAAACTGTTATGTGAGTGTTGTCACTAGTGGAAATTATCACACCAGTAAAACAACAAAATATAACTGGGAAGGACTTTAATGTAGTGAAAAATGTGTACATATAATAGAGGAGCACAATGAGAAGCTAAACAGATAGGCCCCTAGTTCTCTAATTCTCAATAAGATATTGGCAAGGTCCTAACTCATATGGGTGCTTTTCCAAAGCCCACTAAAACTCATGGGAAAAAAATTGTTTCAGGACCAGTGCTAAGTCAACGTTTTTTCTAAGATATTTAAACAAAATTTTCTTGTAATCCATCTTTCAGACAAATTTTCTTTCCAAAAAACACTATCTCAAGCAAGCACTATCTCTTGGGGGTTATAATTCCTATTCCAACACTTTGACTGCACAATTCTCTTAGAAGACAGTTCTTCATTTCAGCTTTTAGTGCCAGATAATCCTTGTTATTTATACCTTAAGTGAAGCTGAAACCAATTCTTCTTTTATTTCCTATGGGAAGACAAGAATAGCAAAGAGAATTGGGAAATGAGACCTTGAAGTCAACAGATGTTTGAGATTAAGGCATAAGAAAGTAGCACTCCCTAATCTTAAAGTACTGGACAATGAAAATGAAACTGGGTTCCTGGGGTCTGGGCTAGGACAGTCTCTGCATGTAACAATTCTGACAGGAGACCTTGTATATACTATCTCTGCTGCTGGACCAAGGTGCCTAAGATAAACCACGGCCATAAGAGGGGCTGAAGGGCTGAAACTGAATCTCATGGCACTGTTTAGGGGTACTGCATGAGAGGACTTTCAACCAGACCATTTCTATCCTTTTGCTTCCAAAATATATAAACAACTTCTCACAAAACCACAAGCTCTAAGTGCTTCCAAAGAATGGTGGTAGGTGAAGGAAAGTCAAAGCTGATAATGCCTGTACAAGCAGGTATTTCCGTATTTCTCATTTGTAGACTCCACTAACATTAGAAAACTTTTGTATTTTTGTCTAGTTTCTTTGTATGTTGTATTTCTCTTTTAAGAGAAATCAGCAATTTAATGCTATTAGTGATGTACCCTCCTAAGCATGTCACCTAGCATGATGTCAATTTAGAGACTCAATTGCTTGGAGGATAAGTTGAAAAGAATAAAAGTATTCTTGAAGCTGTGGGAAACACAGTGTGCTACTTTGACCATGCTTCATTTCAGTTTGATGCTGATTTGAGGCTCAGGGGAACTCTTGGAGGCTATGTTAAACACTGTGCTGAAATAAGCATTCGCTGGAAAGTGTCACAGTCTGGATTCACCTCCTGAACAGTTTCACAGCACTTTTGTCCTTTTCAACAGCTCAGTCATACAACACATAAGCTTTAAAATAAAAATTGAACTATAAAGCTATGCAGTAGTATAACAGAGCTCAGCACAGGCCAGGGCAAGATGACCCTAGCACATACAAGGCAAAAACTACTTTGATAGGATTTGATTTGCACTGAGTCAAAAGATATTTAAGCTGCAGTTAAATTCAGATCCTTTCCTCTATATTTTGAAATCTCTGCCAAAATTTTAACAAAATTTTACTTCCATTTAAGCTATAAATACAGGCTAAAATAAGATTTACAATATTAATCACACAAATTTGAGAGCAATTCAGATTGCCAGCCCTGCCCAAGCAAACAGCAACGCAGGGATGCAAGTCATCCAGGGAAACTGCATATGGGTTTTTTTATGCATTTCAACAATATGTTGGATTAGCTGTTTGTATATATTCCACAAGTCAAAAGGGCACTTTCAAGGATTTTTCTAAACATTACTCTCCTCCTTCCCACAGGATACAAACCTACTACACCACAGATAACTGCTGCCAATCAATATTACTGAAAAACAATTATTCAAGGATATTAAAGGCTAAAATTTGCATAATAGCTATTTAGACTGCATGTCCCAGCTGGATCAAGGTGCCTTTGCACTACAAATTTGTACACATACAGCAGAATACAGTGGTACACACTTCAAGGAACTGACAGTCTAAATGTCTGACCTAATAGGTAAACAGATAGCAGGGAAAAATTATGAGATGTTACAAACTCAAGATAATGTAAGAAGTCCCATTATCCTATGACTGTACATGGATGAAAGAAACACAAAATTTGCTAATGATGTCAGGAAGAGATATTGTTTTGCACCTGCTCACCAATCAACTATTGGATTCAATCTCGATGAGTCAAACACAAAGCATTTACACGTGGTCTTTGACAGCACATTCCAAGGTTAATGCACAGAAGGAACCAGGCACACATGTGCTCAGGGCATAGAACAAAACATTAGTCTTTCTGATTTGCTCTAAACCTGTTCATGCAGCTTTTTATGAGCTACTCCATAACACCTGTGCAAAACAATCCAAACTACTCTACAACCCATGGAAAAACAAAGTTCAAAACAGAATTTAGTGACACTTGGATTTGCCCTCCAGCACTGAGATTTTTTACCTATTAACCAGTTGGATGCATTTAATTGTGACCAGACTGTGTCCAGAGATATTTGAAAATTACTTTCACCATTACTACTGCGGTTTACCTTTTGGGGCCATACGCTACTTGCACACTTTTAAAAACATATGTTTTATTCACGGTTCTCTGCATAAAAACCTTGAGAGCCATTCCCTTCTACCAGATGTATTTGTGTGCTATCAAGAAATGCAATTATAAAATGCCCAAACTGTCATGATGTACACTGCCAGCGGCTAATTAGGGACTTATATATTATCAGCCAACTCATTAATATGTTTAATACATGTATTCTAAACTTGAATACTGAAAATGTTGACGTTATTTGGGGCATTTTGATAGTCTACAAATGAAAAATTTTCTTCATAAAAATAATTCCTTTTTTCCCCTTCCATCTTTCTGTAGACATTGATAACTTCCATTATAGTCATCTTAAAATCTAGTGCTGCCAGCATGCTGACTGTTTTCCATTAGGCATTGGTATCTCAGCTACGGTATAAATAGCAAGATAACAGCTATTATCTTCATGTTATAAGGAACTCCAGCTCTGAACAGGAAACAAAAGCAATTCCGAGCAAACTGATAGTCCGGGGATCTCTGATACTGATTCTGATACTGATCTCTCACGACCATACCACAGCTAATATTAGCATACACAGAATCACTGTGTGTTTCTGCTTTAAGATTACAATCCTAAATGCTGTTAATGGCCTGAGCACCCTATGCCCTTTTGACAATCTCAGACGCAGTTTGTGTTCTCACTTCCTCTCATCCTCTGAAACTGTGGAAAGGGAGAAGAGCAACAAAACAGTCTGGAGGGTGCACTGAAACCTCTCAGGCAGAGGCATCTGCCGAGAAGTATCACTGCCATCCAGAGAAGAAACTGCCAGGGCTGCTAAACTAGCTCCTGCCTATTTTGGCTTCTGTTGCTACCACCACAATGAAGGGTACCACAATAAAGGGTAAAGGAGGTGGGGAATCCCACCATGCCAGGCCCGAGGACCCCAAAAAATGGAAAGAGGAAGTGACTGTTAGAGGGCTTTCTCCTGGACACCCATGCCATGCACAGAGACTTTCACCACAGACATTGCCACATATCCTGTGTAGAATGTGACTTGTGCATAATCAGATCAGAAGCAGCGCAGTTAATCACAGTATGAAAAGGAGCCAATACCTTCTGAGAGAGGTCAGGGGTCGAGCAAGGATTAAAAACGATATATGTCTGGACAGTGAAAGGGAAATGCAAAAGTTCTGGAACTGGGGGAGCCTGCAGCAAGCATCTGAATTCTCAGGTGACTGTATGAAGTGCCATTTTTTAAGTTTGCTCCAGTTAGCATCTGTTCTTTTATTTCTATTTAATTGTTTTGTTTGGTTTTTTGATTTCTAATACTTACTGTTACAGAAATTACACAGTGCCTTAATCCTTCTGTGAAATAAGTTTTGACTGATACACAAATATCAAAAGACATAGTTTGCCTGACCTTGTAGTTAGACACATCACTCCTTTAAAAAATATTGTCATTCTCCACTCCCACAGTAAAGGATATTTTGTTATAGTCCAGTCTTATTAGCAGGTTTCAGCATCCATTTTTATGTTTCCTGGAATACCAGGGGGCCAAATTATCCACTGGCATAATTTCAACTAAGTCAAGCAGATGATTACAACAGGGAATTAAGCCATGGGCACCACAAGGCAAGTTCTTTCCATCACTGAGCCACAAACCAGTGCATAGTGTTAATACTGCCTCTCAAAACTTCTATCCAAGTAAGTCAGAATTTAATTAAACTAAAAACTATCCTACAAATAATCAGTTGTACAGCATTTAATCTGCTGAGAAATTAGTTAATTTTCTTGGATTGATAAAATGCTTTGTGATTTCCTGTATGTTCCTGCATGTTATCACTTGTTAGCAAACTTTGTGTGTTTTCCTTTAGTAACAGGGAATAATTAGTGAAAAATATTTTAAACAAACACAGGAGAATTATCCTCTTCAGAGAATACATATGAAATAAAAAAAAAAAGACATGAAGAAAGAACCTGTATTTGAAAACAACATTCTTAACATGCTAAAATCACTTTTGAGGTCTCCAAGTAGAGAAAAAAACCGCACAAAACAAATGAACAAAAAATCTCCAACCCTCAACACAAAAAAACCCACACAAACACAAACCAGAAATTCAAAGCTTGTTAAATAGCAAGGTCAACTACGATTGCTCTATATTGGACTGGCAATGTAATTTACTCATAATTTATAAAGAAAAAGTATGCAAGTCACCTGTCCACTGAAATGTGAGCAGCCCTGAGAGAAAGCTCACAGCTCTGCCAAAAATATAAACAGCCTTTGAAAGCGGCTTGTTAAGAAAAGGGTAAAAGGGCATTTGCAAATAAATCTTCATAGACAGACGTCTTCAGACAGCCATGTACAACTGCAGTAATATATTTATAGAAGGTTGATTCATGGTCACAGAAACACTAAGTATACTAACCGCTGGCAAAGCATTACCCTGATGCTTAAGTCAAATGAACTCTGACAAAGAGGTGTGAAGAATTCAGGCATGCACGTCTGAAGAAAATTACCAGTTCGATTTCTGTGTCAGAATTAAAATAAACTTAAAACGGGAATATGAAATGATTTCTTTCTCCCTGCTCCTCCCCATATCCTGCCCTGCCCCCCAACAGCTTGCACTAGAGATACCACTAAAGCCTTCCTTTTGTCTAAGTCTCTGAGAAAGATGAGACAAAAGAAAAACATTAAAACTTCCCTAGAGGAAAGGCAAGGCAGCAATCAGGGAAATGGGGCAAGATTTAGAAGTCTGAGGTTTGTAACTCAGTAGTCTACCATGGACTACTATGGACTCTGAGTTCCTCAGAGTAAGCCAGATGATCATTTTCAAAGAGATATTTAAGTGATATTAAGTGGAGCTACTGGCAATGAAAGGGCTTCGGTTCCAGCATTTAAATTCTCTGGAGTTGGAAGTGCAACTACCAAAGAGTCTTGTGAGTGGGTAGACTGGGAAGTTTCCTTAAAACTGAGTTCTCAATTTCTTCGTGCCTCATTTCCTATCCAGTAAAAAGGAGGAGATGCCCCTTTCCACCTCACTCACATGTTGCAAGTTTGAGTATTTATGGACTGTAAAGAGCCCAGATGTGCTACTTCTAATAAACCCAACAAAGTAGTTAATGTATTGAACCAAATACTTCTCCTTTCACACACAAAAAAATTAAAAACATACTTGACAAATTGAGAAATCATTATTTGCGAAGAAATCACACAAAACACCTTTGAATATAACTGAATGATACTAATAACACTGGCCAGAATCAAAATTACTTAGAGCTCAAACATTTACTTAGTAGAAACAAGAGATTTTTGCACAGTCAAAGCATTCCCTTGAAAATGACTGTGGGAAAAAAAATGTTTAAAAAGAGACTTTCCCTTTTTTGATTTGGAAAATCAAAAGCAGCAGAATATAGTAAAAAAATATAGACAAATTCCTGTTATGGTATTCCCCCTTTCAAAAACCTATTTAAATAGCTTTTAAGGTTACCTTGTGGGATTTTTTCACACCCTGAATAATGTTACTCTTGGCCCCATGCTATACAAACTAAATTTTTATGTATATATAATTCTAATACGTTGCAAGCAATATTCATCATTAACAATTTCTGTATTACATTATGACAGTACAGCAAGCTGCCTTATAATGCAAAAGGCTAAAAAACTACAAAACAAAGTTTTAAAGAAACTCAGTCTGATTGACGTCCATTGAACGTTGAAGTTTAATAAAAGACTTGTATTCAGTCGTGCACTTACGTTCAATTATGACTAGCAATTCTTTGACATATTCAGTGCACAGAATATGAAGAACATAGTTTGTGTTATTCTTTCTTTTCATCTTCTATCATCACCTCTTTTATTTCTATATAAAACAGCAAATGTGTTTAGTCCCTTGTGGAATTAGAAAGGCTGTACAAACATTCCATATCCCATTGGCTGGCTGTATCTATCCAAGCTGTGCTAATGCTGGGAAACCCTTTGAAGTTACTATAGCTCTGGAAGAGACAGACAGTCTTTACAGAAAAGCCAGAATTTGAAAAAAAAAAAAAAAAAAGGTTTTTTTTTCTTTATTAGAGTCAAATTACAAAACAAATTTGTGATTTAAATCTGCTGGTTCTTCTCCATTGCCTCAAACACCAAGTTTTTATTACAACCTTGGTCACTACTGCAGTGCTAGCAAAGCTCAGGTTGAAATGCCAAGGATTCTGGGATGTACTTGATAAGACTCTATTCCAGTAGAAATAAGTACTCACTAAAAATACTTTCGTAAAAATACAAAATCAAGTTTTATAAAACTCTCTGCTCGTTTTAGATATGTAGATACAAAAAATAACTTATCAGCAGTAGTCTATTCCATTCTACCAATTCAAGATCAGTGCCTTAACGTATTTTGCAGTTTTATCTAATCCTTATCTAATCTAAATATTTTCCATCTATTTCCTCTAGTTACTATCACAGAATTAAATACATTTTGGTTCATCTGAACTTTATCTGAAGTCCACACTTCCTGCATATCTCAATCATTCACGTTTGAAAATAGTATCTTAAAGGCTCTTCTGAACTTCTTTTAAGCTTTAGCTCCTCAGATAAAATCACTGATGGAATGTTATTTCCTTCCCTCACTTTTCTGTATTATCCTGCTTAGATGGGAAAGCCAGTAGTCAACTCCAAAAGTACAGCAGCAGACTATGCAGAGACCACTCAAAGCACAACTCCTTGATGCTCCACAGACACCAATCAAACCAAGACAATCTCTCAGCACTTTTTGAAAACAGTCTTCATCTACAAGAAGGCACAGCTCTGGACTGTCACTTTCTGTGCTCCACAGTCAGCAATCATGTGCACAATAATGATCTGGTGTTCTTCCATCACACAACTTCAACAATTTTCATGCAGCTGTGCATTCCCTATGCAGTGCAAAAATTTAAAAAACTTTAAACCTTCTAACCTCTGCAGAGAAACAAGTCTTAAATGGTTTGAGGACAAAACTGTATCATTATATTCTGCAGTGAGTCCTGCTAGGTTGAGGTTTGGGGCAGTAAGAGAGATTTCAGACTCCTGCTGTCAGAAACATTTTCTTTTGATAGATTAATAAGATTCCAGAGCTGTCAATCTAGATCCTCTTGCCAGCAAGGAATTTAGTTTTTAGGAAGGTTATAACAAATGTAATGTAATCAGGTACTAAATCAATCATTCATATTTTTGGCTCCTGTTGTTCACATGCTAAGCTGTTACCAGATAGCTGGTTATGTAACTAGACATTTAACCCTTAAACTCCAAATAAGAACAATCTTACAGACACATGAATAATCAGGCCTGAATCAGGTCTCTTACAGTGTACTACTGCCAGTCTAGTTCTACTAATTATATTTTTTTTTTCACGTTTCTTGCCAAGTATAAAATGCAACCCATGGGAAATAACTTAAACATTAATTTCCCTACAAAATTCTTTAGATTTTTTTGAAAACTCTTCAACTATTTTTCATTGGTTCTTAACATTTTTGATCCCCTTCCTGCCTCTTTTTCTTGTTTCTGCATCAAAAAGCAAAAGCATCATGCTTTAAAGAAAGTGTAGGGATATAAGACAGAGAAGCATGGTGAGAAACAGAAATGAAAGACAGATTAACAGCTCCAAAATATGATGTACTTTATGTGCCCATAGATGCCACCTCTTCTGTAAGATTATTACAGCTTACATATAGGGAGTCACATCTTATTAACACCATGGGTAAATGAAGTCAGACAATGCAGGAGGGTAGACCAAAAGTAACATCCAAACTAGGAGGTCAGTATAGACCAGTAATAAACACACATGTGCTTGGAGCCTACTCAGCTGTCCCTAGCTCTCCATGGAAGAGCAGCAGCTCTCATCTGTGGTTTCTTCACTGTAAGCACACGGGAAAGAACACCAAAGCCTCCAGGTCTTATGACCACCTCTACAGCCACACAGAAATGCAGCATAAGGCACTATAAACATAAAAATGTTCTCTGCTCAACCAGTTCTGATTACTATTGGTACCTTCCACTTGCTTCTCAAGTAAAAGCAGCCATAAATCTCTTCTCACATTATCAACTGCAAGCAGAAATTGCAACAAAACTTACAGAAATCAACTGAGGAGTACCTGGTGCCTAGTCAAGCTCCCTATGACTTCCTCATGATATCTTTAATTTCTAAGCTAGGTTTAAGTCTGAGTTAACACTAACATAGTTTTGTTGTCATAATAGCTGGAAGATGTTTGCATCAAAGACACAGTGAAATATGGTTGTCTCTCAGAAGCCAACTGAACCCATAATTCATAGATTCTTCATTTCTACTGTAAGCTCACAGATGCAACAAAATGTGTTATGATACGTGTTAAAATCAGTTAAAGGTAAGAACTAGATGTTTTGATCTTAGTGTTGTCATTAGGTTTGAAATTTAAAAATGTCTGAGCTATATTGTTAAGCATGTTAATTTTAAAATACTGTCATGTAAAAAGAGAAAAACATAGAGGTTTTAGTTCCTTTACTGAAAATTATTGTAAAAGTGATCTATTACTATTGTCGCAGCACTGGTTGTAAGCTACCCTCTTCTCTGCTTTACTACTAGCTTCACCTTCCCCCTCAAAAAAAAAAAGTCATGTAAATTCAGACTATATATATATAAGTGACAACTTTGAAGATATTTTTAGAACAGATCAACTGCCATGGTTTTATATTAATTACCTCTGTGTTTATTGATTTACTCCAAGGTTTTTACAGCATTAGTAACCTGAAATTAGTGTTTATGGACAGGCGTACAATGAGTTTAAAAGAAACACTAGAAACAAATGAAAAATCAGACTTTGTGGAATTTATGTCTGACTCTAGTTGACCTGTATTTCTGGTGTTGCAATTAAGTGGAGAGCCAGTTGTGCTCTGGCATGTTCTATAAGAAATGAAAGCTTCAAACTAAAAATCTCACAAATAGCAGTCAAATTGGAAAAAAAAATACATAAATTCATAATCATTTATTCAAGTCAATATGACGAAAAATACTGAGACATCTTCTTTTAGGGCATTAGCTTCCATTTAAGAGTAGATTGCCTTATCAAGGCAACAAGATTAAAGGAGATGAACAGTTTCTGTCTACAGGTTAAAAATTTGTTAAAGATTTGTTCCACTCTACATGATTTTCATTTATCATATATTTGGCTACAACAGTCCTTTCTAGCTGTATTCTACTTGGCAAATGTTAATGCAAAGACCATGAAACAAATTCAAATAAATCAGGAAGAACAAAGCATTATAAAAAATACACCAGCAATGACATACATGAAGATCAATTATGGAATACTTTGGTTTCATCCTCTAGAGAAAAAAAATAAGCATTGCAGTAAAAGAAGAATTCTTCTCCTGTATCCTAGTTTGCTTGAGGTTTGGGAGTTGTTATGTTCACTCTCTGGAGTTTTCTTTAAAGAGTGAACTACTAGGAACACACCAAAATCAATTCAACTACCGTCTCACAGCAAGATGTAATGCTTTTGTCCTCTGTATCTCTTCAGCTGTTGGACTCACCACCTCGTGACAGCAGGACCTCCGGATCACAGCACGTTCCACTTCACTGGCAGTCTCATGACTTTATTTCTGCCAGCCCATAGAGCAGTTTCAACTTGCTGTTGCTGCTAAATCCCAGGGCTCTGCAGGACCATTTGCACTAATGAGGAGCCTAGGAAAACCTAAGAAAAACTCTCTCAAATATGATTTGGGATTTGGTTTTTTGAGTTTGGGGTTTTGTTCATTTGTTCGTTTTTTGTTGGTTTTATGTGTGTGTGTGTATTTTGGTTTCTTTCTTTTTAAGAAAAGAATGATGTGCCAAAATTAATAGCTGGTATGGGGCTATGTTTTGTATTTGTGCTGAACATAGAGTTGATAATACAGAGATGTTTTTGTTATTGCTGAGCAGAGCTTACACAGAGCCAAGGCCTTTTCTGCTTGTCATACTGCCACACTGGCAAGGAGACTGGGACTGAATTTGGGAGAGGACACAGCCTGGATAGCTGACCCAACTGACCAAAGGGATATCCCATACCTTAATGTGTCGTGCTCAATCTATGAAGTGGGAGCAAGGAGGAGGAAGGGGAGGACATTTTGATTGATGGCATTTGTCTTCCCAATTAACTGTTATGCGTGATGTGGCCCTGCTCTCCTGCAGATGGATGAACACGTGCCCGTCCATAGGAAGCAGTGAATTAATTCCTTGCTTTGCTTTGCTTGCATGCATGGCTTTTGCTTTCCATATTAAAGTATCTTTATCTCAACTCATGAGTTTCCCAGCTTTTACCCTTCTGATTCTCTTCCTGGTCCCACTGGTGGGGGAGAGAGCAAGCAGCTGCATGGTACTTGGTTGATGGCTCTGGTTAAACCACCACAGCCATTTAACTGGTGATTTTCAGTGACTTCATTATGTAGCATACCTGATTGGATGTGATACTGAATTCAGGACATTATTTTGCCAATTATTTTACCAATTTCCTAATTGTATGTAGGATGCAATGAGGATGCACACAGCAGACCATGACAGGTAAACAAGATCATTTGTGTAAAATAAAACTATTGTATAGTATTATGAAATATTCCCAGTTCAAACAGCTGGAAGTATGAGCACAACCTTTTTTAAATCTGGACAGTATGACTCAAGGAGTCTGCAACTACACAAAAAAAATTGTTTCTAAAACAGGAATTGAAGTAATCATTTTTAAAGCTGCTATCACACTTCAAGGACAGTCAACATTTGATACTAATTTTAAAAATACAAATTAAATTCTGCATTGTTCAAGAATCTAGATGGGATGCAAAGACGTGACCTTCCACATAACATCCTTTTTGAAAACATAACTGCTTCCACAGACATAGTGTGAAGTGCTGCTTGTCACGATCTTGGTTTCAACACCATACCATAAATTCCCCATGTCCCATTAAGGGCACTCACTCCATTTTCTCTTAACCAGAATAAAGCAGTTGTGGCATTAAATCCCTTCATGCTTAAAATGAAAATAAACTAACAGAAAATATCCTTCACGTTTTATTTTTTTCTCTCTGGCAAGTTCTGCTAAGCCACATGGCTCCACACATGAAATGTTGTCAGCAGGCTGCTCTATAGCCTGTGTTCTGGATGACACACTCAACAAAGTAATCCATGCTAAGTATTAGAGACATATTGGAGAATTCACTCTACTTCCCTTCCCCTAATTACTGGCATGCTGTAAATGACAGCTTCATAAACTATTCCAATCTACTTTTTTAGAATATGTTAATATTCTGATATGATACAAAGTCTTCCAATTTTTTTTTAAATGTTGGGAATTGTAGAACTGCAGGGACTTTTTTTCCTCTCTTTCCTGTATGCTCAAAGCCCACAAAGAATAAGGCATCAAATAAATAAAAAAAAAAATTAAAAAAAATTAAAAAAAAAAAAACACACAAAAAAAAAAAAAAACCAAAAAAAAAAACTCTCCAGCCTTCATTAATCTATACCTAGAACCAAGAAAGAAGAAACAAAAAGGAGTTCAAATCTACAAGAAGGTAACTGAACAAACCCATGTGGGGGAAACCTAGAAGCAGCCTCATACTCCTCTGGTGGGGATGGTGGTCCCAGCTGGGAGATGCACATTTTACTGGGTATAAATACTGCTATCTTGCTCTGATCCTCTGATCACTCTGTATCAGATTATAAAATTTCAGTTTCAAAACAATGCACTAAATTCTTCTGAATTTAGTTTTTTAGATGCTTTTGAAACAGGCTGTGAATTCTTAGTTCTCAGGCTAAGAAAAACAGCTCTAGAAGAGTACATTTCCTTATTGCAGTTAAAACAAATTAGCTATTTTACCAAAAGAAATTCCAAAATAATATCCCATTACACTGATATGCAGTAACATAATATTTCAGATTTTTCAGACAATTACCTTAAATACTTCCTGCTCTGCCCAAATTAATATAAACACATGCAGAAAATTAACTGGCTGGAACAGAGTAAGAGTGGCACCACACACTACAAACAGAGATATTGTTTCACCTCTTGAGAGACAATAATATGATTTTTGGGCTTTCACGGCAGTTTGCTAAGTCTGCCAAAGGACTGTGGGTACGAAGGTAGGGATAAGACAATTTTATTACATTACACTAATAAGAGTGATAACACAGTTACCAGTATTTTTACGCAGATTTCAGTTTCATGCTAGAGAGTCCAGAACAGGTACTATTACAACTTTAATTTTTATTTTTTTTAATTTATAAAAGCATATTAAGAAATGTTACCCCAAACAGTAGGGTTAAATCCTTTAACCATCCAGTATCTACACCATCTTCCTAATGGAATTGCGAATTTTCTTTTAGACAGTGAGAGTGCTGATCTATCTTCAAATTTTAAAATTCCATTTCTGTTCCCCAGCGATAAATTGGTTATTGAAACAGTTGGGTTGGTGCGGAAATAACACTCTCATGTTAGATAGCCTCCCAGCTCTTGAAAAAATGGAAGCCTTTAAGCTTCAGCACTTTAAGATACTCTCTGGAGAGCTAATATAGGAAAGCACCAGGAAAAAAATCTGGGTACTGGCTTCAATTGCACCTCAGCAGAACTCTTTAAAGCCCCACAGTATGGAAATTGCTTGTGTCTGGCGCTGCTATGGCAGCCCCTCGGGGGTTCGGGACATGTTATTAGGTTTAATTTACCCATCCAGAAAAACTAGTTCTGCAGCTGCTGCTATAACTTAAACTTACAGTGTCTGAATTTTAGCCTTTGCATTTTAAGACTGTTTCCTTGGATTCTGAAAGAATGATGAAGAGTAAAAATCACTATTTTATTCTGCCTCTCAGTGAGCTGGGGGGGGGGGGAAATAGTGGTGAGGATGGAGGGCATTTAATGTATTCATTTCACTTTCACTCCCATAAATGTACACCTCACCCAAACTTGACATGATAAGATAAACTATATAAATATATGTGCCTATATAATTTCAGTGTCCAGCAATACAAAAAAAGGCAATAATTCAAACCTGTATTATCTTTTTTTGTTAATTGTTGCAAAGTGTGTATTAGTATTAAATTGGTGTGAAGTCTCTGCTTACCTTAACTTGTCCATATTTCTAAAGAAATAAAAGTACCTTGCCTTGGTTTTGGAATTTAATAACATAAAACACTTAGATTTATCTTCAGCTACGTCTTAAAAGCCCTGCTGCTTCTCTCAGCCTCTCCTCATCCACATCTGTGATACATGCTACAGTGCCCTCGCATGGACACTAAACACTTAACAGGATAACGAGTGACACCAACAAACGTGTGAACACATCATTTCATTCAACACCTAGCAGGTTAGCTAGAAAGCCACATCAAGGAAAGATTTCATAAAGGCAGCCAACTGCTGACATCAGTCATTACTGTAAATGCTCAACTTTCTACTCACAGTTATTACTGAATCCACAGAATTTCAGATGAAGGCAATGTTTCAAAACTGTTCTGGGGTAGTGATTCATGGCCAAATTTTCCTCTCAGATATTTCAGGTTTGAATTCATCATCGCAGCTTTCTTAAGCTATTTTACCATCTGCCAGAGGTTTCTTCAAATCAAGTCACAGCTATTCCAGTCTCTGTCGTTTCATACTCACAGGCAGTGTAATACCACTGGCTGTGTTCATTGTGGCGAGACACTGCAGTAACTCTTTAAGCTCGTTATATAGCTACAGCTACTCTGGAGAATTAAATTAATTTGTCTTTTTTAATATTCAGCTTCTCAAAGCAACAAAAAACTAACAAACCCAATAGGAAACCATTATAATAATCAAAACTGTGCAAATACTTATGATGGACAATCAACGTATCCAGATGCCTAAATACTACTTTATCTGGAGAAGAAAATCTGTTTAAGTAGAAATCTTTAAATCTATGTATGAGAAAAATAAACAAAATCTACAAATGACCAAACATAGCCAAAATATTGAAGTAAAGGGCTAATGCCTTTAAATAAAATTTAAAGTTTAATAATAAGTCTAAAACACAGCAAAGCCATATTTGCATAAAAGCTTGCAAACTTGAAGTAGCAGATAAACACTGGTTTGGCCCCTTCCCTAGACTGCATATGTTGCACCACCATGAACCACCAGTATATCAACAGAATGGGATCACCTTTTATAAACATGTTTTATAAACATTGAATTGTTTAATTGCAATTTTGGCTATAATGCAGTAACAGTTTTGTTAAGAGTTTAGAACTTGAAAGCGATCAGTTTCTACAAAAAATTAAATTTAGTTACGAAAAGTTTAAAATCACTAAAGCATTCAACAAAACATAACTGTTCACTGAAAATCAAACAAAATGCTATATGAACCAACTATTACAGATCTTGAGCAAAGTAACAAGCCTTTAAGAGAAGTACAAGTGATAAAGCAGTTTTCTATAATTCATAATTTTCCCTGTGATCTGCATTATTATAAAAACATGAACAATTGGGTGCCACTGCAGGTAGATCTGTTCAATTGCAAGTCAATTATTTGGACCATATTTTCAATGAAGAATATTTAAAGCAATTCTCATTATATGCAGAAATGGAAGCATTTTTAAAATGTTTTTTTTGGAAACTAAAATTTTCTGACATGATAGCAGAAATAGATCAAAATACTCCACTAGTAAAGATAGAACACCTGGCATTTGATTGACTAAATTTAAGCCATTTGAGCAGGCTGTGAAAGGACAAACAGCTGCAAAGGTACAGGATATTTTGACCACAACACAGGCTACTCTCAGTGTGTAGCACATGCAAAATCAGATACAGTTATTCAGTGTGCTAATTTCTATTTTGTATTTTGGCATATTGTGCAGTTAGAGTAACACACATATATATAGATTTACTCCATTTATCTATGTATATGTGTGTATCTGAGTTTGTACGTGCATATAATGTGTGAAATATTGTAACATTTAGCAAAATTTTTCAGAACCAGGAAGACAACATTCCCAGTTTGAACCAAAAGATCAATTGTCTTCACTTCTAGACTCAAAAACAGGGCAGATAAATCTCACTTTTAAACTTGTTTTCTTATGGACAAGATGTTCTTGATGTAATGTTTCCTTTCAATGTGTATTTTGCAAGTTCATCAGAGATAAAGAAATTGAACTATAACTTTCTAGCAAAAAGTTCATATTAAAAAGTGTCCTGTGTAACAATTTGAAGTATTATTATTCTAAAAAAAAGAATTTTAATTTTAGTAAAAAATTTATTGTCTCAAACTTAAGGTGGGGAAATTACAACTACAGATCAGGCATTACTATTTCTGGAAATCTTTTATGCACTGATTCTGTTTCCTCCAGCAGGCAGTTAAATAAAAAATAGGCAAAATGTAGTGAAGAAATTAAAATGCAGACTTTCATTTAATTCTATATTCAGGTGCCAAACCCAGACTTACTAACTGCAATTAAAAGATCTCTTTCTACTTTGCATGAAAATTAACCATTCTTGGAAACAGGTTCAGGGAAGGTGGCAAAAGTTCAGATAAGAAAAATTAACATTTTTAGTTTAGTGAAAAGTTCAGTAAGAGAAGCCAAGTTGAGTAGAAATATTTCTAATTAATTAAAAAACTATTAAGACAATTCCCTCCCATACACATGCTTGTCAAATAAAACACTAGGCAAAGTTCCCCTTTCCATATATCAAAAATAGAAAATGTTCATATGAAATTATGGAAAGCAAAGTAGGTTTAACTAATTTCTACATACATAAAACCTCAGTGCATATCTGATCTTTCATTTCTTTGATCTGAGGATCTTTGATTTGCTCTTTAAAACTAATTCAAGGAAGTCCCCATGAATTGCAAGAGGAACCTCATCAGAATTGAAAGACAGCAGATTTTGGGGGAACTGCTAGAAAATTATGAAAGGGAAAGAGTAAATTATGTTTTACAGCCCAAGTAGGTACAAATTCTGCTCCTTAAGTACCTGCCACTTGCAGTATTTACTCAGAGGTGGCACTTACAGAGAGAACAGTTTTCTAGCAGTGGACAACAGATTGAAACCTCTGGCAGATCTTGGAGTTCAGCTGGTTCTCCATAAGACATTAATTCCTAAGGAAAACATTTTCCACAGACAGGAAACCACATCAGACATCAAATGTCTTGTAAGTGACATGGGGGTTTGCTGTGTGGGAACAGAGCACTAAAGATATTACTCAATCTTGCATCTGCATTTAATTAAATTAGGATTTGAAGCTAAAGAGAACAGCAACATTTATGTCAAACGTTAGACAATCTGGACTTGCTAAGTGTGAACCTTAACTGAGAAACAGAAATTGACTTCTATTCTAAGTCACAAAGAAACCTACATCCAGTAGACTCATCAGGAGACTGTGAACAATTTGTAAACTCCTCAGATTTAACACAGATCTCCTTAATGTCTCCTTGATGTTACTTAAAACTGAATTTCACAGAAAAACATACTCTCGCAAAATTACCATCTTCATCCTCTAAGTGGAATCATTCAAGGTAAATGTTACACTGTGGCATAAAAAATAACTTTGAAAGCACCTTCAAGTCTACAGAGCAAGTGATACTCCAGCAAAACCTTTGAAGTATTCCATGGAAAGAAAGTATCAAGTGACTTCTCATAAACCATGACCTAGCGTTCACATGTTCCTCATATCGAAAATATCCTGAAAAACAAACCAGGCAAGGCAGTTCAGCAGGGAGTTCCTCCCACCTTTCAAAATCTGACTATGAATTTAGTTCTTTAGCCTGTTCCCTTTCCTGTGGTGTGTCTTATAGGAACACTGTGGTAGAGGAAGAAATATTCTGGAAATTTGACAGGTAACTAGTTTAAATTCCCCAAATAAGGAGCCTTTGTTGGGTTTGGGGGTATTTTATTGTTGCTGGCTTTTGCAGGGTTTTGGGGTGAGAGTGTGGGGAGTTTTTTTCCTAAACTAAAAGTGTTGCCTCTGGAAATTTTGATATTCACAATTCACAATTCAAGTAGTTCCCAAATGTACTAATGGGAATATCACAGCTTATAAAAAGCATCATTATAGCATAAATTTCAGAAAAGCCTTTTCATAAAACAGTGATACAAGAATATTAATAAAAGACTATAGCTATTTATCAGGAATAACAAAGTATAAAATGTCACTGGATGCTGCCACAAGAATAAAGTGTGACTACACGGGGAGAAATTCTCCTATGTGTCTATGCATCCATTTCCACAACTCTTAGAGCAGCTGTCCCACAAAAGTCACTGCTAGTGAGCAAAACAAAACACTTAAATTGTGATATTTATTCTTACATTATTTTGAAGTTTCGTGAGGCAAGAAATAATGCCACAGTCACAGAGAGCAGATCTTTGTGGAATAGTGCAAAACTGTGCAAGACTCCCATGAAGCCACCCACTCAGTACTGCTGCTAGAGATCACTGGTGACATGAGACAAGGACAGTCTCTGCCAAGGAAGGTTATTAGATTCCTTTCTAATCAGGAGTAATGCTGGCCAGGAAGTATTAGCATATGGGTCATCCAAGGCTGTCTTTGGAGGGGCTTAACATTTTTGCTATATAAGCCCAAGCTAGCCAAGACAGCATTTTCAAGCTGCTATCTTTTACTCCAGAAATGCATCTCCTGTTCTACAATCAGCCTTTCAAATAATATTTCAGCAATCCTTCTTCCCTTCTGTATGTTCCACACAAAGAAAAAAACAAAACAAAAAAGGAAAAAAAAATACTTATTCCCTCCAGTTTTGTCAGATTATTTGGCTTTAGATGACATGAAAATAGATGACTTTCTCCTCAAAGCAACACAGTGCTAAATTTTAAACTATCAAGCTTCTTTTGATCCTTTTAAATGATAGGACTAGAAAGTAGAACTGTAAAGCACTTCATCTGTCAAAAAAAAAGTAGACTTGTATTTCATTTTAATGCAGTCTGGCTGGTACCTTAATATAATACATCTGTAAATCCTCAAGAAATTTAGGTCAGACTAGAAGAAACACTACAAGTTAGCATCTAATACAAGCACTGCTAAAAAGTCACATTTAGGAAAAAAAAACCTCTTGGTTCAGTGTTGCTGTTCACTAACTGTAGCTATTATTATTACCATAAGAAAAGTGGCAACATCTGATAGTATGCTCAAAAAGATAACCTGCCACAATAGCTGTTTGGTTTTCAGAGAGATACAAGCTCGCCTGAGGTGTGAACAGACAATATGGCTTCAGAATAAGAACTTGTATTCCTTTGTCTTCTCACCAGCATTAAAAATAAAATTAAGAGTACTAGATCCAGAAGCTTCATTATCAATGGTAATGGTAAAGCAGCAGGGCCAGTTTCCTCAGCTGAAGCAGTATAATGCCTGTCAGAGTCATGGCTGCATCCTACAACGCTTGACTGTAAAATACAAACTCTGTCTGTAGTGCTGTCATTTAAACCATTTACTTACCAGAATGCACAGCCCAGACTAACTATTTTGGAACTCGATGACCTATCACAGAAATGTCTTATTTTTGGTTTGTTTTTTTTTTTGATTTGTAAAGCCACATCCCTAAGATTGACTTAGAATTCATCTTACCCAGTGAACACACTGAAGGTAGCAAAAGAAAAAACTATATTTTGCTCTCAAAACAGAATCTCCTTTAAAAGTATCATATGCTTTAAAAAGGGTTTGTCTCCAAACTGGAAGTTTACCTTAGATCACAATCTAGAAGACATATGAAGATATACAGTCCTGGCCTTTACAGCATAGCTGTAAAGCCTATTCAGAAAGTGATCTCCCCATATTTCTTGCCTTTCCAGAGGATGACTTCTCCAATCAGTGAACTATTTAGAAATTCCTGAATGCCAAAAGAAAAATACTGGAACATCAGATAATCTGTAAACAACAGCCTGACCAAGTTGCAAGACACAAGGGAAGAAGGATCGGTACACCCTATTGGCAGAGCTGCCCAACCTACTTACAGAGTCAAGAAAAGATGGATTTCACTTTATTTCCTAAGTGCTCTAATTGCTATCAATTGGATTTGCAACATCAAGAACTAATTTAACTGGCATAATCATCACTAAATAATGAAGGTTTTTAATTGAAAATTTTATATTATTCCTTACCACAATATAAATGGAAAATAGATTGATGAAACTGTCTAAAGATATTATATTATAAAAAAAGAAGAAAAAACATTTTTGTCCCCTGCTTATAATGGTAGCCAAGCACTTTTACATCTACTAGAGCATGAGAATCCTTTTCAGTCAAGCAAGAGGAATGACGCTTGTGGAACCAAAGTAGCTGCCGTAAGTCTTCAAACTTCCAGAGACTTTTCCTTTTCTTGTGTACCGTGCTTCTGAAGACTACAATGAAACCAATTTTTTCTCTTGTGGACTTCCACCTCTGGTTAAAAGCTCATTGACACCACTGTACCATAAACGTCTAGAGAATCAGTCACTTCAAAGAAAACTACCAAAAGTCATTCTAGAAAGTAAAGAGGGGCAAATATATTACATTGCTCCAAATATAAGCAGCACCATTATCTTCAGTCAACTGTTTTTTAAGTGGCCACTGATATTTCCTTTATATCCTGTATTTTAACAACATCAAATGAAGGTTTCTCCTACAGAACAGAAGAGGAATTCATGCCAGGCAAAATATTTCTCTATGGATGTATAATTGCAACAAGATTATCCAATCACTAAAACCTATATATCTCTTAAGTTTGTATAATCTTTTAATCAATTAGAAAGCTTTTCTACTACCTACATATACGCATCACACATCAAACAGTAATCAAGGAGAAAGAACACTACATGACTGTTGAGGAAGTCATCACAATACAAAAGTATTTTTAAATCTTTCAAATAAATATATGCTGAGTACAACTTTTATAGTTAATAATTTCCTTTATTTGCCAGAAGGACATACTTTCATATAATTAAACCAAGGAAGCTTTATAGTAACACTCGAACTTCTGATAAACTATTGCCAGAAATACCACTAAAACAGATTGTTAATTTTAAATTGCTGACATAAAATGTACACAAAATATTTATTTTTAAATTCAAATACCTCACTAGACATTTGCAAAGGATGTTCTTAAAATTTTATGATTGACATTTTTTGATAGGCAAATATTACTAAAATGAGCAAAAAAAGGAAGTGATACTGTAAAATTAGATAGGAAGTAAATCAAAAAGTGTTTTGCTCAAACAGCTGTTACCAAATGCTTGTGGAAATACACACACTCAAGGGTGATATTAATAGCAGCTGCAGATGGTCTTAAAATCCATTCATCCACTAGAGCTAAACGGGCTACGTAAAAGTGATGATAAAAACAAACAGCAAAAAGACACTAGAAGTCAGAGAAGCCTACTGCAACCTCAGAAGATCCTCAGAGAACAAAGCTCCCAGTGGCTGACAGAAGCAAGTGGAACCGCAGCTCACTGGCATGAGCCTGATGCTTTCTTGGCATATACCCTTCAGCCTCTGATGAGCTCAACTACATTTCAGAGGAGTAAAATAATTTATGAGTTTGGCTGGTATTGAAAACTTGTGTAACTTCCAGTTCATAACCCCATCTTTAAATCTTATAAATGAGGCACTCCAAGAAATGGTGTAGCTACAAATTTCCATTCTTGTTCTCAGTGGAACTACTTGTTATTTTTTGTTATGATCCTTAGCACAATGTACATAGCATAAAATAATATTTATGCTGTAAGTTATTCTGATGTGCTAAGAGGATTAAAATGTTTTATTTTTTTTCCAGATAAAAAAGTGTTCTGAAGTTTAATTTGGGGTTTGTTCAGTTTGGGGAGCGAGATGCGTGTTTGGTTTTTTGAGGTTGATTGTTTGTTTGTTTTTTGTTTGTTTGACTATTTTTAACAAATTAATAAGAAAATCCTCAAACTAAAATTCACAGAAAAATAAGCTTAAGCAAACAGGCAGGTATCCTCACAAATCATTCCTGTGTCAAGCTTTGGGTAAAAAAAAAAAAGGTGACTATTCCATTCGCAATCCTAGAAATATATCAAAATAAGCATAGCTCTTCAGAATCTGATGACAGCAGGTCTGCTAAGAAGACAAAGTTTAATATATATTACAAGCCAAAGAATCAGAAATTATTACCAGAGGAAACTTAATAAAGGATAAAAATATTTGAACAAAAGTAAGCTTTGCAATATTGCTTTTCAAAAGATTTAATTAAATATATATTTGATTCTTGTCAGGTAGCTGTGGATAAAGAAAAAGAGGCACCACAGTTTTCAATGAAAACACTTAGATTGGTAAGTGAATTACCTGTCAGATTTGGGGCATAAATGTCAGAAGAGAGGCGTGCTATAATGACCGGAACTTGAATTAGATATCCTTTATTCTAGTTCTGGTTGCTAGAAACTCCTTGCAAGACTTTAAGCAAGTCAGGAAGCATGCATGTCTCATATTCCACACCTGCATTTGGGCTGGGTGAGAAGTTTTATTTAGATACTAAATATCCCCATTGGTATTACAAGT
The DNA here is from genome assembly GCA_038380795.1 of Pyrocephalus nanus. NCBI lineage: Eukaryota > Metazoa > Chordata > Aves > Passeriformes > Tyrannidae > Pyrocephalus > Pyrocephalus nanus. Next base: position 34,083,419 of record CM076266.1, on the reverse strand, counting down.
AGGTGAAAATGCCTGCTGGACTATCAGGTAATTCGCCAGAGAAGAAGCTGATGTAAGTCATTTCTTACAGCAGAGCACTGAGTACCTGCAGCTCCTACTGCCACAGTGCTTTCCCATAAAGCGGATGAATAAACAGTTCATAAGCAAACAACTTGAAATGTGCCAAAGTTTTCTAAGTGATTTTACTGTAATCATGGGTGTAATAGAAATGTCAAGACAGCAATAAACTCACAGTAATTAGTCATCAAAACAGGCTTCAGTTAAGTGCAGTTATTAAATGTTGGGAAAATTAATTAAGCTCAAATGCCAAATATTAAAACTAATTGACAAACAGAAACTTTTGTTTCAATCTGTAAGCTTTTCAATAAGAGAGGCAGAAATCAGGTTTCATGAAGGTTTCAAATCCTGAAGAGCAGGGCTATATCCCACTTCCTTAAATTTACTTTGCAAAAATAAAAAGGAAAGGAAAGGCTATAACATCTGGGGCCCTGAGATATTAAGACTAAATTCAATTAGTTGTGAAGGAGACTGCTCTGCACTTTAGTCCACCTGATTTTTAAATGAGCCATTCATCAGCATAAACCCCTATGATTTGCAAGTTAAATGATAGTTCAAACAAGTTTCTTTCACAGACAACTTCTCTTCATTGCTATGGTCAATTCTATTAAGAAGTGTTATTGCTAAGAAGCATGCAATTCATCAGCAACATGTAGCAATCTCCAGCAAACAAGAACTTCATGTGACCAAAAACCGTTTTTGAAAAGAAGCCATTGAATACTCCAATGAATATTCAAAAGAATACACTGAATACTTTAAATTTATCCAAATTTTAAAATTACTTTTTTTTGAGTTTTCTCTTTATTCCTCCCTGAACGTTTCTATTGTTCAGTAGGTTGGGTTTTTTCAAGTTTCAGCTAGAAATATGCAGTGTGGGGACAGGTTGTTGCACACAGGCCAATATATTAGCTTCATCTTAAAATAATGTAATAGTGATTTTAAGTAATACTTTCCTGGTTACAGAGACATTGGACATTCTCTTACAAGTGCTTAACTCGGTAAGAAAAAAGAGTTAGAAAACCTCCAATTTACTGAGGCAGAGACATATCTAGAATTGTTGGACAGAGCTTTGGTCTCTTGGGGATGGAAAATAAGTACATAAATATAAAGCAAGTTTAAGATTCATTGCTATTGTTTTCCTAGCACCAGAGGGTTTAAAGTAAATCTGCTCAGGCAATCATTTACTAAATAGCTAAATAATGCATAATTAGATCATATTATGATCTGTTCTTTAGGTTATGCATATCAATAAATTATAAAGTCCAAGCTGATACAATCAGCAACTCCTTTCTGATGCCTGTTTTGTGCTGTCATGAGAGTCCAAGACACTAGTGTGAGTCTGTCACTTCCCTTCAAGGTACTCTTTGGCCCAAGCTCTTTAATCTGAACTGAAAGAGGTAAATTGCCTCTCACAAGATTTGACCTGAATTCTTTTCCTATCTCCATCTACCCAGAAGTTTTCTTACGCTATGAATGATGATTTGAGTTAAGACTCTTCCAGCACCAGGAAAGAGGGTATAACTGTGTTTGTCAAGAGTCTAAAATAAGCATCAGAGTTTAATTAGTGCATTTATTTGTGCTTATAGTTCCACAGAAGACCAAGACACACAATTAAAAAAGAAATGCAAAAATCTTTCTTCCCCCAAACAATTCATCAGTTTCTAGTAAAAATATTTTCAAAGGTAGAATTTAAAACTTTGAGCACATTTACCAGAAAATAAAGAGCATTGCTCCAAACCTTTATAAGAATAATATTGAAAGTATATAATAATCAGGAAAGAAGAAATGCATCTTGCTATTATTGACCAAAAGTATTTAGTCATCTTTGATAAAATAGGACATTTATAATACCAAAACAGCAAAGCAAAGCTGAATTAGTGAAGAACAGTCAGACAATATAGTGCACAGAAGAGAAAAAATAAAGAGAACAATGATGAAAAGGAAACTAGGATGGGAAGAGAAAAACGGAAGAAGAAAAAAAATATTTTAAGGATTTATATTCATTGGTAATACCACATTTTTTTTTTTCTGGATATATCTTAGCATAGTTTTCAAATTTGGGTTATTTTACAAAGGCTGGAAATACAAAACTAAAGGTCTCAGCACATTTTCTTTCAATTTCCTTCCCTTTCCCTCTCTAAGTATGCTCTCAATGAAACTGAAATGAATTCTTTGATGTGCAGAGGAGAAAATGCCAGAAGGTCAAGAGACATCTTCATTGTAACTACTTAAAAGAACACTATGTTTCTGTGTTTTATTCTACAACAACATATTTATTTAATACTAAGTTTCACTTACAGAAATGGGCCCTTCAGCATAATGACTGCAAAGCATCTACTAACTAATGGGAAAACATGCTACTGTGAGTTACTGTGTATTTACAAAACAATGTGAAATTCTACAGAATTGCACAGAATCACAAATATTCTGAGCTGAAAGGGACCCGCAAGGATCATCAAGTCCAAATCTTAAGTGAATGGCCCATAAAGGGATTGGCCCTTACAACGGTGTTATTAGCACCATGCTTTAACCATGACCATTTACATCCAAGATTCTGGACTACAAATTCTTTAAGGAACATGAAGTAAAGTACTGAGGGTATTTGACAAAAATCAGGGATACGTTTCAAATCCTCACACCCCATTCAGCAGGTAAGTTCAACTACGTCCCATAATAAGACTGAAAATCTGATGCACTGATGTTCTCTTTAAAGCCAGAATAAATCCTTTACTGTGGATCCTTCCTGCCCTTCCCTCACCTCCAAATAATTGCTTTTTTTAATGCTCTCTGCACCAAGAATAAATAGAGCTCAGCCTAAGCTGAAACAGAAGTCAAATATGACTGGGCTTGAACCTTTTTTCTTTCCCTCCCCCCCCCCAGCTCATCCAGAGTTACTGTGGTAGAGCCCATTAGCAGTGCATGAAAGCAGATAGCTCAAAGCCCACACAGTAATTCCTGGATTTAAATACAGATTGGAAATGAATATCCCGTGGATAAATGTCTGTGAAGAACACAGAAGAAAATAAGTGCTTGGGAGATTAAGAGATTTACTGTAACCTCTGTGAAAGCTGAGCATTTAAAGGGCAGGAATTCTTAATTTTTCAATCAGCAAATTTAGAGGGGCAGAGAATTACACATTATCTCAGCAACTAATTAAAACTCTCTGTATGCATGTGCACATGTTAATGCATTATTTTTATACATCAGCAGATGTGTATTAGTAACAGATTATGGGACTATTCTGGTCAACAAAATAATATAAATATTAGATTCCTTAATTTGTTTAAATGGTACTTTTGCTAGTTCACAAAATTATTTCAGTTGGAAAGGACCTTTCAGATAATCAAGTCCAGCAGTTCTCTGTAACGCTCAAGATCTCTTGCTGAACTGAGGGCAAAAAATTCCTTCTTCTTACTAGAACAATTCATCTGCAGTGAAAGACACTTCAAACACCACTTGATTTTATAACTCTCCTCTTTTTCTTCTTGCTTCATCATTTTTAATACCTATTTCTTGTGGGAAATCTTAACCTAGAGATGTTGAGGGATTGCTCTGAAAAACCTGCCAGATGTTATAACCATCTTCTTGCCCTATTCTTCCCTTTAAAGCAGGACAACTGAAAGAACACAGAAGCTCAAGAGTCTAAACAGCAAACAATTGTTTCACATCAAAGGCTAAATATAATAGTCACATGCCTGAAGATCTTGTTCTCCAAACAAGATCACACCACGCACAGAAAACAGCATATTCTGAATCCGTCCATTGGGTGATTAGTCCTGCTCATGCTTTGCTGTTTCTGAAATTATGAACATTCAGGAGATGTAACACACAAGCAAACTCTGAAGTGGACATGAGACTACAGAATACCGCACACTCACCTACTTTGCTTGAGTGCTATGCATAAGAAAGGTTACGCAGATCTAGGAGACTCAACATTCCCTGTGATCAGAGTCACCAGCTTGCCTACCCTTCATCTGTCCCTGTCCTATATTGCTCCCTTTCAAACTGCAGCCAAGGGCAATATTCTCATAAATATCTTTGATACAGCAAATCCCCAAGGATTCTAGCAGTAGGATTCATGTAAAAAAATAAACACATTCACATTCTTACGCATCTGATCTCACCTCCCAAAGGCATTTAAAAAATCACAGATCAAGCCCCCAAGCATTTACTCAGGAAAAACCCTTCCAGAATTTGGCAGTACCTTCTTCAAACACCAGTGAACTGATGGGTAAATTAAATATCCACCAGAGCTTTTTTTTTTAATTGCAAAATATCAAGGATGTTAGGATCTATTCTACCTGTGGGAATATTAGGTCTTGTATGTTAACAACTGCTGAACAACGAAAACGTGTTACTTTGATCTTCACAAAGAAGACAGGGTAAAAAAAAAAAAAAAAAAAAAAAAAAAAAAGTAAACTTCTGAGCAATTCTGTAAACATCACGAAAATCCAGCTTTCAGCACTTTCAGTATTCACTGGAGGAGTTAGGAATGAAGCTGAAAGGGAGCTTCCAAGGGAATAATTTCTTTGCAATTTAATTTGATAGAAAAGTAATGTCTGAATAGCAAGGTTCACCAATAAAGAAAAGCAAGGAGGAAAAATTACTGCATAGTACTAAGTAAATCTAGACCAAAAAAAAAAAACCCCTATAAACCTTAATTTTAATTTTTGATGCTACCAGTATTTTGTGTTATTCATAGAATTACTCTAGAGTCTTCACATTCCTCCTGCCTTACATAGTGATAAGGGTAACAGAACTCCCATCCTGAGGACTGCCAACATAGCAAATATAATGTTACCATATGGTATTAAATAATTCCACACACATCATGATCTAATTAAACTAGTGATAGAAGAACAACTGATGATACTGCAACACAACAAATATGCTATGGGTCTTTTTTTATATTCTTAGGGATTTTTCTTCTGGAAGAGTACAAAGAATTAGGTATGTTTTATATTTCCAGGAGAAAATTTCCAAGATTCACCTAACATTCTATGCAAGGAAACCTGGATTCATCAGAGAAAATGTGTGATTCATTACTCAGTACTTTAGTGTTCGGATAATATGCTAACTAAATTGGGATAAATCCTTCTTGTGCTGAGCCAGGCAAAAAGGCTTTTTTTGCATTGTATCATCTTGCTATTATTTATATGGGGTAAAAAATATAACGCAGAAATATCTTTTCTTGAAACATAGTTCAAATTATTAGGAACATTTTTTTTATTTTTTTAAGTTGCGCCCATGGAAACATTATTTTTTCAACTGGTATTTGTCAACTTTTTGAATGTATGTGATACTTCCATTTTCTGCTGTTTGTAATCCACAGTTAAACTTTGAAGTCTTTAACCTGCTCAAAATGAAGCAGTTCTCAGATAAGCATTTCATTTTAGTTTTCCTCAGACAAGGATTGTGAATCCTTTTCCTGGGGTCCCTTGAAGAAGAAGGAGAAAGAAATGAGAGGGTGGTAGGTCTGGAAAGAGTATTTGTTTTGTGCATATTTCTTTCACTTTGTCAGCTTGCAATGAAAGAACATTTTAACTTCTGCTGGGTAACTTACACCAACTTGCCAGCGTCTGGCAGAAGGAGCCCACCATCTGAGTAGGAAATGTATGCACCAGGCATTCAAATGAATGTATCATATGAATTCTATGGAAAGTTATGCTAATTTTCTTAATGACTTCAAGATGGTCAGGAAGCAAAATACATCTTATGTTTCGTCAGGTTTTCAATTACTTCAACATGCAAGACAAACGGTTCTCTCCCCTGTCCTGTTGTCATCCCCACAGTTGTTCATTTATTCACTGTAATAATTTTCTATTTCTTTTTTTTACCTCTGCAAGTTAATCCTATAAAAATGAATTTTCATGTCTGATTTTCCCTCCAAATCATGAAAAAGCATGATCTAGCCCCATCTGAATCATACTATCCCCTCATTAGCCAGTCTCCTCATGTCACAGCATTGATCCCTTTTCATCCTTCATAAATGAAAGTTCGCTCAGAGGTTTGTGCCACTGTTCACAGGGGGGTTATGTAGAGCATTGTACTACCAGAGAGAGCACTTCTCGATGGGAACCAAGGCCTTCTAAAGTTTTCCCTGAGATTGAACAGTACGAGCCTAACCTCACATACTGTTACAGCAAAATAGTCTAGCAGGAAGCTGCTGTTGGCCTGATTACTGCCCTCGGTATGGATAATATGCCACCTTTTCCATAGGGTTTCTTTGAGTCACAGTGGGTGGTTTTCAACCTTACATAACGTCAAGAGAAAAGGAGCTTTAGGCACCTCATTTTGTACACAAAATAAACAAACTGAGCACATTTCAAAATCCTGCTGAGCTCTGTGTGTACACTTCTGCCAGCTTTGGTCTCAAGAATGTTGTAAAATGCTTTATTATCAAAAGAATAGAAAGGATGAAGCAGATTTCATTTATTTTTTTTCCCCTCCTTGCCTTTCTGAAGAAATCATTTGATAAACTTGCCAGTTCTGCCATTTTGTGTTTGCATATGATGCTTCAGCCAGCGTGTTTTAATGGCATAACATCTATAGCAGGTGAACTGCAGAGCATGGAGGGTTCTGTCAGAACACATTAACCAGAAATCCTTTGGATATCCACAAAGAGTAAGTCAGGGTGACAAGTCTCTTTCTCGGTAACTTTGGGGATAGGCTGAGCTTGAGTACTCAATCTTTCCATGATGACACTTCATAAAATAGCCACAGTTAGTCAGCAAAGGAAGAAAGCACTATTATGAAGATCATTCATCAAAGAAATTAAAAAAATAGTAGATACAGAAAGAAATAGATGTTTTTACCAAAATATACCAGGAATATCTTAATAGCACTGCATAGTAATCATACCACTCCATATTCCCAGTGGAAAAAAGAAATTCTTGCATATAGGTATGATGTTTCATTAACCCTATCAACAGCTAACATAATCCTAGAGATCTGTCAAGAGTAATGACACCTATTCTTGCCAAGTGTTGGTTTATACATGTGCAAGGCTTTCTTGAGTTTATTGAACAGAAAAATACAAAGATTTAAGAAAAGAAAAAGACCTTACATTACACTCTGAAAGAGCAGTTTCTCTAGACTATAAAATTTGAAAAAGCCATGAATAAAACTGAATTAGAAGACATGCCATTCAGCTATCCAGAGCCACTTTTTCACTTAAAATCATCGGGAATATGACTTCTGACTTGACAAAATAAACACATACTGTTTGCAGAATTCCTTTAAATAATAAATTATTGCAGACCTTTAAGGGGGGGGGGGGGGGCAAGAACCAAGCAACCCCTATAATTTTCCAAGATTAAAAGCTAGCTGCAGACTACCATACAGGTCTCTGGGCTAATCAGCAGATGGTATGCAAGTGCACTCCCTACAAAGCACAGCACTTGAATTTTCTGCCAAACTAGCCAAGAACTAATAAATTTCTATGCAGACTAAGAATAAACTGCTTTTTCTGTGTGAACATCCATGACTGTTTTGTCAGGTTTTCAACTACTTCAACATGCAAGACAAACTGCTGTACTCAGAAGCACACACATTCAAATTCGACCTGACCCTCTAGTACTCTCATTAATGTGGTCAATGGATTTTGTAGGATGGGCTGTGTGCTGTATCAAAAGAATCACAAGAGAAGCATATTATTTCCCTTAGAACAGATTTACAGCCATAAAACAGAGTAAACTAACCTACACTACAAATTTCAGCCTGTCACAAAATATTTATGTATGTCATTTACAACATACGTACAACCCCATAGAGATAAAAATAAGAGAGTCAATCTGTTGAAATAAACTCTTCTAGCTTGCAAAAAAAATAAAGTGTTGGTAAAAATAAAGTGTACTGAAACTTCTGTGCCAGCTATAAGCTTATTTAATTGTTCTTTCTTTAGTTATAAAATTACTGCTTTCAAAAGCTTTTAAAATTAATACAAATCAATAAAATTCTTTTAATTTAAGACCAGAGAAGCTTGCTACTGTTCTTGAAAGAATTTACTTCACAGTAGTAAGTGTTTAAATTACAACGCTTTGATTCTGAATAATAAATATTTTTTAAAGCTTGGCAGTTCCAGAATCTTTTCTTTGGTTTTCTTAAGCATATTTCATCTGTTTGTGACAAGGGTGACTGACATCAAAAGAGTTGGTGATAAAATCAAATACAATACAGTGAATTACTCTGGCAATGTTTTTTTCTTGAACATTTCAAGATTTTAAAACATGAGGAGTACTCTGTTACTAATGTGTTATACTTTTGATATTAGATTTTGTTGACAATTCTAAGTAGAAAAATATTTCCCTCAACATGCCCAAATTAGTTTTTAATTGATCACAATTTAATCGAATGATGAGATGTGATCAGTGAGAGACTGAAACACCATACAGAAAAAAAAAAATCACAAACATATTCAATATCAATTACAGGATAATTTTTTTAAGGAGCTGTTTGATCACTCCAGTGTTTACACAACAGGGTCTATTTTTTAAATCTTCAGTGGTTTACATTAAAAGTTATCTTATTCTAAGAAAAAATAACTTTGAAAGGCTATTAATATTGGCCTGCCATGAAGACAAAGTCTGGCTTAATACATCATTGAATTATATGATATCTGTTGTTCTTTACTGCATCTGGCAGCATCTGTTCTTCCCTCCATCACTACTAATGACAGAAATAAAGGTCTAAAACCAATTCATGCATACTAGTAGCTTTGTTCCTAGATTTCCTCTTTTTAGAGGGGAGGAATTTTATTTTTATAATCTTTAACTAGATAGACTGTAACATAGATCAAAAGCAGTTCTGACTGTATGCTACAGGCAATTTGATGAAAAAAATAAATATACTAAAAAAGGCTTCAACACTTTGTTTTACATCTCAGAGCCTTTCAAAGAATATAGATTTTCCTGAATTTGCTTTGCTTCTGTCAAATAACATCAGCAATCTGACATTCAAAGTGAAATTTTCTTGGTGATTTTTTCTTTTGAAATACACAGCTATGAAGAAAAAAACCAAGCCTTTGGCTGTACATAACTTGCTCTTGGCTGATGTAAATTAAGCAAGTAGGCCACTGAATCTTTAAAACTTAAGTTTTTCCAGTGCATTTTCTAAAGAACCTTAGAATAATTCAGGTGGAAAGGTATTTCTGGTATGTACTTTACCCAACCTCTTACTAAAAGCAGAACTAACTTCAAGGCTAGATAAGGTTGACTTCACCAGTTCTGAATAATCTCTGACAAAATTACTAATCAGTTGCACTCAAAATACCAAAGTGAGTACTTCTTACATTTCCAGTTTTACTTTCACTGTACTTCACTATGAATGAAATTGCTTAAAGCTCACAGAATTATTCTTCATTAACTCTCTTTTTCCATTATAACATTGTAGAATTCAGCAGCGGGAGACTACATTTTGGTTTCGGTTCTAGTTTAACAGTCTGTAAAAAGAAACATTCAATATTGTTTCTATAATCAAAAAGCCATTATATTCCATATAATAAATTATACCATTCCCACTAGGGAGGCTTGTATTTAACAGCATATTACCCGAACATAAAGTTTCTAGAGAAATATTTTAAAAATATGGATTTTGATTACAGAACAAAGTATTAGCTTAGGAAGGGAGCTGCTTTGCTTACAATTAGTGTATCTTTCCAGCTCTCTAATTTCATATTTATGGAAAACTGGGGGGAAATCTTGATTATGCCTATATATCTGCTGTCTGATAATGCAGACAATTTTGTCTGTGTGGGTAATGCATCCAGTCTAACCTATAAGCATGAATGCAAGAAACAAAGGAAAGACATCACACAGACTAACTCACTCCCACTGTGGTAGAACTGTAGATTAGAACTTGGGCTACCTCGAGGATTTATACTGAACCAGCATAAATGTGTACTATCATTAATTTATTTCCTCAAGAGAGCAAGGAACTTCCTTTCTTCTCTTGAAATCAACAGCAGTTTGTAATTAATTTATTTGGAGATGGTCTTAAAACTCTGATCTTGAGATATATTTCCCCTACTGAGAAACACATCAGAGGATAAAAATTTGACTAAAGATTTCAGTGACATGACTGTCAGAAAGACAGTGTATCTGAGGAATAAAAGCCATAAATAAGAAAATGTCAGCATTATTTGAATTTGTCTCACATTTGATATTTCCTTTTTTTTTATCTCCTACTCAGATATCACTCAAAAATTCTGCTTCAATTCTGTGATATCCTAAAAAAAAAAAAAAATTAATGCTACATGAGAGATACAATATTAACATTTTACAGCCTCATTGAGGACTGTAGACCTATATTTGAAGCAACAAAACAACTCAATAAGGGAAAAGCTAGCTCTTAGGAAATTAATACCAGGAAATGTTGATAAACTTAGTGCGTCGTCATGACTCATAGAAGATTTGTTGCCTACCAGATGCCAGTGTGGGAAAAAAAAAACCATCATATTAAAAGAAGACAAGTTACTGAGAAGGTCTGGAAGGAAGCCATGGTCATCATAATCTATATTGGATCTAGTGATACAAGCAGAACTAAATGGAGAGCCTGCAAAACAGGTTTCAACAGTTTATTAGCTGTACATATGAGATCAAATGCCAGTGGTCTGAGAAATGAGACTGGTGCCACACTCAGGGAGAAGCAAAGAATGGCAGACCAACACCTCACACAGTTCAGAAACAACACAGATGGACACAGACTGCTTCCAGAGTAAATGAACCTTATACAGATAATTTAGCATTGATTATCGATATTCTTATATATATATACATATACACATAAAACATGACAACATCACTTGCCTAAAACATTATTAACTTTTAAAAGGACAGACAAACCAGTTGAGATAAATAGGGTGTATGGCAACTTAAAAAAAAAAAAAAAAAAAAAAAAAAAAAAAAAAAGTTATTTTAAAGAGGTTATGTTAATGCTAAGGAGAAGTGCAAAGACAAAGATGACAGCTTTCCTGTTTTTTGCAAGTATATTTTAAGCATGGATTTGAGGACTAAAAGGGCAGTTATTTTTCAACATGGAAGAAAATGTTGCACACCTAGGAGCAACATTAGGTCCTAAACACATGAGGTCATAAATGCCTTAAAAGGACAAGCCAACTGTGATAGAACAATGTTTGGACCATGCAGAGTTAGAACCCTGAGTATGGAAGATTAAATGTAGGAAGAGGCACACAGTGAAAGATTTTCACCCTCTAATCTGCATATAACAGTAGCCTTTGTGTGCTATGGCAGACACCTCTAAGTACCTCATCCCCATCGTCTTCCCACAGCTCCCAGAAACCCTATCCAGGTTTAGTAAAACGCAGCAAAGTAAGGACCAACTTCTAAACTTGTTTCAGTTGTCTTACACTGCTGAATTTCTCATGGACAAACATCCATGTCCCTTGGATGAAGCATCTTGCTTCGAGATGGTACCAAAAGGAGGGCACTTTATACAGCTGGGGGTATTAAAAGAGAATCTGTTCAGTCTTATATTCAGGCAGAAAATTGAATTCTTCATAACTTTTTCAACGTGCAGTTAGAGGCTTCTTTAGATCCTGGGCAAATGTTCTTGATGGCTGAGGCTATAGAGCTAAAAAAGTTTGACTCATAATAAGCTGCCACAGCACGTTTTATTCAGTTCTTACCTAAGACGGTAGGAAAGAAAGGAGACCAAAACCATACTTTAATAAAAGATATCAGCACATTCTTAAGTGCATTTTATGAACAATAAGGAACTTCAAAAATACTATAAGAATATTTAGACATAAATTTCTACTCATCTCTCAGACTCAGAAGAATTATCCATAATTAGTACTCACAGTTCTCAAGGCTCCTATAATTTTTTTTTATTCTGTCATGCTGTTCAGTGGACCAATTACCTGGTACACTACATGAAAACTTGTTTAACTGATATGGATTTCTGCCCCCAAATCCAAAAGAATGTTTTTGAAATTGTAAAAATATATTTTACCTATGTGACTGCATGGCATTATTGAAGTTGCTCCAGTTGCACTCAATAAACTTTCTCCATACCCTTCCCACAACTTGTTATAATGCCAAGTTTTACCTGTAAGTGGTCTGTATTAAAATTTAGTAATGTCCATTTGTATTTATTTATAATAATTACTTGGCTAACTACAGCAAGTCCACATGGATATTTGCACACATGTAAAGAGTCCGTATTTACCATCCATTCATCCTTGTGGTATACTCAAAAAGCTAAGTGGATCTTACTGTGCTTTTTGAAGGAAATATGAACATCGTGCATGTGGCTGGTGTGAGCTGGCTCTTTCTTTAGCTTCTTTCATTCACTTTGTGATAAAACTTTATGCTGAACTATGATGTCATATATGATGATATAACCTTTCTGAATATAATAAAAAAAAAATTCTGCAAATACAAGTGGTGCTTTAACAGCACACCTTCCTTGCAAAAGTGCTCTTAGGAGCAGAAATTAAGAGTTTACTAATTGGAATAGCAACGTGATGAAAACAGACAAGTGCTTAAGAATAAGGAGGAAGATTTACATCTGCAAGCAGTAGAAGTGATGACACACTGCCCTCAGCCAGTCCCACTTGTTCAGAGATCTCCAGCTTTGACATTTGGGAGGTATTACAGAATACCCAGAAGGAACATGCTGTGCTGCTCTACAAGACACAGGCACCTGTGACCCGCAAACCAGAGGCTTAAATACACAGAGCATAATATGTATTGGATTTATTGTTAACTGGCCAAGAGGCTCTGCATCAGAACACAACAAAAAAAAAAAAAAAAGGAAGTTTGCAAGAGACCTGACATCAAGAGACATCTCAAGTTGATCTGACAATTTTTACTGGCCAGGAAATAAATGGAAAATTTCCTCTTCTGAAGGAAAATACACTTTGTTCAAAGACTTCTTCCGTTCCCCAGTGCTCCATCCAATCCTCTTCCTCTTAAAGGAGGGCTAACACAATGAAAAGAGCAGGTGACACCATTTCCCTGAAAATCATAACCTGGTAGTTTACCATCTAAGAGTGTGACTGCCCCAAAGCTAACATGACATCAGAGGGGTAAACTGTAGCAGCAGCACAGAGCCAGAAAAGAACCAGCAACAAAAATGCAAATAAGCACCCTGTAAGTGGTTTAGCTAAATCATCTGGATTTCCTACCTGCAGAACAGAAAAAAATCTGGATTTAATGCAAAAGAAAATTTGCAAAAGATTAAATATTTTCTCTGATCAGGGTGCAAAAAATTTACTGCCTAGACATTATGGAAATTGCCTTCTCAAGAGTTGTTGTGGGAAGTTACATTCAACCACTGAATGAAGCTGAAAAATAGAATAAAATGTGAGAAATAACTTTGCTAATATTTTAGTGCATATTTCAGCATAACCATAACAAATTGTCATTCATTCTTAAGTAATATCTATTGGTGAATTAAGAGATTTGCTTTTTGCAGTTAGCAAGGGGGTAAAAATTCTGATACTTTTTGCTTCTTTCTTCCATGCAATCAATGTCCTTGTTCATAGTACAAAAAAATTTTACTTCAATGAAATTTCACTGAGAAAAAAGTTATAGGTAAACATACTAAACTGGATAGTCTTTTGTCTAGGTTATGAATTCAGAAAGTTAAATAAACTACTACCAAATGCCTCACTGGCTCCTGTGTTTCAAAAGAATAAAGGTTCAGAAATCAATTTCTAAAGTGAGAGGAGTTGAATTAACTGGGTGACATTGCCCATCTCCTTCATTATTTTGCCATGTGTTATCTAATGTATTGTAGAAAGTACTGCAGAGGAAAGCAGTTTTAGGTTTTATCCTAATCATGCCTTGTTCACTCACGACAATTCAGCAATTTACTCAAAAGGAAGTAGAGGAGAAATTCTGGTTTACATAAAATTTTAGAAATATCAGCTTTCTCACTGGTGCTGCTATACATATACATCTGCAGCTATTTTTCCATTCTTTCAGTAGAGGAGTGAGGTTTGCTCCTACTGGTCAGAATGAATGATTTTCCACAAGAGATAACCTCTTTCCACAGTGTCCAAGCTGGTTATTGAAAAAAGGGGTGCAATGTCAGCAGACCAGATAGAAACTGCATTTTGTCCTTTGTTCATCTCAAAACATACCCAAAATCTCCACTGACTTCCTTGTCAGTTTGCCACTGCATGCATGAGAGCAGAAAGGAAAAAAAAAAATCACCAGTAAGAAGAATACACTATAGGGTGTAATCAGGGAAGTGTGAGAAGTCTTTTCAAGTGACATAAAGGGCAATTATTAGGAGAAAGGAACACGAAAAATTGTGCTACTCCCAAGTACATACAGTTCAGTAACAGAAGTGCTGATGTCTCACTATGTCTTGTTAAGTCATCACAAATCACTGTACCGCATAACAACACAAGAAACACTGGGTTCACATCACTTTTGTGACTGCAGCGTGGTATTCTGAGGCTGCTCTGCCCCAGGAAAGAACCATGTGGGTATTGTACAGCAAAGCTGCAAAGGAGACAGAGAATCAACTAGCAGAACTTTTTAGAGTATGTCTGTTGAGTTATTCAAATTCAGTCCAGATACTAATAGAGCAGCAAAGAAACATTATATTTAACCCATAATGCACATTATTTATTAATGGTATATTTGCAGATGTTAACAGGCTTTGTTTGTAAGCAACTTACCTTCTGAAATTAGGCAGAGATATTTAGGTATAGCAAATGCTGTTATTCACGTCTAGCAGATAAAAGCTACTTCACACAGTTGGAAGATGATGACTGTAGCATAACAGCTCTAATTACACAGTCCAAAGCTAATACAGCTGAGCCCTACCTCTGTTTAGCAGTCCATTGCAAATTATTTTGGAACAAGACAGGGGCTTTTTGTTTCATATGAATCAATCCTACATTTCTGTTACCCTCTTGTGATACAGAAGTCACAACTCCAGTATTTTTTCCAGCCTTTGCACATACGTTAGTCCCAAGGAAGCACTTAACATTGCAAAGACATATACAACTCAGAGTATAGTCTGTGAAACACTGTATTTGGAAACTGAGTTTTCTTGTGCATAGCGCAAACAATTCCTCCATATGACATGAGATATAATGAATAACTATGATGACAAAACATTAAAACATTAAAAGATAATTCCATAAAGCAGAACATTTACATGGGTTTAATTTACAACAGAATTTAGTCTCAGGAATTATTACGTCATTAACCTGGACACTGAGCATAACATCTGTCTTCTGTGACAATCAGACTTCTACACAAGAAATATAATTCTCATAAAGCATCCTGCTGACATACACTGAATAAACAGTACTTTGCATGTTTAACAGTTACATCAATGACCTTCAAAAAGTACCATTTGTATGCACATCATAAGGAGTCAAGTCACAATTTATTTAGTTATGGTCATATGTTATGTTACTAGAGCTTACTGGGGGCTCATCAACAAAACAATCATTTGTCTGAAAAACACTGCCCATATTTCAAATACAGAAGTTATGACAAAACCCATTATAGTGGAAGGACTGTCAGGTTCTGATTTCTACTTGACTTAGAAAAGGGATCTCAAACAGGGTCTCTGTTCAAAGTGCAGGGAGGATGGTTTCTCAAACACTAGTTCTAATTTAGTTCTAACTTCTAGCAAGAAATACTTAATATTGGCCTCTCTTTCTTTTATAACATTCAGTTTAAAAGAACTAAAATTGGTGACATGGGAAAAATTACTTCCTTATGCTCCACCCTACCTTATTCTCAGCCGAGAGCTACTTTTGATGATACTCGAAGGTCTACCAGATTTGAAAATCCTCGAGTTTCAGATAACCCCCCAAAATAACTGCACTTTGAAAGACAGAATAAGATAGTCAATCAGCTATTTTCTGACTGCAAATGGATGCAGCTACACATGACACAGGGATACTTTTAAGGAGGAAATAAGAAATATGCTGTTATACTGCTAGTTTGAGCCTCTCCAGAATATAAATGTTGAAGCATAATTGAAGGTCTTTGATACTAATTTCAGCATTGCTTAATTACTAATTCTCTCATTATCATGGATTAAAGTGGAAAAATGAACTGCAGAAAAACACTTTCTATCATTAGCAAACTTGTTGTGCTAATAATAACGATAACACAATTTCTCCTTAACTAAAGATAGCAATAACATGAGATTGTGTTTATTTGATTTTATAAAGAATGCATTTGTGGATAACCATACTTCACCTTTAATCAATTAGGAAATCAATCTTTCTTTATGCTTTTCCACAGCTCCTACTAATGATAGTAGTATTTT
Source organism: Pyrocephalus nanus (assembly GCA_038380795.1). Taxonomy (NCBI): domain Eukaryota; kingdom Metazoa; phylum Chordata; class Aves; order Passeriformes; family Tyrannidae; genus Pyrocephalus; species Pyrocephalus nanus. The sequence goes on along the minus strand of CM076266.1, from coordinate 34,067,093 downwards.
TCCTAAGCCTGAACACCAAACCATGCCAAATGCTGTAATCCTGCCACTTAAAGACAAAATTAATTATGTTATTCAATGTTATGGGGCATTGTTTGTTTTATTGGGAGTTTTTTTATGGAAATGAGCAACACCTCAAACACAGAAAAGCACTCACATCCAACATACTTTGGCAACATATCAATGTTATTCCCCACTCTGAAAGCCAGGACAAAGCACAGATTATTATTATAATAATATGAAGCCCTAAGGATTATTGTTTTGCAAATCCTTCTGCAGGTGGGGCAGGAAGAAACTCATCATGGCACAAAGTATTGCATAACGTGATCTGGAGAAAGAAAGTTTGAAAGTCCTAAGTACATGATATTAAGACAATCATTTCTCTGACAGAAACAGATAGAATAATGCAGTACAGTCTGCATGTGGTACAGCAAAGTTGAGTACTACCTGTTAAGAAATTGTGAAAATTATAACATAGTAATCTGCATTTTCTTGTCAGGGACTATCATTTGCTTCTACTGTCTAACCTGTTTAGTACACAAAACCACAAATGTGTTTTTCTTTGAGGTGCACAATTCACTCTGATGATAGGAAAAATAATGTCACCTACTGCAAAATGCTCAAAGTTGTCAATGAAATCAGTTTCGACCAAAATAACCTTTGTTCCATCTCTGTTGACTTAAGTCGTGATCTTTAAACAAACTTATGCCAGCTATGGGTTGAACCCTGATCAAATAAGCTACAGTGAAATGAATTTGGGAATGTATTTGTTCTGTGTAATGTATTTGTTTCAATTTATTTCACAACCACCTTACATTCATTAAATGCAAACACACCCCTAACAAGTATAACCTTTGTAGTAGACTGAAATATGGCATATCACTGATTATGCTGAAAACCATCAAAATGCAAATTAAATGAGAAAGAATATGAATAAACAAAATATAAACCAAAACCCCTTGTAATAACACAGGTAGTACACACTTAGCTATTTGCCAGACGCTCATGCTAGGGATGACCTCAAGCACTCTGAAGTCACCAAAAGCCTTCGCCTTAACTTCAAAGCATTTGTTGTGTGAATAAAAAACATTTAGACTCATATATATTGACATTAGAGCACGTTGCTGCAATTCTCAGACCAAACATTGCAAAGGTATATATATTATAATGCTTACCATTATCACTTTTGAGATTTCCGTTGCTTAGCTGTTTTAACCTCTTCTGATGGGATTTGCCATTGTAGTGGATTTGTGCCTGAGCAGCAGAGTTCAGCTGAATGTTACAAACACTACACAGAGTGAAATTGGTGTGTTTCTTTTCTCTCTCCTTCTTCTCTTCAGTGCCATCAGGTGCTAAATCTTTCTCACCTTCCCTGTCTGGGACAGATGAGAAATCTGAATTGTATGACTGGCTATCAACTGGTAAATCGGGGCTCCACGGCTTCTTCATATTTTCTGGGATGGGAAAAAACATAAGAGAGAAAATTGATGAGTAACACAAAATAATACACAAAAAATAGCCAAATCTGCAAAGCACTAAAAGGCAGGTTTGTGGTTTTGGGTTTTTTTTTGCATTTATATTTCAACATTATATTTCCACTCACGTATTTTGCTTTCTGTACATTTTTTTTTTAGTTCTGCTATGTAACTTAAGTAACTTCACAGCCAAGTGCCCAAAGCTGAGCCCATCAGGCATGGGTGTGGCCCCTCTGTGATAAATTATTTAAGAAAGGCTAAAAACATGGTGCAGCAGCTGAAAAAATGTGACAGAAGCAGTCCTGCAGCCAGTGGGGAAAAAAAAAAATAAAGGGTGAGGAGGTACAATAGCAGAAGAAAAAATACCCTCCCTTATATATTACTTCAGTAAGCTTAAATGCACCCTTGAGTTTGTTATTTAGCAACCCCAGTTACCCTCTCTCCACTTTCTATGAATGCTCTCAAGCACAAGTCTAATAATTTCACAGCTTTTCTCATTTAAAGTAGTTCAAAGACAAATAAACACATTCTATTAGTTTCTTATCTTAGCCTCCCCAGGATTATAACTGAAGAATAGTTAACTTAGATTCAGCTAATACCAGACAGTAACGACTACAGGAATGAGAAGATAATCCCATCTGCAGAACTTCAAGTGAAACCAATGTAAACAAGAGCTTCTGTGATTAAAAGTGAGCAGAAATGGCACAGGTGAAGGAATGCTCTGCACTCTGCAAACCTAATTTACTATTCAAAGAGTGCAAAATGTTATACCAACTTAGCATTTTGATGAGACCTTTCTATACCATATAAATGTTTAAAATGCTTGTTCTCCCAGACTTGGTGAATAAATGAAGGTCTAGACAAAGAATCTAATCTATATACTTTTAGAGTGACAAAATTACTGCAGCCTTAAATAGGTTGATACTACTTGGTGTCTAACTAACAAATCAGTCAGCCTAGAAACAAAAAAAAAGATTCTTATAGCAACACAAGAAAATGGGCTACAGATGTCTTTAATGCCAGATCCAGACAAGATTCAGTATCTAAAAACAAGCCTAAACAAGCTTTCAGATTTAGGTTTGATAACATCAAAATACTGCAAATGATTCTTCAGATAGCTTCAAATTTTTAAATTTCATCAACTTAACTTTTCACCAGATCTTTCAAGGATATAAAGACATTTACTGCTTTCTGATCAAATCATAAAAAAAACTTTATCTAAAGACTGATTCAGATACAGTATGTTTCAATACTCAAATCAATTTCAATTTCATTTTTCTGATTTGTTTGCTATCTAATTAACATTGTGTCCTTTTATGCTAACTAAAGCCTATTTCATTTAAGAAAATACAGACACAGGTCTGAGAGAAGCTCTGCACTTGCTGTAGATTAAAAACTCACTCCACTAGTTCTGTCAGTATTATTTCAGCTTTTGTGTATAGTCAACTCTTACCTAGGGTTGTAGCTGTCAAAAGCAAGGGGTGACAAAGCAGGCGAAACAATTCATTCCAAAGCAAAATTACAGAGGAAAAGAAAATCAGCATAAAAGTAGTTATTTATTAAAAACAAGGTTATTATACAAACAGTGATGACAGGAACTTTTACAGACAAATCATAACTGTCCGCTAAGACATTATGAGACTTTGGAAGCTTAGGAGAAAACCTGAGGTTTTTTGATAGCAGATCTATAACATATTTTTCCTAATGTAAGGAGGAGTTTTCTCCTGAGGAAGCATCATCAGTCTATAAACCTCTCAGCCTTCTGGAGTTTTCTGGGGATCCTGTTCATGCCAAAGATTATCTGTCTAAAATATTTTTAAATTAATAAATTCAGTCTTTAATCAAAGCAGTACAAGAATTAAAATGCTAACACGATAGCACTAGTTTTACTGAATTGCTCTAGATGACAGTAACCTTTCATTAATCCCAGTTTACATACGTGCTGTACATTAATATATATATATAATCTTTTGCACTGAAAGCATTCCCCACTAGAGAGCAGTATGAATTAAAAATTACAATATATCTCTAGACCTATAGTGCTAACCATATAGGCATGAGATTACTTTAATAAAACAGATTTTCCAACCAAGACATAAAGCTTTGTAAGCAAATATAATCTAGTAAATTAAGCATTGTACACTATGTGCATATATGTCTAATTCCTTTTGAAACATTTACACAGATAGGCTGAGAGCTTAATAGTGTATTAGCATGTTATTACATCCCTCTAATATTCCAGTCAACACAGCCTAATCCGTGAGAATCTTATTTTTGGCATATAGAATCTGCCTTGCATTCTAATCTCATTCCAGAAAACAAATTACAAAATGCACACTTGCTAAAGGCACAATAAAATAATAAGAGAAATTCCACCGTGGAAAAAAGTGATTTGAGCATCTACCATGTGCTTTTTTTTAGAAAGCTGTGATGCCATTAGAGCTGCAATACCAAGTCTAAGTAACAATTAGGAAAATGGAAGTTTTGGGAATACATTTTACACTACGGTCCATAACCATTTTCTTTATAGATATACAGTGATTTCTGAATATATGATGGCCCTCCGAAAGGACTAAGGTGAAATATTACACACCTGTGCAAACCACTTGCTGTAAATTTAGCATTACACAGCAGGAATCAGTATGTTGACTGGACACAAATTGATTGGTTTGAGAAAAAAAAAAAATCCAAACACAAAGACAAAAAACTTTCTAGAAACAGAAATAGTTTAGTATTAAAACATCCTGAGTAATTCTTACAATATTTCTTGAGAGACAACTAAATAAAGCTATCAAGGGATAAAGAAGGGGGAGATATCTGAGTATAATTTGCTGACATGCTTTTAAAATACAATTTATCACTCCAACTATTATTATTACAGAAATGGGGAAAAATATATCAAATTCATAAAATCTTTTAAAGATCCATCAGTGTTTAAATCAACACAGATGCAGTCTACTTCATGAGAGCAGCAGGTGTTCAGCTCATGCATGCATCATTGCATACTTCTGTTTTCTGGAGTGAAATGTTTAGGCAGCAATTTTGATTGATGAAGGCAAGGAAAAGAATGTTTAGTTTATCCTATTGGAAAATTACATGGAATATGTTTAAAAGAAAACATTGTAATCTTCATTTTAAAAGCAATTTTTAATTGCTGCCTGTGTCTTATTGATTTGATCCTATGTGAAAATAGATAGGTTTTTAATGAAAACCCTCTTTCCCTGCCATCATATTATAGAGTTCATCTTGACAGCATATCTTTTAAAGTCATCAGTTTTGCAGAAAACTTTTTTTCCCCCCTAAAAGAAAGTTAGCTTCTCAATTTTAGGGGCCTTAATGAAGCCTGCAGTGAACTACGAATGAGTGAACAATGGGACCAAGATCTCAAAATTTCAAGCCAATTTAAATAGCACTTTGGATAAATGCCTACATTTATTTTCCCTGGGGCTCTGAACTCAATTTGGCTCAATGTTACTTACCAGTAAAATGAACTTAGCGCGACATTATAGCTTTGTGAAGTAGAAAACTGTCCCACGTGGAAAACCAGCACAGCTACAATCTGTGGTGTTTGCTGGCTCAGACAACAAAGCTACTGCCTGGGGATTTCTCTTCTTAAATGCACTTGAAGGTAAGGGATTAGAAATCACATCCTTCCCATGAAACAATCCTCACCTTCTTAGCCAATGGTATGCTTTCTATTCAAGAGTATTGAAAGGAAACTTTGCTCATTTGTATTAGAACTAATTGTTCTGTTACCAGACTGTCTTACCATCATAGAACTGCACCAATCACTGTGACTTTGACTCGATGTGTGTAATACTCAAATGTGCTGGGTACATTCAAGAGGCCAACAGAGGATATGAATCCCAGAGTAAGAGACCACTATGTACTTAAGTCAGCTGCACTGAATGCAGACCTCTTGCCATGGGTGAATGACCCAGTTCAGCCTGGAGAAGAAAAGGCCTCAGGGGAACCTTAGAGAAACCTTCCAGTATCTGAAGGGTACAAGAAAGCTCTAGAGGGGCTTTTCACAAGAGCCTGTAGTGACAGGAAAAGCGGGAATGGCCTTAAACTAAAGTAGGATATGTTTAAATTAGATATTAGGAAAAATTTCCTTATTATAAGTGTGGTGAGGCACTGCAACAGGTTGTCCAGAAAGACTGTGGACTCCTCATCCCTGGAGGGGTTCAAGGTCAGGCTGGTTGGGGCTTTGCTTAACTTGGTCTAATGAAAGGTTCCCTGCCTATGGCAGGAAGGTTGCAATTAGGTGATCTTTAAGATCTCTTCCAACACAAATCTTCCTATGAGTCTGTAGATCTTAAAGAATATCCCTTGTCTACTCCCCAACAGGTTGCTACAACAAATACATTCCTGTAAGAGATGAAGGACAAAAAATATGGACCAGGCATTAAGGATAAAAGTTCACTAATTACAATATTCAGGAACTTCTAATATTTCTTTTCAAAACTGTGAAAGACATTTAAGTAGCAATCATCAAAGATGCAGATGTTTGCATTTCAGCTACTCATCCCTAGACTCTGCAATTACTGTAGAGTCACCAAGAAGGCCTATGGAGAGTCATCTCACTATGAAACTAAATAATAGTTTATGACTAAATCATAAACTCAAGTGTTTTGTTCTCAGAAACATGTATTCCTCTTCCTTGGCAGATGTCTGTTCTGTAGATGTAAAGTTAGATAGGAAGAATCTTGCTCTGCCTGTCGTAATAGCTGTTAAAAGGACGGAATTTTGAAGGTAATAATAATAATACTTGGTTTTGAGATATTGACAGATATCAGCTGCTTTGAAGAAACTGTTGTTAGTGCAATGTTTAAAAAAGAAAAAGAAAAAACGAGGAAAAAAGAGAAATATTGATCAGTTATCAATATTCTCTCTCTAGTCATCACCTTGTCAGTTTTCACATATTAGGGGAATGTTACTGGCATGCTACACAAAAGCACACCTCTGGTAATAACTGGACTCTTCAAATCTTCTAAAAAATCATAAACTTGGTGCTCTATCTTTCAGTTAATAGGACATCACCAGCTGATGAAAGTCATGGTAGCAGGGTCATCTTTGCATCAGCACTTAAGAATCTCTTTCACACTGTGAGTCAATCTGTGTGACAGGAGCCTTTTCAAAACTGGTATCTCTATGCTAAGGTCTCCCTCTTTACCCATTATGCTACTTGAAACTCCCTGCTGCGTTGGGTACTTGTGACGTCTTTACCAAAAAGACAGTGACAACTAACTTGCCTTTGCAACCTTTAACTGACCTCACTGGATAAAACGTTGGCTCTAGAAATTTGTTCCTGGGAGAAGCTTAATGTAATCATATTGCCATCTATTTTATATGGGGGGGAGGGGGGGGAAGGAGTTGGGGGGAAGCAGGGCAGCCTGAGGGAGGGATCAGAAATACAAAAATAAAGTAGCTTTTGCTGTTTCCACCCCATTATCACTGAATGATGTGATCCCAACTCTGTAGCCTTCCAGTTTTGATCACGGTTGCACCTGCTCCTGGTTTTGAGCCCAGAGTGATTTAGGTCATGAATGGTCTGTTTTGCACATCACTGCTGTGGCATTTACAAACGTACAATGGGAAGGACTAACAACAGCAAAGCGTTGAAAGGTCACTCACGGTGAAAGCACTGCATCTCTGAAACACAGCTCCCTCCCAAATGACCCCAGTAACCTTCAGGATACGCTGCAGGACTCATCTGTTTTCTCTGGATGGATGAATGAACATCATTTCAGTGGAAGAGCTACTGTGGAATGGGAATCTACTGGGATCTGAAATGCTTTTTAGAAAACAATTGATTTTTCAGCAGCTCCTTTGTTCTGAGCCTTTTAGATTAAATTTAAATACAAAATGGTATATAATAAAATTTGATGTGAAAATCTGGGAAATATATGCATTAGGTAATTTTACACTGTTGGGAGGCTTTTCTACTATGAGTTTTAGGACTGTAAGAATAATCACTCGCTTCTGAAAAGCAAGGAAGAGTTTGTCAGGTCATACACCCAAGAGCTAAATTACTAGTCAGTGATAAAACTGTAGATAAAAGTCAGTATTTTTTCTTGCTGTCTAACTCATACAGTGAAGATCACAACACATTTGAAGCAACTATTTACCAAATTTTCTCTATAAAAATTCCATACAATATACAGTAGAAGAGGTATCTTGAGAGGGGAAAAAAAAAAAAAAAAGAGAGATAAGTCAGGGAGAGAAACATCTTTTCTTGTTTACTTTTTCTCCACATGCTTCCAACTGTTATATCACTTCAATCATCCATGTGAATAATAAGAAAATCATAATCATCATCATCATCTCAGATGATTTTTGTGACATTTAAGAGGAAAATAATCTCATAAGCAAAAAGTGCATCAAATGAAAGAAATAAAGTCAGGTTTTCCTTGCATATTGGAATGAGGTAAAATGAGATTGAGTCTGTGTCCTGAGACTCTTCTTAAGAAATACACCTCTGCAGACTGAATACTATAAGAATAGATATTCATCCATTTGAAATAGGCTCATTGTATATTTGTACAACTTGAGCAATAGCACAGAAAATAAAAGCCTGGGCTTTTGTTTTGCTCTGCTGGGAGAGCACTTAAATCTTTCAGGAAAGGCTGCATTTCAATACTGCAGCAAATGAACAGACCCTGGCCTATCTCCCATCACAGCCACATGCACCACAAGATCCTAAAGAAACTTATAGATGAACTAAACAGAAAAAGTTCATAATTTCTTGGTTCAGCAATTCCCTTGTGCCAGAAGCAACCAACAGACATCTCATAGTCTCAGAATATACTGCAGTCAGTTTTTTAATTGAGTTCTATAAAAAGAACTAAGCACTAATCAACACCATATGTTATTCAATTAGCTAGTAATACATATCTATTTCTCAAGCCTGTGCTAACATAATGGAGCACTTTGGGTGGTTTGGAACTATTTAAAGGCCAAGTAATTAATTTGCAAACATTAGCTTCTAAAATCTGAGAAGCACTACTGTGATGACTTAAAAGCCATGAAAACTCCCTCATTTGCTTTGTATTCAATCTGTTTTCAGAAACAGATCTTGTGAAAACAAAGACTTCTGCATAAAACAGGGCCAATTAAAGACACGGGTTCGGCTATATGTCTGGTACCAAGGTTCTGAGGGATGCTCTTTCCATGCAGGCAAGGGGAGCAGTCTGAGTTTCATCACCTCCCTCTCCACCAGCAGTATATTGTGGTACAGACCTTGCACATGAGGCAGTAACTAACATGGTAAATGGCATAGCTAGCAAAGCTATGAGGGCCGTGCTTACCAAGAAAATTTGTTATTGTCAAGCAACCTGAAGTGCATTACTTTTTCCATATTCTTGATTTTCGCATTTGGAAATTGTACTCAGAGCCTCAAAACTCCTGTCAACAGCACTCAGAGTTGACTGGGCTTAAAAAGAAGGGACAGAAGCATCCAATTGTAATTCAGACTGCCTCTGCTAGACAAAATCTTGGTTTTAGCAATATTTCTGAGAAGACAGGCAGTCAGTGCAGGTTTTAAAGGGAAGGGGGAAAACAGAATAGGGAATTCGAATCAAAGAATCATTTAGGTTGGAAAATATCTTTAAGATCATCAAGTCCAAGCATTAACCCTGCACTGCCAAGTCACCACTAAACCATGTCCCTAACTGCCAAATTTACAATTTTTTTTAATAACTACAGGGATGGTGACTCCACCACTTTCCTAGCAGCCTGTTCCAATGCTGGACAGCCCTTTCAGTGAACAAATTTTTCCTAATACCCAATCTAAACCTCTGCTGGCACAACTTGAGGACATCTGTCAATTGTTACTAGGGAAAAGGATCACCACCTCACAGGTACAAATGACAGGTAATTATACAGAGCAATAGGGTCCCCCCTCAGTCTCCTTTTCTCTAGGCTAAATCACCCCAGCTCCCTTAGCTGCTCTTCAGCAGATTTATGCTCCTTCACCAGCTTTGTTGCCCTTCTTTGGTGCCTTGTGCTAGACACACTCAAGCACCTTAATGTCTTTCTTTTAGTGGAGGAAGTCCAAAGCAAACACAGGATTTAAGGTGTGGCCTCATCAGTACCGAGTACAGGGAGATAATCATTTCCCTCGTCCTGCTGGCCACACTGTTTCTGATACAAGAATATTACTTTCAATTTCATAGATAAAAATCACTTCTTTCAGTCACTCTGGATTAACTACCAGATGTGAAATCAGCCTACAACCTGTCATCCAGATATTCTATATGTGCCAGATATTCTTAAAGTGCCATATTCCACCTTAAATATCTTTAGTTTTCCTAAATATCCAGTCAAAATTTTACCTCAGCAAAAAGCAAGAGCATGAACAGCTGTTTGGGCAAAATGAGCAACTCATTTTTGCAGACAAGTAAGTTCCATTTTTAACACTCCAATACAATCACTAACTACCACTGGATCCAAGTAGGCAATTTTTAAAATTAAGTTTCATTTAGTGTTTGTGACTAGTTTGCTGACAAGTTATCTCTTTAGACACACAGTCACTTTAGATTTTCTTTTGAGGTTAAGTATTTTAGTAATATGCTGATGAAAATAAATCTACAAAATGAAACATAAAAAAATTAAAGGCAAGCCACATGAATAAATTCTGTGAGAATTCTGGGGTTTTGGTTTTTTGTTGGTTTGGGTTTTTTTTCAAAGAACCACTAAAACAACCACCACTCCCCTCGAAAAACCAACATTACACAATAAAGAATGATTATTTTCAGAAAGGTTGTTCAAGCCCTAAAATCTTTGCTATGCACAAAAAACTGCAGCCATCAGACATGAAATAAACTAGCAATAAGTGTAGTGACAATGGGGAAGAAGAAGTCTGGGGGTTTTTTTCCTCTTTTTTGATATAAGAAATTTTAGAAATTATTATTTTCTTGTAGTTTGAAAGAAAATTTCTAAAGAGTTCCAGGGTTTTATGATTAGAATTCTCAAAATCCTCTGTGGTCCTAGGAAACACTAATATTTACCACATAAAAAACAATTAGATGCCAAAAGTTAGAAATCAATCTCCCCCTTCTTTTGGTTATACTTTAGTTTTTAGGGAACTACTGAGTGAGTATTTTTAAATGAAAGACCTTTAAAAACAAGAAAATTAGAAGACCCAAAGAGCAGTGTTAGTGCTACAGTTACCATTTTGCCTTCCTGTGAGTGCACTTCTACAAGCACTTTTCTTAAAGGAAAAAAAAAAAAAAAAAAAAAAAAAAAAAAAAAGCTTGAGGAATTAGACTTGTGTTGTATTTCCACAGAAGGAATCTCTCCTTTTTTTCAGATTATAAATGCTCATTATAGAACATTCAGGTACTTCTGGCAGCATTTACAGCTATAGGGCTTTTTTAGGGCTTTCCTTTTTTTACTATGTTATTGCTTCATTACGCCCAATGGGCCATTTAATGTTGAATTTAATGGAGAGCAGATCATTTTCCTAGCAATGCAAACACATCAAGGTGAAAGTCCGTTGTATTTGAAAAGGTTAGCAGATGTTTTTGCATGTGTATGTGAAAGTTATTGTCGTTGATTTTATTCTTCAACCTTTGGATTGCTCTTCCTTTAAAAAAGATGCATTTGGTAGTGCATTCATGGTAATATGAATGTAATTCCAGCTAGTTTACAGCATGTGTTTTTTGGGGGTAGCTTTTAGAGTTTTAGTTGAGAAATACAAACATATTGTATAGAACTTAAGGAACATATCCCCTCTCATGGCTTGACAAATAATGTGTTATTGTCTCCAAGGCTGATACAATATTTTTACACATCAACTATAAATTTACCTCAATCTCTTCATCAATATTAGGGATCTAAAAATAATGTCTAGCAAATCAAACTATCCTGGACACATACTGGTAAAAAAATCTGAAAGACAAATTGGGATATCTGGACCTATTAATGTTTCCTTGGGATGACACAGTGTCCTAGATCAGCAGCTAAAATTTTGGTAACAGTCACACAAGGCCAATGCAGAGCCTTACTTATGCAGCTGGGGAATTATTTTAACACAAAGACTATCTGTCTGTGTCACATTTCTAATAACCTTTTCATCACAGCACCCAGATGTAATGCATTTATAGAAATGCTTATGCATCAAAAATAAAAATGTGCAAAAGGAATCTAATTACTGAATAGAACAACTGGCATGATTTATTTTTTATTTGGGATAAATTCAGGTGATTCACTATTAGTGAATGCAAATATATTTTCAAGGCATGATTGCTATAATCCCACAGGGGGTGTGTGTATGTGGCAGTGTACATCCAGGAAAATCTATCACAAAATACCAGGACCTAAGAGGACCTATTGGACAATGAGATATTTATTGCACTAACTTTTTCCCTGCATTGCTTTCCCATGAGTGTAATTCACTGCTCTGTTGAATTGTGTGGAAAATGAAGGCAGGGCATATCAGGGAGAATTTGCTTATATTTCTTATAAACTACACACATGAAAATAGCTTTTAAGGTAAGTATAAGGGGAGGTTTGAAATTATTTCTGTAAGTGCTTATTGATCCAAGATCTCTGAAATATGTCAGTTATTAGCAAATTGGACATATACAGTTCAACAATAAAAATATGGAAATACAGGAAAACATGGACAATGTAGAGACCACAAGTCCATGCCTCCCTCTAGAGCACGAACGACTATTCCACTTTTCTTGTAAAAATCAGCCCCTGTTTGAAATTAGTGATTGTACAAGGTATTCCAGGAGTCTCTTCCAGAATCTAAAAAACTTCCAAAGAGGCCCAGGAGCTTATTGAACACATTTATCATTGACGGTGCCCTACAAATGCTAAAAAAAAAAAATAAAAATAGTCATCTAAAACAGGAAAGATTTGTTTTTCCAGTTTTGCAGAAATATGTATAACTTTTATACATCTTTTCTGTGAAAAGTTGTCCTGGACCACGCACCTTCAGGATTCCATCACATTATTTTTCTATTAAGCTTTATACAGCATGCATTGCTTATAAGGCATCAGTGCTTATTTCTGAAACATCCTTCCATGATTGAATGTATTTCTGAAAATGAATCATGGAAAGTATGGGAATAATGCCACGCACACAGAGAAAGTAAAATAGCTGATGCACTCCAGCCTTCTCTGGAAGACCTTTACAGCAGCACTCCTCTGCAGCAAGAGCTCATAGTGCAGACCCAGAACTGCTGCTCTTGGAAAGCCTGAGCTCCATTGCTGTGATCTGCAAAAAACTACTGCTGCTGAGTATATAAAACCTTTCCAGCTTCACTGGCCATCTGCAACGTCTCTCAACCTGACAGGGTAGTCTGAAAATGCTGAAAGCCTCTGAGAAGTCATGCATGGTAGAATTCAAAGCTCTGGAAGACTTGTGAAGTTTCTTCCTTCGGGCACACTGATTCAGATGAAGCAGTTTATAAACTCTATTAAAGGTAGAACTAGTTTATAAAATCCCTGGGATTTGCCTAACTACCTAATTTTTCAGAATAACAGCTCAACTTTGCATTAAAATGTTTTTTAGTACTAAAAGTAATTTGAAACTGCTGAATAACATATATATGATATTTTCAGGAATAATTCCTTTTGAAACATAATTTTATAACAAAAGCTTAGGATACTCCACAAAATGTTAAATTGTCCGATATTGGAAGGTTTTTTATCTCAGAATTACCTTCTCTGATTCACTTCATCATGCAGGTCACAGGACATGTACATAACTTTGATTTAAATGAACTTTCTTTGAGAAGTTAGACAAGTGTTAAATACAATGGTAGTAGCGACCCTTAGCTATTGACAGAGCTTTTCAGCATGGTGCTCTTTCCTCTAAAAAACCCCAGACACCTAACTGAATCAGTTTTCCTGAAATGGCAAGATAAATATACTCCTATTTGGAGTATACAATGTGGGAGTACATTGTCAGACGTACAGATTGACAGGCTGTGGCATTACACTGGCATAAAAACAATGCAAGAAAAGCAGAACCAGATTCCCATTTTCCTTTCAACTAAGGGAAATTCATACAGTGATTTCAGCATCTCAGCAGTCACCATAATTTCTGCTGTTCTTGCTATGTATTATAGAAACTGTCACTTTTTAAATTTATGGTATCTTTTACAGCTTGGGTTAAAGAACACTTAAAGCACTTTCAGTGCTTGATATACCTCTACTCTAGAAGAATAGAAATGAGATTCCTTTATTAATTTAGACTCAGACTACCAGGCTATTCACACTAGCAGTCTCAGAGAATTTTAATAGGATTACCTGCATGAGTAAGAACTTCTTATATGACAAAAATCAGAAAAGGGAAACCTTTAATGATTAAAAAGTACAAAGACTATAATAGCTAAAATTTCATTGTTGAGCGTATGACTCACGAAGTTGCAATTCATTAAATGAATAGTCAGTGGATATGTGACCAATCAGTTTGGTTTAGATATCAGAAATCTATAAGGTAATAAAAATCCAAACAATGTCAACTTACTACTTCAATTGAAGTATATAAACTCTATATAGAATAGAATATTCTATTCTATATCTAGAATATTTTATTCAATACAGAATAGAATATTATATATTCTATAATGAAAGGTTTGTTTCTTTCCTGAAGTTTCTTCTTTGATGGGAGAAAAATTGTCAAATTATGGGCAACCAAGTTAAAAAAATACATCTCTCAATACACATTCATTTACTTTTGCTTCATTTTTATGGCAATCCATTTGAAATCTTTGTCACAGAGTCATATGAAGAGTAAACCCTGCACATAAGCAAAGCCGTTAAAAGCACAGCCTAAAACCAAACAACTGAACAAGTGACCTTCCCTTAAGCCACTACACCCTTCAGACTACTCTGTTCTACCCTCATTTCCCTAGTTTAGACACAATCATCATAATTCTACTTAGCCCTATTTAAACTATTTAAATCTGGCCCAATAATGCCATTTGCAACCAACATTCACTGTCAGGAAGCAAATGGGAATGGCTTACCATGCAGAGTAGCAGTGTTAACCACCTCAGCATGCCATGCTCCTACAGCACAAACACATCTGGAATCAACACACACGCACTGTCATCAACTGCTTTTCACAAATCAATTGGTTATTGATCACTACACTTATCACTCTTCATTGACTGGACCTCATTCTGCATTACTGCTTTCTTGCCACTGCAGCAAATTCTGAAACTTCCATTGCAAGGAGAATTTACAAACAAACCAAAGCAGTGATCATTTGCATTGGATACTTATTACACCAAGCCTTTTGCAGAAGCCTGCATTTATTTAAGAAAAATTCATTTGTCCATTACAGTTGCAAAGTCTTTACCCAGAAGCAAACGGAAAGAAGGGCTGTTTTGTATCACATTATGATTTATATATTTACTATTTTTTAACAGACACACTTCTTCAATGTTGAAGATTTAAAGATCTATAACACACAAATAAGTAACAACATGGCTTCAGGAAGGTAACTGTTCTGAATGGCCACCAACCACTTGGGAGTCTGCAAGAACTTTTCATGAAATATCATCTGCCACAAAGCACACTTTCTGTCCTGCCAACTAACTTTAACTCTGGTGTGGGATAAATAACTTCAAGGATAGGAAAGTTTTAGTTATTGCATGCACTTTTATATAGATCAAATCATACATATATTCATATAGATATACAGATACGCTGTGTATACAGATACACTGTACAGCCAAGGCTTTTGAAAGAGGTATCAATAGGGTCATGTAAGCAAGTCATTTGGGGTCAAAAACACCAGAAATTTTCTCTCAAAGAACTTGGCCAAAAATCAACATTTTTGGCACAAATTAAGTGACAACGGTTTTTCAAATTTCCTTTCACGAACTTAAATCTTAATGAGAAAGAAGAGCAGCAGCCTCTGAGTCTTCTGGCCCAAGCAGCACTGAGTCACTAAATTTCAAGTTTTGTTTTGTACAAAAGTGTTGGGATCGTGATTGCTGCACGATGGACGCGTGAATGGTGTGTGCCAGGTGCACACCTGACGCATGTTTGCCACGTGACTGCCATGTGCTGGACACCTGAATGTCATGTGATTGCCACCTGGTGGGTGCCTGATTACAGCCACTTATCACTGCTAGTATCACAATCACCTATTAACACGTCTTATGGTGGGAAACGAAGCAGCCACTATTCTTCCTCTGCGGTTGCCACTTCAATCGCAAGAGAGATGTCAGAAGGTGGGTGGATCTCCTCTGGGGGCAAGACTACTAGAATCACAAGTGCTTCAGTGACAAAGTATGAAAGGCAAGAGAGCAGCCAACACCCAAGATATGAGTAAGTTTCACAGTGGCACAGTATTTTGTCACAGCTGTGAACATACCAACAGATTTTCTTCTCCTGAGAGAGCATTTTGTCAGCAAGGGGATTAGCTGGCAAATGATGACCCAAGATCCTTTCATTTCTGCCTGCAGGAGCCTTTTGCTCACCACAGAGATAAAAAGCAGCAACCTTGACAAAATATACAATCAAACATGGTAAATTCTGACATAAAAACAACATGAATCCAAGCTATTCCAACCCTGAGCTTTCCTTTCATGCTAACTTTGCAGAGTTGATCCTTCAAACATGAACTTTTGGGCTACACAGACTTGCAGGAGTAGTGAAAGAAGCAGAGGACCCAGAGGAAGCCACTTTATAAATGTTACCTACCTCCAAAACCAGTCACGTTTCTGAGCACGTCCTCAAGGGCTTTCTCTTTCACCATGAGGAACAAGAACCAACTCTACGAACAGTTCGTCAGTGAAGACGAAGGAAAAAAAGAAGATAAAATAAAATTGTATGTGTGCATATATATATATATGTTTGTGTATATATATATATATATACACACACACACATATATATAAAGAAATGCAGCTCTAGGAAATCCACTTTGCTAGTTTAGATTTTATATTGGTAACAGGTTTGGTGTCCATTTTAATAACAGTAACTGCGAATTGTGGGACATTGAGATCTTTGAACCACACATCATCAGGATTATGCCAAACAGCGCATCATAACGCTGAGCTTTAGGAAACTCATGAAGTCCAAACTCATTTTCTTGACAGACTCATGGGCTGTCTCCCTGCAGATACTCAATTTGATTCTGATTTCTTCTTTATGAGTAGCTCAGCATTAAACTTGTCCGCAACATTCAGTCCACATTTTTAACAAATTTAATGTCCTTAGCCATGCAACCGACTGAAGCCCATTAGTTTCTCATGTTTATTTCCACACTCAAATTCACATTTGTTCCTCAATCTACTTTTACATCATTTCCACTAAGTTGATTTGTTTGTCCCAACTTAATGTCGGTAATCACTCACATAAGTTTCCCCTTAAAACACTGCAAAGACATCTTTATTCCTGGAGAACTAATTTCATCCTGCCAGTTTCTCATCCGGAACTGACTATTTACATTTGGCTGCAGAAAAGTCCTGTCCCACCATGCCTCCAATTACTCCAACAGCACCAACCACTTCCATACTGTGAGATACAATCCCCCTTCTCCAAAGTTGATTCATTACACAGAACTATTCATCACAGAAGCTCTTCATCACACAAAGAAGGATTCTCCTATAAAGATGAACAGTCTTATTATATTCATAACTTTAGATATTGTATCAGCACCATAGATAGAAAAGAAGCAGCAGAAAAAGAATATTCAGCTTAGAACTGTATTGTTATGAAGCCTGAAGATCTCTCACTGCTATTGCAAAAGGTATTATTTTCTCAAAGTACACAGAAGGAAACATGTGCCATCTAAAAAAAGGAAATGGGTTGGAGAGAGTGCCTACAGAGACACAACAGAGACAAAATCTTTCTGAACTCACAAATATAGCAGAAATATCTTTAATTTAAATACATTATTAGAAGACCAAGATGTAGATAACATGAAGCACTATAATATTTAAGCATTGGAAACAGCAGTAGAATTGGGAAAATAAGATGCACACACTGTTAAATTTTCTTTATTTACCTGTAGGAGCTTAAGGAAAATACCTTACAGAACAACACTCAGTGCTGCCAGCAGCGACCTGGTTGAAAGCTTTTTACTGTATCTGTAAATCTTGTATAATTCCCATCTGCATCCAGATAAAAACACTTTAGTCAATCATGCAGTTGCCAAGTGAAACTTGAATATATGTTTTCAGGTTTCCTAACTTAGTGCAGATTCTAACGCTAATGGACAATTTCTCTACTTTCTTTCCAGCCTTCCTCTGCTCTGCTTCTCTTTTTTTTCTACAGAACTTTATTTTTCAGAGGTCACTGTGGTTTAAAGGAAAACTGAAAACTTTTGTTGGTTGAATATCATAGGGATATTTATTAGCATGATGTTATGTCTAGAATGAAGAGAAATTCAGAAGCATATTTCACAGTCTCTTGTTCCCTTCTGTTTGGTATTTAAGGAGAAAATACATTAGAAGACTATTTGATTTTCTGCCCCTTTGGAATTCAGTAGGAAAAGATACCAGAAATAGCCCAGATAAATGGCAGACAAGTTCACGATCATTGCAATCTAGTGCTTGCTATGTAGCAAGAACAACAAATCCTAGATATGTCCCAAACATAAAAGGCAGATGCTTAAAAATAAGCTTAATTTTGAACTTTGGATATATTTTAAACTGAAATTATGACACAGAAAGAAACTCTTCTGAAAAGGTGATTTACTCCTCAGTCTCAGTGGTCTTTCTCAAGAAACTACTGAATAATCACTATGACTAATATTATTATTCTGTACAGTGTCTGTATCTGCTACAGAGATATTTTTTAAGCCATTAATAAAGCTTTGACAAGATGATTGTATTTTTTGTACCATATCTTCTTAAGGGATAAGATTTTCAAAATGATGCCCAAACTGAACCTAGAAACAAAACAGAAGACCTGTAATTAGTATGCTCTGTTGACTGTTCTAGTCTAACTTACATGGGTAAGTCTGCAATTTCTAAAAAAGCAATCCCTATATAATAATTAAAATAATATTCAATCATAAAAACAACATTACGCAAGAGGAAAGTGCAGAGCCTTCTGCATTGCTGGAAGTATACTTTGTTCTTTAAATGATTCAATTAATTAGCCAATATTTGTTTAGTGCTTTGAACATGTAAAATTCTCCAAAACAGCTGAGAGCTATTACCAAAACAGGGTGGGACAGACTTTTGTTTCTTTTCAGATATTTAAGAATTATCTAACAACTGAGAAGTTAGTTATATGTGAGTAATAGGTTGAGTATAGGTACTTCACAGGAAATGTTTTCCATAGGAATTATGGTTCAAAATTAGAAAACTAATTATTTCTTCTACAGTGTTTCCAGGATTTTGTTTCGCTGGTTAAATTCAGGAAAATATTCCTGAATGTTCCTCGACCCATCTGAAGGACAACTGTATCCATCTTGGCAAGCTCAGAAAATGCAGAAAACCTGAGTGGCCTGCACAGGGACCAGAGTTAAGGTCGGGATTTTGTAAGCTCAGGCAGCCCTACAGCAAGGAAAACTAACATTTGAAAACTAAAAACAATGCAAAGAGAGACTAACCAAAACTTCTGCTGGAACAAAGAGGTGATTAGCTGCACAACAGGAATCACAATCCATGGTGCCTATGCGCTCATTTCTCTCCTTACCCACCATGCACCATGCCGCCCTGGGGCAGGAGCTAAGTGCGGATGGGTTAGCAGATGAATCATTCCCTGACCTCCTCTCAGGCATTTCCATGGTACACTAAACACCGCTCACAATGCTGTCAACATCATCTACTGAAGACCAAAGCACACCCACACACGTACACAGAGTATATCCCAGCAATAACATCACAATCAGGAGTTCCCTCGATCTGAATCACCTTAGGCTTTCAATTGAAACAAAGTTAGTTTTATAAATGATTGCTTATTGTTTGTACTCCAGTAAAGAAGTTGAATTAAGCTTATCTTACTTGTATTTGTATGCAGTATTTCCGTTGTTGACATTTCCAGAGTTATCTGAACTCTGCATAAATCAATAACTCCACTGCACTTAACATCATCTTCTACAAAAAACAGGAACTCTGCTCACTTCTAAAGAGACAATTTCAAGTATGGTTACTTAGCAGAAGAGCATGCCATGCATGTTTCCCAACACAAGCACAACATCCAAATCTACTATGAAAGGGCAAGAAAAGAGGATTGACATCAGCAAGTCAATACCCTGACATGCCAGCTTCCTAGCTCCTGATTTTTTATAACAGAAACACAGGTCAGAGATAAGGCCTGAGGACCAAAGACACTTTTCTAACACCAAAAGTTTATTTAATCCTTCACTTAGAATTCAGTAACCAAATGTTACGGGATATGTGAAAACCTCCAACCAAATCACTGGGGAAAAGCCCAGAAATAGTGAACATCAACCTTTTTCAGAAACTGAAACTCAGGACTTTGGGGTCCAGCACACATTTATCTTTAATTTCTATGAGTTCACACATTCAGAGTTTTTATTTGATTTACAAATTCTTTCCAAATCAAAAACATAAAAGAGAAGATAAGGAGAGCATACTAAATTCTGCCCAGTTCACCAATCTTGTTAAATTTGGGCTTGCCTTGTTATGTGTTGAAACACAATTCACTTGCTCTAATATTTCATTATAAAAGTCTTTAATGAACTTGCTCTGAATCTATCAACTTGATTTAAAACATATTAAATCCACTGTAAAGGCTCTCAGAAAAGAAGAAAAAAATTTAATTTGAATTGTTCAGATACTAGAGACATCCAACATGCCTCAGCACACATCAATTCTTCTATGTCAGCACTTAACAGCAATCATAACACTCATTTTATGCATCTTTCCGAAGACAAAGAGTATTCCAGCAGGTAGTTTCAAGGACAGGACTTTCATCCTCTGCCTTGGCATTGTAAATTTAAGGATAGCAAAAAGCAAGGGGCCCCTTTCTGCCTTTTTTAGAAGGCATTTCCATTAATTATTTACTAAAAAATCAAAAAACAGCTCTTCCCTCAAATCATAGCAAATCTGTGACAAAAGCAAGCTATAAAAATAGAGAAAATTACTCAACTTTGGGAGTATTTAACTGTATGTCACAGTAAAATCTTGCAGCTGCAGATGCGATATGAGTTCTCCTGCAACCAAGAGTTTGTTTGGTTGTTTCATTACTCAAGTTCCCTCCTATTTTACTGAAAATAATACAGTTGCTTGAGAAATAACTCTAGGTCGCATTGTTCCTCTTTCTGGCAATTATTCACAATTCTTCCTTTTTTGAGAGAACATGAATTGATATTAAAGTGGGGATAGTGACCCAGAGAGTATAGTAATAGCCATATTCCCATATAACACATTCACACAAGGAGTACAAAATTTGTACTAACATAATACTTTCTAAAGCATGTTACACTCCACACCTTTTTGGGAAAACTGGTGATTGCATGTAACATTTAATCAAAGATTCACTCTGCTGTAAAACATCAATTTCTCTTCAATTTTCCACTTAGTAATTCAAAAACTCTTTTGAATGTCAATGCTGGTAATTTTTGTGCTGGCTACAACTTGGTCAGAAAAAAAAAAAAATCATTAGCATATTAATAACTTGGTGCCTCTAAGGGATATTTAGTTGGTCCTACATCAGAAAAAGAACCTTGTTTTTCAGTCCTAATCTTAATTACAATGTGATTATAATCTACCACAATTTCCTAGTTTCCTCCATTTCAATTTGTTGAGAGGGATTTCTCAATGGGCAGCATGAAGTACTGTCATAGTCCTAAGGAGAGCAGCTCACTGAGAAATGGTCACATTCATTAAGATGTAGAAAGGAGAGCCAAGAACATACACATGCAAATAAGAAAGTGCAAATTCTCTAAACAGAACTGCAAGAGGAAGTTACACTGGCAAAATGGAGTTGCATGTATTAAAATACAGGTAGGTGTCTGAGAGTAGCTTTTTAGACTTTATAATATGTTCTTTTCTATTATAAATCAACCTATTCATCAGGTTTCGTGAAGTATCTCAATCCTTTTTCAACCTTAGCAGAGCAAATGCTTTAAGACATGAAGAGAAAGAAAACTTATGTCCACATTTTTGCACAAAACAATTATTGCTCATATACACATTCTCATGTATGCCAATCAAAGGCATACTCATTATCAAGGTTTTTATTATTTTGTGCTGTTAAGAAATGGATCATAAAGATTATATCTAATAGAATAAAGTGGACATTTACGATAAATAATGGTGGTTTCAATGTCTATTGTTTTATTTGAAGAAACAACATACAAATCCAGAATTTTGTATAAAACTTCTAACATTTTAATATACTGTTTCTTTTTTCTTTTTGATCCTTATGAAGGATTTTTAGGAATTTCCAGATCTTCTGCATTCATACATGTAAGTCTGGAACAGAAGTGAGGTGTTCAAAGGCAATTTTCAATAGCATAGACGATGTTCAACCTGTCACTATGTACAGGGAATAGCATAGCACATCTGTTTCAGCAGAGTATTCATACATTCAGCTCATACTAGGAGTAGAGAACACTCAGATGCTTGATGAAGTGGCCTACATTCTTCATGGTATTATGCAATGGTATGTTCCTGTGTTCATGCAATTTGTGCAGTTGACCTAAAAAATTACACCAATCATGGAGTTTTGACTCACCTTAGTACCTCACCTTTACCTTGCAAGAAACTGAAATGCTGCTTTGGAACTTACTCAGCAAGAAAAATTTACAGACTAAGCATAAATATGTACCTTTTTTTTTTTTTACAGAAACTAATAAAAATAGACTTGAAAAAGGGAAATAGCCAGGAAAAAAATTGAAAGAATTATGGAACTAGACACTGCATGAATCTCCCCAGTTAAACAAACACTCTGCTTATTTGCTTTAATAATTGACCTACTTCACATGGGAAAAATTAACAGCTGGAGAGAAAGGAATAACCTAATGTGCTTTGCAAGCTGAATTTCAAGTGTCCTTTTTACAGTGGAACATTCTAATGAGGACTTTGAAAACACCAGAACTTGTCCCCAGAGTACTTAGTGCAGACTGAAAGCCTATGATAGGACAGGGGTTTTTCAAGCAGGTCCTTGTCTGAAGCAAGGAATCATTTCCAGCTAAGAGAGGCAGCCCAGGCACAGCAAAACCTTACAAGTACGAAGTGCAGAGGTGGTTAGAGCAGTTTACATACTGATACTAGCTTGTTTATAAGGCACATATCACTTGCTCTGAGCCCTCAGTGTTTGGAAAGGGTTGTGGGTCTGAGCCTAGCCACCCCTTCCTTGGCCCTCCAGGATCTCCAGCACGTACCTCCCCCAACAATCAAAGCAGGCTTGAAAGCAAATAAATAGACCTGTGGGGAGTTCTCTGTGGTGATTTGCATTGCCATCACATAGGAGGCACAAATAAGCTTTAATCAGCCTCAGTCTATATGGAGAGAATATTTGTACAGTGAAAATATAATTAGTAATGTTCATAACACTACAACAATCTAGGGTCTGTGACTTGATCTGAGAACTCCTTGTTAGCAAGAGCACAACAAAATCCTCCTTCAATTGCTGAACATCTATCAAAGTATTGTCAGAGGCTGAGCACTTCCACTAAACAAACTTGCCTAAATCCCATTAGCTCTACTTATCACCACAACTTGTTCCTCTAACAATTAGAAGGAAATGCATTTCTGCACTTTTATTTCAGTCCTTCACTATTATGACGATAAATAAGAGCAGGAAAAAAAAAATATTGTGGCCAGGATGAATTTGACCAATATGAAACCCCGTTAGGGTAAAAATGCCACAAGACTATTGTCTGTTGACAACAAAGCTCTGCAGTGGTTAAAAAAACAAGCAAACAACCCCCTCCCACCACCAAATAAAAACTGAAAAACAAAACAAAAAAAAACCAACAGTCTGAGTTATGTTAGTTTTCTTTGAGAATTCAAAGAAGACAGATAAATTGTCAGAAACTTGGAAAAAGTCAAATATTTATGATATAGTGCAGTATAAAATGGCAGATTACATCAAGAACAAAGGGATGCAAAACACATTAGAGGTAAAGATTAAATTCAGAATTAAATTGACAATTTCTCCACTTAAATTGGAGAAAAGTCCTGTCAAGAAGATCCAATAAGACAGGAATAGAAATCATCACCCATATATATACAAGATGGGGAAAAACTGGTTAGACTTAATTCTTAGAGTAAAGAATAGAAATTGCTGGAATAAATCACAAGTTGAACATGTAATTAGCACACTAAATGGGAGAACAATAGTATCAGACTGTACCAAAGTCTGAAAACCATAGTCTTAAACCATAGTTAAGTAGAATACTTTTTTTTATTATTTTTTGTCATCTGCTAAGAAAGAGTATTTTGTCCTTCTTTAGGGACACGGACTATATTTGTAGGACAGTGTAAGCACTTTTTCTTCTATTTCTGTTCCAGCTCAGGGTCACTTAAGTCCCCTTTCTTCAAACTTCTGTCAGAGATCACTAGAACTGGCCTGTGTTATGAGCTATATCTTGAATACATACAGTTTTATAAATGCTTCCTACCAGACTGTTAGAACTATGCATTCCTTTTTGATATTTCCAAAATAGTTTCACCTCCCTTTTCTCTTCGGTGGTCAATTCCTCAAATATATACAGCATCAGTCAAAAAATTCCTTCATATTTCCATGCTATGTTTTTTTGAAAAACGAGCTTAGCCTTGCACTGAAAACAAACAGGATATGGAAAACAAGAGTTCATTCACAGAATGCATGGAAGTAAAATCTCTCCAAACACCTATATCCAGCTTAGCACTGTGACACTGAAATAGATTTGTGAAGGAAGATAAATTTGACAATGGGGGTAAAGTAAAATAAAAATAATAATAAAAAAAAAAAGCCAAAAAAACACCCAAAACAAAAACTGAAACACCAAAACCCTCCACCCATCTAAAATGCTGTTAATGACTGAAAAAAGGTATTTATTTTTGTAAAATGTTTCTGCTTTTTCAAGGGCTTGCCCCAGCAAGGAAGTCTCACCTTTCTTCTGTATCTTAATAGCCCATGCTTTCACCACAGTTGGATACAAAAATTATACAGGCATTCAGCAGTGATAAAGGTTTTGGAAAGCACAAAGTCTCAGCATGACAACTTCAGCAGCAGGATGGGATGAAAACCAGAGGAGAAAAGAACAAGGAAAAAAAAAAGAAAAGAAAAAAATTAATGCAAGACATGAGAGTGACAGATAGTGTGGGGCACTGCACACCAGGCATGGAGAATTCCCTTTTCTCTACTTTGTGTTAAAGTACTCTGTGCAAGGAGCACGTTTGAACCATACAAAAGGACATTATAGTAAGAACCAGGGATTATGTTTAAATTTAAATTGACAGCTGAATTAGTGGTTTATTGTTTTAAAATGTAACACTTTTTTTTGGGGGGGGTACTTGTAGACTTTTCTGGGTCATATCCTTGTTTGTTGACTATCGATATACTTGCCCAGAAGTTTTAATGTTGAAAATATAATTAACACCAAAGATAAAAAATTTAGAAACTAAAGGTGGTTTGGTTTGTGTTACCCAAGACCAAACTTTCAGTGGAATTTCCAACCCATGGAAAAAAAAAAAAAAAAAAAAGAGATTTCAAACTATTACTTCACACTCTGAATATGAGGAGAGCTATGCAAAAAATAAATGAAATGCATTTTCACAGCAACTAATTAATAAAGGTGTGGTGTACAATACACATACACACTGGATTATATAGATCCCTTTATGCATCAGCCATGCAGTACCTATGCTTTAAATTCTATGATATAAATTCTATGAACTGAAGCTGCACTGGTCTTAACTTACAGATGCTGCACACCCAAACAGTGAGTGCAAAGGAAATCTGACAGAAACATACTGCAGCATATGAATAAATCAGCTACTCCTCATCAGGGTAGTGAATCCAATACAACTGAGAGTCAGCTTGGATGACATGTAAAGCCAACTCTCACAGGTCATGATTTTCTGTAGAAATTGATCATGATTTTCTGCAGACAGTAACAACTCTGAACAGTTCTGTGATGTGTGTGTGGGATTCCCAGAAAAATGATCAACTGATGGAATGAAAATTTATTTGGGAAAAAAAACAAAACAAAACAAAATAACAAAGCCTCAAAACAAAAATAAAAAACCCCAAACAAGCACCAAACTCAGATTACTGAAAAAAAAAGTTATAGATGGTAGGTATACATGTCTTATCAACCTACGTAAGGGAGCAGTACTAAAGCAGGACATCAAGTTAAAACACAAGCTAGTATGTATTTTGTTTTAGCTAGAAATTCATAATGTACTTGCTATAGTACACAGTTATAACCACAATTTTGCTTGCTGACAGATTCTCTGAGGCAAGAACTATATTCATATATTTCTGCAGGACTAATTAAAATGCCTGCAAAAAGGCTAAGGAGTCGTCATGCTTCAGTGCACTAGCTGGGGGTTTAAGTCTCTTCCAATGAAGCTCCAGTGAATCCAAGGCAGAAGCAACAATAATGACTCTTGGATTCTACAGAGTGCATATTCTTTAGCCTTTGCAATCCCTTTTTTATGGAATTTTTTAACAACACTGTGTATTATGACTTTGATTTTTCCCCTCTTGCTGTCCAACGTTTGCAAGTATTTTTAAAGGTGGGACCTTCAAACTACTCCTGGTGCTCTTGGCAAAGCAGTCAGATACACATCCTTTGCATGCAAGAAACAAACAACCACTTTATTATTACTTTTGCTTTCTGTATGGAAAAGTTCTAAGTTTGGGAGAATGGGATTCTGATGAAGAGGTAGTACAAACCTGAATTGCATTTGATCACCTTGAAAATAACTGGTAAGAAATCTTTTTCCTAGGCATTGATCAAAATGTTTCACTTCAACTCTTTCTAGCTCAAATAAGAGAGTGATTCAATCGTCCTCACTGGGAAATGGACAAGACTAGCATTGATATAGTAATTTAGAGGGAGCCCATCATATGGTTCATGCAGCATCGCTCATGCAAATACAATAAAAACACTGAGGTTTTTAAGTGATTTACAGGATTAAAGCTCAAACTCTGACAGGTAGACAGCTCCTTTTTTTTTTTTTTTTTCAGTTAGAACAATATCAGTATTTTTACCCATGTTGCTACTGTTCATTGATCTATGCATAAAGGAACCTGAACGTGTTGTTACCTATAATTAAGGATTTAAATTTACAAGATATATCCCATAAGAAAGTTTCCAGAATTATCTCTTGAGATCTCCACATACCCAAGATATGATATCATAAGGTACAAAAATGTAACTTAGGGAAAGTGGCCACAGATGAACAAAAGAAATTGAGAAGAGAGGGCTCAGAGGAAATCTCATCAATCTGTATAAATACGTGACTGCAGTGGGGTTGGGGCAGCCTTCCAGCCTTAGACATCCTGTGATTGTGTAAGCTGCAGAACACTTTGCAGATACATAGTAGTATGTTTGGTAATCAGAATTTAAATCAAAATAACTGAATTCTTTGCAGTGTTTCAAAATTATTTGATTCTGCTCCTTCACTGTTTTTATGAAGAACTTATCACAGAAAAATTACTCTTCTCATTAAGGACAACTAGGAAATAAGATAATTTGGAAATGGAATAAAAAATACTTTCAATCCTGTATTTAGATACTGGTTCATTTTAATGAATCATGTTACTTTGCAGAAGACACGTGGAACATGTAAAGCCTTTATATTAAAGCTGGATTCGGTAATTACAGGTATTCTAACCATTTACAAGGATTCATTTGCAATGACATTTCCCACATCAAATTCAGCAGATTCAAGGCAAACAGAAGTTCTACAGTGAAAATGATAAACAACCACGCAGTAGAATTTCTGTCAAAATATGTCTCCAAGAGGCTAGATCATTTAAATTAAAATGCATGAATATTCTCTTCAGATTAAATGAACAAAGTAAGAAGCACTCATTGGAAATATTTAATTTAGTTATTTTACATTTGTACTTTATACTTGTCTTCTTACAGAAAAGCTAATATTGAACAGTTTTTGTTGACTTAAATGTTGGTTTGCAGCTAAAAAAACTATTATAAACCTTAAACATATCTGTCCTTTTTTCTCAAAAATATATAATGTTTTATATATATTTAGATTCTGTTTGCAAATGTTATATTAGAATATGCTGAGTATTAACATTTTCTTATTAGAAGAATATTAATGACTGCTGTCACCCTGCATTTCTATGCCATCTAGAATCATAGTATATCTGAAGTTGAAAGTGACCCATAAGGATCATCGAGTCTGACTTCTTGTCCCTCACAGAACTACTTAAAACTAAACCATATGATTAAGTGAATCATCCACATGCTCTTTGAACTGACAGGTTGGATGGCATGACCACTTCCCTGGTGAGTCTGTTCCACTGACAAACCTCCCTCTGGGTCAAGAGCTTTTTCCTAATGTCCAGTATGAACTTCCTCTAGAGCTGCTTCATTCCATTTCCTCATGTCCTAAAAACAAATCAGTATCTGTGATATTATCCTCCTTTTATGTATCTTCAATTGAAACAATTAAAGAAGAAAGGCTAAATTATTTATGAATTCCATGAGATCTACAAGTCTAAGTATTATACACAAAGATACAAGAAAAATCATTGTATTTGGAGTTTGGATCAGTTGCAAGTTTCTGGTGGTTTTTCTTTAAAAAAGGAGAATAAGTAAATCCCATCCATTTGGTAGACAAATGTCACAATCTATGCAAGAGATTTGTCCAATACCACGTTCGTGGTATGCTGCTCCAATATTATGTTCGTGAAAAAATAAACCAACTAAAATTTAACAAGGTGCAATTAACATATCCAAGAACTGGGCCTAGTCTTTGAAAGATTAATCTCTGTAATTATTTCTGCACATTTCTTCAGGGCCTGGGCGGGCGTGGGGAGGCGTACAGCAAGGTGGTCACAACAACAGCTTGCAAGAATAGCATGTGTTAGGCATTTACTCCTTCTCTGGTCAACAGCTCAAGATTTCTGTCTTACAACATCAATAGCAGTAGATATTCTGTATGAAAACATTTTCAAACTGCACACATATTGGCAAGTCAGAAGAGCAATTTGGAACAATCTTGTGTTGAGAGCAAGACAGATTTTTGTGATAAACTATGATAGTTTCAGAATGCACTGAGTGGGAACATCTAAATATAAGTCCAGTAAATAAAAGTGAAGTACATCAAACCTTTTAAGATCATGGCAAAAGTTCATTTATTTTATTTTAAATAAAGTCTTGGACACCTGTTTCCTAGAGGTATATTCGAATTGAGTAAGTTCCCAATAGATTGTTTTGCTGAAAAATGTCCGCACTCAGAAATAAATACATGAAAGTAATCTTATAATGCTGAAGAGAATGATACATTACAAAATAAAAGTAATTTCCTTTTCTATTTATTTATTGTTAATGAAAAATATTTATCTGCATTTGAAAGGGCATCCTTGCTAAATTAATTACATTCCTCTTCACTCACACACCACTTGAGTGATACAAGCAGGTAAAACACATCTCCAAGTACAATACCGACTTAAAGAAAAAAATGAAGTGACAACTATATTGTCTCACAATTGAAAGTATTACAGACTGACTGAATGGCACATACTCTCTTTATCCTAAAAGGTATCAGGGGCATGTGGGGAAGGCAAAAAAGAGCTGGTTCATTAAAGCAGCTTCAGTGTTATTTGTCTAACCAATACAATCACTTATTCAATCTGGTTGAATTTTCAAGGCAATTTTGAAATCCCTTTTATGCCTGAGCAGAATGCTGTATACAGTTCTCCACTGCACATGAAACTGCCAAGTGTGGTCATGCAATGGCCACAGATTACCATTTTGAGGGGAAAGCAACACCGCCAGAACGGAAGAGCAGAAAAAGATAAATATTACTCTCACACACAACATGACCTCATGCTTCATTTGTCTTATTTTAAGAATGAAGCTTCATAAACTGATGCAGTTTTCAATTTGACCTTTCCCTTCCTCTTCCTAATTCTATTTCAAATAATCATTTATTCAAAGATTCAGAAGAACTATGGCATCCTTCAGTGGTCAGCAACCCCAAAGCCAGCATGAAGCAGAACCGGCACAGCTGCTTCAAAGGCACCTCCCTGGATCAGTCTCCTTTAAAATATGTCTCTCTATATGTCTCCAACACCATTTGACAATAAAGAAACCCAATACTTGCAGAAGAATACTTGCTTTCTTCATATATAGACACCATTCCTTTAAATCAAAGAACAAAAATAAATAAACTATAGTCATACAACAGTATTCTTCCACAGCACTGCATTTGAACTCATTAGTGCAGGGATTATGCAGGGAATAGAAGGCTAAGGAGATAAAAATAGCAGTGTGAGTGTAGATACACAAAAATTTATGTTTTAACCTATAAATGTGCCTTTGTAACCCACATTTCCTTCTGTTGTTCAAGACAACCTTAATTTCAGAAAGAATGCAATACTTAACTCGCGTTAAAAGAAACTAATCTTTGGAACTTGACTGAATGGATATCTATTCCCAGATATTCACTGAACAAAATACAGTTAGTGAAAGTTTTAGTCAGTAGAAGACTCAGGTCTACAGTATGAGCTGGACGACAACTTATCACAGAAATATAAAGAAGCTTCATAAACACCATGAATCTGGTTTGTTAATTTTTACCAAGCAATTGTCACGGTTTGGGAATGACACTCCCCAATTTAGTGCCCCCCATAATGAGACTCTTCCAAACCAGATGTCGCTGGCTTGCTCCAGGGGTGAAGTTGAGAATTATGGGTTGAGATAAGAACAATTTACTGGACACAGCAGTGAGATAAGAAAAAGAAAAGTAACATTAATAACAAAAGTGTACAAAAAAAAGACTGCAGATACCCAACCCACTAGTGTAAAAACCTGAGTCCTGACACTGAATTCCACAGAAACTGTGGGGTAAAAAAAAATCTAAAGAGCTACAGACACTACAAATGACAAAATGTAGAGAGAAAAGAGACAGGAAAAAAAAAATAATTAATGCAACCTTTAACACAACGTAAAAAGAATGAAATCTACATTACTCAACAAGAACAGTGAAAGAACTAAATTGTTTTCTTTTCCATCCTTATATGATAAGCAGAATCTTTATCACGTACCTCTGAAGTTATCAATAAAGTTATCTGGAATTCACAGAACCCTGGAGAAACAATGCCAGAGAGAAATTTGGAGTAAGTTAAAACCAAGAAATTGGGAAAAATAGGGGCATAGAAATGCTGCATTAATGTTCACCTATTTAAAAAAATATAAATTCCAGGCTTCCCTGAAGAAGACCTGCATGCCGCCTTCATTATGGATAGCCGCCTTTCCTGATCCTATAACTGCACATCAGAACTTGCACACAACTGTGAAAACACAAAACATACACTGAAGCCCCAGGTGAGCCAGAAAATGGGAAATTCCAGAGGGAGGCAGTAGCCAGTAGTGGTTTTCCAGAAACTTCCCTCTTTATACCATGGGACAGGCTATGCACTCAAGTCCAAGTCAATGTGCCAGATGGCTGGCCTCAGGAAGGCCTGCTGGCTCTACTCCCTCATGCAGGGATCACAAACAAGACTCCTTCCTATGCCAGATCTCCTCATAATGATGTGACAACCCCAGCAGCCTCCTCACTTACTGTTTTTGCAAGCTGTAGATCCATGCAGATATATACTGAAGAATTCTTTTCTGACATGCCCTTCCAAATTAAAAGGAGGCAAACTCATGAATTATCCAAATTAGCCATAGCAAACAATATGCAAACCTCAATAAAACTAACTAAAAAAGAACTGTCAGTGTGTTGATGAAATTAATGCAGATGGAAGCGTGATAACTACATGGTCACTTTTCCAGGTTATAAATTAATGGCAACTGCTCATAAAAGAAACCTGTATAGAAACTGCTGGAAATTAGACTTCCTAATTCATGCTAAACCTGAAATTTAAAAACAATTTTCATACATGATTTGCAAATGAGATTCTTCCTTTATTTAAATTAGTTATTTCATCATAATGTTACTACTTTTAAAAAAGTACAGTGAGGGGAAAAAAAAGTTTTATTTACCTCTGAACTGCACGCACCTTCTTGCAAAGCTGGCAGAAAGCCGTAGTCAGACCTGTCTTTTGCTACAAGAACAAGTAAAGTGTACTTGAAGCATGGCATCGGAACTCATTGCTATAATTGTAGACTTAAAAATGAAATATATTTCTCACTTCGGTACAAAAAATTTCAAAATATCTTAGTATTTGTGCCAATCAGTTCTTTTGTTTATAGTCAATAAGTTGAATATCCAATTCAGTCATATTACATTTTTAGCATATTTAAAATTACATCATCTGCGAATGCCTACTTATTTTTAAATAGGCTGGTGCCACACACAACAGCTTTGACACACATAACAGTCTACCTTACAAAAACAGGAGGTTAAAGGGTATTTAACTTTTAGCTGCTTTTGTGCTACTGAATTAGATGGACATGTTTGCAGAGCTGCTCTGAGGGATTTGTTACAGCTTGCAAAAGGGGATTACCAAAGTGTTTGTTCTTTCCAATTTATGTGAAAAACTCTCAGTTGCACACCAATATCCATCAGTATGACAAACTCCTGATTCTGACACACATAAAACCAATTTATGATTGAAACTGACACAGAGAACTACTTTAATCAACTAATAATCACTCAAAATTACCTCCAGGAAAATCCTTGTAGCTGCAGTATTTAGATTAAGTGCCAAGGCTCAATCTGAACTTCTTATGAAGAAGGCAGCTTCTCTTAAAACAAATCTCTGTCAAGTTGATAAGAGTTAATGTACCTGGCAGCTCCTCAGTAGATATCAGGTTTAGGTGCAGAATGCTGATGACACTGGAGCTTTGTGCTACCAACAGAAGTCATTAAGGTGAAAGAACTTTCAAATGAGTCTCTTCTGTAAATTATTAAAAGAAAATTACTCTTAGGATAAAGAATTCTTACCTCAAGAATTAATTTACTTGGAGGATGCTTGATAAAGGATCCTTCTGTTTGTTTTTGGCAAATATGTGAAATACATTACAGAGCATTATTCACCATGCACTGGATTATTTTTCACGAATCTATGTACACAGATAGCTCCAAATACACCCTGTGAAACCAGAAGCATTATAGTGGTTTTTGCCAGATCTCAGCTGAGCTGAATACCAGCCAATTAACAAAAAATTTGATTAATTGAGCAAACTTTGACTTCAAGGGCATAAACTTAAACGTACAGTATCTATAAATATCAAAAAGAAAACAGAAAATAAATGGAACAATGAAAAAATGCCTTGTTTCAAGCACGAAAACAAAACATTTCTTTGCTTGCTGATCTGCAAAGAAACCTGTGGAGATGCCACCTTAAAGGGGAAGGCCAGCCTAAATGCTGCAGGGGGTAGGGCTAAACTACACAGTTGATGCCAGGTTTGTGGGTATGCAACTGTAACGATTCACCTGTGGACACCTGCTGACTGCCTGACAGTCCTGCCCTTTGCTACTGGCTAAAAGACTTGCTAATAATAGAACTAAAGGATTTTTTGTCTTGTAGGACCTGCCCTTAAAATTACATTCTTACTACAGAGCCCTACTGTGTCCTTTGTCATTTACAAGGATGTTTATTTATGAAACAGAGCAAGCAAAGCTTCCAACAGTGAAAACAGACCATGTTTTTTGCATTTAATGCATTTTTTGCTTTATTTTATCCAAGTAAGTAAAAACACACATCACACACATAAATAAAAGAAGCTGCTGTTCCTTCAGTCACTCACTTTGTGCTGACAAAATTCTATTTCCAAAGAGCTCATATTGTTCAGAGAATAAGTTTTGGATATGAAAATACCTGTCTTCCCAAACCTGCAGTTCTCTCTCAAGCAAGCTAAGTACGCACTAAACTGTTATTTCCAAAATTTTGTAGTTAACTCTGGATTAAAAGATTTTTGATACAGCTTTTCTCAAGAAAAGATTCATACCCTCCTGCCAACACAGATAATCTGGCATAACTGTTCATTTAGACTCAACTAAATTAAATCCAGAGAATTTGCATATTGCAGTAATTAATCTCACCTAAGAAAACAGTGGCACTGTGCCAGCTACAAACCATTACTGGAAGATGTTGCAACAGCCTAACACTGTGGAGCTGCAAAATACCTATAGCAGGGCTTTTTTATAGTTATATTAAGGTGTACTATATCAAGTCAAAACATGCCCTGGAGGTAAAAAAACAAAATTGTTTCATTCTGCTTGGCTTGCATGAAGGTCTGATGACTGACCTTCCCTTGGCCAGATCTTTTGTACAATTCAGTCCCTGCCACTGTCCTCATTCGAATTAAAATAATCTTTGAGGAAAGAGAGAGATTTCAGGCTGAAGGGTATTGGTTTCTCACCATATTTATTTCACTGACATTAAACAACTGCTGAGGAAATTATAACACCATTACAAACTTAATAAACTCCAAAGTTTTATGTGAGAAAGGCAGTGACTCAACCAGAGAAGCAACATTGTGTCTTTAACAAGACACAAGAGCTTACTGAGAGTAACAGATTACAGTACACCTCACATGAGAAAGGGGACAAGATATGAGAGCTGTGGGAATAATTATTCTGAATTTATTCACTTTACGTGTGTAAATTTTAGCAATAATGTCACATTAATGTAGTTATTTGAATTTAACACACTCATGTTTATTAAAGAAAAAAAAGTCACCACAATGACAAACCCTTCTCTGAGTTACACTCTGGGTAAGTAAATGTCAAGCAGTAGGAAAAATTTAAGTTACACAATATCACAGATGTGCTCTATAAGCAATTTTTTATTTTGCTTTGTAATGTGCAAAAGCCTCTTGGGAAGGAACCAGTTGGTCCTTTTTATAGCAAAGACGATTTCTATATGCATAGCTCAAGGCACTCAGTAGGAAACTATAAATAACTAAAACACAAAACAGGACTCACTGTCAAATTTTTATCTTAAAATATAACTAAATACTGTTGTTTTTTAAAAACTTGCAATGCCGATCTAGATAAACTGTTTCAATAAATCTTGCAGGGTCCTAACGCTTTTCATGGGCAAAGTACAGAATACCTTTATGTCCTTCTATTATCACTAGAAGGTGACCGTGAGATTGTGTCTTTAGCACAATCTGCTGGGCTGCCCACCTGACAAATAGTCCTTGCACCAGAGCTTTGCCAAGAGGCCAGTTGCAACAACACCATGAATTGTGTTGCTCACACCTGGATATTTGCAACAGTGTCAAAATTATTTTCTAAGCATCTCCCTTAACAAAACGGCCTTGATGTCTTTAGGCCTTGCTTACTACATGCCTGTATGACTTTGCTGGGAAGGGGGAAACTGAAAGACAAGGCTTTCTTTTTCCCAGTAACAATGCAAGTGCTACTAAAGAGATTACTACAGTATATGGTGACAGAGCATGCTACAAAAAGGGGAAGAAAAATGGCACTATTAAACTCCTCCATCGAGTGTTATTTAAAAGCAAGAGTTATACAAATGCAGTATATAGAACACTTGTGTTCTCAAAAAAGCCTGTACTCTTTGTAATATACTTGCTTTGCACCACTAAATTCATAGTTTTTACTCCCAAATATATATATATGGGAAATAAAACCATAAAGCCTTAAACAAATGCCATAAAGCCCCAAACAGATTTCTAGATATTTTCATATGAGTAGCAAGAATTTCATCACTGCTACAAGTGCAGAATTGGGGAGACCAGCTCCCTATCGCAGCATACTACTTTAAACTGAACTACAGTGAGGAAAATTTGGTTGTGATGAACATATCTTAGGTATCTTTAGATAGGTACACACAAAAACACTTCACAAAGTATTTTTATAAAATAAAACATATTTTAAAATAACTTTTTTCTACCTGCTAATCTGCTGTTAGATCACAAACATACAGGAGATAACACAAGTCCACTTAGGATGTCTACAACAACAGTCATTTGGAGGTGTAGAAGGATTTCAAAATGGATCAAGTATATAATATGAATGCCTATAATATCCCCTGTCTCCAGTATTTTATGGATTTCCAAGACCAGAGCCCTGAGGTTTTCTTTGGAGATCAGTTTTCAGTTTGCTTCATTTTATTTGTTTGTCTGTTTTTGTGGGGTTTGTTTGTTTTGTGGGGGTTCTTTTGGGGGGGTTGGAGGGGTAGGGGTTTGGTTTGGGTTTTTTGGTGGGTTTTATTTTTGTTTTAAAATAGTTCTTCACAGATTTCTTTTTGAAATTCTCCAAACATACCTTAAGCCCATGTCAACTTTTATTATCTGCAGCTTCCTGCAGCAGTTCAGTTTATGCACTGAACTCTTGTTCTTTCCTCAGATGAGACAGTGAACATTTCTTCCCTATTAATTTTCTCCATGCCACTTATGATTTTATAGCTTTCTAAAATAAGCTCCGCTTTTTTCAGGATAAAGAGTGCTAGCCAATTCAGTCTTTCCTTGCACAGAAGTCATTGCATACCCTTGATCATACTTCCTGCCCTTTATAGAATCTACTCCATTTTTACTTCATGTTTTTTGAAAGATGGAGACCAGAATTGCCCCAAATTCTGAACACACAGACACACCATAGAATCGTTCAGTGCCATGATGATGCTCTATTTTCTACTTCTTCCTAAAAATACTTAACATTGCATTGGATTTAAAAAAAAACCAATACTGGGCATTCAGCTGCAAAAGGATGACATAACGGATACTTGCTAAGTCCTAGAGAATACCCCAAGAATGTTTTTGGAGGAAAATTTGACAGCTGATTGTTCATCATTTTCTTATGGAGTAACACAGGCCAAATATTGCCTCTTCTCATTTATGTGAAAAATCTCGATTTAATTCATTATAATATTGGTTATCAAGACATGCATCATTTCTTTTTATTGGCAGAGTTTCATGGAATAATGTAATAAATACCAGTAATTAAAAAGTTGGAAGAGATGATTTGTAAAAAGATAATACAAGAATTCCCTAAGATGCTTTCTTGAAAAAGGTAATGGTTAATGATTCTATGAGAAGAAATTTTTCTGCAAAAATTAGAGGGAAATGGTGGACATATGCAGACAGAGACTCAAAAAATACATGCAGTTTAATTATACAGGGACAATACATTGCAACATAAAGTATCTCTGACTCACATCCCAGTGACACTACCTAAATATGCAGTAACCCAGCAGCATGAATGTAAAAAGACTGAAAGGGTGTTGCTGCATAGCTGCCAGTAAGGAAATTCCATGCACTATTTTTGTCAGTGATACATAAATAATATATTACTGAAATACTAAAATATTGCACTGCAGCTTACTGTATCTGTGCATTCTCAACAGTTGAATTAGTACTACACAGTGAGATGTTTTCAGCAGAGGTGTGAACAACAGAAAAATGGCAGATGACAGTAGAGCAAGGTTTTAATAGAAAAAAGGCACTTCAAAACAATGGATGGGCAACCAAGGGACTCCAAGATGGTACCATGCCACATAGGAATCCAAAAGTACCAAGTACCTATAATCAGTATACACTCAGTTCCATGTTATAGACAGTCAAACTTACTTCTTAAAATAAATTTTATTACTAGAGTGCTGTTCTTATCATTGCTACCATTCTCCAAATCTCCAGCATCCTTTTTAATTCTAGCCTTTATTAATGGAATTAAAATATTTATATTTAATAAATAAACACAAAAAGAAAAATACTGTCTCACTTTTCATCTCATTTAAAATCTAAGAATTTTCCTGAATGTAGCACTGAAAAAGATAACAAAAAATATATTGAATGGGGGCAGTCCTAGGGAATGCAGGTTATATTTTCATAACTAAGAGAAAAGGGGAAAAAAATAGATATATCATTCTGCTTGCTGTCCAAACAAAATGCATGTCTCAAGATGAAAATGCCTGAATAGTAAACCATCTCATTAATTTCAAAAACATTTCTATGGTTTTTGATAGAATGTTAAAAGTAATTAAAAGTCTACCTTGAATTTTAGGTATAGACTTCTTACTTATTTATCATATATGTAACTTTTAGAAGATATTTTAGATGCAAGATATATATGGAGAGAAAGATAAGAAAATTACGGAATTGCTCTTAAAAGGTACAAATATGTACACATAAGTCCAACCAAGGGTCTGTCTCTGGGAACTGCCATTCTACAGGAATAAGACCAGAACAGCTGAGAAAAAAAAAAGTAAAGCCAAGACTAAATAAAATCTATTTTCCTTCTGAAAACCTGGGAAACCTCAAAAGTCCTGTATAGACATTTGCAAGACTGGATTTACAAAACGCAGGAAGGTATTCAGTTTGCCTTATTTTAATAAAAGCCTACAATTCTTATCTACAGTTGACACTAACTGCAACTATGACATAGTCCTTAGTTTCTCTTTGTTTTCCCAGATTCAACTCTAATTGTAGTCAGATGCTTCTTTTCCCCTATATGCATTTCCCATCCTGCTGTGATGCATAAGGTTATTCCATCTAGCACTGAGGGGAAAAAGAAGTCACTGGTTTTTGCTACCAGTCATATCTACTGTTCTCCAGTTTCCTTCTATAACAGTCTGCCACTATTAAGAACACTTTAATCATTACATAATCTTTTTTTCTGTACAGATTTATTTATTTATATTTACCTACCTTCATTTAATTTCCTTCTACATAAGTTAATTTTTCAGGCCAAAAATCAAGGAACTTCAGGCTTTGTTACTACCTACAACATTTTGCCAGGAAAATGAAATGCATACCTACCGTAAAATAACCATTGAAATAGCCCACATAATCAGCTTGCCTGAAGCATGCTAACTTTTCCTTAATTTTATTAGCAATGGCTTGTCCCTTTCACCATGGCCTCTCACTAAATTTGGGATTTGCCGAGAACACGAAGTTCAAAACTGTCAGGTTTATCATTAGGCACATAAAGTTTACTTTTTTATTTATTTTTACAATTAATAATTGCAAGTCTGACATTTAAATTACGTGTCTAAAACTTCCAAGTCAGAATAGAAGGCGAAATTGAATGAGGTGCTGGTCACAAATAAGATGAAAGGTTAAACGTGATGCAGAGATCTGATCATGCAAATCCATAAACGCCATTTTAAAATAATTCAGTTTTACCAAAGTCTCTTAAAACAGCTGTATTCAGGATGTCAGAGAAAACTTTCAGAGAATTTTAAGCACAGAAAAGAACACAATGGAGATAAAAAGGCAAACAGTGGAAGGAGGTCTAAGCGCACATACTCAAATAGAGAAACAATTCCAAGTGTTGTCATAAAATTTAATTATAGAAAAGAGGAAAAAAAAACCAACCAACCAAACAAACAAAAAAACCCTGAACATTTACAAAGGCCAGGCAAAGCTTTTTTACTCAAATATCAAGAAAGTCAAAGCCTATTTCTTAAAGTCAATCCAAATGAAATTTGGGGATAACTAACAGCAGAGTTATTTAATGAAATTACCAGGGAGTCTCTGAAAGCATCCCAAAGGCATCTTGATGAAATGTATTTAAAAATGGCTGAAATCTCAGCTGCCCAGAGATGGTGTTGGAGCATGAAACAGATAAAATATTGAAAGAGAGTAAATCTTTAACACAATAGCCCTGCTTCAAACCATAGTTCAAGAACACACACAGCCCTCTTGGGGGGCCCTTGAACAGAAAAGAGGTAACACATTATTTGAGCAACACTCTCCCATTCCCAATGAACAGCAACTGGAAAGGGTGCTCTGGAAGACATCATCTGTTGCTTTTCATCTTCAGCCTCCAGTTTTCATCAGCCTCTACACAGGTAGGCATGGGCTTCCAGAGGGGACACTGCATTGCCCATCAAGAGAGAAGAGACATTCAGTTATATGAACATAACTTGACAGGCCTATTGCTGTATTTCCAAGCTCTTTTCTCAATTGGAAAAAGGAACCACTCAGCGTGAAACAGGCCAAGAAAGCTCAAGTAAAATAGGAGTTATGCTGCACTGGCAAACCATCTTATGGGCTACCCTGGACACCGGAATCCCTTGCATGATCAAGCTGCAGGGCCAGAAACCACCATTGTACAGGGAGAAAGACCTGCAGCAGGCCTACGCTTTTCTTTTTTTTCCAGTTAGAACTAAATAAACAACAGTAAAACTACCATGTAACCATGATTGTATTTTCCCACAGGCTCAGGCAAGAAAAGAGGGCAGACAAATATCTGGAAGTGACAGAATTTTCCAATGCAGTTACTTGGAAATATGTTGTAAATATATCTGCTGAATTTATCAGTGATACAAATTCATGGAGGTATCTCTAAAAACTCCGACATCTCCTGAAACCAAGCTCTGAAACTGGAAGTTTGAAGAATTCCTCTTGTTTTGGTAGGTTGAGAGATTTGTCATACACTTTAAAAATGCTTAATGTTCAAGAATCTGATTCCAGTTGCACTATCCTAAAACACCAACAGCTAAAATTCTGGGTAGATTTAGCAGGCAGTAGAAAATGAGCCCAAGAAATATTTTTCTTTCCCCCATCTTTTAGCACCAGCCTTCAAATGACAACAGCACAGAAGTGCTGAATAGCAGAAGCACAGAAGAGCCATTAACACTCACATTTCTATTTCCACATGATTCTATTGACATCTATAAAACAAGCAAGGTTCTTTGTAATATTTGTAATAACATCTCCTTTTTGCTATTTAACTCAATTCCACTGCTTCATTTTTTTTCCTAATAGCCAATGAACTGAATAATCAATCGAACCTCATATAGTTTGGTGATCCTTGTCCTGTGTGGTACAGAGACATTTAAGAGATTATACTCTTCAGCTAGAGGAGGAAATTGGTCACCACTTCATACAGCATAACTATAACCTATGGTACAGACTGTGATAAATGATGCCATCTTTCTGTACCTTCAGAGGCAGGTGTTGGCCACTGAGTGCTTCCATACAGCGAGTCTCCACCTCAGCCTAGACACAGAGAACTCACCAAAGCAACTGAAAGGAAAAATTTGAAAGAAGGCCACCATAAAGAAGTTAATTTCTCTTCTGATAGCTCCTTGACTTTTAGCAGAGTATCATGGATAAAAATCATGACTGTATTCATCACTTTGGTCTATTTTCAGATTTCAGTTTCTCGGGTTACTGCATGTCACTCAAGATCTCAGTAATTTATCTCTTTGTTCCACTCCTTAGAGAGGTTTAACACCTTTGATGTAAGTCAACATTAATGCTATAGCACTATTCACTACACCTTGAAATCTTATGCACTTTGCTCTAATTATGAGGTCATTACTAGTATGCACAAAGGCATGTAATCAATTAGAAACAACATGCTTCTCCATAAATTATGTACTTAGGAAGTATGTCTTAGATGGCAACCTAGTAGCATGCCAATTAAAAAAAAAGTTTATTAGTCCATGAATTATAAACTTAAACCTATCTCAGAAAAAAGCACAGGTGTTAAATGGTTACAACTCAAGAAGGCAAAATATCTAAAGCAATAAATTTCGAGTATTCTGTGCAACAAATATTTATCAATGTATAATTAAGCC
This sequence comes from Pyrocephalus nanus, assembly GCA_038380795.1. Lineage (NCBI taxonomy): Eukaryota > Metazoa > Chordata > Aves > Passeriformes > Tyrannidae > Pyrocephalus > Pyrocephalus nanus. The sequence continues at coordinate 34,026,084 of CM076266.1, read as the reverse complement.
AACATAAAGAACAACTATTTTCAGATCTTTCTGGCTTTTGCTAAAAGAGAGGCCAAAACATCTCAATCTTATGATTGCACACCATCAACAAGAACACACTTTGATTCTGCAATAACATGCAGCCTCACTACAGAACACCAAAGCAGAGTGAATTGTTTCTTATCTTTATTCTGTAGAAAGATTAAGTTGTCAAGGTTTTTCAGTTGAAAAAAAATAATTCCCATGCCCCACATCTGGCAAGTACTGTGGCTGACTGATAAAGCAACTGCAAGAGAGCACTAAACGTCTCCCAACTTTTCTCCACATGGCTGCCCTGTCCCCATGACGTGGAGAACAGCTCCGGGTGTTCACTCCATGTTAGGGTCACAATCTGAGGATGATCTAGCTCCCTTATTACCCAAATGTGACTTTCTTGAAAAACACTTCAATTTCAGGCTACCCAATTAAAAGAAAGTTTCCACTGCCATGGTGACACAGGCACCAGTACCACGCTGTGCTTCCCCTGTCCTCTGTGCTACAATAAAAGGGCCATCTCTTTTCTGAAACCCCCAGGAGCTTCCTGAGATCAGCCTGCTTGCTAGTGGGCTATCTTAAGAGTGAATGCAGCTGAATACAATTGTACATATTTTAATAGCAAATGTTAATAATCTAATTACTGTGAATCCCAGTTCAGGACCAGATTCAAATTGTGGTCAAATCCAATGCCTCTCTCATATACATTTCCCTCAGATTGAAACACTCCGAGTTAACATTTAAAATCAGAATTTTCAGCTTGGCAACCTTTAAAACCTGATTTGCACTCACTTGTCACTGTAAACAGAATATTTTAATGCTACAGTTAAGTTTTATAAAAATGAGCAAATGCACATTAAAAACTCTTCTCCCAGATATAAAATTTCCTATTAATGAAACTCAGCTTTAAACATCTTAACACACAAACCTCAGAAACATTATTCCACTTGTAAATTTTAAGCATCACCAATAAAAATAATGCTTATCAAAGGAAACATTTATAATTGCTGCCTTTTTTTCGCATCTGTTTTATATTAGAATGCCTCAGCAAGATAAAAGCATCGCCATCACTTCTCCCAATGGAAAATGCAGCAACCAAAGCTGCATACTAAGGCAGCCAAGAACAAAGACTGGTCTCTTTAAAAAAAGCTCAGTTACACTAGAACTAAGTAGCCTACAAAACATTTGCGTAGGCCTTGCTTTAAATTCAAGGGCTATCACTCAACCACAACAGACACTCATGCTTCAGGTGAGGAAGGAGATGGTGGGACCTTACACCCTGATTAGAGACAGCACAGCCTACATAACACTACCATGAAGGCTGTGTTAATTAATCTCAGAAAAGCCACTATTAGTCTGATTCCGGTTTAAATAAAATATACTTGATTTGGAGAGAAATTATCACTGGCAGCAGCTTCAGGCACAAACTCCTCCAGCTTTAGGCAGGGGTGGATAATAAACTCCCAGATTCCAAGGAGCTCTGTCAAGATGCACTTCACAAACCCATAAGAGCCCCTATCTATTAGTCTGAGAGGACCCATCTGAGCATGTAACATCCTGCTTCTTCTATCCCCATCTGTGAATACCAATAATCACTGAAACCTGAAGTATCAGAAAGAGAGGGGCAGATATTTCCACATTCATCTTTCTTGGCTGATGAACCATCTCAGCCTTTTTTTAAAATTCTTTTCCTTCTCTTTCCTTCTTTCTAAAAAAGCATCATTAGTCCACCCATTTAACTGCAGCTAGTCTACTTGTTGAGGAAGGACTGCAGGTGACAGAAGCAGCTTCAGCAGCTCTCAGTCTTGAACAGGCAGTGTGTATTCCCAATCCAAGATCCCTGTGCAGCCTCTCCAGTACCATGAAGTGACCACTGGGTACGCCAAGATCCAACAAACTAGGCCACGAGCTGATTTGGCAGCCCCAGATTTGTCACCACCCTCAGAGGACTCAGATCTACAGCTCCACCTAACCCAGAGGACTGTTTTCCTCCTTTCTCAATCCATCTGTTTAAACAAGGACTGCTAGATTTGTTTTAATGTTGGTTTTTTTAACTCTTCTTTTTTGCCTGAAAGTCACATGCTAATGGAAAATTACTAAAAATCAAATCCCATAACACTCCAAATAAAGGATTTCACAGAATCTCAGAACGGCTGAGGTTGGAAGGGTTCTCTGGAGGTAGTGAAAATTCCCTCTCAAGCAAGAACACCTACAGCCAGTTGCCCAAGACTCTGTCCAGATGACTTTTGAGTATCTCCAAGGATGGAGAATCCACAGCCTCCCTGAGCAACCTGTTCTGGTGCTCATCACTCTCATGGTGAAGAAGTGATAAAGTGTCTGATGTCTCCTGTGTATCAGATCGTGCCCACTGTCTCTCTTCCTGTCACTAGGCACATCTGAAAAGAGCATGGCTTCGCCTTCTTTATACTCTGCTTACACATTAGTAAGATAGCCCTAAACCTGCTCGTCTTCAGGCTGAACAGTTCCAGTTCTCCTAGTCTTTCCTCATAGGAGAGATGTTTGTCAGCCAGTAAAATGCTCCATGTTCAAGAAGGATGCCCAAACAAAGTGACCTTGTACTATCCTGTTCAATATACAGTGTTGCATCAATGTTTGCCAGTGCACGACTGTGATACTTGGACAACAGGAGAAGCTCTGCAATTCTAGTGCAGCCAATGCTGCCTTTGAGGAACCAAACCACAGAGATGTAAAAGTAAAATGAAAAAGAGCAATATTGTGTAAATTTGGAACAGCACTTTCCACTGAGGGAGTTTGTTGAAGGTAAATGTTATTCTTTAGTCATCAGTACAGTCATTTTAAGGATTTCTTGGAGCTGCACTGCTGATCTTCAGCATGTTTCCACAGAAAATGGTAATGTGGCAGGAGTGTTTTCAATAGCCCAGCAAGGGACAGACGAGGAGGGAGAGTGTTCCAACAGGGCCAGGTTTCTCACAGCCCCTCGTAGCCCCACTGGTCACACTCAGCTCATTCAGACCACAGAGGTTTAAAGATCACAAAAAAGCACAAAGATCAAGGCTCACATGACTGCCTATGAACGAACCTCCACATTCAGTTCAACACAAAATCACAGAATATTCTGAGTTGGAAGGGACACTCGAGGATCATCAAATTCAGCTCTTAAGTGAATGGCCCATACGGGGGTCACACCCACAACCTTGGTGTTATTAGCACGATGCTCTGACGACCTGAGATCTCAAGGTCAGCATAACCAATGCTGGATTTTAAAGCTATGTCAAAATCAATCCACAAAGATTTGTAAGTAATTAATTGATTTTGTTCCATTTGCTGAATGAGAGGAGGGAGAATTTCATATAGCTTCTACTGCATACGTTCAAGTATTTGAACACTAAGAAAAACAACCACAGGGGTTCCATACCTAAGGACCCAGGAAAGTGTTTTGTATTCATACATTCCTTTTCACATAAAAAGGTAATATCTTTGATGGAATATTCTTAAATATTGCATGCAGGAGTCCTTAATGTTTAAAACCAGTAACTTATTTAGATTTCATTTTTATTTAAAGGCTTCTGATAATGTTAACAGTTGAAATAATGCAAACAAACCACCATCTTGGAGTCATTTGCCTTCCTGTGTTCCCATATAACCTCTAAGCAAGACACTCCACAAGGGACAAGTCATATGCAAATTTATTTTGCAGCTTGGGATTGTGCTAAATAATTACTAACAAAAATGTATTATTTAGCTCCAGGCTATCTCACTGCATTAGAATTAAATGGCAACTATTTGCTCTTTCACTCATGGCAAGAGCTACTGGGCTGATGTCAGCATCATTTTGAATGCCATTATCACATTCTCTGGGTTTTTAGAAGGAGCAGGCAGATTTATTTACAACCTAGTGTCTCACATTTCCTTGGGCATGACACCATAGAAAATATACTTCTTATTTTAGATTACCAGAAGTATATTAGTATTATTAAAAGGTATCCTTTTATTAATAAGGTTGCTATGACATTCCCATGTCTGTGGGGAAAATTCATTACCACATATCATTTGAGCACCAGTAGGCAACTGTGCATATTTATGTGAAGGAAGTGCCAGAAAGCAAAATGCACTTTTGAGTGTTTGCCAAAGAGCCATGTGACACATGCCCAGATCTGGTATTAAGGGTTGTGGGGGTTTTAATTCCTTTTTTTTTTTTTTTTTCTTTCCAGAGATACTAATGAAGAGAGTAACAAGACACTGCACAAGTCTGAATCCCAGCTGTTCTGCTCGTTGGACAGATACCAGAAGCATCAGCACTCTACACTTTCACTGACAGGCAGAATAGGCTAAAGAAATATGACTGAGCCACAGGATTGATTGTTCTTCATGGTTAGTGACACTGGAGTTAAAAGGTATGGGACTTGCCACACTACAGGCACTACCAAATCACACTGGGAATATCCCCTCTGTGTCTTGCCTTCCAAGGAGGAAGGGCTTGCAGGTTCAGCCATTTGGGCTGAATCTTTCCAAAATATCCTGCTACATCTTTGAGTATTAGTGTCACAATGTGGCCAAAAATTACTCGTTTCTAGGGCTTAATTGAGCACATATAAAGACACACACTCCCCTGTCTCTGTCTTAACTAATGCCATCCTCTTTTTTGTGTCTTTGTTAATGGTGATGTTTATGATGGAAATATTGTAACAATGCATTGAAAACACATTGCAAACTAAATATTCATGAAGTCAAACAAACACTTCTACAGAAATATCCTCTTATGGATTCACAGCAAAGGGGGATTTGCTTTCACTGCTTGGCAATATACTTTTTCTGCAAGCAAAACAGTGCTCAGCCTGTCCTTGACACAGCCTTGGCTTAGTGGCAGTCTTTCTCTACTCTCTCCCTGGGTTTATCTTGACACAGACTGAACTCAAAAACCCTTTGGCCTAACTCTGTCATAAAACCAAAGCATCCAAACTTTGTTCTAACATAAAATGTAATCCTTCATGGACACTGAGGAAAAAAATAATTGAAGTTCATGAATCTGAACAACATCTTTAGCAAAGTCTTCCTCAATCAGAGAGCAGAACAAGATTAGTTTCCTTCTGAAATACCATTAATAGCTTTGTAAAGCACTTCTATCTCTGTCCCATTCAACTTCAGAGGCTCAACTGACTCTAAAATAAAGAACGAAATAAAAATACTTCCAGACTTTTTGAATCTGAGTTCAAGGTTAAATTTAAGCTCACCCTTCTCTCTAGACACAAGCTACCAAAAAGTGGGAGAAAAAAATAGGGCTGTTCAGTGATCATCAAACATTAAAATGTGGCCTTGTATTTTGAATGCTCATGCCCTAGACAAGGCCTGCAAGCATTACAATATTGAACCTGAACTACTTCAGGCAGAGGCAGGTGAAGAATACCACTACTTCAGAACTGAAGTTCATACCTTCTAAAATCAGGATTTTCCATCATCCATGGGCCAAACTCATACCAGTTTTTAAAGGATGGCATATGAAAAGCAATAATCACAGTATTTAGCATTCAGGTCCTAGGTTTTTTGTTATTTTGAAAAATATATGATCAGCAAGTGCTGTTTTTTAGTCAAATATAGATTCAAAGCACATTTTCTGCTACAGCTGATATTAAACCTATTTGAAACAGATGGGAATACATCCACTTCTCTACTCATTAGATAAACAAAGGGAACATATTCACGGTTAGATATCATTGCCATCCTCATTATGCCTTCAGACTCCAACTATAAACACCTCATTTTTACTTGGACGGGTATTCAGCCAGTCACCACTGCAAATATTGCCAGGGCAACAGACAAGTGAAGAGATGGAACCATCTAAGAGCTGAAGGCACAAAATTGTTTAAGTGGAAATTAAATATTGATTAAACAATAATTAAAATGCTACTTTATGTTTTTAGAGGTGAACCAAAGACCATTCAATGTAATAAAGTCCATTGAGTTCTCTGTTTTAACAAGTTCTCTCACAAAAGCACAATTTGATCTTTTATGTCCTCAGTAGATGGCTCATCTGACTTTAGTTTCATTAATGTATACATTATAAATGGGAAGCACATAGAAAGCTTAGCTTAATCCCTAGTTTATTTCCCTATATGGATTTAAACACAACCAGTGTCTCCTAGCAGATATCCCTACAGATCTGTAACACAGAGAAAGCATTACTAATTAATAAAGCATCAGATAAGTAAATAACTCTAACTTCTAATATGTTTACAAGAGCCATTTCCTTTTGTTAATGCAGTCCAGGCTCAGCAATGCACCTTGAACATAAGCAAATAAGCAAACATAAATGAAACAACATATGTACAACAAAAGCAGAGGCAAAGGGCTGTCCACTTCTCATCAGGAAACAGACAAACATGAAGACTAGAACTACAACAAAGGAAGCAAGTTTTGGCAACTTCATTAGGAGATAATTTTTTACAATCAGTGGAAAAAAGAAACACAAAACAGCCAGAAAAGGCTTCTCCTGTGAAGAAAAGAGAAACAGTCCCACAGTGTTTTACATGTCACCACCTTCTCAGAGACTCTTATCATGAAGCAAAACTAACTATTAAAAATAAGATACATTAAAAAAAAAACCAAAACAAAAAAAAAAAAAACCCACCACACCTACAAAAAGGAAATCCCACTAAAATCCCAGGAGTGAAAATGGAAATAATCAGCTGAGCAATGAGGACGTTGCTTTCTCAGTTTCACTCTTGAACAGGTAAAGGAGCCAGCACCAGGGACACCAGTTCAAGCGCAGTCTGTAACACCATGTCCTACAGCATCTGCTTCTGAGCTTTTTTCCCTCCCTGGTATTCCTGGAAAGTCTGCAACTGCCTCATCTTAACACTGCATCAGACTGGTAGTATCAAGCAGACCCTCCTACCACCCTCTCCTCAAAGATGCTTGTAACTTTAAGTAAAAAACCCTAAACATGTGCCACATTTGATTTTCTTAAGTGATTAGTATATTACTAATCAAATTGAGAAGCTGATTAGCAAATTTAATATCTGATTAGCTCCTTCCATGATGCAAAGAATTAGATATTAATCAAAGCTCATGAAGATAAGCACCACCATCCTTACACTCAAACCAAGCACCTGCAATTCAGAAGAGGGAAAATAATGATTATTAAAACCAATGAATTGTAGTTTTTTGATTAGTTCCATCCAGGCACTTTTTCCTCATCTAATCAAGATAATTATACAATAAATCTTTGAAAATATATACTGCATTTAACAAAGCAGGCCTGGTACTTTTGTGCTCAATAAACACTCTTCCCTCACTGCTCCTCTAGCTGCACCTAATATCCTCTTTGCCAAGATGACCTACTACTACAAAACTCTATTCCAACAGCTGCCAACTGCTTTACTGATATATTACTCATGACATCGTGCAAACATCGAGTTTGTTTCACACATAACAGAAGACAGTTCATAAGGTTTTCAGTGGCTTACAAAATGTATTAAAAAAAAAAAAAAAAAAAAGAAAAAGAAAAAGGAAAAAAAGGAAATAAAAAATCCCTAAAAAGCATATGTTGGTGTCAAGATAATTTCTTGGCAGAACTCAGCAAGAGGACAGCTTTCAGCTGATTAGCTGTGCCCTCATAATTACAGAGTCATAGGCACTGAGAGTTACTTCGAGCTAGTTCCCAAGTTAGATTAATCTACAAACTTAAAACACATTCTGCCCAGACTGATCCCAGTGCAAGGTTAGATTGGGTATGTCTAATTGTTTTGAGTTTGGTTGGTTGTTTTTTATAATTTCAACTTGAGTAATCGGTATCTGCCTGTATTAAGTCTTCTTATTCCTGCAGTATCGTAACATTCTGTCAATGTCATGATAACTATAAACATAGAAATTTGGTTATTTGTTTCTTAAATGCTTCCAAGTAAGCATACCCTAATAGTTTCCTGCTTGTCATATGCTCTTTACAAAAAAAATTGTAGTTAATTTTAAGCATGCAATAAATTCTGAGATATAAATTCTTATTTAGGTGAGAATTAAAAATCTTAATTAGTTCTTCTTTGCCTACAGCAAATATATTTCAACCAGCTTTATAATCCCCTGCATCAGCTACTGGATAAAACACATTAACCATTGTCCAACTGATGTATCTCACTTGCCCAGGAGAGAGAAAGGATTCCATTTAGCTTCCCCTTAATGAGCTGAATTACCCAAGAAAACAAATGTTAGTCCTCAAAATTGCCTTCAGTTACCATCAGTATTAAAAACTGTGCCATTACACCATTTTCTTTTCCAGTTTCTCTCTATATTTTCTCTCCTCTTTCTGCTAAGAAAACCCTCAGCCACTAAAATGTGATCACTGATAAATTTTCCCATGCTGTCATAAATGTATTTGTTTCTGAACAGCACAAAGCATTGCTGTGATAGTCTCCATAAAGGATATCTTGAGTAGACTCTACTAAATTGAGTGGTACAGTTCCTTCCATCTTGAATAGCAACAACAAAATAAAGACAAAAAAAAAAAAGACAAAAAAAAAAAAAAAAAAAAAAAAAAGAGACAAAAAACTAAACAAACCAACAGATTGACTAGAATGTGTTCACCTGCTACCATAACAAAATCACCTTATTTGTATTCAACTGTGACAATAACATGAATAATTAAACACAAATCTGTTGAATTGCAAGTGACACAATAAACAGGGTTGGGAACTGTGTCTCATATGCAATTTTATACATGAGGAAAATGAACAATTTTAGTCAAAATCACTTAAATTATCAGAACTGCAAACTTCTACGTATTATTTCGGTGATTTTTCTGGGCACCAACTTATTTCATTTTGCTTTGAAAAGCAAAAATTAAAAAAGGGACAGAGTGGGGGAGGGGGAAGGATACAGTGGCATCCAAATGGTGTTTATCAGCTAAACATGTTACATATCTAAAATAAAACTCTATAACAAACTATACACACTCTGAGCAGTGTCTCAAGGAAAATAATCCACAATTTTCAGTACCAAAATATAGAAGTCCTTCCCACTATGACAGAATAAATGTCTCATCATCCACTACTGAAGAACAAGAATGCATACATGTAATTAATGTATTTCTCAGAGAAAATGCACCGTTACACAGACACAAATCTGGAATTCTTCAGATTTTCTTATGGTATTTAACAAAGCTGTGACAGCCTTCTCATTTGTGCCTTACAAAATTTGCCTGGATTAGTTTCACTCTTAAAACAAAATGCTGTTGGAGTGCTGCATATAACAATACTGAAGCAAACTGGAACAGCTGGCAAGACCCTGCAACTCAAATTGACTGAACACATTAAAAAAGTTCATGGGAAGCTGCAAATGCAAGATTTCTACGCTATCTTGTGCTATTATGCAACCATCAAATAGAATTCCAGTATCTGCACTCATAAAACACAAGGACATCCACACTTAGTGCCGCAGAGCAGAAAATGCTGCACTCTCTAGGAAGGTCCACAGCAGGTTAGACACTTACTAATACTTCCCCAAACACCTAATGTACTTGGCCCAGCTTTGATGCAGTGCCTCCCAAGTGTTCTATTAAAAACTATGAACTTCAGCATCCTTAAATCAGCTGCCCTACCATGTAAAGTACCCAGATGTGGTTTCCATTCAAAACTGAGTTCCTTTTTTGCTGTTGAACAGACTTCAGAGTATTATACAGATTGTGCTGTATTGAGATAAAGGATGCTCAAGGAACACTGGATGACTGGTATCCTATTGGGGCTCTCAAGAAAACAAATTTCTCTCCTCCAAAGGCTACTCCTTAAAGAAGATTTTAAATAAATACACTTTAAAACTATTTCACAGCTGTGCAAGTACCTTAACTCTCTGAACAAACTAAAAGACCAGAGAAGACTAAGAGAAAAGCCTCGGTAACCAACTGTGCTACAAAAATCTGGCTTTTGCTGTGCTCTCCCCTGGTTTTTGGAGTTCAAATAATTACTGCTACACATTTAAAAGTCTTTGAGGGGCCTTAGTTTATGCTATTTTAAGCTACTGTAAGAACATTTCAGTAGGACACTAGAAGACAATTAGCGTGCCTTCTGAAAGCAATTTGAACTTTGTGGAGCTTTTGCCTGGTAGATTTGAACACCACCTCTTTAAGGTAAGGTTCCCCCACTCCCTCCTTGCCAATGGAAAGAGCAACACACGTGAGGAGAGATGTGCCTCCTGCTGCCTCGTTTCACTCCTTTAATGAGCAAAATTGCTAAACTTAGAGCAGTTACAGCATGTCTGGATACCTGCTGGAACTTACAGGGTACATCCCTACAAGACCCAGAGTACATTTCTGCTGGGCCATACAACCTCAAATCATCTCAAATATTTAAATTCACTTCACTCAGAAAAAACACAAGCAGGTGTTATTCCCACATTCCCATAATCATTCTCTTGTCACTCCTTGAGAACTGGATTTTGCTTGGCTACCCTGTCCTCACTGCTGTGCTCCCTTTTTATTCATTTATTTATTTACTACCAAGAAGGACAGAGCTGGATTTCTAACCCCCATGCATGGAAGTAAAACCACTGCAACACAAACGCAGTCCTCAGGGCAAGTGGGGCAACCTGCAACAGGGGTTAGTTCTTTTACTTCAATTGTTTCAGTATCTCATAAAGTCTCATACTTAAAGATAACAATATAAATGTCAAGGTTTTTAGCTGTTATTTCTGCAGAAGTACCAAGGTAATAGATTTATTCTAACACTCCCAAACATTTCTAGAACTTCATATATATCAGAAACCCTTACTGTTTTCTTCCAAAAGCTTCAAGTTTACTCCTGGCCGTATTTAGGATGCACTTCATATTGTCAATAGAAAATCTTTCAACAACTCAAAGTCTGAAAGTGAGTGGGAAACATAAAATAGGATTCAACATCAAAATAGGAAACAACATTAATCTTGGCTTTATTCTCATTTTGCTTCTATCAGTAAAAGCCTTAAAATGACTCCAAAAAACTAACTCATTGCAACAGAATTTCCAGTCTGTCAAACAACATGCTATACAACCAAATTTTGCCATATAGCTTAGATCCAGATTGCTCACCTTCATCAAATTTCAGCTACACCAAGAGAACTGAAATACCAGAACTGAAATACCAAATTATCAAAAAAAAGTAGTTTTATTTTTAATTGGTTTAACAAGGAAATTAATACCTGGATAGAAGAGAGAGATCTAACTGGAGTGTCCACTGAATGAAAGGTTGCAGCCTGATCCAAGTTACGGTCTGGTCTTACTGCTGTGACTGCCAGGACCCCAAATGCATCTGCATAGGCAGCAATTTCCCTGAACAGCCCCATCTGGGATTCCACTTACCTTCCACAAACACTCCTTGCCCAAGAATGAAGATAAGCCTAGAAAATAAAGCTCTCAAATACAAAGGAAAGTCTGAGAAAAAACTCTTCCACAGTTTCTGCAGTCATGAAACTGAAGATTAAAGAAGCCTTTGTTTAAACAAAAAAAAAAATATACATAGAAAACAGTAATGCTTTTTCACCCTTAATTATCTGTGGCAACAAAGAATTTTCAAGAAAAAGTATTTCTTATAAAGCATATAGTGCAAAGTATAAATTTACACTCAAATACTAGCACTTTTTATGCATGCATATACAAACTATCTTTTCCTTTAAGTACAGATACACACATTTAGATGTATCAGGATTCCAAATGCAAACCCTATTTAACACTAAAGAATCATATTTGTGCATCTAGGCCACTGCAAAAAGCCTAGGTAATTTGCAAACTCATACTTTTATTGCGTATTAGAATATCATAAAACCTCCTGATTGAAAGTGACACTTCATACAGGAAAAATATAGTGATTGTCCAGTATTTGAAACAGATGTTCTAAATAGCTCTGGCTTGTTTTTCATCCCACCTCAACCAACAACATGCCTATGTGCTGAGACAGAGAGAAAAGGGAATGCTCCTAAATGCAGTTTTATTCCCTACCAGAAGGGCTAAGTATTAATGATGCATAAATGTTTCCAGAAAAAAAATCTTAAAAGCTTGAAGGCCATATGTTATCATCACAGCTACACTACAAAACAGAAATACAGCTTTATTTGTGTGTTTACAGGAGTAGCAGGAGACTCCACACCTAATTAAGATTTCATTAGTATTTCCTCATTCTCAAACTCTGTCTAAGCCTCTATCTCTTAAGGCTCCCAACAGAAGTTATAGTAGTGCTTCTCTATGACCATATATCCCTGTTTATCACCAGCATAATTATAAATATATGTATCTACTATTTTCTGGCACTGGAAAAAACTTCAGATTATGTTTTAAGTGTCACTCAGCTTGAAACTACAATGCTCATGACAGAGAAAGCTCAAATAGTTTCTTCATGTGATTATCCCCTGGCTGTCACCCAGTGAAGTAATAATTCATCCCAAAGTCCAGAGGAAAGAAAAGACAGGAAGTAAGAGGAAAGGCTAAAGTGACTTCACTGGGAGCATAAGCTCTGGCTACTCCTTGCTTCAGGTTTGAATATGACCATTTATTAATGAGCTTTAACAATTCTAAGAGAAAAGGAAAACTTCAAATTGGGCACAAAGTAAAATCAACAGTATCTGCCTAAAGATAAATAATGAAGAACTCCCAGTTCTTTTTATTGTAGTCAATTAATTTAAACTAAAACCAAACTACCCACCCCCCTAAAAAAGAAAAAAAAACCCAAACAACAACAACAACAACAAAAAAATCCCTCCAACAACAACAAACAAAAACCTACTACAATAAAGCTACAATAGATATCAGCCTGTCCACTCCAGGGAACTGGAACTGCCATGCATTATGAAAATTCTGACTCCATCACAAGTTCTGCAGTATTCAATATTCACTTAAAATCTATTTTTCATCATATCTTCTGAAGATCACTGAAATCTGCAACTCTGATCGCAAGGGCAGTTTTGTTCACAGAGCTTGTACCTTGAACTGAAGATACTTTGTATTGCCCAAGCAAGTGGTTAAGTTTTATTGCTTATCTGCTTCACCACATTACTGAAATTTACTTAGATGTTTTCAAGTTAATAAATAAAATGAAGTTTACTAAGACATCATAAGTTTTAAAAAGTAAAGAAGAAATATCCTATTATTTATAAAGAACGAAATATACTATTATTTCCTTCTTTCCCAAGCCACTGTCATGCCCAAATGGCATTGACAGATTCATGCAATCTGACAAGCGACAGTACCACGAAAACTTTCTGGTGGAGTAAGCTCTCACACACTAACAGACACCAAGTAGCAGGGGACATCCATGTGCCCACTGGCAGCAGCACACACAGGGATCTCATCCGGAAGAGAAAGCCTACAGGTCACAGCAGCATGAATAACTATCTGACAGTCTCAGTGAACTGCAACTTCCCAAAGATTACAGCTAGCACCAGTTGGAAAGTCACAGTGCAGCCTCACTCTCCTGCATCAGGCTGCCATTAAAGCCAGTCTGAGATAAGAGAGACAGAATGAGAGCAAACCACAGAAGATAAAGGAGACAGATTTTGAACTCTTTGCATATAACAACAAAATTGGGGAAAATGTTCAAGAGAAAATGAATAAATATAACAATGATTATAATAAATAATAATTTATGATAAATGAAAAACATCAGGCAAACCTCCTTCTCCATTTGAAATATCATGGGATGCAGTGATGTCAGAGTAGTGCTTTGCCAAGAGAAAATAAGCAGTGTGCGAAGTTGCAGTGGGCAATTTGCCAAAGAGAGACAATACTCTCTGTGTGTACTTAAACATTTGGTCCACCATTACCTGCAGCAGAAATCTGGCATATATGCAATGAACAAAGCCCATGCTCACAAATGGGTAATGAAAACAAAAACTTTTGCAGCCCAAAAAATGCTTGGCCTTTAACCCAAAGTTTCACAGGCCTTCATGCTGTCCCAATGGACTAGGTTATCTTCACTTTGCTAAACAATTGCCAAGAAATGCATTCAGAATTTTAGCTATGGATCTTTGCATCCTTCAGCACTACAGAGCTAACAATTCCAAAACATCCATGACCAACTGCCCAGTTACCATGATATGCTTTTATGCAGGCTGTGGAATTCTAATAAATTTAAACCCAGTTATATTGAACAGGGACACTGTTATTGTCTTTTCCAGTGCACTTCCTGACTCAAATACAGTTCATCTTGCTTGACCTTCCTGGGGGAGGTGAATAAAAAACAAACAAAACCAGAATTTAAAATTTTAAAGTATTGCATGCTTTACTGCCTACAGACACTGTATCTCTAGCTTAATCACTTTCTAGATCATTTACTCCAAATGTTAACACTAGTAATAGGCCACCTATATCATTTACTTTTTCTGTCAATGAAACAGTAAATATGATACCATAAGATTTGAAACCCTGCCTTCCAAGAATTCATATAAAATAAGAGTAATTCAAACTGTAACATCTATTACACTGGCAAATAGGAAAAGTGGATAAAGCAAGCATTTTCGTGACAAGATTCTCCTATCTTATATCAGATACGAAACAAAAAAACAGAGCTTTCCAAAATAAATACGCAAAACCAAACTAATACATTACTGTAAATCAGAGAAAAAAAATATGTTGAACACAGACAATGTAAATAAACCTATACTGAATTGTAGAGTCACAAGAAATAGAATATTTGATCTTGCATTCTATCAATTTGCAAATATAATACCTCTGGCAGAATAAAATCTCCAAAGTTTCTAAAAGTTAATCAGATAAGCATATACACATATTTATCAGTTAAATCTTTTCTACCTCTTACCAAAGATAGAAGAAAATTTGCAGCTTTCTCTCTAAATTGCACGGATTTCTGTTTGTGACTAAATTTGAAGATTAAATTTTACCATTAATCAGGTCTATACTGTGTACAAATTGCACAGGGCATACAGAGTTAGGGTGTAGGTTTGGAGGTCAAAACATTTAATTTCTATACTTGAAAACTTTGTGAACTTAGAATTACACAAAACAATTTCAGAATTATATGCAGCTCAGATAAAATGTTTAGAAAAGATATAATAGTTTTATGGCCCTTATGCACTAAAAATACTTAAAATTGCTATGAGTGAACTTGCATTAGTAAGAAAGCAAGCCTAGAAACTGAAAAATTTATAACTAAAATATCTCAAATCTTTTTAGCATTTCCAGAAGTACACCATCTTTAGTTTGATTAAGTGCTTGCCTGTCTTTCTCTCCTTCTGTGGTGGCACTTACCGACCACATCTTTATTTTGGTTTTGTTATTACAAGAAAGTCCATTCCAACAATAACCAGGAAAATGGGCACATTTTTTCCAGAACATACAGCTTAAATGCACAGCATTCACAAACAGATGTTAATACACAGCATCAGTTGTAGTAAATTGCAACACATTTGTTTTCGTATACTCTTTCTTTCCCTTTTAAAATTAATTTATCCAGGTTTTTATTTCCTTGAGTGTCTTCTTGAGACTCCAGGAAAAAATATCATATGCAGGGAAGAGTGAACAAGTCTCTCTTTGAAACCTATGAAGACAGAGCTGTAATTCATTTAATTGAGTTTAGAAACTGGACATACCCTTGACTACTCCATTAGAAAAAACTCTGCAACAATAATTACAAAATATACTAAAAATTGGGTAAAAGCTCTCTGAACTGTACTTTAATATTACTGTCAAAAGTTTGGATTTTTTGGTTTGGTTTGGTTTTTGGGAGAGAGAAAAAACAAGAACTACCACATTTAAATGTCAGACCAAGGAGAGGTTAGTTAAAACACTCCAGTGTAGAAATTAAAATGCAATTCAGTTTTGGAAAGGAAAGTCTCAAAAGATTAATAATGGGAGGTTAAGTGCAGCATTTTTCATTCAAAATTATATGTCAGCAGCTACATAAAGCAAACAATATTGTTACGTGAAATAGACTGTAATAGAGTACTAAAGTCAGATACAAAGTGCAACTGATTCAGACACTAAAATTGTTATTTTAATGGCATTTTATTCTGCATGTAGATTACCAAATACCAGCATCCTAATCCTAAATTCCTAAAAGTAATTAGTTCTGTAGTCCCCTCTTTCCTATAGTTAAATTAACTCACCTGAACTATATCTTAGAAATCAGTGGGCCTTCCCCACATTTTGGGTTTGGCAAGACATCAGGTCTGTATTCTGGAGATCTGGTCATAAAGCCTCGTGCAGAATCAGTCATTTATGAAGGGAAAAAATGGAACAGAAACTAGATGGATTTTGACAGGGTTTTGTTTTTCTTCCCACATGTTGTTCCTGTTTTCCTACAACAGAATTAGTAATAAAAGAACATCATTATTTTTTGCTTGTGCCTGCTTTCCTCTGCCACAAAAGGAGCAGTGGGCTACTTTGACCCACATGCAGAATTTGTAACTGCATCAAGAGTGGATGAAATTAATCGCTCTTTAAGTCATCTGTCTTTACAACCTTCAAAAAACTTTATAACCTCCAAATACTGACCAGGCGAGACAAGGACAAGAAACAAGAGTGTGTTAAGAACAGCTGAAGTAGCATTTGCAGAGATAGTATCTTCTTTCTTACATCAGCAGATCAAGGAGGAAACAAAAGCTTTTTGACACTCAAAGACTTTATCGGACTTGAAAAACTAGGGCAAACATCAAGCTAAGTACAAAATTGAAAACGCTCTGGCTTTGTTCCAGAACAATTAGACAAATTTTAGAAAAGGGGAGATAGACATATATAGACCAGAAACAACTTTTGGCAGGGCTAGAAGCAATAACATATAACAAGTTTCCCAAGCATGAAGAATAAATACTTAGCACCTAGGAAACAGCTGAGAGTTAGGAGGTGTTACTCAGGGAAAACAATATTCTGCCATAACACCAATGTCTTCATTGCACTTAGTATCTAATGACATTTTACTTTTAGCACTGATGTTCATTTTTAAAGGGTTTTTTGCAGTTTCTCTTAAAAGCCAAGATTATGAAACCTGAGAGGTTTGGGTTTTTTTTCTTGAGGAAAACGTTCCTCTTCTCAGTTATTTTGTCCATTACTCATTGCATGTTTAAGTTTATTCTCATATATATAGATTTTGCCTACTCCAGTAGCACTCAGTGCACTGGATAAAGCATAACATCGGTTGAAATTTGCAAATAGAGAATTGTCAAAAGAGTTGACAATTCTTATGGTTGTTACTCCAAAGAAAGTTTTCATCTTAGGATGAGTTTGCAGATGTCAGGGAACAGGAAGAACAGTTAGGAAGCTAACAGTTTTTGCAGATCTTAGGGAACAGATGGGAAACTTCTTTGGAGAAATGATCTGTCTTAGTTGAAGACCAAGTAGCCTATATATTGTGTGTGCAATACAGCATATAGCAATATCACAGAATCACAAATAAGTCTGGATCAGAAGGGACCTTAAAGATCATCTAGATCCCCATATCCGGGGAAAGAAAAAAAAAGAAAAAAAACCAATAACAAACAGAAAACAACTACTCATATCAAGTTGCTTCTTTCTTGTAACCAGAGTACATATACTCGTCACGCTCTTCTTTTGAAGAAAAAAAATTTTGTTTGCTGAGGGCCATTCCTAGATTGGTGAGATGTTATGCCTCCTCAAATCACATAGAGATAAATTTGAAAGCCTTAGCTTTCTAATGGCTTTAATATGTGTACTAAAATAAATCAAAAAATGCTACTGATACCAAAGGCCTCAAAGCTAAATCCAAAGGATGTCACTGCATTCTGTGGAAATTATGCTACCTACAGCCAGATCAAGTTTGATAGCATGTCACATAAAATCAAATGGCTAAGTGGCAATTGCCATCTATTCATATATATCAAGAGCACTGGATGTCAAGTATTCATCACAGACAAGAAAAATATTCTGAGTTTGTATTTTTTCTCCCTCTTATATAGGAATCACAATTTAATTAACACTTATTTCAGAAAGATATTACTACTGTAGCCTGCAATTTAGAAACAGCAGTAAAAGAGCAAAGAGATTTATTTAACATTACTTTAATATTATCATTTAGGTTTCTGCCCTTTTCAATTAATGCCATTAAGTCTTTTGATTCAATTAATGTAGACAACATCCCAAATATGAGAGATACTTACCTTTTTAAAATATCATCTTAGGATATAGTCTATTTCAAAACTAGATATGATTGTTTGCCAATTATTTGTAATTATTTTCATGAAGATCACAGAATCACAGAATGGGTCAGGTTGCAAGGGACCACAGTGGGTCATCTGGTCTAACCTCCATCCTCAAGTAGGGTCAGCCTAGAGCACATTGCACAGGATTGTGTCCAGACAGTTCTTGAATTTCTCCAGTGAGGGAGACTCCACAGACCCTCTAAGTAATCTGTTCCAGTGCTCCATCACTCACAACAAAGGTCTTCCTTATGTTGAAGTAAAATTTTCTGTGTTCCAGTTTCTGCCTATTCCTTCTTTTCCTATTGCCCAGCACCACCAAGGAGAGCCTGGCTCCATCCTCTTGACATTCTCCCTTCAGATAGTTACACATATTGATGAGGTTCCTTCTCAGTCTTCTCTAGGCTAAACAGGCCCAGCTGCCTCAGCCTTTCCTTGTAAGAGAGATATTTCAGTCCCTTAAATATTACAGCTCTCCACTGGACCTGCTCCAGGAGCTCCATGTCTCTCTTGTACTGAGGAGCCCAGAACCAGACACAGCACTCCAGATGTGGCCTCACTAGAGCTGAGTAGAGGGGCAGGATCACATCACTCACCCTGCTGGCAAATGCTCTTCCTTATGCACCCCAGGATACCACTGGTATTTTTGGCCACAAGGGCACACTGCTGGCTCATGGGCAGTTTGTTGTCCCCCAGGACCTTCTCTTACAGAGCTGCTTTCCAGCAGGTTGGCCCCCAGCCTGTACTCATGCATGGAATTATTCTTCTCCAGGTGCAGGACCCTGCATTTGCTTTCGTTGAATTTCAAAAGGTTTTGCTCTGCCCATTTCTCCAGACTGTCGACATCCTTCTGAAGGGCTGCACAGCACTGTGGGGTATTGGCCACTCCCAGCTTTGTGTCATCAGGAAACAACCTGAGGAGGAACTCCACCCCTTCATCCAAGTAATTGGTGACAATATTAGACCCAGTACTGAACCTTGGGGAACACCACTAGTGACAACTAAACTCTGATTATGACCTTCTGAGATCTGCCATTCAGCCAGTTCTCAATCCACCTCACTGTCCACTCATCCAGTGTGCACTTCCTGAGTTTGCCTTTAAGGATATCATGGGAGACAAGTGTCAAAAGCCTTGCTGAAGTCCAGGTAGAAAACATCCACTGCTCTCCCGTCATGCATCCAGAGAGCTGCCATTGTGGAAGGCAATCAAATTGGATAAGCATGATTTTCCTCTGGGGAATCCATGCTGACACCTCATAATCACCTTCTTGTCTTCAACATGCTTAGGAATCACTTCCAGGATGAGCCGTTCCATCCCCTTTCCAAGGATGAAAGGAAGGCTGACTGGCCTGTAGTTTCCTGGGTCCTCCCTCTTGTACTTTCTGAAGACTGGAGTGATATTTGCTTTTTTCTAGTCCTCCGGCACCTTTCCTGACTGCCATGACCTTTCTAAGATGATTGAGAGTGGCTAGCAATGATGTCCATGTCCACCACTTCTCATAAGGGCCCATGGACTTCTGGATGTCAAGTTTTTCCCCTATTTCAGTCCTGAGAAACTCCTGAGATAACACATGCAGCTAACCTCCTAGCCTCATCAGAAAAAATGTCTTGCTAAGTCACAGATCCTCCAAAACATTTAAATACTATGCAATATTCAGCATCACACGTATACATAACATCCAAAATAAAACTCAGCAACACTACAAATGAGTTACAAGGCAGAAAAAAATATAATATTTAAGTCCTCACAGAATTAAGAATAAGGTTGCACACTCCCCTCCACAAGAATCTTAATTCAAAATTTCATTGTTTCAGGGTTTTTGACTAAATAAACTGTTCTCATATTTCTCAAATCAAAAAACGTTGTGGTACTTCTTGTATGGAAGATATAAACAGACAGGTTGTGCACCTACAATCTTTCTGTAGAATTGCAAGCCTAACAGCCTCTTCTTGTGACTGACAGTTCTGATAAACTCAGCTGAAGGTTGATTTTAATGAAACCCCATTTTCCAGGGTGAAACCATTGTGCTAGAATTATTTTTGTCCTAATCTTAACTTTCAGCACAAAAAAGTTTCTCCTTTTCTCCTCCATACTCAATATAATTTTTAACTGAAATAGCAAACTCTTTTTACATAAATTGTCTACTGACTTTCGGTCAGTTTTGCAAAAGATATTTTCTTCAGCTTATATAAAGCCAGAGTGACAGATCATTTTGAATAAAATAGGCCTTGGACAATTTCTATAATGGACTGCTCTGTTCAAATGAATAGGATACGTCAGTCAGAAGATCTGCAGTCTAGAAGAATTCAGCTTGGTACATTGGACCTAAACAGACATTCAAATTCCTGCAAATCCCAGTTTTCCTCTTTTAAGTGAAGATAAGTTTTAGAAGATGACCGACTAGAAAACAAACTCAAAAAGTATTTCAAAAGCACATGAAGTGTTAACCAAGAGGCATTCCACTTCTGAGCTGTCATACAGCAACTTGAACCAGCACTACTGAGCTCACAGACACATTAAAAAGCCCATCATCAGCTGGTTTAGTCTTGAGCTCTTTAGATGACACAGCTGGGACACACTTCTGTTGAGACTGAAACGGAAAAAAGAGAATGAGCTGTGTATCCTGAGTTAGCAAACTGGACACATACCCTTGCTGAAATCCCAGGTTACAGAGACTGGGAGATAACTGTCAGCTACCAGGGGTGTGAGAGCACACACAAGAGAGCACCTGAGCTGGAGTCTCAGGTCTGTTGCCTCAATTAAGTGAAAAATTCTTTCATCCCTGTGAGCTAAATTACTATTTCAGCAACACAGCAAATAATATATTAAAATGCAGCAAAGGAAGAATAAGGGCATGAAGTATGCTAAGGCTTAAGGTAACTGAGCATTCTACTTCTCAGAAGTAATCTTAAAGGAGTTCATGAGGAAATACAGCTGTCTTATTATTTAAGGTGAAAGATAACTCTAATGTCAATGAAACACCAGGACTAAGACACACAACTTAGATTTAAGAAACAATTCCTTAGCAAGTCCTGTTCCTTTATCTGCTATTCATCAAACAGCCCTTCCTTGAAGTTAACCACTTCCTCCAAGCCCTTACAAAATGCAATGCTGCATCATCTTCAAATCTGTGCACTGTCTTTTGCAGAGTAAAACTTTAAAACAAGATCGGAAAAATCTGCACCACAACTCCACATTGGGCATCAGTGGCAGGGATTCAGTAGCAGAAGGTTGCAGCATGTGGGAGGTCATGAGATGGTCACAGCTGGCTCTAAATGCCTCTGAAACAAGCCCATCACACCCAAAACACTCAGGCAGTTTTGAAAGAGGTTTGAGTGCCTGTGCCAGCCACAAGAGGTGGGACAAGTGGCACTGGAAATGTGGCTGGGAACACACTGTGGGAGGAGGTGTTCCATGCTAAATGCAGGCACTCTGAGGGACTGCAACCATAGGTGACCCATGCTGAGGCAGTAAGACCTCCAAGGTACTGCATCTTTAGGGAACCCATGCCAGGGAAGGGGCATCCACAAGCCAACTTTGGCTGGTTGGATGCCAGTCTACAGCAGGACATTAAGAATGACAGGAAAAACAGTGAAATGAAGAGGAGCAAAAACATACAATTATGGCACATAACACCACCTCCCACACTTCTCTTCTTAAAAGGAGGTGAGGAACACTAAATCTAATTTGAAATGAAAAGAAGGGTAGCCAAGACTAGGGAGAGGTTAAAATAGGTGTTTCAGTTAAGCTGAGCCTGGGGAAGGGAGAAGGAAAGCAGCTGACATTTTTAACTGTTTATGCTCTTTATAGCTTCCTCCTTAAGACCCAAATCTATATATAGTTAGATGTTTCTTTTAATTTGTAAAAAATTAAATTCAACAAATATTCCCAAGTCAAGACTGTTTTGTTCCTAACAAACCACAACACCAAAGTGACACAGATTATTTCTTTAGATTTGATACTAATTATAAAAATAATAGGCCTTAGGACATTTGTCTCAGTAATTGTACAAACCATCATTGATATAATTATGGCAGTACAGTATTCAGTAGCTTAGGTAAATACATACAATTGCAATAACATCCCATTAGGTTATCTTCCAACATATGTCTGAGCTAAATAGAATTGAAAGTTCATCAAAACAGATTTCTCTGGAATGACCAGAATTATGTCCATATCATTACCCTACTTAGGAAACACTGACATTATAATTACTTCAAGCCCCCATCTGGCACAAATCACATGATTTCTTTTCAGATGGTCCCAGACATTAACTTTGTTTTCCTCTCAGACTGTGTCATGAACATGTGAATCATGTAATTTACAATAGGAAAACATGCAATAGTGATTTCTGCCTCACAATCCTGAAAAGCCCTGGCCACTGCTAATGGCAGGAGATTTACTGTGTTTCCAATCACATTTTAATTGAGAGCAAACTGAACCTGTAATTCTTCACTTTCTCTTCAACGACCTCCCTCTAGCTCATAGGTGTTTCATATTTACTGGTAACAATTGGCACACTTCCTTGATAGACATCAAATCCTGGTTGAATTTAGTCCAAAATGTTGACGTTCTTAGTTCTCTAAAATAGGTGAAACAGTGTAAAATAGTGTAGTGCATTTTTATTATTATTAGTTTAGCTTTTTTTATTTAGTGTAGTGCCTTTTATTTTTTCAAGTTTTTCCACATAGTCTTTAAAGTTATTATTTTGAAGGAGTGGGGGAAAAGAAAAAAATTAAAAGCAAGAAAATTTTGAATTATGGACTCTGTAAGGAAAACATTTGCTCTTGAATTCAAAATTTTATCTAGGTTTTACTCAAAGGTGTTAGCTTTCTGACAACTCATGACAGTAAACCTATACACTATTTTTTTCTAAAAAGCAGACAGAAAATTATCACATGTTCATTTAAAATTGAGAAGGATCTTGTTCATTTAAAATTTAGAAGGATAATTTTACTTTAAAAGTCACATAAATTCATATGTGTCTTAGAGGCACTGCAAAATATCCAAAAGCACTAGAAGATAAGTAATTTATGCTAAGACATTCAGTGACATGGGTTATATATCAGATATATGGAAAAGACTTTTTTTCTTACAGCACAGACTTCTTCAAAACCAGCAGACTCTATATACACCAGCTTTCCAATGTACATCCCAATGCTGACCATCCTTAAGTAGTAAATTAGTTTCTTTCCTCATTGTTATGCAGGTGCATTCTGTTTCATGAGCTAGGAAATGATTATGAGAACAACAAGGAACTCTACAGGAGGTAAGAATCAAAAAATGTATTTTCCAAATTTTTGTAAACCAACCTTATCAGCCAGCAACAGTTTGATGCTTGATAAATTAGAAAGGGTTTCTGGCCAAATTAACATTCTAGATCTTTGATCATCCATGGCAACACAACTTAAACCTTCCTGGAGAAAATGCCTTTATTTGAAATACTCCATCAACACGAGAGCTGTTTCTTAACTTTGTCCTTAATGTAGTCAGTGTTATCTGAGAATTCACTATTTCAATTCCTGTTGATATGGAGTTAACTAGTTTTGTTCTGATACATCAAGTTCCATATAGCCACTCGAGATTTCCAGATTTGCTTGAACACTAACTGCTTTCATCTGCCTGCTCCATGGAACTTCTGAGGCCAACAACAGAAATGAGGTCTTGGTCTTCCCCAAGGCATTCACAGCCTGGCTAAATAGCATGTATTAACATGAAGGAAGAGAGCAGTGAGGTCATTTGGGCCAAGCTCCTTGGAAACTCAGCTCCACTTATGCCAATGAAAGAGAGAGAACTAGTTACTTGTAAGGCTGTACAAAAGCTGGAGGTGGCAAACTGGATGCATGTAAGCAACAGCTGTTTCTGTCATACATGTCTGCTGTGTTTTGCTGTAATCTGTGCAGTTATGTCTGAGATCCCCTTTAATGGACTGGGGGGGGGGGGGGGCCAAAGATAAAGAGATTTTATTGATGCAACAAACAATGAAAGAGGGTGTTTCTAAAATGTAGTCCAGATGGCAGGTGAATCTGGGTCAGAGCGGCATCATATGCTCCCAGCTGGAATCTAGAGGGTAGAAGGCAGGAAAAAGTATTCCTTACAGTAAGTAAGAAAATAAATGCTCTGTCTTTACATAAACAAGTTAGTAGGAATTGATGATGTCACTAGGAGGAAGCTGCATTTCAGAGAGATACTTTTACCATGTTTTTAACTACAAAAATACTTATTAATTGAAAATAAACAGCAAAACACAAAATTACAATAGAGCTATAGCCAAACATGCTTGAATTTCATTCTCATATGTTAGTGTCAATAGGTTATAAATCACGAAGGTCAAGTCTCCCGTTCCTAGGTGGTAAAATGCTGCAGGACAAATGTGATAGGTCAATGGTCTCTATTTGGCCTTTCTGTCCTCATCACAGCCCACAGTGCTTAGTCTTCTAGGAATGTTCATCATCATTATAGTCTCCTGAAGAGTTATTTCTGTGTTTGCCCAAGCGTCCTTCCTGCACAACCCTTCCTTCTCAAGGTAATTCCCCTCAGCTAATGCACTTTCTTGACCTTCTCCTGGAATTTACTTTAGAGAGCAAAACCACATCTTCTTTACCCTTTTTCTCTTCTTAGAAATGTCTCCGATCCTCAACAGCTATTTAAGACTTTACTCCTTAATGGCCATTCTATCACGAACTCTCTAAAGACACTCTACACAAAACTATTTTTTCAGTTCAAGTCTTCATACCAGCATCAATAAATGGTCCATGTATTTATCCTCCCTTTTGGTATCAGATGAAATTCCTATCTCATATTATGAGCACCTGGGTGATCATAAAGCATTTTCATACAGAGCCCTGGTACAATAACTGACGTGCTCTGGATTGGAAGAGCAGAGGGTAATAGAGTCCATAATATAATGTACAACTCCACAGACAATAAGCACATTGCCCTGAGGCATGCTTTCAGAAGTCTTGAATTGCAAAGGAGTGTAGTACCCTGCTAACCAAACCTTGACACACAAACCAGCCCATGCTATTGTTTCAGTCATTCCCAGAAATCTTCAGTTTTTAATGTTAAGTGCAGGGAACAAAATCACAGGGAACTAATTCTTAGCTTGCTCTCCTCTGTGTCCAGATACTACAGATGCCCATTCATCCTGCTATCTTTACAGGAATGCGATATAGTAGTGCCAGAAACTATGCCTAACTGGCATGTCTGATCTCCTTACAGTGGCATATCTGGCACCAGGCAATGGGAAGATGCTTGAGCTAAATCTTCCTTTAGGACACAATGAACTCAATACATCTGAGACCAGATGTTTCACAGAGCATGCTGCTTTCATCATATGAGCCTGCATTTAGACCTGAACTTGATCAAACACTTAGGCACCAAGGCAGCCTGAATTCTGCCAGTCCTCCCATGACACTTTCTTTGCTTGCTCCCTTGATTGTTCTTTTATTTTGAAGCAGCCCTGGTCCTTTTCTGCATTTTTCCATTCATGCTTACAGATATGACAAGAATTTTGCATTTCAGTGTTAACATTGCCAGGACACATTTCCTCACTTTGAAGAGAGTCTAGACCCCTGGACTACTATAGATATGAACTCAGAAGTAAAAAAGAGTGGCAATTCTAGAATTGTGTGTTTCCAAGCACAGTAATTTCACATGAATTTCAACAGTAAGGGGGCTGCTTACCCACACTGAAATGGTAGATGACATCAGGAGAAATAGAAGGCACACAAAAAAACTAATTAAGGTATAAAGTTATCTTGTCTGGGTTGAGAGCAAAACTGCCTGAAATTGGAGAGTTATTCTGGATACAAACTTTCTACTCAAAGTAGGAGCTTTGAGTTGGATTGTTTTGAAATAAGAAGGCGAATTTAATAAATATATACATATATTATGAGTCCAATGCATATGAAAGTGAAATACCTTACCCATCAGAAAAAATGCTATTCAGAAAACGAAAACCCTTCTTCAAATGAAGTTTAAGAAAATTTAGTTCCTTCAGTTAAAGACAGAGGTTCAAAAAAGGCTAAAAAATAGGGCATCTTCAAGTACATGCTGAATCATTCTGCAATTAAATATACTCAGGGTCAAAAAGGAAATTCTATGCATGTTCATGTGTTGTATCTGCATCCTTTCTCACTGCCATATCTAAGAACATTAGGCAAGTGTCAGACAGAAGCATATGTTTAACTTCCATCTATCTTCATAAATCCCTTTCTTTTGAATGCCTCCCATTACTCTGAGGTGTGAGTGGCTGGCAAAATTTGATCCTTCAAGATTTTGACTTTTTTTTCAGTCAATATATATATGAAAAGATGTAACTACAGGGAGAACTGATAGCACTGCATGTTAAGGCTGCCATCATTACCTATCAGGAAGACCCCATTATCAGCTTATAACTTGGCCAAACTTTGACTGCAAGGACATTTCTTATTGTTCAATGTCTGCCACAGGTGGAATTTTTGGGGGAATATGGCTAAAGACTTCTGGGGAAAATTAGGCTAAGAAGAAATATTGTTTGCCCACAAATATGGAAAAGACTGCTGGAGTTAAAGGGCTTAGAAGAGAGGAAAGGGGATAAGAAAATACAGGGGAGAACTGAAAGTGCTAATAAGCCTGGGACTACCTGGAGAAGAAAATTTTGCCAGGGAATCAGGAAAAGCAGAAATAAGAGGCTGAGACATAGGCATAAAATATTTGAATTATTGCTTCCATGTGTTGCCAGTTGTACGGCAGTGCTACGAACTGCAAGAGGCAGTAAAGGATCCAGTACCTCCACTACCACATCCAGTCCCTATGCTGTACTACTATCTGGCTCTCAAGCAATGTGAGTAGTCACACACTGCCAGCTAGAGATCTGACATTTTAACCTTGAACATTGGTCTCTTAGGTAGCTCTGCTACCAATTTTACTGTGCTGTAGCTTCCTGTGTCTCTAAAGAGTCTGCTAGCAAACAGTATTTACACCAGTGCCTGTTTTGAGGAATTCTCAGAAGTCTCACAGCATAGCTAACATTGCTCTGTTTCCACAAAGTTTTAGAACCACTGACACCCTTGCGATTTCCTTTGATCTTCCTTTGGTTTCCCACAGGTGCTACCTTCCCTTTCATCCTTTGATTTAGACACAACCACTGCCTGGCATGCCCCAAAGAATTGCTACAATCCAACATCACAGTATTCTACTGCCTCCTCCCTGACTTTTCCTTTCCTTGAAACAAGAACATTACCAGCAACAATTTCAGCATTTAAGAGTTTCCCTAGTACCTGGTTCAATTTCCTCTGAAACATCCCAAATGTCAGGCTAATTCCAAAGACATTCTAATTTAGAGATATCTTCTGACAGATATAAAAAAGTTCTAGGTGTAGCCCAACCATCTCTGTGCTGGAATCATATTTCTAGACTTAAGAGGGGAAAAAAAAAAAACAAAAAAAAAAAACCAACAACAAAAACACCACACACCTCCCTTTCAGCCTGGACTGATTAGTAGCTACATCTTTCATGAGAACTGGCAGTCACCATTCATTACCCACCCTGTGTTAAATGATTTACTGAAAGGTGCAGGTCTTCTATGATTTTCTGTCCTCTTACAGGTATTACCAAAATAAGTAGCTCATTTATACATTATAATAGCTAATCTAGTGATTTAACTTTATGCGGCACGTTTTCCTCCATGTAAACGCAAATCAGATAAATTTGAGAGACCTGCAAACCTGCAACAGTTTCACTGTATGAATTAAAATATTTCACAAATCTACTTGGAGACCTGTCAGTTTCCACAGGCAGAGCATAAATACGAGAAAACATTCAGTTCAAGATTCTCATTTTCTTCCTGGCTTTGATTAAAAGAAAACTTAAACAGTTTCTCTCTCTTGTTTTATTCTTCGAATAGGAAATTTGTCAAATATCTTTTTCAACAACTGAACCAGAATGATCATTATTGCTGACCACTCACTGTATATTATGCTACTCTTTGCTTTCTTTGACCAGTTAAATATTTCATCTTCTCAACACTCACTCTTCTGCCAGCTCAGTTGTAGAATGTTCTTTATGTGGAAATGAAACCTCCTGTGTGAGGCTTTGTTGTCCTACTTCTACTGTTTTGTCTCCTTGTTAACCATACCCTTTGCTATTTCCCTCTTTATCATGGCTGCAAGAGTTCTTATTTCATCATTTAAAAGTATTCCACACTTGTGAAATGAAATTGTTTACTCAGAAGATATTGACGAGCAACTCTGAAGAGCGCCAACAATGTTTGAGCTCTACGCATGTGGATTTGGCCATGCTACCTTTCCCCAGTGTATGCATCTTTTTCCACACTCAAAAATCTACTAACCTTATCTCACCTCAGTAAATTCCTTGGATACTTGTTCCCATAACCCAAATGCAAATAGCCACTGTGCAGACATTGCCTACATGCCCCATATGTTTCAGTTATTAAATTCAGCTCTTCACTCACTGCCACAAATCCACTTATAACTTGTAGAGTCAGACAATGCTGTGTCCCTTCTCATATGGAGTTGAGCACATTCTTTTCCACAAGAGGCACCCTATTCTTATACAACAATATTTATATATAAATATAACATAAATTAAAAATAAATAAATTATATATTATATAGAATTCAAGTTTTTATAGGAATTGTATTGCTTTCAGTGATAATCTCTCCAGAAATCTCAGACAATTTAGTTTTAACTGATACAGTCTTTACCATCTTTCCCCTAAACATGCAAAATGTATAACTAAGCTAATTAAAGGCCAACTTACATGCTGGTACAAGCACCGATGGTTATTGCTTTTGCCTGAAAGTTGAATTATTTGCAACTTGTCTGCATGTGTTGAACTCCATGTCAGCTTTTTCTTTGCACACACACGCTGAAATTTTCTCCTAGCAGAAGGTTCTCCTCTGGCTCATGGACAATTTGTATGCTGGTAGGACCAGCACAATCCAAGTATTTAACTTCAGTGAGGGCCATATGTGGTATTTTACTCCCACTTCAAATAATTTGGCTGTCAAGGCATACAAAATTAATTCTAAGTGCAGGGGAAGAAATGTACTCTCTGAAGTTGAAAAGCTTGCCAAAGGGAAAAGTAGCATTAATAAGGAGATTGCTCATTTACTGCACTGAACTTTTCAGTACCTTTCTCAAAGTTCTGTAGTAGCATATCCAAACAGAACTGAAAAGGCAGGTGGATGAAACTATCAGAAACAATGACCCAACAAAAAAGGTTTTTTACCATTTGCCAATGACGAGCACTATTGCAGTCCTTCCCTACCCCCAGACAATCCGTGGGACCCCCCCAAATCAGATTCTCCCTTTCTATCAGAAATTTCCACAGAGTTCTCTAACTCATATGTACCCCAAGCAGCAAAGATCTTTTCCTACAGCAACATCAGAGAAAACAGCAGCTTGAAGAGAGGACAATCGTGATTTGAGTTTGGTTTTGAAGTATATAGTTAGGAGTATGGTTTCCTCTGAATCTTCTGTTCTATCTGTAATGTTATATCTGGAAAGTTTACTATCTTGGACCTTCCTGAAGTTATTGGCATAAAAACAACAGAGGGCAGAAAAAGCATGAATGAAAAGTACAGTGCTGTGATATAAGCAAGTGTGTGGAATTCAGGGATCAGTGAGCTGACAATTTGGACTCTTGTTACAATTGTGAAGAAAAACCATGAATAATTTCACACATGCGAAAAGCAAATTAAGGTCTATATCTATAGCAGATAATACATATATCTAGATTTAACAGAAGAGTGTTCAGTGTGCCAGATGGAAATTTGAATACACAGGTGGCAAGATCACCAAATCCTAAAGAGGAAAGGCAAGGTCTTAAGCAAGAGGGGAAACCACATCCCAATTCTTAATTTTGACAGTGAATCTCAGATTTAACCGAGGTTATGGGAACTGAATAAAGGGTGAAGAATTTCTGGAACAGTAAAGACATGGAAATTAGTGTCTCATGGAAAGAAGAGTGAGAGAAAGAAAGAAAATATGGTGGCATATTTAGAGTCTTTTTCCTCACAAGACTGGTAACACAAAGATTTGTGCAGGCAGGCTACAACTGTATAATGCCAGGATTATAAATAAGAATATAAAAAGTAAAGGACAGACACAACCAGATAAAACTATTCAAGGAAAAAAATTTAATTAAAATTAAACATGAGTGCTAACATCTTATAATTTGGACAAAATTGCTTTATTCCATAGGCACAGGTTACAAACCATAACCTGGGTATGTGCTTCATTCTGTGCATATCACCAGCCTTCTATTCTGGATATTCTTAACATGAATTTGAGCAGTAAGATTGTGCAGAGGATGACTTGAAAAGAAAAGAGAAAGGATTTTTCCATTTTGATGGGAAGCAAAATAGATGCAGAAGTTATGCAGCTAACATACGTACACAAAATTGTGGAAAAAAGCAAACAAACAGCCTTTGCTAAATGCAGCTTTTGAACATATTTTCATTCATGTAATGGTAAGGTTGTTGTTGACAGCATTCCATTCAGGAATGGCTTTATTCTGGAATGAAAATTATTATCTACATGTCAAATATTTCTTATTTCAGATCTTACTTTAAACCAGCACATTAACAACCTCTGGAAAAATAGAATAATTAGTCAAGTTGACATAAAATTGATATCCAAAACATTAAGAAGTAATAAGCATTTTTCTGGTCTTTTCCAGAGGAAAAAATAGCTATCTCACTTGTAAACAGATGCACCTAAAAATGGCCTGAAACTGGGCAGCTTTATGCTTCAAAGTTATTCATAGTTATCAAATAAAATTTTACCTCACTGAAGAGTGAGGAGAGAAACGACAATTCTACTTTGCTACAGACTTTGGCATCAAGATATTTACTGCCATCCTATCGCTGTCAAATGTGATTATAAACCAGGGATCAGCAAGCAGGAGATTAAAGGCTCATCTGAGAAGATGGAACAAATGAAATTGATGAAAACTGTTCAGCCTGTGTCAGCTTCACAGAAACAGCCATCTAGACAGAGGGGCTATCGGAATTACAGATATGAGTACTCTCAGTCTCTCTCTGGCTTTGAAATGTAAATGAAAACTGCTGGAATTGTCAAACAGAAAGTGTTCACTCTTTTCAGAGATACATATACTGTGGGGGTACCCTCACGTTAACAAGCTTTGTGGAGCACAGGATCAGTGTTATATTAAATGGAGATCCTTGCTAATCCTTGGGCTTCCTCTACTCTAACTAGAGAATTTTTTCTCCATAGCCACTATACACATTCACTTTCTGTTTTGTAAGAAAAGGAAGTACTTATTGCTGTACAGTCTGGCAGACAGGTACTTCAGGTGCTATATGAGCACTAAAGTCATTTGAGTATTTCTCTAAGTGAAGCCACTTTAGAGGAGCCACAGCCAGCTACAAAAGCTTAGAAACAGAAGTGTCCGGCCAGCTACAAAAGCTTAGATTTAGAGGGCTATGTACATAATCTTTATTGGGTGGATAGTTGAAGTGTTAAAGAACAAGATTCTATTACTCAAAAAGAAACAGGAGTGTGTGGGGTTTTAAGTTGTGTTTCTCACCGCCACATAACAGTTGTCACAATGTGACTTGCATTTGCCAATTACCTTTTACTGATTTTACATTTAGAACCCAAATATGTTTTGAACATCAGAAGGTGCAAGTTGAAAATGGGTGTCCTTCAACTGTCTGATGCTTTCTGAAACCATGATCTTTTTTAACATGTATAAATTTATTACAAAACAACTAGTCTCAACCTCTATAAGCAAACTATGACATGTCTGAAGTCTCCCTTTTTATGCAGGATGCCACAAAGAGGAGGCAGACACACACACAGGCACTCCACACAGTACCTAATTCTAATTTGGGAGCTACGTGGGCCCCAATCCGTGCCTGTTCCTTCATGCAGAAGAGCAGGTGCAAGCACATTCAGGGCACTGTCTCCTATAGCATGCAAGAGTCTCACCCAGAAATGTGCTGGGTGTAGGAGTAGTGGATCATCAGGACAGAGCAAGTCTAATTTCATTCTCTGTGAACTGCAAATGCAATTTCTTTTGCTGCATCCTGGGAAAAGTACAGCGGCAAAACTATCCTCCCACGGTGGATTTACTAAAGTGATTTTTTAAAAATGAATGGAAAGAGAGAAAAAGAAACCCTATGCAGAATAAAACTCCATTGCTTGTATATATTTTCAATTATACTGTCTAAAATGAAGTTCCACTCTGACATTCTAAAAGAATTTATTTTCTTTCAGCTATCAGTAAAGATTAAAACCAAAAAAGTTCAGAGGGGTAGATGGTGTATCACTACATGGAAAGCCAGAATAATCACTTTCCCTGTCCTTCCCATCCTCCCACATTTTCCTTTATGGGTTTTTCTGCTTTTACTGCCTACATTCTTCACCTGAAGTCAAACCCTCTGTTTATGGCATCACAGTGGTTGCTGGGGAGGTTATTACAATGTACAAAGCCAAAAGTGATGAGTTCAAATTTGGAACATGCAGTACTACCTCATGAAATTTGTGTAAAGGAGTAGGAGATATTAAAGGGGAAAAAAAGAAAAGGACATGTATATAGCAAACAAGTTAATTAACTCCTTAAATGACTGTTTTCCATCAACTTTAATTACCACAACTGCTTTCAGATATATTACTCCAATGGTTGTTGAGACTAAGTGCTAAGCTATACATATGGAAGCAAGCACGCAGAGGAGCAGACAGCGCTAACACAGATGGCAGCAGAGTTCCCAGCCACGCTGCTCAGTAGTGCCTGCTGTGATTGCTGTCGTCTTCTGTAGCAAAAACATACAAACAACAAGGCATGGTAACACAGACATGCACTACGCAGGGCTGCTCTGACAATGAAAGTACTTCATGTCGACCTTCATACAGCACATTCCTCTGCACTAGATTCAAGACTCAGTAAGTTATGACCAAAGAACACATTCCTGAAAAAGCTATTGGTTCAGTGAAATTCCTTCTACTGCATGGACTAGCTTCACACACCCCTTCTCAAACACAGACACATTTTAAAAAACAGCTGTTGAAGTAAGGGTGCTAATTCTCAAGAAACGTGTTAAATATTACGAATGGGAGACATCTGTCTTGCCGTTTGCATCCCAAAGTTAGCCACTGCCAAATTTTCACAACTAACATAGCAGATTCAGTTCATATTTTTTTCTCTGCATTACGAAAACCATAAATGACTTCTGTTTACTGATTTAGTTTCTCAATCACCTTTTGCCCCTAACTTTGACACCTGAAGTATTACTGGAAGTGTGGGGTCCAAGGAAAATCATTGAACAAAGACTTACTGAATCAGATCTGTACTGACAGAAATGCTTACCATCTATTTGTTAAGAACAAAACCTGCAAATGGAAGTGGGACAAAGATAAAATCAGATGTCATATTTAAGGAAAAAACCCAAACAGCTGAGAACAACACAAGCAAGAGAAGAATTTCCAAACTGGTATTTTAATGGCCACAGAGTTCAATGAAAGATCTTATTAAAATGTTATTAATCAAAAAAAGTGAGTCTCTCAACAATCTTTTAACATGAGTGCCTTAAGAGTGCTGGTGGCCCAAAGTATCCTATTGCATGACTGCAGAAGCATTAACAAAATACTGTACCAAATAGCTGAATTTATTTGGATATGTGAGACAATGGCTGTTAATACCAAAAATTATGAAGTGCTTCCTTGTAAAGAAAAGCAGTACTCTTTTATACCAGGAAAATATATTACCATCAAATCTGCACTACAGCATGCAGGCTATGCTGCGTGACAATTTTTACACAGGAATATTGTTGGAAAACAGTGAAATTCACTAGTAGGTTCGTGCACAGAAAATACCAGGTCATAAAGATGCAACGGAACTGCAGCTTCTTCAGCAGATTCCTTAAGCCATAGGGGACACACGGAGAATCTACCCACTCTGTGGGCCGAGTGACATGTGGAACATCATAACAGGTTGCCACGCTACTGCCTCAGGGCTGGGACCAAGGGAGCACTGGGAGCCCAGATCCAACAGGACCAGCAGAGTTCCAGAGTCCTCACCAAGGAAGCCAGAGACAGATCCCAGAAAGTTTGTGAAGGGCTCCTGGTGTCCAGAAATATGTTCAGTGAACATCAGGCCTGTAGCTACAGAGCTGCTGTGTAGTTACAGCTTCCTTGCTCTTGGCTGCAGAGTTCAAGGAGTGCAGTTGGAGTTCATTGAAAAGCAAAATATTTGGTTCATGGACAATTTTAATCTCCTTTTTTTTTTAATTTATTTTTAAATCTAGTGTGGACTAGAGGAGTGGATGATTCATAGGAATACACTGAGCTTGTATTTACTTCCACAGATTTGTGGGCAAGTCTACCCAGCAAGTTCAGGGACAGGAGACACACAAGCTTTCTCTGACAGAACCAAATGAAATTGTCCCTGCTACAGAGCACAGTTCAGGGATCCATACAGATAACACTGAAATAGATCCAACACTAGCTGTCTTCATTCAGTATTTTTAAAGAGAGGTGCACCAGAGACTAATGGTCTTATTCTAGAAGAGAGTTAAAGGTAAAAATAAATATTGAGTCTTCACTTCTAAGTCAAGTCCAATGCATACAGAATACAGACTCAGCATGATTAAGGAAAAGACAAAGCAATTCAGGGGGGCTTGAAGACTGAATCCTTCAGTCCTGTGAGAGATCAAAAAAAAAAAACCCAATCAAAACAAACAAACCCAAACAAAACAAGAAAAATACACCCGCCTCCTTCCCACCCCCACCACCCCCCAAAATTTAATAAAAACTACACATCAAAGCATTATTTTTCAGACTCCGCAATGACCAGAGACCTCTGTGCTATAACTACACTGCAATGTTTCAATTACTCAGGTTGCCAAGATCTTTCTTATCACAAAATCTTACCTGCACTTCTGATTTATGCAATGGATAGCTGAAGGGCCAGACAACTGGCACACTCTTCTGTATTTCTCAAAAAGTTAACTAAGTTTCTAGGGGCACTCAGATAAAGGACTGCAAGCCTAGGAATAGTTATCACTCCTTTTATTCAGAACACCATACATATTAGTAAATTATTAGCTTTCCATAATATCTTTTCTGGAACATTTTAAAATAAGGCAGCTTGTACTATGTTTTGCAAGTGGTACTCAGATCATCAGTGGAATCATTTTTGCACTACTTGCTCTTGGACTGATTTCTAGGAAGATGGCCATTTTCTAAAATTCCCTCTTTTCCAAAGTTATCACGGTCTATTTTGAGTTTTGACTTGTGGAAAAAGTAACCAGATTTTGTGCATTCTCCTTCCTTGAATGTTTTCAAGACTGGACTGAAGAAAGCCCTGAGCAACCTGATCTGATCTTACAGCTGACACAGAGCAGGAAACTGGACTAGAGATCTTCCTTAGGATTCTTCCAACCTGAACTATCCTATGTATTCCTCAGGTTTTCACTAGATATGCTGAATACAATCAAAACTTAATAGACCTAAATATTTTCACTAGATCTAAAAAAAAACCCAAACAACAACAACAAACACAAATAGTCATATACCATTGTCAAAACATATACATATATAATTTTACCACTTTGCTCTTTTTACACTGAGAAAGTCATAAAAGAGAGTATGAGTTCGCAGAATACAAAAGCTTTTGGCTAAAAATGTCCATCTGCCATCAAACTGGCATCATGGTGGTACAGGAATAAGAAGGAAAAAAAAATAGTCCTGAATGCAGCTTCAAGTTTACCCTAGCTGCAATGAAGCAACTGCTCAAAGGTTTTAAGAACTCTGAAAAACTCTCAGGTATCACTTAATCATGATTTCTGTGAGATCATTTGTGTGCTCATTCCCTGGAACAAATGCTAAAACGGAAGAATTCCAAAAGACTAAAAAATAAGCTCGCTGACTGATCTGATGCATACAGCAAAGAGCTGCAGCCCACAAGGTCAAACCATTCCAAGATCAGAATCTCACTCTTATCACTACCGTTCCTGCAAGGTGATCCTTTTCCCACCTGTACATTTGAAATATATCCCCTCCCAAAAATTAAGGTAATTAAGATGGGACTAGCTTTTCAGCCTGGACACTAAGAAAACAAAGACCACATACCAAAAGAAAAAAAAAAAAAGCTCCTATTCTAATCAGGTCACTACCACTTCTCAGTGAAAAATAACAGGACATCCTCCCATTGCACAATGAATAAAACCAGTAGTAAATTCTTTTTTGCTTCATTAGAACTTGCCTTTATAGGCCAAATGCTTAAAGCAATTTAGGCTGCACCCAGCAGTACCATTAACACAAACAACTGACCATTCCTCAGGCTACTTCAATGATATCTGAAATCAATACCCGGACTGGGAGCAGCCTACCGTAGAGAATCTACAGAACTCCAATGTCATCCAGACTGGAATAGACCGTGTTTCCCTAATGCACATGTTGTTGTGTTCGAAAGAGCGCTTTCCTCCAGTTTTTAAATGGATTTACAAATCTGAATATCTCTCAGAAGTCCAAATAGCTAGAAAGCCAAAATTCCCGCCTCTAAGTTAAATAAAAATTGAAGATTATGTTTCCATTCCCTCTAATTCAGGCTTGAACATTATAAGCCACACATTAACGGCGTCAAGACTTGATTACCGAGATTCCTTATTATTGAAAATGATGCAGAAATCTTGAGACATTCTGCCCAGCACAGAACATAGCTTCTCATCTGTTTTGTGGTCCTGGCTGATGTGAATGTATCACAGGGGCCCCGTGATCTTTCTGTGTACAGCTTCTCATTACAGAACCTCCTCTCACTTACCTCCCAAAAAGTTTTATTCACACCCACGTCTTGTCTAGCAGAAACCATGACCTCCCACATGAAAACACAGTGACTATCAGCCCAAAAGATGAAACCAATGAGGACATCTGGTTTATACTACACAAATTTACTCAATCCAACTTCTGGAGAAAGAGTATATCTTCTCAACGTCCCATTCCTCCCCCTCACTACAAGTGCCAGGAGTTAAGACAGCTCTGTAGTTTCAGAGCTTCAGAGTGGTAAGTATTGAATAAAATACCGGAATGGTTTGTATAGCGAAGAGCAATGTAGTCATTGACAGTAACAAGTCTTTTTTCTTACTTTTTTCCACAGACTCTTGGGTTCCTTATCACAAACTAACAGTTCTACTTTAATCTGCCTTCAGGACAATGTTCTATCCACTAATTCCTACACCTCACTTCTACTTTTCGATACTTTCCACAGGAATCTGGGATCAACAACTCAATGAAAATTAGTCATAGGGAGCACATAAAAAATATTCTTAGTCATTACAGTGCACAAGATCGCAAAGCCATCTTAAAAATAATATGTTTTACACAGCATTTTGGGTTTATTTATTAAGCAGTTCCTTCAGTATTTACCTTCCAAATGGAAATAAAGAAAACAATCTCAGTGATACTACTATAAAGTTAAGGCTAAATGCCACTTAACGAGTCAAAGAACTGCCAATGTAATACCTTTTTAACACAAGGAAATTTATTTTCAAAACATTCTGCTTAAATAGCAACCAGAGTGCTATCATCAAGCCCACTCACATGGCAAGAGGTGTGAATTTGCATTTGCTGGCACAGCCTCCCAGCCACGTGGCCCCTTCATTTGCACCGTGTCACTTCTCTAAATTAATCAAAGAATGCCATTATAGTTTTGTTTCACTTATTACTTAATGCTTCCAATTTTAATTAGCATCAATTTAAAATCCATCAACAAAACAGAATACATCAAAGTGAACCTACAATAAAAAAATTCCTGGTTTAACTGCTATACATATATGTGCGCTGCAATTCTGCTGTGATTTTGTATGACAGGAACTATTACAGCCTCTATGCAATGTCATATACATGAAAACAGAAAAATCAAAATGCTACCTCACAGTTTCATGAGAAAGAGAAGTTGAAACCTGAAAGGATAAAGAAATTCCAGGTTTGGGGATGGCTTATGCTTCTACTGCTCAGAATGGCACTGGGTGAAGTCCAGCCCAAATACATATGGGAAAGCAGTCAAGAGTTGCCACGGTCCCAAACAATTATTATGGTGATGTGACAAAACAAATTCAGTGCATAAACAGACATTCCAACGATAGCTAATGGACAAGATGATTCATTATTTTAACATGGCAAGGCTAAATGGAAAGACAAAGGCAGAGACACTAAATTGAATACTAGGACTGGAAACTTCCAGATGCAAGTGTAAAATGCCCCTGAACCAGGGTTACTCAAAGTATAAAGTACTTCAGGATATACTAAAATGAGATAGTTTCTATAGTTCTGTCAGAGTCATAATTTCACCTAGCTTCAGAATTTTAAACAGCAAGATCCAAATTATCAGGAAAGTGATTCTTTTTTCCCCTTTTAGATCACACCTTGTATTTCCTAGCAAGGTGATTTGTGACCTCTGTCTGATTAAAACTGTTTAAGTACTCAGTAGGAAAAAAAAAAAAAAAAAAGTCAGAAAAGTATCTCCGGTTATGGAATGTAGGGTAAATCTTTTGTTCCTAAATTACATTTCTGTGCCAAAAATAGATTTAAATGAATATCATAAAACTGTATTTTGAGTCTGTTTCTAAGATCTAGATGGTGAGTCTGTCACTGTATTGTAAATTCAAATTTAGAATATTTACATGGATTTGTGGCTCTGATTACTTCTAATTATGCAAGTTGTAATGCTAGGTTTTATCAGTATCATAAATATCCTCCTTTATGAACTAGGCATTCACTTGGGTATTCCCCTTTTTACAGTGAATTAATTTGAAAACATAATAAAACAAAAGAAGCAAATAAAAATAAAAATAATTTTAAAACAAACAAACAAACAAAACCCAAAACAAAATAAAAAGAACCAGAAAGATGTAAAAGTTAGCACTTACATCAAGGAAAAACGGGAAAGACTAAGCAACTTAAAATATGTTCGGTAAACCAACCCTTGTTCTCCAGGCCCAACCCTTTATCCATCCATTCGATCTTCACAGCAAAGTCTGCATTACACACAGCAAACACACTCACTGACTAGTGAGACCCTAAAAGTGGCTAAGGCATCAAAGTGTCAGTAGATCTAAATAGAAATAACATCAATATTCACACTTCTTGAACAGGCAAGAAAGATACTTTAATATTTAAAGTCTACCTCCAGATTATTCCAGCTGATCACATCAAATTTACTTGCTCCAAGAAGAAAATTTCTATTCCCTTATATTAAGCATATATATATAAACACCTATATGAATTCAGACATTTATTTTACAAATACTATAATAAGGTACATGTAAAAAGTGAGGCGTAGAGAACTACACCTCCACCAAAAAA
Source organism: Pyrocephalus nanus (assembly GCA_038380795.1). Classification (NCBI taxonomy): domain Eukaryota; kingdom Metazoa; phylum Chordata; class Aves; order Passeriformes; family Tyrannidae; genus Pyrocephalus; species Pyrocephalus nanus. Next base: position 33,986,639 of record CM076266.1, on the reverse strand, counting down.
GATTTGGTTATGACTACCTCAATATGACCAAGAACATTATTTCCCAAGAGACAGAGAAGAAAAAGAGGAACAAGCCAACAGAGAATACTGAAACACACTCATGAATATTTCAAGAAGAAATGTGCAAAGATGAGAACATCTGAAAGTGGAAAGCTCAAGCACAACTTCATTTCCCTGGTGTCAAGTGTGGAATTAGTCCAGTCCAGGAGTCGTTAGGATACGTGCATACAACTGGGTTTGTAGAAGGAGAAAACAATGGACAGGTTTGTAGGGTTTTTTTTCCTCCCTCTCTCCATTCTCTCATCAGTTCAACTCCTTTAGAAGAGCCCACTTCTCTGCAGCGGTAATACATTGACTTCTACCCTTGCCATTACACCAAACAAAAAAGGTTAACAACAGTGGTTGTCTTGTTCAGTGACAGCTCAACAGGTGAAAACTAAAATTAGTCAGTGGGTCCAGGTGAAAAAGAGGTTTGTGTTGCTATAGCTCACATTCGTTTATCCAGCCTACCTTGGCATGATCCAACATATTAGCATTAAAAACTGATTTCACTGTGCTGGCTGAAGCACGGAGGACTTCCACTTCCCAGTTTAAATTTGGCACATTTTGTAAGCTGCTTCTAAAAAGTCAAATAAATTAAGAAGTCGTTTTCTGCCTAAAACTTCACCTATGTCTACACACACACTCCAGTTAAGTACATCCAGCACTATTTACTTGTGCTAATTTTCCCTGGTAATTGTTTTAATACTAACTTTCACATAGCTTTAAAACAGATATAAAGTATTGCTTTTTCTCCAGAAGTTATTTCTGGTGGTTTCAAGTATTTCTGATTCACAACTTCTAGTCACAAAGTTTCCATATCTGCTCCTTAAGGGAGGAGATTTTTTCATATAAGAATTTCAAAGTTTTCTTAAGTAGAACAGTAAAGTATTACTTGATTTGCACCGTGGTTTTCATTATGCTACTCCTTAACATCTTCTGCTTAGAGAGTGTCTGAAACAGAATTCTGGCTGTAGCTGTCCATCTCAGTTTTCAAGCTCTTGGGAGATTTTACAGATAAGGTGCCAATGCAAACCCAACATTAAATCATTTAAAAATAGGCTTTTTACAAGACCATTCATTTTAATAATCTTAACAGGATCTTGAACTTTTTGCTGGAGTCTTGACAAAGACTTAATTTACTGTCTAGACCACAATGGGTGGAAATGCTAGTTCTACTTTATATTGCTTTACGTGGTATGAAACTACAAGGAGTGTTAAAATAAGAACTTTTGCACATGAGGTCACAAGGCAATTTTCACATTTGTGTTTAAAATATTTGAAAAGTATAAAAAGTCTCCATAATTGCTCACCTAACAGGTGAAAAGAACATCAAAGCTGAAAATTTTTTGTAACTTGACTCACTTAAATGGCAGGTTTGCTCAGGTGCAACCCAATGTGCACCTCTCCAATTTAGACCCTTAAGCGATGCCCAAATAAACATATCTTAATCCAAACATACACAGAAATATTGTGCTGGTGTCAATCATAACAGTGCCACTGAGATGCACAGAGCTATGACACTTTTTACCTACACAGGCTGGTAGCCCACTGAAATGGTTTTGCAGCAAAACCAGGGAGTAGGAAAGAATATTATTTCCTAATATTAAAGGTATTTCACAGTTCTGATACATCCCAGGTCTCTTGTGAATAGTTCTCACTTCACTTTGATAACTGCATGCATGAACACATGAATGAGTCAAACCTGTAAGTCTGTTCACCAGTTCAAAACTGTTGACAGCTCATATGCTACAATTTTACTTTTACATATATCTTACTTATAACCCCTCTAATGCTTTGGCTTAAACATTTGAACTAAATTTTCCATTCCTGCATGAATTGATGAATAGTGCTTACAAAAGCTGAAATTTACTTAAAAGTCCCTTCTTGGAAAACAGAGTGTTTCTCTAACTTTGAAATTTTTGGACGCATACTAAAGTAATACTAATTTTTGGTTTTCTACCCAAAAATTTTCCTATAGCACACAATCACTATCAGGGACATGCAAATCAGGTCTAATTTCATTTTTTACCTTACGTTTGGAGCCGTTAAAGGTTAGTAAATAATCTGGTAACTAAATCTAGGGCGCCCTGCAAAGACAATATAGCAGAAAGAGTGCTTATTTTTAAATCACAGTTGAAAACTAATTGGGATGCAAACTGTATGGGCTGCAGTGTAATTTAGTGTTCCACACTGTTGCAGCAATTACTTAAATGAGAATTTAGTGTCATATAATACTTTAGAAACATTTATAAGAAACAACCCTGATAGACTGAAACACACCACACCTTTTTTCCTAAGGTGAATTAGAACTAAGTTATAGAATAACTCCCTAAATTAATTAATTTATGGTAGACCTACTTTGATAATATATAAATCACAGCATCATATTCAGGATTACAAACTTTGCCACAATTGCATAGCTGAATCAGTCAAATGTTTACAGTTTGGCCCAACACATTACACCACACTGTCTGTGGGTTCAATTCTGGCTCAGGTCAGTGGCAAAATCCCACTGCATCCAGAATTTTGGTCTATGTGCCTAGCTACTGTATAATACCCACATATAACAGGTATACAGTTTAAAGGAATCCCATCAACCGTTTTTCCCATGTGAGTTATTCCTCACAAACAGCATTACACTCAGACTTAATAGGATAAATATTTACAACTATTTTTAAACAGCCACATTTATTCTCTAACTAGATAATCTTTACTCAGACTTTTAGTCTGCTTCCTCTTTGGCTTGTGAAACAGTCACAAAGAAGCAAAATAGAAAAGGAGGTGTTGCTGTAAAAGCACTCTGGCTCAGAAAGATCCAGGTGACAGTCAGTGAGAGAAACGCTGAGTTTTCTTTCATTTTAGACCTGCACTGGGGGGTATTACTTTCATAACAAGCATCTTCTCAAAACGCCATCGCCTGAGATGCCAGGCTCCCCGTCATCCCCAACATATTTGTCATCAGGATTACTGCATGAGCTACAGCGCCCTGTGGACTTGTGAAGAGTACAAATTACTCCGCCAATTATTGTCTCAGGAAAAGACACAAAGTTACTTTGGGGACTAATATGTCCAACAACAAACCGAAACAAATTACGCAGATCTCAAGCACAACTTAAACTGTTACTTTACCCTTGAAGGGTTAGGTCAGAGACTTCTGCAAACCAACCTACCCGAACAGAGGACTTAAAACCCAACACACTCAGCTAGAACGAGTTCTAGTGAGATTTCCAAACATTGCAACCAGATCCACAAACAGTTTGGTTTGTTCCTCAAAGCTGACAGCTGACAGCCAAGCAGTACAGTAAGGAAACCGTACATGGCAGATTTGGCTCTGGATAAACTTCATTCAGTGTTCAGAACACAAGGGTCATGAACCTCAACACTTGTTTTCAATAGTTCGTGCAACACCACTCCCTTCTATGTCTTCAAAGTCAAGATCTGATTTTGGAAGAACTGTTTGTGTGCTGCTTAGCCTTGTAAGAGAGCATCTATCTCCCCGAAGGGAGGAGGAGACAAGACCACACAGGGCAATATTTTCAACAGCGCTTTCCGGGCATTAAGATCGAGAAAGCCAAAAGAGATTTCGGGGACTCTTCCCAGGTTCACTGGCGTTTGCCAGGTTGCAAATGCTTTCTACAAAAAAACAATCAAAGAAGCCGCTACCAAAGCAAGATGCCAAAACGCACGCGAACGCTGTTCCTCTCGCCTCGGCAAATAAAAGACACGAGCCGTAGCTCCGCGGAATTTGGGCGCAGGGAGTTCCTCTCCCTCTGCGCCCGCTGGAGGGGAAAGGAAAAAAGGATCCCCCTGCCCCACAGGAGCCGAGCGGGTGGAACAAGTCACAGGCAAGTTGGCCCCGGGGCTGCCCCGCGAGGACCTCGGCGCTGCCCGTCCCGCCCCGCCGAGCCCCTCCGCGGCCGCCCGCTTACCGTGCCGGGGCTGGGGCTTGCCGCCCGCCGGCTTCTCCTTCCTGCCTCCCGCCGCGCTCCGCATCCGCCAGCACGCCGTCCCCCTGCCCGGCCAGCCGGCCATGCCGCGGGCGGGCGCGCTCCGCGATCCCGGCGGGAGAGCGCGGGGGCGGCGCCGGAGAGCGGGACCCGCTGCCCGGCGGCGGCGAAGGGCGGCGGGAGCAGCGCTGTCCCGGCGGACCCGCCCCCGCCCGGGCCGGTGTCAATCAGCGCGGGCGGGCGGGCAGCACCCAGCCCCGGGCAGCGCCGCCCCGCGCCCCCCGCCCCGCTCCCCGGGGACGGCGCCAGGCACCCCCCCCTGCTTCGTACCGTTCAAAGGGAGAGCATCACAGGCGGCGGCGATGGGCTCCCGGGAGCAGAAGGCTTCCACGCTTGGGAAATGACAGCCCTCGGCACAAACCTCCTCCTGCCCGCCGGCAAGTCCTCCTACAGCACCTTCTCTGAAAAACATGTGTACGTTACCTCCTGCCATCAAAATCATTGGTTGTGCACACTCCTGACTCCATACCGATGAGTAACTCAACCTGAGATTCCCACTTCCCACAAGCCCATGTGTGGTGAGACAGCAGCCTGCCTCCCTCACCTCTGCCTCGCTAAAGTCCCGGGGACTCCCGCCGCCGTCGAGTTCCTCCCCTTCCTTGGGCATGGGGCCGCAAAAATTTCTGTAAAACGATTACTGCAATGCAAGAAACAGAACGTTCTGCGAAATTTGTTGTCTTAACATCAGGTGTAATGATTAAAAAGTTACAGGCGTGGAGAGATGGAATTTTAGCAAGTTTCAGACAAGAAAATGTAGTTTGAAATGCATTTTTAGTCCCGAGGCTTTGGCAGAACAGGATGCTTCATAAGTACAAATAATGCACATAACTTTTGTTAGCAATCTTAGTAATAAACCCAGTTGACTATCAAACTATAGTAGTCACTGCAACAGCCCTGAAAAGTTATTCCATGGTCAATTTTTAATTTTTCATACACATATATATCTATGTGACATCGACACTTCCCCGAGGTGTATCCTTCTTTCTGTCTGGACACTGAAATACAGAGAAAATTTATGCAGAATTTGTGCTGATTGAAGGGCAGGTAGATGGGGGGGCAGAATCATAGAATCAGGTAGATTGGAAAAGACCTCAGAGATCATCAAGTCCAACCTATGACCTAACAACACCTTGTTAAGCCCTTCTCTCTGTGCCACTATATTCCATCTCTGTTTCTTTCACTTCAAGAAACTTGTGGAGAAAGATAATTAAGGTTTATTGTTATTGTAACTTTAAAACTTATTATTTGGAAACTGACTCAGAACCAAGCTGCACTTTTTTAATTAATTTTTCATTTTGAAAGACTCTTTGGCTTTGAAATTTAAACTGCCAAGGTGTAAAGGAGCCATAGCCTGCCACACAATGGCACCGTTTTGTCCTCCAGTTACAAATTATCCTTCTTCTTCTCCTCAATGCCAATCTCCTCCAACAGCCCCTCTTGAACTCTTATCCGTCCTAAGCCGTGAATTCCCCCTACCCCAGGCGTTCTACCTCACCTGTGAATTCTGACTTGCAGAAGTGAGTCACAAGTGTGGTCTGCTGAAGCTGATGGTGTTTGAACATGCTGCATCACGGGTGTTTTTCATTAGCACTGAGAATGATTCATGTGAACAAGGATCACTGACCTTGACCTGACATGCACAGATACACCCCGTGGTCATGAATGTAATAGAATAAACAGTTAGATATGACTGCTTATTCCCTCTTGTAGTGTTGTTCTTGCCCAACTCTATTTCACTAGAATACAAATAATGACTCATTTGCTTACCCTCATAATATCCCATTTAGAAACCTGCTATTCATCTCTGCTTGAAGGATCTTGAATAAATATACTCCCAAAATGACTGATTTAAATCACATACGTTTTTATCATGATGCTGTTTCTGTTGTTATTGATAAAGACTACACAAGTGGGTGTGTGGTGTATCATGTTACTGCTGTTCTGCATGAGGAAGTTTTTTATACTGAATAGTCTTTTTGTTAAATGTTCTTTTAGAATACTATGTACACAAGGGAGAAGAAAGAAAGAAAAACAAAACAAACTTCGTCTGGAGATATATCTCCCTTCACTGAGAATCTGAAAATCCTTCACCAATTAGTTGGAATGCAAATGAAAAAAAAAGTAAAAAAAATTTTGTAGAGGGAAATATTTTTAAAATATATAAAAATATATTGCATATAAGAGAAGGTATTAGTGAGGAGGAAAAGTCTGCAATAGTTGTATTTAGAATTATTATTCCAGAACAAGTTTAATAACTATGGGGAGAAAAAAGAAAAAGACTTGTACCAACCTTACATACTTAATTTGTCTTTGTGCAAAGAGACAACTTTGCAGAAATCTCCACAGCTGCAAAAACATATCCACAACCCCTTCTTGAAGAAATGATTTTTCCATTACCAACATTTAATAATTATCCTTTTTTTTTTTCTTTAAAGGAGTGAAAGACACAAGAGTCTTCTTAAATATTATTGTTCTGTGTACTACCTGCGATTTAAAGGATCATCACACTTCATCACTTGCCAAGTGTAACTGAGAATCTGAGCAGGCTCTGTTGAAAAGGCAAGGTACAGAAATCATAAAATGATAATACTGAAAAGTTACCTCTGTCTATCATACTGTCACTCCTTTGGTGTGGCATCATAGGTTTCAGGCTAATTTTTGTTTAGTCTTGTTTATGTTTCCCGCTCATTTTACATTGAAGATTACAACAGTTTTCATGTATTAACATGGGGCTGTTTTTCCACTGGCAAATGAGTATTTGGATGTCATATTTCTCTGTTTAGCATGTTCTTTGCACATAAACATTAAACAGACTGGTGATTTGAATACATGTTCTAAATTTTGCTTATGCTGAACTGACTTATTCAGACCTTCACAAGCAGGAGCATTGCCATACTTTCTTACTTAGGCATCTGTTGTTTTACCTAAAAATATTAAGGAAGCATTTCCAATAGTACCAGTTCTTAAGGCTGAAATTATTATACTTTTTTTCTTTGGAAATGGAAATACACAGTAGCTGCTGCCTTGTGAGTCTGTTTGAGGATATGACCTCAAATTGGTAAGGCTTCAACTCAGACCATAGCAGTAGTTCTGCTCTAATCCAGAAGCCATGGACAGTTCTGCCCCTTGTCACCTTCCAGTCCAAAACTTGGTGGCAATATCCTCATAATTTATCATTAATATGAATTTTCTCTTAGTGTGTTTTAGTACTGAAGACATCTACCTTCTCCTAACCTGGTGTCACGAGTGGGAATGGAAGGCTTAGACAAAGTTATTAAAAAGCAAAGCCTTGCGAGTGAGTTTCAAGGTACAGTAAGGACTTCCTTGCTTTCTAAATCCCTTCTCAGAGAAGAGTCTAGATGTGGCCAAACCCAATCCTAGCTTCAGATTATGTTAACAGTTTAAATTTAAGGAATTATAGAAGTATGATTGAACAAGTTTTGTCCCGCAGGTTTTAATGACTGGCACCCTTGGCGCCAGCAGCTGATAGCTTGCATTGTGTTGGATTTTAGGTCTACTCAGGGGTAGGCTTTCCTTGCACAGCTGGCCAAAGAGAGAAAAGCTATTTGAGTAGAAATGCAGTTCACAAAATTACACTGATTCCTCGCAGAGCACCACTTCACATTCCGCATGGGAATGTGTGCCTCTCCAGAAGGTTCCTCCAGGTTATAACACATAACAAGGATTTTTTAAAAACTAGATAAAGGAGAATAACCAGCAGCATTTGGGTTTTTTTGGTTTTTCTTTTCCATGTTAACTTACCTGCCTGCAGCTGCCCTCCTCTGCTTTGTGCAAGTGCAAAGCTGCAATAAAGAAGCTGAACTGGCACTTGTACTCCAGCTTGCTCTTTCACAGCAACCTCAGCTGTTTTCATGAGCTGTTTTGGGTCAGCCAGTGTAGGCTCCTCTTGTGCTTTCTGGTGCTGGAGGAATTGGAGAAACAGTAGCATGTCTTTGGTTGCAGCTACAACACATGGTACAGAGCAAGAGTTAGGCTGTGGTGGCTCTTGCCTTGACAATATAAGTGTCCACCACAACTTCATAATCCTCAGTGTAATCTGTCCAAGTCTTATTTCTTTCATATGCCAGAGGCAGCAGTGAACACACTGCAGCCATACACACACTATACACACACAAGTCCAGCAAAGATACTGTGCTGCCTGCACAGAGGCAGCAGGGATTCCCCGCCAGCCCAAAACCATAAGACTGCTGCTGGACAGGGCTATTTGAGGCAAACTTCAAGGCTAATCTTAAACAAGTCATATTTTTTGCTTCTTCTGCTCATAATTGTTTCACAGAGCTGGGGGAAGGTTTAAAGGACTAGATAGAATCAGAAAAAAGAACATACGATGGATACAGATCTTAGTGCTAGAAGTCTGGCAAAGAAGGGAAAAAAAAAGCTGCTATAATAGTACATTGAATGAAGCAGAAATAGTGACTTACCTTTTATCTACAAAGGGTAATTTTCAGGTTACGTATGCACAAAATTAACGTACAGTTGAAGTCCCAGAATCGTTCTTTAAGTGTAATATTGTTTCTCCTACTCCTAGAAACTAGGGAAAAAAGTGGGTAACTTTGAAACAATGTCACTCTGGAAAACACCTTTCTTATTCTTTGTGCCCTTGCCTGTGCTTTCTTCAACCCTCCTCTGTTCCTTCTATTACTTTTAACAGCAGAAAACTTGTTTTCCAGCAAGAGGAAGGGAAGGAATAAATTTCCATTGGGTAGTACAAAAGATACAATTCATAAACTGCACCTACCCTTTTCATGTCACACAGAGTTTGATCCAGGTAACTGCAAAAGGCAATCAAGGATCTGCCGAAGGCATCAAGGGTGCTGGGTAGCTGCACCAGGGGGATAAATGTGGAAATTTAGAAAGCCCACAGAATACAGCTTTGATCTTAGAGCATTTCAGTTACTATTTTAGAAGCTCAAATTTTAAATGATCCTATTACATGTTAAATACCCTGCCGAAAGTCCATTTTTTTTTCCAACTTTTATTCAAATCTGATCAGAGGGAGCTACTTGAATCACAGTTCTGTCTCTGAAATGTTGTTGTGGGACAGAGTTTTGTTTTTTCACCCAATATACAGAAGAACTACAAGATTTGTAATCTCAAGTTCATTTATTGCAGTACCAATGCTTAAGATGTTTCAATATTTCACTATGTAACTTAGAGCAGGGTGAGGAAACTGCATGTACAAATACATCACTAATACAATGAGCAAACATTTAGAGAGATATAAGTATTTCCAGCCACCACCACTTAGTGGCTCACAAATAAACCTGGAGGTTTCTGAAGGAAATAATAGTTGTGAGAGTATAAAGTATAAAATGTAAAGTATAAAGAAAAGCTGAATATTTACTGCCCTTTCAGGTCAGTCAAGTTTCTGTGACTGAAAATCAAAGCTTATGTAAAAGAAATTTCTGTTCTTAAAACTATGGAAATTTTGCAGGGGGGCCTCTTGGTCCCTTGGTTAGCTAATGAAACAGACATGCTACTAAAGAGCTGGAGCAAAAGACAGATAACCTTTCAGATGCACAAGAGCATGATCCCAAGAGGCCACACTACTCTAAGGTATTTACTAGTGCTTTTGGTCTGGATAACTTGAAGAGCAGGGTTTTAGATAAATATAGAGCAAAATTATGCCCAGGGATCTTTGAGAGAAGAATTAGAAGGTCAGTCATAAAAGGCTAAATTAAGATTATAATAACCACGGCCATAGAATTTAATAACTAAATAGCTATGCTAAGAACATTTAAAGAGATCTTCCTTTCTACTTCTTTCCAAAATGAAATTGAAGTCAGTTCAATAAAACTGACAATAGAATCTGGACTAAGAATTTAGTCCTTACAGATGTGAGCAGAAATGCACATTTCCTATCCTAGCTAGAATAAAACCTTTGCCCTGCAGTGGGAACTCACCTGGGGGAGGGTGGGGGGATGGGAGGGAGAGGAAAAAGGCAAGCTCTTTTTCACCTGTCTTCTTCTTAAAGGTTCAGTGAGTCAGACACAGCCTTAGTTTCTATTTGCAGCTCTGTAGGAAACTGCAGAAAACCTATTGCCAGGGGCTGCAAGAGGAGCATGCTGAATGAAGCGTTACATCTCCTGGCTGTGCATCTCCCTGCCAACAGCCACAATATCTGTAGTGTCCCTCCGGCATATGGTAGGTTGCAGGAGCTTGCAGAAAACCTCATGCAGGTTTTATGATACTAGCAACTGTGAATAGTTCATGTGTTCTTTGTTTCTGTGACCATAATTCAGAGTTTGACTCTCTGTTTGAAGGGAGTTATGCTTTAATATCTTGGATTGAGCCCTAACTGCAGTGGCCAAAAGCACATCAAACACAGCCTATACTACATACTGAGTAGCATGTTAATGTAACCAAACTCATACAGTTACAGAGGTCTAATCGCCCATTAAATTCACCACAACTGCATTATATGGCATTTCCCTGGCTTTCAGTCAAAAACTTTTACCTTGGGTAAAGAGAATAGAGTAAGACAGATTTGTAACTTTTAAAGATGTGTCTCAAAATTACATAATTTGGCCTATGTTTCCTTCTCTACTTCCAGAACCACCTAAGAGTGAAAGAAATGCTACATTAGTATTTAAAATGAGTGTAAATATGTATCTAACAAGCTCTTTAAGAAAAAATTTTGTGCACTGGTTTTATGTAACAGCAGTGAAGAATACAGAATGAAAATAAGGACATTTCTTTGGAATTAGGTGTGCACGAGGTCCCTGATCACTAGTATGAGTTCATTTTCCTTTGGCTGGTTCCCCACTAGTCACCATAAAAGATTTCTTAAAATTTTCAATAGTCTTCATCATTTCTCAAGGGTTTTTTTTGACTTTCATTGGCCCCTAACAGAATCATTACTGTTCAGAGCTTATTCTCTATTCCTTTTAATTTTGAGCCCATGCAGTGTTCAGGGATCATTCAGAGTTAAAGGGATGGGCACGACTCTGTCATATCCAGTAACTGAATTCCAGGACACTGACACTGGTGACCTGGTCATCTAACAGAACATGCTGACAGGTTCCTAGGTTACTGCAATATTACTTCATGAACCTCTGTCTCACTGCTTCCTTCTTCTTTGGTGTGCTACAAAGAGAACTATCGCAATACAATATTTAATCTCTTAGAAATCTATTTGCTCTGAATAATAGAATTTTTACAAATTTGCTCTTTTGGCCTGCAGAAGAAAGGGTTCAGAGGTGGAAGGATAACTTCCAATCTCAGAGGGCTAACCAATGTGTTCTTTTTCCCTGTGAAAGCTTTTATCTTCAAATGCATACCAGAAAAATAATCTCATCCTGGAGTCAGAAGCAGACACTGGTAATGTTCACAATTATGATGCATGTCAGGTCATGTGCTGTCTAGTTGATTGGCACATCTCACAGCTGGCAGAGACCAGAATTGTGTGAAATCGAGATGGGGGTTGTCAGCACTTCTTCACTGCTGCATCTGCAGCAGCAGGAGCTTTACCACCAGACATAGTTCTGATGGATACACTTTCTGTCTTACCTGTCTGATCTTTCATGGGCAAAATAAAGATTTCCACAATACTGCATGAACAGAGAAAAGAAAAACAGCATTTATGTCCTATGTAGGAAATGGGGACAGGAGACATGAAGCAGCTTCTACTTTACCCAGTGCACAGCTGAGCTGTATAATGCACTGCTCCCAGAAGCCAGTGCCCTCTTGCTGACCACAGGAAAGCAGCATTCCTCTCCAGGTTTGCTTCAGTTTGTCACACCAGATTCTGCATTTCCTACAGACTAGAGATAAAAATACAATTTAATGTTTGACACCCCTTGAGTTCCCAATACCTTTTTTCAAGTTCAGCTTTAATAGCCACAGGACTACAGGATATGGAAATACATGACATGTCAGACACACACCATGGAGCCACTTGACTTTTAAAAACCAACAAACCACAAATAGAGTTGTTAATAATGATGCATGTCTTCCTATTTTTTCTGCCTAGCTACAGTAAAACTAAAAAAAGACTAGACAATGCTTCAAATCTGCCTCTACTTTTTTTATTTCTATCTCATAATTTTCAAGATTAATACATTGGATCATTCAGGGTTTCATAACCCTATACCTCTCAGAGGCATTCCTTGTATAGATACAGGGTTATATTCATCATGTGCAAGTTATTTGTTTCTTAAATAGTTAGTAGTTCATCTCTATTTTAGTTATTCATTGGCTCATGCTAATAAACCAAACAATGACTCCTATCAGTAACTCGAACGCTAAAATTTGTTAAGACAATTGTTCTAACATGTTTTTTTAATCCCAGGGGATACCTGCAGCATGAGTTTGGTATAATGGCAGAAAATATCATTCTAGGTCACTCCAGGCCTCAAAATATAGCATAGGAATAAAAAGCCAACTTTGCCAAAAACAAAGATGTAAAGCATATACGCTAGGCTTTATTTCTGAATACAAGGCTATACATTTGTTTTCAGAACTCAAACTCAATATGCAATTCAGCACAGCTGCACACACACAAAAACAACAACAACAAAAAATATTGATAATTCAAGTTTACATACCTAGGGACCCTCTTCACTTCTAGAAGAACTCTGTATAGAACTGATCTAAGAGACCTGAGACAAAAAGCCTGAATATCAAAAGCTGCAGCAGTTCAACAGAACAATGCAACACCCTCTGAGATTTAGGTGCATCTGCCACTACAGTCCATTCTTTCACTCATACTTAAGCAGCAATATTAAGTACTCATTCATACAAAAGAAAACATTTTCTAAAACATATTATGTTTTGATCTACATTTAAGTAATTTCCAATAGAAAAAAAAAGAAAAAAGAAGATATGTGAATCAGTGCACCTGATAAAGTCAAATTACTTCAAAGGACTTGGGAATATGTCAAAAATATTTTGGACAGTATAATATTGAGGTTAGATCAACTTTAGATGAAAGTTTCAAAAATACTGTCCTGATTCTGTAAAATTTTTTGTCTTAAAAGACGATACTGATTTTAACACATCTTCCTGTGTGAACTGAAGAATTGAGCATATGCAGAGATTGAATAACACATAACTAGAAGAATTACTTGTTCTGATAAGATGGAAGGTCACCAAACAGATCTACAAACACTGGAATCAAATTTAATGCTGTTTCAGAGAATAGAACTTTCCCACAATGTATATCATAATTATATTTTCTAAATCACACATAGTTGAAATTTTAGGTACAATAAATGTAAAAGGTCTAGTAAGAATATGATAAACCCAAGGCACAGGAAATATTAGGTACTGTTCCCATCCTCTGGAACAGGTAATACTTTCTATATTTAAATATCAAATATAGAAAAACTCAGTCTTAGCCCAAACTCAACTTACTTTATTTAATCTCTATTCCTGTGTCTGTCAACAGGAAACTTGCCTCAGTAAGGACAAAGGAGGCACTATTCATACATAGCACATATCTAACACAAAGCATAATTACCTAAAACCAGAGAATGCAATGTCCAAATTATGAACATTTCACTCTGAAAAAAGAATTAGTGATGTTGTGCTAGGTGTCTATGGGAAGACCTTGCTCAAGGGTGGATTAAAAGGGAACTCTATGAAGAATTAGAAAACTGGCAGTTCACAAAGCTATTTAGAGACTGCTAGAAGTAAAATACATAAATACTTCAGGGAGCAGAAGAAAAAATTGCCACAGGTCTTCCTAATGAAGTGAGGCTGACTTTTTTTCCCTATGACACAAATATGTCAAGTCTTTATCATGTAAGAATTTATATATTTTATAATAGTTATGATCTACAATCGGCTGAAACACTGAAAACACGTTCCTTCCTTGGAAAACTCTTTAGGGCCTACAGCTAATATCTACTAAAATAGGCTAATACCTACTTCTAAAATAGGCTAATACCTACTTCTAAAATAGATTTAATTCTGAAATGGCAGAAAAGGGATTTGAACCAGAATTTGTCATTTTCTACATAAGTATTTTATCCAATAGGCTATCAACTAAAAGGCAGATTCCATTTTTTAGACATATTTTAATTTGAAATTAAATTTAAAATAGTGGTCCAAGCTACATTTGACAAGCAGACACCTCTTTATTCCTTATTAGACATGCTCCCAAGAGATCATGCTAAATTGTTTTTCTCAGGGCTTTTTAAGTAGATATACTAACTGGATTTGGATCCTGACTGAGCTTAGATACAAGCTAAGTGCCAAGTTGAATGCCTGCACTATAAGTCCCTGATTTTGCCTGGTGAAAACTCAGAAAGAAGTTCAGAATTTTCAGCTCAGCCCTCTAAGTGCTTATGCTTGCAAGCAAGGGAACAGTTGCTCAACTTTCCCTGTTCCAGCTTTTACATGCCAGAAAAATGTAATAGACCATTCTGTGGTTTTGAAATCATGCTGAATACAGTCTCAGTGCCAGAAGTTTTTAAATAATTTCCTTCACTATTAGACATAACAGCGCGGTGGAAGTTTGAACTAAAGCTTGCTTCCTTGATTAAATATTATCCCCCTGCCATTCTGAACTACAGCCTATAAAACAAGCCCTGGAGTATATGCTTAAGCATGCATATAGTCCCATTACCTTCAGTGAGCATAATGAGAAAACCAAATGAGAGTTTACGCTTAAGTTATTATTTTAACGTTGTTCAGAAGGACTGAACTATTAAATGTTCCTTTCAAGAGATACATTGAAGATGTTGTTTTTGATCATATATTTTTTTCAGCAGAGGCGAATTCTATCCACTTAACGGCAAATTGGGGGTTTTCACAGATATTGGAATTGCTCAAGTAACATGATTTTATAGGAAGTTGTTGGGGGCTCGAGAAAGCTGAAATTAAATTTAAAAAAATCCTCACATTTAAGTTTTTATTATTAAAAATCCTCATTGCTATTTTGGAGCATTTGAACAACTAAGAGGATGCATAAAATCCTTGTAACCTTAAATTTTTCATCGATTCAATAACTGATACTCATTAAATATTATTTGAAGTGTGGTTTCTTTTTTCATCCTGGGGGAAAAAAACCTCAGTTATCCCTTTGCAAAGTCATATGGCATCACATGATCAATCCTCTACACCATCCCAGAAACACAAGTATAACAAAACCTTTTAATCTAATTAGTAAGAAATGTTATATATACCTGCAAAAACTAATGAGACTTATACCAGTGAGATAATAGAAAAGATTACATTTTTATAGTTTGATAGGTAGTATTTTACTGGCTTGCAACTTGTGAAATTATTGTAAAGAATTTCATTCAAAAATCCTACATTTGACCGTATGCTAGCAATACAGCTCTCAAAAAATGTAAGATTAAATGCATCTTCTTAAACCCTTTGGTTTTTCACTTACTGAGAGGACCATACAAGATCAAATTGAAAATTCACACTGTTATTCTTAGTCATTAAGAAATAACAAGATTCTGTTGTTGTCTGTTTTCAGATTTAGCTTCTTGTCTAAGGAAGAAAATTTTTGGTTTCCTCTGCAAAAAAATAAAGTTGATCATTTGCACTGCACATGTTACATTTAATTGCAAAACAGTTCTTTCTATGTTATACAGCCAAATCTAGAAAAAAAATTCTGCTTTGTATTATATAACTCTATAAATCTCTCCAACCAAAACATTTTTTTTCTGTCTGAGTGGCAAACCTACGGGTATATGTTGTAACTACACATATAATGAATCAGTATTTCAACCTAAAGACAAATTTATTTGAATTATTGATACTGACAAAAACAGCTGTTTAGTAGTAGGAAAAAAGTGTCTTAGAAATAATTTTAAACAAAATGGTTGTCATATTTAAATAGGATTCTTCTCCCCTCACCAGCTCACTTGAGCTTAGGAATCTTAGGCTGTTCATGCCAACTTTGCCTCACTGACTCATTCTAACTAAGCTTTTGGATTTGGTGTTTGTGTTGTTTTTATGTTCCATGGTGCTGTGCCATTTTGAGAGCACAGATGATATTTTTATTAATAAAATTAGATGTATAGAGTCATTCAGTCATATAGATTTAGTGTCCCTCTGGTCTTATAAAAAAACCTAAAAAGAACTGTTTAAAAAGTGGGGGTGGATCAAGAAAGCAATTAAATTGGGTTAATTGACATGATTCTGGACTCAAAAGTGTTCACTTGGCTCCTAGTCCTGCTTTTAATGAAGTATTTGTTTGCACAATCCAACTGTGTAAGTGCTTGAGAGAAGAAAAAAAAAAAGACAGAAAATATAAACACAGCTTTTAATAGACCCATTAACAAATAGATAAGTTGACATTTATCTTTGATATGTCAACTGCAGATGAATCTCATTACTACATTAACACGTTTCCCCATAAATTTCCCTTGAGCACATAAGGCTTTTTTTACTGCACTTGTTGTCTTAGACCCAACCTGTCAGTAATTGTACCATTTCCAGATGTAGAAATAGCAATTCCTACAGAAGAAGTTGTAAGAAAATTTTCTTACACCAAGAAAAAAAAGGAACATTTACCTCATCCTTTCACTTCGGTTGGTAGGATGTCTTAATGCCATTGCAAAAACTGTTATCCCTGAACATCCCTATGGAAGGAACAAACTCCCTTCTTGGACAAATTAACAAGTGCTTCAGCTTTTCAGTTGTGTGTTATAAATATACTCTGCTTGTGCATTCTGCCACTTTCATGAAAAATGAAAACCTGTATAAAGTAGTGTTCTTACAACATATACATTCATGCGCAATATGCAAAAGACACCCAGGAGTGCAAATTTTCTGCACTATCACAGTACCTCACAACTGTGGAGTTTTACCAGGCCTTTCAGTTCCCAGTCTTTCTTTACTTTGCATGTCATGTCACTTGGGATTCCTGTGGTAGCATCCTTGGAGAGCTGGTGATAAAATCTAGATAAAATTAATAATTTATAAATTCCCCTCTACTGTTCCTCATTTTCAGAAATCATGTACCCTTTTATTCCATTGAAGCACACACATTTCATTGCAAAGAGGAACTGAGGCTGCTTTCACACAGAGCTTCTCACAAAATTTTTGATTGCAAAGCTGACTTTTGCCTTTTTGCACCTTTTGCCTTCAGGTGGTTAGGCCAAACATAAATCTCAGTATTAGCCATTCTTCCTGGAGATTATGCCCCAGGGCTAGGGATGTTGGCATTGGTTCATGATGTGTGTCAATCAAATCTTTAAAATTCCTGCACAGTGATGTTATCCATTGCAATTCCTCTACCCTTTTCCTTATGCTAGCCTTTATCTTACCTTGTACAGTTTTCCACAGCTTAATGCACTCTCCTGTGACCCAGACTGGAGCTCAGTATGGCTTTTGCCTAGTAATTGGTCCTCCCTTTTGCATCTGAGTACTGTTCACTTTCCAGAGTTTAAGCATGGAAGTCACTTCCATGACTTCACAAATCCCAATAATTTCTGCACTGGCTTAATCCTTAGTCACCCAGGACTGGGTTTAGTCCAAGATTCCAGGGAATGCATTTTCTTTACCAGGCATCCTGGCCTGAAAGTTGAGAGATTTCCATCTAAAATCTTCCATGAGTACCATGTCAAAAACATTTATGTAGCTGAGCAGTAAGTATAGACACATCCATCTGAATAACAACTTGCTCAGCTCTTTTGGGATGTTCCTAAAAGAGTAATCAGCCTTGGCTTAAACAAGGCTACATATTAATCTTTCTCTTAACAAGGTGGTTTCAATGAGCCTCAGCTCACCTAACTTCACTCTTTCCCAATTTCTTCAAGCCAAAGCATGCTTTTAGACTAAGAGAAATTTCTTCTAGGATGCACTGGCAGAGACAAAGAATTTTTTTATGAATAGATTTGGAGGAATCCCTCTCATTTCAAGTGTTTATAGGTTTACATGAGGCCTATATGATAGGAATGTGTTTTAAAATATGCTATACTGCACAGTGTAATACAGGTGGTGTTCTGCAAAGATAATTTTGCCACAGGATATGGAAGACATATATTGGATATGGCTTCATTCAACAGAAAACAAGATTTTATATAGGTTTGGTAGCTTCCTACTTATTACATATATTCTGTGCAGGTAGATGAGCTGCAGCTTAGCTGAGCTTGTGTCACATACACTAGCCAGGAGCAGTAAGGAATGTGAGACCCAGCCTAGCAGCACATAAGGCTGTATCAAGGCTGGAAGTGGTACAGCAGTACTGTGCAATAAAATGTGCAGTAAGATGCTGGCAAAATGTACATCTTTATCTGTTCAAACCCACATCAACACAAGGAGATCTGTACCAGGCTCCAGTGCTCAGGGTTGACATGTCCTTATGGGGAAAAACAGAGATAATTTCATCTGTTCTCCCAGTGTTTGAAAAATAAAGTGGAAGAGGTCATCCATGTGCAGTACAAAACACTGGACCTGTGCAAAATGGGTTGAGTAGAGAGAGAAAACTGAAAATTATATGTGCTAATGAAGAAAAATCTGCAAGCACTGACTGTTTAATCAAAATAAAGAAATTAATCAAATGAAATAAATGTAAAAAGCAATTTTTAAAAATTTTCTATGAAAATCCAAATTTAGTTTATCTTTTCCCAGTGGGTCTTCATTTGCAAGTCAGATATTTGCTTTAGCTGGGTTGGTTTTTTACCCCATAATTATCATACTGGACTACATTTTCTCTTCTTAAAGTACAATATCAAAGCACATCACTTAAGTACTTGATAATGCATGCTATGGATCTCCAAATAGCATGGCAATGACAATTATTGCACCAAAAGTAAAGCATTAATACTAAAAGGCAACTTATTTCTAAAAAAAATGTTCCATTTACAACTGCACAAATTAATACAGAATGATAATTATTTAAAAATGTGCTGTTGGAAGTCACAAAGTCTGTGTGTACACACACATGCACAGAAGAATAACAATTAGAAATGTTGACATTTTTCTTGCATTACAACGTTTTAGTACTTATCCATTGATGCATTCTAAAAAATGAGCACAATTTGTAAGAATCTCACTGAAATGTTCTCCTAGGCTTTTAAAATTTGAAAAGTGGTCTATACCCTTTAGGCTACATATATATATGTATATTGTCCTTTGAAAAGAAGTTCTATTACATCAAAGTTTTTGCTTCTAAACAAGACTGATATGCTCATGTAAATTACATGTTATTACTAGACAGTCTTGCACTTGTAGCATTTTTATTTCAATATTTAAGATAGCATATGATGTTCAGCTTTGTTAACACCAATTTTGACTACGGATTACTAATCTGCATAAGTTGAACTCCTTCAAAGCTAATTTGAAAAGCAAAATCAAGTGACTGTTCCTCTTTAATTTTTTAATTTACAAAATCTTACTTTTACTCTGATACAGAAAAGATAGACCAGAATTATTTCTACTTTTGTTTCACTGAGACCAATGGAAATTACATCACAGCTGAACTGAGCTCAGATTTATTGAATCTGTAACACAACATAACATCTATGCACACCTTAATGCGTACACTGAAAGCTGATTGTTCCACTTCTGCACCAGATTATGGATCTGACCCTGAGGTAGTCATAACAAAAAAAAAAAAACAAACAAGCAAACATTTGAATACATGACCTAATTTAAAGCAGAAAGCTCATTGATTTCAGCCTCATGGCCCAAAGGCAAAAGTTTCAACACTGTTGCCAATGGAATCAGTGGCAAAAGTCCTATTGGGTGCAATGTGAATTGGCTGGTTATTGTATCAGGCTTTCATTAGAAAGACATTAAGCAAAATATCAGCCCTATCAGTGTCAGTGGGATTTTTGCCATTTGCCAAGTGAGGACCAAGAGCGTATTTGTTACATGGGCAAGACTAGAGCCAAGTAATTACTGTCTCCCTTTCTTCATGGGTTGATTTTGCTGGCATTGAGAGCTACTGACATGTTTCAGAATTATTTTCTTACTCTTTCAAAAATTTTTCTATCTGTGTTACTACAACTCATTTTTACTTAATTTTTTTTTAATTTATTTTTCTCTCTAAACCTTTTTTGTTCTTTTTTATAACACAACTTATTTTCTCAACCTCTCTGGTTCCAAACTGATTTTGAAGTCACGCAGGGAGCATGGATAGGTTTATAGTTCAGGGGATTTAATAAACTGAATGACACTGGGAAAAATTCTGTATTTCATTATTCAGAGGATAACATCAAATTAGGACAATATTTAAAAATGTCAAAATAATGTGAGAATTTACTAATGCTTTTGATTAGTTAAGGACGTAGCCATTAACTACTGCTATAAGCAATACTTATAATGCTCATCTTCCTGGTGGTCCTTCCTGTCCATAGGTATCAGTACTCTACTTCCTTAATATCTTGTTCATCTCTACACAAGTGAAAAAATTAGACCAAAACTATTTTCTAAAGACCACTCAGTAGGTTTTAGACAAGAATAAAGATACAGTTGTAATACTGAGGCCAGACTCTGCTTCCTAAAAATTTATCAGTTTTTCCCTATCAGAATCCATGGTATCATGAAATCACTTGGCATAGATGAACACAAGGAAGTACATTCAATAATAAGACAAGAAAACCAAATATTACATCATCATAGAAGACTGATCAAAGCTTAACATCGATGATTCATTATTAATTCTGTAGCATGTTTATAATCTGTCTCTTTTTTTAAGTATCTGAGGGGAAAAAATAGACTTTTTTTAAAAGACAAGTTACTCAATGATTTCTTGCTCCTGAAACTTCTTTTATACTGTTAAAATGACAAGTATGCTGTAAATTCCCCTCCACTAATTAATATATGTCCTTTGATCACTGAGTTAAGTTTGTCTGTTTATGGCATTTTTACACATTACTCCATTTAATACAGCATTATTTTAAAGAGCAAAATGCCAGTAAGGGCCATTTCCTTCCATTTTCCTCCTTTCATGTTGACATTGACAGGAAGAATGGAAATTAAAAATCTAAAGTTTTACAAGGATTTTAAAAGTGTTTCTTAAAGATTACCATTCACATTGAAATTTCTGGTCATCTGAAGACCAAGAAACAAAGCCAGAAAGTTGCCATGATACCCTCTTAATTCTGGCTATGATGGAATTATAGTTTCCTGACATGAGCAGATTTTTTTATTGTAATTCCAAATAAAAAATTTCAAATCATGTGAAAAGAGTATTTAAGCTGTGAGGATGAACTTTACACTTATGTCATTATCTCACACCTCAAATATCTATTTAAAGTAGCCGAGTGCAGGATAGAATATAATCTGGTTAGGAGAGAGGAATTAGAGATGTCCAGTGAAGAATGAGAGCAAAAAGAAGTTTTGAATAACTTATAATCCACCAGTGTTCAAAACCTTTTTGTTTCACATCTAAGAAAAGAGAAAGCAGAAGAAGGCCTCCCAAAAAAACCCCAACCTTCTAGATGGAGAAAAAGGGATGACTACACACTAAGAAAAACCCTCAGCCTGGCAGTCCAAACTATCTGTTCTCTCCTCACCAAAGCTTAGATAAGCAACTCCTGTGCAGTGTGTTTCTACAAACGTAAAGGTAACATCACTACTTCAGTCACAAGGTTACCTATGTTTCCCAGACATACCAAGTGGGCAAGACTAAAAGCTTTGTTTACTTGGGGATTAACTGGCATTGCAATTTATGATTCAATAGAACAGACATTTTATGGCCTACGGTTGATGTTTTTATGTAGAATAGTGCATGTATTAGAGTTTTACATTTATTATTCATCTAAAAGAGGATTAAAATATTTGCAGGTGAACAATGTCTTCAAAAAGCTGCTGAGATAGGAAAATGATCAAATACCAAGTAAGATTTTATACCTAGTGAACATTTTAGAGCTTTTTAATACTTCTGCAAAGCAATAAGCTAGAAATTGAGTGAAATAATTCTTAACATGAGCAGAGCAGAAAAAAATGCAATTTCATTCTAGATCCCAGCCCAGCATCTAATGTCAATGAAACTTATGCAGCTTGAACAGTATACCCAGTCCTGAGTGAAAATAGACAGCTAAATTCCTCTCTAATGTTTATGTTGAAATCACTGAAAGTGTGCCTGCTTACATTAGGTTGGAAATTTTTTTAGCTACTATGCCTTCAAGTATTTATTATCAGCTTCATAAAATACACCATTTAAGAACATATGGCTTGGCAAAACATCACCCTTTGCTTTAATGTTTCTGGAGTTTGAGTTAAACAGTTTTATAAACTGTTAAAGGAAGAAAATAGCTGAGGAGTAAAATCACCAGAACTGTTTGAGATATGAAAGCATTCTTACAAGGGAATTGTTTTTAAAGGCAGTCAGAGTACTATTAAAAAGTGTGGTAATAACAGCAGCAGCAGCAAGTCAAGCATATACATACCAGTTAATGTCTGCCTGGGTAACTCACAGTTCTCCATTCATCAAATTAGTGAATTTAGTCTTTGTGGCAAAGCTGCCCCTGCATGGACACATCTTCATTGTTTTATTCATCCTTGCAGATGAAAAAGTGCACTTTCATGTAAGTTGTTAGGTGTTGGGGAGACATTTGTAAACAATCTCATTTTAAAAGGACAAGTCATGAACCTCATTGCCAACTTCTGTTAAAGCAGTTATTTGATAAGCTTAAAGTGAGATTCAGAGGGACAGAAGAAAGGGCACAGTCACTGCACAGATATAATTTAGTGCTTAAAAAGGAACTTAGAAGTGGATCACAGCTATAATTCAGGCTAATGTTTCATTTCATTTTAAAGGGAGTCATTAGAAAACGCTTTGAAGCATAAGAATATCCGCCCATTGGGCTTCCTGACTAGTCTAGGAAGGGAACATCTCAAACGGTTTAATAGAAAGTTATGTAAAGATCCAGACTTCAAGATAAAAATAGACAATGTACTATGCAGCAAATTATCATCATTTCTGATGCCCTTGGGTTTTGCCCTGCAAGTGCTTACTCACTTAAAAAAATCTTAATGTTTCCAAGCTCCACTTACTTTCTGATTAGAGTATTATTGCTTACATGAGTAAGCATTTGTAGGATAAGTGCTTTTGCAAGCAATCTAAGAGAGGCCAGCAAGTGAATGAGCACTGGAATGGAATGATCCATTTAGCTGCCCAGGAAGCCTAGGTATACCCAAGTCCTGCCCTGCAGGCAGTAAATTACCTTTCTGTGAGTAAGCAGGACTTGTAATCAGCAAAGGCTCTTAGACGAGAACTATATTTGCTTGTGCAACTACCATAACTCTAAATAAATAAATAGCAAGCTGTAGGTGTCTGACAGCACTTTGGAATCAGTAAAGTGATGGATTCAATTAGTTTGGACTTGGGAGGTGCAAAGAAGCTTCCACATAAAGGTTAAGGCGTGCTCTGTAACAAGTGGCACCTCAAGAGAGGGAAGGCTGTAGCCTTCACACCTTCCAATAAGGTTGTATTTGTATTCTCCCTTCTGGTATTTATACACATTTATAAGATGTCCCTATCTTCCCCAGGCTGAACAGCCACAGTGTCTTACCCTTTTCTCATAGGAAACTCCAATCCCTTCATCATCTTAGTGATGTTTTGATGGATTTTCTCCAGCAGTTTCAGCTTTCTCTTGCATTGGAACTGGATCCAGCACTGCAGATATGGTTTCAGAAATGCTGAAAAGAGGGTACCTTTACTATACTTAAATAATACCTTAAAATATATACCTGATAGAAAGGGGCTATTTTTTTACTATTTTCAGATCTGTAGATGGGAAAA
Organism: Pyrocephalus nanus; assembly: GCA_038380795.1. NCBI lineage: Eukaryota > Metazoa > Chordata > Aves > Passeriformes > Tyrannidae > Pyrocephalus > Pyrocephalus nanus. The sequence goes on along the minus strand of CM076266.1, from coordinate 33,962,912 downwards.
GTACTATATTTATATTAACAGGAAAGAGGAGAGTCTGTAATGTTATAAAAGTTGCTGGGACATAATAATAAAGAAAACACCATCAGAAACAAAACAAATAAGCCAACCAAACAAAACCACAACCCAACAAATTGATACTTCAAACCAAAAGACCTCTCTACATTGGAGAGGAATGTCAACACTTATTGCAGAGAAACCAACAGACATAGCACAAACTACATAATGTTATAAAAAACCCATTCATCCTAATTCATGCAGAAGCAAATTATTACTACCTTCTGGAACTGAAGTATTTTCTTCCGCAACACGGGTACGATATCTCTGTCGTTTATTATCACATCATGGTAAAACCGCTTATGTAGTGAGCTTTAGATGGACCCCCTCATACAATGTTAACATATTAAAAAAATTCTGCTCAAATTAACTTACAATTTCCTGTTGAAATCAGGGAAGAATGATAGCCACATTAAGAGAGAGTTACTGAATTCATTATGATAATTCTTCTAAAAAATATGCAAGAAAATTCTCAATGCACACTGCACTCAGCATCCAAGTTTAGACACAAAATGAGGAATTTCAGAAGCCAGATGCAGAAACAGTGCCACTTTGAAGATTTTTTTTTTTGTATATTTGATACAGAAGTGACTTGTGAATTCAAGCAGGTTCTAAGAGACATCATGATTCATTTCTCCTTCAGAATACAGTTTTCCAGACTTTTTCTACTTTCCAGTTCCTCTTGTTGCATGCCATTCTTACCTGAAGATGCCATTTCTTTAAGTGTTATTTGATCCATTTAGGGTATTTAATTTAGACAGTAGGTCCCTGTGTAATTCTCTAGATTTCTTCTTGATGAAGCAGCATCAAGAGTGAGACACGTTACGTGGAAAGTCCTAGATATGATCCCTCAGGAGTTCATTTCAGTCCTCTCTTCCTATGCAAAGCTCAGAGACATTGATTTTACAGCTGAAAAAGGAACATCATTTGCTGTCTGTGGAAAATACATGACATTTCAAACATCTGATCAGCTTTTATAGAGAACAATTCCTACTGTGGAAACTTTTCACAAGTTCAATCAGTATTCATCCTATGGCTTAGTAAGCATCTCTTGCAAGTAAAAGGTTGACTGGGAGAGCTTTTGCAAACTGTTGGCTCCCACTCACCATCTAGGATACGTAAAAAGGCTCCCTTTGGCAGTACGAGGAGTTTGAGGAGAAATCCAGGTGCCATATCTAACATAAGAGCAGAGCTGTCATGCTCTACAGATCTAAGGAGGTGTTTGATGACTGTTTTCTGAGCTCTTCAAACCGTGCCCACATCTGCAGACCTGGAAAGATGCAGGGGAAGAGTTCAGGCCCTCCTGCTGACAACAGCACTGTATTCATTCCACACAGCTTCTGCCTGAGCAGCGCACAGGGGAAAGTTGCAATTTCCATGGTGTCCAAGGCATTACTACGGTCCAGGTAAACAACATCCACAGCCTTTTCCTCATCCCTTAAATGGCTCACTTTGCCACAGAGGGAGATCAGGTTAGTCAGATAGGACATGCTGGCTGGGCCTGATCCCCTGGTTGTCCTGCATGTGTTGCATGATGGCACTAAAGATGATCGGCTCTGTGACCTTCCCTGGCATTGAGGTCAGGCTGACAGGCACACAGTTCCCCAGATCATCCTTCCAGAGCTTCTGTAGATGGGTGTCACATTGGGTAACCTCCAGTTGACTGGGAGCTCCCAGTTAGCTAGGAATGCTGATGAATAATTGAAACTTGTTGATGGGTAAAGCTTAATGCCACTGCAAGTTTCAAAGTCTGGAGGGAGATGGGTAAGTTGCAAGCTGGTGAAGTTCTTGAAAAGTTAGTTGACTAAAACGAGGCTGTAAGAAATATGAGGAAAGAAAGATACATGTTTATTTTTTGGAGATAAAACCCATGAAAACGTCCTTTTCTCATTCTATGCTAGAAGCAAGATCACAAAAATCATGCCTTTCATCAAAATTATTAAAGTCATTATTACTCTGCTCACACATTTGTAAGCAAATAACCACACTTGTTCAGAAAGTATGACTGCTTATCCACTCTGTCAAGCAGAGTATCTTAATGGGCAACTAGCAGACTATCTTTAATAATAAAATGTGAACCAGGTGTCTGGGAGGCATTTTTGAACAAAATCAAGTGATTAACATGGGAAATTTTCTATGACCTCATGGAGAAGTCAGTGGATTCAAACTGGATCTGGATTTGTCCCAGTGCTCTCTATCATTGCTGTGAGAATTAACATATTTGCAAGGCTGGCTCCAATTCCCCAGCTGCCATCAATTATGCCAATAGATTCCCAAGAATTAATTCTCTACAACAAATGGAAAAATGAAAGCATAGTTGCCAATATATAAAGGTGCTAACTAAATGTTTTCCAGAATAAATTGTTCTTCAATGTTGTATAACTAGCCTACTTTGTTAATCTGTGTCACCACAGCCAGCTTGCTGCTCAACTTATACAGATGTAAAAGAACAAAATCTTCATAAATACAGGAGATGCTACAGCTTCAGCAAAGAAAACTGATCTATTAAGAAGGCCTTTTTCAGATGACTTTCAACAGGCCTTGGGGGCTGCTAAGTCTGGCAAAAATGAACATGTCAGGTTTCATTGAAAATCACTGCCTGGCTAAAATGGGATTTTGAAAGATGAGCCACCTGCTTTATTAATAACAACATCAGAAGCTTTTTTGGTTTGTTTTATAGACACAAAACTGTGTTTCCCAGATCATTTTAAAATGTGAACAGAGGTTTAAAACCAACTGGAGTTATTTTTTTTTAAGGAACTTCCCCCTCCCTATCATCATAAGCCTCATAAATATAAGACTTTTACAGCAAAGATTTCCCCTTCCTTCTGTTTTGGCTCCAGGGAACATCTACAGAAAAATAAAACTAAATCTACAATATGAGGGAATCAAAACCATAAAATGTGAGCAGCATTACTGGAGAGATTGCTGAAAGACTAGGCACAAATCTCACTGGGGGCAAGATGACAGGTACATTAACTTATCTTCAGACTGCTTTAAAACCCAGAAAAGGCCCAGCACAGCATAGAGGCAGATAGCAGAGGTCCATAAGCTTAAAGGTCACCCATTTAACAGACATAACACGTGGTAACCTGCACTCCAGTCCTATAGCCCAGTGGAGCCTGCTGGGTCAGTGCCAGGATACAGTTAACCAAAGGGAAGCCTGCACTCTTTCAATACAGCATAAGACATTTCTTCTCACTTTTGAGATTTCTGTCCCAAACCCACTAGACACTGAGCAATCAAACTTGGTAAAGGAAGAACTTTACCCACCATTCAAAGCAGCTGGACCAAAACCAATTGCTTACAACTGTGCAGCAACACCAATAGTTTCAGACTGGGAAAAGGAGGAATGTATCTTGCGCTCAACTGAGATACAGTGGGGCAACTCACAGGCAGGTGTCACGGAAAAGATAATAAGTGTATGGGGCGCGTCAGGAATGTCACAGGGAATTTTTTCATTCCCATATTTTGTTTCCTAAAACCTGTTGAAAGCATATTTAAAATCTTTATGAATATGAATATTAGAGATGGCCCATTCATAGGATGGAGCAGAATAATTTTGAGAAAAAGCAGAATGGATGACCTTGCTTTTCCTGTTGCAGTTTGTATCAATTAGTTCTTATGACTGAGTACCACACACAGCAATTTTCTTCACTCATTCATGAAATTAAAAAAATATGGCATTTTTTGACTGTTATTTAAAATGTGTAAAACTCAGCAAAATATTATTTCTAGCTACTGCTTTCTTAGAAGAGTAATGGAACAACAAAGAGCTATGTTCTGTCTATTTTTCCAAATGGCTTCTAATTTTTCAATTTCTAAACCACCAAAAATACTAATTAATTTATAAAATATTTCTTCATAATTCACATTTATGTACACATATATGTGTATAATCACTGAATTAAAGTTAATATTGAAGAAAATAACCTGACAGTAAAAGACAAGGCTACAACTGAAGACAGATATATGGGGAAAAAAGAAATGCAGTATGAGCTTTTTCATATTAGTCTGCTTTGGCAGCAGAGAAGTAAGGTGTGCTCCTAGACTGACATTCATTCATCCCTCTGCCCTTCAGAATACAAATATTAGATAACAACATCTTTATTCTGTTTGTCCAAAACAGTCATCTCAACTTCTGGAGTACATACCATATAGCAAACAAGACACAGGGCTGTCATCACCCAGAACACAATGTTTTTTATAAAAAGCATTGAGTTTTGGTTGTGAGTGATACACCATCCAAACAGATCAAACTGCACTCAGCTAAATTGTTAGAGTTTAGCAGAAGATAAATAATCTTATCATCTTTAGAACACACTCCAGCAATACATTACAGAAGTTTGGATTTTCATTTGAGTCAGTACTGGCTGCCAGCAGTGGCACTATTGAATTTAAGTCCAGCAGCCTTTTGACTGATACTAACTTCAGCCTAGTAGAAGCTGCATGGATGTAGAATTGCATTTAATGGCAATTTGCAACTTGAGGAGATGAAAGGCTGCTTATTACTGTTAGGAAATTGCTAATTTGTCAAAATTGTTCTACAAAGTCAGAGAGATTCCTATGAAGCTTGTTCAGAGCTGAGGTAGATTTCAAACACCTCTGTTCTGCCATTTATGGTCCCTGCTCAGCTCCTTTGCTGAAGGTCAGAGTGCCTGGAATTTGGCAAAACTCAGGGTCTCCAGCTGGCTGCTTTCCATCTAGCATATCCTGAAGATAAAGCTCCTGCCTCTTTTATGGAAAAAAAAAAAAAAAATTTAATGAAACTGAACCTCATAAAGATGTTCTGTGAAGCAAGTTGCGTTTCTGCTTACTGATATCTCAAGATATTGTAAAATTAAAACCATTTAGCATTTCAGTTACCATTAAGGCTGTCAGTTTAGGAGGTAAAACTAGCTAGGTGTTTACTCAGCACAAATAAACAACAAATGAGACTGTAGATGGGATGAAGGTCCTTTTCTCTGTATTTTCTGCTTTGCCAAGCACCTTGGCAACACAGTTCACTTCAACTTTTTATGATCTTTGTGTCTATTTCCTTTCATCATTCCTGCATGTGGATTTATTCTTTGCCAGAAAAACCTGCACCTATTCTGGACTTGTTTTCCAGCCCTGAGACCTGATCTGTGGTCCTCTCTCATATTTCCCTGTTGATTCTTTGTGCCAGCTGCTTCCTCAGGCTACTTTGTCCTTAACTATGATTTCCTACTGCATGATTGCCCTGTCCCACTCCTTTTCCCTACACACAACAATAAAAAGGTTGTTCCGTATACATGTATCTGAATCCTCACGCTACCAACTCATCTAACTTAGCAACTGACATCCTAAGAATTGTTATAGTCTAGTAGTTTAATCCACAGACTAATAATGTGATCTGGCAACCATAGCTTGGGAACTTCTTGTATTGACAATTAACCAATTTCATTAGCAATCTCAAAAAATAAGGAAAACCTTCAACTGTCTTTAGTTGACTGATCCCCAAGGTGGAGGCTGCTTTTGGAACTGCATCCTTTTCCACAGCTCATCATTCCATTAACAGTACATTGCAGGGGCTGACTTTACTCATTAAAAACCAGGTTCATCCATAAAATGACAATATATAAGAGGACAAAAAATATGGTTTTAGCTTCTTCATTTAAAAGGACCCTAAAATACAAAAAAAATAACTGACCAGATACACAAAACAAGACACAAGTCTTGTATTTTCTTTTATTCCATTTTATTTTCTTGGTGTATATCCAGTCTTGTTAATAAGACCTGGATTTCTAATGGTTCCCAAGGTTGGTTCCACTTTCTATTCCATTTTTTTCTTTATTTCCTGTGTGGCATTAATGTTACACTTCCTCCTGATTTTTGAGAGCAGGGTGTAAAACATGATTTCCTATTGGAAATATCCTTTTTATTATGTTCCCCTGAACCCTAATAAACAGTACACCTAAACTTCAAAGTTCATTGGTATTCTCTTCTAATTTATTAGTGGTCTACCATGACTAGTAAAAATGCATGAAAAAAAACCAATAAGCAAACAAATATATATTGCAGATGTAATATTTTTCTATCACTTCATAGTTTCAGTCACATTTGTGCAACACACAATATTTGAGCTGAAAGACAGAAGATTATGATATTCATCATCATATAATTTACAAAAACTTATAAACTGCATACTAATGTCATGAGTTAAGCATTGGATTAACACGAAGGAAGACTGCAATCTTATTTGTGGAATTGATGTAAGTATCATCCTCAAATCAAGCCCTTTCATTGTGCATGTGTCTGGCATTTCAACTGATGACACCTTCCATTGAATTCTCTCTTCCTTATCTTTCTTTAATACTTCTTATGACAAAATCTGTCTTAGCTATTTGGAACATGCTATAGTCAAGACTGATGATTAAAACATAACACAATGTGTTTGGATCTCAAAAAGCCTCTGATGAAAGTTTGATATAACAAGTCACTCCTCATCTAAAAGGTTCCCTGTTACACCACAGCAGACATTGTGTACAGGACCGGTTTAAATACAGTCAAGCTGACACTGTTCATAAGTAAATCTGCCTATAAAAAAACAACCAATAATGGCTAGGAGAAGAGTGATTTGATTTGACTCAGCCCTTATAAATGCCTTCATGTTTCTATGCCTTATCTCTCCTTTCCTTTGCTTCTTTATATGGACCCTTTTAAACCAGCTCTCACAGAACACTTATTGCCTCTTGTCACCTAAAAAGTAATTAACAATGAGCTATCTTTTTCTTAATAGCAATCCAGTTTGTTCAGCTTTTGGGGAAAAGCAAGAAGAAATGAAGCACTAGCTATGAGTTAATCAAAGTAGACACTAGGATAGAGAAGAAGAGCCAATAAATACAGGTTTCACCAAGAATGTAATTATTGAAGAACTAGATCTGTTTTACAAGAAATAAACATATAGCATTAGTACGTAGCTGATAATAATTAAACAAAAAGAACATAATTAAAGGTAGGAGAATTTCAAATAAAGATTAGTAGTACTAAAAAGGAAAGGAATTAAGTATTCTAGCATGAATTATTTGAATTAAGTTTATTTCGCTTTTACCTTCAGGACAAATCTTTCTTCCTATTACATTCAAGTACTTTTAAACAAACTTATCTTTTGCTATTTAAATGAACTTTATGCTGTTAATTAAAGTGATAGGGAGCTCTATCTGACAATCAACAGGCAAGAAAAACTGTATACATAGTAATTACAGCATCTGGTTACTTCAAAAAATATCAACAACAATGCAAACAATCTGTTCCCAGGACGTTAAATAGTTTCCACATATGAAAAATGACTCATGATGAATTTAAAGGCATGCAATGTGGCAGTGAGGGGAATGGATAGACACATCATCCAGCTGTGGAAAATATGAAACTAACTCAGACACTCTTCGTCCTTGTTAGAAGAAGAGCAATGCAGTAAATTGTATCATATGCATCAACTTAGAATCACAGAATAACACAATATTCTTAGTTGGAAGGTACCCATAAGGATCATTGAGTCTAGCTCTAAAGTGAATGGCCCATGCAGGGTAATAATGGTGGTATTTTTATTTTAAAAACCAAAACATATGTGGAGGAAAAAAAGCACCCACAACACAGATCAAGAAAGACCTCAGCCCCTGTGCTCAGAACACCCCATTGCGTTAGCACAGCAAAGGTGCAGTTGTGGCACATCAGATGCTTCATCACAGTAAAACTAAGGCTGATGTAGCATCAGAGATCGGCACACAACAATTGAGGCCATTTTGTGGGAGCACAGGATCTACAGCACTGACAAGTACTCCAGTTAGACAGTCTAAAAATGATAATGAAGGGTGATGTGATGAGATTGCATCACACAAGTGTATTGTTTTGTGCAAGTCCCATCCCCTGAATAAACATGTTCAAGGAGACCTACAAATTGAGAATTTCAATCAACCAGCTTTACAGCAACAAAGAGATTGTAAAAAGCACACAATGGTAGAATACAAGGAAAAATGAAAGCCGGCACCAGGAAGATTCTTTTTATCAGGGGAAAAAAAGAAAAATCTTATCTGAGTTATCACACACTCCATTACTCCTTCTTGTCACAGAAACCTTTCAAATACTTTGGCCATTTCTTGTGCAATGATCATTTTGCTTTTCTGCCTACATATATCCTGAATGTTCTGCTTAGTCTGGCATGCATCCTGTTACTGCATTGACTGCCTCCACATGAACTATGGAATCAGTATCAAGAGGGTTTGATTATTCATTCAAACTTGCCCACTTGCATTAATGCTTCTGCTGATGACAAACTCTATGAGGGATTCTTCAGTAGTACTTAAAGGACATAAGAAGTGCACAGTGGGCTTAAATCTTAATTATTCTGTATTAATGCAGCTACATTGAATTCTGTGATGTTGCATAAAACTGTGATAGAAAACTGTATCACTATGAATATCTGTGCAATGAGGATGAAGTTTAATAATTACATTCTGTAATGGTATGTGTCCATGGTGGGGAAAAGCCCTATGCTCTCTCTGAAGTCACTCATAAGGCTCTGTAGTGAGGGAGGTTTTTGAAAAATTAGATTAATTAGCTACTGGATCTCTTTCCCTAATTTCATGGCCAGCTAGATGTAATAAGTCTTGAGAATTGTAATTTTCTAAGGAAGAAGCAATTCTAAATAATATACTATATTTTGGCAAAATTGTTGGAAATATTTTGCTTCAGCTAGCCCAAACCAAATAATTTATGAAAGATTTGTTGACAAAGATCAATTATTTTTTGTTTTAAACTTCTATTCCTAACTGCCTGTGCTTGGCAGTTACTAGATCTGGTTTTCTCCAGCTCAAATATCATTAAAATGGAAACATTTGGCTTAGTTTTTACTCCTTATATTTAATAAATAGCTACAGCAGTAATCAAACTTGCACTGAACCTGGAAAAAGGCATGAGTTGCAAATAAAAAAAAAAGTTAAAAGCCATTTTGTATTACATTATTGACTTACTAGGGAAGAAGTAGAGTTTGATTAACAAATAAGAGCTCCAGCAGGATTATGCTTAGTGCAGTCCAAGGATGTTGCCTTCTATAATGGCCTTTTTATTTGATCCATTCTGTAAATTATTTCATATACTGTGTGAATTACTCCTCAGGAACACCTGAGATGCAATCAAAAAGCAAGGTATATATCATTCCAACTGCTCTAGCACTCATTGATTTTCCCAAGGGTTCATCAACCCCTTTCCCTGCAGCACATGTCCAGACCTCTATGCAATACAGCTGCAGAAATCTGGGCTTCCCCAATATAAGTGCTCATCCACCCATACAACTTAAAGAGTACGTACGTTTAAACAGAATATGGAGGTTGTATGACAGCCATGCTGTACGGTGTGGCTGCAGCTCCACGATGGGCACACTTTTTGTTGTCTGTCAGAGGAAGGATGAGTATTTCTCCTGTGCACCTCCATGAGGCATCCATTTGTTTGAAAGGTCAGATACTCCTGCAGTACAGGATTTCAAGTGAAAGTTGCAGATGGAATGAAAGAAAGTAGGCATTTCCTTCCACTTTCTTATTTTTTTGCCTGCCAAATCCTGCTCCTTGCTTTCAGGGTTTTGGAGGAATTAGTATTACATCTGCAGCAGATGCATGTTCGTTTGCAACAACACAATTTAATCTAAGTTAAACCATCAAAAGCAATGAAGTTAGGGTACATTTAGACCACTCAGTTTGCAAAAAGAATCTAGTCCTTAAGTTGCTTACTATCCTATTTTTATACTCTGACCTATTTTAGTAGTTATCTTTGGAGAAGAAGGTTTAAGTAAAGATCATGATAAAAAAGCAGAAGTGTCTCATTTACATGCTTTCCACGCTACTTTATTTATCAAACAGAAATATATGTGTGTGTTTAATTGAATAAGTATTTTTAAATTAATTAAAAACTGTTTGAAAATGATAAAAGTTTCACAAAAAGTTTATTCAGTTACAGCTGGAGCTTTCAGAAGAGGGTTGGAGATTTTCTGTGGTATTAAAGTGTGAACTTGCTTTATCTACGTGACTGCACTGTAATTTAATGCCTACTTGCTATTTTATTTGTAAGGTGAGAGGCTTCAGGTAACTTAGAAAATGTATATTCATACAAGACATTACAAATAATTGTTCACATGTATGTCAAAATTTGTTGAATAAACAATTTTAAAAAATAAAAATCTGAATAAACAGAGGAGCTGCAGAAAGATCCAGTTCTTTATATGCAAGAAAATGGAAAACATCAAAAAGAATTGAAAAGAAACTACAATTATTATACTGTTATAATTATTTCTAAAAAAAAAAAAAACCCGATATTTATTTAACAACTGTGAAGAAAGTGAAATAACATTAAATGCAAAAAGGCTTCAAAATGCAACCTAATCTGCATAACCAAGAGGTAGATCAAGTAGGATTTTGGTTTAGTTGCTCTGAAAATGCAGATTGCCTTCACACTTTGCGATATGTCACAGGGGGAAAAAAAAATAGTGTGCACATTTCAATCCTATTTTAAACAGGATCTATGAATAATATCTGGACTCATCCATCCATGTCAGACCTTAGTCTTGTGATTTCTTCCAAAATAGCCCAGTGCACACCAGCGCAATCTCCAGGCCTGCATTTCACATAACTGCTGCTCTCCAGCTGCAATTCTCTCCTCTCAAATCCTTTCACAGGCCTGTTAACACCACCACCTCTCACAGCTAGTTCTGATCAAGCTACCATTTCCAAAAGCAAATACAAATGAAGACATTTTTGGTTTTTATGTCACAGAACGTGTTGGAAGAGACCTACAAGGCTCATCAAGTCCAACTCATGGCACTGCACAGGACCATCCCTAAGAGTTACACTGTGTGACCATGAGAATCACCCAAATGCTTCTTGAACTCTGTCAGTCTTGGTGCTGTGACCACTTCCCTGGGGAGCCTGTTCCAGTGCTCAGCCACCCTCTGGCAGTTTCTTCCTGCCCACAATCTACACGAGTACCGGACTTTTGTCAAGAGCCCTTGGTGCCTCATGTGCTCACCTCTGGCAGGCTCTTTCCTGTCATGCCTGCCCAACTATTCTCCAGAAAAACAGCATTAACACATAAAAATCTTATCAATACTCATATGCTCATTTTGCACATCACTGCATTCATTTTCTTACAGAGATTAAAATATTTATCAGAATTTGTTAGAGCCAGCTGTATTTGACTGGCTTATGTTTAGGAGCAAGAAGTTTGATCCAGACATCATTCTCCATAGAACATCCGCTAGTTCCTGAAGATTTTGAAATATATATGCTTTTTGCATTTTAAACAGCATTTTCAGTTTCTTCTTCCTTCACCCAAGCGATTTTTACAATTTGCTTACTAGATCTAAAAAGCATCTCATGCTTCTTCACACTGGCTTTGTAAAATGCTCTAAATATTTGATATTATTTTCATGAGTTTGTAGGAGAGCTCCACTTTTAAGTCTTTTACACAGAAACATTAAAAGATCTTTTAATCTACCTTATTTCCTTCTCATACTAAACTCATACTAAAAATTCTCTTTGTTCTTTGCTAAGTGGTTTCTTCATTTCAATAAGGTATATACAATCAGAGTTTATATAGTATTGGAAACCAGAATTAAAGTTTACAGAATATTGCTCAAGTTTAGAATCTGATTATTTTTAAAAGGATGAAAAAATAGAGATGGCCTGAAAAATATTATTTCAATGCAAAGAAAAAAAAAGCAATGCCTCCATTTCAATTTCAGAAGGGTTTCTTTACAAAATAAAAAATGAAAAATATATTTCTATAAATAGAAAGCAAGGATTACCATGATATTATGAATTGCCTTACTTAATGTTCATTCTAGTCCTTGCTGAAAACATAAATGCAACTCAAAGTCAGTGATTGTTCTTTCAGACTGCTCCCTGGTTTTTGTTTTCTGAAGGTGGTGGTTTGAGAGGGGATTAATTTCTTCGTGTTTTCTAACCCACTAAATACGATCAGTTAAACAGATACAATTCACAATCCAAATATATTTAGCTGTATATAACTTTTTGTCTTTTGCTGTTATTGAGAAGGAATTGTGAAAAAGATATCTCAGTTCTCAAAATATTTGTGCTGTGTTTATAGGTAGGTTCTTTTTTCCTATAGTTCTAGTGATGAAGAAAAATAGAAGAGCCTCAGTTCAGACCAAGTCTGATCCCTTTTGTAATGATTACTCTCTAATATTGTTTAATTGCCTGTGAAGATGCAAACAGGCCTAAAATCCATAATAATTAGCTTAAGATAACTGGCTGAGGTTCAGGCTAATCATCTGATATCAGCATTTCTGGTTACTTTGCATACCAAAAAGGAGAAAATTAAGAGGAATAATCTGTGAAAGCAGTAGAAGGAGAAAAAAAGGTTTATTTACTAAGAATTTCTCTGTCTAGCACACTTTTTAGCTTTTCCTGTATGCTGCAGACAGTATCCTTAAGGACATAGAAACCATATTCAGCATCTACGCATTGAAGTTCATATTTGCAGGCTAACTATGAGCCAAAATTTTCAAGGAGAAAAAGAAACTCCTGAGAAAGGCACAAGAAAGACATGAGGAACCAAATTACTCCTGCCTCTCTATCAGTTAGGAAGCTAAAAGATATGTAGCCTACAAAATTTCCACTTTTTTTTTTTTTTTTTTTTTTAGGGAATGAACCACTTACACTTTGGTATGTGCTTAATACAGTTCTTCAAGTAGTACCAGTGCATTTAGCATCACAAGTTTCTGTTAAATTCTAGATGACAAACTAGCTGAAATGGGAGCACACTGCTGTTTGTCCATTACCCTGAACACACAGTTCTCAAGGTTTGAAATTGCTGCTGTTTTTACATTGCAACTAGAAATGAATATCAAATCAGTGACTTTGCTGCATGAAAATAGGTCACAGTGGAAGCATATGTTATCTAGAAACCAACACATCACTCACATGGTGTATGTGGGGCTATAATTGAGTATGTAATTAAAAACTTATCTTACACAATGAAATAAAAGAGTAATGTAAGAAAAAAACCCCAACAAACTCACAATAAAAACCCCATCAAACTTCAGAGAAAGCCTAGACAGTATCATCTCTCTTTCTGGTTAACAGAAAAAGGTTGAGCCTTTTTATGCTGTTACATCCCCTCCAATCTGCCTCCAGCAAATAAGCATATGCATTACCAGATGAGATTAAAAAATATTACTCTGGGACTCATGGTTTATGCAGAAAGATCATAGAGGAAAAAAATTAGGCATAGAGGAATGAAACAAATAATAGGTATATTTATTCTGCTCTTTAATATCATTGTTGTGGACAATAATATTACCTATAGGGAGTTGCTGACTTTTCCACCAATGTCTTTATTCCAGTCTTGAACATTCCAATGAACATTCTGCTTGGCTGCAAAGAAAAGAAAACAGACAGAAGGAGTAGCATGAGCAGCAGGTCTTTTAAAGAACATTTCTGGAATGTGAGTGTATACACAGGTGTTTATATTTTCACACATTTTTCTTTATTTCAACATTTCTTTAAAGTTTCTGAAAATAGATTTCTTTTTCTGAACTGACATTTGAAAAATATTTTCACATTTGAAAATATTTTAAACCACCATATAACTGTGAAAAAAAAATCTCATTAATGGATAGCAGTCAGGTTTAAAATATTGTTAGAAGACAGGATTAAGATTCAATACTGAACATCTCTTGTGAGTTTCTTCAATGAATTCAGAGAAAAAATAATTTTATCTCAAGCTCTTTAAATTACTGTAGCCGAGTACATACATGAACATCATAACATACTGTAATATTTTGGTTTAAATAACACACTTGAAAAAGTACCCATGGTCACATACATATCTGCCTTCCTCACAAAGATATATAGATGCAAGTGGGATTGAAGAAACCACAAGAGTATATTTTACAATAGTAAAATCCTAAACTTCTTTCCGAAATCATGATTTATTTGGAAGGGCAGGGGAGCAACCTTTACTGTGTTTGGATGAAGTAGCCAACTTTTAACCCATTGTTTTAAATTAATTATTTTGCCTGTAAAATTAGCATCAAAACTGCATCTACTGAAATTAATGGCAAAATACACACTGCATTACTAGAGCTGGATCTCACTCATCACTTAAAATATCCACTATATACATATTAATAAATCATAGATGATTAATCAAAAGAATACAGTTATACTCAACAGTGAAATACTGCTCAGTTTGTCTCCCTACCATTTGAAGAAAAGAATGCACTGACAAACATGTTGGGACTGATTTTCAGAAGGCTGCACAAGAGGTTTGCAAGGAGATCCTCATTCTGTTCAGTTTTCTCATAAATGAAACTTGTCAAAATCTATGAAACACACACCAAATTTCCACTTCTCTGACCATTCCAAATCACAATTCAATATGTATCAACCGGGCTTCTGTCACTGTAATTGGCTACAGCAGTCAGATTTTCAGAAAGGCTTAGCTTCAGCTCTGCCACCAAAACAAATAAGATTATCAGAACAAGCTCTGCATACAAGATGCTGACTTCTTTGAAAAATCTGTGCACAAGTGTCATGGTTGGAGCTGCTTAATGCTGGCCTCTTCTGAACATTTGACCTTCATCTAAGCACCAAAGTGATGCCAAATCCTCTTTAGAAAACCCATTTTTCCTGACTGCCTCTTCTCCCTGTAAAAATCCACTGTACTGCATCTGCAGGATTAGCAGAATAAAATAGGATATGGGAGGGATAGAGCATGTAGTCTAACCATTTCACTTTTTAACAGCTATTCCTGCTGATCACTGCTTGATCCCACAGGAATATTCATTTTAATTATTAAAGAGTAGAAAAAACAGAAGAGACTTTCTGAACTAACTTGTCTGTTCTTGTGAATTTCTAAGATGGACTTAGCCTAAAGAAAGAGCTTCTAGATACTGTTGTAAATTCACAGCTTGATGGATTTTGTATTGATTGCCAATGTAAATGTGAAAGCATGTGTTTATTTGGGACTAAAGAAAGTATTTTCTAAAAACGGGCATCCAGTTGCCTTGTAGGCATTGAATTCAGAGTGCTGGTAAAACATCTTGTTTGGTTGCAATTTCATTTTTGTCTTTCTTCATATATTGTATATTTTTATATTTTGTCTTACTTTATATCATATCCAGTGGCTTCTACAGGTATTCTATCTTCTGTCTCTGTTAGAACCATCTAAATACAGTTATATTAATAAATATAGGATATATTTAGATTAAATTAAGTATTCCACAGAGAGGCTTCATTTGTTACTGATTGTGATCAACATGAACACAAAGCTAAGGGGTTTGCTCACAGCAACAAAGAAAAATTAGAATTTTAGAAGCATTCTCTGTGCCTTTTAAGAAAGGGAGATCTGAGGATTTTGCAGAACCATGTTCCCTTTTAATTTATTACTGTGTCCCAGTGGGAGAAAGAAGGTGGAAAAGAAATAATACATGCACTGAGTTACAGACAGAATAAGTTTAGATTTTGATAGTAGACTATTCACAAATGCCAGAGATCATCAGTGTATTCATTTAATATAGCTGTGGCCTGACTGTGTCATCTGTATTTCCAGATCAATTTAATAATGTGACAAAATGAAACTTCTGATGTGATACTTTCTGCAAACATACATGTAATTGTTGTTGGGACAATCAACAGTTACACTTCAGATATACTGAAACGGCCACACTCAAAATAACTGGACAAAAGGCAAGAGCTCATACAAGATTGTTTCAAAATGAAGATCTCAAAGTCCTTCTTGAGCATATGAAGGAAAACGTGGTTGTATACACAATTTATAATAGAGAAGAAAGGTAAGAAATAGGTAAAATCAACTGGAATCTTTGGTGCAAGTCAATGCCCTGATTCTTGAGGGGTTTTTTTCCCCAAAAAGGGAAAAACCCTTTGTTTAAGGCTGATTATAACTTGGAATTAATGGTAATACATTGTACAGTACAAAATAGTAGCAATGTTTCATACAAGGAAAAAAAAATCACAGTACGGTAGAGATTTGAATTTATTATTACATTCATTAATTTCACTATGGTTCAGCTTAACTAGATTCAATACATTGCAAATGCACACTGTGATTTTGCAGACAAGATTCCGTAGAGGAGCAAAACAAAACAGAGACCAAGAGGGGAAAGAGAATAAGGTAACTAATGAGAATGCACTTTGGAGAGGAAATGTTTTGCCTGAGCACATGCAGAATGCAAAACACAAGAATTTTGTCTCTGTCCATTAAGACATTTGTTCAAAAACACAACCTCAAGAAGCAGCATTTGAGACTTTGAGTGGAATTTACTGTCGTCTTTGTGACTAGCAACAAGCAGACTTGTTAAGCATTTTAATGTTGCACTATTTTCTGGATGTATTTTGCTTTGACATTTTACCTATTTAGAAACACTTAAACAGAAATGAAAAATAAATTTAGTATTTGATTTTGTATTAAAGCAAAATATCCCACTCAGTCTGAAATCAACATATGATATGGGGCTTTGTTTAAGTTCTGTGGAAAAAAAAAATAAACATGCATTCCCTTTAGCGTTGTCCCTTAACGTTCTTTGTTTGGTTCCTCAGGCAAATTCAAATTAGAAAGAAGAAAATAAGAGCTAAAATCATTTACAGAGCTGTACTCCTGTCACGAATTGCTGGGCCATTACTGATCTGTCAGTGAGGAGATGTTGGTATGGAAATCACTCTTTCTCAAGTGCTCTTTTAGGAAGCTATTCCTGAACCTCCATTTGTGCTCTTTTCTTTTTCAAATACTACTTTAAAGGTTTTGCGGCCGTTGCTTATGACAGCAGCGGGCAATAAATTAGGGCAGTAGTGTAAAATCTGCTAGCTTTTCACAATTTATTACATTATATCGTAGAGGAGAAGATGGAGCTTCGTATCTATTAGGGATAATACTGACAAAACAGGCAAGCAGAAACAAATGAGTGTGAAAGAACTGCGAGTAACTTGCACTCTGCTGGATGATGTCATGCTGCTCCTGAGATCAGGGGGGCTTTTGCAAGCTTTGCCACCAACTGCAGTGGGCTAAGTACCCATCCTTATATCCTACAAGGAATTCCCCAGCCAAAAATCCACAGTAAACCGTAACACAAAGATTAGGAGAAGAACCTCATCTTGTTTGGCAATAAAAATCCTACTTCATCCCTCACAACCATCCTAATTTTGTTATCAAAGAAGTAACTTCATATTGTTGACCCAGTTCAGCAAGGTGATAAGAGGTGATAAAGGGAAGTATTTATCACAGTTAGTTAACATACACTTTCAGTGAAACAAACCTGACTGCTGTGGAGATCACTTGAAGGGACCCAAGTTAGTCTTCTGTGCTGAATCACCTGGGGAAAAAGAATAGCAGAGGCTCACCTCCCCCCTGTGCAAACCTCCCCCGCTTTCCCCAGCATTCATGGATATGGTTGAATGTATCTAGAGGATACTTGCACTGCTGTGTGAGGAGAAAAAAAATCTGTTATAACCCTCCATACAGATGAACTCCTTCAAAAAATATAAAAATACCTATAAACCTCTAGAAACATACTGCAGAAGGCAAAAGGCAAAATAGTCAAAATATAGGGAGAAAAAAAGTATAATAAAGGACAACTTCAGTCTATCCAAATATCCCTTTACCACAGTGTTTTAAACGACTGTTCTAGTTATTTTGTCAGACATTCTCTCTCCTTTTTCCACTCTCTTCTTTGTTGTGACTGTTTTTAATGTTTGAGAGTTGAGAAGAACTTTATATGAAGGAGTCACATTTTCAATAATACATCAAACATAATCTCAATACATTCAGAAGTGATAGGATCCATAGTAAATTACATGTTGCAAAGCCTCATCAGCTGAAGAGATTACTTCATTTCTTCAAGTAATTTTAAAAGAGCTAAGAAACTGATGCTATTTACATCATGTATATAAATAACATGTATCTCATATTTATATAAAAAGTGTGAGATTGGTGAACGTTTCTGCAAGTGTTCATTTGAATTTTAACTTGAATTCATATTCCCAGTGATTGCACAATGGAGACAATGATTGTACCCAACCCCTTCTGGATTTTCTTTCCTTAGGATTTCAATGAGTCTCTGCTTTTTTTTGCATGAGCTTTCTCAGAGGCAGGGGCTTGTGATGACAAGTGCAGTATTTACAGAGAACACTATTTCAAAAAATCATTTCAGGGGTGGTCCCAAAGATGCAGCCATCTGAAGACAGACTCACTGTATTATGAAGATGGAAAAAAGAAAGAGTGAGTGAAAAGTTTTTCTTTTGGTATTTTGTTTAGAGGTTGCCTTGACTTCATTTAAAATGTACATATAAGCACTTAAAAGCTATCCTGATAGATTTCAAAAGTGTAATCAAATACAAGGAGCATTTGTCACTAAAGTCTTTCAGTCCTGTAGAAAGAGATATGTAAGAGCATATTTTTCTTTTTAAGCATGCTAGCACAACTGGTAAAGATAAGTATTTTTGCAAGAAACTGCAGTTAATCATGTAACAGTAGGTTATATAGCACAGTGGACTTGGTACATGGCAGTGCTTCACATTTCAAGTGGATAACATTTCCAATATCCTGCACAGGGGAGAATAATGAGCCACCCACACAAGGCACTGAAGCACCTCACAGAAAAAAGTTTACTTTGCTAATGAAATCTTTATAACCAATAAATCTCATTACCTGGTGTAATTTTACATAATGTATGGGACAGCTGATTACAGGACAACCTTATTCCCAAAATTGCTCACCAAAGCCCTCAAGACCACCAAAGCAACACATAAGAAAGTAGATGTGAGTGTGGATTTCATCTGTGAGAACTCTGGAAGTGGAAGAGAAAAATTAAAAACAAGCTATGCTCATTCATTCAGAGTGAAAATAATATAGTTTGCTGATAGCTGAGGAGTGTTGCTATTATTCCAATACTACTTTTAATTTGCCTGTTATTCAGTTTGCAGAATAAATAATAGTGCTTAGAAGAAAATAGAACCTATGAACAAGTATATTTAAAAAAATCATGTGCCCTCCCCAGGAAGTCTAGCATTACGAGGAGGAGTTAAAACTGTTGATATTACTCACCATAGCTACTAGAAGTTCTAATAAGCAGTGTCATGTCATTCCAGGTTAGTATAGCCCACCAGAAATATCACACAGAAGGTATCTCCCAAATCTCAGCTGGACCAAAAAAGTAGCATTAACAAGCTACTTTTTACATTTATGTTTGCATCCTGATAAGGAAAATGTTTTCAAATTTCTATCGTGACATACTTTTGTACTAAAACTTCAGTTAAGATAAGCTGGGACTGTCACGGCTAAAACCCACAATGACTGAAGGATGTAATTTTTGTGAAAACCGATGTGACTCCCAAAAGACTTTGATGTATACTCACAATTTGACAAAGTCATGTGCATTGCCAAAACTACTACAAAATTAATCAATGAAATCTCACACCCACTTGACCTACAGAAACATTTCTAGTTACATGAAACAGTTTGGAGCCTGAACTTTGAGCCCCAGAAAGTTAAAAGCCTGCATTTCTACTACAGCTAATATTTTTGATGTTGTAATTTGCATTTAATTGGGACTAATTTTTTTCAGCGTTTAAGGGTCTGCTAGTCTACGATGGACAACCAAATAATAGCCAAATAAATGAGATTTTTGAAAACACTGGCCTTCAAGAACTTTTCTGCAGAAAAAAACAGCACGTCATAAAAATACAGTGAGGAAAAGAAATTTCTAGTCCTGAGTAGCTGAGCCTCAAGACAACCTTTTAGCTAATATACATATTATAATATGTATACATATAATATTATATACATATATTATATACATATAATATTATAATATGTATACATATAATATACATCTGCAAAGGCAGATCTGTATAATGGCTTTTTACAGATCGCTTTATACTTTAATTCATGTTTGTCCCTATATGACACTAGCTTAAAGAGCACTGAGTCTCTGGCACTGTAGATGTGAGGACGAGGCTGCAGTGCAGCATGGCCCTGGAGCCACTAGGTATGTAGCTCTGAATCTTATAGGAGGTTTGTGGGCCCAATAGGAAAAATAGAAAAAAACCCCACAGCTACACTAACTTTGCATACAAGCTGTTCCCATAGTGCGTGAAGGCAGAAGAAACTTTAACTATGCCAAGATGAGAGAAGGAAACAAGATTGTAACATGCTCAGAGTCAGGCCAAAACAGTGGTGATTCCAAGTAAGGAAACAGGTTCTGAGAGTGCTTTGCAAATGAAAATTGGCAATTGGCACCGAGCCACTTTTGCAATGAGTCAGAGCCTGAAGTCGCTACTACAGCCAGTGTTGTCCTGCTCGTGAGTAATAAGCTTTGTTTGGGAAATGTCAGCTCAATTTATTATATATAGATTAAATTTGATTTTCTACTACACTGACAAATTATATACAGACAGGCTTATGAAAACCTCCTCTCCTCTTAACATACAATTGTTCATATTTCTTACACCTGCAATGCAAAGAAGGCTGAGGGTCATCAGAATTCTTGGATTAGTACTGATTATTATTACATTTGTAAGATAACAAAACCAAATATTGCAAAAATATATGAGTACTTGATTTCCATTGTATTTGGAAAAAATACCTAAAAGACACCTAAACACATACTCTCAAAAGCAACTCAGAAAAAAACCTATATTTGGAGTTTACATGCAAGTCCTGTAAAAAAAGTACAAATGTTTACTACAGCCCAATATTAGGCAAGATTTCTGTGTTCAGCTAAAATGTAAGCAGTCAATAGGTCATTTAGTTATCCTCTAACAGGCTATAAATAAGGTATAAATAAACTAAATTAACTTAATAACCAGGGTAACCCCAGAAGCAAAATAGTGACCTTTATGACATTTCACAGGAAAGAAACAAATCAAACAGATTTCCTACAAGACACTGAATCCAACTAAGAATGCTGACTCTGGCATATTGTACAAAATGTCATATTTAACTTGTCAGTGGTCTTGCAGCTTTCCTCCTCTCCCCAGCCAAATCTTCAGCATTATGCAATAAAAAAATATTCCATTTGCACAAGCTTTCTTGTTACATTTTTGTCAGTTTTTCCACTGTGATATTGCTTCTTGCTTGATCCCACTTATATATTTGTCACCCTCACAAATGTTGAGTACACTGACTGATTTGTACTGAATTTGAAGGACTAAGATCAGAAAGACAGGTCCAATCCTTACAAGTTCATGAAAAGTAGAGAAACCCTGGAAATGCCCACGTGAAAAGGCAACTCCTCATAAATCCTCCCACTGAGGGAAAGCTTAAGTCCAAGCATTTTCTTGGACAACAAAATCAAAGTGAAAAATCATAGAGTCATAAGAGAACAGATTTCATTAAATTTTACAGTTATGGAAACACTGTAAATTAAACACCTTCACAATGACAAAGGTGCCAACAGAGAAGTGTTTTTTTTCAGGTCTCCCCATACGTTCAAGTTGTAGCCTCAGTGTAGTCTCTTACAGAAACGTCTCTTGGGTATCATGTAGCTCCCTACTGCCCTGGTCAATGCATAGTACATCCCCAATCCTTTCCTTTAGCATCAGATGAAATCAGTATTTCTGAGGGAACAGTGGAGTTCTTCCACTGCAAAGCTCTAGCTGTATTAAAATTCACATTGTGTCTCTTCAGCAGTTCAGAATAGTCCTATCAGCCTAAAGAACACACTGCTTTTCTTGTCAGGGGTCTCACCTGAAAGGTTCTCCCTATACTCTTGAGACTCGTGCACTGATGCTCCTGCTAACTTCTGTACCTGTACCTCCCTCGGTTCCTCTGGGCCACAGAAATGCAAAAATGGTGATATTTCAAAGGTGAGTGGACAGCCTGGACAAAAACTTGAGAAACTCCCAAATGCAAAAACACGATGAAAACAGAAATTGAAAAAAAAAAAAGTATATATTCAGAGTGCTTTTTGGCATCAAAGTAGCTGTAAATGAGTTCTTTTATAATCCTACCTAATCTATGGAAGGAAACGGAGACATAACCCCTAAGGAGACGACAAGATCCTGGGTTTAAAATGAAGTTAGATGAATGTAATGAATGTGTGAGCAGGGACTTGTTCCTTTTTCCTCTTATCCCTTGCTTTTTTAATATCATTTTCTGAAGAAGCTCACTAGCACAGGACAGAAAATTCTTCAAGAGTGAAAGGAAGATACGCGCCTCAATGTTGCCATAGGCAAAAAAAAGCATTTTTGTTGAAAATTCCAAGTAGTGACTTTATGGATGACTGCTACCATGAAACAAGGCACAGAGATGTTTTCTTTACAGAAAACAGGAATTATAAAATGGCATTGTCCCAAGAAAGACAGACAAAAAGTGTCTTTTCCTCAAGAGAAGAAAATTCTAACCACTCTTTCAGTGGTGGTTGAACAGATGACAGTACTTAACAGGAAAATTAAGAAATGCAGGTGCTGAGTGTGTTTCACAGAATATCAATATAACCAAGTATTTTCACTGTAAATAAGCCAAGGATGTCAGAAGAGGTTTAAAGTATGCACTTCAACTACAGAAAAGTAAGAAGACCTCAGTCAACAGCTTAAGATGAGACTAAGACACAAGGATCTCGCTGTTTCCCTCTCCTCTTTTAACAGACAGCATTGCAAGATACTGTTTCCTGCCTTGTTGTTCTCTTAATTTGACATCAAGACTGAAATGATAATCATATGTGGGAGATCTGAGGTAGCATTCAGTGAAAGCACAGAGTAGAAAAAGAAATAAGAGAAACACAACATTAAATTGTTCTTTCAGTGTATTTATGTGTAAGATCGTTCTTCATGTCACACATGATTGCTTTAAGTATTGGTTTATCATTCTCATTCCCATATTAGTAATTCTTGAAATACAAGTTTGGTTTCAGTACACTTCATTCCAAAGTAAAAACTGCTGCTTTATTCCCAGGAGAGACACAAGTCTTCTGTAATGCTTACTCTTAAAGGATTTGCTTTTTACCATCAACTTGCTCTTTTCCAATATTAGTGGAAGAACTATACTTCTGTTCTGAAACACAACTTTAAATCTGCTTTGAACATATTTTAAACAGCAACTGAAGTACAGGAAATGTAGACAGTACACAAACTTTTCTCTAGGTCAATGAAAAAAAAAACATGAAAAGTCAGAAATATGTGACATATTTACACAGAGCACTTTCATCTTCACTTTCCATCTTCACTTTTCAGTACCTAAAGGGGTTTTTTGGCATACATGGACAGCAAATAAAGGAGGTGGAAAAGTGCTCATATCCTACTAAGGATAGCCTCTTTTGAGCACAACATATAGGATCAACAATGGTATTTTGTATTTATTTTGTTTTACTTAAAAGTATCTGAAGAAATATTGTTGCACATGCAACCATTTGCCTCACCTGCAAAAAATATTTACATTCCTTAATGAATGCTCATTTATAGCAAAACAGCTCTTAACCATTTCCAGTATGAGCATATTTGACTATCTAAAAATTACATTTCTCCTCAGTAAACAAGTCAGGTTGTATACTTACATATATGTATACTTACATTAAGGTATTAATAACAACATCACTTCATTTATAACATGAGTTTTTATAAACATCACTTTTTCTCCTTGGAAGACGCTATCAAATATTTAAAATAAAAAGTAAGATCATCTACAAGCTACTTTCTGGATGTACAGAAGTGCTGATGGTGAGTCATCTGAAAAAAAAAATCGGTTGTCAAAGACATCAGTGCTAGACAAAGGAGCTTAGGCTTTAAGTTTAGGGTCTATTCTCTTGTATCACATACAGGGAGCTCTTCTTGAATACCAAGCATTTTCACCAACACCATACAATTTAAATATAATACTCAACTACATACATTCCACAGTAAAGGCATGTTAATGGACTACAAAGAACAACTATCATAAGCATATGGGAAGGCTATCTTGGGTAACACAAGTGACAGTCAGATCAATTCCTAGAATTCATATTAGGAGGCTCTAAAACACATTTTCTTTCCTCAGTATTAAGAACACGCTGAATCACTGTATCAAAAAGAATCAACTGAACTGCCAGTGCAATTGCCACAGGGAATTCTCTCCATCGATGCAGCACAACATATTTGCCTGGGCATATCACACTAACTTGCTATTTCACTACATTTAGCAGAAGAGACTGCCAAATTACTGTCTAATTCAGTGAAGATACAGATCCAGCAGTCTATTAAGGTCTTTGCTTTAACTTATGGTCTGATTTAAAGTGACAATTCAAATCTGCTCTTGTATAACCATAAAATA
Organism: Pyrocephalus nanus; assembly: GCA_038380795.1. Classification (NCBI taxonomy): domain Eukaryota; kingdom Metazoa; phylum Chordata; class Aves; order Passeriformes; family Tyrannidae; genus Pyrocephalus; species Pyrocephalus nanus. Next base: position 33,938,570 of record CM076266.1, on the reverse strand, counting down.
ATGGGATATTAATAATACAGGTTATGCATTTCATGTCAACCTTAATTTTAAGCTTATTATCAAGATGCAATGAAATATTTAAAAAGTATAGTGAAATGATAAATGAGAAGACTGGAGAAAGGTAGCTAAATCATATAAGTTTTAAACCATCTTTTTCCTGTGTACATTGTCAAATCTTGTTACAGGTAAATGCAGTGGAGCAGCCATATTTTACTCCTCAATATTACAAAATAGTATCCAAGCTATGACAGATCATTCGTAATATTTTTTACCCTGTATATTTCAAATGCAGTGCCAAGCACTCTCCTTCCAAGTCTTGAGAGCAGATGCTGAAATGGAGGCAAGAGTATTAAAGAGATTAGTCAAAAATAGAGATGGCACAAATTCTAAGTGCTCCAGTTCTCCCATGTTGGAATATGAAACCCTCATAAAGCTACATATACACTTAAGAACTGGAAGAAGGGCAAATGAATGACTTTCCCAAAAACAGTGAAGGGACAAAAACATTGGGAATGGAATCATATTATGATTCAGGCTATCCCTAGCAACATACATGTAAGTACGAATGCAAGCAACTTGCAAACATTTAAATCCAAGTCTTGATTGGAAACTGAAGCCAGAATTATTCTTTGTTCTAAGAACATTTTAATTTTGAATTTTTTCCAAGTCTATTCAGCAACAAGGAAATTTTTCCTGTCCTGTCAATAGACAAACAGAGTCACATCTTTAATCTTACATAGGCTGGACTGCCCGTGGAGAAGATTAGACCCAAGAGCATTTATGGGAAAAACAAAGTCAATCCTTAGGGTGTGATCAGATAAGACTAGTACCATTAGTAACTATCAGCCTTCAAACTTCTGCCCTGCTTGAGCCTGACATTGACCCACACACCTTAAAGGTATAAATTTACCTTCTACAACAAGTTAACAGGAAGTTCTGGAATTTTATGACTCTTCCTCTCCTGAGGGCACTTCATGCTTTTTCCTCTCAAAACTATATCCAGACAATTGCATTGTTCCTCCCTATTTTCTATTGGAAATTGAAATTTAGTGGGAAATGAGGTTTGAGAAATGAAAATCTTCCACCTGTGAAGAAATGGAAATCCTCATGCACAACAGCAGTCAGACTGTGAGCCTGAACTGAGTCAGCTTTTAGGTAGCTTTAGTTTTGTTCCATGTTATGTACCATGTAGGGATATTTTTTTAATAAGAGAGCATACAGTTATGAGATTCATGACTACTGGCTATGATTTTTATTAAAGCAGAGTAAATGTTTAATACAAAATGAATCTTTAAAATGTCTGCAAATGAGAATGTGAAGTCCTTGTTGTACATGGTAAGCTCTTTTTTCATACTACAGGTATACACTGTGACTACTGGCAAATGTCAGAACATGAAAGATCTCCTTACAATGCCCAGATGTGAATACATAAAAATTTTCACCACGCTCACTGAATGAGAATCAATTTAATAAATCACTGAAATTTACTCTCAGCTGTGTTTCAAACCTGTCCTGCATAAAGCATCCAGTCAAGGCTGTATGAATAGACTTGATGTATTTGCAAATCTGCCCTATTCAGTTTAACACAATTTATTTACTCTTTTCTAAAACATTTCAATACACTTATGTTTTCTAGACCTGTTGTTCTGTTCTCTAAACTAGCAAACTTTCAGGTCAAGGAGCTTTTATGACGGATTTTGCAACACTAAATTACTTCAAACAAAGTAGACCTTTCAAGATGTATGGCTATGATTAAAACTGGCAGTTCCTACAAACCGTGTGAAAAGTATAGTGCATTAATATCATCCTACAATCCTCTGATACTTTATTCTTTGTACCTTTATAAGAGTTTTAAGAGTTTTTTATTATTATTAAAAATGTATTACAGTTAGATGAAATTGTTAGCTCAAAGTGAAATTTTACAACAAGGATGAGAATCTCAATGTAAAAGGAGCAGGTGGTATATCCAGTGATTTTGTTTAAAATGTATGTATCAAACAATGCATCATAAAAGATTTATAATTTGTTGCCTTTTTTTTTTAACATATGGCTTTCCTTTTTCCTTTTATAGAAATCTGGACAGTTTATTGATAGCCTGTCAAGGTTTTAACAACAGAATAAAACTGAGGGAAAGAAAAATATAAAAAGATCAGCCTAAACCTCCATACAGTGTGAAGCTCCTACTCAACATTAGTAGTATAAATAGCTCCCATATAAATCCTTTGGACAGAAATCAGTCAATTACCTAAAGCCACCTAATTTCTCTCTACCACACACACTGCAATAATATCCTTTTGCAAGTACCACCTTTTGTGAAGTAATCTTTTAAAAAAGTGCTGTCATACCTCATACATGGGAACAAGCCAAGCTCTGGAGATGTAATTTTGTAAGTTACTCAGCATTAAGAAAGAAATTAGAAAAAGAGGTTAGAATAGGATACAGGTCTTTTGCTTCCTATGCTTTGGTTTGTGGTGCTCAGTAGAGGTATATCCACATCAACTCACTCTGCTCTAGAGATGCACACACAAGTAGCCCCTACCTAAAAGAAGTAATCTCAAAATTTCCACTCAAAACACAAGTGAAACCCTTTTTAGCTGCAAGGAGTTCAACAGTTCCCTGCTGACTTCAGTCTTTCATCAGACTTTCTGGAGTCAGGGTGACCTGGCATGCCAAGTGCTCAAGTGCAGAGAGAGGGCTTTCCTGCTCCCTTTTCAGATGAAGGAGGTCTGAAGTAACATTAGACTTTAAAGAGTGTTTCCAAATGAAACTGGTATTTTGCCCAGTAACACTTTGCACAGTGGTGCCTGTGCCACCCTCCCCTCGCCCACCCCCCAGTCACCTGGAAACCAACCATCTTTTACCTCTTGTCACACCCCACTTCTTTGACCTTTTTTTCTGATCATCAACTTCCTTCAACAGAGATTTTCCGTTGCCTATAAGGAACAGTATTTCATCCCAAATTTTACCTCCAAATGTTTTTTTTTATCTGTCCTAACATTCCACTCTGATCCTCATTTGCATCACTATTGGGAAATAGAACTGCAACACACTGTGAACATTTATTTTATCTTCTATTTGGTCATTTTCATAGATGTGCTTGATTTACAGTTCAGGCACAGGCAATTCATTCACCATGAAGTTTGGTTAACAAGAAACTTCCAGTGACCCAGTCCTCAGAATTATGTCACTGAGGTTTAACCACATTAATACAGACACATAGGTGTATTTCCTCCCAGCAATATAAACATAAAGACTGAACAGTGAAATAGACAAGCCATGCCATTTTCCAGGCTGGCAGAGTCCATTTTTAGAGACACATGATCTAATAGGAGTCCCTATATACATTTTTAATGTATCTATCATGCCCCACAGCAATACAATCTAGATCATCTAGATGTCTTCTTGAAGACTTCTGTATACCAATCCATACAACCTAGAGAATGCTATTACCCCTAGTTTCTGTTGAGAGGTTCACAGTGAAACTCCTTGTTCTGTTGTCTTCCTCACAGCTGCACAAGAGTTGAAGACAATTCCCCTAATATGCTACGTTAATCTTGTTGAAACAACACCATGTAATGGAAAAATTAAAATCCAAATAATCTAAGGCAAGAGAAAAGTCAAAACACATTACATAGGCTCTCTAAAGGGAGTAACATTGGCTGTCTGCAGCTACGTTACACTTCTAGTTGCTCAGTAAAATAAAAAAGATATTATGTTTATTTTACTTTTAAACAGATTCCTTAAAAGCATTTTTCCAATACCTTTTTCTACTGAAAACTGAAACACTGTGGAGCCTCTAGAACTGTTGAAATTAGGGCATCACTAAATCCAGAGAAGTAAAAAATGAAGAAACAAAGTGAAAATATTTTTTGTCAGAATTCCCTTAAGTTTTATTACTATTTTATTACTCTTTAAATGTGCTGATAAATTTATGAGAAAAAGTTTCCATCTAAAGATTCTCTCTCGTTTTATTTAAGAACGCAGACCAACAACCGTCTACATTTCAGGAGGGAAGATACAACACTAAAACCTTTCTTAAAACCAGACCAACGTAATTGCCCTCACCATAAAAAAGGCTAATGGCATTCTGGGCTAGGATAGGGACAGTGTTGCCACAAGATTGAGGAAGGTGTTCCATCCCCAATACTCAGCATTGGCGAGATAACTGTAGTGCTAGGTCATATTGGGGACCCACATGGAATTGAGACCTACTGGAGAAAGTCCAGTGAAGGGTTTGAAGATGATGAAGGGAGTGGAGCATTTCTACTATGAGGAAAAGTTGAGAAGCTATGACTGTCCAACCTAGAGAAGGAAAAGCTCAGGTGCATCTTATCAGAGAGCATAAATACCCAAAGGAAGAGTGTAAAAACAACAGAGCCAGGCTCTTTTCAGTGGTGCACAGTGATGGGACAAGTGATAAATACAAACCGAAACACAAGATGTTCCCTTTGAACATTAGAAAACAATTTTTCACTGTGAGGGTGACCAAGCACCAGTACAGGTTGCCCAAGGAGGCTGTGGAGTCTCTATCCTCATATATATTGAAAGGCCATCTGGATATAGATCAGAATTGGTTCTAGGTGGTCTTGCTTGAGCAGGGGAATTGGGCAAGAAGACCTGCAGAGGGTCCTTTCCAACCTCAACCATTCTGCAGTCACAATGTTTCTTTATCATAAAAGAGAATTAAACTCACAAGTTCATAAAAAACACTGCTTTGAAGACACCTTTAAAAGGAGGACTTTGGGGTTGCACTAAATGAAGCTCAACAGCAAATTCCTAGAAGATGGATAAGGCAAATCTCCAGAAGGAAAGCCCTCCCAAACAACTGGAGAAGTAGTGGAAGCTGCTTTGGTATAAAGTTTCTAAACCCCTAAATTCTGTCCATCCTCTCACATATGGCATATGGAAGCTGGTTAAAGTAATTTCAATTCTCCAAGTTTCAGCTACTACCTTACCTCCTAGGAGTTTTATGTGGACAAATTAAAATGAGATGTTTAAACACAGAGATGGGGAGAAAGAAATGCAAAGGCTTTTAAGAACAAGAAGAAATAGGAAGGAAATAAACTAATCAGAGGAACTGCATTCATTCACTTGTTAATACAAAATCCCAGATCAGGAAACCTTTACAGGTGCTCACTGTCCTGCAAACTGATCCTCCACATGTAGCACTTTGCTCTGACTCTAATGTACAATGCTGAGCTTGTAACAGATGAATTTACTGCACAAACAGCACATCCAGCTCAAGAGGTGACTTGCATCAGTTTGGCAGAAAGTTAGTGACTTGCCCAGGCTGATGAAGGCAGCACACAGTTCAAACACACAGCCTAACTTCTTCCTGTGGCTTATTCTGTTGTCTTCCATGGAGAGGTGCACAAAGTAAGGATTTGATTGTAATGATGCATGGCAGAACCTAGATGAGAATGATGAAAGATTCAGTCCAGAAAAATCTGAGCCTGAGATCAATACACACTGTACCTCATACACTATGTATCCAAGAGACATGATTCTGCTATGGATTTGGAGAAACGAAATACAAGCTTGAATGTATACAAGCCTGTGCTTCAGCTTCCCAAACCCTGCTCCCTGCAGCATGCTGATGACAAAAACATGCATACAAATGCCTTAGGAATATGACTTTACTTTTCAGTGCTGATTAAGTTTTTGTTTTCTTCACTATCATTTCTGGTTTTGCTACATGGAACTGGTTCCTCTTTCTTGGGGTGGGGAACACCAGTAGTTAGTCTCGAGGTGGGTCTCTAACACTGTGTTTCAGTGCACTACTGCTATCATTTAAGGTCAGCTGCCATGAGAGTCTTAAGGCAGCTGTCATTCTGGGTATCACTTTAAAAACCCCCAGCATTTAAGCCTATATCAGGCCCACATAAGATAGTTATTGGTCTATATCGGCAGCCATTTCTTGGGCAACTGCAGCAGCAGAGCTGTGAGACTCCTAAAGTCACCCTGTCAAAACCAATTGAATCATCTCTGACACCACGAGGCTTTTATAATAAGTGCATGTATATGGCTAGAGAGCTTAAAATTCAGTGTGCCTTTGGGAAAAATCACTTTGCGTCCCTGTGAGAAAGCCAACAGGGAGACTGGAAAAACTTCAAGACTAGCATTTAGAAAATAGTTGGAGCTGTAGAAGAATATGACAAGCAAATAGATAATCAGTCTGGAGAAAAGTGGTGAAGCCGACATCACAATGTGCCAGTCAAACAGCAGGGAAGAGCCCATCGGCCCAAACAAATGGAAACCAATAAAAAAGCACTCTCTCTAGCTGCTAAAAAAGCTTGTACACAAAGGAGGCATAGGAAATCCACTGGGAAAGCACTGCACCAGGCTTATTAAATAGTGAGATAGGATAAATAAGGCCGGTAAGACATAACAGAATGCTTAAGAAACTGATAAACTATCTCCAGTGGAAAAGGTATTAAATTAACCAAAAGAAAACAGACTTCTGGTGGGACAAGAACAGCTCATCCTACTGTTAGGAAAAGACAGAAAATGCAATTTGCAGCTGAGATGGAACAGCAAAAATAAGGGAATAATATAGCTGAAGCTCTAGGGAAGCCCAGACTCTGAGTTCTTCAGTCTGAACAGAAGAAAAAAAACACATGAAAGGGAAAAATTCCCAATATATTACTGAACAGTCATACTTCATAAGATGAAACCACTAACAGTAAGTCACTGGAAGAAACCCGAGGGTTGTAGCAAATGTTTCTGAAAAAAAGAAATCAAAGAAGGATTTCACAAAGCATGTCATTCAGAATGACCCAGAAAAATATCATGCAGTTAATACACTTTCTAATATATATTCACTTGCTTCCTTTTAAGACTGAGTTTGTTATTCATTGGACTGATCACTATTAGGATACCCAGGTCAGAGCCACGTGAGCTTCCCCAAAGCTCTACCCCAACCACCAGCTTTCACCAGCCTGCAGGCCATCAGCTTCAGTGCCAACATTTGCCCCTCCTCACTGTTGCCTTTTTAAAACACAAAGTTATTGAAGCTGTGAAAAAACTCACAAAGTATTAGTGCAATTATGTTAGTGATGAGAAAAATCTTCCACTTCACAGAAAAAAGAAAGAACACAAGACCAGGGACAGTAAGTCCAGACCAAGACAGTCTCCTCCACTCACACAATTGTAAGGCAGTAAGAGATCCAAAAAATCCGAATGGGAAAAAAGACAGCATTTCATCTCTCTCTAATTTGTGCACCTAGGCACCTTCTTAGTAGGCAAGGGGTCATGTTTGTATAAAAACAACCTGACAGAGCTATGATATCTAGATGCTACTGTAATACAAATGCAGAAGGACAGAGGCAGTAAGCCACTTATGCGTTAATCAGGCTGTAAATGCTGCCTGAATTCCACAAACGTTTTCTGGCTGCCTCCTAATTGGAGATACTTCTTCATGAGGGAAAAAAAAATAATAAAAAAAAGCACCTCTGCCAGGATATTTTATACACTTTTTTAAAAAAAAAAAAAATAAAAATAAAAAAAAAAATAAAAAAAAAAAAAAAAAAAAAAAGGGCTAAGCTTTGGAGAAGTATGTGAAAACTCTAAATGGAGCACACAAAGCAAACAGAAGTATTTCAATCTTTTAAACAGTGCCTTGATTTTCGGCAAATCTCTATAGATCTTTATTGGTGGAAGGAGTGTCTTGTCGTGCTGTGAAATAAGTATTTTCTTACCCAGCAGATGGTGTAAAGACATTAAGTTAGTTGTCTCTGCAGATGTTAAAATGACAAAATGTGTCAAAGGACCTAGGACAAATACACAAAAGGGACGAGAAACCTAGAGGGCTGCTGAATCCCTCACTTGAGCAAAAGGTTTTAAACTGCCAAGATTGGAATTGACTATGACACAGCTTAGTCACTCCCCATAAAATACTCTCTTGAAAAAGTACAACTCCACCAGTTCCTAAACCATGTTTTTCCTGAAAGGTCTGGTGAGGCCAGTAACCAAGAGCAGCAGACATTATCTTGGCAAGGAGTTATTTCTTTGCCTTAAGCCTTATAAGAAAGAAGTTTTGTTTTGTAATAAGGAATATTACCCAAGAACATGGAGCGCTTGTAAGTCTAGTTTCTCTCTTAAAGACCATTCCTGCTGTGCCACTGAAATTGGTGGCAGCACTGTAACTGCCACTTCCTTGGCACCCGCTGCTTCTGCAAATGCATGCAAGATTTCAAGTTTTAGGAGCTTGTTTAGGAAGCTGCGCAGGCTGAAGTCTCAAAAACAACAAAAGCAAAACCATACATAACACAATGCAGGAAGTTATTGAAAGCACAGCAGCTTTTAACATAGTGAGTTGCAAGCACTGCACCTTTAGTCTACTTGAACACTACAGTGTAAACTTGAGTTAAGCTTTAGTCTGCAGACTATTTACCATCCATGAAAATCCTAAAGGTCCAGTCTACAAACAAGTAGGAGGCATTCCTAGAGAATGTTCTGTAAAAGCTATTTCTTCAGCTGCCTCAAAGCTGCTGACAGATCCCAGCAGGAACAGCACTAGACTTTCTTTAGGTCTTCCTAACTGAAGGAAGCCAAACTGGGCTATTTCCCCTCTATTTGCTTTTAACGTTTGGTCCACACCAAACATTGAGGCAACCAGACCAGTTTCATGCTTGCTCTGACAGCAACAAACAGCCTCAAACTATACTCAACACAGCCCTTTCCATCCTCTGTACACTACAGCTGTCATTCCTATTTCCAGGAATGTCTTTTGCTGTCATATAGAACAAGATGGCTAAAAAAACAAACTCCTTGACTGATACACAAAACAGTGCTGTTGGTGATTTTGTGTTCACAAAGCAATCAAGAAACCCACATTCCAGTAGACACCTAACTGCACAGTCCTGGAGAGATATAATTTGCTTATACACACAGCATCGTGACCCCTCAGAGACCTGAATATTTATCTGCAGTGGTCCAAACATTAGATATAAAGACATTATTTCCCCACTTTGGTCTCTGTAGGATCTCATTGTTCAAGACAACTCACAGCATGCCCACTGCATAAAGACCACCTGCAGTTCAGCACTAACACAGCAGTTCAGGAAACTTTCATTAAATTCAGAATTACTTTAGTACTCTCTTTTTAGTAGATTCTTCACCCAGGAATCAAAAGATCTGAGTCAAAAGTTCCTTTCTCAGCCCAGTCTTAACACCAAAAAAAGCTTACTTTTGGTGTGGAAGTAATGTCATCTCACTTTAAACATCTACCTAACCCTTTTAGTTAATGGAGGAACATCTAAAGGATGGAAAGGAGGAACATCTAAGAGGAACATCTAAAATGGGTCAGAAATGTTGTTCCATTCCTTGAGCATACAGGGGGGTCTAGACAACTAACCAACATTAGCCATACGTAGCCATTTAAGTTTTGCCAATCTGAGTTCTGGCATGATGGCCCCTCAGCTTCATTATGCATCTTTGGCTCTGCTTGTGACAGAAGCTTAGACCTCCTCTTGCATAATATTTTCTACCAGAGCAGGATTTTGCAGCACCTATGATTTCCTATGTGCTATACCTAGTCTGACAAGGTCAGGCGACAGCACATCATTTATTGAAGAGAATATGCCAGCCAAAGCTGGAGAGGACATTTTGAATTCTGTTAATGCCCATCCCTAACTCTTTTCCTACTGTCACTGCAACCTGTTAAAGGTGAAGGAGGAGATTATAGTGCTACTAAATTCAATCCCTTTAAAACCTTTTGAGATCTTCAGATGAAATGCCTAATGTAAGTGCAAAGAAGCAGTGCCATTATGATCCTTTCAAGTATAAATTATAACCACTTCAGAAGAAGTTTCACATCTTTTTATATATCTTTATATCTGTTTCTAATTGCAAATCCTCCTCTTTGACTTAGGCTGTCTTCAGTCAGTAATCAGCTGACCTTTCTGAGGTGTCCTTTTAAGTCAGATGCCAGAAAATGGAGGGGGGGCTGGGAAGGGGGAAACACCTTAAAAGGAAAGGGAAGAAATGAAATGTGAGGAAGAAAGATGAGCTGTAAAAGACTATCACTTTCTGTCCTCTTAGCAATTGCATCCAAGACTATTTTTCACCTTGAGATGGGTTTTGTTTTTTCCTGTGTATTGTCACTTGGTTGGCTTTTTTTTGCAAGTCTTTGGGAATTAGAGACAGACTGAAACTTTGAAATTTCTGCTGAGTAAAAGGCAAATGTAATTTTGCTAACTATGTACTGGGGAACTAGTTCAATAGAAACCAGCAGGGTCAGCAACAGCCTTTTAGTGAAGAGTGCTGAAAATGCTGATTTCTCAAGGCAGAAAATTAAGGCTGACCAAAATAAACAAAAAATCATCTTGTAGAATAATTTCACAAATTGATTTTCTGAAGTTATCAAACCATCTGCTATTATCTATATCTTCCTATGTATAAGAACAGACCCTTCTATATTTGAGATGTTAAATGCCCAAGTGAGTCCAAACCTAGATCATCATTTTTCAAATAGGAATTTTAATTAGATTTATAAGCACTTTTACATTCCCAAGTGAAAGAAGCAGTGTGCTTTAGCAAAGAATTAAGTCCCAGCATGTTAATTATAGTGGGGCGTTAGGCTGTGTGTGTCAGGTTGGATTATTCCAGCCTATGTATGTTCGCTATTTACTCTGACCTCCTGACATACAGCACAAACAGGAGCTATAATGCAATCCTTGAGGTTGAGTCTAACAAGCCATTCCCTGATACAGAGATGGCTCTGAAATAAATGTCAAGTCTGATGGAGTAGAAATATCAAACTTCCAGTTCTAAATAACCTAGTTATGTTCAATTAATCGAAGAAGGTAACTCTAATTAGTTAAAAAACAAGCACAAGGGGGAAAAAAAATGGAAAGACTAATATTCTGAACAGACCCTTAACAGCAAACTGCACTTAATTTTTCCTTTTCATTTGGCCTTTAAATTTGACTGTTGCCAGCTAATGAGCTCTTTCCAATCCAACCTGCCACCAATCAGGCACTATCTTCAAGGTGCAGTTCCACAGACGGACATATTCTTCCAAGAGTATCTAATGATATTTGGCTGCCCAGCTCTCATGATATTCTGTTTTTATTTTCCACCTGTGCCAAGATAAGGCACAAAAAGGAAAGAACCCACCACATTCTCAGATGTAGATGGTACATCTGCAACTGCTTGCCTGTCTATAAATTTGATGGCAGGGGAAAGGAGGGTTAGGGCATGCATTTCATCTTACATACACCAACATACAAATGAATAAAAAGTGCACCAACTTTTCATTTTTAAATGTATTCAAACCCACAAATATTTTCAGAGCTCCTAACAAACAACTCTGATAAAACAGCTGCAGAGTGCAATTACTGGATATGAGGGGAAAAAAAAATCTCAAAATTCTGATAAGTACAGTGTGTAAAACTTAGGAGAAAACATCCCTTTCAAACAGAAATGCTTAATGTTTTATATTTCCTAGTATATGAAATGTTATTTCAGGAGAGAACCATTCTGAAATATACACCAATGATACGAATTTACCATTTAGGAAAACCCCCAGCAATTAAATCAGACAGGATGCTGATGTCTTGCACAGGCAGGAGCCTTCATTAAGTTAAAATTCATATATAATTGTCCTAAGAGCAGTCATTTGGTTGAAAACCTCAAGCTACTTTCATGAGGCTGCTCAAACTATATTTGCTCATACTGTTTAAATCCACAGTGCTTGCAGCTCTCAAGAGCTCATATTCCCTTTTGTGTTGCAAAGTGGTGGTACCCTCTGCCACAGATGTCAACGGCAGTTTTTTCTAAGGTTTTTAGCTCTCCTCAGCACCATTGAAACAAACTGAAACTGATTTAAAGACAACAGAGACAGAACAGCTGTAACATTTCAGCTCCAGGAACTTTCCTTTGAGCGTGCTGCATTCTTCGTTTTATGTGGATTCTCAAGTGACAAATCAAAGAGGAGGGAAAGAGGCCAGGGTAACAGAGTGAGAAAGCATATACCAAAAAGGACTTCCAGAAACAGTCTGTGGTTTATAAGTGGCCTCAGATACTGAGATTACTTACATATGAGTCTTCTGGAAAGCAGCATCTTCTGGCGTAAACTACCTCTTCAGAGCAGGGATTCCAGCAGCACAGCCCATGGACTGTGCACAAAAGCATTGCCATATAGTCCATGCTGGAACTTTTTCATGTGGCTCCTTCTGATGGACATGGAGACACAGCAACTAAAGGGTCTGTGTCCATTGTTGCCAGTACCTGTCTTTACATCTAGGTACTCCAGGAGGTAATGCCTATAGTCAGTGTAACCCATAGAAGAGCCATCCCACAAAACTCTGGACTGTGCCCCAGCCGTACAACCAGATCCTGTATGCTCCCCCAGTTACATCTATTACTCTGCTTGGCAGGGAGAAACTGTTGCATCAACCTTTTCCAGGGGTATTTATGTCTTTTGGAAAAAAGCTTCTGTCTCTGCAAGGGCAGAAAAAGAAAAGTAATCCTTTCCTGATATGCAGATAGGAAAATGGATTGAGGAATTTTACTTCTCCCCTAAATGAGCTTTTATGATTTGCCTCTGCCCGAGAAAGCTCTAAGTGGTGATCATATTTCTTTTCTAGTAAAAAAGCACAATTTACTTACAGTGGAGCTGGACTCTGCTATCAAGTAGTGGCACACAGGCCTTTAAATGCTAACTTTCCATTCTTGCTCTTTTTGTGTTAATGCTTTTTACCAACATGCTCTCATGCACACAGCCTTTCACTCCCTGGTTTCCCAAAATATTTTTAGGAACCTTGTTTGGGATACCTTCCCTCTCTTGCTAGTACTGAATGCTTTCACTAGAAACATGGAACAAAAGTCATCCACGAGACAGAACTGTGTTGAATCACAAAATATCTCTGAGACATGACTATGAAAAAATCAGAAATTTTTTCACCCTTAACAAGCTGCACACATTGTGTAAAAATAGCTTATCTCAAGTTTATCTATCAAGTTAAATTTCATAAAATTGGACCTTGAACAAAGGGACATCAACTGCATATAATCAGTGCAAAGCAAACTCTTCAAGTGTCCATTGCTTCAAGTTTTCCAAGCCTCCTAAAGACCTGAATCATAAGTTCCCTTGTTTGTATCTGTTAACAACAATATAAATTATTCTTTCAGCTGTGCACCATTAAGGTTGTCAGAGGATCACAAACCTCTTGAACCTATGTTGGAGTTCCTGGAGCCCGCCCGAGACAGCATTTCAAGCTGATCACATGCAAAACCTTACTGAGAGTGGTCCAAGCCAGATCTTGAACTCAGATTGCTCGTACTTTCTAGATTTTTATTGTGATACTACTTGCAATCATAAGGGAAAAAGAAACCTGGAATATACTCAGTGTTTATTGCACTTTATATCGCTAAAAATGAACCACACTGAAGATAAGGTAAAGATAACTTGGACAGTTAACGCAACTTATCTGGTTAGATAAGTAGGAGATGAAAGCCAGTTACTTTTTAATACCTCAGGCTTTAATAATAAAGTAATAAGATGCCTGGAGAAAAATTCAGATTTTGGGTCACCAGAACTTGGCTAAAATATAGAACAAAAGGACATAAGAATATATTTTTTTTGTTCTTTATAAATGTCACAAGACTTCTGTTTCCCGAACTGTCTCCTACTTCATTCCAAAATGTATTCCAACATGTAACTGAGCATGCAGAGTCCAAACTCTCTGCCGTCATCCTGTATTACCCTATTAGATTTGTTCTGTATTAGATGTGACACCTTGCCTTTGCAAGTTAAAGATAACACTATATAGTGTTTCTCATAATTATACTGCTGTTTGATATCACTGCAGAAGAAAATGAAAGCTACATCCTGTAGAATCATTTGTGACATATTTCCTTAGTTATGCAGATGGATACACTACACAGAAAAACAATATGTGCTAATACAGCCTGGAAACAAATATTTTCTCAAGATTAAAGAATATGAATATGCTTATGAGACATCAATAGGCTATCCAGAAAAACAATTTCTTTTAACAGAAGGATCTTCTGGTAAGAGGAACCCATATCAAGAAGCAATTTACAACAGCATACATTTCTCTTGCATGGTCACGTAAAAGTTAAACCAGAAAGACTATCATTTCCCTTTGTCCTATGTCCTTTATACTAATAAACCTGTACAAATTCCAACTTTGCCACTATTATTTAACGCAACTGAGCATTACAGATAAGCTGTAAAATCTGTACAATTAATGACTGTATGCTTTACCTTGTTGATAAAGGATTAGTACCTCTTTTTTTTCCTTATATTCCTTGTATATAAGGAAACACAAGCAAAACATTCGCAAAAATTTTTTTGATATGTTCTTCCCTTATGTGCAAAATGAAATTAGGTAAGCAAAATATATTTCTTTGGCAAAAAACCTGCAGGTGAAAGGCAAAAAAAGAAAAAAAAGTCACATTAAAAATACAACTATTTGAATTATATTTCAGCTGCTTGTGAAATACACAATCTGGGCTCAAATAAGTTCCCATTTCATTAGGTTGGGACTACATCTTATTTTTTAACAACAGATCCTTCTATAACCATGAAAATAGGTGCTACAATGCAACACTGAGTACAAAGGTGTCACGTTTTTCTCTAATAAAACAGAGCTTTATAAACCTGAAGTCAACATAATGTCTGCTAATGGTTGCAATAGGAGAAGGGCTACTCAGAGAGACAAATGATAACAACTGAGCTTGTACAAAGCAGAATTGCATGCTCCAAGCCCTCCTCTTCGAAAAAGCAAAGCTGTTTGTGAGGCCCTACCCTGCCCCACACAGGCAAAGCAGCAGAACATTGCCAAGGGCTGGAGAAATGGCTGTCTTGCAACGAGATTTTACGTTCTCTAAAATCAATAGCAATTCAGCTGCAAGAGTACAATCCAGTTATGTTCTATCATCTTCCCTTATTATCATCATTCCTGAGAGCATCTGAAGCTTGTCGGTCTTCTGTTTGACATCTGGCTAAAAGAATAATCAAGAGAGCTCCAGCAGGCAGAAAAATGATTCCCTCCAGGATTGCTCAGCCTCCGAAATGGGACATACACGGACCAAACTTTTTATTTCTTGGCATGTTAGAAGAAAGGTAAATAAGAAAGCCTTTTAAAAATGAATGAGAGGAATACTAGGATCATGTTTTCACATTCTGGAATGAATATTATCTTTTAACATCATTTCCCAGAAGTTGGCACATCATAACTTTAAAAAAATTTTTTGGTAGTTACAACATAAATCAGAAGGAATACCTGAACAGCAGCACCCATCTCTGCAGTTCAGATTATATTTAGCATTAAAGATTAGATAGAGATGATAGCATACCTTTTATTTTGGTGATCTGAACTGCAAAAGTAAAAAAAACGCACACAAGGGAAAAATTTTCTTTTTACTGCCTTCTGATCTTACAATTGTACTGCTCTGCATTGTATGAACAGTAATATACAGCATAAAAGAAATCTGACTAACTGGGAAAAGAAAATAAAAAACCCCCCGGAAATAAATTATAAAAGCCTGCAGTATCTACAGTATGTTTTGTTTGTCTGTTTAATGAATTAAAATGCCCAAGGAAGACCCAAAGGGTGAAATGACCACTCTAAGTGAATTCAGAAGACCAAGAATATCTTTCAGGAAGGATTCTGAATGACAGTTGTGGTTTTGAGGTGTGGTTTCAAGAGTGGCTCGATACACAGACTAGAGATGTGACTCT
The DNA here is from genome assembly GCA_038380795.1 of Pyrocephalus nanus. Taxonomy (NCBI): domain Eukaryota; kingdom Metazoa; phylum Chordata; class Aves; order Passeriformes; family Tyrannidae; genus Pyrocephalus; species Pyrocephalus nanus. The sequence goes on along the minus strand of CM076266.1, from coordinate 33,922,858 downwards.
GCCACACACTGTGATCCTGCCCGGTATCAGCCTCAAGCCATTATCAGCCACATGCTGGGCGGTTTATGTGAGAGGAGTTAGTAATGTCTACTCCATACACTAGAGACTGAGCAAGCATAATAAAAACTCACATGATAATGATTTTTATTTGGCAGCTAATGTGGGTTTTATTTGTCTAGCAAAAGTAAATTCTGCTAGTGGTGATGCCTGGAGCTGATTCTTCCACCACAGGATATTAGCAACTTTCTCAGCCAGAGCGGTGGTTATTCTCACGTGTTAGAAATATGATAACATAGTCCCATGAGACTAAAGTCTATGTATGTAAATATCCCCAGCAATTTGATTTTCCTGAGGAACTGACTGTTTGTCCCATCTCACCTGTCTCCTTTCTTTTTCTTCACATCCTTTTCACATATGCCTTATTCTCTTTCTTTCCTCTGTTTTTTGGTTTATCTCAGCCTTTTGGGAGACCATCCCTCTCACATCTTCACTCAATGTGATAAGAACCAGTGAACTCCCTCACTGTTTGCAGACTCTACTTTTCTCCTTCTCACAGGTTACATTTCCTCTTCAGCCCTGCGTCCACCTGAGGTCACTCACTCCTCAGTTCTGCAAAATTCTGACTCACAAAGCCCAGCCCTTAGGCATCTCCATATTAAATACAGCCACCAATAACTCCATGTTCTGAACCCCAGCCTTGGTTAAGAATCATGGTTAAAAATCCAGAGGCGTTGTTAAATTTATTACGATGTCCAGGAATAAAATTAGGCATGAAAACTCAAGAAGATGAGAGAATCCATTTGTACCCTGGGCCACATAACATCTCTTTATCAAGTTCTTTGATTCACAGTCTGAGAAATCTGAAGGTCTTAAGTTCTTCAAAACAAAACATGAAAAAAAAAAACAAACCCACAAAACCCTAGAAAAAACTTCTCTTGTGCAATAAAAACAGGGACTATTAATGGACTGTGCTTATTTTTGCAACCCTATTGGATTTTGAAATAATTAAACCTTGAAATTTTATAGACTTTTTGATATTTCTCATATATATCAATTTGGAATGCACATTTACAATGAAAAGCATCATTACAAAATCTACAGCTTTTTCCCTAAGCAGAAGGCACTTTTTTGCATATCATTCTTCCCCTCACAAATATCAAGCTTAGTATTTTCATTCTTGAGTCCCCTAACTCATTGTATAACTTTGTGATCAGTTTTTGACTGCAGATTTTGCTCTGGACTGAAACATGTCACTTCAGTCAGATTAACTTTTTCAGCCACAGAGGGCTAGTGATACTAAGTGCTACTGCTAGTGATTACAGGAAAGAAGAACTGAACAAAGGAAATAATACAATCTGACAATTTTTGGTTTGTATTTAACTTTTCATACATTCTTAATTACTAAAACAATTTCAGCGAATGGTTATTAACATAAAACTGACTTGTGCATTAGGAAAATCTCCTTTCTGTAAGTCAGATAGGTCTTTCATGAAGTCTAGTCCACTGCCTAATCAATGACAGAATTATCATTAACTTGGTAGCATTAGCATTCATTATCATAAACTTTGTCTATTCCTTAATTACCTGTAATTAACTTCCATTGAAACTTCCCTCACACAAGTCCTGCTTTATTGACCGTGCTCTCCAACTCATGTAAATAACCAAGCATGGTTCAACTTGTAAATTTTAAAATTGGATAGATACACAATTTTAAATGTTTTCAGCAAATAACATCAGAAAGCAAAGATTAATGTATGCTTTCTTGAAGCACATTATCTTCTCTCCAGGGCACTCCCATTAGTAAAATCTTGAAAATTCACATGATGAATATGAAAGATCACTGTAGTGGTGAGTAGTGGGACTCTGCTGGCCAGTCCATGAAGAGATTACTTAGATATCCATCTAAAGCTGCTAAAGCTGTGCCAGTTTGCTGCAGCAGGCAGTAATAACCACACAAGACAGATGAAAGGATTATATCTGATCTTTAAAGAATGGGTAATGAAGATCTATAATAGAAGAGTCCACAAGAAAATCTTTGAAATGGCCAAAGCTCAGGAAAAAGAATTGGGTAAAAAACCCTCAAATAACGTCAAATCCTAGAGACGAAGGGAAAATTCTACTTTCACTATGGATGTGCTCCTGCTCATCTAGCACTAATTTTTTATTGATTAGGTATCAGATCTAATTCAAATATCTCTGTGAAGCCAATAGACTAAAAGACAATTCTGCAGAATATGATTAATTTTATTATAAGACCAGCTGGGCAGAGTGTCACCAGCCAGGGCCCGTCTACCACCCTGAGTTGGGGAGCGGGACAGATCCCAAGGTAGTGGCCAGGTCCAATCAAGAGTCCAAGTCATAAGGCAATGATCAGCCAGCTCCAAGTTCAAGCCAAGAAGCCAGTGCACAGGTTGAGGTCTGCATCAAGGGGATCTGTGGGCAGGTGGGGCATCACTGCACTGTGCTAGAGACCAGTGCTCGGGCTAAAGACCCTAATGGGGTAAGACTGGTCATTAAGGTGTATTAGTGGACTCAGGGCCCCGGTACAATTATAGCTTTCCACAGATTTACAAAGACCTGAAGTTTAGTCCATAATACAGTGCAACACACAGACATTATTAAGGAGGTGGGGCACTTGCCTCTTACTGGTTGTACCTTTAAGCACTACCTTAGTCCCACCATTTAAAATGGTTTCAACATTCCCAAGTAGTCTAATACTTACCTCATTTGCTTGATCAAGGGTTCTGACAAAACTGTTCCACGTTTCTCCTTTTATTTCTGAATACTCATCTTTAGCTGTGCATTAAATCAACTTGACTCTTTTTCTGTCTATTCCAAGTTTGAGGCAGTTTGGGGAAGCTGGCTCAGATGTTTGTCAAGTTGTTCTATAATAATTAGAGAGAACAAGACTTTATTGACCATATGCCTTTCCTGAGTGATGATTCTGAATTGAATTACACAAGAAAAAATAACCAAAGTACTTATTTGTAATTATAATTTTCTCCTTTTCTAAACTGACGTGAATTTGCTGTTCCAAATATTTCAGTATAACCTGGAACTAGATCCCATTTTTGAGCACAAAAAACAAAAGTTCAAGTATTTCTTTTTAGATGAGGACATCAATTTTCCTAACCCAAAATATATCTGCATAAGTTTTCCAATGTGTTTCATCTGATAACCAAAATGCAATTCTATACTTTTAGGTCAGCCAAGTTCTGGTGTCATTTTCTTTTTCTAAATGCCCAGAAAGCACAGTCACTTTTCATGTATAAATAGGAGAATCATTTGCTGCAGTAGCATAGTCAAAACAAGCAAGATTACATTCAAAGATGAATGAAACATGAAAGTTAGTATCAGGCAAAGATACCTGTACAAACTTTATTTTACTATTTGTCTCCCACCAGTGTCAGCAATAGGCTGCTTACTTACCAAATATAGAGGTCATCCCATCCTTGTGTTTCAAGGAGGCATTCACATTAAACTAATTACATAGAGTTTGATCACCTAGCCCATTTTTATTCTGCACAATGTCCTTCATGTAGATAGGGTTTAAAACAGAAAGCTTATTTGTTTTATCATTAAAATCACTCCTAAGTCTATCAAGGCAAAGAAGTGAGAGTCTCAATAATACTTTTAAGCCAAGGAACTTTAAATTAAGTTCCTTCCACCAGCATAAAGTGGGCTGAAGGGACAGTTCTGTGAACTCATTTTAAATATTCTGTTCTCAACCAGAGTGTATTTTAACAGTCTTTGGTCAACCAAAAGCCTGTTTAAATAGGATAGTAATTAAGACAACTCAGTGAAGAATAACTGTAAATCATTGAAATGACCGGTATTTAAAGAAAATTCTGTGCTTTTGATTCAGTGGATTCCATGAACGGAATTTACCTAGAGACAAAGGAAATTTCCCCACAGTCCTTCTCCTAGAAAAGCTAATGAGCTTTCAGAGACAGGGGGGAAAAAAAAAAGCGCTAGAGAAAAGATTGACATGAGGTTAAAATGTCCTGGTCATAACTCATATCCTCAGCACAGTCCAATCCTGAAACGATCACAACCCTAAAGTACAATTATTAATGTTATCTAAAGAAATATTAGCAATATCCAGAGTGAAATAAAAATGAGGGTTTGTCAACTGTTGTTTTCAGCACTTGACCTGGGGAACAGTGGAAAGACAAGGACTAAAGCAAAGTGGCTCCTGAAAAACACATTATAGTGAATCACAGCCTCAATAATAAATTTTCCTAATCTTTTTAAATCTTCCTTTTTGATGTAATTTCTTACAAATGTTTAGCTTACTCTTTTAAATATTTTAGATATATTGAGTGGAAGAGTCACAGGGAAAATGGACTCTTCTGAGCAACTGTTCTCCTCAGATCCCTGACACACCTCTTTGGGCTCCTCCTTTCCTATTCACACTTTGTAGAACAAAGACTAGAAGAAATGTCTCTAGTTCATTCAGAGCAACAAAAAGCTCAAGCTGAGTCACAGATATGCCAACCAAGCCCTAGAAAGCCAATCTCAAATATTTTGAGGTTTCCCTGAGATCTTGGAACCTATTTCCAGAGTGCCAGTATATCCAGGAAAGCATATGTATGACGGCTGTGACTGCATATCTTGCAGCAGAGCAAGAGCAGCAGGAGCTGAAAACTGCAGAGACACTTGTTCTTGTGAGTGCAAGGCTGAGCAAGGACACTCATCCTGGACTCATTTCACAGCCTTGCTGCTGGCTTCCTGCCAGAGGTCAGGCAAGTCAGCAAAATGCTGTGGCCCAGTTCCCCACCTGCACAACAGGGTCATTTCCTCTGTTCTCCCACACACATTCTGTCTACCGCAGTAACAGCTGGTGCCTCAGCAGCAGCACCTCTGCTGCCACAAATGCCCCTCTCCGTAAGCCTGCCTGAATTGGAACCAGGGACCTACATTGTGGATGGAGGGACCATGTGAGACACTGGATTATTATATTAAGTATTGGCTTGGAACAACTCCAGCGTGTGTGTCTGGGAGAAGGGACAGGTTGAATTCCATGAAGGTGGAGTAGTGCCCTGTTCCACACTCCAGCCCCTTCCAGTCTTCTTGGGCAACGCTGCAGCAGCCAGCAGTCACCAGCACATCAGGAGCACTGCCCATACCACACCCCCTGGAGCCCCTGACCCAGCCCCAGAATAGCTTGCACATCTGAAATCCTGCTTGGGGCAAATGGCCACAGGGAGCTGGTGCAGATAAAATCAGCACCATGTGACCATCACATGGTTGTGACCCTACCATCTAGACACATGGAAGCTGGAATTGCACAGGACTCCAGGTGGTAGCTATAATTCTCTCTCTCTCTCTTCCACTCCCCGCCCCCTTCTTTGCTTTTTCTTCTTCTTCTCTTAATCTCCTTTCTTGATATTTGGAAACTTACAGCCAGTGGGTTGGATTTTGTTAAGTTGTATGGCTTAGCGTGTGCTAGGTCAATGCTTTGTGGAATGCTTTATTTTGATTGAATGTTGCTCTTTAAACTTTTGCCAAGTTCCCTTAATTTTCTAAAGTTTGCCAGCAAAAGCGTGTAATTATTTGACCTCCTGAGAAAGCTGAGTACCATCTTTTCCTGTGCACTCTCTCAAGGTATAAAAGAACTGAAGACATTTTTCATAAATTCAGTGGGCGAATTTTTTGTGTATTTTTAAAGTAAAACCTCTTTGATAAGCTCAGAGTGTGAGACTGGACTCTTACAGACCATCACCCAAAACCAGTGGGGAACATATGTTCCATGAGATAGCACGTGCAAAGCCTCACAGGAACTGGTAAACAGCAAGAGGTTGGTGAATGGGCCTGTCAACCAGTGTCGGGATAACTTGGACCATGTAGAAAGAGGAAATGGGTAACCATCTGCAGAGAGAAACTACAGGTGTGACACACACCTCCTGACATAAGCTACCTCAAAGGAGTTTCCTAACACCTTTCTAGAAACCACAGTTGTAACTCAGAGTGACCATCCACTTCTGAGTCAGTGTACTGCACTGTACTCGCTGTTGTGCCAGCTGTGTGCAGGTGTGTGACCTCTGAAAAAGAGTACATGAATGAACAGTGCTAATAGGTTTCCACCAGTAACATCTCAAGTCTACTAATGAAGAAAACAAATTTATAAGGGGTGTTCTAAGAAGTCTGGTTCTCTTTCCCCAACCCCTGCCCCAGACTTGTTCCCCTTTCACAAGGGAAATTCACAACTCTTCATCAGGTGTATTTGAAGTATGTAACACAATATGGTCACAGTCCTTTTAAGACCACAGGATGCTACTTTTACATCGTGGTCATTGCAGTATTATTATTATTCCTGTCAGTGGCAGAAAAGGGTTGTAGTTCAGGAAAAAACAGTAGTCTCAACTTCAATTTACTATCTTGATTGATACATAGTGTAATCTACTTCACTTGTAAACAAGCATTTGTTCTGAGCTTTTATGAAAGGGTAGTGAAATGCTGTAAGATAGTATTATGATGCAGACAAATAGGAGAACAGAATTGGGTTGCACAAGCATTTCCAGATTGATGAACTGTGCAATTTGCTACCTTATTGCTCCTTAACAGAGGAGGTTTAGCCATTACAATAAAGTAATTCTTTCATTTTCAGAAAAAAAAAAAAAAAGTCATATCAGGGCTATTTCAACCTATTAAATGAAGTCAGCATTTGGGAGGGGAGGTTAAGTTTACTGTTCTGATGCCAGGGACTGGAACCAATAAATACTAAAATACAAATCTAATAGGGGATAAGTCATTCATTTTGATGAACCAACCTTCATAATGTAGATCTATCAAATAGCAGCATGTTTATGTCCTTGCACTATCCTTAGGTATCCAAGCAAGGTCAGCAAGGGAAGCAAGAATAGCAAAAGAAGCAGCTGGAGTTTTGGAGGTACATCTGGAACTTTGCTCATCTACGCAATTTCATGCTGCTCAGTCCAATTCACATATCTGAAATCAGAAAATAACAAAGATTCACATTTGACACTTTGGGCATGTTCACAAGTTAAAATAGTTTTTAAATCAATAGTAACAATATGCATTTATTTGAGATAACAAAACCTTTTTACTTTTATAAGCCAGTAAAAAATGAGCTCATTTTTTAGATAAAATTTCTTGAAGTACCTTGATGCCCAAAAGTGCTTTCAGGGTTCTCATAGTCCAAGAAAGAACTGTACAATAGGAGTAAAAATTGTAGACATCAAAAGAAAATGTTTATCTTCAAAAAATAAGTTTGATTCTTACACAGAATTCTAGATTTTTGAGGGGAATAGTTCTTACTGTTCCTCCTCCTCCACCCAACTAATGCCATTTACAAAGTGTAGCAGGACAGACAGCTCTAAACCTGACTTCAGTTTTCATTCCTTTGCTGATATTTTCATACTTAGGTCAGAGGATTATGCTAATACAAAATCATGGCAGAGAAATTAAATACAGAGAGGAATTTTAACAAGTAGCAATGCATCTCCCCATGTTCTCTGTCGTACTGGCAGAATGAACAGCTAATATCTGTACTTAAAAATGCCTCCAGTGTTACTCATATACAGCAGGGGTAGGAATTTCCTGATTTTTTCATACTTACAACCATATATGCTATCAGGCTGCCTTTTCACGCATAATGCTCATGTGGGTTTGATTATAATTATAGATCATAATGTCCAAGTTCTAAGTAACATTTTTCAGTAGTGGATTTCAAAGGATATCAGAAAGGCAGCCAGCATTTTTATTCTCCTTTTATATGTAGGGGAACAGATTCAGAGTAGAAAAGTGACTTATACCAGCTCTCTTCACCCACCAATACACAGTAGATAAAGCAAAGTTTTACCATAATAGCTAATCTGTTATCAAAAATTGTTAAAAATGACAGAGAAAACACTTGGATATTGCAAAGAGTTAAATATTTGCTCTGTTCTGACAGCAGGAAAAGTATTTTCATGTCTTTGCCCACTGAGCTGATGTAAGAGATTACCTAGCTAGGGGCAGCAGTATTTTTTAACCAGCAGACAGATTATCTGACAGAGGTCTCCATCCTGCTCCCTCTAAGAGTAAATTAGGAGAGAAAATGAGAAGTTTTAGCAGTACAGAGACAGATAAAAGCCTGGGAAAAAATAAAATAGTATGCTCAGCAAAAGCAAAGGGCAATATGAATCATAAGACAACTGAGAAATCAATTCAGCCATGAGATTGTCCAGTGAAGCACATTTGTCTGAAAAGCAGAGTTAAAAGAAGGTTTCCAATTTCAAACTTTCCACCAGGGAACTTCTCTCAGCCCTAGGACAGGTCACTCTCTGGTGGAGCTTGCCAAGACCACGGTTTGGTCCTTGAGTCCAGAACATACAATAATAGCAGAGAAGATAATTAGAAACTCCGATTTATCTATTATCTTTCATACAACTGCCTGGATTTTCAAAACATATTCCTTTAACTTTTTTTTTTTTTTTTTTTTTTTTTTTTTTATGCAAAAGTATAGAAAGTGGCAATGGTGTCAACACCAAGCATGTCCAGGCTCAGGTGATGAGTTCAAAGAAACCATCCAGGAATCACTTTCACTTCCTGGCTGAATAAGCCAGCAACTCATTTGCTTTTAAGGGTCAGCATCCAAAAAGGCAGTGAGGGTCACCCAGATCTGGTCTACACCACCAGTGGATTACACAAAACCATGTACATCCGGCCACAGGAAAATAAAGGAAAAGCAAGGCTAGGCTGAAAAAGAAAAAAATATCTCACATTAAATGTGTGGGGTGAATTGTACAAGTAGGAGGGGACATCTATTGCAGGGGGCAAATAGGAGTGGGGCTTTTTCTAAATGCTGTTGGCACAGCTCATCTTCCCAAAGATTCAGGTACCAGAGCAGTAGCTAAAGGAGTAGTGGGCTGAACACATTGGCCCTGATTTGAAATCTGATTACATCAATAGCAGCATTACATCTGGCATCAAGAGTTTTTGGATCACACCCAAAATCAACAGCAGCTTTGAACTGGAACAAACTTTCATCATTACATAGATCTTCCTTGGGCTCCATCTTTTCCAGTTTTATTTAACACAGAATGACAGCCCCCTTTGCAAATTAAACAGCTGGGGAACAAATTAGCCAGATCTACTTACGGCATAGAAAATTAAGAACGTAGGTTAGTATTTTGCAGTATCAGTGAGAAAGCTCTATAAGTTTTCAAATTAAATTAAAAATCACCCAGTGAGTCGGTCTCACTGTTCAGTGTGTTCACACCTCCCAGCACACTGATGTCTAAACTCAGCAGGAATACAGAGCACAGACCAGCAATGCCCCTTGATTCTGAGGGGGTTTGCTCCAACTGATGCCACATATACTCAGTAACCTTTCTCACAGGACAAAACTAGCTTCACTTAAGAGAACGGAGAAAAATGCAGTTTAGTAAAAAGACAGAGGGAAAGGATGGAAAACACGAGGCAAGAAAGAGTGAAGGGATCATTTAGCTTCACAGAGGAATTGCACACAAAGTTAGCGTGTTCACATGTATTTACTGAAATACAAATATGTGAGGAATACCAACTGTATTTTTTGTCTCCGATTCAGGAGTGAAAGTGCAAGGAAGAATGTGAGGCAAGGAAATGTCAGAGAAAGGGTAAAAATGAGAGGTCTCAATGGATAAAGCAAAGAACTACTGGGAAAGAAAACTGGATCTTGAAAGACAAATGTGGTAAGAGAGACCCAGTAAGGAAAAACACCACCAGGTGAGAAAAAGACAGTACGGGGAAAAAAAATAGTACATTATCACTTAAAAATTGTCATAACATATACACAGAGCAGGGCTGACAAAGATTCCCTATCAATGTTCATTCTGTCATTGCCTAACTTTTTTTGGCAAGTGCTAAACTTTGCAACCTTAACGTCCTTTTAATGTTATTTTTGCATGCTTACAACACCTTATCTGAGAGGCTGAGACTTACCCATCACAACTGCAGTTTTCAGATTTAAATGCTTCTGGAGCGACCAGAGCATAAAAGTGTGTCAAAACAATCCTTTTTCATGCCCAGCTCACTTGGAGCTAAAATGCTCTTCTTTGAAATGCTTTGGAAAAGATCTCACTTCTGAGAGAAGAACAAGCATGAAAAATTGCATACCAAGAAGCAATTTGGGAGGATGTTTTAAACCATGTACAAAGATAAATTAGAATGAAAGAGACATATCGTTTGTGCCATCTAAATTGTGGAGTACCCCCATAAATACAATACATTTCCCAGTAATCCCTAGGAAAGACACCTCCAATTACAGATTTCACTTAAAAGATTTAAAAAGAACTTCTGCAATGTAATCCATGGTTTGGAAGTTTTTGGACTTAGGAATTGCACAACATCCCTTTTTATGGATGGAATCCAAACATGAGACATCTTCGTTAGCATCAAAGATCTTCAGTGCTTGGTATGGTTGGATGCATTCCTGGATATATCTCTGCAGATGCCTTTAAGAGATGCTGTGGCTGAAACACTACTGCAAATAATTTGGGTGCTAGGCAACTTTAACAATTTCCTCCAGTGGAAGATTTTAAAAGTTTCAAAAGATGCAAAGACCTTAAGTAGGCCGTTTCATTATTTATTTATTTCAACTTACTTTTATAAGTTTGACAGCGTAGACAAGACTTTCCAAAGTCAGCTTATAAAACACTCTTATTTGATGGCTTTCGAGATCTTTTCTTGGAATTACATATGATCTATTTTGCTTGATTTTCAGCATCCTGAACATATATTATTCATAACACTTGAGATCTTTGATGCTAAGTAAGATGCCTCATGTTTGGATTCCATCCATGAATAGGGATGTTGTATAAGTCCCAACACTTCCAAACCATGGATCTCATGATTGAGCAGATAACAAATGCTCAGAACAGGTGAGAGCACTGAGCCATGCATGATCAGCAGTCTCGGCACAAACAGCACCTGATAACCTTTGAGATCCTTTTTGAGAACCCTCTCCTTTAATCAATGGCCAAGACTACTTACCTAATTATAGTCATTAGGCAACACTCTACACATTGCTCTAATAAAACTAATGGAGCAAGAAAAGTAACAATACAACAGTTTAGACTGTAATAACCTAATATCTGCTTTAATTACTCTAAATCATACCATGACTTATGGTTAATGTTCAATTTATAAGAGCAATCCAACATTTTCATTCCCACAATCCTTATTCATTACCCTGGCAGAAAGTTGCACTAACTAAATATTTTGCCTTATTTAAAGGTTTATTTGACTACAGTCCCTCTTGTTTTAGTCAATATAAACTAAGTCACTTGGTACTACCAGGAGTAGATATTCAGTGGATAAACAGCATCTGTTACTCACATGAGATAAGGGGTTTCCTTTGCTGCTTTTAGTAAAACTGTGTATTGTAGGCATCTCAAATTATTTGTGAACTAGAACTTTGTGCCACAGCTGTTCTTCATGAGATACAAGACAAGAATACACAATTATTACTTTTTAAAATGCTTTTATGTCATGCTTTTATTTTCATTTTTGCAAGCTTGGATAATTTTAAAATTGTTTTGTTTGAGCATTTCTTAAGTTTTGAGCAGCCAAGAGGGGAGATATAAAACAACCCCTTTCAATTCTCATGCTGTTAAAAAGCAGCTTTTCAGGATTGGCTGCAACAGTTGACATTAAAAGAAGCATCTGTACCTCAATGACATTTCACCAATATTTCCCTTGCACAACACCCAAACAGGAGGAATTCTCTGTGTTTTTATCACTTTCAATTATCTCCAAATTCTACATTCTCTTGGGAAAGATTCATGGCTCGGCCTGATACAATGCTGCCTATGCAAAAATGAAGATTCAGCGAAAGAGCAGCATCAGTAAATGTTATAATGTCCCATTCAAGTCATTGTTCCAAATATGACTTTCAAAGCCTAGCAGGGTTATTTATGAAACACTGTTATTAAAAAACCCATTTTTATCTTTCTCCATATATTTGTGTTTATTAGGGAAAGGAAAATAAGTACAAAACCCACTAATGCCATATTGATGAGTAATAAATTAAATCCTAAAATACAGGAAATGAAAATACTCTGATTCCCCTAGTATCTCTGCCTTTGAGTTTGCAATAAATTTAGCTGCATATTTAAAAATACATACTAATAAATACATATAAAAATACATAACTAATAAATAAAGCTACCACTTATGCAGAGTAGTGGAAGTATAACAATGTCAAAGTAAACACAGAGCACCTTGTATCTTCATTTCCAAGTTCTTTTTCTGTGTATCCATTTGTAAGCTTGAAGTTTCCTTGGTATACATTTTAGCTTTAACATCTGTGCATGAAGATAAATAGATAAAGGGTATACACACATATGCATATATATTTATATATTCTATATGTTTCTAAAGGAAAGCATCTAACAGAGTACTAATAATGCCGTGTCTTTCCCAGAAAGATGTGTGAACTCCAGGAGTCTGGTCATATCTCAAGGATGACATATTTCAGTCTCTTAGGTGAAAAGAGGCAAGAAGATAGCCAGCTGGCTCATGTGAATTCAGATCTTCTATGCCAGCTGGACAAGAAATAGCATTGCTGTTAGCTTTGGAGGCTGCTGCCTGCCTACTAACTACAGGAAGACCAGAAGAGTTAAGAAGCAAAATCTACATGCAAACAATTTTCCATCCCATATGGAGTTGTCATTATCCCTCTGAGCGTAATTAGGTTTGCCAGATTTACAGTGCTGCATGCAGCAACACACTGAATCAGACAGCTCAGCTGCTTGCCACTCATACAGCATTTCCAAGTCAGGCCTCGTTACCCTCCTGGCAGTGAACAATGAGGAAAAGGCAGCACATTAGAGCTCCTGGTCCTAGAGGGAAGCTGAAAAAACTCTTTAAGAAAAGAAAGGAATGAGACCTGCTCCTAATCCTTCTGCTTCCTAAACCCAGATAACTGGTTATGGTCTTTTAGTTCAGGTACAGCCAGTGTATCTGCCATTAGATATTACTTTCTGCAAATACCCTTAAAAGCCCCATTTTCTGTGACTTTCAGCTACTGAACTTGAAAGATCACAGAGATATATTTAATTTCTTTTAATTTTATTTTTCACTGACTTAATATAATAATTACCACATTTTTACAACATTGTGAAATACACCTAAATATGCCACTTGGTTTGAAATGCCTTAGGCAGAGGCCATGGCTGAACTCAAATTGTATGGTGTCATGGACTGTTAAATTGATTATGTGTGTGTAAGTTTCATAGACAAAGAAACCAAAGGGCAGAGTCTGACTCACACTTATCCTGCAGATCTGTGGCAGGGATGAGAACAGAGCACATATACCTTGACCTCAATCTTGCATGTAAGCCAAATGCACTGTCTCTTGATTTAATCTGTAAATTCAGTGAAGAGACAGGTGCTAGTTATGTTATCTCCTTTTAACCAAGACCACTAACACCCTGGGTTATTTGGAGCAGCTCTTTCTACAGTTATGCAGGAAATACTAAGAATAAGTATAATCCCTGAGGACAAAGTCAATATATTCAAATGAAGTAATTTAAATTCTAAATCTTGGTTCCATATGTAAACAGACATCCCCCAAAAATGCCCCATGTACTATCTTCTCTAACTCCAATCAAGCCCAGAAATGCAAAGAGGAAAGAAAAGAAAACACAGATTTAAAACCATTTCATATTGAGCCAACAATAATAGAAAACTACCTCACTCAAGGTTTCACTCATACTTCTGGGACCATCTAAATCATATCATGCTGCTTACTGTTGTGAACATAATTTGTACTCATGACACAACAGGGCAACATCAAAACCACAGAGAACCTAAGTGAGATAAATGCAATAAAAATAATTCACAAAATAAGCACAGATGTGCCAGACCCTGCAACCTACAGTCCTGACCCATAACAGTCAAGAACATGACTGAAGTGCACTGCATCTCCTCCTGCCTCTCAGCCAGGGCTTGCTCTCCTTTCAGCTGGGAAAGGAAAGGCAAATTTAGTTGCTCAGTCAGACTGAGCCTTGGCACGTAACAAAACTTTCTACCAAAGACTAGGGATGTGGATCTTAGAGGTCATCCCAGAGTTCAGTAGCTGGAAATGCCTGGTCATACAGATTGCAATGACCATGAACCATTAAGTGCAGACATAAAAATGACAAATACAATCCTATGACACATCACACATGGTAGGGGAAGTCAAAGCACTATGTATTAGCTCTGCAAGACCTTACCCAGAATTAAGCTTACCAATTTCAGTTAACTGTTTTCATGATGAATTAAGACTACTAAAGGTCAGAAAAGGGCTAAGATGTTATCTTACATAAAAAGCACAAAAAGAAAAATGCCAGCAGTCTTTGGACAGCTGTATATGAATTCACTGAGCTAGGAACATTGGAGGGAGAAAAGAGCTGTTGAAGTACAATGCAAACTGAAGAGTCAATGTACATAACCAGGCTATAAATAGGCATCAAGTAGATCCTCCATAAAAAAATACATCTCCAGAATGTGCTGCTCATGCAGGTAAGAGGAGCAGACATCTTAACCAATTTTGATGGAGCTGGCACATTTATAAATAGGTTGATATGACAATATGCTTAGCACAGCAGCTTGGATTTGATGATCTATGAAATCCTTTTCACTTCTGTCATCACATCTTCTGCTACGTGATTATCGTAGTGATTGAATTAGGAAAAATTCATGTATCACTACAACAACCAAACCTGTCATGGGCTGATGCTGAATAAAACAGATCTCAGTATTTATACTGTTTTATTAGGGGCAAGGGGACTTTTCTCCTTATGTGTTTTTCATGAGGATTTGGGGGAGTTTTGCTTGGTTGGGTTTTTGGTTTGGGATTTAGTTTTGGAGTGTATGCTGTTTGTTTGCTTTGAGAGTTTTTTTCATTTGGATATTGTTTTGATGGGTTTTATTGTTTTGGGGTGGGGGATTTTTTTTTTGTTTGTTTGTTTGTTTTGGGGTTGTGTTTTTTTTTTTTTTTATATCCACATCCCTCAACATGAGTCCTTCTGTAATATGGAAGGTTATGCACAAGAAAGGAACACAGACCAGAATCCTTTGCAGCTGCTGCAATACACACAGCCCCAGAATCAATATGGAACAAGGAAGACAGCATTTTTCACAGCTGCTGCACATCTCCCAGTTCTGCTGGCTTCATCCCCAACCTACTCATCATTGTACTTCACTCACTAAGCTTCAGAGGAACCTGGTTTTGGGGTTTGAAATGTACTCGTTGCTGTGACCAGGCCATAACAGAGAGAGGCATTTTGCCTATAAGTATTGGGGTTTGTTTGCTTGTTTTAAATAGAGAATTGAATACTGAACCATCCATAATCTCCAGGTTCTTCTCAGGCAGCCAGATTCCTTCCTGGGGTAAAGTCTCATGCCCTTTATCTTCTCATTCGAGGGAGTATTTTTATTGTGAATCACTAAAGAGAAGGAACATTCTTCAGAATAAAAGGTGGTGAAAGTTAATTTAAATAACTCCCCAAACAAAAACACATAGGTGGACCAAAAGATTCTTATCCTGATCAGCCAACCAAGAGGTCATGTGTCCAAAATAATAATTTCTTTTAACTTTATAAGAGTTAACTCTTAAAAAAACACTGGTTTTACTCAAACTTTACCAGTCTGATAAACTTCCTCCCTTCGTCTCTAACCCAGTCTAATATTTATCCCATGAAAGGCTGGACCATACCAGAATCTATCATTTAATTGTTTGAGGTCCCGTATAACAATATCAACCAGCTGCCTTTACATTGGCATAACACAAGACATGAATGCAAATTGAAGGCAAGACATTTGTCACCACAGTGGAAAAAATTTCATTCCAGATAACATGTGTGATATATACCTGTTCCTCATATTTTAGTTCTTCTTGGTTTGCTTTATTTATGTGCCTTAAGGCTGTAATTCAGCTATGAAGAATGAAACACTTTACTGAACTTCTATACAGTATTTGCACTCCCTGCATCAGATGTCACTTTTTCATTGTAATGGGACATATTGGGAATCCCAGAGCGATGAAGATTTATGGACTTCTGGACTGCATTGGTAGAAATAAAGAGCACCATGAGCAGGCTCTCACAATGGTTCCAAACTAGTAAACTTTCATGTTAATTAGAAATCTCTGGAGGATTTATGGGTAACAATTTAAGTTAATGGAAACCTCATTCTGTGACATCCATCATTCTTGTACAGACAGTAATAATGCAGGAAGAAAAAAAAAAGAATTTAAAATAGAAGACAGTGTCTGACAAAGGAATTTTGAAATGTTGCAATCCTTTCAATTTATAGGTATTACAAAAAGTCCTGCCTTCCAGAATTTATGATCAAGTTCACAGCTTTTTTTTTATGGTAATAAGATTTCTAAAAGAAAAAGCCATATCAACTTTAAATAAATAAATAAAAATAAAGGAAAACATAATGAGTCAGGGAATTGATGATTAAGAAATCTGCTGCTTCCAGAATGTTGTTAGTGGTTCAGGTCAAACTTCAAGCCAGTTTCTTGTGGGAACTTAGGTGGAAGCTTAGCCTTATGCATGGACAGCCCAATTCAGGAGAGCAGGGCTATTTGAGATGAGCCAGATTAGGCCCAGGCTTCTGGCCTACACCAGAAAAAACACTCAATTTTACAGTAGAGGCAGGGTCTTAAGTACACGATCTGCACTGCACTTAGCTCTCACAGATGGGAGTAAATGCAAAAAGTACTTTCAAACACAGCTGCCAAATCACCCTGAAATACACATGACTGCTCACAATAGCTGATTTTAGCCAATGCTAAGTAAAACCATCAGGATTTAAAAATACAGTTAAGGATAAGAGTTTGGGAATCATCACCCAAATTTATCAGAGATTAACTGAATCATACCTAGATTCTTAAGAGAATCATTAAGAAATTAAATTTGTATGCTTCACTATGAAAATTGCTGGTACTTCTTATCCCTTCTTTTAGTTCAAGAGGACAATCCTCATGCAAAATTTCATGTCATATCAATTGTGCCATATAGAACTCATTTGTTTGGATGAAAACTGTTTGTCTTATACTGTTTCAAGAGTCATAAAATGTGAGAATGTAAGTATTATGTGGATATATCTTCAAGTGACTAAATCTATGCATATCTGATTGAAATTTCTTCATGAGCAAAAATTTGAGCTCTTTTTCCTGGACAGGTACCACACAGTGTCATTTAGTGTATCTACCCACTATTGCAATAGAATAACAGGATTGAATTAAAAAAAAAAAAAAAAAAAAAATCAGAGAAGTTAGCACATTACCCTGTTAACAACCTTTTCTCTGGAATCAAGCTCCATGAGATTTGGACTCTTTCCAGGACTGCAGATTAAGATAGGCAGCATATGTTAAGAGCAGCTGAAACAAAACAGAAATGTGTTTTACCTAGTGCCATCTCAGCATCTCAGAAGCAGTGACAAATTTGACTATCCCAGTTTGTCACACTTCTGCTGAAAGACTAATAATGGCATAACAAAAAACTTAATTGCTTATTAAAGCACAAGTGTTATTTGTTTCCTTTTACCATGAAAGACCTGTGAGAGACAAAAGCAAGCTGTGACATAAGAGGCAAAATGAACAAAACCAGATCAATTTGGAGATTTAAATATTTCAAAGCTATGTGAATCACGTATGGTAACATCACTGCAGAAAAACTTCGATTATTCAAGCCTTACTCATTCAGTCTCTTCACAGAGAAACACTTTCCTAAGGATTTACACTGAGGATTACTTGATTTGGTTTTCTAGATGAGCTATTAGGACCAGAAGAAGATGTTTCATATAGTTGAGAATCAAGGAATTGTATCCAGATTACCAAAAAGTGCCTAGAGAAACTGGACACAGCTGGACAAGTGTTAACAACTGTCTCTCAAGGAAAACTCTCAAATTAAACCATCATGGAATTCGGTTGCACATTGCAGAAAATTACATAATTAAAGAAAAAATAAAGTATCAGCTAACCAGTGATTAACTATATTTGTTGTGGTACTTTAAAAAAAACAAATAGAATGCAAACAACAGCTATCTAATTTAGACTTCTTTTTCCCCAAGGAAACCTTTAGTTACAAATGGGACCTCTGATAATGAGGTTAATATCAAGGTACTTAATTATTCAAATTGAAGCATGTTCTAGGGGGCATCTTAAGTAAATAAATTTTTAGAGATAGGAAATGAAATGTGAATAACCTGTGGAACACATCTTCATTTATTACAGAAAGCCTAATAAATTCTGAATGGAAAACATCTGTGGTATCTCTGAGTGGTACCTGAGTCATATGACATCAGGTAACTAAATTTTATCTGAATTTACAGGAGAGATAGTGACCAATAAATATGCATTATACTCCAGTTAAGTCTTATTTGTCCAAAAAATCTCAGTTTGATCTACAAAGCCTTTCTAGGGCCATGTTTCAAGCAACTTTACTTTGTACAGGTTTTACAACTGTTACAAGCTTCGATCACTTTTAAATTTTTACTTAAAACACTATGTTAAAATTGTAACTTTGTTTCCTGGTGTAGTTTCATAATTTCAGTCAGGATGATGTGGTCATTGCTGTGCTGGGAAAGTATGGGGTTTTTGTCAGTCTTCATGCCATATTGCGGAATTTATTCTTTCTGGGCTTCCTTACCTGTCTGCTTGCTGCTTCCTTGCATAAGAAAATAGGATATTAATCTTCAGCTCATGAATAAGTAGTCCGTTAGTGCTGAGACAGAGTGATTTGTCAATAGTTGCAGCAGTAAATTCTCAGAGCATCTTCAGAGTTCCTCTTGCAATATTAAACAGGAAGTATCCCTGAAACATCCTTCAGATTCATCAAATTTAATAAGAAATAATACTTTATTTTCAAATAAAGACTTATTCTTTCTGTTCTTAAACTGCTCAAGCTCTTAAAACTTAACTACTTCTTAAAGGGTTCTTTGAATTTAAATAACCTTTCCATATGGCATCATAACTTATGAATATAGACCTTCGAGAGATACTTCTTGAAGTTTCTCACAGAAATTTGTGAGGCACTGTCAGATCAATGCATTCCACCAAACATATATTCAAATTACCTTTTATATTAGTAACTAATTGTACCATCATATAACCCTAGCATAGTGTACCTAACTCATCTCACTATTCCTATAAAGAGGAAAGAGAAGTATTATGTGACAGTTCCTACTAAGACATGTCTGCAACAAAGGTCATTCATCCTGATTAGAAGTATGCCTAATGTCATGGTTTTGCCCACCAGCCAGCCCCTGGGGCTGAGGATGGTTTTGTCCAGGTGGATTTCTGGAGAAAAAGCCAATCAAAACTCTTAGTGACACCTTTGCTAATTACATATTTAAAAAACCCGGAATCTTACTGCGCAGTGGAAATTAGTAGCAGTTGAAACTGGGAGCCATGTAGGAGAGGCAGTAGGCCCTAGGTGGGGGCCTCCTCCCCTGGCCCTAAGCTGGGGGCAAGTGTGGCATTGAAGCCCCCCTTCTCTCCTGTAAGAGAGTAGAAAAACAAAAACAAACAAGTAACTTTAAAAGACTGACTGCTTGGATGAAAACCGCTGCAGAAGAATTCCAGCAGGGAGATAAGGGACCTCCAAGGCCAAAGCTGAAGTAGGAGAGAGAAGTTCGAAGGGGGGGCCTGCTTCTTTCCCCTCTCTCTCTCACTCTCTCCCTTCAGCAGGGAAAAGAATGAAAAATAGAACCCTGCGATCTGTGGAAGATTGTTGGGGTGAGAAGACCCCCATGCTGCTCGTGGAAGAGCCTACACTGGAGTAAGTGGATGCATAAAGAAGCTGAGACTTTATGAGAAAGCTGAGATGAGGCAGAGTCTTGTTGAAGATTTGTGACCCTGAGGAAAACCTACGCTGGAGCGAGATGGCCCAGGTGGGATGTTGAGATCCGTGTGTGGGATCCATGCTGCTGCTGAAGATTTGTGACTCTGAGAGACTTACACCGCAGCAAGAACAGCTCAGGTAAGATGTTGGGATCCAAGTGAAGGATCCATGCTAGACCCATGTCGGAGAGGTCTATCAAAGACTGTTCTTCCGTGGGGAAGGACCTAACAGGGAACAGGAGTGGACTCAAAAGCCATTATCCCCTGTGACTCTATGGTGAAGATCCATGGTAGGCAAGTGTCCCCTTGCAGTCCATGGAAGAGAAGATCTTCAGGGCCTGGGTAACCCCCCCCAGCCTCCGGTCCTGCCTGAGGCTGACACAGAAGAAAGAGATAAAATTCCAGCTGCGAAGAAAAGGAGTTGGCATCCTGAAATAACAGAAGAAGAGCTTTAGAGTGCTGTAGAATTACTGAAAAGACCTGAAGCTCTGAGAAAGGGAGAAAAAGACTGCTTCTCCTCCTAGACTGATAAAAAAGGGGGAGAGGTATTTCTGTAAATACATAGTACTTTTACCTAAGTAGAACTGTTGTAAATATAGTTCTTTAGTTTGTTATCTTGATAGCAATAAATTCTATTATTATTTTCCCCAGTCAAGTCTCTTTTGTCTGCATAAACCTTCTCTCAAGTAATAGTAATTGTGTGGGGGGTGTAAGAGCAAACTGACCCGGAGCAAAACCATGACACTTAATCATTTGCTTCAATCCACTGCAATACAGTGAGCATAAATATGTGGTTTAAGTGCTTTCCCAAACAAATGTGGACTGTTAGCTAAAGCTTACCAATAACTCAAGTAATTTCCAAGCAATGTATATTGTGGTTTAAGTATTTTGCCTTGACTGAACAGTTCTCAGTATGAAATAGTTAACTCCACTTGATAAATCACTTTAAAATAAGCAGTAATTTTCCTCATTATTCCCTTATCTTTGTGGGGTCCCAGCTTTCAGAGCACAAAGGAGAAGTGCCTCCAACAACTGCAATATTAAGAAAGGAAAAAAACCAACAAACCCAAAACAAAACCCACCCATCACATGCAGCAAGGTAGGAGAAAAGCATATTATTGCATCAGCAGCTCTTTTTGTACCTCTGTTTCTCAGGATTTTCAGTTGTTCATTCCAATTAGGAGACAATTATGGGAGAAAGAGGAGTCAAGTGAGGATGGAGACCTGACAAAGAAGCTTTGTTGGAGCATGCAAGTACAAAATGTAACATTCAGCTCTAACAGGCTTAAAACACAGGGCTTTGCCAGCAGCCAGCCAAGGCTGTGTAACAAATTTCTGTAGGAATAAAGGACTATCACAAATGGTATCAATTCTCACTCCAAATGCAAATCACTCTTTTTCTATCTTGTTTCCCCATAAGCAGAAAACAAACTTAGCAAAACAAAGCACTCCTACTGAGTATCCAATGCCTCATGCAGGGAAGGAATGAGTCAAATATGACAGATGCTAGTCACCTCACGTACCATAAACTTGCAAGGTACTCATATACTTCACAATGAAAGCAGAATGAGAACCTGCATAAAACAGAATGGCATCCAGGAGCAGGGCAGGAGGAGACTGACAAGGGTATCATTACTGGGAGAGCAGGATACAAAAAAAGCCACTGAAGACATGCTGCTGCAGCTGAATTATGTAGAGGTCTGAAAGAGAACAAGCTGGAATTCAACACACTGATTTATTCCCTGTTTCTGTTTCCTCACTTATGACGTAATCATTAATCAGCTACTTTTACAGTGAGAAAAACTGGTTTTTGATTAAATTAATCATGAATACAGTCTAGAAATAGTTCCCTGCAAGTATTCTTTTGAGCAAACACTTCACTCCCACAGCTTCTCACAAAAAGCTCCACAGCTGATAAAATAAGTACAAACATGATCTAAGCAAAACTCTATTTAGCAATTGTCAAAACACTAGTGAGTAGATTTCCTCATTATTCACTCGTCTGTGCTGGTGTCTTTGCATTCAGGGTGCAGGTGAGAACCCTATGCTGCAAAGCAACAAAGGCAGGAGGAAGAGGAAAATTTCTAGCTGGGTTGGAAACATCTCTCCTCACCTTGGCTCTAGGTACCTTGAGATCCAGGGCCAGAATTGTTTCTGGCAGCTCTCAAGAGGCAGAGAGGGAGACTGCAAGCCAAAGAATGGCTTTTGAAACAAGAACAGAGCTCCTGCAAAAGCCATTTCCTTGCCTACAATCACTCTTTCATCTCAGGCCATCTGTCTGATGGAAGCTGTCTGACCTATCAATGCTAAATAACACTACAAGGGGAGTTCTGTTCAGTGAAACTTAAAGATTTCAGCTTGTCTCTAGATTAAAATCACTCTTCTTGTGGGAGGGACTTGTGGACAAAACTAGAAACAGGAGTCACATGCCCAGAGCACATAAATGTGTTACCCTCTGAGTCAAGATTGTAGCACTTTAGTTCAAGAGGCTCCTCCACTGGACTAACATTAATGCTCATTAATCTAATTGCCCGTTCAGAAAAAACACCTGGTTTACAAATACAATGCCAACATGTTATATGTGTTTAAAAACAAGAACAAAGACTACTGACTGAGAGATCTGAGGATTTGCTTGGAGGCTTGTGTATAACAGCCACTTTGAACAATTCTAAATTTAACCAATATGCTATAAAAATAAAATGCACAGCACTTCATACTCTTGTCACTAGCACTAATTTAAACCACACTGTGGAATAAGCTATTTAAATGGGCTTGTTGACCTACTTTTTAATCCCAGTTTTTGGGAAAGAAAAGAAATACAGCAATAACTTAGAAGGTTGTTATTTCCTATAGATCATATTTTTGTATTACTCTTGCTATACATTTCATTTTATGAGGATTATTTTTTCCACTGAATGCAGGTACGGATTAAGCTGCAGAACGTTAGGAGATGGAAAAGTATTTTAATTCATTATCGAATTGAAGTGATCCTAATTGTCTGACATTTTGGAAATCTTTTTGCCTATAATCAGGGTTTTTTCTCTGTCCTCTCAGTCACTTCCATTTGAGAAGAGTGAGACCATCTTACACATGAAAAGGATCTTGACACCATACAAATTCACTTACAAGGAGGGATAAAAGGATTTTGTTTGATTTAGTTCTTTGTCATAAAAATTCTTTCCTCAAGATCATTCCAAACAATTATTCACTTCTATTGAATGTTTGTCCCAAGCATGTATTTTTAGTTCCTCCACTGTTCTCCTATACCTTTTATATGTAAGCTCAATTCCAAAACATTCCTCTTAGGACAACAGTCATTCTATAGATTTCTTGATAGCATCAAAGTTATAAAGGTGAACTAAAATAGGTCAGAAAAAAGAAAAATCTGCAGTGCATTTCTCACCAACACTTATACACTTAAATATGGAAGCTGATGAACCAAGGTAACAAAACAACTTGTGGGTGAAAGCAAGCCTTTGCCTTTTTTATGGGTATGTGACTAGAAACTGACTGCAAAAGTAGGTCTCTGGAGCTCAGATTTTCTACCAGACAAGAAAAAGGTCCGAAAGGAGAAAAAATACAACAGGTTTTTGATAAAGGAAAGCTCTACAGCTGGCATGTCTGCATGTCTCCGTGGTGACTGTAGACTTCTATCAGCAGGCAACTGAACAAAAAGTCCATCCACAAGCTGAATGCACCTGAATAACATACAAAATCTATCATGTTTATATTTGATGTACAAGACACCATAACATATCTGGGACCTAGAAAAAAAATGGCTTTGAACTACTATTTCTGTTAGGCATCTGACTGTGGTAAGCTGGACTTTGCCATAAGCTAACTGACCATGCTTCAGGATGTTCCACTGCTGCATTTAGGTGACATGAATCACGGAAAGATAAGCTGACTAACCAGAGAAGAATAATCCTTTTCCTTTGAGTGTTAGGCAGAAAGAACTGAAAAATAAGGGAAAAAAAAGGTGAAGAAATTTAATTATTCTGGTGTCATGCACATCAAACGTAACTGTTAACACCTTTATAGAAGAGGCCACAGGAACTATGCACATTCATGGAAATGAAGGCTTCAACTGAGTAATAACTAACACATTGTCAATCTAAATTTTTCTGGAAACCTATCTTCAGTAAAGAAGGAACATGTCCTGTTTCCCCTGGGACATGTGAATTTCTTAGTGGGGTGTGTGCGTGCTTGCACTTCACAGGAATAGAGACTTAAGAAAACAAGCTTCTTTCACTCAGCATTGCAAGCATGGTACCTTTAACTTTAATCACAATAAAGTAGCAGTAAAGCAATTAAACAAAGCAAGAGGTGCAGAAACTATAGAGTTAAATCAATAAACATTCATTAATAAAACTATAAAAATCAAAGCACAAAATAATCTATGTAAGAGCTGGCAAGGAAAGATGGAATGAGGGAAATTTATCCCTTTTTCTTTTGCCTAGTCTCTAAAGGGAGGAAAGAAAAAGTGGCGATTCTTGCACAGCAGAAGAAATGCTGTAGAAAAAAAAAGTATAAACAGTAAAGTGACTTCATGCAGAGCCTGAAGAATGTAAACCTTCTTTATGTGTGCAAAGAAGTAAAAAAAACAATCACCTGCAAAGGTCACAGAAGAAAGAGTCTAGGGGGCAAATATGTTAACTGGAGAAAACATTACAAATGCAGATTTTTAGTTCCATTTAAGAGCAGACAGATGGGACTATACAGACAATTAGAGATTGTACAAGCACAAACCTATAAACCAAACAAGTCCCTTAATATTTAGTAGTAGTTAAACTATGATATCTTTAAAGAGAAGCGTAGTGACTGTAGTGGGTTTCTGTGGATGGGTTTTGGTAGCAGCAGAGGGGCTATAGGGGTGAGTTTTGTTAGAAGCTTCTAGAAGCTTCCCCTGTGCAGTGGAGTCAATGCCAGCTGGCCAAGGCTGAGCCAATTAGGAATCATAGTAACACCTCTGTGATAACATCTTTAAGAACAGAAGATTGTTGCACAGAAAGAATTCCAGCCAGGCAAGAGCAGAGTGAGAACATAAACAACAGTGTAGACACCAAGGTCAGTGCAGAAGGAGGAGCAAGCACCAGAGCTGAGGCCCTGCAGCCCATGGTGCAGACCACGATGGGGCAGCTGTGCCCCTGCAGCCCCTGGAGGACCATCGGGGTGCAGAGATCCACCTGCAGCCCATGGAGAAGCACATGCTGGAGCAGGTGGATATCTGAAGGAGGCTGTGACCCTGTGGGAAGCCCAGGATGGAGAAGGGTCCTGCTAGGGGACCTGCAGCCCATGGAGAGGGAAGCCCCTGATGGAGCAGGTTTTTCCTGGATAGGACTTGTGGTCTCTGTGGGGAACCCACGTAGGTATGGCTCATCTGTGAAGGACTGCACCCCATGGAGGAGTGAGCCATGGGACAGCAGTTTGGGAAGAAGTGCTCCCTGAGGCTTGAACTGATGTTGGAGAAGTCCATCAAGGACTATGTCCTGTGGTAGAGATCCCACGGGAGGAGGGAAGGACTCCTCTCCCTGAGCAGCAGCAGAAACAACAACTGACCATAACCCCCATTTCCTGTCCCACTGTGCCACTAGGGAGGAGGACGGAGAACATGGAAGGAAGGAGGGGTGGTAGAAGGTGTTTTTAAGACCATTTTAGTTCTCACTCTTTGGCTCTATTTGGCACTATTTGGATTTTGCACATTTGTGAGGTTAAAATCATAAGTAGAAAACTGACAGGTAACACAAAATGGATATTTTACTTATTTTTTAAGAAATAAACATATAATTCAAGTTGCACATCCAAAGTTAAGGAGACAAGTTAAATGGATACAAACTGCATGCAAAAAAAAAAAAATTGACATAACTTTTCAAGAACTTAACCACAGTCAAAGCCTGATATAAGACCTGTAAGTACTCTTTAAAAGAAAGACGGCACTGAGGATTAAAACGAACACTTGGAGAACAGATTGACTTCTATGTGAGTTTATTTGTATCTAACATAGGGTTTCTTTCAGAAGGATTTTACATCATCAGCTTGCTTTAAAATAATGCATGTCAACATTTCAGTCTCTAACCCTTTATATCAGGAAAAGAAAAACACAGATCACCTTCTTTGCAGCAGACAGCATGTCTCGCTTTAGTGCAGAGCACTGGGGAGCAGTACAGATCCAGTGGCTCTGGTGGCTTTTATTTTTTAGCATAAAGTGTCTGCAAGTGCCTCTGGCTACAGAGAAGATGTCTTCTTCAACAAAATGAAACGCTACTAAGGGCAGTGGAGAGGAGCACAAAGGGGTAAAGGGAGGTTTGTGATGCAGTGTGAGGCTGTCTCCATCCCTCTCTGCTCCATGAACTCTATGTGGCACATTCTCCACATCACCTACAAGGTTGCAGACCTGCCCTTTCTTTCAACACACTGATAACTAAGAAAACTGTGTGCTATTTCCAAAGGACATTGCTGACATCAGGTCCAAAATGCGCAGCATTTTCCAGCAGATTCCTGTTTAGTGAACAGGATAAGTGAACAGGCAAAGTTGTAAAAGTGAAGCCTGAGAGACTCCTCAGGGCCTTTGAGTTCCTGCCAGATTTCTCCCCTTGGAGTCCGTCCTTTAGGGGATAAAATATGTGTCACTTCCCTCAGCCAAGGTTCACACAACGTAAAGGCTTAGCTTTTTGCAAAATGCTTATTTTAACATACAGAGGGTATTCACAGTTATTCACCTCAGTCAGATCATTACCACACCTAGGCCAGCTGAACTGCCCAACACCACATATACTGATCAGCTTATATTTCTTCAAAATAATACGGGTTGGGATCATGGGGTTACCATTACTATTCCAAGATACTTCCAGGACAGCTTATCTTAACAGTTTTAACGGAATGTTTTATAACCATAAAGAGGTATCATAATACATCATGTGCATTTTTAAAATACAGAGGCATGTTAGTTTTAATATTCATTTTTTACAGCATTCTTTTGTTAATACTTTTCAGAAGTTTGAAGGCTGTCCCCAAAGCTAGTGGAAGGTAGAAAGAAATTCCGTGTCTTTGAGGCTATACTTAGGCTAACCAGGAAAACTACGAACCTACAACTCGGAACACAGGTTTAACACCTGACTGTCAAAATCCCCCACATATCCCACCCAAAATCTTAAAGCAATATAAAAACAACCCAGAGATCACTAGAAAAGTGAAGGCAAAGGAAATCACACAAGTTGTGACTTTGTCCAGAGGATTTAGTGAGCCAAAGTGATGACAGATTATTATTTTTTCCAGGAAGACAAAACATTTTTTCATTACTATAATAGATTTCATTGGCATTGAGAATACAGGTGCAGGGTAGGAAGACACATAGCACAGAATACATTTAAATCTAATCTAACAAAAGTTTCCAAACAAGACTTAAATACTGTACTCTTGCAACTCTAAAGAGTAAGTCAGGTTTTTAACACACTCACCACATAACCCATACCCACCTCCTTTGTATATTCCTATTGCTGTATGTTGCGTTTCCTTTTGGCAACCATACCTAACCTACTTCCAAAGGAGAACTAAAGCTGTACTCCCAGTTCAGAGTAGCACAGTGTTGATTAGGGAAGCTTATGACAAGAGGAAAAGATACGGTTTATAATATGAAAACAGAGAAACAGCAGAGTGCAATTCTAGAGCAATGGCTTTTAAGGTTGTGTATTTTTTTTTTATATATTTTACCTCTTCTTGTGGATGAAATCAGTGGGCCCTCATGTTTTCAAAATCTAAAGTAGACAAGTCCTTTTTTTATGGCTTAAAAACATAATTTACCCTTTGCTGAGCAGACTTATTTCTCCACACAAAGCATGACAGTCAATTACATTGAAACAATTTCATTCAGGTCACTAAACATCAGTAGGTAACATGATTTAGTGTCAGGAGTGTATTATACAAGAGCACAGCAATTTTGAGTTTTGGAATTGAAATGGAAATTGCAATGTGAATGAATATTGACAGTAAGCACGTACAGCAGCAGGGAGCATCCTGCACTTACGAGGTAGCACGTGATCAACCCATTCCTGACAAGTAATCCTTCTCCCACACCATACAACAGCAGCACTGGATTTTCTTAATTCAAGTTAATTTCTATCATTTGTGTGCAAACTGTTGCACAAGTGCAGGAGTCACACATATCAAGAAAGTTTAAAAAAAGTTAGTTCCAGATTCATAAAAGCTATTTTATTCTCTTGAATAATGGAATGGTTTCATTTAAAAATGAAATTTAACAATATTAGATATTTCTGGCCCCACTTTTTCTCTCTGAGAAAGAACTAGAATTGGTGATGACTTATGTAACATTTCTAACTTCTTTGAAACACAGTATTAACACAGTGAAATGTATCTTGTTTTGGCCATTGTTCATAAAGACCCTTTTAATACATATCAAGAAAAGGATTTTGAAATTTTCTTACAAAAATTAATAAATGCACATCAATTTCTTGTAAGAAGAAGCAATTTTAATTGCTCGGTTTTTTAATGGCATGTACTTATAGGACCAAGAATGATAGCTTTAAAATGAAAGAGAGGAGATTCAGATTAGATATTAGGAAGGAATTCTTTACCATGAGGGTGGTGAGACACTGGAACAGGTTGCCCACAGAAGCTGGGGATGTCCCAGTGTTGAAGGCCAGATTGGATGGGGCTCTGAGCAGCCTGATCTAGTGGAAGGTGTCACTGCCCACAGCAAGGAGTTTGGAACTAGATGATTTTTAAAGGTCCCTTCCAGCACAAAACACACAAACTGCTTAAGTAAAGAAAATTGACCTGAAGTCATATCCTCTATAATACACAGTATGTTTCTCTAAACCCTATGGCTCCTATTACTAACTTTGAAAGATAAGTTCTACTTTTAAAAAAAAATAAAAAAAACGAAACCAAAACAAAAAACCCTAAACAACTGTCTCAACCATCATTACTTATCTAATTCAAAACTGACATATTCTGTTGACCAGGAGGCAGCAGATAATTCCTTCAACTACTGGATTTCTCTGTACAAAGCAATAATTTATTCTTTACTGTGATAAAAAACCCCATCATCTCTGAGGATGAGGGCTATATCTTAGCTGTGATTATTACCTCTTGGATCATATACTGTGACAAGCAGAAGCATTGCACTATGAAATTTTTTTTCCATATGATAGATTTCACCAATTGCTCCCTAGCAGCATCTAAACTATCATCATATTATACCAACCAAAGATCATCTTTCTTCAAAGATTTGGGATTATGAAAAGATTTGGCATAATTTTAAAAAAGTGATTAAATGCAGTTCATTGCCTCCACACTGCTACTTTTTTCCTTTACACTGGTAAGACAGGATCATATGTTCACGTTCAAAGGCCAAAAATGAAAGAACAACGCACTTTCCAATTCTATTCTTCTAGCAGAATTTCAAAGGGGAAAACAAATGGCCCATGTCTTTGTAAACATGGAGTGAAACCAAAATGAGCCTCAGCCTACTCCCAAAAGCAGTGATTCTTCTAAGTTGGAACCAGCACAAATCATTTGCATGTTAAAAAAAAAAAATCTTTCTTTCATAACTCCCCATTAACAAAAGTCACACATTTTTTGAACTCTATTCTTCATTAAGAAAAAAACAAAGCTACAAAACCTAAAAAAGGTTGTTTGAAAGTTTCTTCTGCAGAAACAGCAAGACACTTAGACACACACGCCTTGGATTACTAACTTAGAAGTCTCTGATGACAAATAATTAATCAAGGTAGAACCCATCATCATATCAATCACTGAAGAGCTTTAGGCAGTGGCATCCAAAACCACAGTCACAAATTGTGATGATGAATGTTCCAGAGGCTTTCATCATCACCATCTTGAGCTTTGCACAGCTGAACCCTATTTTACAAACTAGAATATATTTTACTGGTTTATAATATCTATGAAAGCAAAGAGAATTATGTATTCCCTTACTTAAGTACCATGAGCTCTCCTTATACCTGTGAAATGGCATGCAGGATAATCTCAGGAATTCTGAAGGTATATGCTCAGAGGGCCTGACTCTAATATTTTCCATGAAGTTTGAACTAGACTATGTTACTGGATTTTAGAATTAAGCAGATGTAATAGATAAAAAAACAATTCTTAATGCAATTACTGCTTCAGTCAAGTTAAAAAAAAACAAATGAAAAACCACATAAGTGTGGGCACTTCACAATGGTTTAATATAGACACAAAATTTACAAATCATAACATTTATCTACTGACTCATTAGGGCACACAAATAAGAAAAATAAGTTCATTTTTAATTCTGCATAACAAGAACTCAGTACATTTTTATTGCAGCAGCATTACTTCTGGGGGCCAAATATAATAGCTTAAAAAAACCTTCCAACCTGCATAGACATATACCTTCATTATTATTTTCTAAAATTGATTTTCAATCAAGTACCACATTCACTCACTGAATATTGAATATACAACTGTGCTTCTAAACATCCCCAAAGCAACCCACAGACTTTCTTGGATGGTTTTAAAAGCAGGAATTTTTTTTGTGGTATCATGACACTGAAATGTGGGAGCTGACTAGCAGCAAAGTGTTGATATTTCTACAGACACATGCTATTGAGAGGTGATCAGATATTAGGTTTGATTTCTACCTGGTTGCTTTCTTTATATTTTGCTTTATAACCTGTGGAAATCTGAGTCTGCATAACACTGTCTCACAACAAAACAGGAACTGGACAAGGAAAAGAAAGAAGAGGAAAATGGTACAATCCCATTCCAACCTCATCCTCCCAGAAAATTTGATGCTGCAAAGATCAACCCTCTTTTGTACCTAACGGTTCTCTCCATCATGAAATCTGCAGTAAACTAGACAAACAGTCTTAGGACACTGGAGAAACAAGGTCAAAAACAGTAGGCCAGTAAAACACAATAAGTACTTCAACATCTTCTTCCAGTGGATCAATAAGCAAGTTCTTAGTAATGCACATCTTCCCTATAAATTGTAAACAAAATTAAAATGGGTCTACTTGCCTTGCTCAGAAGATAAAGCTCACTCTTATTTTGCCACTTAACTGATTTCTGCTGCGTTGACTTGATTTTGCCCTTCTGTTCGGTACGGTGTTTCTGTTACTCTTTCAAGTCGATGTGCCCCTTCCTATAGGGAAATTATCAGGGTAATAAGGCTGCCAATGCCTCCTAGTACAACAAGGGTATTTTACAGACTGACAAGGGAGCTTGAGAAAAGAAATGGAAATAAAATCCTGAGGTGTCTGAGAGACAACACATTGCATGTCAGATACAAATGTAGACTGTACACTTGGATTAGCTTTTATTTTGTTGCAGGGGAAAAGATACTAAAAATAAATAAGTTTCTTTCTGCAGGTACCCTGAGGCACTTGACAAGCTACTACTAATCATTCCTTTCTCTGATTTCTCACCCCCTGTCACCTGCTACATACCTATATATTCTCTAATTTTAAGCATACATATACAATTGCTTTGACATTTTAGCTACTCCACAGCAGGGATTAGGATCCTTTGTGAGAGCTTTTCATTTACTGAAGAATCAAACAAAATAAAGGTTAATAGTTCAAGAGTAACTACAAGGAAAACAGACCAAAGCCATTCCTGGTATAACCTCATTGGCATCATGGACTCAGCTTCTACTTTCCGTTTTATGTATAGCATCCCTGAAGTGAAAAAAGCATAAGGCCTTTCAGGAGATGTTATACATTATAATGAAATGTATCAGAATAATTACTTGTTTTAAGCACATTCTTCTGTCTCAGCTTCATGATTTAAATAGGACACACTAAAGAGTAAATAATATACATTACAAGAGTAGCAGTCTGGCTTGCTTCCTTTAAGTATGGGTGACATTAGGTTAATTGGGTTTAATGCTGGGGAGAAATTTCTCTATTAACTGATGTTCTTCTTGTTGGTATTACATCCCTGCATTTACTGTAATATGATTTACTGAATTAAGACAAGTATTGAAAAAATCTGAATTAGCTAGATTTTCCTGTGTGGGAAGAAGAAGGTCAAAGACATACTGAGTGATGCTGCAAGCCTTCAGGGTAGCTAGGAAAAGAAGCTGGCATTCCATTATAACAAAACAAAACAAAAGAAGAGGAAAAAAAAACCAAAACAACTAAACAACATTGTGGGGGTAAGCTACACAGCTGGAAGCTACATAGCTCTGTGAAAGGATAAGAGATAGTTGCAGCGGGACCTTGCTTGCCAGCAGGCAAAGTTCAAGCACTCACTGATGTAAGGTCACATTGAAATAGATTGCCTTTGAGATGGAATCTTCAGTGATTTAGTTGAACTTTATGCTCCAGATGTCTTCATGTGAATGTGTACTTCTGTAACACTTAGGAGATGCAAGATACACATTTTATAACCCTTGTGTTTCTGGAAAGGCCCTTACACAGAAGGCACAACAGAGATGTTTTTCATATTTCCTT
This sequence comes from Pyrocephalus nanus, assembly GCA_038380795.1. NCBI lineage: Eukaryota > Metazoa > Chordata > Aves > Passeriformes > Tyrannidae > Pyrocephalus > Pyrocephalus nanus. Next base: position 33,890,578 of record CM076266.1, on the reverse strand, counting down.
ATTTGCTGTAGAATTGCGGTTAGACTTATTTATTCAATAAGCAGGTACACCTGTTACATTTAAATGCAAGAAAACTGGGTTTATTTCTAGGAACCCACTGTGTTGATGAAAGATTAGTTACATAAATCTGGCAAACAACACAACTTATGAAGCCTGGTGTCATTTGCATAATACCCTGTATGGTGTGGTTCATTCTTACAGGGTGTTGCAGATGGGATGAGTAGTCTGGGAAAGTGTCATTTAGTCTGCATTCTAGAAAGGAAAAAGGGGCAAGGAAGTCAAATATTATTTATAACGGTGTATCAAAAGAAATACTGTATTCACAAGTATTTCTCAAAAAAATACTGTTTCCAAGAAGCAGAGGTTGAGTTTCCTGCCCTTTTCTTACAAAACACTGCTGTGCGTTAACACTCAGGAGGACTTTATTTATTAACAACTGAGACCTTTGGGCATCTGCACTTGAGCAGCTCTCTCATTCAGGCAAACACTTCAGCATGCAGCATCCTAGAATCTCTCTGCTAGTCAGCCCTTACAGGAGTAGTACCATCACACACTCTCATCATGCAGGTAGTTTGATCAGGATATCATCACAGTGAGGACATAGACACAGAACCATGAATTATTTTGTCACCAAAATAGAGAAGATCAGGAGATATTACAAAATATGAGATATAAAAATGAAGGATATCTACGTAAAAACTCTTGGTTGAAGTTTTCATTACAGAGCATATGAGGAATAATGAAACAACAGCTATATTTCTTTGGTCTACTGACATAATCGAAAAAGAAGAAAAGGAATGTGATAAAACAGTGTAATTTGCAGGGCATTTACCTATGGTAATAAGAATAAATTTAAAGTAGGAAATTTTAAGTTAAATATTTTAAAACACTGACAGTTGGGCTTATTTGTTTTACGGAGGAATTTTATTATTTGGGACACGCAACATTAGCAAGCCAAAGCAATTGGGAATTTGTGGAAACACAGGTGTGAATTAAATTCTTTAATATTTTTAGGATCATCTCAATTCTTGGATCACAGGAAAATGAAAAAGAGGCCAAGTTAGCAGTAACAATGTTTCTAGTAATTGCCATTCTTTTTCAGTTTGGAAAGTTGAAGTCAGTACAGACAGTACTATTAATCATGTATTGTACCCTGAGATGGATATCCATCCCTCCTCTCCCTCACACAGGTTGAGAAACCATTAAAGAGAACAAAGCAGAAAGGCACAGCCTATCAAACTGCACAGCACTAGAAAGAATATCATACTACAGTTGCAGGCTGCTGTCTTTTCCAGCCTGTATGACAGATGAAAAATTTCGTTCTTGTGACAAAAATGGTAAGGAGGATAGAAAATGGCACCACATGAATCCAGTTTTCTGACAGGGTTCATAATGAGAATCAGAATTGTGCCAAGTTAATCTAATCCCATCACAGTGTCAAAGCTCAGCTCACAGGGGACCTGCTTATACCTATAGTTTCCTATAGGTTGTCTCAGGAGTACAAACTTATGGGGGGAAAAGAGATATAAAAGCAGAATTTTGAAACCAAAAAAAGGCCTGCACTATCAAAAAATAATGGGGAAAATCTGGTAGAAGACCAGCTTCAAGCCCCAGAATTGCATATGCAGCTGATTGCACCAGCATAAGTGAATGCATAATACTGTAAACACTTTTCCACATGCACAAGTGACAACACACAATCAAAAGGTTGATTTCATCTGATTTAGAGGATGGACTGTATAGGGGCTTAACCATTTGAAGGCAGAAGTGTACTAGTATCCACGTAGTAACTGAGCTCATATTAAACATAAATGCTGTGTGATATTCTTTAGAAAGCAATATATTATTTTTCATTATTATTTAAAAAGTTATGCTGACTTTTCAGTTTACTTTTGAGTCTTTAGAAACTCTTTTCTAACTATCATCATGTTTCTTTTGCTTCCAATTAGCTGTAGTAAATGAGATCTCAAATTTTTAAGTGCATAAAAACCAGTTCTCTAAACAGTGGTTTATTACTAGGACTCACAGAATATTGTTGATAAGCAATGTACACAGAAAATACGGTAGACAAAAATAATGTAAAGTTAGGCATTAGCTGGAAGACACATCACCAAGCCTAGAAATATTTTTATTTGGGGGAAGACTCCCAATTATCACTGAGTGAAGTCCATCTCATATGCATCTCCCAAAATAGACATCTTATGCCTCAAGTATATAAAGATATGCTTTCTCCCTCATTACTTTCCCTCCAGTCTCATTTTTCAACTGATACTGAAAACACGAGTTTTCTCTTGTAAGATTACCATGCCTGTAATGCAAGGTGATACTTCTTTCTTTAGAGAAGAAAATTTCTCCAATTATAAAATACAAAAGAAAAGCCCAAATTATTGGGCTATTTTTAGTTCTTTTCCCGTATCTCTACTTCAGAAAATGCTATTACCTTGACTGCTTCCCCCAGCATAGTCATTCCTACAGTTCAAGGTCATAAGCAGAAGAGTCAGTGCACTGGCACAAAACGTCTTTGTATATAAGATGAATTCAACTTCTATTAGAAATATAAACACTGGTTTAAAAGTTGTGGTAGATGTAGTCTTAAAAAATAGAAGGATGAAAAAAAGGGTGACAGCAATTGGCTTATTTACAACCCTACTTTAAGGATAAGTCTCTCAACTGTATTATCAAGGTTTTAAACACCTCATTCTCGTTAACTTTTGCAGCAGTAGAATGTTCAAAAACATTCAAAGTCGCAGACAGGGAAGGAGGAACTTAAGTGAGAATGATATCATGTGTGTTATTAACATCTCCCTGAGGGCCTAGAAGCCAGTTGCTTGGTTGAGGAGATGCAGGCACAGAAGAAATCTCATGCAAAACCACACTGAGAAGAGCACCTGACTTAACAGCCCATCACACCACTACTTCAACTAATGGACAAACTGGCTGTACAGTACCACCTACAACTGTTTTAAAGTTTTATTTGCCTCCTTACATATCTTGCTTGTACTTGTACAATCAAGTTGTACTCTTTTTTTTCCAGGAAAAATGGTTACAGGGAGGTGGTTTGTTTGATGAAAGAATGGTATTATTTCTTATTTAGTTAAGAGGAAAAACACAAGAGTTTTGTTTGGGGTGAAGGGAGCTGTGTGTGTAAGCTCCACATTATATGTGCTCTTCACATCCTCAGGCTTGGCATTTCAGTCTAGGACAAATGGTGGAGCTCACACAGCTTCTCTGACACAACCAACCACACTGGCACAGCTGCCTCCCAAGCCAGGAAGTAAACTGTGCCCCAGCCCTAACCTCCAGGAAAAGCTCCACACCCCCACACAATCTGTTTTCATGCTGTTCTACAATTGTCTGGTTGTCTTTTTTTTAAAAACATACCCATATAAACTCAATATATATTGACAATTCTCTTTTAGGACCGGGAAATGTTTAAGTATAAAAGAAATACATATAGATATATGTAAATCTAGTTCTTCTCAGTAAGTACATATAAAGTGTCATCTATGCATACATATACAAAGACTTAAATTACATTTCTAAAACTGTAGGTATAAAGTGTATAAGATCTTCTTTAATAAAAATAATTTACTACTAAAAGTATAAATTCAAGTATCAAACTATCATGGGCACCTCCAAACACACTTTTCAATGTTGCTTAACAATCCCTTAAAAAACATCAGAGGGAAGCTGGATTGATGTAGAAGTTCAAATGCAGAAGTTGTAAAAAAGATTGGGGGTGGGGAAGGAGAGTAAACAAGTCAAAACATATCTGAGGGTTATAGGCCCCATGCTAGGGGACCCACCATGTATGCAAGGGGGAGGACAGTTCTTTGAGCTGGAGAGAGACCTCATCCTGTGGCTCTTCCTACAAAGAATGACCATGCAGTACAATCACTGCACACAAAGAAAGGGGAAACTGAAACAAAACAAACAAACAAAAAAGCAGTTTTAGAAGAACATAGGTAGGTGAATGAGTCAAGAAAAACTGTAGAGGATTTAAAAAAAAAAAAATATCTACAGCTGCACACATGCTTGTAAAGCATGGAGCGTTGTGCTACAAATGCTTTCATATCAGCTCTTTGATTGATGTCTTCGTCCACATATTGTGAAGTCAAAACTAATGAACAATAGTAATTTCTGATGACAATTGTGTTCCAGGAGCATCATCATATAGAGAAGCCAGTATAACATTCAATCAACTTATGTCTTCCAATTTTCATGCTGCACTATGCAATAAAATGTTAAAACTTGGTAACCCAAGTACATGTACTTTTGAACAGCTTAAGTTACATGCATATGGTTTTGTGATGGCAAATGGAATAATTCTTAGAATAAATTCCACCTTTTCCTAGAAGTCAACATTCAGTATATGTGAAAAGCATCTGAAAGCTTTGCAAGACATTGAAGACAATGGAAAAACCACCAGTAATGTATTAGCATATAAACAAAAACCAACTCAGCTGGCCTCAGTGCTTTTACTGCAACTGTTCTCATGATCCCCAACTCCAAATTCAGCCTAAAAGCATTGAGTTCTAATATTTTTTTGTAGTACAATAAAACGACACTTTGATCAGTGCTAAAACTCAAATGGTGCTATGTCCCAAAACACTTTAACCTTAGTCTTACATGTTGCCAGGCTAATTGAAAACAAGCTTCTTTCTTTGCTTATCATAAATCAAATTGCTCACCTCATTAACTTTGTTTCTACTACTTAAAAAGAGATAGCAAGTCCATGGGCTGCTTCTGACCAGCTGCTACTAAACTTCATTAGTTTTGGTCTCCTGCCCAAAGTCTCCCTTAAAAAAAAAAAAAAAAAAATATCACAGAACGCATAGGAGCACTTAGCTTGAGTATATTTTGCAAAGCTTACATGAATTTGCATTTACATTCACAAACAAACCTTTGTACAAACAATTTGTGTTTGTTTGTTACAAAATCAATTTGTAGAGGAATAGGAAGGCTTATGGAGGTGGAGGAAGAGGAAGACTTGGGATAGGGAATGGAAGAGAAAAGCAACTGCCTGTACAGAAGCACCTTGCTTCTTCCTGTTTTCTGCTGCCCTTTCACGCTTTAAGGAGGATCAGTCTGCTGTTTTGCCTCAATTTTCTCTTAGTTTATATCATTCTTTGTACTGAGCCCTCTTGGCATTGGACAATATGACTGCAGTACTTTTGGAGACCTTCACAGCAACTACCAGTGCGTGCTCCATTAAGCAGTGGATCTAACACCCACAAAAAAGGCTAACATTTTCATAGCAAGAATCAGAAGCAAATAAAGTCTTATTAAGCTTCTCCTCCCTCAAGGTTACTATTTCAAGCTAATGACAATATATGAGATGAGTACTGTCAACCCCTGCAGGACACATTCAATTCCTGTTAAATACTGATTAGATAAGTACTGCAAAAATCATACAGTTATAAAGGGTACATCCCTTAAACTATCTGGCATCCACTGCAAGGCCAGAGAAACAGCAGGAGCTTCTGTTAAAAGATGTACAGCAGCAAGCAAGGTTTAGATGAAGGTCAAAATTTTCACAGTCTCCTTTCAGAGGGAGAAAAAAAATCATATTGGATGATTTTAAGAGCAAAGTAACAACAACAACAATCCAAACCAAACAAACCCCAAACCAAACCAACAAACCCCTAAACACCTAAACAAACCACAACATACACTTAAACAAATCACAACATACAGAAAACAGTTGAATAAGAAGAATGCTTTATAGAGAGAGATGAGAGAAAATATATGAAAAAGTCTTTATATTCAACTGTTATGAACACTTAATTTTCTGCAAGTATAACAGGGCATAAGCCAGGATTGTCACAACTGTGATTCTTCAGAATGTACTGCTGAGTGAGTGGCTGGAAAGTCACTTACTCTGAAAAGGCTGCAATATTGGACAAGTAAGCTTCCTGAACACATTGAACAATGGTAAGATAAGTAAACCTGAACACAGGAGTGATGAAGTGTCTGCACTACAATCTGTCTGTAAAAGGAAAACATCCTCTTGGTCAGAACTGGAGATTCAAGTGCTCAGACTAGCAACAGAGGTTTAGAGGCATTACTGCCTCACATCTAATTTTTTTGAAGCTTCATATATTCTTTACCTCAGTCACATCTCACATTAGCTAGTTTTATAGATTAATCTTTGGTGAAATAAAACTGTTATGGGAAGTTCAACCTGCTTTTATCAACATCAGTTTATAAGAATTAAGTTCTAGGGGTTCCCCCAAAAGTAAGCATAATCCAGATGTGAACTAGATTCTTGAATAATGCATTAAAGCAATAAGATAGGCAAAGCCTGTCTTTCATTAGGAAGTCTACATCTTACTGTCATTTCTCTTACATATATCAAATAGTACCTTTTATTACCCATTATTGTTAATGTATTTCCCTACATCCAAAGTATTTGTTCTCTTGACAAAAAAATATATATCAATAGTACATTTTTGTACTTGGTGTTCTTTTCAATCACTTACCACTATTGTATTTTTAGGACAAATGTCCTAAATCTATCAGATGTACTGACATAGAGGCGTCATCCACGAACTAGTCAGTTAAAAGAAAATTCTGAAGCAAAAAAATTGGGGCATTGAAAAAGTTTCATTTTGTAATGATAGACCTGGAGGGATGGATGGCATAACAATTCTGTTTGCAAACTTTCTTCATCATTTATCTTATCCACATACAGTCTTAAAAGAAACCTGAAATCCTCCTAATACACTAATTCACTCACACATGTGTAACTTATTTACAAAAGCAATATCTGACTCCAATTTTCAATCATCTTTTTCTTTGTATAAACTTTTATTCTGAGTTTCTGTATAAATCATTCGTGTATAGAAAACAAGCAATAGCACATAGAACAACTTTTCCAACGCTGTTTTTATAATTACAGAGAAGGCTTTCAGAAGCATTTTGTTATCCTTTCTGATCTAATAAAAATAATTAAAAAAAAAAGGGCTTCGAAGGTTCTTTGAGATAAGAGAGGAAAAACTCCAGTGAAATTAAACCTATGCGGTACAATCCTCTTTGCTGACACAAGGTTTTGCTTTCTGAGCTCAGAAACAAATCTGAAATAGCTTCCCTGCTTGCATTTTCACACATCCTTTAGCCAAATCTGAATGAAAAGTCCTTTCTCTAATCTTCCAGGCATCTCAAACAGTGCTGTTGAGGTTATTCACAAGGGTTTTTTCCTCCCATTTCAACATTCCAGAGACCTCCATTTGCATTTTGGAAATGGATACCATTTCAAGCTTATTGTTTCCTTTAAAGAAGAACTCAAGTTACCTCAAATGAAAAATTTTCATTTATCTGACATAAATTCAATGAGATAAAAAGTGTTAAAATGCCAGAAGAAATTAAGTGCAGCACAAATTTGGGAGACATTACAGTCTCATATCAGGTCATCTTTTAATTGGTAACAGTTCTGTGCTCTTGACTTGGAAGTCCTAAAAACAGTGTAGCATATGTCTAATGTTCTGCAATATGCCTGAAGTGTAGAGTGAAGAAGGTAGGGTTTCAGAAAGCATTTCCACTCTAACACCATCAGTGATACTAAACCAGCCTCAAGTATCTTCACAAAACAGTTGTTAGGACTTTGTTTAAATAAGAAGCCCACTTTTCTTGAGAAAATGTTGTCTCCAAAATACTGACATACTACTACTGCTCATACTCTTTACATAATTTTATAGTATAAGCACTTGGAGCAGCGTAGTTAGTAGTAAGGGCCAATGCATTGTGGCTCCAGGTTACAGGCATACTTTGCAGCACATCCTACATAACTCTCCTGTAGCACAGATTGTGTATATTCCTTGTTAAACTGGCTCCTCTCATATTTCTTGGGCTAGCTGGAGCATCTCCAAAAACCCTGGCCAGAAGTGGTAATCTCAGAAAGTGAGACCAGCCATCAGCCATCCAAATGCTTTTCTTGGTTTCTCGTAAAGCATTCAAGGCTCAGGTACACAATCTACACTTTGCACAGCAGAGCAGAAGTAAACCCAGTGTTGTTCTAAACCACCTTTCTGCATGATGCTGCCTGAAGCCTGTGGACCAACACTGCCAAAGCCAGCAACTAAGCCAACCTAATTGCTGTTGCAATTTATCCATCAGTTCTAGGTCCCTAGGAATGTCCCTCACATGGGTACACAGCCTACGTGGTGCTGCACTGCTTTACAATGACTTCCACAGCATTCCTGCTGGAGTGCTTCTTCAGAACAGAAAATTCTTGGATACACAACTATAGAGGTTACAGCTTCAAGGAGAAGTTGAAGATTCCCTTCTCCTTGCCACACACTGCAATGCTAAAGACAGAGTCAATTGATTAGATAGGTAAAGTGGAAGTGAAGCGTTTCCTCAAATTAAAATGTCATCCTTCCACACTCTTCAAACTCTATTTTCCAAGGAATCATTCTAAAGAAAGACTGGCAGTTTTTCCTTATTGAAGTCCTTGAAGATAGCAGAAAGCAATATTTTGTAGTCCACAGGGAGCTTAAACACCAATCTGCTTTCAGTATATACAGTCTCACATATTGAAGTGCCAAACAGATGAAAGTAAATTCCTGATAAGGCTTTGCTCCTCACTCCCTCTTGGACTTTCTGAACTGCCCAGCTGTGCACCTTGTAGAAAGATTCAGAATACAGATTTTTACTTTAAAGGCTGACTTTGCTGGAAGCCAAAGTCACAGATTTCAGTCTCATATTGTTTATTTTATTCTTAATATTCTCTGAATGGCATCTGAAGAGTAATTTCAAAGACAGAATTTAAGCTTTCACTGACTAAACAAATATAGAAGAGAGTATTAAATGTTAGCTTTGCTGTTTTCAATTGCATGTGCTGCAAAGAAACACCAGACCAGAATGTAGCACCCATATAAATTTGCTGTGTTATTGGGCAAGGGTATCTGAAGCAGTTACCACACTGAGCAGCTGACAGCAGGAGACTTGAATCTCACGTGAACAGCCTTTAAGTGTTCACAAGTAAAGTGCTTCCACAGGACAGCTATTGTTTAAGAAAGTTTAAAAACAAAAATCTGTGTAATTTTAAGGTCTGGTCATATTTTATGTGCCCTGCAGCTGGATTAATGCAGGCTCCTCACTGTATTTGCCATTACCCATAACCCAACACGTACTTCTTGGACCAAGCTACTTCTGTTGGGCTTAATGCTGCTAAAATAATTTACAGCGACAGAAATAAAGAGTGTAAATGTGGCTTTGACAGAGAAAGACAACACTAAGCTTGCTGTGACAGGAACTGGAGATGTTGAACTTGTCTTAACATATTGAAAATGATTCTGAACTATATATGGATCTGTAGTGATGCTCACTTATTATTAAAAGACAATCATGAATGCCTGATTTCTCCTTGAGTTTTATTTATTATGCAACATAGTTTCATTTGGTTCAGGGCTTTCAGGCAAGGGTTTTTACTTAATACACTTATATTAAAACGAGACAGGTTTTGATTTCCTGAATTTTTGGGAAGTAAACCCAAAACATTTATTTGTTCACACTTTTACCTACTTCATTTATGCAGAATGAAATAGTTGTAATTTCAGTCAAGAGACCAAAATATGTAATTGGGTTTTATTATTTTAGATGTCTTGAGTTACATTGCATTAGATATAATATGAGCCTTGCATAACCCAGTCCACTCTGCTACTGGAAATAAATAATTTAAGAAGTTTTACAGACTGCAGCAACTTTTTTAACATATTGGCAAAATCTGAAGTACAAAGATTCAGAGTATAACAGAAGCACAACTACCATTTGTCCTAATGGTCCCTACTAGTCTGTACCCACTATTCTGACAATCAGAATGTGCCCCAGTCTTCTCTTGCATATCTGCACAGATTACTGCTGCCAAGAATAAAAATAATTCTGTGAAGGAAGAGGATTATAGTGGATAACCCTACTGCCAGACAGCAGAACATGCATGAGCAAACATACAGTGACCATAGTCCCTATTCCTACTCTCAGTCCAGGAACATTCCTCAGCAGCTCTTTTGGCAAAGGGCATCAAAAAAATGACCTCTCCTCAGGCACTGGGAAGAAGATTTGTAATAGAGAAAAGTCTATCCCACTCTCCTCCACCTGCCAAGTGTTTTTCTGGCACACTCAAAAATAAAACTGCCAAACCAACTTCAAACTAGAATGCTTCATCTTGGAAGTATTCCTTATTAACAATCCTTGTAGTAAAAAAAGTGCGCCTGCTTCTCCAATCACTTATGCATGGGAGTAGTCTTTAAAAATCCAAATAGAAGGAAGAGTTAATAGTCAGGGTTTTTCATTGTAGACTTGCCTTACCAGTTGACTCACAGCATAGGAATAGACTTTGACTGAGTGTTCGACCTCACAAAATCTTCTCTCTCCACTGCTATATTAATTAATCTTCTCCCAACCAACTTCACTTTGAAAAGTTCATAGTACAACATACCTTTCCAGGGTTTTTTGTTTGATTTTGTGGTCTTGTTTCTTTCAAGTCAGGTTATATTACACCTCCTTCTTTTCCTGTCTTTATTTGCAGTTAGAGATCCTCACTCTGAAGAGTAACCTTTTTCTGAAAACAAGATTCTTATTGCAGTTTTTCCCCTTCAGGCAACAAAAGAATATTTTACTGCAAGTTATTCTAGTCTGCAGCTGTACCAATTTTGTATAAAACACTGAAGTTTTTTTCCCTTCCAAAGCAGAAATACACTTTCAAAACATGTAGCTCCGTGTTTTGAATGAGCTGTCCACTAATCTGTAATTATGACTGCACCCATACTCTATGTAGCTTGTAAATTACAGTTAAAAAAAGGTGTTATGTGAGGTTAATAGTATTTCCAATTCATAGCTCAGTTAGATGAAGAGCTATTTATGGATCCCACCACAACTTAGCTGACAAGATACTGTCAAGCCTATTTGTTCAGAACCATTAGTAAGTTGTAGTCCCTTCCATCACCTGGTCCTATGGTACTTCTACTGTACCCTTGCCCCTACTAACTCAGTGACAGAGTTAACAGCACTTAGAATCTTGTTTTCTAAGCCACCCTATTGTGCAAGGACTGCAACTCTTTGCTAACCATCTGGAGTTATAAACAGATGCCAACAAAGTTTATGTCTAGGAGATAAACATCTGTACAGTAGATGCAAGGGTTGCAGGGACATCTGTCCAAGTGTTTGTTGATTTGGGTTTGTTTTTTAAAGAAGATACACATGCTGTGTTTATCATGGGCCTGTTTACCTTCACACCTAAATCCTAGAACAGACGTCATAATACAAAAATGAACCAGGAACAGGTTGTAATCATTCGGTCTCTACTTCTTGACCTTTTGGATACCCTAAAACAACACAGGTACTTGTATAAGGCTGCTCTGCAAGGTTTGAGTTATTCAAACTGTTCTGAAAGCAGAGCTTTGGGGTGGAGGAATTGATTATACATGTTCACTGCTTCAGAATACCAGTTTTCCTAGGAGCTCACAGCTTCTCCCTGACCTCTCTCAGTGCTCCCCAGGTTACCAGTGGGTATCCCCAAGATACTTTCTCAACACATTGAAGCTTAGATGGGAAGATAAGGTATTTCCACATGCCGCTGAATCACAGTGGTGGCCAACATCAACAAAAACTTAGACTTCCAAACTACTCAGAATTCCAGTCTGGGAGAGACTTTTCACAAGCACATGCACCGTTACTGATCGCCTCAAGACTCATCAGAAGAAAGTGGACTAGTCTTCCTCATTACACCACTTCATTTTCTCTAGTCTACACAGGCAACACTGTTTCTGCTTTCAGATTCTACTGGCCTGCACCACCATCTTGCCCTTAATAATGAGTCCATCATTCCTGTAATATAATTTCTTAAAAAAAAAAAAAAAATACTTTTTCCTTCTTGTTGACTACTGTAACAGGTACATGTGTTTTTCTCAATTTTAATTATGCTTAACAAAACAGTCTGTTTATATTGGCAGCATATGCTTTACAAACTGCATTTATTTCTGCAACCAGAGTTAGAATACTTAAGTGTAGTGCACGACCTCAGCTCCCACTGAGCACAGGAACAAACCCCTAATAGGCCCCAATACACTGAGGTATTTTGGAAAGGGGAATGCCAAGAGATGAACTGTGTCGCACATCTTTCAGTAAACCAAATAAATTTGAGTGCTTCTGTGGAGAAGAACAATTTTTGAGTAAGCTGGGTGGCTACAGTTACTGCCCAGTGTTGTACATTTTACACAGTCTCTTAATTTTCTTTTCTAAAGGAAGAAAAGCATACTACAGAAAAAAAAAATCACCAACCAGAAACATGGATTCAAGGGACTGTGAAAAACATACTGATAAGCAATAAAAAGGTTCTGTGTAAGTCATTCTTAAAGCATTTAAGGCAGCACAACATTTATAACTGTCAAGCTATTGAATGGAAACTTCTCAGACTGTAGCAAAAGAGACTACTTTCTCAATGCTTTATGCTATGTTCCATTATCTTTAACCCCCACATGCCCCATCCTCCCTTCCCCAACCTTGGTAATCAGCTTCTAGCTCATTTTCCAGCAGCAAGTGCTATCATCACAAATGAAAGCGAGAAGGACATTTAGATGACTTCCATTCCCGGTTTTATTTTTGGCTTTCTTGACCTTCTGGCAAGTTGTTTTACTATGAAAATTTTATTAAAGTCTCTATTAAATTCAGAATGGAAGATGTCAAGGCAGATAGAATTAATTTTAAGGGCATTAATAACTACAGAGAGTAAGAACACGACTGCTGTATCAAAACAGCAAAGGCAATAATAGCCATTTGCATTATGGAGCATCTTTTCTCCCCTACTTAAGGGAGCGCGCTCTCTTAGATTATTCGTAATTTCTTCATATGTAAAATTAATCTACAGTGACTCTAGTGAGCCAAGGAGGTACAATACCATGGAAATACGATCTCAGCATAAAACCCTAAAAACCACTAGCATATAGAGAAATGAGTACTGGTCGCTTGGTCTGACCAACTGCAAAAAGAAATTTTGCTGAAATTTTTTCTTTTATTCCTAAACCATGTTTTAACTCTGCAGAGACTACTTCTATTTTCAGAATTAATAAATGGAACATTTCAGACCCACCTGTTACAGTCATACTTGTTTTTCCTATATTTCTTATCTCAAAACCTACAACCATGCAGCAATTTCTAATTGCCTTTCACATAAAACCACTGTGAAACAGCAAACTCTCTATGGGACTCCTTGAAGTCTTACTTTTGCTTTCCAAATCAAAACACTATCTGAGATACCCCCTACAGACCTCCACCAAAACAGAGAGATAAAAAAGTAAGTCCATAAAGGAACATTAAATTCTGGGACCGCAGCAGCAGAGCCACTCTCCTGTATAATAATGTGTTACAGAACAAAAGCAAGCACTATGTAGGGCGCTATAACTACCACCAAATTAAGGTGACACAAACAGTGATTTGGGTGCTCACTTTCAGTGAGGAAACAGAAGCTATGCCAACACTAGTAAGCAAAATGGCACACACCCTGTTCTGTTTACCTGAGGAAAAGTCTCTCAGTGCATCTAGCACAGTTAAAGTATGTTCCCTTTTCAGCAGGGTAGCTTTGTCCATAGAGCATAGATTATTAATCTAGACATAGCCCTAAAGGCCAGAACATCAGCAGAGCACATATTGTAATACACAGGGCATATGTCAGTAAAAGTGACATTTGCAAAGTCAGGGTCGCAGAATACAAGGACACTCCATTTCAAGTGAAGTACAAATTGTGAGTGGAAAACAATAATGAGAATGACATACAAAAAATAGCTCCAAATCCTTCAGCTGATCTAATGGAATCTGGCAAAAAGTGCTGAGATAAGATGCTCGATTTTTTTTTTTAAAGGCTGCACTTCAAAGTCTTAAATAGCAGTATACTATTTTAAAGTGTATTATTAAAAAAAAAATCTAAAAAAAAAAAAATGAAGATGAAGAGCCAGAGTGGGCTCAGGGTTTGTGGTTAAGAGATGAAAGCGACCCACTACAAATCCCTCAAGAAAACAATCAACCCTACCAACTCAAACAAACATAACCCACCAAACAAAAGAGCCCCAAACAAAACTAAAACAAACAAACAAAAAAAAGGGTTATTCTAGGTCATTGGAAGAACTTGAACTCAGGTAATATAAGAATGATCAAAAGTTATATAAATGGGACAACTGCAATGTACGTATAGCAAAGATTTCATTTTGGTGACAAGTTCATACATCAAGTGGCATGTTTAAAAAAAATCATTGTGTACAGCACATGTACTGTTTATATAAAGTGACACTGTTACGGGAGCAGCAAGGCAGACATAATGTTCCATTAATGGACAGAGAAGGTTATCTATGCATTTGTACCCAGAAGTCAAGGACGCACATTATCCAGAAATACAAAGGATATCTGCTTTTTTACTGGGGAGGGAGGTGGGGGTAGTATGTAAGATTATTTCAATAGAGTCTCCAGATATTTTATTTTTTTAATGTCTGATATCAGCAATAGAGTACATAGGGGTATTTTCACAAGTGAAAGCTGCTTCTTATGACACTGAAACTAAAGTACATGGGCTAAAACATGTTCCACTGGCTAAAGCTGATATCTCTAGAACCTAGGCTCATCACTAACACTTTGTTCCTTATTGATCATGGACACATGGTTAACCAGGCAACATGTAAGCTGAGCAGTCACATGGTATAGCAATCCAATTTACATAAGTGGTACTAAGAAACAGTTATTGAATCAAAGAATTTAAATTGTCCGAGATTTGTTTCAAAATTTTGAAAGAAGATCAGCAATGAAAGCTTAACAAAATGTTGCAGTTTGGAGAACGATTATTTCAGAGATAAATGCTACACAGGAAACAAGAGGTGGTGGGGGGAGAGTACATCTTTGTCAAGCTTTTGTGGAAATGGAAACAAAGGGAAATTTAAATTACTAATAAAACTGATGATAATGTTTGATGAACAAATAAATTAAAGAAAAATAAATTCATTCTCATAAGTCATACTTATCCAACTCAGACACAGGAGAACAAGTAAGAAAAAAATTTAAGAGGCAATTTTCCCATGGAAGATTGAAGCAGTCACAAACTAAAGTCAAAAACATCCAAAATATTCTGACCTGTAAGATTGGATCATTTTATTTTGTTTTCTTTTCCCAAAAGCAAAGTGAGGTTTCAAAACAAAGAAGTTTTTGGTGGTTTTGATATCATCTCCCTCAGTTATCTCTACCCAGGATAAAGCTGTTGACCATAGAAAGACCTAGTCTGACAGGTTTTCAGGAATAATTCTGCACAAAGTTAGTTACTTTAGAAGAAAAAGAACCCATCATATTTTCAAACACTCAACTTCCTGTTAAGGGCCACCATGCAACAAACTCATGAGACTCCAGCTTCAAAAGGAGCTTTCTGTCTTGAAATGAATTTTTCCCCTCAGCTCTCTGATTTTCTGAAGGATTTAAAAAGTATTTTTTCCTCAAAATCTGTATCTTGCATATCCCTAAGCTAAAACCAAACAAACAAAAAACTGAAAACAAAACAAACAAAAAAGAGCCACAAAAAAATAACCACCACCACAAAAAACCAAAACACCACACACATCTGTAACAACATAATCCCAAGTAATACTAATTGGTGAATTAAATTGAAAGCACGATAACTAAAACTTAAATGAAAAAAAAAATCAGCCTTCAAAATCTTTGACATAAGAAACTGGGCAGTGGTACCAAAGAGTTCTCAGTTTTTAAAAGCTCATGCAGCTCCTGACAAAGCCATTACTTCATCCCTTCCCTCTTTATCTGTGAGCTCAGACAGACAGAAAAAGCAGATTTAGATTAGAAAAATTTGTTTCCTCCCATTTCTCAGAGTTGTTTTTTTGTTTTCCCATAAACCAAGTAAATCCTCTGGATATTTTTCCCAGGGTAAAATTTCCCAAAATCATCATGTTTCAGCCAGACATTCCAAAACTACATAAGTAGAAATAAGGAACTTCATCACAGAACACGGTTACACAGGCTTGGACTATCAGGACTCTCATTTAACAACTGAATTTAAACTGGGCTGATCCCTTGTGGAAGTCATATAGAGGGCACCTGCAGAAGCCAGGATGGTTTTTGTTTTTATATATATAGAGAAAGATATAAGATCTAGAAGTATACAGAATATGAGACAGAAATTTCCTTCAAAAATGGATGCAGTTCATGTTTGAGATGCGAAAATAGAATTACTGATGCCATGAAATCAACAGCATTCCCTTGCATTCTGTGGATGGCAAAGCATTTAGCCCAGAGGTAAAAAATTTCAGAAAGTTTCTGTGACTGTGGTCTAATTGACTGAAGATATTCAGCTTCACTAATATGTTTTAGAGCTTCTTGTCAAGCACTTTTTTTTAATGTAATTCATCTGCAAATAACTTCAGAATAATATTCGTTCCATTTAAACACAGTTAATTTCTTATGTTAGTAAAAATCAAGCTGAACAGTTTACACAGATCAAATCCTTTCAAAAACTTAGGCAACAAGTCTTATGGCAATGAAGTCCTATAAAATTTGTTTGTTAATACTAGTGCAGCTAGTTCATAGGGATAACATTTGTTCTATGGCAATGGCGGTATCCAGGTTAAGAATATTCCCTCAGGCACGCTCTAATCTGGCATCTAAGGACTCCAGGAGAGCCTCCAAGAACCACATGAGCAGTAGCAAAATCAACAGAAAAAAAACAAGCCACGAACTGTTATGCTAGTTAGGAAAAGACTGAGAGCAAAGAACTTTAACGACCAATAGAGTGCTATGCAGCACATATGACAATTAATGTTCTGATATTTCAAAGGATCAGATTATACAACCATGCAGATGAAGTACCATATTTTGTGTCATGCAGGAATATCACCCATTAAGGGATAACTACTTCTCTTTAGGAGGCCATACTGAAGCAACTAAATCCTCCTCCTGAGATACAAGACTGTTTTAAGACACACTGTAAGATGCAACCAAAATCCTGCTGTAAACCAGAGTGATCTAAACAAAGATATACTGCCATTTCTCAGATTTGCAGAAATTACTTTTGAATGGTTAATAAATTTCATTTTGGGTTTTATTTCTCCAATTTGTCTATACACTTCAATTGCCTGCATGGGCACAAGACTTACATCCAGCAGCTGAATTTTAGGTGTGTGTAACTGTTCTTTCAGAATAGCACTTGATTTTATCACAAAAGAAAAATTTTATTTTCTCTCTTAGATTGTCACTCTCTCATCAAGTTCACTCAGGAAGTGTCTGTCCTTAGCATATTTTATTTGTCCTTAGAAGTACTATTACAGTAAACTACTAGACTACTTTCCCTACCTATTAACTTCTCAAAAGCAACATTTAAAACTTTCTTCTTAATCAGGTCAGCCCTCAAGTCATACACCTGGGTCAAAAGTTGAGAGTTTCTGGGGTTTAAAAAAAAAAAAAAAATTAACTAAGTATAGAGGCTCAAATTTTTAGGTCCAAGTATTTAATTGTACTATAAGTTTAATTATCTAAATATTTTAACTTAAAATTTATTGCTGGGTTTTTCCTAAACCTTTGCTTTTCACCTCTGGCTCATATTTAAGATTCAAACTCTCAGAAGGACGTTTTTAATTAGACAGTGGGGAAAAGTGAGACTTCTTGAATAAGAACCTGAGAACTCCTGTTTGTTGTCTGTACTGGGTATCTGACTCCAAAGCCAAGACTGAAAGATAAACCTCTGACTGATAAGGTTGCTGGTGAAATAGATTAGATAAATCACTTGACCCAAAGTACTACCCCAGACACTATCTCCAATGCACAAAGCTTAGAAAATGACTCGTGACTGAACTTTGATAGTTTAGTAGAAACTCAGAAAAGGAGACCCTGCATAAACAGTGCTACTAGATGGAAACAAAGAAAGAAATCCACTACCAAGTTTTCCCTTTTGGTATTACTCAAACATACGTTTACTCACATGGGGGCAGGGGAAATTTTTACCATAAAAGAATGGGAAAAGTGGCCTGTGATGTCTAGAAGTTTTAATATGTTGGCCTTATCTTACAAGAGATAATGTTACATGACTGGTTTATTAATCTGATAATATAAACTTCAACAAAAACATCAAACTTATAAAAACATTGAGTCCATTTCACTGAAGTGTTTATAGAATAGGACAACAGTAAGAAATTGCTGAGAAAAAAAAAATTACTTCGAAGAGGAAAAACTGTTTTACCCATAGCACACGTATATATACACACACACATACATATATATACACACACACAGTACCAGGTGTGTGTTTCTTGCTTATCATTACTTTTTGCAGCAAGCAGCAAATCCTCCTTGCTCAAACCAGCAGTCCTTTCAGAAGTAGTGAGGTGACAGTGTTTTTCTACACCCAGCTTATTAAATGTGGTTCTTGGCTGCAAGAGGACAGGGGAAGTGAGGTGCCCTGCACCATCACCAGATGCCATGCTATGGTGATCATGACCAAAGGTGATGAATCACAGCAGCACCCAAGTATCTGCATTGAGCAGGGAGGGAACAGAGTGGAAAAGCAGAAGGTAATATGTAGTTGACCCTCTGAGGTGATCTGGAGGAGATATGCTGAACAGCTACCAAGACAGATTTGTGTTTCCAATTCACCACCTTGAGCATTTGATCTTAAAGACTTCACAGGCTGGAAATCAAGTAAATGGAGGAAGAGCATTTGGCAGGGATGTAATGGCCAGGGAGCCTTGAAGGAAAGCAGCCAGAACCTAAGACTCCACATACATGACTTCTATGCACTTCACACATATCCTGCAGCATGGTACTTATAGTCAACGTTGCTTTCCCAGGGCGTTGGCTTTCTGAGATTTCTACCAGATTAATCACCCCCAAGTTATCAAGTAGGATAGCTACACAAACTTCCATTGTCTGACTTTGTTTTACTGATGGTTTGTTTAAAAAAAAAAAAAAAAAAAAAAAAAAAAAAAAAAAAAAAAAAAGCAGCAATGCAGTTCCAGGATTTCACAAACTTGACTTTCTCTTCCTTGTAGATTATCAAGAGAAATTCCACCTAGGAGGACCATTACAGGGCCTTCTTGCTCATTCCTAGATAAAAAGCTGAGCTTAAGAAACAAGGCTAAGAACTCTCAACAAATTAAATTCTATTAATTTTAGTGGGTCTAAATGCCTAATTCCCCTTGGTAATAATTTATTTAATTTTCTTTTTGAAATTTAATGTTTTTAGTGCATTTTGAGTTAACAGCTGCTAGTAAAAAGGACTGTGAATTAAACAGTAGGAATTTGAATATGCTTCTCAGAAAAGCCTGTAACAGGGTTATTATCCTAGATTAGAGGATAAGTGTGCAAATATGCACACTTGCCTTACAGAGTGTTAATAACATTGCTTGAGTGCTATTTTTTGTCAAGAAACTTAAAAAGACCAAGCCTATTAGACACACATGAATTCCTTCAAGAAGCACTAATTCAACAAAATGTACATAACCAAAAATCTAGAGGGACAAAATTATAAACAGCATTAAATCAGTTTTGCCATGGACTTGAGTCAAAAAGAGACAGAGTTAATAAGTTCCAAAGTCATTAAGCAGCACTTTCACACCAATTCTTTGGTCTAAGAGCACCAATTTCCTTGAACTAAGCTGCAAGAACTGTTCTGCAAGTAATAGTAGCCTGCCTGAGCAAAACTACCTCATCCCTCAATCTCAGACTGGCCATTTTTCATGGTCTGGAGGATGCAGTCTTGTAACTCCGTTTTGAAGGAAACGTCAATCCTGCTTTTGCTGCAAAAAGCATCCAGCAACAAAGCAGAACACCATGCTTTTAAAAAGGAAGAAAAAAAAATAGAAGCACTAAGCCTGCTGCTATCTGCAGTTTGCCTTTGGGTTAGTTTTAGGGCAGCTTTCCTTTTAGCAGCTTCAGGTTAGAAAGTCCTACAAGAACTATTAAATGTGGAGAAGTGGATACAGTCTTTGACTCTGAGAGTCCTTAAGCCACAGATTGCTTAAAGCAATTGATGGAGTGGGAAAAGCTTCACTTTATGCCTGCCTACTCTCATATTCTTTCCCTAAACATCAAGAACTGGCAGCCCTCCAATCCACTAGAAGTTTGGCTTCCTAAAGTGGGAGATATACACCTTTGATCTCATCTTCCATTCCTCTATTTCTTTATTCAAATATTTTATGCTATTGAATATGTCAAATCAATATAATTATGAGCTCTCAAGGTAATGTATAAAGAAGGTTAACTTTAAAGCACTACATTAATGAGCCATTTCTGCAAAATATTTTCAAGTAAAATCTTTTAAATCTCACTGGGTTTTGCCCCCCTTTTTTTTTTTTTTCAGCTGAAAGCCTAATACTTTGTTCCCTAAATACAACAGAGTTTACTTGATTGTATTTAGGTGGCTCAGGTAGAAAAAAAAAAAACATATGAAAACTGGCTATTACAACAGCCATTTTTTTAGGGTTAAAAAAAAAGTAACATTAACTTTGTACTTTTCTCTAGAGATCATCACTACAGAGTCTTTTTTTGTCCTTGAGAACATTGGTCATTTGCAAAAAAACCAGTCTACATTCTCAGGTGAGGTAGGCAAGTCATCTTATAAAATGATTGTTTCAGAGATGCATTACCAAAGAGACAAGAAAATTAAAGAGCCTTCAAAGACTTCAAAGACCTAGTACTTTTAAAAACAAAATCCTCCTTTCCCCTCCCTAAATATATGCATACATTTGAAGTAGAAATCTTCAGAGAGTTGGGGGTACTTTTTGTGCAAAAAGTAGAGCCGGAAAATTTTAAAGACTTCTCTTGGGCAGCTAAAGTTACTGCATATGTTTCAACTGTTAGTCACACAGTTCTGTCAGAAGGGTAGGAGTCCCAGAAGAAGAATCCCAGCTGTAGCCAAGAAAAGAACTCAGATGTTTTGCTTTGTTTGTTAATAAACCAACTCCCAGGGAATGTCTATGCTTCCATTATATAAAGCACAGACTTTGTCTGAAGAGCAATTAGGAAAGATTGTTGCTCACTCTTTAAGATACATTTAGCAAAAAAAAAAAAAAAAAAAAAAAAAAAAAAAAAAAAAAAAAAAAAAAAATTAAAAAAAAATCCTGCACTCAAAGAAATCCTGCCACTCAAAGAATTACATAAATATTTGTCATCATTCAAGTTTGAAACAGTTCATTGTAATTCTATCTATATTAGCATGTTTAATGGCTCACTTGACATAAAATTCACTGCATATCCTGAGCACAACATCCAGCATCAAATCTGAATTTCCAGACTAAAGGAAACTGAGCCTGTTCCACAGTCATTCTCAGTGAGGACTGCCTACTATGTATTTTTATATCCTCTAATACCTAAAAATAAATAGAATGCTAGAGCAAATATGCATCTAAAAATAACATATATGCAACTTCTTCCTGGAATAGGATGTTTAGCAATGAACAGACAGGGTTCAAACTGGCTGCATTTTCCTTCTTTTGACTCCTTTTGTCTGGACTTAACCAAGAAATCCAAATAAAACCCAATAAAAAGCAATATTAACTAAACTGTGAAGCTCCAATTATCTGGGGCAAACAACAAAAATCCATCTCTTGCCAGAATCTTTGCGGGTTTGAGAGTTGCATGTTTCCAAAAGAAAAAATAGCTCTTGGAGAAAGTTACATGGAAGAAACTATACCTCAGTGGGGAAGGAAACTTGTCATTGAATTGGAAGTGAAAAGGAGGAGCCTTATTTCCAAGAGAGTCCATTCAGCAGGCTTTGAGCTCCAACACTGATGCCTTGGCTCAGATAGGACTCTGTGTTATGGGTTATTGTTATGGGACACCTTTCCAGATATCTCTTGCTGTGAGTAATGTCAGACTGTCTCTCATCAACCTGAACCAAGAAGAGAAAGCATAGTCTAAGTATTACCTTCCATCTCTAAGTTCCACTTGAATTCCTTTCTCCAGGGGAGGAGAAGCACCTACCATCAGTCTAGAAAGAACAGAGCATGAGACTTTGTTGAAGGGCAATTAAGCTTCAACACCTTTGTGTTTAAGTCCATTTTGCCCAGATCTAAGGAGCATGGGGAAAAGATCTTTTATCCTTTAACATCCTGCTCCTTACAATTTGGTTGCTAATACTTCCAGCTTACCCCTCAAATCTGTAAGCGTTCAGGACAGTAAAAGATGAAAACATTTGGCAGATAGTTCCAAAAAGATCACTGGCAGTTTAAGAGAGTCAACGACTCTCTTCTTTCTTCATGGTGCAGAGTAGAGCTACAAATAAACTCAAGATAAAGATCTTCAGAAGAGCATCTTCCTGAACAACAAGGTACAAATTACAATACAGACAGCTTTGCTGCCTTTCTTTAATGACCAAGTAAATCAGTGTCAATGAATCTCCTCATGACCTCAAATAATTAGAAGCTATACAGTAAAATCAGAGGATCAAAAACTCATAGTCATCCAAAAATCTCTTTTCAGTACATGCCATGATCTTCACTATATCTATTAATTTTGTTCATTAGCAAATGGATAGTTTGTAAGAAAGGAAATTGTTAAGCTCATCTAAATGAAAGCAGCAAGATAGGTTTAATGTGGTTTCTGAAGAGATCAGGTTCAGCTTTTCAATTATTTTTTTTTCATTTTACAAATGCATAACTGATAATGTCAAATTGAGCAAGCCGCCTCCCTTTGCCACTCTCACTGCCAGTCAATCCTCTAAAATTTAATTTAAATCTTTGTTTTAAACAGAGTATAGCAGGTACAAAATTCAAAATTAATTATCCCCCTGCAGGAAAGAAGTAATTAAATTGTACCTTTTTTTATTCAGAGGAATGAGTAAAATATATTTCAAAAATTTTAGCCAAAGAAACAATCCCTGATTGAAGTAACTATGAGAATCTAGTATTACATAATACCAAAAAGCCCAAAACATTGTTTAACATATTATTAAGAAAACAAAATTAAAAGAGAACCTTCCACTGTTCTCCAAATGAAACAAGGAATGCAAGTGTTACTTGATATTTTCCTGGACATTTTTCAAGAATGCACTCATTTTCTTCTGATAGAAAAGAGCCAGTTTTTTTAACCAGGACCACACAATGTTAAATTTATTCTCCCTATTTTTCCCCATGATGTCTAGAGAAATGCCTGTGAAAACAAACTTTTGCATCAGGTTTATCCCAGTCATGTTTAACACTTCTCCAGAATTCAACAGGTAGAAATGTCAGGCTTTATATTTACCTGTAGTCCTCAAACTAAATTAGCAAGCAGTTATGGACCAGACCATAGACTGCACCAGACACACATCACCAGCTGGTCAAAGAGGTAATTATCCCACTGTATTCAGCACTGGCACAGCCTCCCACAGTTAAAGAAGGATGTGAAGCTGCTTGAGTGTGTCCAGAATTGCTGACAGGGCTGGAAGAAACATCCTATGGGGAAGCACCTGAGGACTTTGGGATTGTCTAGTCAGGAGAGTTGGAGACTGAGGCTTTAACCTCATTGCCTTCTGCAGCTTCCAGAGAAAGTCAAGTGGAGAAAGAGGAGCTGACCCCTTCTCCCTGAAAGCCAGCGATAGGACACATGCAAGTGGCTTGACGCTACTCCGGAGGAGGTTTAGACTGGAGACAAGGAAGCATCCCTTTACTAAAAGAGGGGTTAAACACTGAAACAGGTTTTCTAGAGAGGTGGTTGATGCCCCATTCCTGTCAGTGTTTAAGAGGCGTTTGGACAATGACTTTAATACTGTGCTTTATCTTCTGGTCACCCCTGAAGTGGTGAGGCAGTTGGACTAGGCGAGCATCTTAGGTCTCTTGGATCCACTCTATTAGATCAATTAAAATATAATTTAATAATAATAATAAAAAAGCAGACAGTGACTTAAAAATGTGAAAACACCCAAGGTTTTCCCATGCAGACCTAACTCCATCCTCTAGGTTTATGTGCTCTATAACATGATTAATTTGCATGAATTCATGTTATATAAGATGAAAGGGATTATGTTCCTGTTGTAGTATGGAGGAAGCAAGGTGGAGAATTGTTTTTTTAAAAACTAGGACCTCTTCCTCATTTAGGATTTAATCACTCTGATCAGCAACTTAGCAAGGAACATGTAACTCAAGGAGAGATTCTCACATTTACAAGGCTCACCCAGCTACACAAGAGGAGGCTGTACCTAACTATAGTCACCCTTTGAGTAACACACTTCACTGTGCTTTACTGTCTCCTTTCTCATCCTGAATATGTCATTCACACACACACACACATCCCTTTTTCTGAGCTCATCTAATCAGTTTTCCTAATTTTCCGGCATGCATTGGCCCTCCATGCGTTTACCCATTATTCTTGCTGCCTGCTACTCTGCTTTTTGCTATTTAAGTGTTCTTTTAAAAAAGACACATTATGCAGTGAAATCTGACATCAAAACAGCAGCCAAGAAAGTCAGAGGGGCCAGTGCCGTAGTCAGTGGTGACAGAGGCAAAAGGAAACCGTTCCTTGCTGTTTCCCAACTATTGTGGGGATGCGACAGACGCACATGAAGGTTTTACCGGAGTAACTGAACTGACAGAGAGAAGCTGCTGTGTAACTGGCACAGTGGGAGAGGGCATTTTACTGCCTGGCAGGGGGAACAAGACCAACAGATAGGAAGTTCAGCAGTGGTGTTGCTGATACAACATATAGCAGAGTTCAAACCTGTTAACTGAATTGTACTTGCTGCCACAAAGCAAAAATGACTCTGTCCCAGAGAGAATGACTTCAAAACCATCCTTCAGCTACTGAAATCAAAACTGTAAAATTAGATACCCCAGACAAAATGCAAAAAAGGAAGAACTAGTTTTACATGGTCTGGTGGAACAAAACATACTCAACAAAACAGATTACTTTCCCTTGTAGTTGAGGTATTGGTTGTTCACATCAGGAGTTTCTGACCTTTCACTGACAGAACACTAAAATACTGAAAACCCAACCCTCTTCTACTGTGTGGAATAATGGACTCTTTTGGCAGAACTAGGATAACAAAAAAAATCATATATGCTCCAATGACACTATGCTAAAAATGAAGCATTTGGCAAGTTGGCTAACTGATAATAGAGGCCAAAATATTTCTCTTGAATAACACACTGAAGGAAAGGGTTGGACAACCAATTTTTTATTCAAAGGCAGCTTGGGGCACTGAGACAGATCCTCTGTCCACATAAGTTTCAGTAGCGTTGTGGCCAACTACTGTTCTGTGCCATAGAAGTCTCAAGTCTCTGAGAAGTGGCTTAACTATAAGCAGGCCACTATTTTTCATGACCTAATATCCATATTTTTAATAGAGGACAAAGGACAAGCACTTATTCACTGCAAATGGATAGCCATGCAAAGGAGGACTCCTGAGTGCCTAGGTGTCTTAAAGGTGGATCAAACAGAGCTGTATCACAGCCCACACGGTCAAGGCAATACATCCTTAATTATGTACCCTTTTTCTGTTGATATTTCCCATTCTGTTATTTCAAAACCAAGCAGACCTCTTTAAGATCTGCTTAAGATCCTTTCACATCTAGCTCTCACACCCTATACTGCACAGGGTTTACTTGTTTAAGAACCTACCCAACACCAAGCAGAGGCAACACTGGTTTGATTCTTAAAGCTGATCCAGTAGTCAAACATCAAACCTGAACAGCCTTTAAGATTTCCTCTCCTTATAACACTGTGTGCTGCTGGCATAATCCACAGAGTATGGGCATTCCCAATTCTCCTGATTTAAACCAGCCTTCACATCAGCCTCCTTGTACTGGCCTACCAGATGCGATGGGACTACCACACCAAGTCTGGATCTTGGGAGAAGCTCAGGCTCTCATCCTCATTCTAGCTTTGGAACAAAGGTGTTTTCTGGCTCAGTTAAAAGCAACACCCTTGCATTTCTAGAATTCATAGGAATAAATTAAGGAATACACAGAAATAAGTCTCAGATCTAAAACTAGACTAATCCCTAGATTCCTTCATGGCCACTTTTCTGTAAAATAACTCCATAACTCGCAAGCATCCCTGAAGCAATCAATAGTATTACTTACCAATATAAAGTATATCTACCAGTAACTATTTATAGGATCAAAGGATATTTTATTGCCAAAAGTTCACTTGCAGATCTTTAGTCCAGAGCTCATGATAAACCTCTTTTGCCCAAATCAAGATGTTTGACTTCAATCAAGCACAGAGAATGCTTATGTTATGTAAGGCAGGTAATCAGCTACAGCACTTCATACTGTAAAATAGTCAAGACTGTATCTATTAAAAATAAATAGAGGTTTCAGGGGAAGGCAAGAGGTACTTTTTAGCTCTGAGAAATTCCTTTTATTTTTTCTTAAAATACATGGAACACACTTGTTTTTAAGACCTTATGTTCACACTTAAAGCACAAAAACCTAGCAGAGCAGTTCACATGGACTTGAGAGATTTAGATCATGTAATCCCACTAGATACTGTTCTCCTTTAGTGGCATCAAGAAAAAACATTTTTGCCTCCCCTCATCTTGGGATCTCCATTTTTAACACATAATTATATTTGCTCCCAAATTACTGAGAGCTACTGACAAAAAAGTAGTATGTAAGAATTCAGTAATATTTTTAGGAACAACTGTATGTTCTTTGTGAATTGTAAGTCACGTGCATGAGATATTTTTAAAATATTGGTTTTAAAATAGCTACCCCTCTTTGCTTGGATTTCAGTCTTGTCAGACCACAGTGAAATGCGACTCAGTTACCACTCAGCTGTGACACTTCAGCATGTACATGAAACACAGTCCAAAAGCAGATTTGGTTTTCTTTTTAAAGAATAACTTGCCAGAAATCCCCTGTAAATTATAACACCACTCACATTAAAAGTTCATTTCCTCTTTTGCCTTCCAGTTCCCAGTACGTATGATCCCTCTAATATTAGATGATGAGGATGACTATCTCCAGACACAGATTTATTTCCTATGTGCCACTGGACACATCATCATTTTCAAACATGAATAACTGGGGCTTGAACACAAAGACATATAGGACCAAAGAAGGAACTTATTTCTGAATAACTGTGTTGAAGAAAGTCCCTTCACAGCAGTAAAGCTTACACTAGGTAATAACTAGCTTCATAACCAAGTCTCCAAGGCGATGATTTCATTCTGAAAGGCTCTGTTTTTCCTTGCCAGACCTGAGGTCCATCCATCCATACCCATGAATCGTATAAAAAAAAATAATCCTGTAGAATACAGCTTTTTAAAGGCAGTTGTAGGTGCTAGGTTTTTCTGAGAATACTAACAGCATGTGCACATAGAGTTGTGTATTATGTTTCTCCTATCCGTGAGATAAAACATCTGCAGACTCCAGCAGCACATCTGGCAGACTCTCACAAGATCCTGTCTTCAGTATCAAAGAGGTGGCAGCACACCAGTAAGTCTTTCCATACACTCACATCCATGTGCACAACTGACCTTTTAATAAATGCACTAAACTGAGAGACCTTAATAAAAACCCTTCGATTTATGCAGAAATAAATTCAAAAGACAAATAAGAATACAAGTTGCTGCATCACTCCATCCTCCTTTGATCCTGAATGACAACAACAATAACCCTGACTCAACAAAATGGTACGACTCTTGAGAAGCATGGAATAGATTAGGGTTACATTGCAAGAGTCACTGCTCTCAGAGCCCTGACATAAACATGAGAAAATACATTCCTCCCCTCCTGGGAAAATTACCATTTAAAACCAGCTGAGAGCAGACACAGAAAAATTAAAGCAAAAAAGTTTGAAGTCTTCAAATAGCCTGTGAACAGGACTCACATAAGTTGCAGACAGCCAGCCCCAGTCTTCAGATGTACATATGCAGTGTTTTGTATCCCTACTCTGAAGTAAGGATGATGAGCCAAAGTAAATGTCTCGAACAATAAAGCTGAAACTTGGTAGTTTAATCTCCAGATCCACACTCTCTGGGAGACTCCAAACACTAATAAAATCATGTGCAAAATAGTTTTGAAATATCTTACTATTTGATCCATAATGAAGTCTATTACTAATTTGACCTCTAATAAATCAGGCTGCGAACACAATCCAGCTGGCCCTTAGAGACAGTCATATCTAGTTGCTATACCAGCATAAATCCAGACATACTCAAAACAGAGTGCAGAATTTGTTCCAGAAAGTTTAGGAATCAGTATCAAGACTGTGACACTTCCAAGATTATTGTTTTCCAGTTACCACCAAGAGATTAGCAATGAGCACTCAAAAGATGAACTGAGTGATTGGGCTAGTCACTCAGAAATTGTTTCATAATACATGATTTGGGCTTAAAAAAAATATTAACCTTGTTAAGAAAATTAACATTAAGAACTTCTGAAGTGTTTTCCAGATGTTTGCAGTTATAAACAGAAAATCCCTTATGATCTATTAAGGAAAAAAAATTGTATGATACGAATTATTTCCTTTGTTTAAAATGAAAGGGGGAAAAATACCCAAGAAGTGTCTGTGTTCAAATTTAAAATCGATACAAATGCTAATTTTATCACTTTAAGAAGCCAGAGACTTATCTTTATGCACATGAATTTACATATTAATAAATGCTCACCAAAAAGTAAATGCATGGGGAAAAAAATCCAGAAAAGCCAGCAGAAAGAACATATACAGTTCACTGAATATCTTCAGTATTTTGAAGTACTTTCAAAGGAAGAGGAAAGGGAGACTTTTGAAAAATTGAGACTAGTATTAAGACCTCTCACATGAAATTTCAACTTCACACTTGGAAGCTTTTGTCCCAAGTAGATCTGTTTGTCTGTTGCCTTTTTTTTTCCAAGTTAAAATGGTTGAGTAACCTCAAAACAGAGATAAATATTATACTGTCTTGATGAGAAATTTTCTTGAGAAAAATTATTAATAGCCAACAGGCCCTGCCATGTGACGCTGCCTAGGGCCAGACAGTATTTGACAACTGCAGCACCAACTGCAGCAACACCCAACAAGCTCTGTGTGTATATTGTTTCTCTTCTTCCTCTTCTCATGAGTCACCTTTTTGCAAAAGCTGTGAGGAAAGCGTGAGTTAACCCTAAATTTCTCTATCCTGTGCCTGAAGATGATGGATCTGACTTACAGGGCCACCTCCTTTCTTCTCCTAGATAGCACTTTACTCTGCAAGGGTTCCCATTAAAACCTCAGGACACTTTTCAGCAATTAACACAGTGGGAATGGTAGTAATCAGCCTGCAACGGGGTTGTGCAGCAGCCTATTTGCCCACAGGAACACAGTGCAATTGCAATCATTAATAGAAACCTTTGGAAAAGGTTGAAAGCTTTCCAAGTCACTCATAATGCCGTGATTTTGTGCAGCTCCTGGCTAGGAATCCCTACAAAGCCCTGTAGCACCTGAGCTGGCCTGTTAAAGCATCATGAGGAACAAACATGAAACACATTAACCTCCAATGCACTAGCTACAAACAATTATCAAGAGACTCTTATTGCCTTTAAAAGACCTCATGCAAACCTAAGTTTCATGTGTCTGTTTTCATCTATATCAGCGTTAAACAAGTTACCCTCTGGCGTGTATTTTATCCTTAATCTTCATTTGAAAAATCAGATTTTGAACAAGACTTCATCATATGTTGGAATTTATATTTTTTCCTTCTCTTTCCTTAGAAGAATCCTAAACAAAGCCCCAGGGAATTAAATACTTAGAAGTGTTTTGTTGTTTTTTAACACAGACGTATACTGTATATTTTGGTATACTGAAAATGTTTATCCGAAAGTTTTCAATACTGGAGTAATAAGAAAATAGTTTCTTTGTACCTACAATTCAATGTTTTGGAAAAGAGGAAAGGTATTTTTTAACTGACTTAAAAGGGAATATACATCATAACTGTTGCAAAGGGAGGAGAAAAAGGTTGTATTTCCTGAAGTCAGGCTTATTGATTAGACTTCTAAGTACATTATAGAGCTAAAAACTGTATCCAACAGCTTCCACATATTTGCTGACTCTGCAGGTCATTTCAGACAGCACTGCTTATATCTTTACTATAGAAGCACCCATTTTCAAGGTCACTGAAACTATTTTTGCTGAACTTTAATACTACATCTGCACTTACTAAATCCTGGATATTACACTATTGACTTAGAGAAAAATTACTTTTTCAGCTTGACTACCTCATGTTCACTCAAATTTATGTGCTCTGCTTTAATACCCTTATTGGAGCTATTCAGCAAGATGAAAGTTCTGGATGAATTTTGGGAGCATCTACTTGTACAATAAAGCACAACTTGTCTCATGTGTATTCCAGTTGTTTTTCTGTGCCAGGTAAGGAACTATCAGAGCAAAGCTGTTTCATGAAGTCACTCCCAGGCTTGAGGCCCCACTGCCCTTAAGGACACACAGAAGGACAGATTTTTGCCTAGTAGCGTTAGCCATAAAGCAGAAACAAAGTGTTACTCTTACCTGAGGAACTCAAGTTGATGGCTCCACCACATTGTGCCTGGGAAGAGAAGTGGAGCAAAGCCACAGGGAACTATAACTAGTCCCTACAGTTCCCTACGTCTGCAGCATTTACAGAAATAAACAACCCTCTAACCACCACCTTTCCACACTACCAACCTCCCTGCCACTAAATCCATTTTAAGCCAAAGCACCTGCTTGTGTCAGGGTCCTGAGGGCACCTGTAGGCTGAGATTGCCCTGAGTGGCCTCAGCTGGGACCACCACCTGCACACGCCCTGCCCACCACCCAGGGCTCCATTTTAACTCAAACCCAGCAGCAGTGGCTGGCCTGAGTGATGTTGTTGGTATGCCTGTCTCCTGACTTGACCATACCCTCCCTGTCCAGTGCTGTTGAAAACCCCAGTTACAGCTACCTGTTCCATCCTGCATGTGTGTACCTCCCTGTTTAATTTGGAGAGGGGAAAAAAAAAAAAAAAAAATGATGAGGCTTGTATTCTAACCATTAAAATTCAATCTCTTTAATCAGCTAAAGTGAAGTGTTACTATCAATGTCTTTGCTCTATGTGAGCACTGAAAGACTGATCAAATCAATTCTTTCTCTTTGGTGAGAAAGTGAGTGACTTTTTGAGACCTTTTACTTTAATAATTCTGCTCAGACCTTCATAAGAGTGGCTGTTGTGGATTTCAGAAATAGAAACATATGTTCCTCCCTCGAGAAGGTGAGGAAAGATTAAAAAGCTTGCTATGAGAAAAACCTTCAACAAAATTACTCACGGGTTTTTTCTCTATTATCTGCTCTATTCTCATGATCTTGTACAATCTCCTATGGACATGTACAATCAGGATTCTTCTTTTCCGCTCCACAGTGTAAATGATGAGGCAGAAGTGGGCTGTATGTTGACTTAAAAACATCATCATACAGCTCTCACCTCCTTCCCTATTCCCTAGCTCAAGATTGCACTTGCACCTACCCTTCACAGATACTTCCCAGGGCCTAAGATGTTTTACATCACTGACTGATATATAGTACACTGTCAAGTGACAGCAGTTTGGCTATTTTGCCTGAAGTCAAGTTGGTTACAAAGATTGCTCTTCTTCAGAAAATTCTTGACACGTCAATTTACTATCTCATTATGTTCTTACTCTTTAGAGATAATAGTCACATTAAATGTTCATTAACATTGAGATTAAGAAAAAAACTTAGCCCCTCATCCTACATCTCTCTCTGTTTCTTAAATAGCTCATGCCCTAAACAGTTTGATTTTTATCTCATGTTCATGTCAACTAATCATCTTTGGTTAAGTAGTAAGGAGTACTGAATGATGTATCTGATAAAGCTTATTAAACAGATGTGCTTTCCCTTGGGAGATAAATCACAGAAACACTAAAATACCTTTTTTTAATGAAAAGGAAAGGATGGAAGAGGAGCAGGGGGAAAAAATTATAGCATTGGGAAAAAAATGAATGATCATCCATGTGCCCAGTTTTGCAAGAGAACTGAGACTAATAGCATCACAGGAGTCACAAACTTTCTTTCTTTGTGGCTTTCTTGTGGTGATTGCTCACATGAACATGGGTGTTTTTGTTACCAAGAGATGCACTTAACCCTGGGAAGAAACTACAGGAGGTTGATTTGAGTTTAGAAGAGAGATTTACATGAGGAAAACTCCACATACATATGCTTATATAGCCTGTCTTCATGTACAAGTAACTCTCTGTTCCCTTTTTCAGCTGTGCTAACAACCCACTGACCTGGTTATTACCTCCAGCCTGTACATACTTATGGCTTATGCCATCATTTGTTTGTCTACAGTGCAAAAAAGCATGATTTGGCCAACTAATTCATCCACAGTTAAACTTTCCACCAGTTATCTGTGATGGAAAACAAGACAGTCATGACAATCTGCATGGTCATGCAACTTTTTGTTTTTGTTTTCAGATCTGAGCTTACAGAATGAGTACATCATCCTCAAAATCCTCTTGAAATTAGGAAGCAACGTATCTGGGGAAATAATCTAAAAGCATCAGTATCTTTGAGCAAATGGAAACAACAAAACAAAATTGCCAAATTCTTGTTGCAAGAACTTTTTGTTCTTGTCTTTGTCAACTTCTTCATCTCATTTCCAATGTAGTGGTCAATCTTTGCTAGTAAACACTAAGCACTGCTTCAAACATTTACATGCTGGAGGTGCTGCTTTAGGTATATCAGGTATATCCTTTATTCAGCAGAGCATGAACATGTTTTTAAGTTTATACATGGGAAATGAAAATTAACCTTGTGTGTGATTGAGGTAAAGAAAAACCGTTTGCACAGTTCTTAGTTGCTTTGAACAGCATTGGGTTAAAAACTAAAAATATTTTATAGAAACATATAACCATCAGTTTTTAAATAGAACAACATCAGGATGTTATGTGAACCCTAACAGACTTGAAATAGTCCATTGTCTTCCCAGAATTTATTTTCTGCCTACCAAATGACCGCCTACACAATGAATTACATGCACACTGAGGACTAAAACTATATAAATATAACCATCTATCCAAACAACACTCAGACACACAAAAAACTTCAACATGCAGTATCAAGCAGCTCACATTCCAAAGTCTTAGTTCTGAAGGAAAAAATCCCCTATCACCTAATCAGAGAGCAAGCTCACTGCTATTAAAGGATGAGGTGCTGGAGTTAAGCTCTCCTGGCATTCGCTTACAAAAGCCTGGGGGTGAGGAAGAGGAAATGATGAAAAAAAAGTCCCCTCTGGGCTAAATAGCAGAAGCATCTGCCAAAGTAATAATAGTTTGTATTTGTAGTAACAATTGTTGACCAAGATTAAGTCTAAGGAGCAAGTAGTTAACCAGGCTGCCCTTTACCAGTATGATATTTTACAGCAGCAGAAGTTACAAGCAGAGTAAACAGGCTCTAAAGGAGCAAATTCTTCTGGAAGCACATAGCAGGGTGCTTCCAGCACAATGCAAGATGATCTTCAGCCTGTTGCAGTGTAGCAGGAAGAAAGATGTGGCCCTGCCACCAAGAAAAGACATGCAGATACTTTCACCTGAGCTTGATTTCTGGCTTGTGTTATGGAGGAAGGGTTCATGAACAGGTCTGAGTGCATTCGCTTTGAGCCTTTTCAGGTACAATATATTTTATAGTGGGCCACAGATACAAATAAGCCAAACAGAGAGATTAGAAAGCAAGTTATTGGTCTGGCACAGATTTTTGCTGGTGTGAGGCCCTGAGGGCCAGCAAGAATTTGCCACAATAGGTTGCTGACAGCTTTTCTTCTGCAGTATATTGTCCTGGCTCAGTAGCACAAGGTCAGACTGAATGCCTTTTTGATGCCTTTCTGCTTCTACTAGGGAGCAATTGCTTAGAGAAATATCCCTTTACTTGACAGGTTTGTAACACAAACAAAAAAATCCATCCTGGTTGTGGTTATTGAACCGACTGCTTAGGAATCAAACAGTGTAAGACTAATAGTGTCACACAGCTACACCAACCACACCGATGTAAACCTAAATGCATGTGAGTGATAGCTAACTGGGGATAGCCTGCTGCAATAAATGAATGAAACTTACTCTTTTTTTCCTTTTAATCTAATACAGACACTTCATTATACAATTAGCCATAAATTCCTCCTCCATGCAGAAAGTAAACCAGGATAATTAACTGCAAGAATTTCATACACACAGCCCTGTATACAAAACCTCAAGTCATTCTGTAGAACATCTACAGCGAGTGTGATAGAAAAGGAGACAATTGCTTGGAGATTTTAAAACTGTTGACAAATTACAGAGAGCTTCGTATATTCTAAAGATGAGTACTTTAAGGTTGGCACTTTCATGTATACAATAAAAGGGGATGCTGTGTGGGAGGTACTGATACACCAAGGCTAAGAAAGAACATCACATTAAATTAAAATAGTTCCTATAAACATAGCAATCCCTCTTCAGGATGCACCTGGAAACAAAAAAGAATAGATGTTCCTAATTTAAAATCAATCTACTAGATATAGAACTTTCAGAGAGGCTTCCCTAATGTTCTGGTCTTTAGTGCTCAAGCAGAAGGGCCTACCCACGCAGCTGTCTGCTCCATACAAGATACCTCTCCTAAGCAAGCAGCTGTGCCCCCAGCATGGCTGTGAGAATGTCCAGGCAACAGGGCTTCACAAAATATCACAAGGCAACCATGTTCAAATACAACTAACTTTCTGAGCTCTCCAGAACAAACCCTGTGCTATACTCCCACAAGCATATAAAATAGATTTTTAATTTATATGTGTTTTATTTATGCACCATCAAGCAAAAAATCCATTTGACCATTATTATAAGTATCTTATATGTATTTAATCATTATTAGCACACTGATAGAGAAGGTTGGGTAGGGTACCTCCAGCAGCTGCCCACCTTTCCTGAAGGTCCAACTCACCATAAACTATCTCGCCCCCTTAAAAAAAACTCTGTAGAGTACATCATGATTTAGGTGGTGTTACTGAGAAAGGCTGTCCTGACTGGAGCTACAGTGCTTCATCTGTAGAGCTGAACTCTTGAAGGACACCTACCCAAGGCAACCTTGTGGGGTGGGATTTG
The DNA here is from genome assembly GCA_038380795.1 of Pyrocephalus nanus. Lineage (NCBI taxonomy): Eukaryota > Metazoa > Chordata > Aves > Passeriformes > Tyrannidae > Pyrocephalus > Pyrocephalus nanus. Next base: position 33,855,575 of record CM076266.1, on the reverse strand, counting down.
GGTGTGTGACACACTGCTCCACCAGTGCAGCATAGCTTTGAAAGTCCCACATGAAATCTGGGTAGGGCTAGCTCCACTGGCCTCCCAACCCACTCCTCAAACCACAGGGAGGTGTAAAGGGATAAGGGGTGCTTGCCCACATCTGTATTCACAATTGGCCATGAGCCCTTTTAGGCTCAGTACAGCACATCGAGCAAAGCCTGCAGGGGAGGTGCAATGACAGCAGAACTTCAGCAATAGCCCTTGAAGGATGAGGAAGCAGCAGAGGCAAGAGCCAGGGTGCAGGAAGGGGAACTTGGGGCACACCACACAGCCATACCACATCAGGTGGATTGCCCACAGCAAGCCAGCTGGGAACCTGTGATGAAGGTTATCTGCATAATCTATGATCTAAGAGGTGCTTTTCATGAGGAACTTGTCTTCAATTTTAAATACCATTAGATTTATAATAAAATATATATTCTTAAAGGGACTTGTGCCATGTCTTCTGTCTCCTTAAGCAAGCTTCGCATAATCTATTATATCTTACTATATTTTCCAGGATACAAAATGAAGTTTATTGAAGAAAGACGAATATTAGCCTCTTTACATACATTTAAAATTGTCTCTTTGGCAGAGCTTCTTCTCTTGATACCCAATGTCAATAACAGAATTAGAACATCAATATAAAACACTGTCTTAGCAAATGCATATCAGCTTTGCTTCCCTTTTTATGCTGCTGCAGATGCTGTTTCAGAGGTAAATACTCAAATACTGTTTTTATTTCCACATGAAAGCAGGAGTATAGGCAACTTATGACTATGATGTGTTTCTTATTAGATAAATAGAACTGTCTATATGAAATTGGCTGATCTAAATTTTGGATTTTAACGTTACTAATGCTACTATTCCCAAAAGATTTATAAGCTGTTTACAGAAAGCGAAGTACAAGCCCATAACATAATCTAGCATTTAGCTTGGTCAAATTTAGAGGAAACTAATCCATGCAATCCAGTTATAGTGAACTGAAAACAAAAACTGAGTACAAAGTGATGAATATAAATCTATGTGAGAGATTTTAATAGAGGAACTTATATTTGCTTGATTCAAATTAGTCGACCAAATATTAACAGTTTACTTACACAAAATATATTTAGAGGTTTACACTGGATTTATATTGATCTCTGATCTTCACAAAAAACAGAAAATATAGGAAAACAAGGGCATTATGCAGTGACAGCATACAGCTGTATATTATCTCTTTCCGGTATGGAAAGAAAAAAGAAATCTAGGAAGCTGGCCAAAATACATGTCCATCAGAAATACTCTGCTAACACGCTTTCAATTATGCACTCTCAAAGGGATCAGAAGGTCCTAATTACAAGAATGAAAAATAAACCTGAGAAAAATACCAACAAGGGCAGCAGCTTTGCTTGTGTTTCTGAGAGATGCTCAGGGGAACAGCAGATGCTCAGCATACATCACTGCTGGGCCTTCAGTGACCAGGATTAATTTTCCTGATGTTTTTCTGGGCTTCAGAAAATTTAACAGGTTTTGGATTCACCTTATTGGTTTACACAAGAATATCCGGGCAAATTCCCCGTCTCAGACTCTCAGTTGTGCTGCATTTGGAGTTAACGTGAGGGTGTCTCCTACAGATTTTTGGATGGCATTATGGCCAAGCAAGGCTTCATGGTGAATCACTGGTTGAAATAATAGACTTCAGAGGTCCCAGGCAGCAAAATGAAGGAGAATAGGCCTTACAGTAAGGACATTTTTATCCAGCACCTAGTCTAAAGTAAGCACAGACAAGGTGTCTCAAACTCTGGCCCATTTTCTACAGCACCAGCATTCCCAGGCTGCACTGGTACAGGCAGCATAAACAGCAGGGTCAGAGTATTCCCCACTGAAATCACCAAAGATGAACTGGCAGTCACTCTAAGATCCAAGTTGCTCCTACAATGCTCATCCTCAAAATTAACAGGTTTGAAACTTATTCCCCACCACAACCATATCCAACTAAAAAAATAGGCTCTAGTACAGTCACGAGATCTGAAAGAAGCGCACAATGGTATCTTGTATTCTGACTCCAATTAAGAGTAGATATTGACATCCCTAAACTGATCCATCCTGAACCAGTGATCACCAGCTCCAGTTATCCAGTTTCCCTGTTCTGTATTATACAACTGTCCATCTTACAGAGAAAGTTTATACTTATTTGTAAGCAGCCCATGTCCCTGTTAGAATTTCTGGTTCATTCCACTCTCTTTCCCCCTCCTCCCACTTTTTTATTTTAGATCTGCAGATGTTTTCACAGACACAGAAAATTTTATTCTATTCTTCCTCTAGATGACCTTCCATAATTCTAGCTTATCAGATGATGTGCATACTTACATACCAAAAGAAAGCATGCAAATGTAGATCTTGTTTTCAATACTAATTAAATGCATTAGAATAACTCTGTAAGTTTTATAGTCTATCATGCATAATTTTAAAGCAACTTTAAGCTGTACCTGACTACTTCTACAAGCTACCAGCATAATGCCTCCAGGTTATCATCTTCACTTACCAATCACTGACATACACTGGGACTGCTACTGGTAGGAAAGGACAATGGATATACTCCTTGTTGAAAAAAGCTTCCCATAAATCAAAATCTATTCTTGTTCATATAATAGAAACAATTTAATTAAATCTAAAGAAACGGAATGGAGGAAAGTATCTGTAAGTTAACAAGCGACTCCAGCCTAATGAAGGAGAATTCAGCCTGAAAGTTAAATTGAAATTTCTTTAGTCAAGATGGAAATCCACAAAGTTTGACCATGACTTTATAGTGTCAGCTCCTGTCAATCATTCACAAATACAACATTAGCAAGATGCACAATATCAGAATAAAAACTAAAATTAAAGAGGAGTTGAGATTTACTATTACCATTTAAAACTTTGTCATATTTTTTGTCATCAGACACTGATGTCTAGGTAGAGATGTTGAGCAACAAGCCTTAACAGCAAATAGTTCAGCCCAGGGGTAGTGGTGGTGGCAATGGAATGGCATAAGGTGCAGTCCCTTGCTAGCAATAATTTACCTCTGAAGCAGGATTCTTTATATTTATCCAAAGAACGGCTTTCCTCTTGCCTCAGCTAAGCCAAAAAACTCTCTAGACACCAAGCTCTGATTGCAATTACCTATGACAATTAATACTGCTCAGGTTTTGTCGGCCTGTCACAAAAGAGAAATTCAGCCTCACTCACTGTAGCAGAGCAGGGCAGAAAATCATCACTTTCCACATGCCTCTGGCTCCTGCAGAAAGAGCAGAGGGAAAGGAGCAGCTCTCCAGGCAGGAGAAGGGAGAGCAGGGACAACTGCGGAAAGCAGAGAAAATGATGAAATCTAGCTCTGACATGCCCAAAGCACAGCTGGTAAGATTTTGTGGTACGTAGTAAGTAACAATATTTTCCTCACTGTCTTTCTGTATCAGAGTATGCTGTTTGGGGATAATAACAAAAACCCCTGCTCACTTGCTCCCTTTCTGTCTCCACTCTTCCATTGTCCAGTCTTTTAAGGCCAGAAATAGTATGACTTCACTGCCATTAAGCAAGCTTCGTCTACACTGTGTGAAAGAATAGGATTTGGTACTAATTAATGAATTATTATAATAAATTATAAAATACTCTGAATTATTGATTATCCAGATACAAATATTCCAGATGCAAAAAGTATTTGACAGTAGTAAAGGCTTGATTACACAGAAGGAAGTCATAAGTAAATCCAGAACAGTTACTTCCAGGCCACTCAGATCTCAGACATTCATTGTAGAATAAAACTGAGAAGTCCATGCCTGGAGTTACCTAGAAGTGCAGTCAGAACTCTGAATTCAATCCCTCTCTTCCTCTGAATTAGCTCTATAATGCAGACAAGGTTGTATAGTTTAACTGAAACTCCAAGAAGGCAGGAACAAGTGGTAAAATTGCTCCTTCAGGAATTACCATAAACTTTTTTTCTTTATTTATTTAAGATAGCATTAATCTAACTATATTTAACTCTCACAATAACCCAGTCACCCAGCACTTTTTCTGTCCCCTTTACAGAAGGCCTGCTTCAAATTCCGCCCACTTAATTTAGTCACCCTCAAACACTTACATAGTGGTTCATCCCATCTAAAAATTAGTACAAAGTCTGCAGCAGAAATTTGTCATAACTCTTCAGTTTACAAATTTCCATAAGTTCATTCCTCATCAGTACTGAAGTTTGTTCCAGCAAGATGTTGTATTCCCCAGCAGAATGCTGCTTCTGAGAGCCAGCACTACAGAGCTGAGCTCCAGAGGTAGCAGCTGAGAAGAGGTCATTCTGATCCATCACAGGATCCACAACAGGGATTCTGCTATGCACATCATTCCTCAAATGGGGCACACAGGGAGCAGAAGCAATCTTTCTTTTTCTGAGACAATACACCTGGTAAAACAAAGACTAAAGAAGTTCATTGCTATCTGTATGAACAATAGGTGAGGAAAACCTCTAGAGGAGAAATTATATGTTCAAATTCAAGTTCAAAGTGCATCAAGAACAACTAAGCATGAAACAAGCCACAGTTAAATTTGGGGTGAAAGTTAGAAGGTGGATTTTTAGGCAGTACAGTGTCTTACCTCCTAGATAAAGGGCACACAAGACTCAATCTTATTCTGATCACACTGTTAGAGGAGCAGGAGTTTCATTCAAGAATTGAAAAAATCTTTTCTAACCTTCCATTGCTTTAATGAAAATCAATAAGTTTTTTTTTCCTCTAGGTAATTCCAAGTCCCCTTTCCATATTTGCTGGTCATCTCAGGCTATAATGGTGCACTTTGAAACAAGAGACTCTTAGATAAAATGCTCCACTCACTATTTTACTGGTGGGCAAGGAAAGGTAAGGACAAAAGAGCACTCCAGCTTTCCAAGGATACTCTGTAATCTGTGGCTGCTGTATTTTGTAAAAAGTTCCAGTGAAATAAACCTCCCATCTTATGTAAGCAGGTTCTTGCCAAATAACCTCCAAAATACTGTCCTGTAGATAAATTCAATTTAGCTATGGGTACCCACCTGATCTTTTTCAAATGACAGTATGCCTCTTAATATTAATTTAATGACATCTGGTTTAAAAAAACACCCATGTCATGAACCCATGATACATAAGCAAGAGAAATTTGGGCACAGTAGATAGTGTCGCTCAGAAAAGACTCAAACGAAACCAATGACAACACTGACCAAAAATGTAGAGAAATGTTCCTGACATGCATTAGAATAAAATAGCCTTTATTTTTAACTAAAGGCCTTGGTCATATTGAATATTAATGTTCATGGCTAGAAGTGGCAAGTCAGAGAGAGCCACCATCTCTCTTCAGGCTGCTTATATTGGATTCATTAGCAATTTATCACCAGCATAAAGGCAAAATTCAATTCCATCTGTGAGCTTCAATGCACATACGACTTGATGTACCTGATGAATTGCAGATATGCAGGAACTGGAGCTGCCATAATAGAGGTAAAAGGCCTCTGGAAGCAGCAACAATTTTAGAGTATTATGCAATTTGGATAATAAATATTGTCATCATAGGTAGAATTTAAATAAATCCTCAGAGGAAGCAATCCCATGAACTTGGAAACATGGTAAATGTTTAAAATTCAAATATCACATTATGACAGTGTTTTAGGGACTTCGAACCACTTCAAACATAATTCATTTAGAATTTTTGAGCTTCAATTTGGTATTATTCAATTCATATTTTGTTCCTAAAGGTGAAACATCATCTTTACTGGAAGTGTTGGACCAGGCTGAGATAGCTGAACAATGCTAAACACTGCTTAGAGCCAGGGAAACCAGCAAGGCAATCAGACAAGAAAGACAACCAGTGATGTGAGTAACCTGGCTCATTATAGGCAGAACTGTAAGTTAAATTTTAGGGATTTCCCTGCTTGGCTTATACACAGAGGGGTTCAATAGCCCAAAGGCTATCCATTCATCCTCCTTTGCACAATAAACATTATGGGAAAGAGTAGTTTGTAACAAATAGCTTTCCTAGCAGGCTGTTCCTGTAAGATTGCAGAAGATAGTGTGGCACCACACTGTCTAGAATTAAGTAGAAATGGTGCCTTTTACTAAATAATAGCAGAATCTGACTTATTATCTGGCTCTGTCTATTATTACATGCTTTGATTCCTAGAGTAGGCATCAGGCAATCATTTGAGTAGGGAAACAGTAGGGGAGAGGAATAAATTAATCAGACATATCACTGTGAAGCCACCTTCTAAATAGAAAATCCCTTATAAGTATCTCTCTCTCACCATTATGTTACAATTTAAAACAATTAAGTACAATGGACAGGCTTTGCACAAAAGCATAAGCAGAGAGACAAAACCACATACAATATAACAGGGAAAAGGAAGCACAAAATACTAGCTCAAGCTCATGATCCACAGTTAAATTTGTGTGCAATAAAATGGAAATGTCATGTGTGATCATGGTTTCTCTATGTGTGTACATACACTGATTACTGAACTTTGCAAAGCATTAGTTTGTCCTTTAAACTAAACCAGGAATTAAAGCTGCAGCTGTATAAAGGTCACTGAAGAGTAAAGAAACTTACCCCTCTAGAGCTTGACCCTACACAAAAATAAGGAGTGAAAAGCCAAATTCAACTGAATTCTTTATGAAAAGTATTTAATATAATATTTTTCTTTTTGGAAATTACTACTACCTTATCCACCACTGAATAAATACTTTATGCGCAGTTTCGTGAAATTAATGTAAAAATGACAACACAACCTACTTTATACATAGGAACAAGGAAACATAAAAATGTGACAGCGAAGGAATCACAGTTACCAGAGTAGCAAGACCAGAAAGCACAAAGCCTATCCACAACTCTCATCACTCTTCCTCCCACCACCCCCAATGAACTTGTATTCATTAATTAGTCTTCCAAGTATTCTCACATGGAAGTCAGATATTATGAAAGATACAAATAAAAGTTTCATGATTAAGCATCAGTTCCAAGAGGTCATTTCAAGGTGCCATTCCTGTCCTAGTTAGAGCAACCATCACTGTGTGGGTGTAACCCAAACTGTGTATTCTACACCCTCTATGTCATTTCCCAGGAATTGTTAACAAGAGACCACCTGCAACAGCTGCCCATAGCACACCTGATCCCTCAGGCTATAAGCTGGGTGTTAAGAGGCCTGTGAGATAAGAGGGTGTTCCTGTCCTCTCACCCCTGACTGAAGTGTGACAACTCCCCTCCGGGAGTCATCAGCACCTCCACATCCATCCTGAGGGGTCATGTCTGCTAATGGGCCATCAAGGATTCCAAAAATATCTCACCACTCACTATCAGCCATTGTGGAACTCCCCACCCTGGGGGAGGTACTAGGCATTCCCACCTGAGCCTGAGTGTATATAATCCTGGGGTCTTGGGACTCCTGGTATCACTTGTTGGATCCAGAGCAGGATCAGAACTTTGACTGGACTATCACTCTCACCAACAGGTTTTCCTTCTTTTTACTTTGGAGTCGGGAGGACCAGTGAACACCATTCTGTTTGTGCCCCAGGGTGCTGGGTTATACATCTAGGTTTGGTGGGTTAAAACCCATCATTTGTCTGTATAATTGTATGCATTGTACTATTTTTATTACATTGTAACTCTGATTTATGATCTCTTTTGAGCTGGGTTCATTTCTCCTGCCAGTTTACCTTTAAACCAGCACAGCATCACATCCTACTACCACTCTATTTCAAGTGGAAAGGAAAGACTGCTTCAAATGGAGAGGATGGATTGGCATGGAAGTTGGGAAGAAAATTGAGTTTAATACTATAGGTATGAATAAAATTTAAGTTCAAAGCTGTGAGGGACCTTAGAACTGAAGACAGGGGAGAAAAAAAAACAAAACCAAACCAACCAAAAAACTTCAAACACAGCACAGTTATCTTCTACCTCCACTCTGAATGGCAGAGAACAATAATTTCAGCAGCTGCAATTTTGAATGCACTGGAAGTGAGCAGAAAGGAGTATGATGCTGTCACTGAGAGGGCAAATGAGAGCTTTTTTGGTGTTAGACTGAATCAAAACCTGAAGTCTTTTTTTCTTCCATTCACAAAGAACCATGTTGAGTCAAAAGCATTCTTCAATCCAGCACTAATTTATCTGAGTTATGTCTCAGTTATGTTACTAGTGATTGGCCACTCATTAAACTTTTTCTGTGAGATAAGCAAGGAGATGCAAGAATAGTAATAATTTTAAACATAAATGAGATACAAAAGCTAACATAACACTTGCAAGTGATTAAAAGATGAAAAGGGAAAAAAATGAAAATAAAAAAATTAACAGAAAAGCTCAAGCCCATCTGGGAATTATTTAAAATTAGAATAAGTGATTATACAAGCAGCTGAGAATAAGTACATGCCACAACTCCCAAAACCAAAAACAAAGCAGTAATGGAGCTATAGAAGGTGTGACAGACAGAGAAAAACTGTCAAGTAATAATGGATTTTCAGACAGTGTTATGTAAACAAAAAATGTTCTACTTTCATTTTTCTTCTTTAAAAGAGAAACGTGAATTTTTCTTAAAGTAGAATCACCATGCTTCCTGTGATTTGTAGTGTTCTACTGTCCTCCAATGGTTACTTCTGAAAGTACTTGCTCTGTAAAAATGTATTAGAATTACAGCTGTGCCTCACTTAATGGTTTTTGTATGGTATTTATTGCAAGATATCAGGAAGAGGAAACAACGTAAAAGATCTTACAGACTGCTCATCTTTCTTCCTATATTTAAACAGACATTGGCACTGATGGATTATGTCATTTTCAAAAAAAGGAAGTAAATGTGACCTTCTGCCAAGTTTTAGCAGAAGAAAAGTCACTGAGTCGAGTCTGACAATTACCTTGTGAACCCACAATAGGATCAAGACCAATAGGATGATGGGAATGACGGCAGCCCTCAGTAGCTTTGTATAGTGCAAAGACCACAAAGCAAGATCTAGCAGTCTCTGGAGATGCATGGCGCAGCTGACAGTCAATCTCTGGAGCCACAGCTTCTTCCCTTTCCAGCTGGTAAATTTGAATAAAACATCACCAAAGAAACTTTCAATATTTTTCATAGCTAAGTGAGGAAGAAAACCGGAGTCAGCACTCATTTACATTGATTTAGTTGATGACATACTGTTGTCACTTGGGGAAGCAGCAAAAATGGGGGTGGTTTCATTTTTGGTTTTTCAAAAATCTAGATTATAAAACTAGCTCACTCAATTTATAATCTGGAAAAATAATGTTCTAAGTGGTTTCTCTGGGCACATGGTTTTCTTTCAGTCATTTAAGGCTTCTTTAAATTGCAAAGTTAATGCACAGTAAGTTGGCGTAGCAAATTTCTGTCCCTGGGTTAGCTGAGAGCTCTTACAAGTCATGGCCTTCCTCTGCTCCTGGTCACTGATCTGTATTGTTGTCAGTGTCTTCTACCAGCTGCAGCTGTTCTAGTCCTGCCTGCCTCACTCCCTAATCCAGTTCTTGCACCAGCTATCTCCTCCTCGTTACAGTTGTTCCTTCCAAATACTTCCAGGAAACATCTTTCTTAGGATAAGCTGAAAAGCCATTGAAACCGGGAGTGGTACTAAATGTGTCTTAATTACTACATACCCAGAAACAAAAAATGCTTTTGTGGAATATGGAATATCCTGCTGCTAAAGAAAATGAAGGTACTGGGCTCACCTAACATATACTACGGATATAAAATCATAGAATACTTTGGCTCGAAAGGGACCTGTGAAGATTGCCTTGCCCAAGGGGCAGGCCACCTTCCACTAAACCAGGTTCCTCAAAGCCCCATCAAACCTGAATGCTTCCAGGGATGGGGCATCCATAGCTTCTCTGGGCAACCCGTTCCAGTGTCACTCTCCATCTCTCTTATAAGCCCCCTTTAAATACTGAATGGTCACAATAAGATGTCCCTTGAGCCTTCTCTTCTCCAGGGGTGAACAACACCAACTTTCTTAGCCTGTCTTCACAGGAGAGGTGTTTCAGTCCTCTTATCAATTCCATGGCCCTCCTCTGCACTCACTCCAAGAGGTCGATGTCCTTCTTATGTCAGGGGCCCCAGAGCTGGACACAGTACTCCAGGTGGGGTCTCATGAGATCAGAGCAGAAGGGAAGAATCACCTCACCTTGCTCTACTTGCTGGTCACGCTGCTTTTGTTTGGCATTTTGGGCTGCAAACAGATATTGCCACCTCAAATCCAATGTGTGTTTGTGAACCCACCAATATCCCCAAGTCCTTCTCCTCAGGGCTGCTCTCAATCCATTTGCCCTCCAGACTGTATTGATACTGGGGATTGCCCCAGCCCATGTACAGGACCTTGCACTTGTCTTTGTTGACTTTATGAGGTTCTCACTGGCCCACTTCTTGAGCCTGTCAATGTCCCTCTGGAAGATGTCCCTTCCCTCAAACATACCAAAATGTGTAAAAAACAGGTAGCGTGTAGTAGTTAGTATATTATAAATTCACACCCTACTTTATTTTGTTCCAGTCTACCTATCATACACAGCCTTCAAAATCCAAATTCAGCCAAAGTAAATCAAATTTCACTGGCTTTTGTCTCCAGGGATTCATGGTCCTCTCAGCTGAAGATAACCCTTAGCTCCCTTCAGGCGACATCCCCATATGCATTCCCATGCAGGTTCTAAGCAGGAAAAAAAAATGAGAAAAAGCTAAAGAACGTCAACTATTGTATGTTACTGGCAGTAAGCATGTGACTGACAATCTCCGCCAAATTTAGACAATTTAGGGTTTTAACTTATACCCTAAGCTCCTGCGTCCTTTTCACCTCTCAGATTCCTCCTAAAATACATAAATCTCTCAGATTTTTCTCTCTCTCATTCCACAGCTCCAGAAATTTTCTTGAAATATTACAAGAATATCCTTAACGCTAGCATCAACATCCTCAGTGTAGCTCAGAAGCTACAGCCTTTAGATTGCTACAACCCAGCAATCCAAAAGACTTCTAATAGCTTAACATGAAAACACAGATGCCGTTTCAGAAAATCAAGGCTCAACTAAGTACACAGATATCTTAAAGAGAAGAAATCATTTAAAGCTAAAGGCCACAGCAACCCACTTAACTCAGCACCTTGAACAACCATGGCTGTTTCATCACTGTTTGCTGGATTTCAAACACCTAAGTGATAAAGAGTCCTGTGTATCCCACTGACTGATCTGTTCAGTCCCCATCTCACGGGCCTTCTCTGTAAATATCATATTGCTATTATATATAAAAAGGAAGACTTACTAGACTTCTTTACTGTAAATTTAGTAAGTGCACATCTTTCACTGCTTCTCAGGGTGCTTTGAAGTTCTCTTTCACACAAAGCTGTACAACATCCCTTAATTCCTTGAAGTACAAAGTTTGGCAGTATACTTCAAAGACCGCTTATACATGGAGATGTCTGACACGTTCTCAAATTCCCTGAAACAAAGATCTATACTCTTGTGTCTAGCTCCTTCAGTGAGAATGTCCAACAGTTTCACATTCCATTAAAACGGGGAGAGGGGTTATATGCTATAACATCTGCTACTCTTACAGGAAACATTCTAGTTTCAGATTTCTTCAAACAGTTCTTTGATACAGTTTGAATTCCCTCCTTTCTTTCATGCCAATCTTTTTTTTTTTTTATCTCAGCAAAATCAACCTCTGAATTTGTGATGTTTGTTTCTTTGCTTGTTTGGGGTTTTTGTTTGGGTTTGTTTGTGCAGGTGAATTTTTATTTATTTTTTTAATGATCTTCTAGTAAGCAGAAAGGAAGTCAAATACAAACAGTATTACAAGTTTAGGTGGCTTTGGAGGTATTGCCTAAAGAACGTAATTCCTAAAACTCTTGAGCCTCTCTGGGAGTATTTAGGATTTTAATAAGTCCATAGTCACATAAAACCTTTTACAGAAGTGCAAGAGAGCAAAATCTAGCAAAGAAACAAATTGATTGCAGGATCAGGTCTTCTGAGGAGAATGCAAGGTGGAAATCTTGTTTCTTGGGCACAGAGCCCTATTAAAGTGAAAGTAAATTCCTACTGGAAAAGTCTGTCCCGGTTCTTTGGCGTGCTTTTACAGGGATCTTCTTAGAGGTAGCAATCAGCGGTCCCCCAAGCTTCCAACGCTGTATCCTTTAAAACCTATTCCCAAAACCTTACTTAACAGAGGCTAGAAGGAAACCCCCACTGCTCTCCCCAGCTCTATTTTCAGGTGGTTGAGAAGAGATTTATGCTCAGAGATATTTTTTTTCCTTTTTCTTTCTTGCAAAGCTGCAGAAATATAAGGACTGATCAGTGCAGCCCAAAGGAGAGCATCACTCAGGGATCAGCACTTGCTGCTTGTCTTACTGCTCAACCCTGCGAGGCTTAGGGACTTGAAACCACTGGGAAGGTGATCATACCTGATCTTAGCAACTCATCCTGACCAAGTCAAATAATTGACACCATTCTGGTTACAACAATTTCTCTTAGAATTTGCCAAACAGCTTTAAAGGTAGCATTGGCAAGAAGCCCCGGGCCCTGTGAAAGACTAACAGGAGACACCAGAAATGACTGTTAGACCCAGTGAAGGAAACAGTACCAGATCACAGGACTTCCAGACGGACAGAAATGTTCATTTAGAGCCAATCCTGCTGAATAACCTGTGGGTCTCAATTAAAGGGCAGAAAGGAAGGAGAGAAATGGCAGCACCAAAGGACAACTAAAACCAATATGCTGTGACCTGTGATGGCTCCCTAAGTACTCCAGGGTCAAAAGACAGTCTTACCTCTAAATCATGAGCTGGGATGTAGACAGCTTTACTGAAAAAGTATTTTTAAAAAGTCTACCTAATGATGTTCTCTTTAAATGGATGGGTTTAGGGGTTTTATATGTAAAGGAAGCAACATTTCTAGATCAGCGGTTCCTAACCAGGACTAAATTTCTACATACAACTTCAGCCAAGAAAAAACAACAAAGTGATACTCAAAAATTTTCAAGACATCATAACCTCAGCTAAGCTCTGCCTCTGAATATATGTATCTAAAAGAGCATACAGACATGCATACATACAAAAAATATTTTTCTTCACTACAACTGGAGAAGAGAAACACATGTAGAGATTTTGCTCCAAATTTTCTGAAATTTTCTATGACTGCACTACATATCCAAGATGTATTTTGAAATGTATGATTTCTATGTACCAAACAGATAGAGTTCTTTGCAAATCCAGAAAACTTCCACTGTAGGAAAATCTGTCAGATGTTCAGCACTATTCTAATCTTACTTCCGCTCAGTGGCAAAATGGTGTCACTGAAGTTGAAAAGAGCAAAATTAAGATAAATGCCACACTTTTTTGAATCAACTGTTTGATGTAAAGCCTTGTTAGTGACAAGAAAGTTGCGCCTTTCAAGATTTAAAAAAATACAACAAACCTCCGGAGACGTCTCCTGCTCACAGCATGTTTTTCTTTATAGCTTCAGATTATTCTACATAATAGAATCATTCCTAGATGAGCTATCACTATCCTTTTTTTTCCCTGTTGTCACTAAACCTGCAAGTACATTAAGAAAGACTTGGCATTAACTGATTCCTTTAAAATTCATTCAATGACCCTGCACTGGAAATAGCTAATTGCTCCAGGCCTTGAAAGAATGTCAGATTTACAGGCTGGCTGCAGTAACTACCTATTTTACCCACATCAGTTTAAACAGATATATAGGATAAGTATTTTAAATCCACCCAATGCAATAAACACAACTCATCTTTGTAGAAGACTTAGTATCACAGAGCAGAGCTCTCTGTGCAGTTTAAAAGATTATGTGTCAAGAGTGAGATGTCTAAGCAGTGCATTAAGACTACAAAAGAGATGTCCCTGGAGAAGCTTTACAATTGACTGGTATAGAGATACAAAATGCTTTGGAAGAAAAGTTATCTTCTCTTTCAGTTATCAGAAAGGACACAAATCTGTATTTAAAGTTTGCACTTTGTACTAATGTAATGTAGTGTGATGCAAACAAGGAACTGCTTTATGCTTGGATGGTGTGAGGAGAAACAGCCAAAGACCTCCACATCCACTGGACTAGCCATAATTTGCATTCCTTGCCACATATACTACACTTTAGCTAACTTACATTATGTCAAGTTTTTATGCATTACCAAAATTAGTGCATTAATGCATTATAAAAAATTTATGAATTATGAAAAATTAAGTATTTTCTATCCTTGAAAATGTGAAATTATAAGCTTTCTTTCTTCATAAATAATTTTTGTTCTGATATCAGCTCACAGTGCAGTTGCAAAAGCAAAAAAAAAAGTAAAATTAAATAGAGTACTTGGGCTTGCAGCATAAATACATACAAATTCTTAATAAGCAAACCTCAATGTTTTAATCAAAAGTAGTTGTGTCAATGAGTAGAAACACTGGTTAAGAACAAAATTCTCATCAAAAGAAAAATTATAAAAGCATATCATAATATTTCTCTGTCTTCATTTTTTCCAGTGGGATATCAGTAAAGGCAAGTATAAAAATTCCATTGCACAGCTTACTCAAAAGTATATTTAGAAGGGAGTTAGAAGTGCAGCAGTGAGCTGGATCAGAGCAAACTACTGTAGAATTAGAACCAACATACAGTTTACAACCTGAATCTCCATGTGACACAAGTTATAAAATTATCCCTGTGATAAACCACCAGTACTACAGAACATACAGTATTAGAGAGCAGATTTACGGTCCACCTGTTATAAAAGTTGTGGACACAGAAATACTATTGGAAATCTGAAGGAGCATCATATAACAAAGGTATTCCACATATTAAAGGAGAGCATTACTCTCGTTTTCAGCCAGTAAGGTAAAGCTCACATGCAATCATCTAGCTCCCTGGAACAGGTCTGCCAGACAGTGAGCAATCAAACAGCACAACATATTGTTGCTCTGTAAAAGTCTGTTCATCTGTCATATTTACCAAGCATTGGTTCTGTCATATCTGTTTCTTCCTCAGAAAAGTAGTTGCTTATGATATCAACAAAAGCCTCCTGCCCTAATAAGAGCTAGACTCTTTTCCTCTCCACAGAACTCTGCTTTTCAGTGTTGGGGTAATTTGCCAAGGGCAGGAACTGGGAGCTGCAGCACAGCTTGCAGCTATAGGCCTGTCTGCAGTCACTTACTCCACTGTGAACACGCTTGGCTTGCTTTCTATTTTGTATAATCAGCATACAAAGTGTTTTCTGGGTAGACACAGCAAACTTCACACCACATATATCTTCAAGACTGTGATTCTGCACACTGATGAGCATTTCAGTCCCAGTGCAGTAAAGTATGTGTGTAATTTCAGGAATGAAAAGAGTACTACTGACATATATACTGTTAAAAGTACGTGGAGAGACACCTGGAATGGCATCTCTACTTTATGTGCCTGTGAAGTGCTTGGCATATGATAAATAACTGGTGTGAGCAACAATTGATGCACACAAGTATTTTTCATGACTCTAATTATATCCAGCACATTCAACATCTTGGAGGACCTCAGAGGCAACATGTAGAAAAAGCAGGAGAGGGGGAGATTTTGACAGAGTATCAAAGGAATACAAAGCTGGATTTCTGGAAACAGGGGTCACACGAAGGCTAAAGCTGACTGAAAAAGATCTTACTGGAAGCATTTGACGAGTACAGCCATAATAGCCGTAACACATCTTTGTTAACTCCTAATTTTGGTATGTCCCCCCACCTACACAATGTTTTTCTTGAAAACTCTTATTCCAAAAAAGACAAGGTTTTGAAAAAAACCTTAGCCAAAGACAACTCCTCACAAAGCAGGTGTTTGATATGGCTGGAAGGAGGTGGGGAAACTTTGAAAACCTTCCCATTTGTTCAGCTCTCGGCCGGATCTGTGGGGCTTTTCTGATTTCTCTGCTAGATCGAACCAAAGTGTTACAGTGACTTCCATCCTGCAAATCGTCCTGGTGCAGTTCCAGCTGAGCTTTGTGCTAGACTGCTTGGAGGATTATGACCTTAAACAGCACTTCAAAGGAGCAGTTGAAACTTGACCACATGCTAGAAAAGTGCAAATACCTTCACTCAACTCAAAGAAAGGCTGCATGGATTTGAAGTGAAAAAGTACAGGCTTAATGCAAAGCCATTCAGCAATTAGTAAAGAAAAAAAGTGTCTTATTAAGGTTTAAAAAATCCTCTGCATTACTTTTCATAAGGTTTTCTAAGTACATATTAACACTAGAAGGAGACAGAGGACACTACTTTGAAAGACACCCTTCCTAAGGCACTTCATTAAAGCAGGATTTACATCTGGGAGCAAAGCAAGATCTTGTTCCCAGACAAAGAGAAAAATTGCAGACTGAAAAGTTATTTTAAAACCTTTTCTCTCCACATAGATCCTTATGTATTGTATTAGCACTCCACATGCTACAACTATTTTAATAGGCATTTCAGCCTGCAGGGAAGTTAAAGAATACAGCAGCTAGTGAATATTATCATTCCTACTTCCCATCAGTGATCATAAATATTCTAATCTGGCATTATATCATCTAGTGTAGGAGATATCAGGGTAAATCCTCAAACACATTTCTGGTGCTTTACAGATATGGAAACTTTATTCTCCCCATTCTTTTATTGTACACTTTATACAAGTCTGTTAGGGAATGCACAGTTAAAACATCAGTATAAATCTGTGGATTTTTCCTCTCTATCCTCAGGCACATGAATTTGAAGATTAGGTCATCAGAAAAAAATATCACATTTATTTGGAAAGGTCTTTAACATTCCCTCCTACAGTATCTGGAGACCACTGATCACTTCTGAAGAGAGTCAGATCAGTTATTTAGGATCCAAATTTAGAGACTTAAATTTTCAAAAAATTTGGTCATTCCATCTCCCACCTTATAAATAGACCACTCCTGTTGTTTCATGTAGTTATATGGATAAATATAGTACTCCTCAAATCTGTGCCATGTAGGCATAGATTATAGGGAAAGGAGGAGAATTCAACTGCAGACACAAAATAATTTTTCACCAAAAGAGGACATCAAGTTCACAGCCATTTCAACATTGCAATAACTTCTGCCCAACGCATTGCCATGCCATAGAAGTAGAAAGTACTGCCTTCAAAGATTCCAGTTGCCAGTATTTCTTTCCTTAGGGCAGGGTTTCAAATTACTTTTACCCTTCAAATAGCTGAAACAGCAATCTTTCCCATGTTTTGCTCTGTTGGGAGATGTTCTAGACTGGGAATGGATAAAATGGCGACACATTGCTACGTGAAATGAAAAAGGAGGCAAGTCCTAATTACACTTACTTATAGCTCTTCAGTTTCTACAGTCAGCATTCTGAAGAATAACATAAAGGCTGAAAAGGAAATTGAAGGGGGAAAAATAGATTTTACCCTTGAAGAATGATTGTATAAATTTACAATCATCCAGGTTTTTAAGACTGAAAGGAAGGTAACTAATTTTTAGAATGTGAACAAGTGGGGTAAAAGAGAAAATGAAAAGAAAAAACCCCCAAGATATATTATCTGCTCAAGAGAAGAAAGAGATATGATCTCTTTTTTTCTGCTGTATTTTCAAAGTCAAATACAGATTTTTGCTCTGCAAGGTAACCGTCATAAGCACACATCTAGAAAACAGCACTGTGGCAACGCAGCACCTGTTGGGAGGAATCTTCACTGAAATCCTCTTGAAGGCACTGAAACTGCTGGAGTTCAAGATTTGCAGCAGGCACAATGCAGTGGCAGGTGTGCCAGGCTTTCCAGCTGGACCACAGCCCTTCTTCGGCACTACTTGACTCCCAAAGAATGGAGTCCTAAGGGAAAACTCCAGATTTGGCACAATAAGAACAGAAAGCCTTACATTCACACTCCTCTCTGAGAATCACAAAAAGCCTTACAAACGTAAATTAAAATTAAAAAAAGAAAGCCTTTGCAAATCCTTCCAGAAGCAGAAGGATGGCTTTTAATAGCTGTAAGGTCAGTGGCTATAGCGTACAGCAGTAGCTCTATACAGCACACAGAAAGAAGGCCTAAGTCAAGTGTAAAGAAGTTGTTGACCCTATAGTAGGGCTTTCAGTAGAGATTTAAACTGTTGAGATGGATTGTGTCTGGCACTGAAGTATTAACACCCTTATTCCTCCTAAAAATGCAATACCAGCTATACTGACCCCAAGAGATCAGTGTCTTTCTCTATAAACCCCCTCTGCAGGTCATTAGCACACTACTATTTATCACAAAGCTGTTTCATTAATGACTTGCTCAAGAGGGTCGGCACAACTCTGCTCTTTGAAAGATCCCTCAAGAATTATCACAGTTAAAGACTTTCAGCATGGAACTGAAGATTAATTCTTTACCCTGAGCGTCATTATGGGCTGCTTAAATGATTGAAGTAAAGAGAGAAGGGGTTTATGAAGTTCTTACATTTTTACAGGAGAGCTATATTGGGAAAGCTTTCTTTCTTTTAATTAGATTAAACTGCCAAGAAGCAGAGGCAAAAGGCACTTTCCTGGCCAGAATTTCCTTTCTCCTATTCCCCATACAATTCCACCAAAGCAAGTTCCTACCAAGTGAAGTGGAGCCCTCTGTTTGCACAGCTGCACACTTTAATTACTTCAGGTTTCTGTAAGGGGACTCTCAAACTTAAACTAAGGTTTCTAACATCCCAAATCTATGGAATTAGGACTACCTTGCATCTCTCGGACAGTATATATTACTCCGTGTATTGCTGCATCTTAATACAAAGAGTATTTTTTAATTAAAAGAAGGCATACTTTTCCCATCGTTTTTATTATTTCATCGGAATCCAGTAATAAATTTTGCATACAATTTATTTTTTAAAGCATATAGCAGTTTATAATCTCTGGTATGCACACTCTATTTTGCCCCAGCAATTAAAAAATAGATAACTTATCACCCATAATGGCTAATTTAGAACAAGTTCTGTGCTATGTTGCCACACTTACTACACCTTTAAGCAAAATAACTTACTCACTGTATTTGCTAATATTGCAGCAGATAGATAAAAAACCAACCAACCAACCAAACAAAACCAACCCCCCAAAAACCACAAGAAAAGCACCAACCAAACAAACAAAAAACAAACAAACAAAAACAAACAAACAAAAAATCCAAACAAAAATTCTTAGGCAATGGTACAAACATAGGTTTTTTTAGGAATCACATTCCAAACCAAAGTTCCAATCTAAATGCTTAAATCATATTCAGTTTACTAGACTTGAATCTCACACACATGGACAAAAAGGTGTATTAGCTCAAGAAAAAATTTTGTATTTCGAGAAGTGACTCCTACTGGCACTCTTCCAGCTGGACTTGAAAGCAGCAGCAGCTATCCTTGGAGCCATCATGAGTGCCACATTTCTGAATTGTTTCAGACAATAATGTCATGAGCGCTTTTTTTTTTTTTTTTTTTTTTTTTGGTGGCTTAAATCTCAGGAAATAAGGCAAGACATCTCTGTAAAACTGAGAAATTTAACATTCCTCAAAGGCAAATATAAAAATTAAGTTATTTGTATAAATAACGCTGGTTGCAACTAAGGTCATTTACTTTAACCTTTCCAGTCAAAGATTTACAAGAACAGAAAGTCTTTCAGAGTTATTTAAAAAGTTATAACTTAGATATTTTTTCATTGGAGGAAAATAAATCCCTTATAGAACATACATTAATCATCAACTTCAGAAGACTGAGATTTTTAGTTTTAGTGTATGCCCATTGACTTAAAATCAACTGTTAGGCAGCAACGATGGCTACTTTAAAACACCTTTGCCACCTGCAAAACATCCAGGCTGCTGTTTCCCTCAGGAGCTAGCTGCAGGAAGCAATAGTGGCTGGAGAACCCCAAAGCTCTTAAGGCTTCTGCCACGGCAGCATGCAGTGCCCCAGTTGAGATGGCAAGAGGGAATAATAAAATGGAAAACGCAGAAATTCAGCTGCACCACAGACTCTGAGGTGGCTTCTCCTTTCTCCAAAAGCTTACGTGTGCCTACAAAGCACATGCTATGCCTGTGCCAATTGCACACCTGACTTGATCAACAGCACAGGTAGCAAGCAGGATGAGAATAAATGGTTACACTTTCCAGAAAGGAGAGGAGTAGTAATCATCTGACAATGATTGGTAAAGAGAAGTCCAGTACAAAAGGAGTTCATCTGAAAAGAGGTTTGGAGTCATGATTGTATTATTGTGAAAGGAGGGAAACACCTATGTTCAACTGGAAATACTCAGTGCAAGACAGCAGTTTCAGAAGATGAGGTTCTCAGATTCCTATTCTCTCCCCAGTCCCGTCCCTGCCTCTGGCTCAGCAGCTCGCTGTGGCCAGCTGTTTCCCCCAAGAGCTGCCAGGTGAGCTGCTCCCACAGGCCCTCTGTTATGCACCTCAGGTAGAGCCACATGGATCAGCTAAAACTGGTACCTTAAACTGAGGGTAAACATTTTTCCCGAGCTAGCAGGCTGTGAAAACCTGATTTTAAGAAATTACATGCAAGGGGGTCCTCTAGCCTCTCTTCCACTCCCTCCTGCAGGATTCATAACACATCTCATTTCTCTTGCTTTTCTAGTTCATCAGAGCTGTTTTTTTTTTATTTTGCTTGCACTTTCTAGCCTACATAAAACAGGATGACAATGGGGAACAGAAAACAGGAAACCCTGTTTCCAGGAAACCAGTATCAAGAAGGACCATGTCAAGATGGTCCAACTGGTCAGACCAAGACAAGCACAGTCCACAGCCCCCACACCCAGGTCTATCCACTAACACAAAGAATTGCCCTGCTCACCACTGCCAGCCCAGGGGCTACACCTGCCATAGAACTGAGGCCAGTTCTTTTACCTAGTGGAGATAGAATTTCCTAATGCTAACTAAGGAATTTTCACATAAACTGCTCCACTAGAAAAGTCCTGGAATAAAAGAAATCTCTTTGTATGACAAAAAGAAGCTGAAAAACAGCTGCAGGTCAATGACCTTTTATGATGGTACAGACAGATCTGGGAGCTGAATCTACATTACCTGTATCTACAATGCAGCATGTTACAGGAAGGTAGGAATGACTTTTACCTCAGGATTGTTTTGTTTTTATTTTCCTTTCCTCTTAATTAGTTCTACATGTTGTAGCAGGAGGAGGAGTCATGGAAACAGATACAGAAAACTGCAGAAAAGCAATAGCCACGGTTTGCACCAGTTTAAGTAGGTTTGAGGTCTTTGTGATCTATATGGCACACCACTTGGAAAGAGTATTAAGACTACTATAGAACAAATTACATTCTTATGCATTACTGCTACATGGTTACAGCAACCTCATCCCTAGACCCAGCGGAAGACCCGAGGCCAGGGCACTCCCAGGAGTAATTTTTCCATACCAGCTTAGCCGTGGAATTAGCTCTCCAGGCTCATGGTAATTCCTTACATGATACTTGAGCTCCTCCATGTGGCAAGCAGCAGTCTTGATCTTTGCCATGTGTAACAAAGAACTTTCTTATTCTTCACAGCATTTTTCTTCTCATTATTCTTCCTATAGAAAATTAAATATTACCAAAGATACAATATTACACTATGGGACAGGAAGATAATGAAAGGCAAACAAAAGCAGAATTACTCTGATAATTTCTATTAGTCACAAATGGGTACTTTCAAAACACGATGTAGTTAATTTGCATGTTCACCAAAAAAACTGTTCTAAGTTCAGATATAGATCAGCTGTTTTAAACACTCAGCTTTGGAAAAATCACACATGAATTCAAATAGCCTCTTGATTAAAGTAGTACCCTTCCTATGTTGAAATATCTAGCAAAATGGATTTCATTAGGTTAAAGATTTACAACTTCTGTTCTGTCAAGCTAGAAATAGTAAGACATAGTACAGGTTTATTCCTAGAAAAAATTGATAAAGAGGTTTTTATAGTCTTTATATTTAACTGCAGCCAAGTGAGAATCTATCTTCCTTTTTTTAAGAGTATCTGGAAATTAAAGATGGCATTTATTTAAAAGAAATAAGTTTATTATTCCAAATACATCAGTACAAGAAAGCTATAGAGGACATTTATTTTTCCCAACCATTTAACACTTCAAGTTGTTTTGCATGCTGCAGAATATTGTTCAGTTGGGTTGAATTCTGTGCTGAAGGCCCGTGTCCTCTCCTACTCCCAAGTGCCTACATGGCAATGCCAGTTTACTCCCACATGAATTAACAAGCTCACACACTTGTTTTTTCATTGACACTGTAAGAAGCACTGATGAAACTTCTCACTTTTCAGTTCACTTGGGTTTTTGATACACGGCATCTACTCATGTCATAAATTAAGTCCTTTAATGTGTATACTCCATAAATATTTTGCTTAATTATGGGTAGAGCCAAGATCTTGTTTTGAAGTTGCTTTTTCTTAATGGAAACCTTAATTTCTGCACAATTTTGTTTGCTTGTTAGAGAACTGTTGTATTCTTTTTTCCTACACTATCATGAGAAAAATCAGCTAGCATAGGACACACATCCGAGCTGCTTCAGTGGCAACTAGGCCAAGGGAAAGGATGGGGAGGTGGCAGAAAAAAATGTGACCTTCCCTGAAACACCTGCATGAAACCTGCAAGAAAAAGAACCATAATTCAGGAGGCAGGTAGGCAAAGTTATCTGCCTTCAGCATCTTTCCCAAGGTTGCATGGATAACCCATTTTCAAAGTTCCTCATTTGGCCTACTGGTTCCTCATTTGGCACAAAGACTTTGGGGGAGTCAAACACAGTGTATAGCAGACAGCAAGGAATAGGAAGTGGACTAACCTCACCTCCCCCCTCCGGTCCCGAAAAAGTAAGAACTTAGAAAATCTTGTGGGGGAAAAAAAAATCTCACTCTTTGTTTATTCAAAAAGAATGTGCACTTCCTGAAAGCTTTTAGCTTTTTGAACTTCATTCCTTTGTCAGACAATTGTCTGGCAGTTACACCACAAAGTTTTCCAAGTCTGAAATGACACAAACTAGAAATAAGTTGATCATTCAGTGCTTTGGCTCTCAGGAAGATGAAGAAAAGCTCTCAGAGATTTCTGTTCTTAGTAACTTTAATCTTAACTATCTGAAACTCATGAGCAATCACACATTCCCCTAAAGCCACATCTAAGGATAAATAATGCTTTCAAGTTGGCTTTGCAGCTGCCCTTGCTTTATCAACTGTCACAGACAGAGGGAGCAAACTGATAATCAGAGGGAAGGGAAAGGGCTCTTTTGGAGAACAAATTCCTCCAAGAGGAATAGTCCTTCAGCACGGGTGAGAAAAGAACAGTATCAGACCTGCTTATTTCATGATTGATCTGTACAGGTTATTTTCTTGAGCCTAAGACCCAACTGAAAGTCGAGAGGCAGAGTGTGTTTTCATGTTCAAGCACCATCAGCGAATCACTGTTGTTTGATGCATGGGAATGTTTGCTCCGTTTTCAATAAAAAAGTGAGGCAGAAAATGGGAGAAACAAGGAGAGTTAAAATAACAGGGAAAAAAAAAAAAGAAAAAAGGAATGGAGCATTCACGCATGCCGAAGAGATTTTTTCTCACAAAGCATCATTTAATCTCTTTCTCACATACAGCCATGTGACTAACTAACATATATTCTGTGGTGTTTACTGTTTATAGAGCTTCCAATAATTAACTTTTGTTTTAAGTATATTTAACTCAAATTTTGGGTATATTTATTTGTATTATGCCCTAGAAATCCTACATTTATGTTCCTGAAATCCTCATTTTCTACATAAGAAGCAGAGCAATGAGAACTTCCACATGCCATCCCATTCCCAAGTCATAGCCTGGAGGGACTCTCAGCTCACAGAGTCCTTCTACAGGGTGACAATGCCCGCGGTGGACACCAGCTCACAAAGCATTAAGCTGAAGCCTCAAGCCTACTCATATAGACCACAAACCACTTCATAAAAAGGAAAAAGCATTTCTTCTCAATACAAACCCTACCAGAATTTGAGCTGATGTTGTTTTGTTTTCAGTGTGGTCATGGCATATTTCCCATATGAATCATTCTGTGCAGCCCCTCCTCCTCTGACACGCACACACAGAGGCATGTGCAGCATTCTTCTCAATCTGGGCCGAATTCTGGGCACTCTTGTTCCACAAGACACCTCAGCATCTTCTCCCTCACGCTCCACACTATCCTCTCTTGTCCTCAGGCTCCCTCATCAAGCTCAGTTTTTAAGAGTTAGTGTATTAGAGTAGTAGTTACCACCTGTGAAATTTAACAGCAGATCTAGAAGGCAACTGGGATCAAGCTTTCTGAAGATGAGAGGGTGGGTTCATATGAGACCAAGTTTGTACAAGTAAAAAAGGTGGGGGAAAAGGTTTCACTTTGGGGGAATCCAAAAACAGTTACATCAAAACATAGGAGCAAGACAAGAAGGAACACTATTGCTGAAAGGGAAAGTTTAGGAGGATAAAGAACAGTATTTCCAATGATCATAGAGGTTAGAGACATACTTCGAAGAATTCCTGTGAACAAAGTCTATCCATCACCTGCAAAGATTGCTCAGTGTGTTATCCCACCTCGGTAGCTACAACGTCCCAGTGCAATTCCCTCCTTTCTATACTGCTTCCCAATATTTTAAGTTCATTAATATTACAGAGCACCTATCTGCTTATCATACGGAGTGGAAAGGTCCACCATAGGCGTGACTACCAACCCCCAGGAGTAGTCAGCAACAGCCTAGAAGCTGACATCACCCTTTAGACATGAATGTAGAAGTTAACAGTTATTTTTTTTATGTTGGCAGAGGAGGAGAGAATGTAGTTAAGTGCATGAATGCATAAGAGATCATTTCTTTTCCAATTTATATAAAGAATACAGGAGGTTTTAATCTTGGTTTGAGGAATTCAGATTCTCCCAAGCTTTCAGATTAGCCCAACTACCGTGTATTTCTCATTACAATTACAAGATCACACACCCATATTTATGTACTCCAGCAACACTTCCTCCCACCCTCACCCTTTTTTTTCTTTCAGTCCTTAAAAACCATTGCCTTTCTCCAGGTTCATCTATGAAAGTCAAGGGATTTACACCCCTTGAAATATAGCAATAGATCATGCAATGAATTTAGCTTGTAAACCTATTCACTGTAACAATAGAATGGAAATTAATGGCCACATCCTCAGCTGCAACCATCAGCTTGGCTCCATTAAAATCCACCCTGCGGCCTGACCCCTGAGCACTGACCTAACTTTGCGCTGGCTGACACAGTTTCCATGGGCTCTGCGGCAAGCAGGAAATAGCTGGGGTGTGGGAAAGCCCCAGACATGCCTCCTCCTACCCTGTTCGGGCTCCTGCAGAGCCCTTGCAAGGGATGCAAGCCTGGCTGCCTGCCCGCCTGGAGGCCCTGGGACCTGGAGTGTTCCTCCCAGACAGACACATCACTGCGATGCAGCCAGCCTGCAAGACCTTGCTTTGGAAACTCTTTCCTGTCCACAGTTGTATGAGCAGTCATAGTTTGGGACAGAAGGCAAAAAAATAAGTTGAAGTGGAAAAGGAGCTTCCTTCTGATTCCACAAAAATAAAAATTGGATTTTTTTTTTTTTATAAGTTTTCAACCAGACATTAGGATGAGGAGAGTAAGCATGAGGTAAGAAAAAGTCTACCTAAGTAATAGGAGGAGGGAACTCAGTCCTAAAGCAGACAATTTGGAAATCTTCCCTTTCCCTCTTGAAGAAGTCAGTTCTTGCTGCCATGTGTGTTTTTGTGGAAATGCCAAAGTCCAACCTGCCTCCATGTATGCTACATTATCCTGTAAACATTTGTTAAAAAAAAAAAATCTTTAAACTCCAGTACTTTTTATGTATTTTAAATGAGGAAATTATGATATTTAAAATGACAATGAGGTACTTAGTGTATTACTGATCTCTTGGTACAAAACTCACTCATTCCATGTTTTCACTATACAGGTTTTGCACTTTACCTTTCCATCAGAAAGAATAGTATCCACTGTGCCATAATTTCCCTCTATGACTTTTCTTGGTATTCTACCTCTGGTTTAATTTGGAGCCTAATTCCGAGGAACTAGATAAAAAAAAAAATCAATTGCAAACATTCCAATCTTCCTAATAAATAAAAAATGCACCGAAATCCTTGAATCAAAGTTTTACTTTATATGCCACCAATTTCCCAGTAGTCCTATTTCTCAATCAGAATTTGAATAATCTTTACAATTTGTATTCCCCAAAACTCAAATTTAATGAGTTAGTAGGTATAGAAAGAGAAATAACAGCTGCAGCTTATCCCGCTGTGCTATTCAGTAATGACAATGTTATACCACATTAGCAATTGTGACATTAATAAAAAGAAGCCCATAGGATTAGCCAGAGACAGCTGACTTTAGTCAAATGTAGGTCATGCTTTGTTTGCTCAGAGCCGGGTAATAAATTTCCAGGTAAGTGCTCTCATGTGTCATACATATATGCCAGGAGCATAATTTCAGCTATACTAAATGATCCACATTCTTAAATTTCTGTAAGCCGTTTTTGAATTATTGTTAAGCATTTAATTCCACAGCAGCATCTTACAGGCTACTTAGAGTTATTAACTCATATGACATTATGGCATGTTTTCTTTCTAGTGGCAGCTAATAGCATCTTGATCTGGTTTCCCTTTCACCTTAAGGTAACTACAACTCTGAGTTGCCAGTATTTAACAAAAGATACTTAGCAAGGAATCAAACCGACTACGTTCTGCAGCTCTAGCTAAAGGGGAACACAGTATTTGGAATCAATCCAAGCAGCAGCAAGATATCTTCCACCACAGAAGGGAGGCTTTAAAAAAAAAAAATTTAAAGGAAATAAAAGCATAGCCTTCAATTAATAGTACAAAAGGTCCTATCTCAATCTCTGCTACTTTGGCAAGCCCTCAAAATTTGGATTGAAAGCAGACTTTTAAACATATTTAATCGCAGCACAACATGCGCATATTGTATACCAAAACCTAAAAGGCCAAATTCTACGTTCAGTAACACCCTGGCAGGCTTTAGTGGGAAAGGGTGAGAGCAATACAGCAGAAGCTGACCTTAAGGTTGTAATCTCACTTTCATTTTTATTTTTTTATATTATAGTAATAATGAGAGGCACCAAACAAGATCAGGGCCTTTTTGTACGAAGCATCATTCTGTCATGCAGAACAGAGAAGGGAACTCTAGTTATGAAAAGCTCAAGTTGTACCTTTTTACAGATGGGGGACTGATCCACAGGAAGGCTAAATGACAGATCCAGATTCCACCCAAGTCTCTCGCCTACTGGTTGCTATGGCTTCAGGCAGCTACTCGTCTTGTCCCTTATTTTAGGGGCACCAAGCTCCCTCCTCACAGCCCAGGTCTCACAGGAACTGGCTGAGTCGTGTCTCAGTCATTCTGCTACAAGTCCCACATAGGGGGAGGTCCATGGCTGCCCCTCATTGCGCCTACCAAGGTACTGCCTTGTCACATTATTTGCAATTAATTAGCCCAATTGTTTCTGAGCAACAGCAGGTAATTTCTTGACTCCCTTCTATTTTTACCCTTACCTTTGCTAAAAATGTATTTACACATCAGCCAGTCTTTGGGGGCTTCTGAAGCAAGTCAAAGGGAAGAGCTAAAGTACCTCAAATTCAGTTGATTTTTTTGTTTGTTTGGTTGGTTGTTTTAGTGGCATAAACTCTTGAAATAGCAAATAAAGGCCAGGTAAGTAGTTTTTCTCTAGTAATTTAGAAATCTTGAGATCAAAAAGATATTTTTTTTGTGTGTAGGGAACTGAAATGAGAAGGCTTTGCAGTCTTTCAGTACAATCTATCAAGTAGCAGTTTCTTCAAAGCAATGATATTTTACTGATCTCTTTCTTGAAGTCTGCAATTGCATCTTTATTACCCTTCATTGTTATCAGTGAAGCAAAATGCCATAGCTACATTTGAGGCAAAAGAAATTCCTTTTATGACAGGCAACAATTTCCAGCAGATCCTGAACACCTTTGTGCTTGACTTCAAGGAAGTAAAGGTGGTCAGCATTCTGTGACAAGTGTTTACAAGTCTGTTTATTGCAATGTATTAGAAATATAGGGTTTTTCAGGTAATTCCAAGGAAGGAAGAAAGAGAGAGAGAAAAACAGAAAGGAAGAAAAGAAAGGAAAGAAAGATCCACAATACAAAAAGCAGGAGCACAAATGACACTCTGAAAAACCAATGATATGAGCAAATTTGTCTTAGGGTCAGAATCATGCAACTAACTCCAATAAATATTGCATACATGTATCATCCCAGAGCAGCACTGGCCAGCCTGCCTTTTATTGATGGTTTCTACCTGCTTTGCAGAAGGACAGAGAATCCAGCTGAACAACACTCAGCCCCTCGTACTTAATAGGCAGATGAAGCTTTCTGACATGCATAAAAATGCACACACCACACACAGAAACATACCCTTACAAAAAATGGTCTTAGCAAAATGAAAGCATGTAAAGAAAGTATTTTCTCTGAAATTGTCCATATTTTTCCTCAAAATATAGATGAAATATTTTCAGTGGGGTGAGAAAAAAATAAACAGATGATGTTTAAATAAGCAGGGCTTTGGGGATTTCGGGTTTTGTTTGGTTTGGTGTGGGGGTTTTTTGTTTGGTGTTTTGTTTTTTTTTTATTGCAAAGAGAAAAACAAAGAAGACCTTTTGGTGGGAAAAATCAATCCCTTCACTGATGGGCTGGCTGTCTCCCTGTCTGCACAGGCTGATGCTCCTTTGTTCCCAGCCCTGTTCCCCAGCCTTCCAGCTGAGCTGGTGCCTCAGAGGATGCCTCCTGGCTCCCTCCCACTGAGCACAGCCCAGAAAGGCAGCTCACTGCCCACCCTTCTCACCCCTGTCGTGACTAGCGTCTAAAACCCCTCTTCCCACAGGATGCAATGCTAGCAGAAACGGGACTTTCCAAAACACTCATATTCCCTTTTCTTCCCTGCCTTAAAAATATCAAAGTGCTTATTTTGTTATTAATTTAGAGCATTTTTTCCTCCCTCTTAGAGCCCATCAATGATATAACACAAAAGCCTCTCCAGGGTGGCAGGCAAGAGATCAGTCTTCCTTACCAAATGGTTTGCAATGGCAACTTCTGTTTTGAATGAAATCTTGAGGCTTATAACAGCAGCAAGACCAAAGGAAGAAAGCTATTTCAGACGAGAAAGAACATGTAGCACACCAAACAGAGCTGTGAGGTAATAGGGACTGTTCAACATGAAGGAAGCTGGACAGAGGGCTAAGGCTTGCACCCTGTCCCTACCACAGCTTGTGGCAGCTCCAAGTTGTCTTTCTCCCTAGCACAGCCTCAGCAGCACTGGACTCCTTGCAGTCTCCTCAAGGCTATGCATTCATTTTTGACCCTAATCTCCTGTTCAGCCTTCTGAGTCTGTCCCACACATGCCAGCACGGAAGGCCATGGGGCCAGGGCACACTGCTGCTGGGGGCCACCTCACATGACACCCAGAGCCACCCCAAACAGTGCTCAGCATACCCATCAGTCACGGGCATTCATCCCCCACAAAGCTCCTCCCACATAATTATGCCATTGCTTTTCAAGCCCAAAATGGTCCTTCTGCTAGCACAGCTGTACAGCTGAAAGTCCTCTCAGACACTTCAATGGACACAGTGGTCAGCAGAGCCAAATTCACCATAAGCATGCCTAAAGCTGCATTAAACAACCCAGGAACACCACAAAGTGGTACTAAAAAAAATTTAAAAATAAAATAAAATAAAAAAAGACCAGTCTCCTGCTGCTGTTTTGTCTACAGGTACAAACAGGTTACAAACTGGAGGTGCAGTGCAGCAGTTTGTCCTCTGTAATGTCCGCTGTAACCCTTGCTTTGTAACTCAAACCCAAAGCATCACAGAAGCTGAAACAAATACTATCAGGATTTTTCTAGGCCATGCTTTCATAGCTGCAACAAGAAACAGTAGGATTTTGCATTTAAAAGAAAAGACAAAAGAAGAGAGGGATTCCTGCTAAGTATTTCAACCTGGGCATTCCAGCGACTTGGGAATCCCTCCTCAGTCTGTGATACACACTTTGTCACTTGTGTTCAAAGTCCTACAAATACCAAGAATAAAAAGAGCAGACAGAGAGCAACACCAGGCAAAATCATTCCCAATCGCTAAACCAAATACCATCCGTAAAATATCTTTCTATACAATGAGAAGAAATGAAATAACAATTTATTCAACAGTTATGAGGATGAGGTCTGCATCAACTGCACATTTGATCAATTTCAAGTTGTCAAATCCCACAAGCTCTTCCCTCCTTTCCTAAAAATAATGACAAATCTTCATAAATGATTGAAGATACTACAAGAAAACTATTTTCAATCACATTTCCAGATAATTATATCCCCCTGTTATTTTTAAAGCCACTTCTGTATCACTTGAAAGACAGAAAGCTGAGGAGAAAATGGAAAACAGAGGAGAAAAAAATCCCAGATAATTGGTGGGAACATCCCTTAGGCTTCATCACTAGGACTTACTCATCTACAAGCCGCTGAGCCATCCCTCCAAAAAAAAAGTCCTTTCCTGGAAAAACAAGCAGCGTTACATGTAACCAATTGTACATGCCAGACTCACTGACATCAAATTTTAGTTAACTTGAGGTAGTGTTCATGCTATACCCTTAATCAACAGTGAAATTACCCCTACATTAAAAGAGATGTGGGTAAAGGAGACAAAGAACTTGTCAGGGACATTCAGGCTGCTGGTGGCCTCAGAGCCCTGACACCAGACAGTATTGGCCATGGCCTGCTTAGAGCAGCAGATAAACCCCTCTTGCAGAGCCAGTAGTTAGTTGCTCATGATGTTGGGGATATTGTACTATTTACATTAAAATCTATCTATTGAAATACAAAATGATTAAACAAAAAAGGTGACCTTAACATCCAGTAATGACAGGTAATGGCGCTTCACCAAATAAGACCCAAGATGTTAGTCAAGCAACAGATTTAAAGAGGTGAATCTTCTAAAGAGAGTTAAGAAAAGTAACTAATAGTTACTGATGACTAAATTCTCTACTTGTTGCAATATGCTTTTAGGATATAAAAGAATGCAGAAGTTTGTAATGTTCTTAAAGTGACCACATTTCCAAGATGGTGATTATAAGCCTTTGTGTAACCCTTCTTCTTCCCCAAATCCCTCACTGTGCCTGTGGAATGTCTGAGAGATAACTGGAAACTCATCTATTGGCTGTTAACCCTTTCTTGTAATTGGTTGTTTGTAACACCTCCTCAACTCCCACAGGTCACCTTGTAATTCCCCCAAGACCTACTTAAACTGTTGTCAGATCAATAAACGCTCTCTCTGCCTGCATTCCCTCCTGCCTGACTGACGGCCCCATGTCCTCTCTGCTGGAGAACATGAGGCACCGCTCCCCCTTGGAGCAGGGGTAAAAGGAAAGCCTCTGTTCCGGGGTTCCCTGTCCCCATCCACCTCAACGTTGGTCATCTACTCATTTCCAAATAGAAAAATTTCACTGGATTTTGGAAAACAGGGAAGCATCTGAGAGCCAAATTCAGTCCCAAGAGCACAAGACTCAAAAAAAGCCCACAAGTTGCATGTATTTTTTTGTTTGTTGAGAGTACCAAATTATGGGCTGCAAATAAACCCAAACTAAGATTAATTGAAAATCAGTTGTACCCGTTACCATCAAGTGCTATTAAATATGACTAGTATGCTTGTGTTACTATTAGAAGCCTGTGGTAGGCATAAAAAACAATGTGAAAAATGCTCTTAACAAATCTTAGACAAGAATCACAGAATCAGTTTTGGTGTGCAAAAGGATAACATTATATTTCAAGTTTTAGGGGAAAACAAACAAACAAACAAATATTCTTAGTCAGATACCGATACATTCTCAGAAACTAGAGAGTCAGAAGAAAAAGTAATATCCCCACTGTCTGTCCAAATTCTGCTTGTGAAATAACACCTGTAAGCACACTCAAGACACACACAAGTCTTGGGAGGTTGATGAAGGAAAAGAGAGTCACAGTTTCTTTCAGAAGAGAGGAGAGGAGAGGGAGAGGAGTTCTGATCCATGAGTATCCAAGTACCTTCAATATGAGGCAGCAAATACAACAGAAGAAAGTACCCCTCTTCCCCTTTCCAAGATGCACAGTCTCCACCTTGACTACTGCTCTCCTGAGTCTGCTACATCACACCCACACGCACACTGTCCACACGTGTACATTGCAGGATTCAGTTGCAGAAACAAGGGAAGAAACAAAACTCTGCTTTGAGGAACGTGTACCTGCAGGCTTGTCAGTGGCAGGTGAGGCCCAGGACCAGGTTTGGTTGACATCATTCCCAGTCACCAATGTTTGAAAGTACTCAAAGCAGTTTTCACTGTGGATTCCTGCTGAGGACAAGTGGAGTATCAAGGCTCAGCAGAACTGATCTCAGGGATAAAGGCAGTAGGAATTTAAAAAGGATGGCAAACTCTCCATCCTGTAGAAGCCAGGCAAATCTATGGCAGGCTGATTTCTAGGGATTTGTCAGTGTGCCAGACAAAGGCTGGAAATTTATTGGCTGGCTGGTAAAGTGGAGTAGAAAGCTTTAAGCCATGTGAGCATAAATGGTTGCTGCAAACACACAAAAAAATGACTGTCCCTTTTCCCTGATTTTGTAGGAATTTGTGTAGCCTTCCTAAAATTCATCTGAAATGAGAGCAAAAGTCTCCTCAAAAGTTTCAAGGGACCTAAATATAATTATATGCCTTGGGGATCAGTTTGGACACAAGTTATTGAACAATACCGGGTATTGCTTCCATTTTAGCACAGACCTTGAATGTCCAATGTAGGAGAGGAAAGTCATATTTCTGGGAGTATTGCAGCAACAATTTACAACAATTTCCTGTTAAAATGAGAAAGTATAATTCAGGGAGACTCCTCAGTTATTAAAATCTTATACGGTGATTGTGGTTGGTTAACTTGGGATAAACCACGAGAGGGAAGAAGACACAACGCTCAGCTCAGGCACATGCAGATATTTTTTATACTTTCAGTATGAATCAGAATTGCTGTTGTAAGATGGCTCTAAATACATGCTGCTATGCTGTTATCCTGCAACACCGACTCCTCCAGCACAATGCCTGGAACAGCTTCTACACAACGTGTCACCACAGCTGCTGCTGTATATTTGGCTCGGAGTTCCACCTCTAGGGAAACCCATGCCAAACTATTTATAATAATGGGCTGCAATTTATGTGAAATGACTTTGTGCCCTTCCTACATGAGAAAGATTCAGCATACTAGTCTATTCATTAATGCCTCATTAGTTTAAGGGGTCCTTTATAAAGCAATAATATGGATACTTTGCTTCTCTATGGTGTCTTTCTGCAAAGAATGTCAAAATGTTTTCCAAATGTAATCAAATATTTAACAGGCTCCAAAATCATTGTGAAAGATGGGGAAGATGACTACATTTTTAGCTAGTATACCTTCATATTACTGATAAAAGAAAGCATTTACAAGTCAAAAGCCTAAGAGTTCCTGACAAGGCTCTCAGTCCTGGCCTTCACTTTACAGTGTTCCTGGTAAGAAAAGAAAAAAAGGCATGTCACAGGTGGAGCTGTAGACAGGGTCAGAAAAAAAAAGCTCACTCTGTCAGGGGAATCAAATGCAGAAGTGTAAAAACTGTGTGGAATTCTCTACCTTGAATGTGAATTGTGCAGCTAAGGTTTTTATCTGTACAGTTGATGGATGGCTTACAAAATATTACAAGAAAGTTACAATGAAATCTCAAAAAAAATACACAGGTTCAAGTCTACAAAGCACTTGAGAGATTGACTTCCAGCTTGGGAGTAATTGGAAACAGTGCAACATAACCTGTTTTGCCAAGTCAAGGTGTAAAGTAAGAATTTGCTGTCTCATTCAGAGTCTAATGGGGGACAGTGAAGCCTGTCACACAGATACACAATTCTTCCAAAAAGTTCATTGTTCACTGTATTAACTACCTGAAAGTGGTCAGATTTAGACTTCCTTTCAGCTCTGAACTCTTTTCTCAGAAAGAGGTCATCCCCATCTCCACAGTTTTTAGTGCTGATGCAGTTTGAATGTTGCCAGTTTTCCTGAAAGCTTTGAACAAACTGCTCTCTGCACTGCCCATTTCTTTCAGTGTTTTCCTCCAAGGAATAGTGGAGACTGATAATAGGAACTTCTGAATGGACACAAGTAGGGAGTATTGCAAATCTCTACCCTTCTCCCCAAAGGTAGTCCCATTACTTACACTTCTTTTTTTTATTCGTTCTAAAATAAAGTGGACCACGAAGTAACCTAATTTCTGTGAGCCAGAACCCCTGCTGAGCAAACTCACAGCTATCTAATTCAAATCACATGTTTTCTCAAAGCCTGCCTGTGACTTCCTACCAAAGCTACAGAATATCTTGGCTCGTCTTTGTCTCAACCTGACAGTGAGAACTCAAGCTGAGCGCATGGTCATCTTTCTGGTCAGGAGTTTTCCTAAAAGATTCCTTCAGCCACATATCTAAGCCACTTCTTGCTCTTTCATTCACAATATTTTATCTCTTTCTGAAGATGACATTTATATCCTTAATGTCTTTGGCGCCTTCTGGAATGAGATAAGCAATCTTCTACGTTTCTTTGCTGTAGTGTCCCTTATTAGCTGGCAAACAAAATCCAAAGAAACCAAACCCAAAAAATGCGAGCCTACCTCCACCATAGTTTGGCTCTTCTCTTGTGTAATTTATCTCTGTCTTACACACACTCAAAACTCCCCCCATTTAGAACGAATGATTGAAATGATTAATCCAGCGCTTAAGCTGAAGGTATGAGATGTGGGCCATCTGTAAAGATCACCAGGAATCTGTGGCAAGCCTACATTTTGACAATACGCATGTTCCTGACAGCTTAGATAATTGAACACTCTGCATACAGGCATCTTCCCTAGGGGGTATGCTGCAGAAAGGAAAAATACAGCCCCAGACTGTAAAACCTGCCAAGTACAAAGTACTCCACTCATCCATTACTCCACCTTGTTCATTTCCTTACCTCCTTCTCATAGGCAGAGGAGAGAGAAAAATCCTAGGAGGAATATTAAAATACACAGCTTAAGTATGAATCATTATCCAAGGGATTATTTCCCTAAATAGCTATGTAACATTTTTGCAAATTATGTTGTTCCCAGCTAACAAACATGTGATACATTCCCTGTGACTACCATTGACCACAGGACACTCCATCACT
Organism: Pyrocephalus nanus; assembly: GCA_038380795.1. Classification (NCBI taxonomy): domain Eukaryota; kingdom Metazoa; phylum Chordata; class Aves; order Passeriformes; family Tyrannidae; genus Pyrocephalus; species Pyrocephalus nanus. The sequence continues at coordinate 33,820,365 of CM076266.1, read as the reverse complement.
CAGCAGTTTCATGAAGGCAATGAGAAATCTGATCTTCTGTGTAGTGAAGTCTCCAAATAATCACAGACCCCTGACAGCAGAACACAGTTGAAAGGATTGTGCTCACAATACAAAAATGCATTTAGTTTTTCCAGTTAGCAAACTGTACTGTAAGTAGTATGTCACATTTTTGTAAAATTCTTCATAAGTCATTCTGAGCCCACAACTCAGTAAAATTTACAACACACATGTTAAATCCCATTTATTTTGCTGGAAATAATCCCATGTTTTCAGTTAGCAATATTGCCAAATGTAGGTATTCAGAAGTCTTGAGTCAAGCACTATGTTACAAAGTAATAGACCAGTATTTTCTTTTAGATATTATTTTTCCTTGGACTCATTTTCAAACATTCCAGAACTGCAGGGACTACAAAACTGGGTTTAAATTTAAAGCTGAGTATTTGAATCTTGGTTGACTTAAGATCAACACAAAACAGATGAGAGATGGCAATGTTGAGTTAGATAGGCACATGTTTAAGTGATTTGTATTGTTTATTTCTTGCAGGGAAGGGGTTTAGAGGAGAGGAGGGTCAGAACTTTAACCTCCAACCCTTTCACCTTTGAATCCTTACTCAAAAGCTTCCAGGATGGAAAAAGGACTTTGCAGCATGTCTGGGTGTTTAACAAATCTGGTTAATCAAATAGAGAAGCCCGAGGGCTGTGCTAATTCCTAGACCCTAAGAGGCCCCGCAGAAGAGAAGGAAACTGTGAGCATAACAGGTAGTAGAGCTGCTTGAGGTCATTCACATGACATATGCCTGGCTCCTAAGATATTCTAATGCTTCTGACTAGATACGTAAAAGGAGGTTTCCCCACCCAAAACACTGATCTGGTCCACTCAGGGCACAGCTGTGACCCTTAGATTTGTCGCATTACAAAGCACACTATATATTATGGAGTGAGTGAGGCTTCAGGAAATTATATATAAATGTTAATTAGATTTATTAAATGTGTTGATAGATGTGTGTACCAGACCTGACACTTCCTGTACAAAGTAAGAGATTCAGCAAAACAACATACGAAGTAGAAAAAAAGCTAAAATGCTAATTTCAGAAGAATACATACTTCACAAATGATTTCTTGCAGTCAGGTTTTCATCCTGCTCCCTCAATGGAAAGCTTTTCTATTATTTCATACCAAATTCAGTTGGAATTAGCTAACCATCATGCTTTACATCAAGATCTCTTTGTAGCTGGGTAGTTCAATGCAAGACAACCAGAATTTAGAAAGCAATTTAAGGATCAAATGATTCAGTTTCTGCAACCTGCAATTTAAAGGGCTAGAAGTCTTTTTGCATCCACCAATGCTTTAAGAGTCAAGAGTTTATTTTTACTCTGTCATTTTACTTGGTAAGTGGACTGTAGACATTTAAGGAGATGGCTGATCTTAAACCAGGAGCTCCACCTTTAAAAATTGTTCATCGTACATAGTACTCTGGTCTTCAGAACAAAAAAATAAGGTGGGAAGCCTTTCTCAGTTTTGACTATTGCCAATTTTACATATGTAAAAAGAAATTTCTCTAATTACTATAAGGAAATCTGCACTGGAGAATGTAGAAATTACATGACTAAGGTTTACAGACTTTGCAACAGAGATAAAGTTTCAAGTCTGAAATTTTCCATAATTTTATCAAAAACTGATCCTTTCTTGCCTCTTAACAAAGAAAAGAATAAAATCACTAATTTATTTACTTCTTTCCAGAAATGCAAGTAGTCAGAACCCAGAAACTGAACTGAGAATAATGAAGCACTGATTAGATTCATTATTGTAGGATGGTTCAGCTAAGTATTACACTATGTACATAGACTATCTTCCTACCTCTTAGTAAATACCTCAGTAGTCAATCTTGACTCTCATTAATGACCCTCAATCACAGATTCACTATATATTTCCAGTTAACAATTTTCAGTCCCTTGTTTGTTGCCAATATCTAGGATTTGACAATCATTATATATAAACACCTTGGGAAAAAAAGAACTGTAAAACTACAATAATTAGAAGTACCTTGCAATTAATTTTTAGGTGGTATTTTTGCCATATTTGCTGAAGTTTTTCCATAGTCTGGAATATAATGTACCCCTGAACAAAAGCAAACCAGATCCATGATTAAGTTTGCTTGGAAGAAGAAAATTAGATCGAGTGGGGGAAAAACCTACTTGTAAAAACATCCTAATTCAGGCGTTCAGTAATTTTGCTAACAGAAGGAAAGGCTGAGTAGCTGAGAATTTAGTAACAATAAGTGATGACATCATTGTTAGTTCAAGTCCCACATTATAGCTACTGAAATTTATTGCAGGCTCTGGCTTCTTGATCGACCTAAGTTTGGTGTTTGAAACCTGCATGAAAATCAACGTGATAGCTGCGATTAATTGCTCTGTTGCAACCCAGGAAAAGGAAATTACATTGTCTGCAAGGTGTCCCTTCTAAGTGAAGGAAGAGACCCTAACATTAATAAAGCTATATGGTGTTCTTTATCACTTATTAACAAAACGAAAACAAAACCAAAAACAAACCACAAAAATAAACCAAAACCAAAACAAAAAAAAAAAAAAAAACCAAATCAGCCAAACAAACAAACTTACACAAGTGTTGTTCATATCAATCTCGGTTCTGTCAGATTTCAGACATCTCAAAACCTTCTTTAGACTATATTTCCATGCTGAGTTAGAAGCATGACAAGGTAAGAGCTAAGGCACCCAAATCATTAATTCATTAATTTCTCCATCATCATCTGATTAATTCTGATTTCACACCTCTAACTTAAAGCTTTCTGGATGTTCTGATTTTTAGAGTAAATCTCTTGCAATAAACACAGATAAGTAATCATTTGGATGACAGGTGAATTCTCCCACTGGACATGGATACAACACACTGTGGGACACATAGCCACATGGGGAACTGCCGTATTTATCCCTTTACGTAGACTCCTTTCAAAACCATTGTACATAATAAAAATAATAATAATAATAATAAAAATCTGGAAAGTGATCAAGATGCCTTGAGAATAGCCTGTTTGTACCTATTAATTGGAATATCTTCTTAGTACATTAAATGGTCTGGAGGAGTTAATAGTTTATATATTTGTACCATAAGAATAGACATATCTTGATTCTATAAAATGTGACAAGCACTTGGGAACTCACAGAAATAATAAAGCAGGGACCTGATGCAAAGGGGAAAACGAATGAGGGCTAATTGCTGGTCTTAGCTCCACCTAGGAATTCTAGCAAGAAATATCAGAAATGAGACTGAAATTTCTTGAACAATTGCCTGTTTTCCTTCCTTTCAGCTGAAGAAGAGAATGAACCAACTCATAGAGGCTTTTTTCTAACCCTTTTGTAAATAGCAATAGGGCTATTTCTCCTTCTTCTGACAGTAAAAGAGTATCTATTTCTACCAGGGCTGAGATTTCACTTCAGCCAGCAGCTGAACTGGTTCTGGGCCATTTCCCACCAGTGCAGGTTACTATGTCACACCCGTCAATTATCACATTTCTTGGCTTGGGCTGCTGAGTGCTTCAATAATAACATCACAGTGCACGCACAGCCTTCTGTATGCAAATTGCAAATTTATCCTTGCATCCTGAAAGGCTTATTTTGGGCAAAGGGGGAAAAGATTAGTGTCGAGAAAAAGTAAATCATTCTGGTTGCCTTCAGAACATAGAGTATCAAAGTTACATTCATAAAATAACACCTATCCCTACAGACTGTAGGAACCCTGAAATTCAAAGGTCTGATACACAGAAGACAAAATTGCAACATTTAAACACTTTTAACACCTTTACTCCATGTTACAAACCAGTATTTGACAGGGTTTTTACTTCTTTTTAAATATGTCAAGACCCATCACCTCTGTTCTGCCTGTACTTGCTGCCTTGCCAAGGCATAAAGGGGTAACTGAGACCTTTAAACACAGCATTTAGTGGGTGGCTACAGGCCCTCACTATATGATGAGAGCCAAAAAATCCTGACTTAGTGGCTAGCAACATATTGCTGGAGCACGTAATGGAATGAGGCCGTATATAAATAATTTAATAAAACTCACTAGTAGCTCAAGATTTCCTCTTGGCTTAAAACACACACGTGTACATGCACATATAAAGACTAACATACAAATAAAGCCAGGAAAGGCCAATATTATTATTTATTTGTACCTTCAGCTAACCTCCATGAAAAAAATACTAAAATAATTTCAGTTTACACAGAAGGCAAAATTCTCAAAAAAAGCATAGCACATGTAAGACAGAGTACTCCTTCAATACAAACTAATCATCACTTTTCTACCTTGCTGTCATGGTTTAACCCCAGCTGGCAACTAAGTCCCACACAGCCAACCATTCACTCCCAGTGGGATGAGGAAGAGAAGTAGAAAAGTAAAAAAAACCTTGTGGGCTGAAACAAAGACACTTTAAAAAGTAAAGCAAAAGCCATGCACACAAACCAAGCAAAACAAGGCATTTATTCACCACTTTCCCCGGGCAGGAAGGTGTTCAGCCATCTCCGGGTAAGCAGGGCTACATCACATGTAGCTGTTTCTTGGAAAGACAAACACTGTCACTACAAACACATTCTCCTCCCCAGCCCTTCCTTCTTTTCCCAGCTTTATATGCTGAGCATGACACCATATGGCATGGAATATTCCTTGAGTCAGTTGGGGTCAGCTGTCCCAACTTTGTCCCCTCACACATCCTTGTGTGAGCCCAGCCTTGTTGCTTGCATGGGAGTTTGACAAGGAGAAAAGGCTTTGGCTCTGGGTAAGCCCTGCTCAGCAATATCAAAAACATTCCCATATTGTCATTTCAGCCCAAATGCAAGACATAGCCCCATAGTAGCCGCTGCAAAGAAAATTAAGTCTATGCCAGCCACTTGCCTTACTGTTGTTCTCAGACATGAGTTACTTTGATTTGATACAGATCAGTCTGTGATACTCTCACTGCTGAGAGGTTCTGCTGTTGTGGCACAGGGAAGCGACCAGCCTGCTAGCCTTCATCCCACCTGCAGTCAGAAAAGTCAAGGGTGAAACCAAACTCAGTTACACACCAAAGGGGGAACAAGAATTAGCTATGAAAGCCCTTGGGGTTTTTACTTTCCTTTTCCTTTCAAGGGAAAGCTGATATTGCTCTGCTTTTATTTGCCCTCATACATGAAGCTTGCGCAGGAAAGAGTTGCCTTAGACTCAAGCTTCTCACCTCAGATGGAAAAGGACATGGGATAGGAGGGGGGAAGAAATGAGCTGCTGTATTGGGTTAGCAGGGCAAGGTTTTGGTCGTTGGGGGTTGTTAGCTACAAGGATGCCTTCTGTGAGAAGCTTCTAGAAGCTCCCCTTACATCCAATGGAGTCGGCACCAGCTGGCTCCAAGAAGAACATGACACTCCAAGGCTGAGTCCATCAGTGATAGTGGTAGTGCCCACTGCACCCTCTGTCCTCCTCCCTTTTCAGGGAGGAGGTAGAAAAACTGGGAATGAAATTCAGCTCTACTCTGATTTGATTGGTAATAAATTCAATTAATTTCCCGAAGTCAAGCCTGGTTTTGCCCATGACAGTAATTGCTGAGTGTGCTCTCCCTGTCCTTATCTCAACCCACAAGTCTTTTGACACATTTTTTCTCCCTGTCTGTCTTGGGTTTGCATGGCCGGGTTTTGGTAGCAGGGGGGCTACAGGAATGGTTTCTGTGAGAAGCTGCCAGAAGCTTCCAGCCCTGTGTCCTGCAGAGCCAATGACAGCCAGTTCCAGGATGGACCCGATGCTGGCCAAGGCCAAGCCCATCAGGAATGATAGTAACACCTCTGTGATAACATATTTAAGAAGGGAAAATTGTTACTGTGCAAATTTAATTGCACTCAGAGATGAGAGCAGTGGGAATATGTGAGAGGAACAGCTCTGCAGACAACAAGGCCAGTGCAGAAGGAGGGGCAGGAGGTGCTCCAGGTACCAGAGCTGACATTCTGCCGCAGCCCCTGGTGCAGATCATGGTGAAGCAGCTGTGCCCCTGCAGCCCATGGAAGTCAATAGGAGTGCAGAGATCCACCTGCAGCCTGTGAAGGAGCTGGAGTGGGTGGATGCCTGAAAAGAAGTTGTGAATCCACAGGAAACGTGTGCTGGAGCAGGCTCCAGGAAGGGACCTGCAGACCTGTGGAGAGAGCAGCCCACTCTGAAGCAGGTTTGCTTGTAGGACTTGTGACCCTGTGGGGGGACCCACGCTGGAGCAGGCTGTGCCTGAAGCACTGCACCCTGCGGAAAAAAGACCCTCGTTGCAGCAGTTCGTGTACAACTGTTACCTGTGGGATGGATTTACACTGGAGAAGTTTGTGGAGGACTGTCTTCTGTGGGAGAGACCCCACACTGGAAGCAAGGGAAGGACTCCTCCCCCTGAGCAGCAGCAGGAACAATGTGTGATGAACTGACCATAACCCCCATTCCCTGTCTCCCTGTGTCACTGAGTGGCAGAGGCAAAGGCTGGGAAGGAGGGAAGCCAGGGAGAGGGGGGAAGTGTGTTTTTAAGATTTGTTTTACTTCTCATTATTCTGTTCTGGTTTTGATGGTCATAAATTCAATTAATATCCACAAGTTCAGTCTGTTTTGCCCATGACAGTAATCAGTGAGTGATCTCTCCCTGTCCTTATCTCAACTCATGAACCTTTCACTGTATTTTCTCTCCCCTGTGCAGTTGAGGAGTGATAAAGTAACCTTGGGGGTGTCTGGCAGCCAGACAAGGTCCATCCACCAGAGATGTGGTAGGTGTTTGGAAGGGGAAGAGGTACATTGTTTTAAGAAGTTGAAGTTTGGGTCTCCTTCCTGTCTTTCACATCTCCCTGAGGCATAAAGAAAAAGGTAAAAGCCACAAAAATGAAAGGACTTTGGATGTGTGTCTTTCCCAATGGGAGAAAAGAGAAGTAAGCAAAACATGAGTAAAAGAAACCTTAGCTCTGATGCTTTGGTAAAATCACTTCTGCTTTGGACTGGGCTATGGTTCCTAAATGTACTGCTGTTGGCCTTCTCCATACCTTTGCTGATCTGGTAGCCTTCTACTGGAAGCTTCAGCTAGTTACCATGAGTAACATAATTTAAAACAGAAAATATCTATTCTTGTAAAACTATACTAGAATGAAACTACACATTGTTGAGCTCCTTCATCAGAAAACATTTTAAAATAAAAGCCTAGCCATGATGTTGATGATGTGTGGAGACTATGAGTGTCTTGTTATGCTTCTGAAGCTTCCCCTGAATACAGGAATGTGGTGTAAAAATGGGTGAATACATTATCTTTCAAATGCTATAGAGAATAATAACCTAGAGAAACACTTATACATTGTAATTATGTGATGTTTAGAGTCCTTAGCTAGGTAGACAGACACAGTGAGGAGCTATAGATAGTACTGTTATTTTCAGTGTAAGATCTTTGTTTCATTCATCTTCACTGATGTAATTTTGATCATCTCTCAGAAAACTGATTTGTTGGAGGGCTTTATATCACATATTCTTACCAAAGTTGTGTGTATATAAATATATATTTTTTTTTTTTTTTTTTTTAGATAAAATGGTATTTACTATTCAAGCAGTCTGTAAACTTCCCAGATCAAATTAATCAACTGAACAGCTTCTGGAATTTTAAACATGGTCCCAATGGCAATAAATAGGTTTCACTGCTGATTCTGATTTACAAGAAATAAAGTAGATACTTATTTCATTCTACAAATTGATCATGACAACCAAACTCTACAACATGGTGTTTTGGCGCTGTCCTACGGCTCTCTTGGAGGAAAAACTTATCACATATGATGTACCTGCTAAGATGGTAATGTCTTTGCTATATAATGTTGCGTTGAAATATAATGTTGTGCAGACCAGAGCACAAAACAGCTTGGATTAAATGTCTGGGAAATTAAATCCCTTTGGATGACTGTCAGGACTAGTCTACCTCCATTATCCTAAGACACAAGCTGGCACATTATCATTTTTATACATAGTTAAATACCCAGACTGATTAATCATTGAGTTAGGGCTGCAAACTTAGCAGGGAGAGGGCATTCCCTGTCTTCACATGAAATGCTATTTACTAAAATATTATAGATGTATTGCATAATATAAACGTCTGACATTTCAGCAATAATAATTGCTAAATTGCACTTGAATCAAAGGTGTTTTTCCCCTCAGTTCCCCCTTAGTCTGCATACATTTTCATTTCTACATCTCCAGCTCCTCTAATAAAATCACAGAGGCTTTATTAGACCAAAATAGAAACAAAAAAAGCCCTATTTTTGAGCACCTCACCCTACTTCAATCACAGGTACCTCCAGAAATGCAGAGATTTGTCCCCATCACATGCCAAAGAACAAATCTTATTTCCTTGAAAGTCAAGGAGGAAAAAAATATCCCATATCTGCAGAATAATAAGCTGGATCTCATCTTGGATTTTATGCTAAGACCAACTGGAAGAGCTCTGCCCTTCCAATCTTCCAGGATGTATTGCAAGGGGCTAGAAAGAATTTGTGTCCTGTGTAAGCACCACACCAGTACACAGGGTTGATACTTCATAGGCAACTATCATGGCATTGTAATATTTCCCATTACTAACAGATGAAATAACTTGTACACTATTTCAGGCAAAATGTTAAAGAACAGGCTTATTTTCATTTGCATCTTTTATGCAAGTAAAAGTAGAAAAAGTAGAGGCAAGTCATCCCTACTCAATTAGGTCATCACAGGTGAAGGTTCTTCATAGGTACAATCAGGTATCATTGATAATCCCTATAGGGATAGGACTTATGGTTTAAGGTGGGTCTGAAAAACTGAGCCATACCATAGAGGAGCTCAAACTGCTAATTATTTTCTAATGCCCACTGAGATTCTCCCACTCCTCTCTCCTTGGCATTTAGTCTCCTTGCTCAAAAGGAATCAGAGATATATAAAATTAACTAACATATTGCATCTAAATTTTACTTGAACAAGGTCACTATTCAGGAAAGCAAGATAAACAAGATTTGGCCCTTAAGTACAATATTGATCCTGGATTGTGTTTATCTCAACAGAGAAAGGCTTTTGTATGCAGTCACTAAAAAGAGCTCAGACAGAGCAGTGAGGTATGAAAATGTGTCCTTTTGCTATCACTGGATGTATGTAATGTGTAGTGCTATCACACTAACAGCGTTCTCCCTTGACCTTCTCCCTTTCTTTTCCCAGTTTACTGGATGCCCTCTCCCACTAGCATAGATTTTTTTCATCCAGTTATCTCCACCTCCTTGTGAACATTTCCTTCTGTATCACCTAGATCAGGTAATTGTTTTGTGACTTTTCTTCCAATCTAATCCTTTCTCATCTGCTCTTTTTTTCGAAGTCCTGTCACAATACAGCCTCTTTTTCAGATTAATTTCCATGCTATTACTCAAGACTATCCCCATCCTACAGCATCACAGAACAGGCCCTGCAGCTTGGTGGCAGAACACTAGGACTCCAGGAATTTTCACATTAACAGTGAAAATAAATAAGGGCGGTTTTAAAAAATAATTAATTAATTAATTAATTTAAAAAAACAAAACCAAAACCAAAACTATTTACAGGGAAAACTTTCCTTAACAAATGCCATTAAGAGCATTGTGTTCTAACACCAGATATTCTTCTTACATAAACGTGACTGTCAGTCCCTCAGTTGATATGTAAAGTAATCATATCAAACCTGCTGGGGAAAATCATTTTTATTCATAGGGAGTAACACTCAAACAAGTTTCCTGCTTAATGATGATCAAGAAACATTTTGTAAAACATCTTGTAGCAGCCTACATTGAACAAGTCAGTGATTGTTCCCTGATTTTGAGTTAAGAATCCTGCAGTGCCACTGAAATCTCACTTGGCCTGGACCGCAAAGTGCTGAGTTTGGTGCAGACAAAGACATACCACTTTAAAATAAACAAACATTTGAAGTAGTTGAATCTTATTAGTTTTAAAATGTCTGAGCTTTGTATATCCCCAGGGTCTCCGTGTTTGCATCTCCTTAAACAATACCAGCCATTTTTAAGAACATGAATAATGTGGCATGCTATCATATTAGGATATAATTAAAAACAAGACGGCAAAGCCTCAAAGCTGCAGTGAACATACCACACATATTGTGGCCTTCTGCATTTGTTCTGAATTAAAATCCTACTTCTTACTTGAAACTTCACCTCTGTTCCTCACACAGCAGCTAGTGCCTATTCGGAAAATGTTCATTTTTGGTTAAACAGCTGTGCCATCCACACTGGGTTGGGTGGGGAGGGGCACCCACTGGGAGGGATACCCACCCACCAAACACCCTCTGTCTCTGGCTGTTGAGGAGGTCTGAGGGAGTTGTGGGAGCAGGAAAACATCCCTCCTCACAGAGCATTCCCTTGTGTGGACAGGTCAACACCTCACTGAAACACCCAGCCCTGCCAGTTACCCACCCTGGAGACATCAAATCTGCCCCCTCGCTTCCTGAGGTGTCAGCTTCCAATCCACAGCAATTCTATGGAGGCCTCTTTCACAGCAAAAGGACTGAATGTACAGCTGTGATCATAGCCAGGACTTCCTCAGGACCATTAGGACTGATACAAAACCAAATTAAGGCACCCACGCATTCTTCCATCAAGCACTCTGCTCTCAGAGGCAGCTTTCTCTCACTAATCTATTTACCTAACCTCAAATTTTACGTTAAAAGCCAAGGGCATGTTGACTCAAGAATATGTTGGCAGGTGACCTAATTTTACCCAGCTATCAGCTGACTCAGAGCCAGGAGTAATGCCAAGCAAACATAGCCTGCTGTAGGAGCCAGTGCTTTGTGACAGCTCTACTTTCCCCCTTCTCCTGCTGCTGCAGCTGGTTGATACCACTGAGAAAAGCAAGCAGAGAGCTCTCGACCTGACTAAAGCCACTGCTGCTTTTAATTCACAGTTTCTCCCTCTTCTGCATCCTGAAGAGTAACCAGGCTATCTGTCTTAATCACTGTTATAATAATGCCAACCTAAACCTCTCCAACTCCATAACTTCTTCAGATTCATCAAATTGTGAAGAAAACATCAGGACTTTGTTGTCCTGGAAAAATGGAGGCCCTCAAGACCAAGAAGGAGCTCTAGAAAGTATTCAGAGAAGAACTTGGTGGCTGCTTTTCTTCAGCCAGGAGTGAGAAGAGTTCAGACGCTTCAGGGTTCACTGATAAAAGTATTTGTTGTATTCATTCCAGAAACATGTCTGGTAAAGGTCTTCCCAGACCTGCCCAGGATTGTTTCCAAAGCCAGCTATGGACTCATACCAGGCCTGAAACACTGGAAACCTGCTGAGCAAGGATGGCAGCTATAAACAATGTAGGTGTTTTGGTGTCTAGCTTTTCTTTTGTGGTTTCATCTGAAGAGGAGAGTGAACTGCTGTAGTTCCAGGTGAAGTGGCTAAGCACACAACTCTTTAACTAGTCTGAAGGCTAACCTAGGAAGACATGATGGCCTATCACCCCTTTGGCCAGAATTCAGAGCTGTTTAAAATGATATGCTGTTGTGGGAGAGGTTTGAGGAATACTGGGGACACCCAACAGAGGGACTTTGATCATGTTCATGGAGTCTTTTCTTTAATGACCAGGTCATGAAGCTCTAGCTCTAACTCTTCCTTGAAGTGCTGGTTACCCCAAACACAGCTAGAAGATCAGACCTGAGTCAGAAGTTTTGAGCTGCTCCGTGAGGAATATTGACCATGAAAAAGCCTTCCCCCAGTCACCATGACCTCTGTCGAAGAGATGGCGTTTGGTAGAGTGGAATGGCTGTTTGTTTTGAAAGCAGGCTCAGTGTTTCTTTTACAGACTTTTCCAGGTTTACTACTGGAAAGCAAAGGGATCTTTAAATTTTGTCCTGTTGTCTGACCTACTGCTCTATACCTTGTTCCTGCCTAACTAGGTCAACAACTTCTTATTATCTGTATTGGTTCAGCTAATTATTCTACTAATGATTCAGCTAATACAGTTTAATACAGGAAATGTAGATGTCATATGATTAAATAATTATTTATGTATTCTAGACCTTTACCATAATCCATCTTGAGATGTGTTAATTTATTTCTCCCCTGGTGTTTATAAGGTATGACATCCTGCAAGCAACTAATTCTGGATCTCCGTTCTCTTAGAGATTTAATCAGCATTTGAGACTTACACCTGGTATTATGCCAGGATAACTAGAAAGCAACAACAAGCAAGCTTTCCAGCATTTGGCAGTTCCTTTTAAACAAGTAGAATTTTAGAAGTTGATATGAAACATATAAAAAACTTTCAGAAACTAACTTTCTCACATAAAAAAAAATAACAACCCAAAATAAATAAGCTTCTTGCTTATACAAGCTTAATTCAAATAGTGCTTAAAAGTGCATTTTAAAACCACACAGTTATATTCTAGTTTCTCTCAAATAAAAAGAAAACTAAGTGAAACTAATTGCTTTCAGTAGCACGATGCAACTGTGGATCAGTGTGTCCTGGATAGCTCAAAATATGGATCCAGGGAAAACATAGCCAGAGATTCCTTTGGCTGAGAGAAATAGCTTTTCATCTTACATCTCCCAATAACCAAGGCCATGAAAGTGTTGTGGATGATGTGGTAGAGAGATTGACTTCATTATTCATGTCTTCTTATCTATTTTATTAGTCATAATAATTACCATCAACTTGAACAGCACCTTAGACTGAAATTTATGTATGACTCAGTTCAATTATTTATGAAACAATTGCTAATTAAATCATGTAATTAATTTAGAAACAGACACGTGTAAGGACAGGTAGTTACCACTTTACAATGATGTGTTCTTTTAAATTTAAGGGAGAAAACAAATGAAAGTGAAAAATGAGAAGAAAAATCAAGGAGGAGACCTGGCTTAGAGAGACACAAATATTCCATATGAAGCCAAGCAACACGGAGTGCAGGTTTTGTAGGATTCTCTGGATGAGCCTCTGCTAATAGGATTGGCCTTCACATTCCAGCCTGAAATCATTAAATCATTTATCTGGCAGTAAAGAAGAATTCATTTGGGCATAACAGCTCACAGAGCCCTTCTGCTCCTTTGAACTTCCACACAAAAATTGTTAATTCACAGGCCTCCTACCTAAACCCTCCCATACTTGTGCCTGCAGCTCCAGGTTTGATTTAGCTACATGACCTACCCCATTATGTGTCTTATTTCATTTTATTGCCCTTAGGAAGTAAGCTAGATAGGGCAAAGGTAGCAAGGAATCCTCAAGGGATCAACTACCATGGTGAAAGCATTTATATAATATATATGTATGTCACATAAAAAGGGATCAGAGGGCTCAGATGTCAAGATGTGAGGAGAGGATGTAAGGCTGCAAACATTTTAGAAACTTTAGGCATTAGAGAGGCCGCAAGAGGAAGAAGAATGGATGGTGTTAGGGATGACAGCAGTGGCAGGTACAGTTGTCTCTGGAGGTCGGGAGAAGGAGGAGGAGAAAATCATGTAGAATCCAAAGCTGTCCTAGTAGAGATAGTGGAGGGAAAGGAATGATACTGAACCACCAAATAGGTAACAAAACAGATCCAGAAACAGGCACAGGAGGAGAGATAGAACAGTTTGAGATTGAGATGGGGGCTGTGTTGAGAATGGGTCTTCGGTAACCGGTAACCATAACAACAAAATTGTTTGAAAAATAGTGAAGGTACAGCCCTAGGGGTCCCTCTGCAGCTAGGAGAGCATCATCTCCCCCCTCAAAGGAGCAGAGACATAACGCAAAGCTTCTCAGTGAACTCTTCCGTGCTGTAGTGTAAGCTTTCCTATGAAATATAAGGTATTTGATCTTCACATAAAAGCTTCATCTAAGTCTGATTTTTACAATTCTGGATAATTATGTCTCAGACAGCTGGCCAAGAAAAAAAGAGAAGTGGATTTAGCATAAGCAGGAAAACAAAAGAGGGTCTGTAAGTGTGCTCTACTTTCTTATCTGTTCCAGGTAATTTACTAGGGAAACAGGACTTCAGTGGATCTTTTCAAGACCCACTTAAGGGACTAGGCATTAAAATATCAGTGGTAAAATCAGGATATTATACAACTGCAACATAAAAATTGTAGACACAGATAAAAATCACACAAAGTGCTATTTTACTGTGCAATTGTAACCGGTCAGATGCAGCAGGTCATGGCAGTAGATGACAGTAATCAAGGCTCACTGAAGCAATTACAGTTACAGGATAAGGAAATATGCAAAACACATTTAAACCTCAGTCAAATTCAGCATGAAGCAGAAACCCTTCAACAGTTATCGTATATAAAGAACAGAATAAAGAAGTCAGCACTCAGGAGCACAGAAACTTTAATTTTGTTTCCAAAAAAACCCTCAGCAGAACCCAACTGTTTTCCAAAACAGGAATTTAATGCTAATTACCAGTGTGAAAATTAAAGTACAAAGTAGGTACTTTATTCCTATAAGCAATCTAATATGCCACTAGGCTCTTTTTTTTTTTTTTTTCCAAACTGGATTTACCTGGCTCAGTGTGAAACAACACATACATTTCATTACTCGCTGCGCTTTATTTGCATATCAACACAGACATGAACCAGACTACAATGTTGGCCCACTTTTTTCTACCACCTGCTCAAACCTATGCAGTCAACCCTTCTGCATCCTATCACTTGCTAAAACACCAAAGATACAAGCACACAAGTCAGAGGGGAGCTACAGAAAGAGCTACAGATATGATAGCTTTGGTTTCTTTGTTAGTTAGCACAATGTAAACACCCACCACACATGGTTCAGTTGTGTTTGCAAGTCCTCTCTTCACATCTACTTTAGGGTCAGAGGTGCCTGTCCCAAACAGTCATCCCTAGATAATATATCAAACATAGCCAGTTTTTCTTTAAGGGGTAGAAAACTCACTGCTTTTCTGGCTTCAAGGCATTTCTTTGAAACAGGAACTGGAGCAGATCTATTCCTTCACAGTTACAAATTCTTTCCTGACCTTAAAATTCACCAAGGATTTATTTGGATGGGGATTTTAAGGCATAATACTAGGTCATAATAGCTATCTTGATCTAAGAAACACCTTCTGAAAGCTTGGACAAAAGCAAAAGTTAAATTTTACCTGTTATTGAAATGGTTTGTTTGATGTTTTGATTCCCCTCTATGGTTTCAGAAGTTTATTATCCCCATTTTGTTTTAATTAAAGCTTCAAACCAGCACTATTTATGCTGAGCAAGCCATGTCTGGTCTAGCTGGGCCACATTTAGCACACAGGTTGTTCCCATTGTGCTGGGACTGAGGCAGGCAGCATTGCCCTGCCTGCTGGGCTGGTAGCAGGGATGAGGGACCTACTGCAGCCTGAGAAAGAGCACGTAGTGGCAGCAACTTGTCTACTCATCCTGTTCACTGTTCAGCCTTATCTGCAGCAGCAGCATCTGCTTTTTTCATCTAAAGAGCCCCGTCTCTTTTCACCCTACTGTCTGTGCTCCTTAGATGATGGTTGCTGCAGCTGTAAACCCCAGAGGTGCAGAGCAGGGAGAGCCAGCAGTAGTCGAAGAGCAACCCCAAGCAGATCAGGTGATAGTATGGGTCTGTGTGCTCTTCTGCCAAGGATGAGACAAAAATCAAACATCCTGCAAGGGAGGTTTTGCAAAACCCTCTGAAGGGCCTGTGGCACTTCTCCTTCCTTCCCTGTCTTGCAAACTCAGAGGGACTTGGGTGTTTCATGCCGCTTCACAAACTGTATTCATGCATCAGCCCACAAGCATTCCCTGAAACCACAGGCTGCCTGCAGCAACACAAAGCTGAGACCACCTGGGACTGGTTATCACCCCTGTTACTCTAAGCTTTAGGCTAAACACAGTTTAACACTGCTACTCTGTCCTCCAAAAATACCAAGTACACCAAACAGCTCCAGAATCCATCCCTAGAACTAACAGACTGACTGCTCTCCAGCAGTGTAAATCTTCTTCATCTTAATCCTGCCCTGCAAGTCTTCACACCTATGGAAATTAAGTGTTGTGAAGATTACACAAATTTGCCCGAGGGGTGGTCTGTCTTAAGTACAGCAAGACTGTCTAAGTGTTCGTGGTAAATCTTCTGTAACACACTTTGTTCTACACTATTTTTTTTAATTGACTTGAATCCTTTGACAATTTAAAAAGATCAGGGAAAGCATAACCTTATGAGCACCTTCACTCAGACTGCAGCAATTTTATTATGTATAAAATAATAATAATGTGGTAAAGCAGTCTCAGTTTTTCTAGGCTCCTTTTTACCATGGTCTGCAGTCTTCCCACTGCATGTTGTGAACTCATTGATTCTCACAGGGTAATCAAGAACAGGTTGAGTTGGTATTTGGATAGGAAATCCACAGGGAAGCCATAGTAGTCATTTAGATTATTCACTTACAGAAAGGAAATTTTCTCTTTGTATTTGTAAGAATTCTTTCACAAATCTTGGGAGAGCTCTGCCTCTCAGATAGAGAAGCTGTAGGCCAATAATTTTCAATTTTGTGGCTCCACCTTTTTTTTTCTGTAGAAGTGTACAGCTTTGTGTAATGTATGAAAGCCTAAAGACATAAGGCTTGCTAAGTCAGCTTCATAGATCTCCTAGCATTCCATAAAAACAAAGGTGTTTATGGACTGAAAGTTACCCCCAAAAATCACCATTCCAAGCCACCTGTGGTTGTGAGCCTTCTTTTCAATTTTGGCATGTGATTCAAATCCAGTTGCTGAAGACTATATTTTGAAAACATAAACTTCAAGAGCTGTCAATAAAATGCTGGGTTCTTTGCCCTCTTTGTGTGTTATGAAATAGGATAATATTGTCAGGTAAATTAAAGCACTGCCATTTATTTCTCAAAGTAGATCCCCACTGTAGGCTGCCTTTCAATCATCAGGACTGCCTACCTTTTCTGAGAGTTCAGAATCAAAAGGATTAGAAGGAGGAAAAATCCAAATCTCAATGGCTCCCCTATTCAAGGTTTCTGTTCACCTGATGGAAACCTGTAGAGACAAAAGGTAGGTAAAAAGCATTGGGCTGCTACTAGTCTCTTCACCCAGGTTTCCCTGGCTTCAAGACTGGGCCTCTGAATGTGTCATAACTATACCAACTGGTTTCCTCATTGTTTGAGAATGCAGTTATAGTTTATACCAGCAGCCTACAGCAGGCCAGCAGGTAGAGACAAACCTTAATACAAAGTTATATTCGTTATATTCCTTTTTCCAAAGCCAAAACTCCTACATCAGTAACAAAGATAAAAGAATAAAGTAACTGCCACCATGGAACTCGGGAATCTACTAGGTGACAATGCGTGTAGCTGCACAGAATAAGAACCAGTTAATTTCAAGTATTATTAATGTGAAATATTCAGGAAAACAAATGATGCAAAACATGAAGTTATTTGCCTCGGTTTGCTACAGTGCTGAATAAAAATAAAATTCTTACATTCATTCATCACTGAAATGAACAATCACTGTCAATTACTACTTGCATTCAATATTTAATGAAATTATTTTACAGTACTCTATCTTCAACATTACTACTAGTCTTATTTTGTTTAATGTATATGGCACCTCATTCAAATTCTGCCACTTCTGTTAAGTGCTTTTTATGAGTTATTGATGCTCCATTGTTTTGCATGTACTTCATTCCTCACATCTGTGACAAGACTTTTAATCTTTATACACAAGAAACCAGGCTCAAGCAAGAATGACCTGTCAAGAATGCTTACAGCTTTGTGGTTAACTCTCTCTTGAGTGTGATTTAATCGACATGGTGCTACCTGACAACATACAAGATTCAGCAACATAATAAAGTCTAGATGTTAACCATTTGAGGCCATCAAAGAGGGAAGTATAGAAGTTTGGAGATTCGGAATAGCACAAAAACTGGGTCATCTGGGATACCCAAGTTTATTCTTTAACAATAGTTAAACAAGTGGTTTGAAGTGTGTTTTATTTAGACTGGGCAACTGCACATTTGTGTTTTAGTGCTGCTTGATTTTTTATATTAGTGTCATAGCAGACTACGGACAGCAATGTCAAAGATGTCCTAGTGCAGTTCTGTCACTGAGCCTTATCTTTACGTGAAGATAATATTAAGCCATCTTTTTGGGCAGACTTTGACCTCAGGGTTGAGCAAACGTGGCACTTGCTACAATGGTTATTTATGCAGTACGAACTGAACTAGTGTCACCAAACCATATATAACCTAGAAGACAGCAAAGATACCACTCCAATAGATATTTCAGGATAGACACTGTAGGAAGGAAAATCAGGGAGGCTATTAATATAGAGCCACGATAGGAAGAGAGGTAGGCTACTGAAGTGATGATGAATAGGCGACTGGGTACTAGGTAAGAAGACTTCTGTAGAGCTTATGGACTAATCTTCTAGACTTTTTTTCTGCTCCAGTGGATAAGCACTCATCCCAGGCTCTATCCCTGAAGTCTCTATGCCTCCTATCAGTCTACTCCACCTGGCAATGGGTCCACACTTTTCCTAACACACTGGTCCCAACCTTGCTAATTTAGCTGAAGCACTGCAGGCATTTAAGTCCATTTTAAATCAGTCCACTAGCTCTCCTTTACCCACCACATTAGATGTGAACTATCTGCTCTCACCTCCAGTGCTCCACATAACTGCACACTTTCCACGTATACAGGTTTGTTCTCTCCATTTAGCATTGACATCAGTCTTGATGTCCCACTTACCTACCTCTCCTGCAAGCTTTTCCGTGTCATTCTGCTCAGTTTGTGAGATGCAATGCTTATTCCGGTTCACTGAATTTGAACTTTTCATTCGAATCCCTCCTTTTGAGTTCATTTTGGTGGTGCCTACAATTACTGGCTCACTGATCATAATTATTTTAAATAAACCATTTAGTTAAGCAGTCGAGGTGTTTACAAGTCCCAATAGCTTAACAGCTTGATCTTACTGCTGTGATGTGTGAGGTAGTTCCTCACTCCATCTTCTCCTGCTGTTTATTGCTCCCTTTCTAATCTAAAATTAGATAGTAAATTCTTCGGGGAAGTGATTATATCTTCCTTTTGTTCAATGCAATGCCTGTCATGTTTTAGGGCACAATGAAATGTAATACAGAATGTGTACAAACTGATACCTGTTATCCAGTGTAGACTCAAAACCATCAGCACAATTAAGAAAAAGTCTTCAAACTCAAATGTCACAGTGTGTTTAGTGACCAATAAGAATAGCAGAAATCCATAAGAGTGTAACCATCTTAGGTGAAAAGCTTCATTTACAAGTCTCCTTAAACAAGTAATGCCACACTTCAGGAAAATCAGGAAAATATTCAACTAAATAGTTCTATAGGAGTGCTTAAAACTCAGTAGACTGAATGAATGTGAATGGCCTATTTTAGTCTATGTAAGCAGCCAAGAATGTCTATCTAGAAACAGTTTTCCAGGACATAGCTGTCACATGCTTCAGATGAATGTTGTGCTTGCTTCTAGTACAGCTAAAGTCTATGACTTAATCTTATCTGTTTAACATCCAAGATTCCAGTTTTAGATTTTTGGCAGCAAGCATATGCTCCCCCTGTGGCAACTGCATAATAACATAATAGAGTTAAAAAAATCCAGATCCTTTAAGGCTCAATTACCTCATGAAACTATTTTAAAATTGAGGGTGAACAAAACTGCAGTATTTCAGTTTACAAGCATCATTTTAGTTTACAGCTGTTTTAAAGGATCCATTCTAATGTTTTATGTCTTTTACCACCTGCACGACTGAATAAAAAACTTATTCTATTTTGCAGAGGGCTACCAGAACCAAGAAAGCAGAACTGAGTAGGAAAGAATCAGTTATTTTAAAATAAAGATAAGATCCAAGATAGCTGACTGCTCTGCAACACTGAAGATAGGTTAAAAATCTTGCAAGGCCAGAATAAAAATAACCTACAGACAGGTAACAATCTTTAAAATGGCCCATTCCCTAAATGAGCATTTATATTAGTATGTATAATCCTGACACAACCAAATTAGATTTTTAACAATTTTAATTACTGTCTTTGAACACTGTATGCACATTAAAGGACTGGTCTGTTTAACCTGTGGAATTAATTAATTCTAAATTTTTTGGGTAGGAACTCTCCTTTCAGTGATTATCAATACCAGCTGGAGGTTCCATTGTAATATAAAATAAAGAAAAAAAAAAAAAAGGGATATATTATAAAGAATAAGCCAGACCTTGAAAGAGCACTGACTGGGGCCAGGAGAGGCATCCTCCTCCTCAAAATAGTAAAGGCTAAAGAGATAGGATATGAATCACAAAAACAAAAAAAGAAGAAAGTGAAGCTGGTAAAAGAACAAGATGAGGGCTGCAGCAGGGGAATAGTGGAAAGGGAAGGCAGGAAAGATGATGGAGTTGAAAGGAATCAGAGTCTTCAGTTTGAGGTTAACCAGAGGATTAACTAAAGGAATTATGCTAGCACCATAGGAAAGGGAGTTGAAGGTTTAAATAAATGTCCTGGACTGGGATGTCAAGCAGAAACCCCAGGCAGTGCCAGCTTCTCTGCAAAAGAGTTGAAAGATTCAGTGAGCAATGCTCAAATGAGCTCTGCCCAGATGCAGGAGAGAATTAGGAATTAAAACAGTGGCTCTCCCTCCTCACCTTTCCTTTTGTGAGCAGGTAAGGGACGCTAAAAGGTACTGCATGCTAGTTTTGTTCTGACAGCACAGCAGGTACAAGTGTTGCCCTTCACACCAGAAAGTTCATGCTGCTTGACTAATGTCTATTAACTACAGCTCGTACCAGAGGGGCCAATTCTATTACAAAGCAGGCAGGCAAGTGTCCATGTCCTTTTGTCCTCTTTGCAAAGATGGCCCTGAGGTAGTACGTGTGGTTTCATCACCAGTGTACCTATTTATTAGGAACCAATATGAGACCATATATACACTTCATTCAGAACAGCTGTCTGGCTGCAAGGTTTTCAGCAGAGCTGGGAAAATGATGGGCAGGGGGGAGGGAAATTCTCTATGAATTATGGAGCTGGTCAAATGCCAGAAAAACTGGTCTGTCAAATAAATGATTTGAGGAAAACCAGCCACATTCACTGAACAGTGAAGAGTTTCTTCACGTTAGAGCATATCCATCTACATTTTCAAGCTGATTCTGAACCAGACATAATTTCCATTCCTTCATGTCTCTTCATGGCAGGCACTGATAATCTTTTCATAAATAGTTTTAGACCGAGAATTATTATGTGAGGAAATGTATGAATAACTTTGAATTACAAGTAAGTTAAAGAGTTTCACAGTCTGTCCATGAACTATGTACTAGTGAGGAAAAGCAGCTATCTTCACTGAATAAATAATTTGTTCAAAATTACTTGCTTAGTCCAGACTTACAGACTTACCAATTTGGCCTGGATTCAAGCCAGTCATTAAGTGAAAAACTGTTTCCTGAAGCTTATCCAACAAGAAAGGTCAATTTTCATAAAACTTACATGTATTTAGTCAATTCAGATAAAACATGATTTTTTTGTAGCTAGCTCATCACCACAGGTCTGAGCAGTGAGGTCTGCCTGCATCTGCAAACAGTCCAGATCATTAACTTTGGGAAACATGAAGTGTACCATGAATTTCAATAGTGTGTGAACAAAGTGCTCTCAGGATCCTGTCAACAGCCCCGAGGCAGGAGTATGTATGTGACAAGAACTGTGGCAGGTTCCAGCCAGTGACTCTAGAGAGGGTAGGGACTGCAAGGCTTATCTACAACCTCCCCTCCTTTCAGGTGCTTTTCTCCAGGGAAAAGGCTGCTGCTACAGCAAAGAGCTGCGAAAGCAGCCTCTTGGTACTCTTGCCCAATGGAAGTGAAGAGGATACCCCTTGCCACTGGCATGACAGTTTGGAACAATGCCGTGGTATGGATGTCCAGTGTATTATTTTGTAACTGAAGCCCATTTCTTTCGGTAGGTAGGTATTTTGTGCTTCTTGTTCCTGTAGCAATGTTTCGGTTGGGTTGATGCAAAAGTCTCTCTGGATGTACGGTAAATTAGACCATGGACTGACCAGGAGTTAATATAGCCTTGTAAATAAAAGTTATTTTTAACCAATACCTGAGGGAATGGGGCAAAAGAGCTTTCATTCACCTCAAGATCGCTGCCTGGCTTCTGGGGTTAGTGAGAAATTATCCTTGCTCAGTGCCCACAGAAACATACTCAGGGGTGCACTATGGTAAAACTACCCTCAAAAGCACAAAGAGAGAGACAGAGTCCTTTACTACCCTCCTCCTCAATTCACCGCTGCACCTTTTATCTATGCTGGAGATTCAGTTCATCGGCTGAGTTTTGTATAAGTGTGTTTGATTTGTTTTCCTTTTCATTTATTTATTATTCTCCGTTTAGTTATGTTTTTGCTCAACAATTTAGAGAGGTTATTTAAAGCATGTTTTTATTTACATACGAACTGTAATATATTCGGAACAGCTACACTTAACTTGATACAAAGTGATAAGAAAATCAAGTATGCAGTTGACAGCTGGGGAGAAGGAACAATGTTAGAGGTACATTTTAGCAAAAGCAGTATTAATGTATTATATCTTCATTATACACTATAAACACTTAAACACTTAATTAAACCTACTCCTATTTAAACCAAGGAAGCTACTCCCACGCAGAAAATGAAAGGATACACAGGAACATGGTGGATTAGGCCTCAGCTGATGTGTAGTAACACATAACACTTTATTAGATTTACCTGAACAAGAGCTCTGAGTGGAAAAATAATATTAACAGCAAAATAATAAACACTGCACTAATTAACTCCGGTTTTAGATTATCCCTAGATATATCTCATAAAGAGACAGCAGGATTTCCCAAATCTCTCAGAAATATAAAATGGCCTCTGTAGCATTTAAAAAGAAGATTACACTCTTCAGTGTATTTTTGGGGTTTTTTTAAAGGTTGTACAACTAGCAAAGAGACCTGCTAATAATTATGCAAATTATTTGACTCAGTATGAAATTCTTTGTTTAATATGAACCATGCTGTTATGCATATGATAATGTTTAACAATAAAGTGTGGAAGCAATAGGGGAAAATCTTATTTCTTAGTGAATCTGAATGCTTGTTAAAGTATTTCTTATACTTTTAAATTAAAGAAATAGAGGACCAAGCTTCAGATATAAAATTGTAGAATCATAGAATCACACAATGGTTTGGATTGGAAGGGACCTTTTAAGGTGATCTAGTTCCAATCTCCCTGCTTTGGACAATGACACCTTCCATTAGACCAGGTTGCTTGAAGCTCCATCCAGCCTGGCCTTGAACACTTCCAGGGATGAGGCGTCCACAGCTTCTCTGGTTCCAGTGCCTCACCACCCCCGCAGTAAAGAGTTTCTTCCTAATATCTGATCTAAACCTAGTCTTATATGCATTTTTCCTAAGTGAGCTACCATCCAGAAGTCATCAAGAGAAGTTTGTGTGAAGTGCTTCTTTCCTTTATCACCAGCAGGATTGCACTACAGTGCATTTCCTCATGCCCTGCTCCTCATACACCAGTCACAAATGTGTCCCTGGAGACTGAAGGGTAGAACAGGAGGTGACAGAAACATTTTATAAACTAGTTGCAGGATTAAAAAAAAAAAAAGAAACAGCAGAGAATAGGAAGATTTGACAATCTCAATTCCAGTATAACTTCACTATGCACCAAGTGTTCTGCCAATGCCAGAGAGCACAACAAATTAACAGGAAATTTTAAAGACAACTTCTCTGTTTCCACAAACCATCACTTTTAGGATGCAGGAATACAGACATCTTTACTCGAAAATTCATTTCCCTCACATGCACTAGTCATTTCTCTACAACCTAGTTTTGTTCCAGACAGAATAGCAGCATAGGACTATCCCCTGCCTGGTCCCTTTCCTTAGTCTATAACTGCATTACCAGCTACTGACTTATGTCAGCTCTGAGCTATGCCATAAATTTATAGGGAGGAAATAAAAACCACTCAACTGAAAGTAATCCTTTTCATGACTCTAACTTTTTTGTTTGAGAAATATGTATATTTTAAAAATAGTTGGAATAACTTATCACAGTCCCTCAGCTTAGTATGCCATTTTCAAGAGCATGGAAGAAGCATTATTACAAAACTTCTAGGTCTTTCCAGAAGAAAGAGTAGACATCTGAAGGAAGGGAAGGTGAAAACCTCTGAACTAGCCAGCCGAAAATCTACAGTGACCCCTGAGAACTCAAAAGATACTCTGAACTGACTGGAACGAGTTCCAAATTTTCATAAGTTTTTTTGTGAATCATTATGTTGGAATAGCTGCTTTCTCAAATCAAAACCATGGATACTGACTGAACTCCTGCAAAGGTAAATTTTTGCAAACCCCAAGATAGGATTATGTCCGTGAAACCCTGGCCTCTTTCCATTTCTCTCTGCCACATAAAACAGCCTTTAGTGAGGAGTCACCCTAAATCACCTCTGCAATTAGAGGTTAACTGAACAGACGCAAACCAGAGCTAAGTGAAAGACACTGCAAAAAAAGACAAAGGATTTTGCCTACAAACTTTGATTTAACCTTAAACCCATTTCCTCCTAAACAGGCATATGGCAGCAGCACCGGTGACACAACTTGATACCCTAAAGCATTCAAAAACAGTGATGTAAAAATCAGTATATCACCTTGAAAAGCCTAACACTGAGGCATGAGTGCTTTTACTAAGGATTTTGAAACTACAAGATTCATTTTTTCAAAAATTTCTTCATGGTTTATACAATTGTCCCCATGGTCTCAGAACATCTGGAGCTAATGACTTTGGGAAAGCACTCCACATCACTACAAGTATTAAGACTGCCAGGCTGGCTCTGCAGTGCTACCAGCACAAATCTTTAGGGGCCACAGGGAACTTAGTTCAGCAGCAGAGCAGCATGGCAGGAGTTCCTGCAGGAAGGAGAGCAAAAGAAGAAGTGAGGAGAGTTAGAGCTCCTCTTAGCAAAGCGCACACATCACTTTATTGCCTGTGTGACAAAGGCTTGTTACGCTACTACATGTCCTCCTTTTGTGCATTTTGCATCAATTCATGGTTCTCACTTGAAAAGCTTCAATGTGTCAAATATGGCTAAACTGAGTGCCCTGTAAAATGTAGGTGTTTACAATATTTCTTTTCTCACATCCCAAATGGATATCGCTAGACTAAGATGCAGACTATAAGACAGAGGCAGGTGAGATAAAGACTAGCCATGTATAGTTTTACAGTGGTAACTAAAATGGATTTTAAGAGGGTTATATACACAAATGCGGTGCTGATGTGCTGAATCAAATTTGGCTATATTGTCTGCCCCAGGACTCGTGCCTGATTCCTACTGTGGTTCAGCATCTGCAGCGTCTCCTGAAAGATATTTGGCAACATCACTGTCTGATTTGTTCTGCTTTTAAAATAAAAGTTTATGACAAAATAATTGTCTGTTCCTCAGTTCCTAATAGTATTTTGAAATGCACTTCCTCCGTACAGATTTCTTGGCTATTCCAGGGTAAAAACAATACAGCACTTGGTCAGTGCGAGAAGCTAGCTTAAACCTAGATATTTCAGTCCATAAAACTTCAGTGGTGTAGGCTCAAGCACCCTCACTCCTGTAGGAAATGCCACATGCCTGAAGAGCGGTTTTCTCAGAATCTAGAGAGATATGAGGGAACAAAGCAACAAGTGGGTACTCACTGGTTTCCCACTGAACTCCCATGTTATGTTTTAATTTTCTGCTTCTTTCCATATATTTCTCCTTCCCTCCAGTCCTAGAGAGCAGTGAGAAAGTAAGAGCCAAGGCACAGCTTTTGAGCAGGGGGATTCCAGTGTGGACTAGGAGACCTAGACAAACTGCTGAGCATAGTGTCTTCCCCAGGACAGGTGAATCTCTCTCCATGTAAGAGAAGCCCCCAAGAAAACAAATCTATGTATTATGCCCTAAATTAACCCAGAAAACAAAATCTTAAAGCCAAGCACAGCTGCTGAAAAGCATCAGTGAAACCTGGGTCCACACAGAAGAGTCAAAGCAGTAGGAGAGGTGGCAGCCTGCCACAGAAAAGAGCAGATGAGATAGGGAAAGCAGTAACAAGGGAGGCATGAAATAGTAGGAGACAGCAAAGATTTACAAATTAGTTACTTGCTGCCATTCATTACCATCTATATCTTCATCATGGAAAAACGAAGTTTAGAAGATTCACAATTTTGAAAAGGTCAGTATGTTATGATAATATCAAAACTGAACACCAAAATCTCTGGTGTGACTTACATGCATATTGCTACACCAGGGCATATGGGATCTAGTTAAATCCAAATAAGCGTGCATTAGGAAACTTTTGTTTCTGTGGTTGGGTGCTTTCTCAAAGGCATATGTACAGTCTGTTATTAATCTTTGGAAATCAACTGTGTTCCTTACAAACACTAATTTATGTACTACTTTTTATCTTTCCAAATTCTTATATAATAAAATGCATCCTTTCAATCAAGGAAACTTAAGCTGACATGCGCTTTCCTTTGTGAAGCAGATGTTTTAATTGTTGGATAAGCTCCTAATAGTTTGCTTTCCTTGAAAGGAAAGAGAAAGTATGTGAATGACCTCTCTCTCCCCATGGCTTTCAGAGCAGCTACTTTTCTTGAAGATTAGGAGACTCTTGGACTCAAGCCCTAACTTCTCTTGTATCTTCAAACTACAGTCTGAATTAGTTTTCTCATTTAACAAAAACTCCTGCTGTGTTGAGAATCTCTTAATTACTTTTCAAGCTTCTCCTGTTATTGTGAAACTCTGAAAATCTGATTACAGAGCTAATAAAATAAGTGAATGCCATGTTTTCTATTTCATCTGAAGACTTCAAAATGCAAATATACTGTCTGTGGTTGCCTGGGAGAAGAGGTCAATCCCAACCTGTTTACATCCTCCTTTCAGGTAGTTGTAGAGAGCAATAAGGTCATCCCTGAGTCTTCTTTTCTCTAGGCTAAACAACACTATCTCCCTTAGCCACTCCCACAGGGCTTCCTCTCTAGACCCTTCACCAGCTTCATTGCCCTTCTCTGGACAGACTCAAGCACCACAATGCCTTTCTTGTCATGAGGAGCCCGAAACTGAGCACAGTACTTGAGGTGCAGCCTCACCAGTGTTGAGTCCAGGGGGACAACACTGCCCTGGTCCTGCTGGCCACTCTATTTTTTATTCAGGCCAGGATGCCATTGGCCTTTTTGGCCACCTGAGCACACTGCCAGCTCGTGTTCAGCCAGCTGTCAAACAGCACCTTCAGGTCCTTGTCTTCTGGGCCGCTTTCCAACAGCTCTGCTCTCAAACTGTAGCACTGCATGGGGTTGTTGTGACCCAAGTGTGGAATTCAGCACTTGGCCATGTTGAACCTCATACAGTTGGGCTCAGCCCATCAATTCAGCCTGTCCAAATGCCTCTGCAGAGTCTTTGTGCCTTCCAGGATATCAACACTACTGCCCAATTTAGCGTCATCTCTGAACTTACTGAAGGTGCACTTGATCCACTCATCCAAATCATAGCTAAAGATATTAAACTCAAAACCCAAAACCAAAACAAACCAAAAAATACTTCAACCCTCCCCAAAATCAGCTGGTAACGCTCCTTCAAAGGCCACCAGCAGCTTCCACTGTGCCACCAGACATAAAGATTCTGAACACACAGTCAGAGATGCTTCAGTGGACACTGCTGTCTTTTTGATAGCAAATACAGACTTAAAAATCTGCACAGACAAAATTATATAGTACAAGGCCAAAAAGGAAAATGGAGCTCTATAGAAGGGAATTGCAAATCTGTTATGGTTTGGTTGATGCTCAAATAAATTTGTGTTAGATGTCTCTATCCCGGGCTAAAAATTTTCATATCCCATACCTATGGCAAAGAAATTCACAGATCTCCAAACCACAGCTGAGGTAACCTGACTTGAACATAGAGGGCCAGGATAGAAGTACTTCTTTTTTTTTAAGATATTGATATTTCTGGAGAGGAATTGAAGAAAGCTCCTACAGGAACAGTCCCAGATGATGAGACCCTTCATCACCTCATTGGTTTTGTCTGTGAAGAAACTTTCTCTCCATTATATTCTTTTTTAACTCTGTCTCCTCAAGTTGATTTGATATGTGCATTCCTCCAACATTTCTTGCTTCCATGGTAATTTATCCTTTGAGATGAGTAGCTGGACATACAAAAAGATTTATGCTACCCAGTATTGGAAATCAGAGGGGAGATAGAAAATAGAGAGCCTCACTTTAAAAATACATGTGCCCAATCATCATAAAAAGCATAAGAGTGAACAAGTGGTGTGCCAGACTTTGGAACTGATGATGCTGACATAAAACTAGAAAAAAATGGCTGAATTCTATAGGGTTTTTACTTTATTTTTAGGGAAATTAAAGTGAAGGGATGGTGCTTCAGTAGGGAGGGGGAGCTGGACCTATGCAGTCAGTCTGTCAAACCAGGCTGCTCTGCACTGCCTGCAAAAATTTAGCAGGAGCTTAAGCCATTGCCTTGTTGGGAGCAGCTGATCAGCTGCATCCTGCCTCCAGGCTGACTTCCTGCAGGCAGTCTTTCAGAAGCCAGACATCTGCCTTTGAAAATGGCACTTCAGTGTTCTTCAAAATATAGGAAGAAGTTAAGGCATATCACTCTCTTCAAGCATTGCACATCTGCATATTTACAGTGCCTGAACTCTCACACCAGTCCCATGAGTTTTATGCCAGCATTCAGCCACTGATCCCCTGGTCCTGAGAGATACCTAGATGCACAGGCTGCTACATGCAAATTTTTACTGCTTGGAAAGGCAGTGGCTTCCTGAGCCTCCCTATGGAGAGTTGGGCAGATTTTTGGTGGCATAATGTTGCCTTTGGCTTCAGTTTCCTGCATTTCTGCACTGACCAAGGAGTCCTCCTTCCCTGGCCGTAAGCCCTAGGTACAAGGAACTGTTGTTGTCACATGGTATCACATCACAGCCCTCTCTCTCACTGCATGGCATCTACGAGCATATGAAGTCACTTGTGATATGACTCTGCCATCCTTGGCGCACAGACCAAGGCAGAAAGGGGCTCCCGGTGATTGTTGTTTAGTTCTGAAGACTAAGTGGAAAACACATGTAAACACTAGTGTTTTGTTAACATTTAAATCTGTCTGCTAAAGCTAATGTGCCAGAAGGGGAGGGGGGAAAAGGAGTAGAACAAAGGCTGGTTGCTGTGCTGGCTGTTTGTCCTCAGGAGACTGATTTCCTGACGTCACCG
Source organism: Pyrocephalus nanus (assembly GCA_038380795.1). Lineage (NCBI taxonomy): Eukaryota > Metazoa > Chordata > Aves > Passeriformes > Tyrannidae > Pyrocephalus > Pyrocephalus nanus. The sequence continues at coordinate 33,791,132 of CM076266.1, read as the reverse complement.
GCACCAGCACGGGCAGAGCTGAGCGTTCCTCTTTTGGTTCTTTTGCTGCCGCTCAGAGGGACAGTTCACTGATGAATATGCTGCTGTAACAAACGGGATGCAGAGCATGGTTTTATTTTTTTTTTCGTCCTGTAAATTCAGAGCAAATTAGATTTGGTGCTTCGCCAAGAACAAAATACAGACTACTATTGTAAGGCTTGTTATGGACCAGATCTTCACATCTTTACTACTAGCAAAGTGTGTTTGTCCAAATGTTGAGTTAGTAAAGATATCTGATTTGACCCAGTATCTTTTACATTCATGCCTTTAACTCTTCCTCCCAGAACATACAAGTACAGTCTTTATAATGTAAAAAAATTAGATCTGCTTAAATAATCAGTTCAGGATTCGCTGCTATAACTATATATGTTCTGGCTGATTGAAGATCTTTGTTTTAAACAGTGCAATTAATGTTTATAGTACACAAATATGAGCTCTGATGATCTCAACAGTATTTGCATGGGTGGAATAAAATAAATCCAGTGAACCCAGGAGGAGAAGGAACGTATAAATAATATAATATCTAGGAGCCACAATAATAACTGCCTTATGGAAAGTTGGAAATTACTTCTGTTTTCTTTGCTGCTTTTTCTACTGCTTGTAATTCTTTTTTGGCTCCAAAGCATCTCAGAGTCTGAATAAAAGAATAGTTATGGCATTTGTTAAAATTTCAAAGTGGATATGTCCACAACTCTTCCATGCTGGCTTTCTGTAAACACTGCTATTTCTAGCCAAAATCTTCCATTTTGCACTTCACAAGGTGGGCAGAGCAGACAGCTTAATCTAATCCTAAAAGTGCAAATGTCAGTCTAATTTATTTTTTGAAGAGTCCCACAAATAATTTTAAATTACTCCAGAATAGCTCATACATGCATGTTAGATGTCCAGACATTAAAATCTAACAACAAGAATCCAGTAAACAAAACTTTCATTATAATTAATTTGCCTATCTCTGTCTCACAAAATTTTCCCAGCATTGTCTGGATGCAATGATGCCTGCTGTCATGAATACGAATTATGTGGTTTAATATCTCCTCTTTGCTGTGAAAAAAATTATTAAAATGGAATTTTAAATTGAATCGGTTAATAAAAAGGTTACAAGTTATTAGAGAAAAAGTATTTTCACTTACAATTATTTTTAAATGAGAGGATATGGGATGGAGAGGCATTCTAGAAGGACCGCAAGGGTGGAGGAATTCCACTGTTTTCATGTGAAAAACCTGGTGCTTTAGTAATAGTCTTCTTTGATAATGAGATTTTGTTTTAATTAATAGTCTGTTTAACATTTGCATTCCATTATCAGGAATTATTGTGCTTCAGAGACCTCTCAGTGGAAGTAAAGACACAGTGGAGGGTGGTGTAAAGATGTTTAAGGCAGAGGAAGCCTCACCATTTCCCCAGCTGGGAGGAACAGATTCATAATATCATGGTGCTGTGAATGGCGACTTCTGCCAAGGACAAGTTTAGCTTGAAGATATAGTCTCTACGCCAATGGGATCAACCACGCCAGACAAACATTACTCACTATAAGAAATGGACAAATGAATTTTCTACCAGGGTAGAAAATAATTTGGAATCACATTGCATAGTAATATAGATGAGCAAATTCGCAATGGCCAGGTTGAACTGGTAGGGTAAAAAGTTGTTGAATTTTTTGTTTGCATAAAAGGGATAAAACATAACAATTATTATCTTCTTCTTTTCCATACCCTTTCTACTCTTACTGCTTCCATAACTAACATCACAAAATAGTCAGACACTAGTGTGCATCTATTTCTCTGTCATAGTGTGCATCTATTTCTCTGTCATATTATGTTCTCAAGAAATTTGAAATAAGAAAGGGGCAAAAAAGATAAGGCGAAACCCACATAAAGGAATAAATACTGGTAACTGATGTCCACTTGGCAGCAAAGCTGAGTGCTTCACTCTGACAGAGGAGATGTCAAAACCATTCTGCTATTTTCTTTACTGAGACTACCACAGCTATGACAATGTGTACCTCACAGATTTACACTGGTGTAATCAATTCTTATATTTACTAGCCTTCCAGATGTGTATTACTTTCCTAGGCCCAGATTCCTCCCTCAACACTTTTTAAAAATATGTCCTTGTAGCCACTTCATACTATGGTTAATTACAGAGGTATGAGCTGTCCCTGAAGCGATCATGCTAATTTCCTTCAGTAAGTGGATGTAGAAGAGTGTTCAGCCTACTGAAGGTAATGTGAATCCCATCTGAGTTTACTGAGTTTATGTGTTAAACCACTTTGTGACTGCAGAGTATTGAATATAAAAAGACTGAGACTCTTCTGGGTGATCACCATCTGGGATTGCTGATCTGAGACAAGGGTGTGAAAGCATGCAGTCTGTGTGAATTGTCTGTATCCTCCCAGTTGCTGCTGCTCTGTGTCATTCTTTGAAGTATTCCCCATGGAATGGCATACTACCCAGCTGAATCAAGCATGGTTAAGTCTTGCTGTAATATCACATTTCCAAAACTGGCCTATTTCAGCTTGAAATGAGTTACATGCCCTTTGTTTGCGTATCTCATTTCTAAACCTAAAAATATTTCTTTTACAGAACAGAGAGAATTCCTCCTTGAAAGCGTGTGGAAGATGTGATAAATGAATTAGCAATAAGATACTTGGGGCTAGCTTGTTCAAACAGTTCTCCTCTTGATCTATGCTTACTCTGTGAGTGTCATTGAAATTCAATAAAAAAATATTCCAAAACATTGATTCTGGAAATATGGTTGGCATTTTATGTTTAATCAGATTGCTTTTGTTTTGAATGCAAACTAAATTTAAGAAATAATTTTATTATGGCTCAAAGTTAAAGAAAAATCTTTCTAAGCATTTCACAGTGTTTCCCTCCATACTAAGACTGACTTACCAAAGCTTTCCATTTTGGCACTTAAACAGTGCCTTGGACCAAAGCACTTGTGCTAAACTGTAAAATTATAGCCTGGGTCATGGCACAGCACACAGATATTGCTCAGAGAGCAGTAGAAGAAGAGACCCAGAGAGACAAGTGTCCTTGTTATTTTCATTGTTCTAATACTGATGACCTGTCTGCTTTGCTGACCAGTAAATTAAAGAGAGTAAAGAGTCTGCTATAGGCTGAGGCTCTTCTTGTCTTGGGCAGAGCCCAAGAAAGTAGTGAAAAGATAAGGCAGTTGCTTTTGTTTTGGCCCTTTGAATACATACAGTTCAGATCTAATGTATAGTTTATGCCTGGTCCATTACCCCTATAAGCCCATAATATTACAGTTAGTTACAGAAGATCCTCTTCTTACAGTACTATTCTTACTTTAATCAAACTCTCTCCCTTACAGTACTTCTAATATCTTTGAGAGTTGCTGCTAATCTGGAAATGTTTTCCACTTCTGAAATCAGTCATTAACGAGACTGCTACTACTGCACATTCAAATCCCATCTAGAGTTTTCCTGTATGAAACAAGGCCACCATGAGGTCTTCAAACTAAAAAGGAAGACCATCTAGTAATAAATGCCGGGTCTTGAGAGGTTAGGGGGCACTACATTACCAGATTATTTTATGTAGATATATATCAAGAGAGAGAGAGAGAGAGAGAGAGGGCTGCAATTTCAATGATTGCCTCAGATTTTTAGCAACTGTGACTTTTACTGTGGATGGCATCTTAGCAGAGTTCATGTAGGAAGCATAAATAGCTGCTTTTACTCACAACTGCATAGACCTGTACCCTCATGATGTTATAACAACATTACAGCTATGCAGGAAATAATACCAGATAAGTATCTGACACGCTTTATCTTTGAAGATAGCTCAGATACTCAGTATCTGGAAGAGAACAGCTCTCTGATTAACAGCCTCCCAATTTGTCATCTACCAGTGTTCTGTGAGTTACAGACTGTGCAGTGAGGGACTCAGGTAAACACTTACACATCTGGAAGGAAAAAATGCACAACAGACTGGATTGGAGAAGGAAAGATCACTCAGGGACAAAGTCAAGAAAATAAGGTGTGTAAAGAGATAACAGGGGAAAACAGAGTGGTTGGAAAAGAAAAGGGAAGAAGAAAACAACAAACTGTTCAGCTACAAAAGCCTTATTCAAAGAAAAACAAGGAAAAAGTAGAAAGTAAAAGTGACAAAAAAGGCAAAACAAAAGCAAACACAAAGGTAGACAAAGGACAATGGGAGGCTTACTCAAACAGTAATGTTTGAGTAAATGTGAGATGCTCTTATTACTCACCATAGTTGTTTTTTTTCTCCCTAGTTCAACTCTCCTCCACTTGCTGTAGAGGCCTTTTTTTTCACTTTGGTTTTGTGGGTTTTTTAAAGCTTAAAATGCTCAGCATCATCAGTCTTCTGAAGGTAGTTAGTGAAAGAGGGCTTCATTCCAGATGTCAAAACCCATTTCCTACTAAATAAATTCATGAATAAGGCCCTACGCTGATAGACAAGTCAAATTTATAATACATTATCATCTGTTCACTGAAAGAAGAGATAAAGTAGTTTATTTGTGGAAAGACACACTTTGCCTTGGATCACAACCTTTAAGGCAACATCATGTGGAAAGTAGGCCTTATATAGAGTTGTAACAGTCACAGTGGCTGCTGAAGGCCAGCATGAAAGTAATCCCTCTCTTCAAATAATGAAGTGTGAAGCATCACAAGAAAGCATAGGGGAGTGAGATGGGCTCTGGCTTTCCTACTGGGCTAACTACGCAAAGAGTACTCTGAAGCAGAGAGCAGGCTACTTGGTGCTTTGTATACATGGAAAATCTGAAAAAGACTGTAGGCAAAAGAAGAGGAAGGTTTTGCGGAGGCACGTACCCTCCCAGAGTGTTTTTGGTACCATGAGGCTCTGCAAAAGTATATGGTTTTAGAACATAAATTGTGAAAGAAGCGAGGCTCGGACACAAAGAGGTTTCAAAGACTACTGTACTGATTTAAAGACTGGTAATAAAAATAAAACAGAAATAGGCTTCGTCTGAAAAACTTAAGTATCCACTATTGACAAAGGTGACAGGCCTGTAATGGGACCTGCCAGGTATGCATCCAGAAGAGAAATATCTGGCAATGAAACATTTGTTTAATGATTACTGTTTTCAAGTAAATATTTTCAATAACATTTTTTTCAGTAGTAAATAGCAAAGTTGATTGGTTCATTTCTTCTGCCTAGTCTCTGAGATACAAGGATAGATGCGGATCTAAACCGAGATCCCTTGGGATAGCACATCGAGGCGCACAGCCATAAATCTTTGCTACAAGTAGTGGGTAACAAAGGCCCTAATCTTGATCCCACCTAAAAAAATATGAAATCTATAGATCTACAGCTTGCATCAAATGGTGACAAACTAAACTGAAGGGGTCAAAGCACTGGCCGTTCTTCTCCCAAGAATCCTACAGATCCCCAAGAAAATTACAGAGGTTACCAGACATCTCCCAGAGATTGCCAGCTCCTAACAGAGGGGAGCTGAACAGCTCATGAATCAACTCTAAACCACCACAGACTACAGCTTGGCCTATTAAGGTAAACCAACATTGATTTTGGTTTATGCTAAAGTATAAAGTTCAGAAGCCAATTCACAAGCCATTCAGTCACCCCTGATACAAGGTAGATGCCTCTGGAAGACAGCAGGGTTGGGAATATTAATTGCTTCAGCCACTGCGTTTTCACCTGCTATTGTCTGTGTACCAAAATGTTTATAAGACATTCGCTGTAGAGAAGACCACAAAACAAACAACGAAATAGAAAGTTATGACTTAGTCTGAAATTCTGATAATAATAATTTGTAACTTGTTTAGGAACCCTGTCTTCCCATATCATTCTTAAACTTGTATATTATTGTTGCTACCGAGAATACAGCTGCAACCTGAGATCTCAGATATACGTTCCCTTCTATTGCTGGAGTGAAAAATGGTATTACAATTCACCTTTACAGCTATGCTGTGGAAAATTAAAGCTCTTGTAACATTCACTGATGCTCTCAAGAGTTCTATTAATATTTCGCATCTGGACCTGAAGGACTCATAAATCCATACAAATATCAGGGGACCTGAGTTTTTGACATGTGACTATTATTTATATTTTGTGAAAGGGAAAGTAAACAAAAGTTACTCAGTTTGTGTAGTTACACAAGTCATCTTAGCTCTTCCTACCCTTTATTCTTCATAACAAAATCAGATGTCACATAAAATTACCTCAGTTTAGAGTTTTGGTGAAAATTCAGAAATTAACTAATTTTTAGAAGAAAGCCTTACTATAAGATCCATTAACTTTTGAATTAACCTAGATACTGTTTTGAGCAAATCTTGCCTATAGAATGGTTTGGTGACCAAACCATGCAAAGTACATGAAACCAGATCACCCAGGCTTTGATGTTTGTAATTCAGTTTTGATTTGCATTTTGAGTTCCAGACCAAAGCCACAGCTGAGGCAATGAACTGTTATCAGTCACAATACGAATATGTTTACATGAGGTTCTGTCTAAAGAAACCCACAGACTTTTGCTCAGTTCTCTATTTTCCCTGCAAAATTAAAGAATGCTTTAAGCCTTCCTTCAGAAATAAAGTAAAACAAAAATCTCCTGTCAGAGGGCTTTCCCTTGTTATAGTTTCAAAATAGAGACCCATTTGAAGGAACACATTCCCTACGGTACATTTGGGACTGTTTTATTAAAATACATACATGGCAAATAATGTATGGCAACACTAAAAAGGTTTTATAGTGGTAATTAGGACTTGATCCAAAATCCATTAATGTCAACGGGAATGTTTCCATTTATTTCAAAGGAGTTTGCAGTAGGTCCATATGAAAAAAGAAGTACAGTAGTTTCTAAGTCTATCCTAGTCCACCCAGGTGAGAGGAATCTCGTATCTGTTTCACATGCCCCCCTTACCTTCTGGGCTCCTACCAATGGATTTTTAATTACCAGTAATGGCCAGACCATTATATTTAAATTGCCATCCAATTTCTCTCCATTGTTTCAGATCTGTGGGCTGTGCTAGCAGATGCCGAGGCAGCTGTGCAGCTCACAGCTTCCACGGCATTTCACCTCAAGGGAGATGTAGTATAGCAAGCCATTTAGCTGGCATCCCCTGCAAATGGGATCTTTGGTCTGGTAGCACAGTGCAATCCAAGCTGCCAGAGCACAGGAGTGAAAAGCTATTGTTGAAACTCTTCCAAAACCAAATTATATCTTCCATTGTCTCAAAGGAATAATAAACCCTGGCTGGCTGATTGTGGAATATAATAATAATCTAGCTGAATTAGTGGGGATTTCTGGGAGTGACTGATTTCTGCTTTTCCCCAACAGCACTTTTTTTTTTTCCAAGATAATAATTCTCCTCTGAAAAACAAGTTTTCTCTATACATAACTCCATGAAAACTGAAGTTAAGAAATTTAGAAATGCTATATTGAGAATTACACTCCTTGTGTGTTCAGAGTCAAAATAAAATGCTCTTTAGCAAAAATACCTGGCTGTTGAAAGCAGTTTCACTGGCATAGAGTCAGGACCCTAAGGGCACTTGCCAGCCCAACTCTCCTTGTCCAGGCTTTTCTGCAGATTCCCCCACTCTACCCATCACCCAGAGCCCCATGTCAGCCCCCTAGGACTGTCAGTCCTATCCCCAGGGAGGTTCCCAACACCCAGGGTACAGTACACAGCATTGAAAGGATTTTTGAACAAAGATGTCTTCACTGAGACTGACCATTCAACCATCACGTCAGGACTGTTGGTCCCACCTGGTCTGAATTGGACGCTTGAAAACCTCACCCCTGCACTGGCACACAGTAGCACAGCATGTTTGAATCAGTAACACATTTTGTTACTTTAATGTATTTTTCCAGGTAATGGTGGATTCTGCTGTTTTCTGTTTTTAAGGAAGTCATGTCTTTGATCTCTCGAGTAAAAACCCAAAGTCTCAATGTCACCAAGGAATTTAACACCTCTTTGCGATTCTGACAATGATGATTCACAAGCTAAGGATCCCGCTATTTTGCCTGCAGATGTTGTCCTAGCAGAGCAAGCGCTCCCACTCTCACCAAAGCACAGGCAGATGCACTTCTTCGAAATTTGAAGCAGTTAGACCTTTGACTGAGGGTGACAAAGACATGGGCACAAGCTACCCACTTTCACAGAGGGACACATTGTCTCAGGTTGTTGCTTTGAAAACAGACAACGGTGGGGGAAAGGGACAGGGCACTTCCTAATCTCTCTTGCTAATGCTGTTCCATCTTGAATGGGATCATTAAATATTAAAAGAGTGAAAGATCAAAAGATAGAGAATGACTTTTAGCCTGTTTGTTAGGCATCTCACGTTTTCAGTTCCAACCCACTGTAGATACAGGTATTTTTTAGAGAGAAGAAAAGATGCAATGAGAGAGAACAAATAAGCCAAGCACCAAAATTCTGTATCGTTTAGGACACACTTCTGAGAGTTATAAACTATGGGGGTTTGCCCTTTCAGCCAGCAGGCAGAATTAAATTTCCATTTCCCACATTATCAGGGATGCCTCTGTCACCAGAAGATTGAAGAGGCAAGGGTCTCTGCTAGATCCAGAAGATGAATCCAGGAGCCATGTAACTAGAAGCCCCAGTCAGAGATGTGTGACTATATTTCTGGAAGACTCTGTGCCAATGTCATCCCTCTTCTTGCCACTTTCTAATGACTATGTTAAGAGGATCACTACTTAGCCAAATATTTGTGGACTTCCACTGTCTAAATATCTAGCTCTGCTAATGTATTTCACTTGAAATGTATGGCCTTCCCTAAGAATTGTGCATTTCACTAGGCCTTGCAGCATCAATAGTTAGAAATTGCAACAGAGATACCATGGCCTTTGTGGGCCTAGTCCTCAGTTATGCCATGGGTTCCAGTTCCAAGAAATCTGCCAAACACAGGAAATTGAGACAAAGAAACATTTCAAAGAAAAACTGTGTGCCAGATTCTCTAATTACTTTCTACTTTTCCAAATTAACTGTAAAATGCAAGAAGCATCCATCTACCTCTTTGCAGAGGTAGAAATGCCAGTGTAATATGAAAAGCGGGTCAAAATAAAGGTCTGCTTGGATTAAAATACAGTAATAAGTACAGCTAGGGAGGCTTTCAACTTAGTTATAAGATTAAGCAAAATTCCTTAAAACACCCATTACGATAACAATCAGATGCCCAAGAGCCCACTTTTGTTCTGCTCAGGGCTCTGAACTATGGGGAGGATACTCAGGAAAAAAATCTGCTTACTAAGGAAGTAGATGTGTTCCTGTGCTGTGCCTTCCAGCTTTTTTAAATAAATTGTGCCCTCCCCACTGCCTCTCCATGACTTTGCAATCTCAGGAACAGTTGTAGTGTGATTTAGAGACTGTGTCCCTTCCCTGAAGTTCTTGTGTCCACTGCTTGCCTGGTTCATTTTGGGTAGCTGAGGAATATGAATCTGTTTTGATTCCTGCTCCCTGTGGTTCTGCAGAAGTAGCTTAGCAAGGAGCAAAGAGAAGTTTGCCGGATTCTGCCTAGACCTACAGGCAGAAGATTCCTTTTATTCCATGAATAGTTACCACCAAGGATAAGACAAAAGATGTTTGATTTTTTCCTTTCTTTGTTTGTCCTTGGACTTAGCCACTGGCAGCTGCTGTGTTGGCACTAGTTGCGTACAAGGTTCCATAAAGCAGAAGGGATAATTTAGGTTTATCAAACTGCAGACATTCCCCTTCACCCCTACTAAGTACAGACCAAATCAAGCCCTTTTGACAGGATCTTCAGGAAAAAGAGTGTAAAATGTGACTAGTCTGACTTATTGCTGCAGGGGACTTCCATTTCACTGGGGGAATCCCCTGCAGAGAACATGCAGGTATTTTCCACCATGTGCGAGGGAGACAATCTGCTTGAGACTGATTGTGGTCTCTTGGGTTCCTTCAATATATTTGGTGATTCATGTTGAAAGGACTGCACAAGCCTGATGTATGGGGTTTAGTTTGCTGTGGTGGATGCATCAGCCTACTCCTTAGGCATGCATTAATCATGCATTAAGCATAGGGAACATTAGCCCACATTCTTCTGGAACCTTAACTTTATTAAAAGGGAACATGAGTGCCCACGGCTTCTCATTCTGTGTAAAGATGCAACTTTCCTAATAGAACCACAAGAGATCCTCAGAATTTTAGCCATCTTTAATACGAAACCCAAGCTCTGATCCTGTGAATTAAGATGTTATGAAACCAATAGAAAATAATAGGAATGTGGAGGTGCTGAAGAGCATGTGGAAATAACACCTAAAACGCCCCAATTTTCTTTTCTAATCTATCTTCACTTTTCAACATTCTCTCCCACATATGGTGATGAATTAAGACAGGCAATGCAGGGAATTCTTCCTGTTACAGGTCACTGCATTACAATAGCTCTGGAAATAAAGATTTTCCCTTCGGTACATATAATATGAGATTTTTAAAGCAGTGGCTTAGTCTGTGATTCAATTGTCAGCAATTTCTGTCTAGAAACTATCAGAGAACTATCCTGCGCATTTATCTTGTAGTTAGGCTCATAGAACAAACCTCTATTTCAGACACTAAGCAGTAATTTATTCCCTGTCTTAAACAAAAAAACAGGCTTTCATTAAGGACACAGAAGCAAGCTATTACCTCCCTCCCACCCATTCCTAATATGTTTTATCTTTATTCTTTACAATCCTGGATAGCAAAGTGGCTGAGAGCCACCAGGATCTCTAATGCCACATGGTTATTGTCCTAGTCATTTCTTCTGGTTCCAGCTGAATGACAGCAGGGGCTGTTCTGCTTCTGAGCAAAGGGGAGGAGGAGCTGCAAAGTCTTAGTTTTTCAGGCTAGAGTGAAAGAGACCTTAAAAGCTGTTTGCCTCACAACTTACAACTCTTTTTGTATTTAATGGCTTGAAAATATTAGAGTAGATAAATTCTAATGATTTGGGGGTTTGCACTATTGTAGAACAAATAAAAAAGTCAGGCTAGTAATAATATGCCTCTGTGTTCACAAAATTATTTTACTTCAGAATGCCATGAAAATACTTTAAAGAGGTTTCTGTCAAGGCATTGTTTGAATAATAGGCTTACCTGGTGTTCAGGATTCAATCAGTGTTTTCCTTGATATAGGATGTCATTTTGTAAGCGCTGAGGACATACACAATTAACTGAAAACTCTAATTAAATTTCTGCTGCAAACACCTTTCTCACTATGCCACTTCATTCTATATGCTGATAGCAGAAAAACAAAATGAAGAATCCTGATCTTTGAAGCACTCAAATGCTGCATTTTCAGACACAGCTGGCACTTCAGAGATCAAGGTACCTGTGAATTTCAGTTTACATTTGCCAATATCCAGAGTAGGATTTATCCAAGTGGCAATAAAAGCAAAGCGAGATTGTAGGAAAAAAAAATAAATTAGATGCAGTGTGAGAATAAACTATATACAAATAGGAGACAGAGAATGATCAGAGAGGGGAAAAGAACAGAGAACAGACCTATGGATGGTCTTTATGGCTTTATGCCATCATAGGAGCATAAGGAAAGCCAGCTATGGGAGAAGAACTCTGTAGCATAAACGCATGCCATTCTGTGCCCCTGCCTCAGTTCAGGATGGAGAACAAGACTGGGAAAGAGTGGGCCTGCTGTTGTGAGCTGTCTCCAAACAGCCCCATGGGGCCAAAGACCCAGCAGGGAAGAAATGGGGGGAACAACACAGCCTATGACAGCTCCTGTGGAGCTGAGAAGTGGAATCAGGTAAAGAATGAATAAAGGCACCTTTGTCACCATTCCTCCAAGCTTCTGCTGATAATAGTTCAGATGGATGAAATGAACTGGTTCATTAGGATTTGGCTGGAAGAGATTAATACCACAGGATGCACCATGGACAAATGAATATTATCATCTCACTTTTTAATATAAAATATTCAAGTTTTGAGAGATATGCTGCCACAAGAGAAATAGCTATGTTTTCACCTGTATCATAGTTGAGATAATTTATCTTTACCTCAGAAACCCAAACCCTTTTTATCAGTTATAACTTGATAACAGTGTTAATTTAATAACTTTAATAGCAATATTAAAATGACATGTCCTTTTAAATGGGAATGAACAGTAATGCATATACAGAAATTCAGAAAAAAAGTCAAAGTTGCATTTTCCTAGTTCTTGCTTTGACATGTAAAAATAACTTCCCTGTTTCTTAAATAAACAGAAATGGATAAAACTTGCCATAAATGAGTACAGCTCTCACCACAGATAAATAGGTAAAAAAAAAAAACTAAATTGATCTATTACTTCTTGAAACTAAACACTCATAAATGGAAACTTTGCTCATGTTTCTCCAACTTCATGGATTTTGATTGACATATCTGTCCTCATAACAGACACTTTCAATCAAGAGCCCTTAACAGAAGTGTCCTTAACTATAATAGTCTTAAAGTGTGACTGTCTTTGCCAGGTGGGATGAACTCTTGTTTGTTCCTGCAAGGAAGCTTCAAGCTTCTGTGGGTGCAAAGAACTTGTATTGGCTTGGATGTGTTTGGTGTTGTAAATACTGTCAGCCTTTAGAAACCACATAAAACTAAGCATAAGGAAAAAAAAAAAAAAAGAGATATAAAAGTGTGTAACCTGTGTGTCTTAGCACTCCTGCATGGGTGAAATCTAACACTGGAGTATTGCCACTCAGTTCAAAAGGGCCAGGATTTCAGCCTATATGATCCTATATGATCATTTCAGCCTATATGATCCTAACTTACAAAAGTCTTCCAAACAGGCAACCTTTAACATGCAAGGGCCAAACGTTATTTTAAAAGGTCAAAAGGATAGAACTGCACAGGTAGGGCTCATGCTTTTAAAATCACAGGGCACACCTCAATGTGTATGTTCTATTCATAAGGCAGTACAAACCTTCTGCCTAGTTTAGTTGTCCTTAATTTAAGCCCTACCATTTAGGGCTCTGGGCCAGAGGTTACACACCAGAAGAAAAATCAGGGCCTGACTAGCGATGACTCAAACCCTTCACTCGGTGCTGAAACACTTCAGTGCTCCCTTGATTATTTTGGCACTAGAAATTTATGACCCAGATTCTGGGACACTGTATGGCCCCATCCTGCCCCTGCCTCAATTAGGCTATTCACTCAACTTCCCTCGGTGTGCTTCCTTAAAATCCTACCAGAAAAGAAGATCTGTAATGAAGCACGATGAACTGTCACCAAAGTGAAGCTGAGGAATTAACATAGGGTATTTGAGCAGGAAAATGTGTGCCTCCTTTAAAGCACATTTAAGCAGTCAGAGCAACATTAAGGAAATATGGTTAGAAGACTCACTTAGAAGTGAATTTTATCACTTCCTGGATGGTTTTCAGGAGGTCTGTTTTGGAGTGACTGAAAGGAGAAAGTATGATTTAAGTTATTTTAGAAAAAGAGGATCATGATGTCAAGAGTGTGCAATGCACTTTCTAATGTGATAAGAAGCATTACTTGGAAAAGGTTTGCATTTTTTGAAGGACTTTTACATATCATATTCTGTTAATTACTTCATCATTAATCCTTCTGAGAAATCAATGCATGCTGCCAGATAGAAACCCACCTAGCTGACATTAGGAGCTGTTCTCCACCAGAAGCAGGAAAATATCTTGTAAATGCACATGGAATGGGAAGAACCAGCTGAGTGCAGTATTTTTAAATGTAGGTGAAAATGTCACTGGGATTATTTAGCAAAGAAATAGGAAGGGGCAATAAACCAAGTTATTTAAAAACAACTTCTTAACAGAGACTAATTTTACGTAGAGGGAAATTACAAAAAGCACTTCTGTTGTCTGAATATAATGTGGGAGCAGGTGGCAATAATGTTTCTAAACCTTAAATATCTCAGCAGTGCTTCACGTTCTCAACTTCTTATGTTTGGTTGCACAGACTCCACCTACACCTGAATCATAACTCAGGAAAAGTACGATACTTCACAGCTCAAGCAGGGAGAAACTTTTCCTCGTACATGTGGAATGGTGAGACCACATTTTATTTTCTGAATTCCCTTTAGCTGATGAAAGGGGGAAAACATTTTGACTTGCCATTACCACTTTACCCTTGGCTGGTGTATTTCCCTCTTAGACGAAGAAAGGTTTGAAGTGATAAAAGTTTACATAATGTAGTTAAGCATATTATGTAAAGATTAAAGCAGCAGGGTCAGCACAGGGACAGAAGTCTCTCAGCCAGGCCAACGCAGCCAGGGTTACCTGACAGTTCTCTTGGAGGTTTGTTTTGTTCCAGGTTAATATTATTCACACTAAACATTTAAGTGTGGCTCTGCCTTGGCCTCTCCCATTCCCGACTGCGATGCTTGCTACAGAGGCAATGCCTTCCTGCGTGGGAGGCGAGGTTCCTTTACCTGGCCACAACCAGGCGACAGTGCCTATCTCCTGCTGGGATGCTGCGCGTCCCCCCGGTGCCGTCAGTGCCCGGGGGCAGTTTGTGGAACCGAGCTGTGCTGATGCCACGCAGTGATCGAAACTACCGCGGTCACACAGAAGTGTGGCCACCACCAAGTGCCGAGGGCCCGGGCCCTGCCCCACCGCGTGTCCCCTCCCAGCCGCCCGGGCGCTCCCGCGGGGCATCCGCGCGTCCCCTCCGGCCGCTCCCTCGGGCTCCGCCGAGACAAAGGCGGCGGGAGGTGCGGGTGGCGGGCCGGCAGGAGGGGGCCAGGGGGTGGGGAGGGAGGGGGCGACCGGCAGGGGTAACAAAGGAGCCGAAAAAGAAGAGAGGAGCCAAGAAAGTTGATATCGGCCTCCTCCGCCGCGCTCGTCGAAGCCCGCCCCCCCAGCACCCCGGACTTTGGCGTGAGAGCCCGCGGTGATCCGGCGGCGGCAGGGAAGAAGGCCGTTTACCCGCACCTCCATCCCACCCGAGCCCCCGTCGGGGCTCCCGGCTCCCCCCCAGCTACCCCCGTCCCCTCTCGCCTCCTCCTTCCTCCCCTGCCCCGCTGACCCCGCCCCGCATCCCAGTGCTTCCCTTTAACGCGCGCTCCCGACACCGCCTCTTGCCCCTCCCCCTCGCTCGGCGGCGCGCGGCCACCAGCACCACCCGCGGGCACGCGCCCGCCCCCCCACCCGCCGTTTCCCCCCCCCCCCCCGCTCGCCCCCGCCGGAATAGCGCGCGCGCCCCCGCCCGCCCGCCCGCCCCTCCCTCCGCGGGGCGCGAGCGCCCGGGATAATTGGCTGGCGGACGCGCGCGCGGCGCCGGGCGGGCGGGGGCGCGCGCGCGCGGAGGCGGCGGCGGCGGGGGCGCGCGCGCGCGCGCGGCAGCGGCTTCACTTCTCTCCGGGCAGCGGGGGCAGGAGCGGCGGCGGCGGCGGTGGGAGAAGCAGCAGCAGCGGCCGCCGCTGCTGCTCGGGAGAGAAGGGAAAGGGCAGGGGAAGCCGAGAGCGAGGAGCGCGGGGGAGCGGGCTCATGACTCAGTGAGCGGCTGCAGCCCCTTTCCAGCCCCGCGCCCGGCCGGAGTCGGGGCGACCGCGACGGATTGTCCCGCAGCCTGTGTCCGGCACCAGCGAGAGAGAGACCTGCGCTCGCCTCCAGGTAGCAGAGGCTTTTCCCCCGTCCCTCCCGGGGTACACCTACCTCTGCCCCGGCTGAGCTTTCCGTCTGCCTCCCCTCCCCCCGCAGGGCTCCTACCCCCTCGTCGCTCCCTCACGGCAGCACCCTCCCCCTCTATTTATCTGCGACCCTCGCTCTCTACCTTTATCTTTCATCTCCCCTCCCCCCTCCGCATCCTCCTGGCGCTGCCTGGTACCCCCTTCCCTCCTTGTCATCCCTGGCCGTGCCCTTTCTTAGCCTCCGTCCCGGCCGTCCCTCTCCGCCCCCGGCCACCTCGGCATCTCTGCCGCCGCTCCCCGCTCCCTCAGGCTCCATCCAGCCTTCATTGCTCCTCAGCACCCCCACACCCCTTCTGCAACTCTTCCGTGTCCATTTGTCCTGCTCGCCCCGCTGCGGGCGGGAGAAGGGACCACCCCCGCTCCCCCCCGCCCCTCCGGCCCCGCTCCGCGCCGATCGCGTGGTCCCCGCGGCACTCGCTGCGCCCCTGGGTCGCTCCGGCGCCGGGGTACCCCCTGCCCCCTCCGTGATCGAGCCTCTCGGGATGCGCCATCCCCACACCGCTCCGCCGCAGCACCCGGTGGGCACCCCGGGCTGGAGACCCTCGGGAAGGGCACTAGCACTCCCCCGCCCCCACACGGAGCGCCCCGAGGAGCACCGCAGCCCAACCCTCTCCCTTCCCTCATGTGCCCCCGACGTCTTCCTCTCGCAGTCTCCTCCTCCTCCTCTCCTCGGTTGTCTCCTACTTCTCACCCTAGCCCGGCCGCCTCCCGCCCGGCTGTGGGGGTTCGGGATGTGTATATTTCTGGGGATACCCATGCCCACCATCAGCTCCCGCACGGCTGGGTCTTCCCGACGGGCGAGCCACGCTTCTGCCCCCGGGCGGCTGGGGGGCCGTGGGAGCCCGGGCCTCTCGTCCCTTCCCTCCAGGTGCCCCGCTCAGTGGCGGACCCTGCCCGGCCACAAACCGGGAGCCTTCTGCCTCCCCTCCTGCGATTTTGTGGTCCTTTTGCCCTTTACGCTTTCTAATGAAGATGAAGTAAAGCGGCTGCTGCCGTTGCTGCTCATCGTGGACCCTGCAGAAATATTCAATTTATCTTGGCTTAAAGAAAATTAAGACCGCTTTAAAAGGACATCATCACTAGCTCTGCCGCCCTTGGGGACTGATCTGCACATTGCCAGGATCTTGCTGTCCCTAAATACGTTTTTTTTTTTTTCTTTTTCTTTTTGGCGGGGGGAGTGTGATGGTGATTGGTGTTGGGTTTTTGTGACTGTGTGTATTTTTGTTTGGTTTTGTTGTTTTGGTTTTTGTTTTTTGTTTGTTTGTTTGTTTGTTTTGAGGAGGAAGTGGAAGGTGCCAGTACGTATATTTGACAAAAGCAAAACCTTTTGGACTCTTCACTTCGAATTGATAGTTGTAGTTACACTTGTAATCTCTCTCTCTCTGCTTATTCATCTCACGTTAAGGGAGAGACTTTAAAGTCCCCTTTCACTCCTTCCTCTGTCCTCTCTGCTCATTTTTCTCTGCACAACAGCAGGGAGGTTAGCAACCCTCGTCTGAATGTAGAATAGCCTGGCAGTCGGGGACCTGGACATCGTGTGTCTTCCCTCTTGCTCTGTGTGACAGTTGCAAACACACTCATGGGTGTTCAGATTCAAGGAGTACCTTGTATTTCTCTGTTAGTGGCAGTGAAATATTTTTTTCACAGTGTCATCCCCTCAGTTGATTTTTATTTTTTTTCCCAGTTGTTTGTTCTGTGTTTGGCTGTCTTTTAAGTTTAACCCTATTTGAAGCGTCTAACCTCAGGCCCTTTAGCACACACTTTTACTGGAATATTAAGCATCCCTTGAACTATGCAGAAATTCCTAAAATTGGAGATATTGTGAGGAGATGGCATAGAAAGAATTGCCTGAATGTCAGAAAGGGGAACAGAGAAAGAAGGAGAAAGGAGAGACAAAAAAAAATAACCGAAACAAAAAAACCCCAAGAAATTATCCAGACATCAAATGACAGATTGAAGCATTTTCCTGTTGTAAATGCTAGCATTACATGTTACAGTAATTATATGCTCTGGGCTACTGTTAGTGTTTGTCTGCTGGATAGTAACCTGAACTTATGAAGTGAATAGAGTTGTTTTTTGGATAATAGTAATATTTATAGCCAAGATTATTCACAGCAGATGTCCTGTGTGTATAAGCATTACTAAATATGCTTTTAACTTTCTGGCCTGCAGTGTTAAAGCCCATCTACATTGTGAAGAGATATTTTTTCTCTTTAAAATGAGGTTTACTAAGCAAAGTTCAGAACTAAAATCTAGTGCAAATAAAGGCCATCAGAAGTGTTATAAAGAGAAATGAGGTTGTATTTTAACTGTATGTAGAAGCAAAGAAAATGGGTACTTACTATCAAAATTGCATTATAGTTATTAAATGCATATTTTGACTTGTCAGAATATGATATTTTTGTGGTTTATTACCTCTAAATCTTCTGTTGCTTTTATCTTAAAATCTGACAACTAGGATTTAAATATCTGAACATCAACCTGTGTAAATATACAAATTATGTTAAATACAATGTAGCTGTACCATAGGAAAGATTGTTCTCTAGGAATGAACAATTTTTGTATTTTAATTTTAGGATGAAAACTATGCATTATTTTGGTTGCTTTGATGAGCAGGCTAAGTGTTGTGTATTTGTATAAATTTATATATGAAAATATTATTTTCTGTGATAAAATCCAAAATGTAGTTTAGGCTGATTAAGGGAAACCTTAGTCCCATTTCCATCACTTGGTATTGTTTGCTATTTCTTTTGATGCATAAACATTTTGAATGTATGCTATACTTCCATAATTTTTGTTCATTATAGCTTTACAAATCAGATAAAAAACTCATACTTCCTGAAGTTAGTTGCATGTATCAACAATGCCCGAAGAGATTATTTCTTCCACTCCACAGTGTGTAGTATTTGATAGAATTAGATCTTGGTAAGGCTTTTTCAAAATAGGAGTAAATTTATTTTCTTTCATGCAGCTGTAACTACAACACTTTACGGACTTTTCTAAAAAGTATCCATTCCAACATAACCCTGTTGGCATTGATGTTACTTTACTTTTACTTTGCTGTCTCTTTCCATAAATATAGGGAGCCGAACTTTGCTTAATCCATGGAATGAGTAAGATTGAATCTGAGCCTGAAATATCACTATTCTCCCTTGAGGGAGTCTTAAAACATACAGCAGTTAAGGTGAATAGTTTTGTTCTTAATTCTGATAGTGCCTGTACATAGGTAAGAGGGAAAGCAAGTCAAAGTTCACAGCAATTTAAAACTCTGTGTATGAAAGCACAAATTCTTTGATTCAGACAGATTTGATCAGAAAACCACCCAGATATGTGGAGATTGTGTGGGTGTAAGCAAGTAACGTTTGGGCCTATGTGCTTTGAAGGTGGTTCTTTTATTAAAATCTTTAGAGGAGGATATATAAAGTAGGTATATAAACTACAGATTGGGAATGAAAAGAAAGACTTGAGTTTCAGTTTGGTTTTTGGTTTATGTTTTTGGTTTGTGGTTTGGTTTTGTTGTTGTTGTTTGTTTCTGGTTTTTGGTGGTGGGTTTGGTTTTTGTTTTTATTTTGTTTGTTTGTTTGTGTTTTTTAAAATAAAAAAGCCACCACATATGCTAATTCAGTAAGGGTTTTTCATGGACATCTGCCCTTCATTAGAACAGTTTGAGAAGTCATGACAGCTGTAACAGTGGGCTTGTAATTCCTCATCTGTCAGCATATTGTTATACTATTTAAAATGAAGGAAGAAATTAAAATAGCTAACTAGTATCGGAAGTGTGCAAATAAAGCATTAACTTGACTTCTGAAATATACTGATATTTCTTGCTGCTTGTGTTCTCTGACAGCTTTTTTCCTTCATGTTGCCTGACTGAAATTTGTCAGAAAAAAGCTTCCTTATATCCTCTACCAGCGTGCTTACCGCTCTAGAAGTGTATGGTTTCAGTAAATATAAACAGTCCTGTGTTAGTGCTTTTTGGTTCTGTGACTGTTTCCATCGAGCATGCCAAGATGTAGATTTTGTAATGTGGAAACCCACATTGAAGACTTGGAATGAGCCCACAGGTTTGTTTCATATGGGATAACAGAGAGTGTTAATACAGTAATAACTCTCAGTTTTTTACAAACTATGCTTTATTTGAACCGGTGGCATAGTGATGAGATAGCTCATGCATGGTATTGCTGAGGGGTTGAAAAATATAATTCACAGTGAATGGTACTACACTTGCTGGATTATGTTTCCCACTTCAATAACTTCTGCTTTTCATATATATATATTTATATATATATATTTATAAGGTAAGCTTTTTTGTTGGGGTGGTTGTTGTTGTTGTTGTTTGGGGTTTGTGTTTTTTGGGCAAAGGGTTTTAAATGATCGGCTTCTGAATTATTGTCAAGACACTTCCAGCAAAACTCTTCAGTACTAAGATTACTGAAGTGCTGTAACACAAGCGTTACATATTAGGACAAGGACATTATGTGTTCTTTCCTTAAGGCATGTAAGAAGTATCATTGGGCAGTTTCTTCTCAAAAAGCTAACTTCTGTTGTTTGTTTTTGTTCAGTGCAGCATCTGCCATGTCTACAGAGGGGCAGAGAGTGGATGATAGTCCAAGCACTAGTGGAGGCAGCTCTGATGGAGATCAGCGTGAAGGTGTTCAGCAGGAACAAGAAAGGGAGCAAGTTCAGCCCAAGAAAAAAGAGGGCAAAATATCAAGCAAAACAGCTGCTAAACTGTCAACTAGCGCTAAAAGGTACAGTGTTCTTTTTGGTTTTTATTTTAAATTCTCTTTTTTCAGCTCAGCATCAGATGTATGTATTGACTCAGTATATTAATTTTCTGATGGTTTTATTATAACGCTGCTATATTAGTGTAATATCCTCTTGAGACTGGTCACAATAATGAGACCTGTATACTTTTTCCTTTCTTTGACAAATTGGCTCTTTCACATGGTTTTAATAGTTGCTTGCATGATAAAAGCTGACATTTTTTTATTGCTAGTAAAACTCAGACAGTTTTGTAGCCTTATAAAATATATCTCTGTATGTGTATGTGTGACTGATGTTGAAACTTGTCAGTGTAACTTACACTTAATTAACCATAAATATATCAGACAGTTCAGTAACTCAGCATGTTATGACTACTGTAATACCTATTGTTGTGAAGTACTGCATTTTCTTTTCCCAGATGGTCAGGTCAGAAATATCTGAGTGAACAACAAATGCATGCTGGTTTCATTACTAAACTCTGATCTGTTTCATTATCCATTTATTTTCCTTCCCTTTTCTGCTTGAGAGGAAAGGTTGGTTTGTAGAATAGCTATTTAAATTATTCTATGCTATCATGTCCATCTTCAGATAACGGTTGTCTTGCTTGGACCAGACAGAAGGAATTTACAGCTTACTGTTGCTTCCTTAGTACACATAGGGTTGTTAGTCTGGGCAAATGGGATTATAGTGATTGAAGTTAAAAAGCACTCATAAAATAATCTGACAAGAGACCAATTCTGCAGACTGTCCTGATGCAGAATTCCCAGATCTCGTTTCTTTACTACTCCAAGGCTGTGTAAACTAAAACCGTTGTACCTCTGTGGTGCTGTGGTAAAGGAGAAGCATTGAGCCCCTATTGCCATAATTTATAACGTATGCAGGTAGTCCCAGTACATAAACACCAGTATATAAATGTGTGCACATATCTTCAGGATTCAAGTCTTTGTCTTACCTTAATTTGTCCCTTACCAATTACATACTTTTCTGTCTTTCCAGTGGGGTATTGTCATGGTTTTCTTTTGCCATAGATACTTTCCTTACAGCTAGCTTTTCTTTATTCTTTCTTCTCTGTAGAAATGCTTTCTGGACACCTATTCCTACTAAGACACTGTTAGGAGTCATATCACTGATCATATCACTTACAGAATAGCCAGCAAAAGCTGCCCATGTTTCGTTTTATGACTAAAAGGAAAAAAAAAACCAACAAACAAAAACACCCACCCAGCTTTCACTGCAAACCGTGGTGCTGTTACTCATGTAGTTAATCCTCACAGCTGTTATGGTTTCTGGCCTTATTCTCTTTTGTCTGCTTCCTGCTATTATTATTTTTTTAAATATTAGGAATATTGGATTAGTCATGACTTTTAAGGTCATAAAAAATAGTTTTCAGTGTCTTTAGAAAGCACTCTGTGTATTCTGAACTTTGTACAATGTCTGGTGTAATGATGCCGCAATTCTGACAAGAGCTTGTGGACACTATCCTATTAAAAAATTAATAATGAGATGTCAGAAATTGGTCTATTAATCTTAGCTTTGTATCTTCAAAGCTTAGGGCTTTTATCAACATGCATTTTACAGTGATAAAATTACTTAAACCTTTTAAAGTTTAATCACATCTGCTTATGGTTCTGCTGAAACTAATTATGCCAGCTGCTGACATCAGTATGTTTGCCAGTTAGACTCTAAAGCCAGTTTCATGTGCATACTAGTACTAATATATTTAAAAAATATACACTTGAGTATACATCTTAAAAGCTGACATGACCTACAATAGTTCTTTAGGTATGTACCCAATAAATAATATTTTGAAAAAAATATGAGTGCTGGTTGTCATAGCACTTTCTGGAAGGATCACAACAACATCATTTTTATAGTAACAGGTTTTTTTAACAGTATGTTTTTTTCTTTTTTGTTTTAAAGTATTCAGTAGTTTGTCACTGTGTTAGATTTGGGATTGTACCTTCTGCATTCAGCCAGGTTTTTGTATTACAGGTTTTGTTTCTTTGCTTTTTAATTAAAATCAGTAGTGTCTCAAAAAAGGTAAATCAGGATTTAAAGCAGAGGATAAAAAGGAGTGGAGTATCATAGAGGAAGGAAAAATGTCTTAGAGTCCTCAATATGATATAAGTATTACATAAATTGTCTGTATCAAATATCTTCATAGTAATATTGCTAATTTTGTTCATTAGAAGTGAAAAGTAGTGCAGGATTAATAAGGCTATACTCTGTTACCATCATTAGAGTTAAAGGAGTCAACTCTGCTCAAATCAGTAAAACACTCAGTGCTGACAGTTGAGGCTTTGGTGAAGATTCCTTAATTCCTGTTTAAAACACAGAACACCAGTGAGTTAATGCAGCACTGGATCTAAAGTCACAGACTACAGACATGATTCTAACCTGAGTTTGGAAATCAAATTTTCTTACTTGGTAAGCTTTCTCATGCATATAGAATTGAAGTCACAGTGGTTTTGGATTGCATTATGATACCTGTTGTAAATATTGGTTTAGAATGAAAATTTGTGCATCTCTATTTGGAAAATTTTCATTCTGCTTTTTATTTGTATTTTTATGTAGTCAGATTTACAGAATTTTCAGTAGCATTAGGTTTTATAGAAATCAAGATTTAGCAGTGTGCTGACTTTTGCTTGTGTAATAGTAAACTGCTACCATGTCTTATGTATGGATATACTGTTCATGCGGCTTAAGTGCTTTCCAAAGTGATCTGATTACAGGGGCTATATGAAACCACTCAAATTTCTATTTGAGTAAGATTTTTGGTTTTATGATACGGAGTTTCTTCTGTTAGCATTGCTATAGCTGGCATCAAGAAAGCAGAATGTCATCACATGCTGTGCTTCTCTGTTAATACTTTTAGGGGTAGCTGATATACAGGTGTAATAGCTTACAGCATATGTCATGCAGCGTACCGGTCCTTCAATTTTCCTCACCCAGAGGGCATCACCTCAAATAGCAACCTTTCTTACCTAACATGTCAAGATTGAGAAACTCACTGCATATCACAATTACAGTTCAGACACGGAATTGAATTGCTGTCCTTGAAAACAGCAGGCATCTTGTTACCTCTTAAGTAGCAAATCTTAGCATGACCTTTGGATTGAGAGAAGTGTAACCATTCTTGGCTGACGTAGCTCAAAAAATAAATGTATTGTTTTGCTTGGCTCCTGAAGTCGCTGGTTGAAAATCTGTCAACCTTTGTGTCCAGTCCTGACATTTTTTAATAAATATCTGTGCCTAGAATAAATTGTGAACTGTAAAACTTTAGTTGAAATCTTTTCATTATTGAAAAAAGTTTCAATCTTAAGGAGTAGCAAATAGGTAATAGATTAAATTCGTTCGAAATTCAACAAAGTAAAAATGAGCCTTTTTTCCCCTCCTCTCTTTTTTTTTTTTTCTCTGAGAGGTTTATCACAGCACTGTTTTTGAGGAATCTAGGAATGGTATTTAGATGTTGAATATGACAGCAAAATATAGACTGCTGTTTCTTACAAGAAATATCCTTGTCATTTATCCATCTTTTAGTATGTGAGTGAGAATATTTCTTTTCCTGCAATATGAAGCTAACCATCCTTAGATCAATTTTCTACTCAGTCACAGTTTGTTTAGTAGTGAAATACGTACCAGTGACTGCACTTCCAAGTATTTTCTAAGTAGCATATTCTTTGGTATAGGGTATTGATTAACCTGGCTTTTATGGGTAAAGAGACATATATTTTAGAAAAGTAGATGTGGTAAAAATAGGTTATTGTCATATAGTCTTTTATTTTATATTTCTTTCCAGTTAATCACATTGGGAAACCCTCTGATGATCAGTTCTCTCTTAGCTTTAGAGAACTTTACCTGCTTCAAGAAGGACACAACACGCTGTCCCCTTAGGCTTGGAACAGTAGTAAATATATGTCTGTGAGAATTAATAATATTTGAAATCCAAAAAGTACTTTCATGCTTCTGAATTTAGGGGTAAATTAACTGTTGCACTTGTATTGGAAGGCAACTGTGTTTGTTCTTTTCTGATAGTAAAACGGAGGAGAAAAATATTGTTTTTATATGTGTGTGTGTGTGTATATATATATATAGAGAGGAAGAAGTCAAATGACTTCTCTAAGACCAAACAGAGTATCAGATCTGACACTGCAAATTAAATGTCCTGTGTGCAGCCCAGGGCATTGATTACTAGCAAGGGCTTCACCCCCTGCCATCACCCTACTTCCCAATATGTAGTAAACCATTATGTCATTAGTTTAAATATAAACTGGATAGATATAATTATTTTAATTTAGACTTCTTTTTCACTCTGACATGGCTAAACATAACTGTTATTGAGGCAAAAAATCCAAAGAAGGAGATGTCAGAAAGCACCCTGAAAAAAATTTTTTGTTGCTGGAGGCCACATATCCTGACGGCTAATTCTCTGTGATCACTGAAGGAAATGAGATACATCCTCTCCTATGGCAGATTCTGAGGGCAACTCAATGGAGATATGAAGAAAGTGCCAGAGCACATGCAGACAAAGGCCAGCTTGCACACTGGAGATCTCTATTAGTGCAAGGCTCTCTGGGATGCTGTCCGACAATTTAATTGTAACTTTGAATGCTGTGACATGTGAACAAGACATTGCATGTCAGCTGCTCTACAGAAACTGTTTATGAATAAGCTCTCAGCATGAATGCAAGGTAAATTAAGGTTGCAACAAAGAGTTGTAAGGTGTATAAATTAGTTTGGGAAACCACAGAGTAGGAGAGTAAACATGGACAACTTGCTGAGGAGCAATCAATGGACAGTATTGTATTAATGTGTTGTATCTTGTTTGTATAAAAATAATCATGAATGAAACATCTCTTTATCTTAGATGCTTGCAAGAGCAGTTAGGACTTTTGAACATTAATAGGCAGTGCCGTCTGATCAATTTTTATGGCTTGAAGCAGAAAGGTGTTTTGTCCTTGTTTGCTCAGTCACAGAGGAGCTTGATAAAGGGCCATTTTAGTGCTTTTGGAATTAGAAGTCAGAAATTTTCGGTTGAACTACAACAGATGGAAAAAATAAGAGACTCTTGTTTTCAGAATTTAAGGAACATGGGTTAGGATTTAGGAAGAAGAATGTAAAGTTTTTGATCTAGGGCTCAAGTTGTTGCAGTTGTCAATCCATTCTTGACGTGTCTCAGACTCATTGTAATGCAATGAAATATTAATTGCTCTTGCTTCTATATGTAAAGTAAAGGAATGATCCGTGACTCTATAAAAGTTCAGTGCTACCATTCTGTAACTTCACAAAACGTTGAAAAAGCAGAGCAACCCATAAAACATGAAACTGAAGAATCTATGCTACCTAGGTTTTCTGTGGTTTGAATTTGCAGTAGTATAATTTCAAAATCATGGCAGAAATTTGTCATATACAGAAGAAATATTTTAAGCCTCTCCCACACTTATAAGATTTCCCTTATAAAAGGTGTGAATTGTTAGGATTGTTTAAATGGAATAACTTTTTAAAAACAACATGTTTATTGTGCCTAAACCTCACTAATTAAAAATGTATATTTTCAGTGTTACTACAATGATTTGGTGCTTGATTAAGCAATGTGTGCTTGTATTTTTATAAGAAAGGTATGATATTTATTGGGGAAATTCTATGTACTGGATATATAAATATTTCAATGAGTAGAGGAAGCAAGTTTGCTCCCCCTCAACTGAAGTAACTGTGTAGGGTTGGGGTGCGTGGAAGTTAGAAGAAAATCTAAGCATCTGGAAGAGTGTTTTTATCTTTGCAATTATATCATCTGATCTAATAAATGGTTATTACCTCTGCCTACAAATCTTGCCCACGTATGTCCTAATTATTTTAGAATACGAATGATAAAGGCTGCAGTTTCTGGTTCAGGCCAATTCTTCTATTGCCATTGGTTCATTTATTCACTATAGCTGTAAAATCAACTTATAGTGGCATAAGGGGAATTTTGATAGTGGCTGTGAGACTCCTTAACATGTAAGATTGTGTTTGGATCTTAACATTATATAGAGAATTAAACTGCTCATTTTTATGTTATATATGCCAATATACCTGAATGCTTATTTTGATAAGCTGTTTTCTTTGCCTGTATTTATATGCAAAATGGGTAGCAATCATTTTTAACAAGATATGTGTAAGGCAGGCCTGAACTTTTGGCTTGTGGCTTTGGCATGTATTTCAGGAATTTGTGTGGTGTTACTATGCAGGTTTTCTTTCTTAGCGTAGGGAATAACAGGAATAACAATTTGCTGCTGTACGTGAAATCCTGTGAAGGAGAAGGCAAGAAGAAAATACTCAGGGTATCTTGAATTGGTTTACTTTTTCTTCCTCCTTCTGAATGTTCATGTTTTCACATTGAAGTAGCCTATAAAAAAAGGCTTGGGCACAGTTTATAGGGAAGGTGGCCATTACAGTCTTGCTTATGGCATCATACTTTGTGAACTGTAAACTCCTACAAGTTCCTTTGGGAACTCTGTAAACTCCTACTCTGTATAATTAAATTTCTTCAGAGGTCAAGATAGTGGCTCTCATGCAAATGCTGGTGTAAGGGAAAAGAGCCCTTATTGCCAGCTGTGGCAGAGATCAGGCATTCATGGACTTGGCTTGGAAGCGTCAATCTGGGAATATCCAGAAATCCTTAACAACGAAGTTGCTCTCCCTGCAGGAAGAACTCTGGCAGGATGCCTGCAGTGTCTTTGCGGGTGACCTGGAGGATATGGCAGAGTGCACTCTAAAGTTTTCAGCCTACAGCAGGTTTGGGGGGAGCACTTGGTACATGCAGGAGCAATGGATATGGCTCAGAGGGATCTGGCCAGACTGCAGGAGGAGGTTGACAGAGAACTCATGAAATGAGGACTTAAACGCCTTGTAATGATACATACTGGGGACCATCTCTGCTGAGAAGGGCATGGGGACCCTGGCAGACAACAAGCTCCATGTGAGGCAGCAACAAAGGCTGACTGCGT
Organism: Pyrocephalus nanus; assembly: GCA_038380795.1. Taxonomy (NCBI): domain Eukaryota; kingdom Metazoa; phylum Chordata; class Aves; order Passeriformes; family Tyrannidae; genus Pyrocephalus; species Pyrocephalus nanus. The sequence goes on along the minus strand of CM076266.1, from coordinate 33,763,718 downwards.
CCTGGGATGTTTTAACAGGGGCATAGTCCATAGGCAGATGGAAGACATTTATCTCCCGATACTCAGCTCTCGTTAGACCGTACCTGGGATAATATTTACCTGGTTTTGATCCCTCAGTAAAAAGAAGGCACATATCAAAACAAGTCCAGCAATATGACCCCAGGCTAGCCAGGGAGCTGGAGCACTTTGCTTTGGGGGAGCCTGATGGCAGACCCGCAATACCTAGGAGGAGGTTATATAGAGAAGACCAGCATGGGCTTATTCTGGGTGGGTAAGAGACAATTATCCTTGGAAGTTGGGGGGGTTTTGCCCTGCTAGTACAATATACATTAAGAAGCTAAATATTCTGGAGTGCAAGAGCTTATAAGACATATAGGCAGAGGAGAAATAGAGGAAGAGGATACATGAGACATTCAGTAATTGTGTAAGTGAGCAAAGGACCTGAGAACCCTGACCTGTAGAAAAAGTGTGATTTTCTAGGTGAAAGTTCATGAAGCCTTATAGCATCAGCTTTCCATCAGAAACTTCAAGAATTATATTTTGTTCCTATTGATTGCTGTAGAAATGTTCATAAGATTGAAAGAAACAGATTGCAAAAAAAGTCCTGATAATATTTTTTTTTTCTCTTAAGAATTCAGAAAGAACTTGCAGAAATTACATTAGACCCTCCTCCAAACTGTAGGTAAGTTCACCTGGATTTTATTAATTTGGAATATGGAAATGAAATACGTGGAATTATGGAAACTGCATAGGGGAATGGAGTAAATTTTAGCTAATAATTTGTGCTGATTACGTAGTAATTTTGAAATAAAAGCTGATAGATAATATGTTGCCTAAATATAAGGAGTTGATATGACATACTTCCCAGTAACCAAAGTAATGTTAAAAATGGATGAACTCTGTGATGCATTGATAGATAGAGGGCAAAAATCAAATCACCCTTCATTTGAGGCATTAAATTGATAGCATTTTGTTTGATTCTATTAAATGTGATCTTGGTGGCGGTTGCCTGGTATGTTTGAGTCCTTTTCCTTGCAATTTGTTAACACATTTTTAGTACTTAACAAATTATTACTAATTTTTTGACTGTGTTTGTGATGATCAGTTATGGTGTTGGGTGGAAACTTCCTGAAATAGAGTATCTAACCATACAGACTTTCTAATAATGTCTATGTGTTTGTTTGGCTTGGTTTTGTTGGTTTTTTTTTTTGGTCAGGTACATTTACTTGTGGTGTGTTTAAAATTGGCTTTGCAGTGAATGATGAGGTAGACCTAGAAACCCTCGCTGTCTGGTGGCTGGGGCTGGATGCAGTTGTTTTCAGATGGCTGTCTCGGGCTTCTTATCTGTCAGCTTGACATACGGTCAGTGTTGGAGCTGGGCCAGGGCTGCATGTACAGCGCTGCTTAAAGGAGCCCCTGCACCTCTTGTGGTGGGAGGTTAGGTTTGGTGCAGAAAAATAGCTTCCACCCAGTCCTGCCAACCCATTTCAACTGATGTGGTTAGTAGGTTTCATTCTATTAGTGCAGGAAAAAGAAATGGCTGACTGCATGCAGCTTTTGTAATGAATCCCAGTTTCAGTATCGAATTAACTATGCAACTGGTAGTAAAAATGACAGTCAGCTTTATTGTTTTGGTCTCGTGACAAAAGTATGTGTGAGAAAATATTCTAACAAGATTTGATGTGGTTGTGCTGAATCTCAGGATATATATAAGTCAAGTGGCTACGTACTAAAGCTCTGCATAGTGAAGTGGCCTTGCAGTAACAGCGTTCAAAGAGTATTTCAGTCAATTAGGATCAACAGTTTTTTGCTAGATAAAACATTTTAATAGCTAAGCTGTTCTGTCATACTTACGACTGTGTGTGAGTCTTCAATCACATCAAAGCAGTTTCATATGGCAGATTTTACTTCGGTGTTGATGACTGATGCCTATTAGTGGACTGATTTGCTGAGATGAATATAAAACTTCAGTCTGTTGTATAAGAATGCATGTCTTTGAACTGAGTGTAAAAGGCTTGCAGTTTTTACAGCAGTGTCATTTTTTTTCTAGTTTTCTGAAGCCTTCCCTTTATAACAAAGCAGTTGTTTCAGTATACAAGATACTGTTATATTTGATTTTCTTTTGCTAGCAAGTGTAAAGTGAGCATTGGCTGTCTTAGTGAAAAGCCCTTAAGTGACTTGCAATTTAAAAAAAAAACACAAGTGAGCTGGAGATTTCCTGGGTTTGTTGAATTATTTACACTAATGATAAAATAGCAATAAAGTGCACTGCATGATGCTGTTTTGCAAAATCACAAAATTACATCTAACTTCACGTGTCTGCTGCTTTAACACAGTTTTTAAGATACAGAATTACTTCATGTTGTGATCTTGATAGATAACCATTAGAAACTTTACTATTAGCAAATATGTTTTTATAGTCAATACAGAATCACTTCATTTAGTTTTATGCTCTGTTGACATAGTCTAAACAGTGTTTTCATTTGAACTTCATCTATTTTCTATTATAGTTAAACATTACAAAATAAATACATCAGCCACACATGATTCTTCAGAGAATAATGAAGAAAGCTGAGCTATTGTGCAGTATATCTTACCCTAAAGTATTGATGCATTCTTTCTTGGGTTTAGTGAAATTTAGATCATTGTTATAAGACATTATATTTTCTCTTAAAAAATCCCAGCCATATTTTATAAAGATAAATTCCTTACAGATGTAGGAATTTAATGCTACTTGAAATGGCTGTGATTCCAGCTTGCCTTCACTATGTGTACTGTTTTATATATAAAATAAATTACGATTGGGCAATAGGAATGTGATAAATCCCAAAACTAAATGTCATAGAAGGCACGAAGAGGGCTTTATTATTCAAAAATGCTGTCTTAAGTAGTTACTTAGGAAGTTCTGATAGGCAGGATATGGAGCTGAATTGGAACTTGGGTGGAATACTGCAAGTAGGTTTGCAAGACTTTCCATTAACTACACCAGGCCAAAGCTTCAGGGTTTTCCCTTTCAGGAAAAAAAAACACAAAATGGAACAGTATCTGTAGTACAGTAGCATCCCTTGATGGCATGTTGGCTACATAGTCCGTACAAGCTCCAAAGCAGTTGCAGCTTCCAGTGCTGCAGCAGCTGCAATCTTAACATTTCCCCTGCCTCATCCTCATGAAGAGGATAGGCTGTATAATCTTTGTGTTTGTCTGGAAGACAAAAAAGTCTTGCTCACAAATGTGCCTTGTAATTGGCAGATTATCACTGCTGCGACTTGCAGCATCTTTCCAAAAACGTGGAAAGCTGTGGGTTTTAGAGTTTGTAAAAAAAAATCTGTCACTTTTGGCTTTAAAAGAAGATTTAATGTTATAAGAAACTAAGAGTTGCCTGCCTCCCTAGGTATTCATTTTCTGTAGTTTGGGTACTGGGCGATGGAAAGAGTCCTCTACACTCCACAAAGTTTGGCTCCTTCCTCAGGACTAAGAATGTATAATGTTCTAAACATAAAAAAGCCAAGCTGAGGAGGGGGTTGTGGGAGTTGAGCAGTGTAATCATTGCTATTTTTGGAGGAAGGCATGTAATAAAAAAGCCTGTTATACTTCACATTGAACAGAAAGAACTGGATGGTTTTCAGTATATGTTTTCCCATCCCTCCCCCCATTTTACTTTTTTGTTGAGCTGAATTTACTGTCAAGGAGAGTCATGGATGTGAAGGAGGTACATTTGTGTTTCAAATTTGCAGCATTGTGAAATTTCACTTTGTCAGGAGATAATATGCCTAAATTGTAGACATTGACCACTCTTTTTTCCACCTCATTGAAATGCCAAAGCTTTATTACTAGAAATGTTGCACGTATTATACCTCAGAGTAGTGCAGAGTATACCTTTTCTCTCAGGCGATAAAACCTTCATATTTAAGTATCATTTTCATATATTGCCTTGCTAAAAGCAGGGAATAGTTGGGAAATCTTGTAGCTAGAATAATGCCTTTTCAAACTTCCCCATATTTTGGACTGCCTCTTGTCCAAGACAATAGATGTCATAGAATACAACTACTATTGTCAGCATTGTATACTATTTCCCTTCTCACTGGCAAGAGAACAACATCTCTGTGGCAACTTATCCCAGTTGCTTACATGGGAAAATAATATTTGGAAAGTATTTAATGTATTTTTAGCTTCTTTCAATGCAATCTTAACAGCTGGAAATAAGGAGAGCCAGCACAAAGTGAATAGCAGCTCTCTGTGGACACCACTTGGAGCAACTGCTCAAAATTTTCCTATTAAGTCACTGATATTACCTATCTTCCCCTTCATATTTTCTTTTGATGTTCTTTAGTGTATTTTTCACCATTCTTCTATTTTCTGTGTATTTATTGCAATTTCTATTATGTTTTATACATTTTATTTCTTTTTCCCTCTAGCAATATAGTGCTTGAGGCTCAGAAGTATACTGTAAAGGACTGTGCCACTTAGTGGTAAAATTGACTGGTTCTCATTCCAAAACTATCAGTTTAAAACCCTGCATGTAGTCTTATCTCTTGTATTAGTTTGGAATCATTACATTAATTCCTCGCTTTTTTACTATTTGCAAAATTGATAAGAACCCAAACTTGATCCTAGTATTTTGCTTGTGAAAACTAATCACACTGAAAATACTTAAAAGGCAGTTCTTTTTGGGGTGATGTAGTGAAGTGGAATGGCAAAATATTCTATTTGGCTTAGGGAGGAGTTCAGTGTGCCTCATGGATGTCTCTTGCTATTAATGACTGTATGGAGCCCAACATTCCTGTTTAATATTGCTCTGACTCTGTTGTTGCTGAAATGCTGAGGCTGGGATCTTCACAACTCAGAGACTATGTGAATTCCATCAACTTCAGTTATTGTTCTCAGGGCCACCTGTTTAAACTCCTACCTAGTGCTGCTTAAAAGATAAAGAGATGTCACGAGTATCAGGAGCAGAAAACGAATGTTAGCATAATACCCTGGGAAGACTGGAAGGCAGAAGGTAGTGAGCCTTGCTCTACAATGCAGGGAGAGAGAAGTGTAGGGACCTAGAGAAGCAGGTACAGCAAGTATCTGCTGTGCAATTGTGCTCAGTGGTTTTGATTGCTTGAGTTAGGGATGCATCAGTCTGTTGCCACAGACACGTGACTGCGATGCATGTGACGCTAATGTGTGAGCAGGATGAAAACTGGAGTAACAAATGCTTTCTTTGAATGTTTTCCCTTACAAACATTTCCAGCCTGAATCCAGGCTGCCTTTCCATTATGTTACCCATGGAGTTTACCTTCTGCCTGTATAGGCTTCCTTTGATGTGCTGCTAGTTCTCTATAACCTTCTAGAGAATATGTAACACAGAACATTGTATGTAATTTTGCCCGCCCTCTTTAGAATTTACAGGAAATAACAAAATGTAATCAAAAAGATAAGCATACAAGGAGTTGATATTAATGTGCAGGATGATGTTGGTTTTAAATCCATGAGGTATTAACAGTCGAGGATAGGGATGAATGAAAAATCTGTTTGAGTGCTTACTGTAACTGCTTTGTTTTTAAATTTTGAGTCCCTTTTTGCTTCAAAAGAATCAAGAAATGTCCCAAAAACATGCAAGTTAGCGATCGCACTGGGATTATATTTTACAATAGCAACCATACTGTATTTTATCACTTGAGTTAGCTTGCCTGTTTTTTATAACTAGTGGGGGTTTTCGATTTATTACCTGGGTACCTTGAAGTACCTCAGATGAAAAATGTCAAGTTACTTTTTAATGTGTAATCATTTCATTCCTTTAGTAATTTTCCTATAAGGCAGTGCAGGACTATCATTTGTGCTTTCAGGTCTGAAGCATGTAACTGTATTAAAACATCTATTTAAAATATCTGTTTATTTTCACTGTAAAAGTGACCTTTCAATGTTCACAGAGAATCTTTTTTTAAAAAATAGTGCACAGATGTTTCTTTTCATGGGTCTTCCATGTGTCAAGATGCAGTGTACTTGGAAGGCCATCTAAAGTATAGCTGATGTTTCTTCAGTGATTTGATATCTTTGAAAATATATGTTTGATATGAAAAAATTAAATTAGAGAGCAATGAGCTTTTTATTTGTTTGTTTGTTTTCATTGAATAAACTGAGTTCTGAATATCTGCTTGATTGCATTTCTGCTTGCAGTCATGGGATGGTTTTAGGATGATTAGATGCAACACTCAAAAGCTTCAGGATGTATTGTGGCTATTGGTGGCTTGAAACGTTAGCAACTTTCATGAAGACGAGAGGGGAAATAGAAAAAAGGCAGTAAAGGGAACCTGCCATTGGCTGCTTGCCAGGTCTGGCAGCTTTACTCAGTGATGAGGAAGTAAAGAACTGTCTGACAACATCCATTAATACCTCCCAGCATAACAATACCTCCATGTGATTTCTGCCAGTTCTCCCAGTTTTTGAACGATGACAACTTCTCTCTCAGGAGGAGAAGAAAAGAGAAACTAGTATTACAGAAGAGTAAGAATACTTCAGCAAGCACTGTGTGAGCGCAGATTTGGAAGGTCAGGGAGATGCCAGAGCACATCCCATGGCACAGTTGAAGCAGGGAAATGAGATTGGAGCATAAGGAGGGGTCATGATGATCACACATTCCTTGAAGCAGGAAAGGGCAGAAAAGTGCTCAAAAAGCAGCCTGTGATGGACATGGAAGGGTTCCTTGATATTTGCAATGTGCTTAGTGTGGAAGATAATTAAAGCTCTAGTTTAAATTGTAAGTTGGGGGAGGTAGTGTGAAGAACTGTAACAAGGGTAAAATGAAACACTCTGATGCTTTTAGTGTGGGGAATTCTGAACAGAGAAATTCTCTTCCAGCAGTTTCATATTGAGTTACAGCTGGTCTTTGTGTCAGTCTCCTAGGAAGTACAAGAGCAATCCCCAATGCTTTCAGCTCCAGAATTTTTCAGACCACCTTTCATAGACGTTTCTTTTGCCTTCTCCTAAGTAGCTAAACAAAGGTGGGTTTTTGGTTTGTTTGTTTGCAGGTTTTTTTGGGTGGGTTTTTTCCCCTCTTTGAGCCAGAATTTGGTTTATAATATAAAACTGATATTTATATGCATGTTTTTCTAATCTCCTCAGTGCAGCCCTCATAAAACACACAAAAAGACCTTTCCCCCCACGAAAACCTAAAATAAGTGTGTAAAACAATCATTGCTTGCCTGCAAGGGAAACAAAACCACCTTGACTGAGACTTGAAACCATTGTTCGGAGACTTTGCAGAGAAATATCTGAACATGTGGCTTTTAAATGTAGTTAGCTATTTCTGTGGGGTTTTTCCCCTGTTTTTTCCCCAAATATAGACTAATGTCTTGTATGAAAACTATGTAAGGATCAATTTCTTTACAAAAATTTGAAAGAGTAGAATTATTTGAAAGTGTAACTGTGGTAGGGACTATTGCACTGAGCAAGCAGTCACTGCCATTTCATGATAATCATGTAGAAAACATGCTTTTATTAGCAACTCATTACCCTTTAGTAATTTATTCATTATTGAATAAATAGGGGAAATGGAAGAAAATGGAAGATATTTTTCTGTTGGTTGGAACTGACAGCATTACTGATAATGAAGTATTTGTTTCCTTAAATAAATGGCACAATCTCAGAAGTACCTAACACTGTAGTCTTCAGTACACTCACATTTGAGCAGAATTTGAACTCTGCTCTTTTCTGTAATATTTAAAAATTATTTCCTTTTTAGGAAAACTTGAAAAAAGCATATGACAAATTCATGTTATTTCCTAAATGCTATTCTGTGCCTCTTATTCCTTGCAAAGAAAAAGTAGTGGTTTTCTATCTCCTTGGAAATCTATTTAAAAAAAAAAAAATCAATCTTTCTCAGTTTCAATACCACAACTGTACAGCTTTTTAATGGCTATTAACTTAGTCCACTTTATTATTTTGGGGGGGATGTTTGTTTGTTTTGGCTTTTTGTTGTTACTGGTTTTGTTTTGGGGTTTCTTTTGCATAGGCACTACAGTCTAAGGCAATGCTGTAATTTTTCTTTTGGAATGTATACAAATTAACAATTAATAGTCTGAATGAAATGAAACTGTTTTCCAAAATCTCCTGGTAGAAAAGCTGTTATTTAAGACTAAAAAGCCATGAACTAGTAACAGAGCATGCTTTACAGCGTTTTGGAAACAAACTATGAAATTGATCTGGGTGCTGTTTTCTTGGTGTGCAGTAAAACTTATTTATGCTGTAGTTACACATTTGCAGCTTTGTTACAAGCTTTTTGGGGTATCTAATTGGCTGCAGCTTTGAATCATATCATAAACATGCCAAATGTTGCTAATTACAATTAAGATATCTACTTGAAATAATCTTTGTTTTCATTTTCTCTGGCAATTTATTTTTTTTCACTTATTTACATGCCTTTAATTTTTCATTTTAACAGTTCTTGCAGCACTTTATTTTTGTTTCAAGGCTGTGGAATTGGATTAAACAGGGGTTTTTAAATACTTCCATGTTTCTTGGAAAGAAGCCAGGTACTGTGTATCCGTTTAATAGAAACCACGCTTAGCAGTGCCTCACATATGGCAGCTCGTGTTTGTGTGATAAGGCATTATGTATTTTAAATATTACCTTTTATACAATAGTCAAATTTATACCAGAATCCGAAGTTTCCTCTGATTAATGTTAACATTCTGGGGTTTTAGGGAGAAATATGTAATCAAATACATAATTTAGTATCTGCTCTATACAAAAGCCTTATTTATGTGGCCTTTATTAACTTGCGATGCATACTATGTGTAGAGGAGGCTATAGGTGAGTGGTAGTGTGCTTTTGTGATACTTGCAGCCTTTTCATGTTGTAAATATTATGGAGATCAAGGTGGAGATTCTGTAGCTACGACTGAAATGTAAGGGTTTGTGTTTAATTTAGTAGATTTTTATTTGAATAAGTGATACACCATTATAGCAATTAGTCTTGAGTAACACTTGACACAGCTGACAATTTAAAATTTCTCCAGGTTTTTTTTCTGGTTTGGGTATTGTTGTTATATTCCTTTTTTAAAATTATTTATATCTTACTGTAACTTTTATGGAATTTGGAGCTTAGTATAGAGTTTAAGAATTTTAAAGCTTTTAAAGGCATTGGTTCTGGATTATCTGACTGTAGACAATCTTTTAGTATAAAATTCAGCAGTGACTTTGTAATGAAATTTCTTTATCAGAAAATATTATTATTGTTCAGTGGAGAAATAGTGAATAATTTCATTCTTTCAAAATGATTGCCTCATTCTTAGTACAGGTTGGTTTTGGGGAAGGAGGTCTTTTTATTTCTACAAGATTAGCTGAAGTTCAATTTAACTTTTGTTTGGGAGGTATTGACAGTAACCACTATTGAATATATACATCATAAATCTAATAGAGATTTTTATCCTTTTTGTTATAACTTTAAAATTGCCAAAGGAAATTTTTTCATTCTGTGACACCAGTGCAGTATTTTCTACATGTATCAAAATTCTATGGGTAATGTATGTTACCTGTAGTAATCGTAACGTTCTTTCCTGTAGTAGCAAACTGGATTTATTTTACATTTTAAGGTGTTCTGATTCTAGAATGGCTTTTTTTTTTTAAGTGTTTTATTACTCTAATTTATGATTAGTTTGTTTCCACATAAGAAGGCAGTATTTAGGACTTTATACTTCTGAGATAAATAGATTTAGGTTTTTAAAGATAATTATAGTACTCTTTAGAAAACTATATGATGTCAACTGTAAGGTCATAGATGTGACCCAGAGAATTTTAAAATTCTGTGCAGTCTCACTATTTACAATCATAGATAGCCTAAATAGGGTAAATATATGTATTACCTATAAAATTAGGCATATTATAACCCATCAAGAGAGAATGGATGGAATGTAATGCATTTAATTTTCAGAGAAGTTTATGATTGAAAAATTAGATGTCAGCCTATCATGCAATTTCAGAATTGTTGATATAAGTAATTGATAGCTAAGCTCGTAGCCGTGGCATTTAGAGTTGCAAAACAGGGATTAAAAATAAAATTTGAAATCTAGGGCTTGCAGCCAGTGTGAGTTCACAGGAATATTAGTTTCAGAACCGCTATGGTAAATGCAGCACTAGCTTTTGCAGTAACATGAAGTAACCGTGGATGGGATTCATTAAGTGTTCTAGGTTAAAATGTTGGCTGAATTTAACTGGGCTTGAGTTTTGCACAGGCACTTTGACTTACTCTCTAGTTTGAAAGTGGACCATTCCTATTATTTCAGATTTTGCTGGATAGCTGGAAAAGCAGGGCGTTCTTGACTTAACCTTTTTTAGAAGTGTGTCTGGCTTTTGATTACTGTAGAAAAGTTTTCCTTTCTCCATTTTGTATTGGAGTAAGTTCATTTTTCTGCAGGGGACATCCTGGGACACACTTGGCCTTGCTCATTCAAATTATTCTGTGGGAGTACACTTTTTAACACTACACCTCTCAGAAAACTGATATTGCTTCCTGGGTCAGAAACACAACCGTGGCTTCTTGTATCTCCTGCGTACAATCTACGACATTGCCTGCCAAAAACAATCCTTTGGAGTCAGTTTGTGCCACAGGTACAAAGACTGGGTTCTTTGTCTCCCTTTCCTGAGGTTCTTGTATAAGATCTGCTGTAGTTTAGCTCAGAGAAAATAGTCAGCTCTTGTAGGGGGTAAAAACCCAAAACCCGATGTGCCCTTCTACGTAATTGGCTACTTGTTTATTTGAGTTCTGTTACAGATAAAATAAGACCCATCAGTCTATAAAAATATTTCTAAAAGAAGACTTGCTTCACTGCCTCGTCTTATTCACAGCAATGTCCTGTCTGTAGCAGCAAGAACAGTAAAACACTATGACACACAGTGTGCACATTACAAAAATGAAGTGTCATATGGCTGTAAACATTTTCACAGTCACTTGTCATGCCATGTTTGAAAGTGGGAAATTTTTAGGGAAGATGACTCAATTTTCTTCCTTCCCTGTGTGTCCAGGCTGCCTAGAAGGTAAGAAGCATCCACTTAATAGGCATTTCAATGGACTGTTGTGGACACAGCTACTACAATCCTGGTTGTATGAGTACATTCCTCAACAGTCTGTCAACACAGTGATTTAAGCATCCGTGCAAGAGGGCTATTTTGAATTTTGATCCAATGTTAACAAAATTGGAGTTTTGGGTTTTGTTGTTGTTGTGATTTTTTGTGCTTTTGTTCGTAAGCTGTAATCTTGGAAGAATAAGATCATGTGATCACAAGTATCATTGGGATGGGAAACTGTCTAGCTGATAGGCATCACATAATCAACTTGAAAATCTCATTTGTGTCTGGAATTACTGTAGTGCAAATCAGATTTAAATTCATGATTCAAGTATAATGATCTCCTGCATCGCAAACCTCCCTAAGAGATATTTAATTAATAATGTATATTAACTGTGAGTCTTTTGGTATACATGTGTCATACATTTTCAGGTAGCCACAAATGCAGCCTCAGAAGCCCAGAACTTGCTGAAGATGTTCTGCAACAATCTGCTCTGCTCCTTACTGAATACAAATAGTTGAGGGATGACAGCTATCTCAGTTTCAGTAGAATCTTTATGATTTTTATGATAATGATAATTTTATTCTGCTGCCAGTACAGAGCACTTTGCAGACTGATATCAAGGTTAATTGTCACTTTGAGAAGAACTGAAGCACAGTCTGCCAACCTGATGCTCTGCTCAGCTGAGAAAGATAATTGTTATTCAAGTAGTATTTAAATGAGCCCAAATGCTGATAAATACACAACCAAAATACTTGATTTTTTTTCTCTCATGTTTATTCACTATGTTAGAGAACGAGGTCATCACTGTGTATAAATATCACTAACGGACGCAGTAGTAAAAACATGCTGAGTGTTTACAGAACTTAAAAGGAGTAGGTCCCCCCACTCCTGTGTGGGCTAAGAGGAAGTACTTCAGGCTTGAGTTCCTCTTGTCAACACATCCTGATTCTTCTGTGTTGGTGGCTGCTTTCAGCAGTTGTACTGTTACCTTTTATATGACACCTTACTCACTGTGACCTGACCTTATTGCTACATCTGAGAGGTTTTCAATTTGTACTGTGCCTCACAAGTTCCTAGGATTATTCCAAGCTCCACATATCTCGTGTTGGTTCTAAAGTTGGTTTCATTTTTTTCCCTCTGGGCTTGGGGAATTGTAAGCATCCTAGTGCCCAGAGAAACAGTGCAGAAACATGCAAATATTGCTGTAAGTTAGCAGATTGGATCTTTTCTGTTCTTGGTAGCTGCATGACTTTTTAAGGAAGCTGTTCAGCTATATGCAGTTCTGTATCCCAGAGAGCGATGAGGCTGTCCCAAAATCTGGGACTGGCTTTGTTCAATTTACATAACCCCTTTCACTCAAGGGTCTTCAAAGTTATGATTTTCCTGTGAATTTTGAAACAATTCAGTTGAATAGAATGCACGCAGTTTATTCCACCTGCTACCCCCTGAGAGGATATTTTTTCCTCCTGCGCAGTTTAAAAAATTATTGGTTGCAGGGGTCTCTTAGCCTTGAGAATTTTTAATTTATTTTGCTACAGTATTACCTGTCTTCATACTCATGCTGCTGTTCTTTCCAACACTGTCAAACTGACTTTTTCCTTATTCATGTGAAAACTTCTGGCTTATGGTTAGTAATTTGTTTGTTGCTAATATATCAGCAAAGTGGGTTCTGTTTGTTTGGGGTTTATTTTTGTTATTATTATTTAGGATGTTAATTTGATGCAATTTTTGAATTAAATAACTGGACTTTTGGACTGAATTAAAATTCTACTAGACAGACTACATTATAAGTATGTAAAAAATTTGCATGAAGCGCAGTAAAATGATAGAATTACTTGTAAGACTTCAAGAAGTGTAAATAAACTTATCCTAGTGGTTTATGTCAAGAGAATGATTTTTGCCATGACAATCCATACATTCCTGGCTAAGGTGTTTGAATATTAGTACTTTGTAGGGGGACAGTACATTACTTAACTGGTAGGAGACCACTTGTTTGTTAATTTAATTCTGTTATTTGATATGCATTATAGTCCTGTGGCTAAGAAACATAAATGCTTGAATGGATTGTTTTAAGTCCTAAATGCTTCCATACGTTTCTGTGACATTTGTAGATCCTGTATGGCTTAGTAGCTTTCCACATGACTAATGAAGATTTTAACAAGCAAAATGGAAAAGAGCCAACTTGTAATTGTTAGCGCAGTGGCATAATCATCCATACATGGTTTGTTTGTTATAGCTCAGCAACAGAAGAATGTTCCAAAGAGAAAACAACGGAGATGATTAGTAAGTAGCACAGTGATGTGGGACCATCCAAATACAGAAGCAGTCTAGCTGGGTTATTAATTTACTTCAGTATATGCTTTCATTTTTCTTATCATAAGAGGCACCGATAATGTCAAATTTTAGTAGCCAAGGGGTTTTCTTTCTTGGATAAATGGATTGTAAGGGTGTAGTGAGTGCTACATGTTGTACATACTACCAAACTGATTGGAGCTTACTTAATGCATATATGAAAGAGGGAAGAATATCTGTCAGGAAGACAGCTATTTTTAAACAATATAAAGTTTATCCAATATCTAGCAAATATATAGATAAATAAGCATTTAAATTGTAACAATTACAAAGGCTACAGTATAAGCATTCTTTTTGGCTGTGTATTGATTGAAATGAAATCAGAAACAGCAGTGCGTTGTGATAAGTAATGGAGAGAAGACTCAATTGCATAATAGTTGCTGTTACTGCTTTTCAGTTTATTTTGCTGAATTTGTTGGAAGCAAGTTTTAAAACCAAAAAGAAACAAAAAATACTTACATAGGAAATAGAAAAATGTAAATCTGCTGCTTATAGGTGAAGAGACCTTGTATTAGTATCTGTTTTTCAAGTGTTAATGCCATTCAGTCCTAAAATTTCCACTGAGTTTACAGATTAACTTTGCCCACCACTTTATTCACCTTTACCAAAACAGTTGATTTGCAAGCCTTATGCTCTTTTCTTCCAGCTTCTGCTCCGTGTTCTTTCATACCCTTGATACAGTGGCTTGAATCATCAGCATTTTCTAAAAATGCATGCTAGAAAAGCTGATTAATTTAATTAGTTTTGAGCTTAATTAAAATGTGTCCAAATAGATTTTTTTTTTTTTAGTTCCTTGGTTTCTGTCTTATTTAAAGTTATACTAAGTCTATTGATTTTAAACTGAATCAATGTAAACCTTATTTTTAAATGTTCTTTCAGCTTTTTTGACTGTTTTAGCTAAAAATAGTGTTCATGTGTTTTTCGTCAACAGTGAAAGTTTAGACATAGGCAGGCCTTCAGCTGAGTGCCCATTTTTCTTCTTTATTCCTTAGTTCTTCCTAAAGCAAAAAACAGAAAGTCCAGGAAATAAGTTGTTCATTGGAGAAATGTCAACTAATCATAGCTAACTTCTTCACCTTTACAGATTTTATTGGTTTCAATGATTTTATTGGGCAGGTAACTTATTTTAACACAAAAGATATTTTTGAAGGCAAGATTAACGTATGTTGTACATCATCATTTTTGGTGGCATCTGCTTCTGTACAGCTTCTGTTAAAATGAAATTCTTTAGGGAAGAGGAAGCCCAGGGAGATCTTACCCAAGTGTTTAAATAGCATGAGGGTGTATAGGAGGTGGAGCCTTCTCAAATGTGCCCACTGACAGGACAAGAGGCAGCAGGTGCAAACTGAAACAAGGAGGCTCAATCTGAACATCGGAAAACACTTTTACACTATGAGGTTGACTAAGCACTGGCACAAGTTGCCCAGGGGAGTTGTGGAGTCTCCATCCTCAGTGATATTCAAAAGCAGTCTGGACAGTGCTGGGCAGCTGGCTGCAGGTGGCCCTGCTTGATGAGGAGAGTTGGACAAGATGACCTCAAGAGGCCCCTTCCAATCTCATCCTTTTCTGGAATTCTTTGATAAATATAATGTAATTTGTTTGTTGGTTTTGGCTTTTGGGGTTTGTTTTCTTGTCAAGAACTATGATTTTTCCAGCATTTTTTTTTTGAGTTTACAGGTCTTTAAAAGAACCTAAGGTTCAGTTTCTATACTTCTTTTGGACTGAAACAATGAGGGTGAGATGTGGTTTAAAAATGGACATGTGTGGCGGTTGGCTCACAGTCTGTGAGTTTACCTTTATGTAATGTATGAACATGTTCATTGCAAGTTTTGCTTTTGTTGTCCCTTAAGAAACCAGGTGCAGTATTTCTTCTTAGAGCAGAATGTGGCTTGTGTTTGGCAATAATTGATTTAAACTAAATGTTGAACTTAGAGAAGCCATGGAATAGATATGCCCAATTTTTGCCCTTTTTGAATTGACTGCTAATTTTTGGCATGAAATTTAAATTCATGAATTAAATCTTTGATTGAAAATTTTGCAGAACTGTTTTGTTTGAGCAGCATGCAACTATTTTAATCACCTGGATTGCACTATTTTATATTTAGACTTCTAATAAATGAAATTAGCTGACTGTTGTGTTTTAACAGTGAAGGTTTATGCTGTTAAGTGCTTCCACTTGCATGTTTTAGTGAAGTTTATAAACAGTTACGAAGAAGTCTTCTTATACTGAACATTTTTTTTTTTTTACACATTTGAAAGTTGCTGGACTCCTTTACATTTATTGCATTTGCTTTTGAAAAAAAAACAAGAGCCAGCCAGCTCCTTAGGGCTTTCTAAATAGAGGCAGCTGAAATCCTTCATAAATATATAACCCGTTTCACATACTCAGACACATCTAACTCCAAATACAGGAAGAGATCAATCAACAACTAACTTCAGAGTCATCCTGCAGAATTGCCAAGTCCCTGTTATGAGCAGTGGTGTGGCTTCTGGTCTGCATGAGGGAGGATCTCTAGCATTCTCTTGCTGGTTTTCCCGAAGGGTAGTAAGTAGTTTAAAAAGGCCACCCTTGTTACTCAAAATGTTTTTATATCAGAGCAGTAAACATTCTAGTCCTTTCATTTGTTTCTAAAAGCAGTAACTAAACAGATTAACAAAAAAAAAAGTAAATGATGCGCTTAAACTTTGCCTTACAGTGGTATTCAAAACTCAGAAAAAGGTCTTGCTGATGACACGTTGAGCACAACTTAGATTAGATGAAGAACTGGCACTGAATACACTAATAAAAAGTCAGGACCTGTATTGGCTTGTTGCGGTCATATTACATTCCATTGCACTAAGTTTCAGAAGATGATTCTTAAGAGGCAGGAGTGGCATTTCTGAGATGACAAATAGAAGCATCTTTCACCAAAGATGAGGAACAAGAAATAATCTGAGGGATGTGTGGCTAAAAGGTCAGGAGACATTAATTCATCCTATAGACTACATTAAAAAAATAGTTATGCAATGACTTTTTTTCATTTAAAAAATAATCTGAAAGACTGTCAAATGAGTGTATCGATGTTGAAATTTCTTTAGAAGTTTACAAATTTTTAAAAATGAAGTTTAAAAATTTATGAGCATGTATTTTTCAAAACAATGTTTCTTCTGTTTCAGCACTTTTTGTTTAAAGAAGCCAAAACTTAACCTCAAATCTTTTAAAGACATCCTTTGAAGGACTACACATTAAGCCTGAGTATATTGATCGATCTGGAATGCAGTTTTTGCATAATTTTGATGGGTTTTGGTTTTTTTCTTCTTTCAATTTAACCAAATATAAGCAAAAATATCAGTTGTTTCTTGCAGTCCATTAACTCTGTAAACCATTTGAATTTCATTTGTGGACAATTTGGTCCATTCCTGTTACTGCAGAGCTTTGGTGCTCTTATATTGAAGGCTTAACGGTTAACGCTTATGATTTTCAATTCATTGGCTTTCTTCAGTAATTTTTTTATTTAATTACAGTTTAATGAGAGCAGGCAGAGTAACTTCAACATTGTTTTAGATAAGGGTAACAGTAGGAGAGGAGTATCCTGTTGCTGATGGTCCACATACTGCTTAAAAGAGATACTTTCCTTCCTAAAGGGCCCAGTGGTTCCTCATGTAAGAAATAAAAATTGCTGAAAGAGCTTTTGAAAATAGCTTTTAAATTGCTATGCAATTTGAAGTAACCAAACCAGAGGATAAATTTAACAAGAGCACCTTTGCTGCCAGTTTGTTCTTGTATAAACATTCATATTGTAAATAGTCATATATTTAAGTAACAACTTTATTTAGACCTTGTGGTTTGTGAACCTGTTCATCATTAAAAATGCCAGTATTAGAGCACGTGACATAGCAGTGGCCTTTTCATACCACAGAAGCTAAAAGAAACTAAATTAACCTAGTAATCTGGATAAATGTTGAAATTAGGAGGGAAAATGAGTGTATTCATTGGGACTTCACTGGGTTCTATGAAAATGGCAAGAATTTATATCTAGATCAACCACTGAATTGTAGTTGCTTTTAATCTGTAGATTGTCTGCAACAGAATTTAGGAAAAATACTCCTTGTAATGGTAATTGCCTAAAATAACAGTGGCATTAAGACAAAAAAAAAAATTGGGTACTTGAAACTAAGAGCATTTTTCTTACTCTGATAGCTTCTGTTCTTCCTAAGTGGAATAGCTTGGAAAACCAGCTATTTAACATTTTTGATAACAAGATGGTCATCCCTTGTGGTGTTTTGTGGTTTCTCCTAGAGACTTCAGTTATCTCCCTTTATTTATGTTCTTCTACTTCTTGTTACAAAGGAGAAATGAGCCCTCTGGACTTGTCACTTAGGTCTATATGGATAAAATTAACAACTCCACAATGCATTTTTGGACTGTTGTTGTTAATATTACTTACCTTATTAGAACAATCCTGCAAGGCTTTGGACAGTATCCATCAGTATTCTTCTGAACAAACTAAGTAGGCCTTGGGAAGAGAGAAGCTGAAAGACATTTCCATTCAACAGTTGTATACTTGAAGGGTAAGGGAGTATGGGCACAGGCTGTTCTGTGCCAGCTGGCCTTAGTGCCAGTAGACAGTCCTGGCATGTTTAATTTACTATTATAGGCAGTCTTTGTCTTATACACCATCCCGTACAGAAACTCTGCAAATCTGGGCACCTTTCCATGCTGAAGGCATATATATGAGGGGTTATATATCATTTGTCTATTAGATTACTTGCAGGTTTCTCCACTTAGTGCTGGGTTCTGCTGGAAGAGTAACTTTCATAGCTGTGATTACGCTGTATTTACTCAGAGCAAGGGCCACCAGATGATGCTGGGAAATACATTGGTGGGCCATGCTTTTTCATAATTGTCTAGACAGGATGTTTTGCGAATGTAGCCCACTCCTCTGAATGCAGTGTTGTGTTAGTATTTTGGAATTGCTGTGCAGCAATAATATGGTTATTCACATCTCTTAAAACATTAACTTAATAACACTGATGTTAAAAGGTGATAAAAATTTCATGAAAATCATGTGTGAATTAAAAGGGACCCCTTGTACTGAAAGGGAAGTGAATGCAACTGAATGCCTTGCCTGTACCAAGAAATCAGAAGTTTGGGGTGTGAGTCCAGCTGACTGCCAAGGAATACCACCTGTTCACCATTTCATTATTTGGTGCTCTTGGCACTGATGATGGACACTTGCTGGCTTTGCAGTGGGGAAACACTATTCCAAGGCTGTTGCTTTAGGTACACCTTTGTAAACTTTTCAGATTATGTCAAAAGGTGATAATAGGGAAGGAAAAAAAAAAAAAGAAAAAGGGACTGTTGGTATCATACTTTGGGCTTTATTGGCCAGAAGTACAAGACTTTGCATTGGCAGAAAATAATGCTTTTGCAAGTTTAACTTCTCAGATGTAAAATGTCTGAGAAGAGCTTCCAACCCTCTCCCCAGTCAGAGTGGTGGTTAACCTGGTCACAAGTTACCCAAATACACACTCTAATTCTTTAAATGGCTGCTTGGTGAGTTTTTATATGGGAGCATAATTGATGATGTCAGTTTTAATAAATAATTCAGTAGTTCTTTCTCTTTGATTGTATAGCAGGATTTGTGGATAATAGAAGTCTGAGGACTAAGTGTGACTGATGAGAATGGATGGCACTTTGCTATCAATCTTGTCACTTTTTATCACATGTAAAAATTGAATTTGAGCTGTTGACCATCCCACAACATATTTGTTCTCTCACAGTGTATGGACTAAAAACATGCTCAGAAGGCAAATATTAAATGTTGTGTGCCTGAAATAACTAGTGCTAGTTACATAGCTCCAGTGTTAGTGTTAATGATTTTCTTTATTTATTTACTACATGGAGTGCGTGAGACTCTCTTGTTTATTCCTAAGCTCACTGAGTTTAATTTCTTTGTAGTTTGACTTTAAAAGAATTTGCATTATATTAATGATTGCAAAGTCAAACTGTATTTAATCATTTCATGCAGTGAGAAAGTGCTTATCTGACTTTGATAATTGTGATGAATCCTTTGTAGCAAAATGCCATGATAAATAAATTAAGATATTATAATAATATTTACTCTTCTCTCTGTCTTTGCTTGACATAAGCATAACTATCTTTGGCTAACTTTGGCTGCCTAACTAACTGGTTGGTTTGGTTCTGTCTTTCTTTTTTGCCTCAGTTGTAGTTCATGATTCATCAGCTTAGAATCTTCCATTCTCTAGTCATCTTCATTCTTAATAGGAATTCTGATTGATTGTATTTGGTTCCTAACATACTTTTCTGTATGGCGATGTCCAGTAATCAAAATATCATTGAATTTTTTTTTTTTGATGTGTGCAGGGAGACTAATAAACCATTTCTGTCCACCATATTTTTTATTTGGTTTTCCTTGGAGATTTTTGTTTCTCTTTGTAAGTTTTGTTTCAGGGTTCCCTGAGCAGTTGAATATGGTTGGAGCATAGTAAATATTTTCTCTGCCTTACCAACCCTTCCCTAAATTAAAACAGATCAGTCAATAATAATGTAATGTAATTGCAAGTCAAACAAACTTTTTCTCCTTTGAGAGAGAATATATTATTACTGCTTTGGGGAACTGATTTGATCGGGGAGTATAGTAGAAGCTTAACATGCTTTTAGGTATTTTCCCATAAAATAACAGAGAAGCTCTGCATGAATACATGGAGTGTTAAGCTTCACTTCTTACACATCCCAAAGGTTTGCACATGGATTGATTCCCCCCCCCCCGCTTCCTTTCTTCTCACATGACTTCTGTTCAGGAATCAATGCTATTCAGTCCAAGAGTTCTCCCTCTCAAAATAAATTTGAGCTCTTCCCTACTCCAGTTTTTTTCACTGTGTACTCTTGTCAGTAGCCCAGGGAATAGTGTTAAGAACACTCCAGAGCTTACAGCTCTGCACTCTGAGCCTGAAGTTTCTGCCTAACTCATAAATCTTGCTTCCTGATCTCTCCCAGCTCTTCCTCTATTGTCAATACTCTTAGGACCCATGGGGACTAGGTGCCCCTGAATTCTAATACACAGATGCCAAGTCAGGTCTGCTGTCTTGGTGCTTAGAAGTCTGGAAGTATGATCTTCTCTGACGTAATTAAACTACCTGTGGTTTGATAGTTAACACCCTGTCCCTTTTCCTTCCCACTGGAGGACATTATTTCTCCTGAGCATCTCCCAAGCATCAGTAATAGGGAATAATATGATGGTGTCAATTGCTCTGTGCTATCCCTCATGTTGATGTATGTCTCTGCTTTTGTGTGTTTCTTTTTAGGGTGGTTTGGTTTTCTTTGTTTTTTGTTTGTTTGTTTGTTTGTTTGTTTCTTTGTTTGGTTTTTGGGTTTTGTTTTTTGGATGTTTCGTGATTATTTGTTTTTTTTCCATTTGGCCAAACGATCTTCAAAGGAGAATTTTCTTCATCTCTGGCATCTATAAGCTGCCTGCAGATGCTGCACATGTTACATATCATACATTAACTGAGTAATCTTCATTTGCCAAGTTGGTTTTAAATGACTGTCTAAGGCCATAACGTGCTCCAGAAATTATTCCTGTTCACAACTTTAGATGTGTTGTGCCTGTGTGTGTTCCAGTAGAGGCCAGAAGGTTAGTGCATAGGTAGTACATACCTTTTTGTAGTCTGAGTGAATGAATGGCTTGACGACCTCCCTTTGGGATGCAGAGTACTTGGGATATTGTGAAACCCTTGTTAAAGCCAAAACACCCTTGATTTTAGGATTAGGGTTTAGATTTTATTAAAGAGAAATCTGTGGAGTTGAACTTCACCTTTTGATGGGGGACAGCACGGGGAGGTATTTTGGTAGGTAATTGAAGGTGTGTTAAAATTATTCAGAGCACTAGTACAGATGAACAGACAATATTGTTGATTGCTATGTGATGAACCTTTTTCGACTGAAATGAAATGCCAACCGTGTGCTGTTTGCATCAATGGATAAGGAACTCTGCCCTGTTTAAAACAACCCCCCAACTGCCTGCATTCATTCAGCTTTGTCTACAACCCCGAATTACAATTTATATCCTCTACAGATGAATATATTGGATAGATGTAGTCATTATACATTTAAAATAAATTAATTTCTTATATGACTGTCTGGAGGCTAGAAGCCTTTCATCAGGTGTATACCTCAATACTGTATTATTTTACATGATGTATTGCTTCATTCACAAAACAGCATTTGTAATATTTGCAGGCATCCTAGCATAATATTGGGTTTCTAGAAATAGCTAAATAGCAAATAAGATTATGTTTTTGTATGTCAGTCATATGTACTCTGTGCCATTCTCTGGAAGGATAAGGGAGTACTACTCTGTGGCTTAAACTGGCTTAGCTTCTGAACTCTATTTTAAACCTTCATAGAAGTAAGCTTGTATGCTGTAATATATGCTCATTTCTGTAATGCTAAGCTTACGTTTATTAAAGCTCCAGCTTCCAATAAATATCCCTGTTTTTGAAAGCATCTCTTCTAACTACTCCTTCTTCTTGCCTTTATGATGAACTGAAATATAGGTTTTATGTTATTTTTGTGTACTTTTTTAATCTGGTTTTGAATGGCAAAAGATTATACAATCAGAGTGTTGTTTCTGAGAGGAAGCTCAGTGGCTAATTTCAACCAATTTGACAGGAAAGTAGGAGTTTAAAAAATGCTAAATTCCTACAATAAGCCTACACACCATATGGCCCAGAGCCCACTTGTAATCCTTGCAGCTATTCCTTTCGTGTGCCAGTGGCCAGGGGGCAACATGTTCCCTTTCATCACATATTCAACAGATCGTCTGGAAAACAAGAGAGCCAATTTCTTCCAACAGTTTCTCTAGTGAATAAGCTCAGAAGCAACACAAAGGGTCAGAACACGCTTCTCCTCTTCCTTTAGATAGGCAGAAGTTCCTATTTAGGGATGCTTTTAATACTAAGAGGGAACTGAGTTTTGGAAGTACCTCCAAAATTGAGGGTTCTGCTGTTTTGGAAAGAGCTAGAGCACACAATTTTCACAGTACCTTCTCTCTCTGTGTCTCAGGCTGCCAAATACCAGGTGTTGTGGGAGGACAGTGAGCTGACTGATGTTCTTTTGGTGTTACGAAGTTTCTTTGAACTTCAGCCTTCAGAGATATAAAAGTGCTGTTGTTATGCAGGCAATAATTTAAAGAAAATGTGTGCTTTTGTGGGGGGCTGTAGTCTCTGGGCTGGTTTCTGGTAAAGCAGTTGACTGTCAGTGAAGTGCCTGATTGAGGCAAGATTCATGATTTCTTTGGTCAACAAGGATGGGAAGATATTAGTTCCTGCAGAGCTGTGTTCACTCTCTAAGTTCTTTAACTGGTTTTATAAGAAGACTGTGTAAAATCTTTCTAGATTGACAGGTAAGTGACATCCCTTTTGGTATGCTGTAGCCAAGGAGATAAAAGTACCCCCCACCACAATTTTCATACTTCCCAAAAACCTCAACTGGAAGTAATAGCATACTCTTCTTATGTTTGAGGATATGTGCAAACCTACATTTATTGGTAGTTTAGGTGTCAGGTATATGGAATGAATATTCACCTTCTAAGTCATACAGCTGTATAACTTTAGCATAGACTACATTTAAAAGTAGAACAGAGGATCAAAACAAAATTGTATTGTGTTGTGGTTGGTGCATTCTGGAGAAGGAAGAAGATCCAGTGAGGTGCTTATTAAGGAAATTATAATTTCATATTATTCTTCCTATTTAGTCTCTCTGTTGTGACAGGGACAGTTTTACTGGAGTTAAACTTAGGAGTTCCTCAATTCAGGTTTTCTTACTTTTTGTCTGTGTAGAGGTGTGAATTTTTATGGTCTTGCTCAGGTGACGTACTTTTAGGGAAGTGTTCTTGTGAAATGCAACTTAGTTTGCCTACATACGCCTGTCTGCCCTGTCAGCTGCTTCTTTCTTCTCAGTACTGTCCCCTCAGTGGCTGAATTTCAGCCAAGGTTGACAGAAGAAAAGATGTTTCAGAGACATTAAATTCATATGAAGTTCCTGAAAATCAGATGACTAATAAAGAAGATACTTTTGTCCTGTGGGAATATTAACATGCAAATACAACATATATTAGACATTAGAGAATCCCCGTGGGAACTCAGCCCTGAGGCACAAACCCATAATAAGTTGTTACTTACTGGCATTGTCTTGTGTGTTGGCTATTTTTACCGGTTGATGTCCAGTTTGGGTTGTTTTGTAACAACAGGGGTGAAAAATGAGGAAAATAGGATTGTCTCTAAAACTAAAAAAACGGTTTCATTTCTGTTTCTTTTCAAATTGTAGCAAGTTTTGACAATGTTGTTACTGTTCTTTAAAGAAATAACTTTGGCTAAATCTGCCTTTTCTTTTAAAAGACAGTATGATAAGGATTAGATGTCCTTGATTAAACATAGGTTGCAGTCTAAAGAAAACCGAAAACCACAAAAAAAAAAAAAAAAGGCACAATTTAGGCAGTCTGGTTCTTTCCTAGAACATCTAAATCACACATATGTGTATGATTATCAGGTGCAGGTGTCCTGCAGGCTTCTGATGATTTCATTCTAGAATGAACATTAGATGGATAGGGGATGTCAATAAAATAGATAGCAACATAGAGGGAATAATTGATGTTACAGTGCTAAAGCAAGTCAGGAGCAGTGAAATAGATTTCATTTCATGTCTTTATCTGGGACTGTAGCACTGGATATCTAGGTAGAATTGGGATCAGCCTCCAGTTTCTCTTGGATTGCAAGCCACTACAGGAATTACTTTTCCATTAGTCCTAGGAGGGGAGTTTGTCTCAACCTACCTTTTATGCTAGATATAGTTACTGATTCCTTAGAGTTGCAGTGTGTATTTCATTGGCCACCCTTTGCCCTTATTTCTCCCCCACATCCTCCCTGCATTTGTGCTCTCTGTTGTTCTGAAACAACGTGGGGTGTCCTTCTGTCCTCTGCAATTTCTCAGATATTTTGCAAAGGAACTGTGCTGGGTCAGGTGTTACACCTTAATCGGTTAAGGAGCTGATTACTATTAGAGCTAATGGCAGATATTTTTGCTGATAATGCTGAAATCCAAAGACTAAATGCAGCTCAGTGTAAATAGATATGACTTTGCTTTTTAATATAATGTAAACAGAAAAGAAGCAGCACTCTTTGAAACGCAAATGATTTCAGCATTAGGGTGTATTAGTGTAATGATGAAGTAATTTCTGCCGACTTCTGAGAAGGTCAAGTAGTTTGTAGTTTTTTGAAGACCTGTGGTTTTTGTGCATAAATATGGCTCAAACTGAGACTCAGCTTCTGTAAAATAAATTTAAAACAAAAATACTGACTTATATTGAAACATCCTTGCATTGATCAAAATGATGTGACGTGTTTTTAAGCTGTCCTTCATTGCTCTAAAATTTTAAATTTTTTTGTTATTCCCAAACCCCTAAAATAAATGAAGGCATCTTGTATTAAATAGCTGTATTTTAGCAGGAATTAGCATAAAAATGCTTGAGACCGAAAGTTTATAATGCCTTTTATCCTTTTTATGCTTATCTGTTTTAAGTAGCTTCAGTGCTCTGTGAAGACAAAGGCACTGGTGTACATGCCACTGATAATAGACAGTGTGACCGTATCATGTATGCTTCTTTAATAATGTCTGACATTATCAGATTGATTAACTCAGCAGGGGGCTTTAATCAGATTTAACTACTGTTGGCAGCTGTACACTGGCAGAATAGCAATACATCAGGGAGTCATATTGAACTTCTTTTATAAGCTGTATTAATCTTGAAACTAAAAAATATAGCATAAAAATTATCATTATTTCTAGTTCTAATGCAAGGAGAATTGAAACCTGCATGTTACTCACACAATCTCAGGTCTCACTTGGATTGTGCTTTCCCTGATTTTCTGTTTTCATCAGTTCCAAATACTGATGATCTGCAGATTCTCCCTTGGTAGTTAAGGGTAATGTATCTTAAATATAGATAGTTCTTTTATGATTCAAAGACCAATAAGTCATTTGGGACTCAATGACTTAAGCAGAAAAAAATAATAAAAATATTTTGTAGCTACAGATTTAAGCATATGTATATGTGACAAAGTAATAATAGTTGGGTTTTCTGCTTTGTCCTTTTCAAATCAAATGCCATATTATGACACATTGCTTTAGTTTCATCTGATGTAGAATATTCACAGTACTAATAAATAAAATGCAGGCTTCAAAGATGTTAATGTAACATTCATTCATAGATCAATAGGTCAGAGAGGACAACTGTGATCATCAAGTGTGACTTTCTGCCTATTGCATGACATTAAGACTTTCTGAGTTCATTCTTGTTTGAACTTTAGCGTGTCTTCTTGAAAAGACTGACTGTTGGTTGAAACAAACTAATGAAGGGGACAAGTACAGTCCTTGATTATTTGTCTCAGGTATCCTTAGGTAAACTGCAGTCTGGAATAGTTTAACTTTCAGATACTACATTTCATTCTATCTTCCAGTTAAAATACAGTAGAAGAATGCTACTACAATTAATTTAAAGGTTGGGGGGGGGCTGTTTTAGGCTTTTAAAGTGTAGGTAAACACTGATCCTGCTGTTGCTACTTTGTGTTTTTCATTTACTTTCCTTGTTTTGCGTTTCTCCATGAACTGCCTATTTAAAAGAAAAATAATTCAATTTCTTAGAGTGTTCCTGTTCTAAAGTAAGCTTTTTGGGGTTTGAATGCTATTATCTAGGGTTCTTATGTTCAGCTGGGTTTTGTGGCACATTATTGAGTCTTCCTTCCCAAATCAAATTCTGAAAGTACTGGCTCTATTTTTGTGTATTGTATGTAAGACTTCGTGTTTCTTCATATTCCAAACTCTGCTATTTGTTTATACTTATCGGGAAATTCAGGTTGTTTTACCTAGGCAATGCAGAGTTTTCCATTTCTCCCATCTCTATTGAAACTGTAATTGTGATCACTGATGATTTAGTTTACTTCAGGTCATGAATATAAATGTGAAACTGCAGAACTCCAAGACTTGATCTTACAGGGTGCTCTTAGACTGTTTCAACCCCTCCTTTTTCAGAAAGCCCTGCCATTTTGTTTTCTGCGTTTCTTACATTGCAAGTAAAACAGAGGAGTTGCAAATGCAAAAGCAAAATTAACTTTTCTTTTTCCTCTTCTCATGACATCTTCCAAATT
Source organism: Pyrocephalus nanus (assembly GCA_038380795.1). Classification (NCBI taxonomy): domain Eukaryota; kingdom Metazoa; phylum Chordata; class Aves; order Passeriformes; family Tyrannidae; genus Pyrocephalus; species Pyrocephalus nanus. Next base: position 33,737,108 of record CM076266.1, on the reverse strand, counting down.
GTGAGTCTTAGGTGACTGACGTCTCATAATGGATACAGTAGACTGAGCCTTGCTTAAAGAATCATTTTTTCATCATAACAATTTTTTGAAATTTTGTGGAAAGTTATTTACAAATAGTCTTTTCCATAGCTAAATACATAATTGGAAGAATAAGTTAGTCTCTAGTTTGTGGAGTCTTTAGTGTCCTGTCTGGTTTTGTTTCTGTCTCAGACTGTAGGTAATAGGTTCTGCATGAGCAAGCTTTACAGAAGGAATGATGCAGTTAACTGCAGCTTGGACTAATCCTTATTTACGTTTTGATGATCTAACAAATGTTCAAAATCATGCCTATATCTTCTAGACCATGTTGGAGCAATTTGCTGTAGTGAAAGGTGTCCCTGCCCATGGCAAGTGGGTTGGAACTAGATGATCTTAAAGGTCCCTTCTGACCCAGACCATTCTATTATTCTGTGATCACTGCTGAAACAGAAGAAAATCATTGGTTGGAAGTTAGGTGAGGAAGTTACTAAAAGTGCTCATAAATAATAGAATTTTAATGAAGTGTGCAAATTACTTTCTAGAAATATAGTTTATTTTTTTTCCCCAGAATACCAAACTTCTCACTCCAAATGGTAGTGGTGATTACTGATATTATATTACAACTGCTACAATATTACTACTGGTTTGCTGAGTTCATAATGGGAGCATCTCAGGTGATGACAGCTGTGTGCACTTCATTATATATGACAGAGAATTTTCATTTATAGAGTGTAAACAAGAAAAGAGAAAATATTTTGAATGTATTTGTAATTACATAGGAAAGTGCTGTCGGAGACCTATAAAATAGATGAGCATTGATCACTATAGCAAAGGTGAAAGAGAGTCAGTAATAACATATATTCAAACAATTCAAATTAACATTTGTGCAGTTCAGAAATATTGTGATTTCAGTAAGATGCAGTAAGAACCATCAAAAGTGTTGATAGTTCACTATTTCTGCATACTTGAGGGGGAGGGAGGTGGGAAAGATAGTAAGTTGATGAATATGTCAGGTGCAGAGGAAATGCTTCTGAGAACAAGCGAATGTTTTAGCAGAGTGTTACTAACATTGCAGTAGACATTGGCATCTGGCAGTCATGTAATTCATGACAGTGTATATTTAGGTAGCAATTGCCCAGAAAGGCAGCACATTATAAAAATGTGGGGGGTTTTTTATTTTTATTTTTTTTGTTTGTTTGTTTTTGTGGGTTTTTTTGTTGTGCTTCTGTTACTGTGATTTTTTTTCTTTTTATTTCACATCTATCCTTTGCCAGCTTAGTACCTCTGGGGCTGCCTTGCAGATCATTGAGATGTTTTGAAACTGCTTTTGAATGACATTGTTTTACAATGTCTGCATGTGACAGAAAGTGTTTCATGCCAGTCATATGATAATAAATTTTTACCAGTCTGATGTTCGGGGAGCCCTATAGAGTATGCTTGTAAGTATTTACTGTGAAAGTGTGTTATTTACAATTCTCATTTGTTGTTTCATTTTTTAATTCTCTGCTTTACTTAAGGCCTAATTAAATTGGTTTGTGGATCAAACTGAGTCTCCAGATTAAAAAACAAAACCAAACAAATCAAAACCACAAACAACCTCCCCAAACAAACAAATAACAGTACTGATTCTGACAAGCCCTTTACAGACATATTTTGCATAGTCTTATGTGATTGCTATACCTAAATATGTGTTTCTGGTTTTTTTCACTTGTTCAGGTTAGACTTGAATAACCCTGACTGTTTAGGTTCTCCTCATTAGTATTTGTATGGTATTTCTGCCTTGTCAAAGTTATTCAGTTTAGCAAAGTAAACTAAATTAAAGGGGTTCAAATAATCCAGTGTGTTTTATTGTGGATTCAGCTGTTATTGTAAGGCTGAAGAAAGAACCTATTCTTCGAAAGGACAGAGATTTACTCGCTACTTCATAAAGTATCATATGGGACACAAAGATTGGTTAGTCATGTTCTCTGCTTGTTGATAGATGTTTTACACCATGTCCCCATGGTTATCCCCTGCTCTGGAGAGAGTAAAATAAACTGCTTTACCAAGATAAATTAAAAAAACCCACAAAACACAAAAAGTCCAAGTCAGTAATAAAGCAGTGAATTCTGTTATTGCAAGAAAGAACTTAATGTATGCAGCTCATTAAAATTACTGAAAGATAATGCATTACCTGTACCAATAAGAGATCTTAGGGAACTGCACAGTTAGAGACTTTTTTTCCTTTGCCGCTTAGATTTTTGTAAGGGATTTTTGCCTTCTGTATCAGTATCTGAATAAAAAGTATCTTATGAATTTGAAGCTCCACTTGCCTCTAGCAGCTGAAAGGAACAGGCTGTCCAAAGTATATTGGAGCCTGTGAGGCTGAATGCTAGGATTAGATCTCTTGCTTCTTTAGCAGCCTGCCTGCTGTTGCTTTAAAAGGGGATTTTTAAAGTCTTTCACACAGTTCCCCAGGGTTATCTGGGTTATCCTGAGTTATCTCTTTCCAATGAGTCATTGCTACTACTCATGATAAGCTTTTCTGTGTGGCTTTTTTTTTTTTTTTTTTTTTTGTTTGGTCTTTGGTTTCCTGCTCCCTCTGCCCCCCCACTGGTAGAGTGAGATTCACATTCTTACTGCTAGTTTGGTTTTGGCATATGGCTGAAAAAAAGAATCACAAGGAGAAGAGAAAAAAAATGTTAATTTTCATTCTGCTCCTGTGTGCAGCCAGATAGAATTTTCTTTAGGCTTGGGAATACAGCCTTACTGGTTTACAGTTGGTTATTAAGTTCATAATTGGAAAATTGCATTTTTACCCTAGAAAGAGAGGAAGCTACTTTTGCTGCAAAACATAATTATTTTTCATAAAAACTATTATTGAGTTAGATGACAGAGTGGTTATAAACCATTTTCCACTTGTCACTACTGTTCAGAAGAGTGGGTTTTTACAGCCCTAGTGTCATGGACCATCAAATTTTGTTCTAGGCAATTGAGTTGGGACTCAAAGATAGGACAAATAAAACCTGGGAATGTAATCCCAAATGAAAGATCATACACTTTCAAATAGGATGGAGAGCTCCAATTATTTAGTGTCTTAAAAATGGCAGAACTTTATATCTGATGACAAAGCTTGTAATTGTCAGAGAAGGCAACAGCAATCTCTTGTATAAGATCCAGGGAAAAAAAGTAACTGAATATAAAAGGGCAAAGAATGAGAGCAAACAGCTGTCATCAATAGATGTGTTATAGTGAACTCAGCATGCTGGTAGATGTGTAGAATAGATCATCCTTCCTCTAAAGAAAGTGGCATTTTCACTCCAATATTGAAGCAGATACAGAAACAGATACATTGACAATCTGCTTCTTATGGGAGTAGGTCTTGCATCAAAAGAAAAGGTTTTCCTTTTGCTATGAATTATACCACTAAAATAACTAGAATGTAACAATTTGGGTCAGATCATTGTAGCAGAATTATTAATTTAAATATTCTTTTATTAATACTTTCACTCACATTGAAGTTGCGAAGCAGAGCAATTGATACTGTGTCAACATTGGTCCTGAGATTTAGGTATTGAACAAAAGTGAAAAAAGTTTCTGCTTTCAGAGTGGGAGATTACTTTTAGTTTGGTATTGTGGCAATCTTGAAGCTAGAATGCTAAATTTTATTTGGATTAAAGACGCCGTTAGTTGTTTTGTAGAATACTATTGAAAATCCATTAATGTACGGGAGAGCAAAATTGATTATGTATCTGTTCACATGTTTACTGATCCTTGAGAAAAATGTCACCACAGATTAGAAGAGTTCTGTCATGGGATCTAAAGAAACTCGTATTCTACAAATTTTATTTAAAAAAAACCAGAGAAAATTGCTTGCAGTGTCAGTCAAGGCACACTATATCCATTAACTTTGCAAGAAGGACATTGGAATTATGTTATCATAAAAAGTGCTAAATTATTCACCTCCTGGGAAAATGCATCAAGAATTTGGTGGCATCTTACCTCAACTAAGTAATTCATTCCTCCCTTCAGTGGCTAGGATGCTCGCTTGTATAGCTGACTCTCAAGGAAGGCTAGCTGATCTGCTCTCAGGGCCATGCAGAGCTTTGCGTCTGAAAAACTGCAACTGTGGCAACATAAACAGCTAACAGGGAGAGTGGTGTGGGTAAGATGATTGCAATCACTTAGAGAGATAGGGTGACATTAAGGACTCCTCTTAGTGTGTTTTTATTAACCATCTTGGACTTTCTGAGCATTCTCATAATACTAAAAACTGTGTCCATGCAGCAAGCCATCACCATTTTTATGTAAAATGATGGAACTAAATAAGGATTCAGCAAGAGACAGGCATGAGTGACTGATTGCCAGCCACGCTGACATCAGTTGTTCCAAGTTTATGCCAATAAAGTGCTTTAAGAGAATGAAAACCATAGTAGGACTGAAAACTGAAGTAGGACTTATAAGTAGGACTTAAAACTTAGTAGTACTAAAACTTCAGTAGCGAGTCAAATATATATGGCTTTTGTGTATCCCTTTTTAATTCAAATCTCAGCTGCCTTGCAGCTCTGTGAAGTTCCAGGTGAGAGTTGTAGAATTCTTTGTTGGGATCATATTTTAATCAACCATTTATGTTAAATGAGCATATTCAATCATGGACAATTCTAAGCAGCCTTCTGTATGTAACATAGTTATTATGTAATTTTAATTGCAGCTATTTAACTTTAAAAAATACTGTGCTCAGTTTTTATATGCTGTTATTTAGAATACTGAAAAAAATAAAGATTTAAATAATCATCTGAAAATGTTAATAATTTGATTTTTTATTTTTACACCGAAAGACAGGCTAATAAAACCTGTCTTATTAGTAACCTTAAAAGTAACCTCTTAAAAAGTGTTGTGCTTAAAAAGTATTTCAAATAGTTACAGGTTCTAAAAAATACATTTTAGCCAAATTGAAGTACTTTCAATTAAATATTTTAAGTACCAAAATTGTATTGTTTGAGCCTTTGAATGTTAAGCCCCTTATCAATCGCATCATTACCCTTTTTGTTTTTTTTTTATTCAAGGCATTTGCACTATTAAGGGTTGCCAAGCTGCCTTTTGGGAAAAATTCATGTTTCTTTGATTGAAACAATTTTATTTACAAATCTTAAATAAGCAACTTAACAATGAGGAAAACATTTTCAATAACTGCAAGTTTCTCCCTATTTAATTATTTTTCCACAACATTTTTCTGCTTTGACTTTTTAGGCTATTGTAACAATCCTAAGGATTGTTATTCTTTTCAGTACTGGGAGTTGCCCAGGTCTCTCTGGGTCAGCATGCAACTTTCACTAAGAGATTCATTAAGAGAGCAGGTTGCATCCCCTGATGCATTTTGCCTCTCTTTTCGTTTAAAAACTGCCAGACAGTGTCAGAATAAATTTTTGTGATAGATACACTGTTACTAAGCTTTGAGAGAGGGTGGAGTTGCTTTAGTTTAAAAACTTTGATCCCATTTCAGACAGAGTATTAGTGGACAAAAGGATGTAAATTATCTTGTAAAAATATACTTTTCAAGTTTCATCCTTGGGAGAAGTAACAAAAGCAAGTATTGATTGCTCAGTTAGGCTAGTCAGGGGACTCAGCTTCGAAAATAGATCTTGGAAGAAACAGAAGGCAGGAAAAGCATGGACAAAAGAAAGGAACAGATAGGAATGTTTCCCTTGCAGATGAGGGCTTGTAATTGCATAATAAGTCACAACAGAAACTGACAGCAAGAAGTGGGAGAGAAAAAGCAATGTGTATGGACTGGGATCCTGTTTTCTGAACCTAAAAGTTATTCAATTAGGAAACAATGAAACCTGCAGGGAAGTGGTAAAGTGGGTGTTTCACCGTTACGTGTAGAAGTGTGCATATCCAGTCTTGCTTAAAATACAGACAGAGGGCTCCATATAGTGCTTCAAATGTCCATCTGTTTAACTTCTTTGTGTGTGTGTCTTGAGAGATGAACTATAAATGCACCATTCACAAGGATGAAGCTCTGGGAAAATGTGCTAAGGCTGATAAAGCGTCTGGGAGCCATCACCTAAGGTTGTCTTTCCTTGGAGGATTTTCAGATAGACCTTATGTCTACAGAAGGCATGACAGAAAGGATGAATCGATGCCATAGGCCAGAGCATGCAGTCCCAGCTGCAAGCAAAGATGTTCTATCAGGGCAATAGGAAGCACATAACCTATACTTTTCTCAGAGTATCCTTGGCATCCCAGCATTTTTCTCTGCCTATGACCAGGAGAATGTCAAACCTTGCCTAGATCCTTAAGGTGGCATTCATCCTCCAACAAAAGCCCATGCAGCTCCACCTCTAGTCTGGTTTTTACAAGCTGTGGTTGAGCCAGTGGTTTATATAGTTCTCAAATTGCTCACTTCAAGAAGTTTATCTCTTACATTTATTCCAGCTAAAGAAAGTATGCCTTGCCCACTGGCTCATACAAGATTTTTTTCAATTTTCATCATACCAGGATGTCTTCCTGGGTGTATAAAAATTAACATAGGTATTATAGTAGAAGGTAACAAACTGCTGCATCACTACACAAATCTGTTTGTCTAGTACTGCACCAGTGACTTTAGATGGAAGAAGTTCTTCCTTATTGAATGAACTTCTGACATATGCTAAACATGCTAAAATCAGTTGTTTCAGAAATGAAACATTCAGTTTAATCTTTATGGAAGTCATACTGCTGATGATTCACCTGGATTTCAATGTAACAAACAGTAATGACATGCTAGTTAATGCATTAAACATGCCATTTTTAAAAGCTATTTTCGTGAAATCAGTAATTGGAGTTATTGTATTGAGATACCATTCTTTTTCTTGCTTCGTGTTAAGCTTACTCTCAGGTAGGGGTTTGAGCACCCTTGTAAAGTTGCATTTGTTTTATGACTGTCTTGAATTAAGTTTATTGCAAAAAATAAGATATAGGGAACAAATATAGACATTAAAATTACAGTGCCTGTTTTGCAAAGGATTATTCAAACTCTGAATACAGTTATATGGTGTCAATATGTCAATTACTTTCAAAATGTGGTGCAGCAATTGCATGTTTTGTGCTGCAATCTTTATGTCTGAATTCAACCTATATGTATGTATATTCTCTAAATGAATGGATTGGAAAATGACTGCCTGAGCAAATAGGTGTTGCAGAATAAGTGCTTTTGAGAGAAGGAATCTAACCAAAGGGCTAAAGTCCCTGCTTCCATAGTTAGGTAATTGAATTCTGTCATACTTTGAGACAATATTAACAGCATGGTTATGTATTTATAATAGCACTTAGATTTTATTTGGTAAGAACTGGTGCAGACCAGTGGGAATGTAGTTTTGAATTACCCAGTAGTACTACACGTTACTACAATGTAACAAAGATGGAAAAATATTATATAGGTGTGGGTTGCATGAAAAGCAACTGTGGCCAGCAGGTTGAGAGGGGATGATTCTCCAACTCTATTCTGTTCTTATGAGACTCTGCTTCAAGTACTGTGCATGGGAAGGACATGGAGCTGCTGGAATAGGTCGAGAGGAGGGCCACAAAGATTATCAGAGGGTTGGAACATCTCTCCAATCAGGAAAGTTTGAGAGAGCTGGGGTTGTTTAGCCTAGAGAAGAGAAAACTCTGGGGAGATTTTGTTGTGACCTTTCAGTACTTAAAGGAGTAATAGCTTTAAATTAAAAAAGAGTAGATTCAGACTACATATAAGGAAGAAAGTTTTATGATCAGGATAGTAAAAACTGGAGAAGGTTTTCCTTAGAGGTGGTAGATGCCACATCCCTGAATGACTGGACAGAGTTGGACAAACCCTGTGTCATGGAAATTCATACCTGGCCCATGCCAACTGAGGGGAGAGGCGAGGGCACAAAGCTCACAGTTACAAGGGTAAATATTTAGTCATGCACATGAAGTGTCCCAGCCAAACTGGGATACCTCAAATGTGGTTCAGTACGATTTGAGTAATCACTATCACTCTCACTACTGATTACTAATCATAGTAACACTTTGTAAAGCAACTCTATTTCTGCAGCATTCCTGCTATTTGTCTGTTGATTCAGATGTCCCTGGAGTTAGTCCTTCTAGAGTTACTTATCTGTGACACCAGATGATGCTGGGAGGATGTCAGAGATCTGTTAGAGGGGCTAGAGGAGGGGGTGTTATCTTGGTTGTCCAGGGTTATCCTTTATCTTTCATGGGCAGCTCTAAGCTTCCAAGAAGCAAAGTCCTTATTTACAGGGCCAGGCTGTTCTTTAGTTTATTTCACTTTAGCATGAACAATAACAAAGTCTTCAGTAAAATTCCACTACTTCATTACATGACAGTGTATAATATGAAGTATTACATATATTAACAAGTTAATACACTTTCACACCATAAAGACTGGTTGATACGGTGATATCAGCCTGAATTTCAGCCTGTGAAATTGATTGCGATTTCTACCTGGAGAAGGGAGAGCTCCAGGGAGACCTTACAGTGTCCTTTCAGTACCTAAAGGAGACCTAAAAGAAAGTTGGAGGGGGACTTTTTGCAATGGCATGTAGTGATAGGACAAGGGGGAAGGGCCTGAAGCTGTAGGAGGATATTTTTATTTTAGATATTAGGAAGAAATTGTTTACTGTGAGGGTGGTGAGGCACTGGAACAGGTTGCCCAAAGTTGTGGACTCCCTATCCCTGGAGGTGTTCAAGGGGTTTTGTCCAACCTGGTCTGATGGAAGGTACCCCTGTCCGTGGCAGGGGAGTTGGAACTAGATGATATTTAAGGTCCCTTCAAACCCAATCCTTTTTATAATTCTGTGATATAATAGTTAAGGAAAGGAATTTTCGTAACACTTATGTGAAGTAGTTCTCCTTTCTTAGCTGAAAGAAGATTCTGTGCACAAGAGAGTTCTGAGTGCAGTGGTGGCTTTTATCACCCCTTCTTACAGAGCCTACGGCTTTCATAACACCAAACTGAAACATGGAAATAGTTGCTCTATATGAAGGGCAGCAAGCAGAGGAGTAACACAAACCAGGAAAGCCTCCAGATGTGGACCTAACCTGCTGTTGTAGTTGTCTGTGCTCTCTCCCTCATTCCCACATGAAACTCTCTAGCTCTTTGGAAGGGCTATTTGGATAGTTATCTCTCTGATGAATTTGTTGCAATTTTTTGGGTTATGGCATCTCTCAAGATTATTAAGCAGGCTTTTCTAACTTCACCTGTAATTCACAAGCAGAGTTGGAGTTGGATTGGATTAGAAATATAAAAGAGATGGCTCACTTGATAAATCATGTGTTCCCTCTGTTTCAATATGACACCATTTGCTACTCCAGGCTGCTGGATTTTGGCTTAACTAATCCATGAAGATTTTACTTTTTCTAATACCAGTCACAAATGTCAGATAATCCACCAGATTTTAACTCTGACTGGAATCACTCCTCAAGCAGTAAACAAAAATAACAAACAAAAATTTATTTCACATGAAGTGTTGTATGTTTACATAATTTCTCAGTACAGGCAACTCCAGTATAGCTATTTCTTCTGTAGTGATACATAAGCATCTTTCTGCAGTATAAATGCTGGTTTGTATCTGTTCTTCAATCCCAAAAATAGTGAATTTATTAAAAATAACTGGATCTTTTACTTTAGGCCTTCAAATACACTTTACAAATTCTGCACTGAAGGTTTCTTGGTTTTATCATTTTCTAATGCAGATGTTTATTTTTCTTCCTCTTAACTTTTTTTTTTTTAGTAAAGTAAGCAAAACTATTGCCCTTGATACACAAGATCTGGCTTGTTTTGGCTGGTTGCAGATTCTGATCGCCTTGTTTGAGAAAAAAGACTTCATACTGAACACAAAGCTGCCCCCACAGCCCATGGTCCCTGTGGTGGAAATTTATCTAAAATGCTTTTGACCTCCAATTTTGCCTGCCTGGTGCAAAAAAAATGCCACGACAGGAGTTTGACACCTCTTGTAGGTCAGAGTAGTTTCCAGACATGTTTTTTGGGCTGGGGAGATATAGAATAAAGAAGGTACTGTTCCAGTCTGTGTGCTGCCACTCTGTTACTCTGAGCAGGTGCATTGGAGAGCCTTTACACTGGGAATGCCATGGGTTCTGTGTGGTATTAAAGTCATTCATCGGAGTAGGGAACCAAGAATAGTAAGTCCTTTCAATGGCCTATTCTGTTGTTAATTTTGTGCATTTGTGCATGTGGACACATGTATGCACACATATCTCAGCATCTTATTTGCTGATTACCTAACCTACATTGCACATAGATAATAAAAACATTAGCTGTAGTTGTTATGTTAACTCTAGCTATTAGCTATAGCTTGTTGCAAACCCTGCTTTGCTGATTCACCTCCACATTAATCTGCTCTGTTGCGAGTTGCAAGCTTATTTTGTTTGGCTTTGTATTACAGAATTGTAGTTGGCAGATTTATAACATCAAACAACCTGACTTCTTATTATTTGTCAGGTATTTGTTCAGTTACCGTCTCTGCACAATCATCTCTGAAGATGCTATTTTTGCAGTAGGTGCCCTTTGTCAAATAAAAATACAGTGATGTGAAGTGGTGTAATTTAAAGATGATGTATTTTTACCAGACCTGTGACCAGTCGTTCATTGTTTCCTCCTAGCAAAGGAGTTAGTGTAGCAAAACCAGGGAGCTTCTCTGTATATATATCTCCTACAGCTACTGAAACAGACTTTCAGACATCTAGAACTTGCTAAATCTCTGATAAGAAAATTCAGTTGATTTAAGGATATGGATTTACAGGGTAGTTTCAAAAATAAGACAGCTAGAGTGGAAATACTTTATGTTCTCTTCTTTTAATCTTTACATGGATATAACTTCAGAATGGAGCTTGTGAATGCTCCTTATCATTTAAAGAGTGTTTTACAAAATCCTCATTTAAAGTACTGTAATATTACTGTTCTATTTAAGAAAGCAATTCTATCCTACATGCCTAGTAGCATGACAGACAGTGGTTTTGAATCTGAAGTGGACATCCTTTGGTTTCTGAAAACAAATCTGCTATAATCGCCCTGCTTTTCTCAGAGAATTCTTAACAGGTGTTGATTTAAAAGAAAATACATTCAACCCATCAAAAGAGTATAACATTTATTGAGATTTTAACTTTAGTTCCTCTGAAATGCCCACTGTATTATGTTACATTTTTATAAATCTGTGTTTGCGGACTTCATACAATTTGGTGGAGTGTTGCAAGGTGGTGGTAAATGTTTTTTGGGCTGGTCCTGTTCCCTCTGTGTTGCTCAGACAGCTCTGGTGGGACTGTGTGTTGCACTGCCTGCTCCTGGGCTCCAGCAGCGCTACAGGGTTTGGCCCCTTCCCCGGCCCAAGGCTGGCAATAGGGAGGGGATGCCCTTCTGCCTGGCAGCAGTCTGCTCCCGGCAGACTGTTCCCTTAAAACCAGCTCTGCTTCACAGAAATGAATTAAAATAGCTCTGAGGGAAGAGATGAGGGACTTATTACGGAGTGCATTAGCTTTCCTTTTCTGTCTTAAGGGTAGGGGTAGCAGTCTAGGCTGCGAGAAACCCTTTTACTGAGACTTAATCTTTAACTTTTGCTTTTAGTTACAGCTGACATTGAAAGCCAAGAGGCTGAGGGGGAAAAACAGCCTTGAAAAGGACGCTGCATCCCTCAGGCCCATGGAACTGTGCACATCTTGTCTGACCCGCATCTGGGGAGATGATGGCAGCTTCCTGCTGCCTCTAGACTCTGACAAATGAGTTCTGGCAGATAGTAGTGCAACAGCTTAAGGTGTTAGCATCCCCAGATGCTTCTGATCTCTCTGCTGGCACTTACTACCTGAGAGAGGGCTGCCTTTTGATTAAAATGATTTTTTCACTATGATGCTCTGCTGTAAAATACAGGGGTCAGTATATAGACATATGCCCTGTTTTCCTGTGGCACGGTGGTCAGAGGGTTGTGGATGAGTTTGTCTCAGACTCTTTCTGCTAAATATACCTAAGCTCATTTGGTAAAGACAGACAGCTCTACCTTCACTAGGAATTTACCTCTGGTATTCTTTTAGAAGCGGGTACTTACTTGGCAACATGTATTTATACAACATTATTTATGTAATTTTCTGGCATTTAGCCATTTTGTATCATTAGTCCAAAGTCCAAACTTTATATTTACAGAAAAAAAAATTAGGGAATATGTGTGCCTTTGCTGTAGTACTGACTTTTCCCAAGAACAGAAAGTACATTCAAGTAAAGAGAATATCTGTATTCCTCAGAGATGACAGAAGTGTTCTGGTTCACAATAAACATGGCAGAAGGTTACTAATCCAAATAGGGGAAAAGAAGTGGATAAATTGCATAGTTTCAGTCATTTCATTTGCTCTGAAAATTTTGCTGTCATACCATGGCATTGATGGATGTTCAAGCATACATTTTCCCCACTTCGCTGCTCCTGATTGGCTGCATCATAGTACGGTTCCTTCATCTGTAATGATAAACAAGCAAACAAATTTGGAAAATTATTAACAAAAGGTTAATATGGTTCAGACAGTCTACTACTGTTTTATGGACAACTGGCTTCCTCATTTTGTCCTGATGGGAAAGTGCATCACCACTCTATTATGTTCAGTTCTTGTTCCCCTGTTTGCTTGGTGGCTGCAGCCAGGCCAATATGTCATCAGACCATCTGCTGTCATAAAGTATTATTAGTTTTGGTTTTTTAAAAAACCTAATTTGAAATTGATTGTTTTAATACATAAGATACTCTTGCTAATAATTTTTCCTGAATACACATACTCTTCTTCGTATGTAAGTGCAACCTTATAGAAGAGAGAAGCTGTTGTGCAGAGTTGACAACAATAAAATACATGAACATTTCAAAGCCTAATTTGAAGAAAGGCAATTTTAAATTAGAGTATTGTATTTAACTTCCTAATGGTTTCCCCCAACACAGACAGGACGAAAGGATAAACTGAAGTGATTAATTTTTCATCTGCAGTGTGCTCTGTTTTTCCGTCAGATAATTGCCAAGAAGGTTCCTGTTGATCACCTTTGCAGCAATGGCACATTAAGGTCTACTGAATTAGCAGATTAAGCAATTTATGTTTATATAAAGAATGCAACTAGATATATAAAATATAATCAACTGATTTTGTGTACTGCTTGTCTCCTTGCTTTCTTAATAATTAGGCAACATTCATGCTTTCAGTGCAAAATGAATAAATAAATTAATAAGATAAACAGTGAAGCCATTATGCAATTACTCATGGTTTGGGTATATTCTCATTTTTTTGCAATACTGTTCACCTACTAGCTGCTGTCTACATCAATATTAACCCTATATAGTCTTCCTTTTGCATCAGCCTCCAGATTTCCATCATGTTTTTCTTATTCATCAGGTAAAGAAATATATCTGGTTTACTGTGTATTTTGAGAAGTTTTCAAGATTTCAATTTGTCTTGGATATAGCTCACATGAAAAAAAGATCATACAAGTGCTACTCATTTTTAACAGATCCATACCAGAGATCATGACCTGAGAGAAGTGAAATGATTGATTTATATTAATAGATGAATTTGTAGGGCCATATGAAGTGGGTTTCATAATCAGAAGTGTGGTCAGAATTGAAAGAGCCTGTTACCCTCTGTCTTCTGGAATTAAATTCATTCAAAGAGATAGGCTGTCATAGCAACATGTGAAATTAGCAGCTGACTCATTTATGGAGGGTTTCACAGAATACCTATTTAAGCTAGGGAAGTCCTTTCTGACAGTTGCTGTGGGTGCTAGAACTTCCCATGGAATTGAGGAGAGACTGGAATAGTGCCCAGATGATAAATTTTTGCTACATCCATGATGAGCATAGAAGCCACTTTTGCCTTATCTGCAGAAGATCTCTTGGTTGCAGAATGGGAAGCATTGGAAAATGTACTTTATATAGTGGCCCTGCTGTGATCTCTTCTATGCACATCCCTTTAAGCCACTGTTGGAAAAAAGATCCTGACCTAGGCTGGCTGCCTGTATGCTCACAGGTGTAGATGAGATTATATTCAATTATGCTCTGCTCACATAAATGCCAAGGGAAGTTCTGAGGATTAATTGGAAAAAAAAGAGCACTTTTGACCATAGTAGTCACTACAACTTGAGAGCCATGTTCGATTTTTGAATGCCTTTGTTTTTTTCCTAGGAAATACTAACTTTGGTGGATGAAATTGAGCTCATAGTTCTCGGATTTTTTTGATTAATATTTTGGGGATGGAAACTTTTACGAGTTTATCCTATGAGGTTTCTGCTGTGGCAAACCTTTATTGTGTTTGTCTTGCTCCGTAGCGTGTAATCTGCCCTTCAGCATGAAACAAGCGGTTCACTTAGGTGGTGTAGTGAAAATAGAAGCTGTTGAAAGTATTGGCTTAAATGGGGGCTAAGCCTTTCCTTTTGTTGGCATGAGTGGGAGTAGAGCAAAATCCTGACAGTGCTCACGAGGTATCCTGTTTAAACCCTAGTACACAGCAAATGCTAAAATTGACCAGGAGGCATTATGTGCATGTGAATGCGGAAGCACGTCTAGGCTGTTTCATACGGCACTTAACCTCAGAGGCTTCTTTCTCTTAGCAGTATTTCTGGAGACATGCAAGCTCCTTTCTTAACCACCTGTGAACAGCCACAGCAACTGAGGCGGGTTTGCATCACCCAAGTGGAATGACCCAGAGCTGTACAAAGCTCTTCATGACTTCTTATGTGAATGGGGCTTCTGTGGTTACCAAGAGAGCCAGCTTCCAGACATTTTGTACGAGAGATATCTTTTTGGGTTTGCTTTTCATTCCTTTTTGAGAAGCAAGCGTGGTTTTACTGCCAAAAGAAAGAATAATCTCGAAAGAAGTTAGCGTAGAAAAAAGAGCCATAAGAGAGAGTAAGTAAAACATAGAAAGTGGCTTACACCTTAAGCTTACTTTGACCATTTGAATTTCTTTTCTCTTATAATGTATTGCCTTGAAAATTTGGAAGTTTTAATGTACTATCTTGGATTAGAAGCACAAAGCATAGTTCGTGAGATCTCAGAGGGCCTCTTGGCAATGTTCATTTCAGATTGATAGCAGTAATAAAATTTAACATCAAGCACACTCACAAGGATTAGTTTAAAATCTGCTGTTATGAAACATCAGAATACAATGAGGTACTTGATAGCCTTCATGAGCTACTGGTAGGGTATGCAAACACTTTCCCTTAACCACAAAAGATAACCATTGAGGAAGTTCAATTACACCACCTCAGTACCAACAACCACTATTATTCAATGCATTCTAGGAAGCCTGACTTTATTTTGGTGATAAATCATCCTTTGTTCTTCCACAGTGTTAACATACACAAAGCATGTACGATGATTTTATATTAATTCATTGTTTGGCTTCACTTTCGTGGTATCTTGTCTGGTTTCTACCATCTATTTTTACTTGTTCTGTTTTTAACTAAGCACAGAATTTGTCTAGGTTTACAGAATCTGTTGCAAACATGAAAAGTAGATGATTTTGCAATTTCTGAAAGTTAAATTGCTTGCTGTGTTGCTTTTTTTTTTTCTTTTTGCCTTCCTTTTCCTCCCTACCTGCACCTTCTCAAAACAAAATCTTTACTGAAATTAGAGTGGGAAACAGTAATCAGAAGAGAAAAAATTTTTTGAGAGTTTGGAATTTTCAGACTTTACCCTGCTATCTGCTTCTCAGTTACATTACATCACATTAGCGACCAGAACAACACCTTCTGCATATACAGTAGGTTTTTATCTCCTCTGCTCTGTGGGGCAACATTTCTTTTTCATATAAGGTACCTTTCCACTTCCCACTTTATATTTAGTCCAGGTGGAATATTGTATTTAATGAACACCAAGATTTTTCAACCAAACACATTTTTCACAATACATCCCCAATTAAATGAATCCTCTGGTAATATGATATTTTCACAGTTAGGGAGGAATATTTACGTGTATGGAGATGGTACAGTTTTGACAGAGAAAAGGCCACCAAACATATGAGAAGTTTGCATGAAGAGAAGGGGTTGCTGTCTCAAGTGAGATATTTCATATAATTTTTTGGTTTTCAGAAGAACCAAACAAGATAATTCAGCAATACCATGGGAAAAATTGTAGACTTGCCATGGTGACAGCATTCTCAACTGCCTTGTATCATCTGTAAAAACTATCAGGACCAAGTGTCAGCAAATAATCATTACCAGAATCTCTCTTAATTCTATCCTGTGATATGCACTGCTTTGGCCAAGACCTTTTTTTTTTTTGACAGCTTCATGTTTTCTTCCTGGCAAGATGCCTTGGCTCATGCCTCCCATGGAATGCAGAGGGCTTCCTTTGCATGGCTGCTTAAGGCACCGAAAGCCAGGCACAAGAACGGATACTTCCAAAGCCATGTTTTCTTCTCCCACATTTACTCTATATTCTGTTTGTGGCTACCTGAACTACTAGTTTTTTTCTTTACTGGTATTTATAACTAGCAGATTATTCCAAGGTGTGTCACCTTGCTAGCAAAGCAGAACCTTTTCCAAGGAAATTCCAAATATTTCCTATTTCTATCTGTTAGGCTCTTCTTCCTCATCAGTTTACTTCCTGTGGTGTTTTTTATTGTGTGTGGTAGCATATTTTCTACTTCCACTGCCAAAATCTCTTTCTGAAGTGGATCTCACTCTCAACAACTGTTACCTTGAGGACTTGTATAGTCCTTACTTCAGCAGGAATATTTCTAAAGGAGAAAAATGGTCATGAAGTTTATAGGTCCTCCACTAGAAAGCTGCACTGACAGGCTTGTCAGGTGGGTAAATTGAAGAGTCAAAAAATCAAAAGAATATGCTCAGTTTTGTGATAATTTTTCATTGCTATGTAAGCCATTCTACTTTGTTGAATGCCTAACACTAGTCTTAAGCAAAGAAACATTTTTATTTAGATATTTTATGTATAATGGTAGTGGAGTTAGCGAATATGATTTTTTTTTATTTAGGCTATAAATCAGGAAAAGAGGGAATGAAAAAGGTCAAATTGATTCTAACAGACACAAAATTATTTGGTGGCACTTCAAATTACTGACACATGTAAACTGTGGTGAATAATGTATAGAAAATATTTATGCAATCTCTGATCTAGTGCAACATCTGTACTATAAATGTGTTCACAATGACAAATGCAATGGGAATACTGCATTAAATACAGATGAGTTTTCTGCAGCTCACTGATACAAGAAAAGCTTTATAGGTCCTGCTATTATTTCATGTTTTTCATAGAAGAGGAGAGAGATTAAGTACTGTATTAAAAGGCATACATAGCTGAAAAAGACTATAATTATGTCTAATTTCATAAGAAAATATTTTCACAAATCCTATATTTCATATTTTATGTTCATCCTAATTAGTTGAATGGAGAAATATTAAATACTAATTTTACCATGTCTGCCAAGATACCTGAAGGGTTATTTTAAAAGATATTATTAATGAGACTGAATACAATGTGTGTAGTTCCTTAATACTATTAAATTCACTCAGGAGACAATCCTAACAAGCAGATGGGAATCCAAAATTTTAGACAAAAACATCCTGTTTAGTTGTGAAATTCACGTGTTTTCTCATGTAAGTTTGCTTGGGAGATAATTTAAATCCAACTGCTTTGTGCACCTATCAGAAAGTGGTATGTTTTTTGTTCATATGCCTTGAACCGTAAGTGAAATTTTATCATGAAAAATTACACATACACTTGATAAATATTTTCAAGGCTAATTTTGTTAGGGCTGCTGGTATGATCACAGTTCATTTTCTGTCATTTCACTTATATCCTTTTGCTTTGTACACAACTATTTTACCCTTATGTCAGCTAGGTAATATTGATTTCTTACTGCACAGTACTTAAAAGCTTTTTTGAAAATTAAATGAGGTTTTACACAGTTGCCAATTTAATTTAGACTATTTTAAAGTGTCTACTACAGTAATAGGAGGTAACTTTTATTTTACTGAAAATATTAATTTGGCTTTATTAAACTTTAGCAGTTCAACCAAAGAGAAGCCTGGAGAATATTGCATTAAATATTAATAGGTTTTTCTATCAGGGTACTGTGGGATTTATTTTGTTTTTAAGAAATATCACATCCATTTAGACTGCTAAGTCATTCTTATGAACTCTGTTATTTTGTGCGCTGTTGAAGCATAAATTCACTGTATTTGTTCTCATTGGCTTATTATATTACATGATTTCACTAATGATTTCTTTTGTACTTTAAATCTAAGGAAGAATGTAGGTATACAAAACAAAAATAACTGTGTCTGAAAACAGGTCTATTAAATAACAATAGTGTTAGTTATCTATTTACTGAAAAATATTTTCAAGGCTTTATAGAAGTTGAAAGATCAGTCATACTTGCTGCACTTTTTGTGCCCCCAAATTGTAATGCTGTAAAATCTCTGAATCATGCTGCAGATAGCTGCCAGTTTCTGCTACCTAAGACAAAGCAGGAAATTATTAATGCTGTTTTTTGTAGCACTGTTAAATCAGCTAAATGGATCCAAGTCTTAGTCTGAAACAAGGTCACCTATGAGTTGTCTCTTAGAGCATCTCAACTGTCATGTGCTTACTGGTTTTGCCCAAATATGTTATTAACTCTCCTGCCCCTGACAGAAACAACAAAAGCATGAGAACAGAAATGATTAATCCACATAGTATTCTTAGACTACTGGATTAAAGTTTTTTGATTAAAATTTTTGCCCTCATTTTTTAATGCTTTAATTGCAAGCAAACCCAGATTTCTTGGTCAGGCAAAATCTGCCCTGATGAAGAAGATAGAAACTTGCAGTGATAATTCCAGAACTGCCAGCTCTGGAGCCCATACCAGCTTCTGTTCCTCCATGATAGTTGTTTGGCAGCAGGCAGCATCAAATCCCTTAAAGTACCTTCTGGGCCACTTCCAGTTTTGGGATACCATCAGGTTTTCTCAGGCAATAGTGCTTTTTCTAATTCTGGATATATTTTTTATGTACTTTTTAAAGTAAAAGTAAATAGGATATTCTTTTGTATAATGTTAGGAAAGCTTTAGCCTGAGGAACAATTATGTGTTAAGATTTAAAACTAACGAGGCATTTTTAATCTGGTTTGATTTGCAAGTTTGTTCCTGATTCCCTCCACTATGACTGTGTTCACTTGCTGTGCCATGTTTTGTGACAGTGTTCTTAGCTGCATCTGCTGATAAAACCACATATTTTGTTCTGGTACATATCTTTGTAGCTAGTGTCAGATCCAATGAGAGCTTTGGAAGTAAGGACACTCGGCCTAAGATTTGGCAAATGAAACCCAGTAGCATCTAATGGAAGAGTTCTGTATGAGTATATAGAAAGCTGGTCTGGAAATGTAGTGCTCATATTTGTGGCTCTGAAGATCATCTAGTCCAACTTCTCTGCTCAAAGCAGGATCAACTAGAGCAGGTTGTGTCCTGTTGGTTGAGTATCTCCAAAGGCGGAGACTCAACAGTGTCTCTCTGCAACCTATTGCAGTGTTTGACCACCCTCATGGTAATAGAAAGTGTTTTCTTGTGTTTTTGTGGTTCCCTGGATCCTCCTTCTTGCCCTTCTTGAAGCTTAGAGATCAGAAGGCAGTTTGCTTTCTTGCAGTCATCAGGAAACTCTTCCAGTTGACCTGACTTTTTAAAGACAACTTCAAGAGTGGCTTTGTAAGTGGCTCCCTCAGCACTCTTCGCTGCATCCTGTCTGGTTTCATGTGCTTGTGTGTGTCCATCGTATGTGTTCCTAACTTGATCATTCTCCACTGAAAAAGTCTCTGTTGCTCCACACTTTCCCCCTGGATGCAGGAGCTTCACATTCCTGAAGGCAGGTGTTACCTGCCTTACCGAGGCAAAAGAAGAAATTGAGTACATTTTCCATATCCTTTGTGACTGGGGCCAATGTCCATGTCAGTAGCAGGCCCACATTTTCCTTTGTCTTCCTTGCCTTTTCTTGCTTATATAGAAGCCCTTTTTGCTTTCCACATACCTCCACCAGGTTCAACTCTTGGTTGCTTTGGCTTTCCATCCCTGTAAGCTTAGAGTGTCTCTGTATTTCTCCTGGATCATCTTGACCCTCCTTCCACCTCCTGTATACTTCATTTTTGTGCTTGAGTTTTAGCACGCTCCATGAAGGCCAGACCTCCTGCTGCCCTTGGCTGTGTGAAGTGCAATAGTCCAGGCTGGAGGTAACAAATGAAAAGATCATTGTAACCATTTCCTTATGCAAAGGTGGAAGTCTGACTGGGAATTCTAATGAAGAAAGTCAAGATTGAAAGAAGAAGGGAATTTGAGATATTGCTGCTGGCAGTGCAGTAGAATATGTTATGAAAATGTTTTAAAATATTTCAAAATAATAGACTACAGGTACAGTAATAACTTAATGTGAACATAACCCTCTAGAAGGTTATAGAGTGTTATATGCAAGATTTAAAAGTGCTTTACAATATTCACTAGCATTTACAACTAGACTTTCAAATTCTTAAATGAAAATAGCTTGAAAATAGCTGAAAATCTTGGTTTTCAGTTGAAAAAACTTCATAATATAACCAGTGCTGATGTGGGTGAATGAGTAAGATTTAATAAACTCATCCTCATGTAAGCGCAGGCTGTCACCTAATCAATTACAGCATACCTGCCTGTGATGCAAAAGAGGATTTAAATGATCAATGATGATTGCCAGCCGTGACTGGAATGCCAGATTAAAAAAAAAGAAAGAGGAAAAAAAAAAAAAGATTAGGACTGAGTGGCCAGGAAATAGGCACAGAATAGTCAATTTTATTTTTTTTTTAAATTAGGTTCAGATCTGTTCTACTTCCTCTGTATGGCAGTCCTCAGTGGATGCCATAGAATTCACATTCTTTACCACAGTACCTGGTAAGTATAAGCATGAACCAGGACCTTAGACAGCAGCACTTCGGAATTTTACAAGTGACTGATTGAGGGAAGGAATATTGTCCAGTTGAAGATAAGAGCTGATAAAATGAGAAATGGTCAAGTGGAAATAGGACATGAAGTGAAGACAAATAATTTGCATTTAATAAGATGGAGGAGCAGATGTTAATAGGGGGAGCTTATAAAGAGGGTTACATGGTGATTCAAAGAGCTTAGGAAACTGATCCTTGCAGGTGCACTCTGAGCAGTTGTGAATGGGGTAAACTGTATTTGCTAAAGAAATGAAAAGGAAAAAGGTCAGAGAAATAAAAGGTGCAATGAAAAAATTTGACATGATCAGACTCTAGATGGGAATACACCTCATGAAGGGTGCGAAAATGCCAGTTATGGGGCAACAAAAGCATTAAGTTATGGTTCAAATGCAAAGAACTAGGATACCCAAATAAAAATATGTCTATAAGTTTGTATAATGATAAGGTGAGGATAGTGCTTCCAAAACTGAAGGAAGGAGGCAGGCCTGATTCCTAGATTTGAGCTGATAGGTGTTTGAAAAGATGGGGCTGTATTCTGATATGGTCAGGAGAATCCAGCACATTTAAAACAGTGGCAGACGTCTGAGTGCTCTTTCAGAAGTGGTAGCTGAGTTTGTTTGGTGTTGGCTTTATCTGGCAAAAATTTGCAAAGAGTGAAAGGAATTAATTAGGAAAAGACTTGCAGAATGTGTCTTCTCTATCTGAAGGGGGCCTTCAGTTCTTGAGTCCAGATGGAGAAGCTACATTTTACATCAGTTCAAAATACCAAAACGGAAAAGGATATGAAAGTATTAATATTTCAGCAGCCAATCAATCATTTTTGACACTGGTGGAGGCTAGAGGTGATGAAAGGCAAAACACAAATCTATACCATAAGAGGGGCAGGAAGATTCCATGCAAGTAAGGCTCATCATTTATCAATTTATCATTGTGGAGGAGAGTATTCTTAGAGACTAGTGGATGTGGAAAGGTAAGTTTCTTTTTATACTACTTAATGAGAAGTGTGTGACATTTATTTTTTAAGAGAAGCAAAGATTAGGAGAGGGAGACTGGGGTGGGCAGATGGAGGAAAGTGTGAAAGGGTAGATATACAATTCATACTCCTCTATCTTCCCCATCTCTGTTATCTCAAGAACCTTGCTTTTCATCATAAATTGGTTTGATAGAGAAACTAGTGAGGCACCGGGAAGATGTAAGTGTGTAATTGTCCATGTGTATAAAATAAATGAGAATGCTGAAGAAGAAAGAGATTGTATTTGGGAGTATATTTTACAGACAAAGAACAGGACCGTGAAGTATTTCATTAGTAATTGTCAGGAAAATCAGCAGCTAAAAGAAATATGCAATTTTTTAAAAATTGATTTCTTTAGCTTCCTCCTCTTCCCTTCCTCAGCTACAATAAAAAGTGATACATAGGGACAATGTTATCACATATATCAGCGAAGCATATATTACAGTGATGCTCATGGTTTGCAGCCTGAGGGTTGAACATACTCCTCTTAACGAAAGGTTAAGAGACCAGAGCGTGTATGTTGACATACTTTCTCTGCTATGTTTTGTCTTTTTGCACAAAATGTAAAAGAAATGCAAATTACACCAAAGACACCGCCAACCAATGTAGCTATCCCAGCAGGGTAGTGCCAAGACTGCTGAGCCCAGAGGCAGGCAGGAACTCAGGGTGCTAGAAGAGGGCATCTCCGTTTTTATCCATAGCTGTCTGATGACCTAAGGTAGAATAATTTCTTCCTTGGCTTGCCTAGGAAGGAGAAGGGGGCAGTGTGTTTTTGCTCCCAGATTCTGTGCTGGCCTTCTGCTAGGCTGGCTATATGGGTGAAATAAGAAACAACTCCTTGCAGGGAAGCACGTGCTGTAAGGGAGCAGTGGGTTCCAAAGAGAGCCGCCTTGCTCTGGGAGGCAGCTCCCTCCCATCCCTCTGCTGCAGCCAGCAGAGCCAGCAGAGCCTGCTGAGCAGCTGCCAATGGGAAAAGGCAGTAGTTGCTCAGATGGGTCAGCCTAGACCCAATGCTTTGCATATAACATAAGATGTCTTTTATGCAAGTAATTCTACTTTAGGTAGTGAATTTGTATTGCCTGAAGCTGTGGGGTTGATCTTAAATGATGAGAAACACTCCAGTGTGTTTGAAACTTGACATTTCTTCCTAAATATTTAGGCATAGCAATTTTTAATAATAAAGTTCACATTCTTTGGACTTACTGTAGATAAACTACTCAGAAGTTGTGACATAGGGTACTGAGCTTAACAATGCTGGCAAACAAAATTGACAGTGTTCTGAGTCATCAGATTCTCAGCTGATGGCATCACTAGCTCAAGCACTCAGAAAACATATCATTGTTTAGGAGTTTGTTGTTCTAACAAACCAAGACACAGTTACTATTTTTGTACTGATTCAAAACTTTGTCATCTGTTGTAATCAACAAAAGCTTAAAACGGAAATATTCCCCTGAATTTTTGCTTTGCCTATATTGCCTATATAAGAATTTGTCACATCTAGGTTGTGTGTGAGAGTTTGGCTGCTGATGTACTAGTATTTTTTTCAGAGAAAATAGTTGAATTATTTTACATTAAAAACCAAGGAAAAATCCATCAATATGCTCTTCTTTGGATGGATATACTCTAGGGAAAGAAAGTAAGAAGATGATGGTGCATTTATCTTATTTTTCTTTAGTTCAAGAAACATAAACCACCAGCATGCATAGCCCTTAAAACGAAGGACAACTTATATCCTTTAATGAGTGCCTAAGTATCTGGAAATTTTTAGAAATAATTAAAATTATCTAAATCATCTGAGGTTTCTTTTGAGTTTACAGTGTGTGGGGAGGATGGGGTGTGGGAGTGGGGATGTTACTAGGTGACAGAGCTCTGTAAATGATAGAATTTCTGAAAGCAGCTGTTTTAATGAGGAAGATCTTCAGGTACTCAGCACTGCCACATCCTAAAAAACCTCTCAGTATGTAACAGGCTTCTAGTACTTCCTTTAAATTACTCCCATTTTCTTCATAACACCAAGACTGTCCTTTGGGCATTTTCTGTTAGGTGCTGTCAAATAAGTCTGAATTATTTTGTAGAAAGTCTACTTCAATGAATTAAAATGAAAATCTCTTGCTCTGTTCAGAATGCAAAGCAAGAGAACATCAGCTGCAGGATTTTCAGGTCCTTCTTTGTTTTTATTATTCCTTGGCAATAACTTGGACTGAGGGTAGAGAAAAGCCATAGAAAACATAATGGAAGTGAATGAGTAAGTGTGCTGCTTAAACTGAATCCTCTCCAGCTTTTATGACCAGGCCCTTGTCCACCTCCACTGTTATATGGATCCCTTGGGTTTATTTCCCAATGGAATGAGTTCGTGCAGGTTAAATTCAAGGTATGTGGTGAATTACTCTGCTGCTTCTTCACAAAACAGTGAAGATTTTTAATATTCTTATCTGAATAAGATAAAGAAATAATATTCTGAGACTAGGTGGATGGGAAATCATCTTTTCATTTTGGCAATATTAGAGTTATTTAGTGATATTTGAGACCAGGATATCTCACAGAGGTTTGCTTCTTCAGTTGTGTGAATTTTAAAGTTATGTGCCCATATAAAAATTATGCCACCAGTTATGTGACCTTTAGTGTAATACTGAATTCAAAATAGTTTTGAGACCAAAACAGCAACAAGTGACAATCTGTACTTCATTACTGCCACTCCATGTTTAACAGCATTGCATTTGCACCAGTGAGCACTATGCTCTTTCCATTTACTATTTTAGGGAGAATAGTGAATTGCAGCAACAGTTTTGAAACCGTATTTCATGGCAACCTGGAGAAAATTCATTCACTGCGGCTATTTCTTTTCTTTAGTTTTCATTTGTCGATTTAGACAGATAAACAAATAAGGAACACAAATTGATCTGTCCACGTATGTTAATCAATGGTAAAAGCAAGTCCTTTATAGATCATGAAATATGAGTAAACTGATTTGAATTATCTCACTTTTTCTGGAAGTACCTGATTGAAGAGGGGAAAAAAAAAAGAAATTTTGTTTGGGGTACAAATTTGTTTGCTTGTTTGTTTACAAAATTAGTTGGTTTCTTTAGAGACTACAATTATAAATATTGAGATTCTGTTTTTGCAAGAAGAACATATGGTTCTTTTAAAATCATACTAACTTATATTAGTTTCAGCTTCTAAGCTAAATGAATATAATACTGCTGGTATAGGAATACAACCTCAGCTGAATATATAAGTAGTCATGCTTTCTGCTAAATAGATGGTGAAAGTGGTATGTGAATGATAAATACTTTACCTGGGACCATTTGGATTCTTTCCAGGAATACAAGACTCTTACCAAGAGCTTTCTTTCAATTATTTGGAATAAAAATTAATCTAGGATTAAGCTGTCTCTCTTAGCAGCACCTAACTGTGATATCAGGAGAAGTGGTTTGGCCATTCGCTCTATTAGATTCTGCAATTTTGCTCACATGACAGTAAGCCTCTTTGTATGGTTCTTACTCTTTAGCAGCTGTTAAACTAGGCATATTCAGAGTTTCAAAGGTCGTCATTTTAATTTGTGTTTTTTTGTGAGCTCAGTTACTGATAACTCATTTGTGATTTAATGAGCAAATCCATCTTCGTTTTCATTGATGGGATATGCATGTAGGTAACCTTTGTGGTCTGCCCAGTGCCCAGTAGATGTGCTGAGACAGTTTTTTTGGATAGTGATTTAAGAGGTTTCTCAGGTTCCTTTTCCACAATGTGCCACAAAAAAACTTTATTATTTTTTTTCCTTAATCTTTTTAGTCTTGATCTGCTGAGTTTAAAAATGTTGTGTGTGTTTTAATGTTTTACTACTCATAGTTTATACACAGACCACTGTGGGAGAGGTTACACCTCATGTGAGGGCAGGAGGTGTGGATAGGTGGTAGAATGAAAACCTCTCTGGATGTTATAAAGACCTGCTATATTTGTCCTAGTGACCACAAAGGTACCGTGAATTTAGTGCAGCAAATTTAATTTGGTTACTGGTTTTATGTGTTCACATATAAGACCAATATAATTAAGACTGCTCATGTCAGTGTATCAGGAACAAACATTTTGTGTTATTAGTTGTGGCAGAAGTTGCATGAAAGGGGTTTCAAATTGCTGTAAACATATCTGAACCCGACTGCTTGCTGTTGACGAGAAGTATTCCCAGTCTACAGGTCAGCTTTATGCTAAAGTCTGATCAAGGCTCCCATTTCACAAATTTGAAATGCTTTCCCAAGTACGAATAAATTAATTTTCACAGTATCTGGAAAAGTAAACAAATAATTTCTCATTTAAACTGTGGGAAAAGCAATTTAGGCAGATTAAATTATTTGTCACATAAAGAAAAGCTGTTTCAGAGCCAGAAATGGAAGCCAAATTTCCTTATGGCATGGCATGTCCTGCTTTATTAAACTTCCCTCCCATGGCTGACATATGTCATCGCATGCTATTGTCCATTAGTATTTCCACTTTGGATATTATGAACATTGGAATAAGTTATTGGAATACAATGTCTCCCTGAAGGTCACCCTTCAATCCACACACTGTGGTACTTGAGCTGAAGGAGTGAAACCACAAAGTACAGAAGTGAATTATTGACTGTTAGATGAGCTACAGAAGTAGGACACAACACACTCTCTGCCAGTGTCTTATTTAATTTTCAAAACAGTTGTTTTCATAAACAGTTTGTGATGCTCATGTATACAGAAAAAAAGAGTTCTTTTCAAAGGGTGAATATATTAAAAATTCATTTATTCAGAATTCATATTTACCTACTTTAATGTATTTGTACAGCAGGGAACCCTTTGTACCTTTTTAATTGTTATTTTCTCTAGATGTTTAAGTCAATTACTGCTGAGCATTTATACTCTGTTAGCTTTTCTTAAGTTTAGAAAGGAAGAATTATGGAACTCAAAGTAAAGCAGGCAGTTTGATCCCACAAAATTAAATTCCCTTTTCTTATGATGACAGAAGAATGTTCTGATGTCAAGGCTGCTCACTTCAAAAATAACTGTTTAAAAATAAACCCTTAAATGATTTTCTCTTCTTAAAGCTTTTTTTGGTTATTGTTTCTGAATAGATATTTATTTTTGGATGCTGATGCTTAACATTTCAAGCCTGTTTTTACAAAGCTTTTGCAACTGCTCCATAAAACCTAAGAGCTGTAAAAGTGTAGTTCTTAGCTGATGTGGTGTTGGATTCCGTTAGACTCTGTCTCAGCTCCTGTCATCAGAACTCAGAAAGAAAGGTGCTTTCACGAGGCAGTGTCAGAGATTATAACATGGCTACAATATTTCAAGCCAGGTATATAAAAATAAAACTGATGTATAAAAACTAAGAATTGCTTCTCTTACTTTATTCCTGGATTTATGGTTTTCTACATCGCTATTACTGTTGTTAAATTTTCTTTGAAACGATAATAATGGTCAGACTATCCCACTGAGAATTATAATCACATAACTGACTGTGAAAGTTGTAGAATCATCACTATCTACCCTTTAAAAGTGAATTGATAGTTAGAGATCTTTTTTATTTCTGATTTCAGACTGGGATCAAGTTCAAGTTACCTACTTATAAAAATTGAATGTATAATGCTATCATGATGTGTGAAAATACCTTTTCAGACATATAATTCAGTTCTTCTTGCCATAACAAGTTGCATCACCAGCAACTTGACTCCTTACTCCTTTTGGATTGGAATTGCTCCACTTTGAATTGGCCTCTGACTGATTTTGTTATAGAAATTATAGCTTTTACAGCACAATGCTGGCGGACTTCTCCAACTTTAAATTTTCCTGAGTGGTTTCCAAACCCACAAAGGCCACCAGAGTAGTTACAGATGCCAATGATTCTAAATTATTCTCTGGTCCTCACATGAATCATACTACCAGGTGTGCCTGTGCACATTTTTCCCTACAAAGTTGCTATTTGTTAGTTGTAAAGAACAATAAGATGTTAAGTTAGTTGCAAATTACTTATTTTGCAAATACGTTGATTAGTGGGGAAAAAACACATAAAACATTTGGAGCTCAAGCCCTAAAACAGCACATTTCCTAAATACCAATCTACAACCACCTACCATATTTGCACATAGAGAATCTATTTCTCTGGTGAAATCTGCATCTATTCAATTATAACTTGTTCTTGCTTTTTATCATCAGTTTTCCTGTAGGTGTTTTCAAAACTGAACTAAACTAAATATTTCCTGAACAGATTATATTTTCACCTTCTGATATGCCTCTTAATGTAAAAACAGCTGAATTATCCTCCTCTAACTTCTGATTTATGCAGCTACACTGAGTTTCTAAAGCATGTTCTCTCTCCTACTTATATATCTGTGTATAGGTGCAGATTTTAGAAATACCACTATATTGCAACAAATACATAAAGGACATACTTGATCTTGCTTATTGTGGGTTTCATGTTTACATGTTTCATGTTTTGCATGTTTACAGCCAGCTAAACTTAGGCTATTTCTTGTGTGCTAAACCCTACTGTGCAGAACAGAGCTCACTCCAGCATGTGTCTGGGGCAAGGTCTCGAGGGGGGCTAAAATTTACAGGTGTAAACTGCCTGCTCCTCTTCCTCAACCTTATCATATAATGGCTGCAGCTGGCAAACATTGAAGCAGATGTGGTTGAGGTTGAAATTATTAATTAAACTCTGAGTATAACTACAAATTACCTAGTCATTGTCACCAATGCTTTTTTTAAGTATGCTTCTCTAATTATACTTCATTAACTGTGCTGATCAAGCAGTACATTCTGCAAGTCCTCATTTTTAATTATTGATATCAGAGCATAGAATCACTAATAAAGTCTGGGATTTCTTGTGGTCTTCTGACAGATTTTCGTAGTTGGGTTCTGCTTGGGCTTCCATATGAGAAAGTTCATATGCCAGTAATCCACTCCAAATAGCCTCTGGTAACCCCTGCAAATGAAACTTTTTTGTGGCTTCACCATTCGACACGAGTGTTCCTATTGGAGAAAATATACTGTGCCCAGAGTTGTTGAAATATCTTTTATACTCAATAGTTTGAGTAATATTTTAATTATTTTTTGCATAAACATTCTTTTAGTCTTTGTTATTACTTTCTGTTTTCAAAAGCATATCTTTCCTTAGTTATTCAAGAAGTTTATTCCAGTAAACTTTTTTTTAGTATTCAAGACTAAGTGTAAGTTTAGCACGATACAGCAGAATTTTTGTAATTGCAGATTTTTATAAACTGTTAAAATATTCAATGAAATTTCCTAAGTATATCAGCTAGTATTTTTACTGTACTATACTGTAGTTTTAGACAATGCATTGAAAGGAAATTGATTAAAGCCATTCCCACTGAAATTTAAGTATATGGGGAAAAAAAAAAAAAAGTCGTACAGAATATTTTTAGAAGGTTAACAAAAAACTCCTTCTGGCACATTTATTTGCTAAATGCATTTAACTATGCTGTGTCTAACTTTAAAAGGCTGGTGTGAATTCGTAGAAAGAAACTATTGGTAAGATTTCTTTAATTAGATGAAGCAGTAGTATCCCTAAATATTATGCATAAATTTTATTCATTAATTTATTTAAAATAGAGGAGTAATCCATTGGAAAATCATATTTAATGAATATACGTTTCATTTATTTAAAGGTATTTGGTAGCATATTCTAGAATAATTTAATTTTTGGGCTTAATATACTCATCTAGGGATAATCCTAAATTTAACAGCTCTAAGTAGATTTAATGAGTTATGTATAGGCAAAAAAAAACCCCAATAAGCATGTTTTACTGTAATAATTAGGATAAACCAGCAAATGGATCTCCATAGAACTTGTGCTGTTTTTCCTAGCACAACTAAGGGATGCTCTGCTTTCCAAAAAAACCAACCAACCAACCAACCAACCAAACAAAAAAAAAGACCAACAACAACAAAACAAACCACAAACATATTATTTATAACAATTGAGGCAATAAATGCTAGCGATTGTGTTCATTTCCAAACTGCTGAAGAAAAAAAAATTTTTTTTGATACTAAGCCCCTACTGCTTTGCTTCGAAATAAATCCTGATCTTTTAAATTTGCATGTTTGCAAGTCAGAGCCCTGCTGATCAGATTTCTCAATAAGTACGCCTGCTGCACGTAGATGTGTTCTGTTTAAAACTGGGGTATTTAGGACTGGTAGCTTTTATTGCTCTTTTGTTGATTCTAATCAAATGATACTCAGTGTTTCATCCTAATCTTAAAGTGTCAACCAGCATTTTATGTCTGGATAATAAAAAACACTCTTGAAATTCAAATTTCACACCAATTATTAATTGTAACACATCCTCAGGGCTTCAACAAACATGGTATCCGAGGGTTAATAAAAACGATTTTCTGAGAAAGCTGTGCAGAAGCACGCCTCTATAAATAGCCTTTGTGAGTTACAGTACATACATTAGCAGCTCTGGGAAGTGTTAAGAAACTATGAACCTAATTCTCTTGTTTGTTTTTTGTAAAGTATTTGTAAAATAGGCTATAGTCACATTGATCTTACAGTCTTGCTTGTGATGGTGCATTGTGTAGAATAATTGACTTTCTGTCCCATTTATAAGGTATTCAGTCATTACTGGAGTGAATAATGTAGTACCGATATTTGAAGGGCTTTCACAGGAGGAAAAAGTGGTGTGGCTCAGTTTACTGCATTGCCTGTCAGCATTTTATTTGTCTACAGAAGCATATGCCACACCATTTCAGTTTTACTGAAGAAGCACTGTGTGTTCTTCAGCTATGAGGCAAGCTATAATAGGAAGTAGGTCAGTGTTTGAATGCAAGTCTCTCTCGCTGGTCCTGGATCTTTGCTGGTATTTTGAGTCTGTGAACAGTTTTTCTCATGAAGATGTTGCTTTATTTAAAAGAAAAGAGAAACCAAACACGTTCCTCACCATGTCTCGTAAGTTTTTGGGGAGTAAAAGTGAAAACTTCAAGGTTTTGCACTTAAAGTCTGGTCAGCTAAGGAGTGTAAGTGAACTGTGATTTTTAACATCTTTACTAAATTGCACCTATATATTCAACAGACCAAAAGGTCTATAAAGCAACTCTAAGATGTATATTAATATATATATATATATAAGAAAAGATATGTCCTCTATCATTGTTGTGTCCTCTAAAAATTTTGAGTGAAGGGGGAACAGTGAAAATACCAAAAAAGAATGTATTTCAGTTCTATCTTGCGAAATACCTGTGTGACACCGGCACAGTTCATTATCCTGCTTTTCTTCAAATTGTAGGCACTCTTGGCCAGAAAATCAGATGATGGTCCAATAATTTGAATCTCAAAGGGTGTTTCTGAAAAGGCTATCATAATAACTCAGAAACTCTTAGGATGAAGTACAAAATGCTGTTTATTTTTGTTCCCTAACTTGCTGCATTCATACTTGACTTCTCTAATTGCAAAACCTTGTGGAAACTAAATTTCAGACAGGGCCTGTTGCCCAACTCTTAAGAAAAACAAGCAAACTACAGTTTCCATGGTTTCAGACACTGCTGCTCATCCTCTCAAAGCTGTTCTACTCTTGGTAGGAGAAATTCAACCTCTGAGAATGTGTGGAAGACTAAAAGTAAGATTATTAGTTTCAGGGTTATTTTTTTCATTTTATTTTGTGCTTACTGTAACAGCTAGGGATTTTCCAGATTGTCAAAGCTGAAGAAATATTTTATCTAGTGTAAGAAAGATTTCTCAATGATTTTATGAGCTTTCTTTCTCAAACAAGGCAGTCTTACGAATTTTTTTCGGAAAAAAAATAGGTATTTCAGTATTCACAATAGGAGTGTTTCTCTTGGTTTCAGAGGTGGGACATCAATAGACAGTTTTTCTTTATTTATCTGAAAACATGGTTATTTCAAACAAAATGGCTTGGGTTCATTAGCCACAGGCTGCTTTTTCTAAGGGAGCAGTGTCTAGTTTTGGTAGATTATCTCAGTTTGAGAGGAGAGGGGAAGGGAGGTCTTTTTTTATTATTATTTAATTATTTTCATGGCTTCCTTTTAAGAGTCAGGAAGGGAGAGGATTTCTGGTATTCAAAACTTTTGATGTAGTGCAAAACCCACTTGTCCTTTCCTTCAGCTCCCATGTGTAAAACAAGATCATAGTGGGGGTTAAACACTTCCAGTTGGCATCATAGTCCTCCTGATGGCTGTAGAAGCAATGAACTCCAGGTGTTGGTATTCCTGGTCCTTCTCAGATACAATTACACACGTAGCTCAGTTGCAGTGGTCTACACGCAGCTGGAGGTGGTGGGTCAGCTAGAGAGGGTCCAGTCTGATTCTCATCATCCAGGGTGAGCTTTGATGGTTCAGCTATCTACATCAGACTTGTTCTGTTAATATAAATTAAAAAAATTATGCTACTTTGGGTTCTTTGATTGGGTTTTTTTGAAAGATAATAAATAAAACCAACCGGAAAAGAACAAAAATTTCTTTCCCCCCTAGTCTTTCTGGGGCTAGAGGGGGATGAGAGACATTGCTCAGAAGAGGCATTCTAAACACTAGACCATAAAACAAACTGTGAAAGCAGCTAGTTGTAGTAAAATATCTTATTCTGAAACCATCTGATTAATTACTAGTGAAACAAATGTTATAGTTGGTGAATTACTTAAGGTGGTGTTCTGATGTGCTACTCACCTTTCATAAGAATAGAAGCTCTTAAGCTTTTCAAGGCAGGAGAGGATACCAGTGCTCATCAGGAAAGAGATTCCTCCTTGCAGACTCTTTAAGTGCTAGCATGCTTGTAAAAGTAATAACGCTGTGAAATGCATATTAGGACTTTTTTTCCAATTAGTTTGCATGTAATTTTACTATCTAAAATCTAATAACTTTGTGAAAAACAAACACACAAACATGTTTTTCCAAAATCTATCTCTCCTTTCTATTAAATATTAGAGCTTTGTTATGAGGAAACTGCATTACTGGCACATAAATTATGTAAAAATTAACTATTACTTATAAGAAAAATGATTAGTGGCCCACAAGTTTGAAAACATTTCCTTTGTTCTAGCAGAACCTTAGTGTTATTGGAATACTACTTTGATCCAGTTCCCTATTATTTATGCAAAGTCAAATGAATTCCTTTAAGTATCTTACTATACTATTTCTCAGCTTGTCACCAAATGTCATCTCCCCAGAACCTCTGTTTAACTGCCACTTCCCAGCACCATCCCATGAGCTGTTAGAAGGAGTGAACAGCTGCTTTTCCCACTGCCAAGTGCCACTACTTGGATAGTTAGCAAAAGATGCTGATTTATGGAGTGATCGGTTTCCTCCGTCCCAGAGGCTGGATGAGTCACTCTGGAAGGAGCCTTGTGCTCATTGTCTCTGCATCTGAGCTCATACTTCCCCTGCCTTCGTGTTTCCCACTGCTAGTACAATGAGCTGTTCCCCAGGGAACTCCTTTGCAGGGGGCAACCATACACTTTCAATACAGCTTAAAAGCCTAAAATAGGTATTTTCCCCTATGCTGTTGAATCATCTGTTCCAATGGCTTCTCTGCTTTCAGCACCACTCACCTCTTCAGAGTTCCTCAACTACCATTCATTCCCCATCCGCTGCTGACCTTTTGAAGGGTCTTTGTGCTTCACAGATGCAAATAAAGGGTTCTGGGGTGTATCAGCTCTATTCCAAGAAAAAAAGGAAGATAAACGCACTTTGGAGACTTTTGGGAATGGTTAGACTAGAAGTGAAAAGAAAACAAATTAAGGAAAGGTTGTGGTACAGTGGAGGGAGACCCAGAACTAACAAGCATGAGGGTGGCAATTTTAATTTATTTCAGGAGGCAGTTGCAACTCTGAATTCGGATAACTGAGAAGTTTTCTGGGTTTGCTTTTGACTTATTAATTGTTGTGGGGGTGAGTGTGTGTAGGAAGTGGTGGGGGAGGGAGCATGCCTGCACTGGAAAGTGTGTCAGTGCTCTGACTCAACTCATGAAGTGCTTCCATTCCCTTTGCTGAAAAGTAATAGTCATCATCTTTGTTCCTCTTTCACCAGTCTCTGTCTGTCCTGACACAGGGATATTCATGGGTTAGGGACTTTCCCTTTTAAGTACACCTGTGGCAGACACTCCTGTGAAAAACAAAATGAAGCTGAACAGAAAAGGAAGTGACATGAGACAGAGTGAAAACCTTTTGTCTTGCTCTTTCTCTACCGCAACCACTTTCACTAGGTTTTTTAACACTAATGTTCGTCCTCTGAACATTCCAGTCCTCAGACAAGTGGTATTTTGTTTGTGTAAGAAGTATGTGTCACCGATCTGCTTATTTACGCTGTAGAATCTGAATAAAATTCATAGACACTTCTTTCCCAACCATCAGGATGAACATCAACTGTTACTCATTCATCTTCCCCACATTCACCAAAAGGTATTTCTTAGTGCTTTCAGTCATAGCAGTGCACTTCTTCAGTGAGTGAATGTCACAGAAAGCAACAGCCCTGCTCTGGTTATTAACTCCTGAGAGACTACTGCCTCATTTTCTGTACCATCACATTAAAAGCAGTAAATAGGAATGGAAGTCTGAAAATTTGTATTATGGAATAACAAGGAAGTAATCATGTCATCACACCAATCTGCAGCCATGAAATGAGACAAATAATTAACACAGGACAACTGGTGAAAGTGAACTGCCTGGATTATGTCCAGATGTGGGACTGAGCAGAAGCTTAGTCGTAATTCGACTTAAGAACCCCCGTTTTGGGGAGGTATGAGAAACGTGGTCCCTCCTCTGGGAAGGCAGAGCTACCAGCTTTGTTCTAGACCTGAACTTTGAGTGAATGTTCATGGTGCCTTGAGGTGCTGCACCTGAGTTTGGGCTTGAGAAGTGTTATCTGTAGTTCTCTATGCCTTTAGCCATTATATACCAGTGCATACTTTTAGTATGTTAGATAAATGCTGCTATTGCTGTATGTCCTGAAAACATCCATTGCTCCCCCTTCAGAAAAAGCTTTTTTATTTTCTATAGAGCTTTCCAAAAATAAACACTTAAACCCAATAGAAATTTGGTATTTTAACAACTCTTTATTAGTGAGAAGCAGTGATTTCATATTTAGAACTATTTAAATATGTTGAAAGCCAATTTAGTAGCCAGCAAGAAATACGAGTAATTTATTACTGCTTTTCTTCTGCTAATTAGCTGAGATACATTATGATCTGATTTGTGATGAGATTAAAATTTTCCAGTATTTTGACTGTCTCAGTGGCTTAATGCTTAAGTAATAACTTGCTTCAGATAAAGTATTTAAGTGTTTTGTCAGTGTAAATATACAAAGAAAATAGTTTTTCTTTGTGTTTGTTAGATGCTGTTATGATACATTGAAAATGATCACTATAAGCAGCAACATAATAAACAGTGGTGGGTTGAGCCTGGCTGGATGCCAGATCTCCACCAAGTTGCTCCCTCACTCCCCTTCTTAACTGGACAAGAGAGATAAACAAAGAACAGGTAGAGATCACTCACCAGTTACCATCATGAGCAAAACAGACTCGACTTGGGGAAATTAATGGAATTTATTACCAATCAGATCAGAGTTGGGTAATGAGAAACAAAACCAAATCTTAAAAACACCTTCCCCCCCGCCCTGCTGTTCTTTCTGAGCTCAACTTCACTCCTGACTTTCTCTACCTCCTTCCCCCTGTGGTGCAGGGGGACAGAGAATGGAGGCTGCATTCAGTTCATCACACCTTGTCGGTGCTGCTCCTTCCTCTTCAGTGGGAGGACTTGTCACAGTGCTCCCCTGCTCCAGGATGAAGTCCTTCTTAAATCTGTTATCTCAGAGGTGCTGCCACCATGCTGCCACCATGGTGGGTTTGGCCTTGGCCAGTGGCAGATCTGTCTTGGAGCCGGCTGGCATTGGCTCTGTCAGACCTCGGGAAGTTTCGAACAGCTTCTCACAGAAGCCCTGCAGTAGCCCCCCTGCTACTAAAGCCTTATATAAAGCCAACCTAATACAGTCAAACCAAGTCCTTTAAGTCTGATGAAAATGTAAATATATATTTAGAGGCCCTAAGTTTTTCACAAATCTATAGTTACTAAATTAGGTGGATTTTACGCCATTCCTGTCCAACAAGGGGCTGATACCCATTCTGTTGTCGGAGAAGAATTAATTACATAACTTAAGAGACGGTGAGGTTTTGTTGCACCTGTAAAAAGCAAACAAATCACTTAGCTCAGTGTTGAGTGGGGTTTTTTTTTCAGTCATAGAGAATTTGGGGTGGGACAGGTCTGGATGCATTGTGATGCAAATGGTGAAATTGCCTAAGCTTATAGGCTACACTGTACTCCCTTCAGCCTCCACATAAAGTCTGTCCTTGTTTGGAGGACAGCTCTTGATGTTTAATTCTGAAGCAAAGCATTAATGTGTGAACAGATAGCCTTTATCATCCTGCACAAAACGGCGCTTTCTTAATAGAATTCTTTACTTCAAAATATTAAATTATTGCTATTGATTAGTTATAAATTGAACAAATGAGACTTGCTGTTATCAAACGGAAACTTACAGCATTATAAGTGCCATGGTCTAGTAACTATGATGGTAGTGGATCAAGGGTTGGACTTGATCTCAGAGGTCCTTTCCAACCTGGCTGATTCTATAATTCTATGATTACAAGAATATTGAATGATTGTCAGTTTTTCTCTCTCCAAACAGTCTGTTTCCATATTGATTAGCTAATAATAATTAGCTGAAATAATATTTATTTCTCTCTCTCTGAAAAAAAAAATCTCATGTTTTTGTGTGATGAAGAGGAACATCAGGGACATCATATTATAGTGAATGTCATCTGGAGGAAACTGAAACTGAGCTTGCAGTAACCCTCTAGTCCTTAGAAAAGAGGGAACCTCCCTTAATGTAGTAATAAGGTTGTAATCCTACAGAAACTTAGGCACCTGCTTAACTTGACTCATTCTGCTTAGTCCTCTTCACTTTTCAGTGTGTACAAGTTTTCAAAACCAGGGTCGAATACCAAGTTGTAATGGAAAGAGTGCCTTCTCTGTCCTTACACCATTTGCAACACTGTTTATCAACCTCCATTATGAAACTATTCCAGCTTTTTATACCCATTTTTACATTACTCTAAATAGAGTATGAACAAATGACAGAAGGAAATAGTGAAATTGAGTAGCAGGTCCTGAGGTTCAGGTATTACAGAACAGATGGTGTAATATGGGAAACATAATTTTTCTAGAATTTGACTTTTGTGGTTTCTGGTTTTGATCTTTGATCCCTAAAATTTAAACAACAAAAAAAATCCCAAACAGTCTTTTTTAATTGTGTAAGGTAAAATTTAATGCTTTTGTTATTTTTGTTAGAACATTATTGAAATAGTGTTTCCAGAACTTTTGCTTTTTCGTTAATAATTTTTATTAGGACTTGCTGTATGGAGGAAAAAGATTCTCACAACCAATGTAGGAGGGAAAAGAGAGGAGCAGGGAGAATTTATTTCTAATGGGAATATTTCTTTCCCACTAGTCTGAAGTAATGTTTTCAGATACATTCAGCTGAATAATGATAAGTTGGTTCTTTTTTAGTCTAGTGTTATTAATGATCTTTTTGCACTCTTAAGTCTTAAATTGTTTAGTCATCATTCTTTTTGTTCAGCAAGACATATGATTTAGTATAGTTGTAATGCTTTGAAGACATTGAGGAGCATATGTGGAGCATAACTGTAATAACCAGAAGATCCTTTCAATATTAATAGGTAGCTGAAAGCAGCACTTTGACCTGCTTTTTAAATTATATAAACTGAAATGGTGGCTTACATTCATTCAGCCAGTCTAAGTCTAGCCAAATACAACTTTACATCCAGTATATCCTCTTTTCCATAAGACTCTGAATGAAAGAGGACAATCTGCTCACATTCCTTATAATCATATCCTTGTAAGTATATTCTTTATCTTCTGTTTAACACAACTAGGCCTAATTTTTTTTCCTCTGTGGAGGAGTTTCTAAATACTGTGTGTTTTGCATACATGGTTGATTTGAAGGCAGCCTTACATTTCTTCAAGGTGTTACCTTATTATTCTACAGAGTTGTTTTAAAATATGCACCTGGGTCCTCT
Source organism: Pyrocephalus nanus (assembly GCA_038380795.1). NCBI lineage: Eukaryota > Metazoa > Chordata > Aves > Passeriformes > Tyrannidae > Pyrocephalus > Pyrocephalus nanus. The sequence continues at coordinate 33,699,066 of CM076266.1, read as the reverse complement.
CTTCTATGTCCTGGCTGCAGCCAAGACATAACATAAGTTGTTGTCCTCCCTCTTTCCCCTTTACTCCTCCTTTTTCTTCTTCATTCCCTCCCTCCACAGATAATTCTCTCCACCATTTTGACAAATACAGCATCAAAAATTACTTTGATAACAACAATCAAAATCTTGCCCTTTCTTCCTTGTGTGAGGCATGTAATAAATTCCTGGAGAGACGTGGAAACTAGGTTGGAATTAGAAGCTGACATTCAGAAGTCTTTAGTCCAGCAAGCTCTCATTCTTTTCACCCTCTTTTTAATTTAACTGAAATTACATATCTTACTCTTGTCTGTAAGCAAGTATTTAACATTAACAAAAATTATGGATATGATTATAGACTGTCCTTGACATCATTTTTAAGTGAAGTATTGGAAAGTCTAATGCAGATTCCCATTGATACAGAAATAAAGGGGAGAGGTGTAACATACACCAATCAATATTTGTTTAACTGTGCATCCATCTTTATTAGATTAAAACTTTGGCTGATGAAAGCTAATATTGTTAATATAAGATACAAGAATTCTGTAAGGCTTGACATAGTACTGCCTAATCGTCTTTTTTTTTTTTTTTTTAAATAATGATATGAGATCAATCTGGCATACAAACTGAATTAGAAATTGGAAAATGAAGGGAAGTTAATACACCTATAAATGAGGCACATTTTTTATTGAGATCCTGTTGGAATCAGTTTTTCACTTTTTATTGCATAATGTTTTAATCAGTAAGCTGATAATAATAAAATTACTTGCACTGTTTGATTCACACAAGTGATTGGGGGAGTGGTAATGAACAACATGGGTTATTCTTATAGAACATCAGAAATAATTGATAAAATGGATGTAAGCAAGTGAAATATTTGCATACAGTGAGTCATTTTTGAGGACACGAGCAAAGGGCATCCTCTGAAATTGACCTCCCAATTCAGTCAGTTAGAAAGGCTAACATCCTCATTGAGATATTATATGGAAAGGCTAACATCCTCTTTCTAAGTTATGGTATGATCAGTTTGAAACTTTGATTCATAATTGAGGTAGTTTTGGTTGGCTTTATTTATATGTTTGGGTAATTGTTTGGGATGGGTGAAGTTGATGGGGAAACATAGTTGAAGAATTGTTAAATCTGTGTGAGATGTGATTTCTGCAGTTGAACCCTCTAATATACTTCTTCAGCTAGGCTAGCTGCTAATAATCTCTAGAAGAAGAAGAAGCAATTAGGCTTGTGTGATGTGAGTGCTAGTGTGTGATTTGTAAGACGAAAGTTCAGTTCCACATTCTTTTATACCATGGCTTGTTGCTTAGTTTTGGTGTGTTTTAATTGCCTGTTTGTAAAATGGGAATAGTAAGTTTTCCTATCTTGCAGGCTAGTTGTAAAGATAAATTTCCCGAAATTTTTCGTATGCACTGATGCTAGAGCAGTGAAAGCGTATAAACATATTTTCTTCTAATAATATTTAATGTAAAAAAACATTTTCAACGACTTCCCTGTCTGCTTTTTAAAGCCTTGATAACAATTAGATCCTCACAGATTTATGGTTGTGGTTTGTGTTTGGTGTGTGTTTTTTTTTCAATTTGTCATCTTTAAGAAGTGAGTTGGCAAGCAAACAAAACAGCAACTGATATATTCTGCAAGAAATATTCTGCAAGAAAACATCAGATTTTAATGGTCAATAGTGTATGCAATTGTGCAGAAAAATTCCATTACAATTGAAATGTGCACTCAATATAATTAAATTTCAATAATTTAGTAGATTGGTGTAATGCAAAATATAGAAAAAAGGGTTTGAGAATCTTGAAGGTATTGGGGCTGAAAAATTAAATGCAATGGTAGGAACTTAAGATGACCGAGGAAGCTTTTTTCCCATGTTTCCTCACTTTTCTTCTTGTGCATCTGTTTTGCTGTGATCTTGTGTGTAGCACACATCTGAAAGGGAGCATTCATATTATGAAACTGAATCACAAAAATGTCTTGAACAGAGCCTAATTAGCACAAGCAACTTCTCACTGTAAAAAGCTGTGTTCCCTATTCAAATCACATGTACTTAATAACAATATCTTCGCCCGTGTGGACTTTGTCAAGAGAGCAGCAAGGAAGTTGTATGCTCGGTGCCCACATAAGTCAAAGAGCTAAACATTGAACTGTAATGTTAAATCAAATTTCTTACCTGGTCTAACTTATCTTGTGTTCTCAGTGAACAGAAAATTTATAAATATCTAGGTTTATTGTGAAACTAAATTAAAGTTATTGTAGCATTTTCATTAAAGGCTTTTTGGCTTGGCTGTTTAACCCTTTTGTAGCCTAGTCAGGAAATTGTGAAACATTTTAACTAGGTTCCTGACAGATATATTTGATGGATTAATGTAATATGAAAGAACTCTGAAGCACTGAAACCGCTTTTATTTCTGATAGCATTTTAAAACTTAAAGGAAAAGGTAAGAAATGAAACTACAATTAAGAGCCGCTAATTATTTAATGTCTGCTGAAGTAATATGTTTTGAATATATGCCTCAAGAAAGAATGTGTGCTAGCTGATGCAAAACATGCTCATTACTAACACAGTGGTAAACACTGTAGACTTGTGTTTCTGAGCACATGAGGCTTGACTCACTGAGCCCTGAAGCTACTCCAGGAAAGACATAAGAAACCCAATGCTCTTTTCCCTCAAGATTCATCAAAGAATGAGTCATCTGTTAAAAACAGAGTAATCATCAGGCTACTCTGCTTTTCTGCTGACTACTACTATCAGAACAAAGCCTTTGAGCCAAAAATTTAAAAAAAAAAAAAAAAAAAGGAGAGAGAAAAAAGAAAGAAAACGTGGCTTTGATCTCATTCACGGGACTCAGGCTGGTTTATGCATTCAAGTTCTGCCACTGTGATTGTTTCAGTCACAAGGTGGAAAGTACTGTGCCACCACCAGGCATAGCTCCAATGACAAAGCCTCTTGGTTGGGATGCAGTTAAGACTGCGTCAAAGCAGCTCCCTTGCTGATGAAGTGCTGTATCCCATCCAAGACACTGGTGTAAGCTCAGGGCAAGGAAGTGCTTTTCTTTCCCTCCTTACAACTTTCTCTCTTTAAACCTGTAGTCTCCCAAGTATGCATAAGCTTTATTTCATATGGCAGCTTTAATAAAGTGATCAACAGTGAAATTATTCAGTTTTACTCAGATAATATCCAATAAAAAGCATGCAAGAAGTGGGGATGAAGGTCCTTCACCAACACAGTCTCCATGCAAAATAAACATCTCTGACTGATTACACGAAGCCAGAGAAAATGTCTTCAAAACCATTCTCTTTAAAAAAGCTTCATCTCACAGAAAAGACAGTGTTCATAACGGGGGGATGGGGTTGGGGGGCCTGCCCCAGACCCTTAATCTGCAAGAAATCCTCCTACCTGTCTAACAGGCAAAGGAGAGAGTTCACAAGAAAACTTGTGGCGTAGTATTTCTTTTACAGGAGAGAAGTGCTAGGTGATGTTTTGTGAGGTCCACAGAGGTTTTTTAACACAAGGTACTTCATGAAGTCCGATACTAAAAAGAATCATACCATGAGGCTTTTAAATAAAAATTCTGTTATTATAAATGAAGGTATTTCACACATCTGTCTCAGAATTATGTCTTAGAAAATCTTTTATGATTGCAGGTGACTTTTCAAATCCTATAAACACACTGAAAGCCAAGATTAGTATTTCTTTTCTGTATATACTTAGAAGGGCTTTGGCATTGTGCTTTATCCATTTACATTTAAATTTGAAGCATATATTTCAAACACAGAAGTAGCTGAATGTAACAAGGTGAATGTACTTCTGAAAATGGTATTTATTTAGGTGCTGTATTGTAACTGTTGTTTAATCCTTTATTCCTGTTATTGGTGCCTGGTATTGTAGAAATTGATATTACTGTCAGTTCCACAAAAATAAACCTTGCAAAAAATGGTAATATACCAGAACATTTTCCAGTCTGGTTCCTGAGTGACAGCCGTGGGCTGCCTTTTTGTTGAGTTATAATTCCTCCCTTCCTCAGCAAGCTTGTAACTTTTTCCTTTCCCATTATAATCTTTTGGGTGCAAGGAGAGAGAGATTTTAATTGTTGTGTTGATACTTTGCTCTGCTGTTCTAGATAGGATGGCAGAACTACCATCTCCAGAGAGTGATAAATTCAAGTACCATGTCCCATAAGTTGAGTGCTCCCTTTCATCAAATGAACCCATTCTCCCTTCCTTCATTTTAAAAATTCTTTTTATTATGTTTTGCACAGTAGATTCTACTGCCTTCTTAGTAAGTTCTTTGCTACAGGAATGTAATATTTGACTTGTCATTCAGAGTCAAAACTGTCTGCTTTAGGGGGAGATACAAGATCTTTTTCCAAGTGGCAAACCTAAGCTCATTTTCTCTTAATGGAATCACATACAAGTTTCTAACAGATATTGCTGTTACATCAGCAGTTGGCAAAGACCTTAATGTGATTTCCTTCTTTTATGTATAGTACAGGTTGTGCTCAAATCTGTACCCATACTAAGCATACAGTGATATGAAACTTTGCATATAGGTGGGGCAACACTGTAGTGGCCTAAAGCTACTCAGTCTCCTCTTCTCCAGGCTGAACAGACCAAGTGATCTCAGGTGCTCCTCATATCGCTTCTCCTCAAGGCCCTTTACCATCTTCGTAGCAGTATTCATCCTTTTATTCTGATCCTGGTAACAGAAAGGAAGAAAAGAGAAAGGACAAGTTCCTCCTTATGGGACTGGCTTGCACATTAAAGACAAGTTCCGACACATAAATCTTGAAAGTTGTGAAGATTTCTCCCTTTTTTATAAAAAAATCCATCTTGTGCAGAAAAACAAAACAAAACATTGCTCGCACTCCCAGCTGGATATTGTAAATGCATACTTCACAGAAACATGGAATATTCCAAGTTGGAAGGGATCCACAAGGATCAGTTCACTAATTAACACAACAATACATCTGAGGTGAAAACAGAATTTGGTATTTAACTTATCTTTAGATACAGTTTTATTATTCTCTGTCTCACCTTGTCTCCTTTCCACCCCATTCCCTCAGCTGCACAGGGGCTTTCCCTAATTGTTTTTCTTTCTAAGATGCAGGCAAACACTAAATGGCGTTAGAGTGTGAAGCTATAGCTTTTTAAGAATGAGTGTAAGTTAGGACAAACAAAGAAATGTGGGTTAGCTGCTATATAAATTATCGTGAAATATTGCAGTTTTTCTTGTTTATTATTTACATGTCATTATCTGTGCACTAAAGGATAGGAACAAGTCTTTCATTACGAATTTCCTGTTTACAGGTGGCTCTTGGCAACATGATTTCATACAATTTCTGCTGAGTTATAAGTATTCAGTTAATCTGATGATGCCAAGCAGCCAAATGATGCAGTGGAGGAGAGGCTTGCTTTAAATACATCTGGGAGCTTGCTTTAAATACATGTGTGTTAAGGAATTGAAAGCACACCTCAGATGTTTGTACTTCTCAGCTCCATCCTAACCACAGATCCACATGTAATCACATCCTAATCTCTGTCTGAGGGACAAGGATAGGATGAAGAGAATTTTGAATAAGATGATAAAGAAAACAGCTTTTTATTGCCCCTCTAATCAGAGGGAGTCATAAAGTAATCGTTCTTGGGACAGAAATAGGGGTGTTGAGTGTATTCCTTCTGCAGGGACTGTCACCTGTGTTGGACGCCAGAGGTCTGTGCAAACTGGTGGTGACTTACTCTCACACTGCAGGCAGTTTAGGAACCTAAACTGAGAAATTCTGAAAGACACAACCCATTAGCATGAACTCCATCAGAATTGGGGTCTGCTTTAGTTCGCAGACCCTGGCTAGGTCAACCTAGTGTCTGAATGTCCTGTGCAAACATTTCTCATTGGTTTGGTGCTATCTTGTGGATCTCTTAACCACACCTCAGTGTTTGAAGCAGACAGGCTTATCTTTCAGTTGAACCCTGAGAACATAAATCATTGCTGGCATTTCATTTCCCCTACTGCCCGCTACCAAAAACAAAACAAAACAAAAAACTGACACATGCTTACATGGCTCCTCATACAAGAGGTATTAATTTAGCCCAGGGTAAGCAGTAGTCTTCCTGATATTTGCCACCCAACAATTTGAAAGCCACCAAGATGATGAAGAAATGGAGTAGCACTGAACTGAGAAAACTGAGTTAAAGAAATAATGCTGCTTGAGGCTGAGGCATTAATGGGCAGAAGAAAAGAAACCTCATCCAGAAGACCGCCTGTCACTTTGAATGTTATGCTATGAATATTAAAATGAAAACATAAAAAAATACATACCATTTTTCTCTTCTGAAAATCAGAAACTAATACATTGTGCTGCAGATAAACCACATAAAAAGATGATTTTAGAGAAGGTGATATGTTGCTAATTTGAAAGAGGAAAGGACCAAGCACTAGTGGTACCGAGCTTCATGGACAATGAGGACACACTTTGTGGCAATGTGGGAACCCCAAGACAGTGAGAAGGAAAGGAGTCTCACAAACTTAATTTTAACTATTTTTCATAAAGAAAGTGCTGTTGCTGGCTGCTCTGTGGAAGCTTCTCTTGCCCCAGTTTTTTTCCCCCTTAAATGGCTGGCTAGAAGTTAATTAACATGACTAACATTAGACGAGTATCTCTGCCTCTCACAAAATAAAAAAAAATGGAAACATAAACCAAAGACATCTCTGACACTTTACTGAACAATTTTGGCAGCTGAAGCTGTTTTTAATCTATAAACAGGTTAGTAATATTTAATACTTCAATTTGTATGCTGGGAGATTTTCTTTTGTTCCTAACAATTCTGTATTTAAGATTACCAGGGCTTCAGGCAGAACAGTTTTGGTAGTAAAGCGATAAACTGACACCAGAATACTGAGCAGAAAAAAACCCATTACACTAACAGCAGCCAACAGCAGTAAATGGTTTTCAGCTGTTGCAGATCTAATTGATCTTGTTGCTATAACAGAAAGCAGTTCTCTGTGATTCATATGCTTTCTTGCTGGAACATATTCTACTCCCATGCTGTCTTTAAGCCTCACTAACTCTGTTTTTTCCCTTTCCTTAAATGCCATTGCTAACAACACGTTCTATTTAAAGCTAATATTAGTCAAATAAAAATTCTGTTTAGTTTGCTGAGCTTTAAATTTTCTCTCTTCATTAAAAGGAAAGGCCAAACTACTTAAATTCAATTGTGCATTTCTTATACTTAGTAATCCCTTTTTTGAAGTGTCATACCCAGTGCTCATTATTCTTGATTTATATGTACCTTGAAATCCTTATCTGCCGTGAATGTATTGAATGTGACTAAAATGATGTAAATATTTGCCATCAGCTGCAGTCTAATGCCAGTGGTGCATGTGGAGCTTCCACTGATTTCAATAGGATCCAGTGTCTTTTCTGCAGGATATGATTTTAGCAGTATGACTGATGTAGCTGCCTGTACTATTTGGATTCTTCAAACAAGTGCTCTTATTATTTTTTTTTTTCTTTATAGCATTTGGAAACTTCTGCTGTAATACATAAATTTTACGGAAGCATTAATTTGAAGCATTTAACTGGAATTTTAGAATTATTATATTAGGATGTTTTCTCGGTGTGATTTTTTTTTTTTTTGTCAAAAAGAAACTGGAAAAATAGGAATTGTGTGAAAATCAGTAGAAACTTGCATTCACAGTTGAAATTCTAACATATCAAAGGAGAGTTTGTTTTCTTATTATAAATATGAATGCACATCAATGGGGAATTTTCAGTAAAAGTCTTAGGAATCGCAGTGGAAATGCACACTCTGTGTTTTGATATTCTTTAGATTTCTTCTTCACTTTGAGAGCTGCCTGTATCCCTGAGCAGGCAAACTGCACTACAGAATTACTTTGCCTACCAGTTTTATGTGAAAAGAATCTTGGCTCTCAACCTTTGCTGTAGCTGCATTGCTCCCTGTATTATTTAAGTTAAATACCATGTATTAAGAAACTTGAATCATCTTTCTCCAGGGGAAAAAAAAAAAGAGTTTTGTAACTGTTTAAGTGTTGGAAAGTCTAATTATACCTCCTGTTCATTCCCTTTTGTTCTTGTAAAGGCATCCATTGCTGTAACAGAAGATAAAGTAACATTTCCAGACAGGAAAGAAGTGGGGAATTTTTCCTTTATTCCTTTCTTGTTTCTGTTGCTGCACTGTTCTGATTTGTTTTTTTAAAGGTTGACACAGAGCCCTCTGAGAATTTTTAACATATGAGAGTAGATAACCTTGTTCTTTTGTTCACTCATCCCTGCCCTGTTCTGATTGCCTGGGGCTGTTTTCTGAATATTCCATTTCATATCCGTTTAACACTTTCTCCATTCTTCTTTCTGCCTTCATTCATCAGTTCAGCATAATGTTCCATCCAGTGCATCAGCACAAAGCATAACATAGACCTTCAGACAGCCTCATCAGTGCCTCATTGAAGGAAGAGTCACTAAGAACAAACCAAGGTTGTATAAACACAGAGAGGAACCCCATGGCAGGAAAAGGCTCAGGTTGAAATTAACATTTTCTTTAATCCTTTTGCTTATCAGAGACTTGACACTTGAAAGATTCTGCTGTTTTTACCTATAACGAGAAGCTCTTCATATGCTGCCCTCTCTGGTGTCCATTGCATTTGTCACAGAATATTGTCCTTGGGGAATTATGGCAACACAGAACTCAGAATAAATCTTGGGATATAAAAAGACCAAGAAACTCCAATACACCTAACTCAACTCAACATCAGAAAAAAAATTCCATATACTTAAACAGCCTTTTTAACTTTTTAATCTCGTTTTTTAACCAAAAGAACAATAGCATCTTGCCTCCGTGGTTAAAGAAAAGGACTTTTAATGAAAAGCTTACAAAGGAGCATCTTGGCTTGCCTGAAGAATAAACATAGCCTCAGAAATTAATTTACATGAAATACAAATGATTTCTGAATTCACCCTTAACTGTGGTATAAGTGCAGGTTTAAGAAACACTTTTTTTCTGAATAGAATATTCTTTTTTTCCTTTCAAATACTTTCACAAAGGCATGTGAATTCAACAATTACAGTTTGAGGCAAGGCAGAGAGGAGAGTAATAGGAAAAGTGATGCAAATGTGTGAATGAAAGTGCCCCATTTTCCCAAACAATGCATAAGCATGTATGCTTTGAAAATTAGGCTTCTTTTGCACTCATATTTGATACACAGGCTCAGGAAAGTAACATTTTAACTTTCAATGTTAAAACTTTCTTGGTAGTTTAAAAGTCTTCTGTTTCTGAGAGGAAAAACTGAAGTGCTTACAGGAAATTAACAGTAAAATAATCAAATACACAAATTCATTTTTTTTTTAGGTTTTGCAAAGACAGTGACAAAATAAAAGTTTCAGGAGACATAAAACTAGCAAAAAAAAAAAAAGTGAAACTTACTCTGCAAATAACACAGCGGCAAATAAAATGTACACTAGAAACCAAAGCCATCTGGCAAATTAAGTGAAAATTAATGATTAAAGAAAATCTCACTGTGTTTGTAGTGTATTTTCATCCATCTGTGCCCAATTATAAAGGAGTTGTCAAAGAAAGCAAGCCACCAGTGGTTAATGCCAAACTAATCCAGAAAGCCTGAAAACGTCCGTCAATGTTTTTCTTACAGTTTCTAATCTCTGCAGGTTTCTGATAAGAGCAGCATTAAACTATGGTGTCATGAATCTTGGCTCTTACATTTGAAACTAACAGAGATGTACTACCTGTGATCGTTTCAGATTAAGGAAATACTATCTCTCAAAAGCATACTACAGATAGAATTTATAAAAGGAAAAAACTATGTTCAGATCCACTTCTGTCATATGCAGCCAACAGAGCAATTGCAATTAACAATATCTAGACTCTAAAACCGTCAGCTGTGACCCGAGTAGATATTGCTGAAGTGCTGTGTTGTGCTGCCAGAGTAGGCGGTGTTGGAGATGCAACCCGCCTCACGCCGGCTCTGTGTCGTGTTGGGTTCACAGGGCTTTGGGCCCCAGGCACAGTAGTTGAGGCTGTGAATTTGCAAATTTCCTGACACCTCACGTTGTAGGAGCATTGCAATTTCACACCCTTAGCTCACTGCACAGCCACCTGCATGGACTTGCTCCGTGCCTGAGATCCACAGACCAGCTGCTGTACATTGTTCTCTCTGCAGAGAAGAGGCTGTTCTCTATTTCAAGGGGAAAGACTCCATGATTCCTTTCCTTGTTTTGGGCCCTCAGATTATTTTTAAGTGCTAACTGTGACAAAATTCTAAGCTGTTGGGACTTCTGACTAGATTTGCTCCACAGTGGAGCACATGGTGACATGATGATGGTAGAACTAGTGGATAACCTTCCTGGGCTTTGGCCCTTCTCTAGAACAAGTGAAAAGAGAGATATATCTAAAAGGCAATTTCAGAGAGCAGGTACCTAAATTACTTCTTCTCTTGATGCCCTTAACCACTAGTTGAAGAGGAAAATTAGTCTCTGTACGCCAAAGTTAACCTTTAGGAAACTCCTCCATATTTAGATCTAACACCAATTTAGACTCAACACCAATTTAGACCCAACACCAATTTAGACCCAACAGTAGGTGCACACCAGAAGAAATAATGAGGAACAAGCATGGAGAAGAGCAATTAATTTCCTTTGTGTTCTTTCTTTCCCAGTGATTTTGTGTCAAAGAAGTGAGTGACAGAAGGACATTACCAATACTTTTTTTTGTGGATTCTTTGGTACTTGGTAGTAAGAGATGAGCTTGATTTTGAGTGGGTTTTTTGGTTCAGTGTTTTATTGTTGTGGTGGTGGTGGTGTTTTTTGTTTGTTTGTTTGTTTTTTGTTAGTTTAGTAAAAGGTTATTTTTGTACTCTGTTTTCTTGCTCACAAAATATTTAGGAGAGCAGTTTGTGATCAGGGAAAAAGGGCAAAAAGTATTGGGAGAGGTGTCATTGCTCTCTAGTGCTTCTGCAATGCTATACTCTTCCCCTTCAGCCTCCTAGTATTGTCTGTAAAGGCTGGACATTTTATTAATTCTCAAAGTCTTTGTACATATCCTTGCTCCTGGGGTTCTTCTGTCATGGTCTGTATTAGAACTCACACGGAAGTGAGAAGTTCATATTTATGAAACATTTACAGTTTTAAAACTCAGTGACATCTGTTTTCTCCAGTGGACCCATATAAATAAAACTGTTGTGCCCAACGCCTTTAAATAAAGCACTTGAATTAACCCGTTGCACTCTTCTGACAGTGGACACCATAAATCTATTTTATCAGTTAGCTGGTAATCATAACATTTACAGACCCTTATATCTAGTACATTAAAATTGTCTGCTCAAACACAGACCATAGTTTGGCATGTAATTGGTTTTGGCTGCAGTTCAGGCTTATACAGCCCTTGTAGCTCCTTGGTTGTGTTGGTAGAAGTATTTGTGCAGCTATGCAGTGAACCATATCAGGGACCTGAGCCAAGTTATAGGGGGAAAAATAAAAGGGTTATTTTTGAGCTAGATCAGTTCCCTGTGCTAGCAAACTGGAGGCAGCAACAAAAAAAGTAGGGGAAAATGAGAACTAGTGCCAGCATACCATTGAAATGGAGGCATGTCAGGCCATGTTTTCAAGGTAAACTTCCAGTGCAGTGTAAAAGATTGCTCCATCTAAATACCAACATTAAACAGTAATTCAGGAAAGCTCTTTGTTATTGCCAAAGTAAAAATTACTGTCTTGACAAATTGATCTAGAACACAAAACGCATTTTTTAAGCTTGATTTGTCTAATTCTTTGGTAAACATTATTATTAGGGGATGATGAATTGATTGCTATATTACATAAATGACTGATAATGCCATTTTAATATTGCAAATTAGATTCTGCTTCAAATGAAAAAGCCAAACATAGCTACGAGGGGCTAGATTATGCCTCAGTTTATACCTGTGTATTCCTATTTATGTCAGTGATGCTGATTAAAAAGTAATTTAGGGCTCAATTTTGCCTGAAAAGTTTGTGTAGTCCTTACATACAAAGCATTCATTGTTGTATATCTTTTAATATAGTTTGTGCCATCTATGGCTTCCTGTGTTTTCAAGTCCTGTAGTAATTTATGTTGCACATCACATCTGCTATTTCCAGACGTGTGAGGTAGTAAAAGAGGAAATTCTGGTGTGATGGTTTAGAAGTTCTGATATATGATTTCCTTTCCACTTTTTCTCTTCTTTAGACACCCATTTTGAATGCTGTAGCTACATGCACCATGTGCACATACAAGCATTACCTGGCATATGCCACAAGAAACATCATCTACATGAACTGAATTTTGATTTTGCATAACCACAACTCAAAAAATTAGAAAGTACTAATATTAAACTTATCCACGTAATATTTTGCCTGTGTCTTGTCTGAAGGTTCAGCAAGCAGAACCTGGCTTGATGTTAGAATGAAGCATTCATGGTGCTGGGGAAATGCTGTGGGTTTTTAATAATCAGCCTCTAGTAAGCTCTGCTCAGCCCGATGCTGCTCAGCCAACCACAGCTCAGAAGTTGGAGCTGTAAAATAATTTAAGGTTGAGGCCAGTCTAGACTGGAGATCCTGGAGTCAGGGTGATTATCTTCTACAAAGTATTTTTTTCCTTTTTCCTATTGAGAATTAGTATTAGAGCTCTTAAGAAAACTTTTTATTTGTAAAATAGGGATTATTTATATAAGTATTTACATAATGACTTAAATATTCTTTGAAGATAAGTTTTTCTACATTAAAGCAATTATTGAATGTCAGGTTTGGCATGAAAGTTTCTCTTTAGCCCACTGTCAGTTTCCAACTTGATGTTTCCAGCCTCAGAAACAGCTGCCATGTTTCTGACATAACTCCCCTCTATATAATGTTACCAAAAGTGCTGCCTGCGGGAAATTCATTCCTTCTCAAAGCTGTCCCCTTTCCAAAACTTTATGTTCAGAAGGACTACCCAACGCTTACTATTCTGTAATGAAATCACCGTCCTTTTAAGACCCATTTTGAAAATTGAGAAATACGCAAAAATTCTTGATTTACATTAAAATTATTGCAGATACAAAAAAGCTAATATTCTACAAAGAAATCCGACATCTGGAAACAGCAGCAAACACTTGGCAGGGGTTCTATGCATCATCCCACTAGTTCATTTATATAGAAATGTAAGTGTATGTGTATATTTTGGATATATTTGGATATGTGAAGAGTTTTATCTTGCAATTCTTTTCCTTTTCAGAGGCAGTGGAAGCTAAAACAGATTAGTGCTTCCTGAAAAATAAATAAGAAATCACTAAAGCAGTCACGGTAAAATCAAGCCACAGGCAAACTTGTATCTTGTACAGTAACATGATATTCTGGTTGTATGCCTGTTTAATATCTTTTAAGCCACCCTTGGGCAGGACCCCACTGTAAACAAGCTGTCGAGTTTGACTTAGAACATCCTTTTAAAAATAACACTAATAAATAAACATTCTGTCTTCACACATTTTGCTGCCAGGGATTCTCCATTTCTAAACTTAAAAGTGTAATGATTTTTAAAGGTTTGATGTATTAACTGCACTCTCCTTTATTTTCATTAATATGAATTTTTCCTTTTCCATTGGTTTAATGTTTTAAAATTAAAACTTTTATTTTATAATTATATACTGTCATTCTGATCAAAACTTTTATTGAAATCAGCTCCATCTATGAAATTCTCTGTCTGGCAGTGTTACATAAATCAATAATAGTAATATTAAGTAATAATAGAAGAGGAATTCAAGTTTCAGATTATTAAAAACTGAAGTAATAAGCTGCACAAAGAATATAGTTTGCTCTGTACAGCAAGATCTGTGCATTAAACAAAAGCCAGTGAGATACATGGCCTTGAATCCCTGCTATGATCCTTCAACTGCCAACAGTTTATCTAAACATATCTTTCAGCTCTTCTTTTCTTTGCTGCTTTCAACTCCTCGTAGCTACTCACTCTTCCCTCCAAGGTTTCGTTGGCTCTAACATTTCCTACCCCAGGGCTCTGGAGAGGGTTTGGGATCTCTCTGAATTCCTTGCAGTGTTGCATGGAAGATCCTGTGAAGATGAGTCTGCAATAAAGAGGACAAGAGTAAAGGGCTTTGAGCACTCTTGTTTCCCTGAAAAGTCAAATGGATTATCCCACGTTCTGTTTTCATGAGTGGCTAAATGTTGCCTCTGCTCACAGGTACTTCCATGCAAACAGAGGTCTGTCTGGCCTCTTTCCGTTTTTGTGACCTCCAGGCACAGAAGAAGCAGGAATTCTGGATGTGACATTTCACCACATCTGACTCCAAATTAAAAATGTATTTTCTGAATAGCAAGCCTAAAGAATGTATTCAATTAGATGAATTTACAAACAACCTGAGACTCTATTGTTGCAGCATTTGAGCGGAACCACATATGCTGGACTTCAGAATTGAGAACATTTCACTCCACATTATTTGACCCTCAGTTTGTTACTGATTTAATCTCGCTTGCTGCAACTCCTGACCTGTGGTTTTAAATTTTTTTTTTTTCTTTTCCCCTTAAGTTCTAATACTATTTAGCTTTATTATATGTTTTCCCTTTTGGGGAGATGGATGCATGTACACACAATGTGAACAAGTCTTTAAGTTTCCTTGGGACTCATACTTGTGTGTGTGTGTGCATGTGCAGTGCTTGAGGAGATACGCATGCATGTTAAAAACTCAGCCACTGTTCACGAATGAGATTTCTAATTCTTATGGTTTTGGAGAAAACCGAAAGAATGCATTCCTAAAAGTTAGTAATAAAGTTAAATAAGTAGAATTCTGAATACATGTTCCTTTGTCATTTTTATTTGAGTACTTGGAGATGGTAATGTTGGGTTTACCATTTTTCTTGTGTTTAAGACTTCTACACGGAATAAAGGTGCATCTTAAAAGCCATGGGACAACTAGATATGTTTCTATATGTTTCTCTCTCAGTAGCATAGACAAAACTGCTGTCAAAATCAATGAAAACTACAGAAGAATTCAGTGAGTTCTATGTTGCTGTCACTTCACATAAGTATTACTGGCCCCATAATGTTGTTAATTCTTACTGGGTCACGAAGACCATGGTAATATGTAAGATACTCTGTGTATGAATGGCACAGTGACAGTGGAATAGTTTCATTGAAAGACCTTTGAACTGTACTGGAAGTTCAAAAGAATTTCAAAGGAAGTTCAAAGGAATTTCTTTAGCAGTAGCTGAAGGTTCTTCAGTGAATATTGTTTCTAAGTTTTTACTTTTTTACCTACTTTTACTTTTTACTTTTGGTCCATTTTGAAACATACTTAGGCAGTTTTTTAAAACTAATATTCTCTGCTGTGTTTCTCTACATGTGGGATACAAATGCCATCTTCAGTGTTGAGTATTACCATGTTTTTGAGAGATAGTACATGAGATATACTTTGTGCATACCTTGTATGTTTGACAGTAGAACTTCTGTGACAGACTGTGGAACCATGAGATAAATTTCATTTACAATACCTGTTTACCTGCCTCACCTTCATTCTTTTCTCTATTCTTTTTGATTTGGACTCACTATTACATGGAAGTGTCACCCTGGAAAACAGAAACATTTATTTTCCCCTGCATCACATGCATTTTGTAAAACAAAATCTAAAATGCTTTTGTCCTATTTTGCTTTACTCAGTGATCGAAGAGCCAATATTTTTTGAGCCATTAAAAGCTTAATCAATAGAGCTGGAAATTCTGTTTTGTGATACTGCAAGACATTCTTTTCAATTCATGGTAAGTTGTGAGTTATTAGATGTTAAAACTGTATTACCATGACTTACAGAGAATAAATTTTAATAATTTTCTTAGATTATTGAAATATATTCCTTATAATTTTATTCTCCCTTTAAGGCCTATAAAGTTGAACTCGTTATAATAAAATCAAGTGGCATTACATGTAGATATATAAGAAATATTATCAATAAAAAAGTAAATCTCCAACACAGATCTAAAATTGATTGTCTGCAAAGTATGTGTAATAAATATGATAAATGGTGGTGCAAAACAGAGGTATTATGAGCACTCTCTTGGGATGATATACATTAAAATAAAACAATATTACTGACCTCATATATGGTAAAACCTTAGCTATAAAATCCATTGGGTGAGTGTAACAATTTAGAGCCACAGGGGTGTGTTACAATCACGTGTGTATCCAACTTTTTTTTTTATAACTGATAAACCTTATTTTCATTAAAGATCTGTTCAATTCTTAGCCTTCACCACAGCTGCACCAAGCACATTAAACATTTATTTTACTTTGGTTTTGCTGAAAATCATAGGTGTTGCGAAAATTTCATGTTGTTTGGATATAAAATTTGACTTCCAGTATGAAATGAGTTTGTGGGTTTGTGGTTTTTTTTAAGACTTATAATTTCTGTCGTTCAATTATTTAATTTTTTTTCAGTCTTCATTTTTTTTTAACAGCACTCCATTGGAATTTGACATAACAACAGTAGGGTGGCAATGATGTCATATGAAATTTGTGTGGATCACATTTGACTTCTAGGTAATTTCTCCAAGGCTTTGATTTTCATATTCTGAAGTGCCATTTCCACCTTTTTACCTCCGGCTTCTGCATTTTACATGAAATCTGACTTCAGTACTTAGGATATTAAAAGTATGTATTAATAAACCATGCACCTTTGAAAAGAGTTATGGAATATATTCCCTGAGGGTCAGTGATAACCTTGTGGTTCATGGTCCGCAGATAATTTCAATCCTTCAAGCTTAGTATGTGCTTTCATTCAAAGGGTTAGGTACCTAGGCTTCTGATTAGCTTCACAGAGCTACATAAACAAGTGGTTACACCTCCATATTTCTCTTCCATGGCTTAATTTATGTCTGTTCCTGGGTTCACTAGAAGAAATTGGGAACTTTGTATTAACTTTATGGCTGTTTTACTCTGAAGATTCATGGACCGTTGTTATGGGATTTTGGTGTTTTCTTTTTTTATATGGACGAACAGAATTCATACATGTCCCCCCAGATGAAAGATGTTAGAAAAAGTTAAAAAGCAGGAAAAGGAAGTAACAGAAAATTAATGGCTAGGTTTTGAAGAAGGTTATTTCAGATGGAGGCTGAACATGGAAAATCCTCAATAGCATGGAAGGTACAGGCACTGATCAAAACTAAACTGGAGCAGGAAGAGAAAAGCAGAATTGAGAGACTTCACAGATGAGGAGAAGTCTCACAGAAAACCTAAGTTTCCCAAAGTACTTGATAGCTCACACTCTGTAAGTAAGAGTAGAAATAGGGGAAGCTGATTGCTGAGCTCAAGCCAAAGAGGCAGACACAGAAGTAGGAAAAGGAAACCTAGCACTCTGGTGTAAAGGGAAAGAACACGTTGATAGGATAGACTGCAGAAAAGACAAAAGAGTACAAGTAGCAGCAGAAAGGAAAGCAGAATGAAAGCTTTAATTTGGAGACAGCAGACATGGGAGACTCACAAAAGGTGATGTTACAGAGTTTTGCAAGATTGAAGAGATAGTGCTGCATTAGATAAGGTAAAATTTATAGAGAACAGTGTGGAGGTAGAAAAAAAGGCATACAGTGGAGTGGCTTTCTAAAGAACATAAGAAAATTCAAATCTTGCCTCTTTTCTGAGGTCTAAAGGCATGGGAAAGAAAATATGGAAAAAAAAAAAATCCAACCAAACATAAAACAGCACTTTCTTTTGCAGAATTCATCATCAAAGCTTGGGTTTGCTGCTTTAGGGAAGTGCAGGGTTAATCTGTACATGGCATTTTTCCTAGACTGGTAACAACAGTGCACCCAAGTAGTTCTGCTTCACCGAGGAAGAGTGGGAAATCTGGGTTATGGACTTTGCTGACTTAATGGTGAATATTTTTACTAGAACTGTTTGATTCAAAACAGTTTCCCACTGTACTCATTGTTTGTTCTATGTATGCTTTAATATTAAGGGGTAGTAAATTGCTTATTCAAGTAAATATCTTATTCAAGTATCAGAGTACTCAAGTCATCACAGTGGATTAATTAGCTGGTGTATTTGTGGGTTTTGCTCATTTGCAATGGTTTAATTGGGCATCCTTAGTTTAGTGTGCATTGAAAATACACAGGTACAGAGAAAAAGAAGAATAAAAAAGCTTCAGTAAGAAAACAAAATTTACTTTATGATTTAACACTAATCAAGCGTTGCTAATGTGCTATAAAATAGTACTTAAGGTAGATACTGTTTCCATTATTAAAGTTAATGGTCTTAGTTGCCTCATCTGCCTTATTCCAATATATTAAGCATGCAGACCCCATAATTTAATTATCACCTGTTAATATTGGTTCTAAATTCATTTTTGTGCTTTTGGGCTGAAGCTGCAATGATGAGCCAATTAAAAACCATTATCTGGCTGCTCAAAGCATCACATTTGTAGTTATGCTCAACAGTACATGATTCTACAGGGACTTTCAAGATGGAACATGCTGCCCTAATGCCTTTAGGGATTAGCCAAACAAAAGAAAAAATGTAAAGGAAATTTTAAATATTTTCTCTCCTGCAGGATTTTAATTTTCAGATCTCTTCCTTTGCTGTACATCACAGATTTCTTTGAAGCTAATTTGCATAGCTGTAAAAGTGTAGCATGTAGCTGAATTACAAGAGAAACTCCTGAGACCCTGGGTTTTCTTTAAATCCCAGAGGAGGAATTTGGTTCAAGAATGTACATAAGGTACTAATTGCAAGGATCATGTTAGATAGCTATTATTTGAATGAGACTGCTGAACTAATAAAATACAGCACATCATAACCTCAGAGGTTTGATAATGAAAAAAGGAACATTTAATTTATGTAGATGTTCTCAAAACAACTTGAAAGAACAATAGCCACACATTGTATCAGTTCCATTACACTGTTTTTTAATACAAATGATTTCTTTCTTCAAATGTTATCAGCTTGATGCTGACATGGAATTTCAAGTGCAGGTGTTTCAAGTTGATGGAAATCTGTGCTTTTGTAATGTCTAACTGAGAAATGGCTGATATAGACGATGCACCATGAAATTTGTTAGAAGGACAGATGCATCGCACTTTGAAACATATATCTGTGTTTTGTGCGTCAGCCTGTAGCACTGCATCAAAACTTCGCAGCTCTTTGTGTGGTGTGGATATATGTGAATCTAGTGGCAAAATATAGAAACTAGACTATTTGATCTACTGTAGCTATATTCATAGAACCATAGAATACTGGGTTGAAAGAGATCCTCAAGGATCACCTGGTCCAACCTTTCTTGGCAAAAGCACAGACTAGACAAGATGGCCCAGCACCCTGTCTAGCTGAATCTTAAAAGTGTCTATGTTGGGGAATTTACCACTTATTCCCTGGAGAGATTATTCCAATGGCTGATTGTTTTCATTGTGAAAAAATTTCCTCTTGTGTATAATGGAAATCTCTCCAGGAATAACTTGTACTCATTACCCCTTGTCTTTTCGATTTGACTCCTTGTAAAAAGGAAGTCTCCATCTTCTTTGTAGCCACCCTTTAAATACTGGAGCATGGTAATAAGGTCTTTCCAAAGCCGCCTTTTCTCAAAAGAAGCAAACCAGTTCTGAACAAACCCAGTTCTCTCAGCCTTTGATCATATGGCAGCCTGCCCAGTCCTTTGCTCATATTTGTGGCCCTTCTCTGGACTCTTTCCAACCTATCCACATGGCTTTTGTATAGTAGGTACCAAAGCTGAGCACAGAATTTCAGGTGTGGGCTGACAAGTGCTGAATGGAGTGGGATAACAACTTCTTTGTTTCTGATGGTGATGCCCTTGTTGATGCAGCCCAGCACCGTGTTGACTCCCTGCCCCTGCAGCACACTGTTCACTCAGACTGAGCGCGTTGTCCACCAGGACCCCCAGGGCCTTTTTCACAGAGCTGCTCCTCCCAGTCTGTGCTGCACTCCTGGATTATGTTTTCTGGTTTGTTTGAGATTTTTTTACATTGTACTGCATAAACACAATAGCAGAACTTAAAAGCAGAGGAGGCAGAGAATCTTCCTCTATAGAGAAATCCTCTCTTCTGGAGCACACCTGACCTAGAAGTTCTTTTAGGGGCCTGTGGTATGAGAGACTGTCCTTTTGCCTCAGTTTTTTTGGAGCACCATTGTCTTGGGGATTTGAACTTGACTCTTCTTGGACCATTTCCTCAAGTGAATCAAGCATCGTGTCTTGGACCTCTGCAGAGTTTCTTGGCCTCTGTATAAAAACATCCTGTTATTAGCCACTTAAAACTAACAGAAAGTGGAATTACTGCTGAGCATACTTAGCTAGGTTTTAAATAAGCTTGGTGCTTTGCAGGGGAACAGAAAGCTGCCAAAGAAAAAGCTAGCCAGAGATGAAGTCTGTGAGAATTCCCCAGCTGATAGATAACTGTGCACAATTGGGTGCTGGTTTGTTTTGGTTTGGTTGCTTTCTGCTTATAATTTTTTCATTATTGTATTATGAGCACATGTTCTTTTGTCAGTGAGAGCTATTAGAAACAGGGCAGGAACCCTGCTGTGCCTTGAAATTAAAGCAGGGGAAAAACACGTAGGCAGGAGAAGAAAAAAAAAAAAAGCACAGATAAGAAATAAATGTAAATTAAATTATCAGGGTTAAGTAATTTTGACCACAAACAAAAAAATAAATACACCATACTGTTCCTAGAAATTCTTCTGCTTCTTTGAGTTGGTCTGCATAATTGTAAGCTGTATATTTTTCTCATTAAATGAGATGTACACTAGTTTTCTGCCTCTCTGTACGTTCATTAATCTGCTTTACAAGTCTTGGGAAAAGCAGCTGTTCAGCAAAGCTGCTGATGAGCTTTTCTCCCCACTCATCTCCCCAGTCTTCTGCCTAGGGAAGGTCCACAACATAAACCTGAGAAAATCAAGTTAATTTGGCCCACATTCAATATCTAGACAATCTGTGCATACACAGGTACTCCTGCCCAAAATTCTTTGGAAGAAAATTGAACTGAAGCAGAGAGGTGTGAGGTGGGTGGATTGAGGATTAGTGGGGAGATGCTGACAATATTGCATTGAAACAGAGAGCAGTTGTGGGGGACATCTGACAGGACACTGGATTGTTGTGGCAACAGTTTTGGAGGAAATAAGACATACCAGGAGGAGGCAAGTTTTCTTTATATCCATTTTGCACGTAGTAACTTGGGGTTTTGGCAGTTTTAAATGTAAAGGGATCCTTTAATGTAAATTGCGAACTGTGAAATAACTTTGGAAGTGCACAGTTTTGTAAAAGAAACTCTGGCTTGCCTGTAGAGTCAAAATAATTTTCTGGGTTTTTTTTTTTTTTTTTTTTTTTTTTTTTTTTTTTTTTTTTTTTGTAAGTAAGCTGAATACCATTAGTATTTTCATCAATCACTGTGTCAAGTCAATGTATTTTATGTTTTTATTAGTAAGTTGCCAAGACAGTTTGGGAAAACTGTTAATGGTTCTGCAGTATGACCCTTACAATTGCAAAGTAATTTGGAGTTTAGAGTGAACCTCTGCTACTGGGAGTTCACAGTTTAATTCTTTATAGACAGGCATGTATTTAATATGATCCCATAGTTTCCTTAGTTAAGCAAATCTATCAAAATTAATCATAGCTTTTCCAATGCAACAATTCGGTCTCATTATGTAAAAGTAAAATTAGTTCTTCCAAATCACAGTCCTCTACACATCTCTATGTGTATTAATAAGCTTCATCATATATACAGATTTTTAAATATTTCTATTTGGCTCTGCATGGTATACAAAAACTAGCTGATATGATTTGCCTTTTTTTTTAAGAGACATATACCCTTGGTTCAGATTATCTTTGAAGGCTTCATCTGTGAAGAAATTACATATTATTTAGCTATATTTTCAATAGTTGCATAGTAATTTAGTGGTTTAAAATGTTTAATGGAACATCAGTCTTCCCAGTAAGAGAAGGCTGTGTATGCAGTTCTGTTCTGGGTAAAGCTCCAAATGTGCCTGCCTTCAAAGCATATTCTGAAGCTCTGTGATGTGACTTTGCATTCTGGAGGTACTGACTGGCTTTGACTGAATAGCTTTACATTTAGAACAGGAATCAAAGTGTTTTGTGCTGTATGAAAAATGCTGTCTCTTCTTCTAACAAAGAGGAATTACTCTTTGAGTAGAGATTAATTTTGCTGAAAATTTACATTTGAATTAATATTAGGAACTCTAGCTTTTGTGTCATTATTTACTTTATTCTGGCAGGCCTAAATAATGAGATGACAAGCTCTTTCCATAGAGTAAAAATCTGAGTGTTTCCAACAAACTGTTCGGGAAGGAATTAATTTTTTTGTTGCACTAAATTATTGAGAGCTTATCTCCTTCCGTTGTGTTCATGTAAGTGTTGTACAGACAGCACAACAGTGTGAACAACTCTTTGTAGAGCCATGTGTCTTGAGAAATTGCTTAGGCTGCCATGAATCTTCCACGTGAGGAGATGGTTCTCTAACGGTGTCTGAATTTGAACATTGACTAACTGATGCCCCTTAAACATTGTGATGGTAACCCTTCACGTCTGCAATTGAAGATGTGTTTGAAGTTAGAAGGTTCAGTCAACATTATGGAAATGCTCACTGAGAAATCCTAGTATTACAGGAGGTCATGAAACTTCTTTCTCTCTCACATAATTCATAACTGAGAAAATTACTCCATTTAACAATTGTGTGAAACTATTTGTATCTCGAGATACCATATTTTATCTGGAAGAACTTTTATATAGCAGGAAAATAGAAAACCACAAAAAAATCTATATTAGTGAGACAAAAAGAAATAGTACTGGATATCGCCGTTCAAATTTTAGTTGTGTATGGATTGCTTAGCTTGGACTGTGGAAGCCTGTAAGCACTCTTTGCTGCAAATGGTTAAACAAGAGTAAATTGATGATAATGATTTAATATGGAATTATTGTTTATCGTATATCATGCTTTCTCACGTTCTTTTTTCTCTCACTTTTGGTTTATTTAGAGACTTTATTTAGTAAACAATTAATTAAATAGATAATAAATACCCAGAGGTCAATGTCTTAGCTGTTAGCATCTTCTCTTTTATAGGTTGTCTTTTTTTATGGTCCTAATTTTTCCTGAGATGGGCTGGCTGCTTCAGACAAGATATCAGAGTTAAAAGCCAAACATGCTCACTAGATGCAGAGTGCTTCCAACTTGTTCACCTTAGATAGCTTGTGACACTGAATGTGATCTTGAACTGTATCACCATAATTCTGATGTGGGTACTGAAAGTATGACTGAGCAATTGTGCCTCATTAAGGTTTTACAGATGACTGTCTTGAAGTATAAATATAGTTCAGAATTTAAAAGGCTGTTTAAAATAAATGTAATCCCTGTATGGGCTTGTGGTGGCTGTGGTGCTTGTATCTGCATACAGCTCTTTAGAGACATGAGTGGCTTTCAGCTAAGCCTGTAGAAACATTGGATTTTAAGGAACTACAGAGGTCATGGTGTGCAACATTATACTTTTTTTTCATAGACTGGTTAGGTTCCACCTATCCCACCTATTTCCACCTGCAGATTTTCCTCTGCCAATCTCTCTTTTTGGAAGGTTTTTGTAGGGCCACATTCCTGTAATGATGGTTTTCCTTCAATGAAAACCATCCTTAATTTATTCATAACCAGTTTCCATCTATTTGTTCTAACACAAACATCCTCTCACAGATATAACAAATCTTTTGTCCCCAGTGCATTTGCTGGAAGCAATCATCTTTCTTCCTGGGCTGAATTTTTCAGCACAAGGAAAACAAGCCCCTTCAGTCTCCTCCTATGAAATAGGTTTATGTTTGATCTTTGTAATAGTCCTGTTCAGCACCTGTTCAAGTTTGAAGTCTTTTTTTTGAACACGCATAACTGAAATGGTACAAAGTATTTCAGATGAGGTCTCGGTACAGTCTATACAATGGTATGAATACTCCCTGTTCTTTATGAAAATACCTTGCCTTGCCCTTTTCATGGCCAGATTCAATTAAGTGGCTCATAGTCATCCTGTGACTGACTAAAATAGGCTGCTATTTCCAACTAATGAGCTCCCAGTATATATCAGGAATTCTTATTATTAGTCCCATGTGCCCTTTGGAATATTACTTTCAACCCAGTTCTGTTTCTGGGGTCTTTAGGATCATGCATTTCCCCCCACAGGATGTTCAAATCTTCCTTCTCTAGGTAGACTCTGCTCACTGACTTTGCATCCTCAACAAAACGTATCAGTGTGTCTTTATTTCCACCCTAACTTCATTAACTAAAATATTAAATAGAACAAATCCTGAACAATAAACTCAGTATTTTTGGAAGAGATTAGTCACCTTCATGAGGTAATGGTAGTAATGGTTCCCAAATGGCCGGTGTGATTCTTTTTTTAATAATATGCATCTCTGTGAATCCATTTTTCATGTTACCTCAGAGTTCAGTATTCTGTACCCAAAAATTCCGTACTTGAAACTTAAACCTGGTGTTTCAGAAATTGCAAGGTCACGTCTGAGATAGAGGCAGTCTTCTCTAAGGGCCTAGCAATCTGTCCAGATTTTCACCAAATACCATGCAGGTTAGATAAATGGGCCTCTGTGGATGCAGCATTTGGCAGATTAGATGCCTGTTATCTGTTCTCTCCACCCGCTAACATATTGCTAATTAGGTTTGAGAGTGAGGTGAAATGATTCATCTTAGCAGAACAGTGAGTGTCTTTGGTAAATCCTTACTCTACTTCAGTTCCAATCCACTTGAGACTGAAAAGAAAATAGAAAGTGAGAAATGCTTCTGGGGTTGTACATGTATTTTTTTACTTTAGTTTCTTCCCTGCACTTATCTCTAAAAGTCCTTAGATTATCATTAAGTTGGTGAATGTGAGACATTCATGTCAATTAGTAGTAAATGCAGAATAAATTCAGATAACCATACACTGAAAATGTGAACAAAGAAGAACTTGAGATAATTCTTCTTTGTGTTTGTGTAAATAAAGTGGTGAGGCGGGTAGTTTATGTAGTATGGAAGACAACTGCACAATGGGTAGAAAATACAAGTGCACAGACAACAATAAACCTGACATTCATGCACTTTAAAGCACTTGATTTTTTAACTTAATTAGGATTCTTTGAACACTGGGTGGTTCTTTTTTTTTGTTTTGTTTACTTTAGCCTATATATGATACTATGTTACTGAGTTCTTTTGTAGCATTTCCTGTGACAGTTCCTCTTCCCTGATTTTGAGTGTGTCATATCTAATGATATGAAGCTCCTTTCCTCATGGGGTAATCTGGCAGGTGATCTTCACATACACATCCTGCACTTTATGTTAAGAATGGTCCCTCAAACTGTGCTATATGTACATATTCCAAGGCTCTGGGTTTATAAATGTCTATAGCATGCAATTTGTTGTTAGTGATACCATCCTGCTATAAGATATTGCAGAGCAACATAGACAAAGTAAGTAATTACAGTATTTTTCTGAGATATGAATGGTTGGATTATACAGATATTACATTTATTTTCAGCTAGAAGAACAGTGAGATTGCTATATTGTTCCTCACTTACATAATATAGTATGTGCTATAACACTTAAAATCAATCTGTAATCGCTTTAGTCTTTTGTTGACGTATAAATGGCATATTTGTATTCATCTGTGTAAGTACCTCATAGAATTTAACAAGTTGAAGAAATGTGTGACTAAATTAGTAACATTAATCTTTTAATGAAAAAAGATCTGTCTGTTCTGGAGATGGATAACCTCTAATGTTTATTGATGCAAGAGCAGAAGTTATTAGATAAGTGCCCCTTGGTCTGTAGCTTCACTGGATAAGTATTGTCTGAATATTAATCTGCCAGGTTGTGTTTGTTTTATGTTTAGAAAAACAGCAACACTCTTGCTGTCGGCTGTGGGTTTGAGCTGCGTGTATCCAGCTGATGCTTTTTCCCGGTTCAACTATGTGCAAGGAGCAAAAATGTGTCCTGTTCTCTTCTGCTTTGATAAAGAGAAGGGGGAAGAGATCTGTGAACTTTTTCCTGTTTAAGCAACTACCACTAAGACTGGGGAGAATGAAGGAGATTCTCTCCATCTTGGGTAGCTTGTGTCCTTGTGACAGAAGGATGTTGCAGAGGCTGAGAGTTGCTGTAGGAATTTTAGTCCTGCAGTAATAAGACCATTGGCATCACAAGACAAAGCAACGGATCTCCCTGTGAAGCTACTTAGATTAATTTGAAGAGAGTGACACTAGCAACTGCCACCCTTTAAAGAGACTTCTGAAGGTGTGGAAGGGGATTGGAAGTGCTTTCTCAGATCTGTGGATCACAAAGGAAAAGATGCGGCAAGGAGAGTCAGGGTTAATTAAGGCAGTCTGAAGAGCCGTTGCTTATGGCTCTGTTAATCATGCAAGAGCTGCTGTGAGACTCTTGATGTTTAAGGCTGGGACAGTGGCAAGGGATGCCTCTGCATCTGATGGAACAATAGTCTTCTCTTCTTGGAAGAAAAAGCAGGCTTCCTTAAGCAGTTACATCTGCAAAGGAAATCATCTAAAAGCTAATTTAGTAGTTGAAATGTATCTCCAGCTACAGGTAATAGGGTTTTTGTACTTAATCTCCTGGCTTATGTATGGCCCCTGCTTGTGCTCTACTTGGATTCTCCAGAGCGCTGGGCTTTGGAATTAGCAATCAGAAAGCTGGTTGGACTTCTCGTGCATTTCTGTAAATGTAAATGCATGAAATGCAGCTTCTTTGTAAATGAGGAACAAAAACCTATTTGGTCAATTACAGAAAAAATAAAGTCCAAAACTTGAACTCTAGGGCTACGAGCTGACTCGGCATGAGACTTGTAGTGTTTATGCTCTACTCTGACATGCAGGGAATGAAATCACTCAAAAATATTTGATGCAGAAGTTAATACAATGGGAAATCTCATTGGGAATCTGCAATTTCACACCCAAACAAAATATGTGAGTTGGAGAAGAGTTTGGGAAGGCAGAGAGGGAGAAGCATGGAATGAAAGTTTTCAGATTCCTTCATTTTCTTTATATTTCCTTTCATCATTTCTTTAAAAATTTTTTAACATTTTCAAAATTGCCCTCATGAATTTGTAAGACAATAAAAAAATGAAGGAGCATACATATAAAAGAGTAAGAAGAACTAGTATTATTTTCATCCCTTAAGAGGGAGAAATGCATCCAGATGCAGGAAAGCCTCATACAGTCTCCTTTATGGCCTGAGTAGGCTTGAATCTGCACTTTCCTTTTTGTGTGAAGATGTCTGGGGAAGTCCTGTGCTGCGTCATATTCCAGGGAGGTACAGACTTGCTGTGTCCTCGGGGTGCTGCTTGGATTTATATAAATAATCACTCCCTGACTGGAGCAGGAAATGGAGCTTGGACATTTCAGGGCTGCCTATCTTTGATTTTGTGTGCTTATGTGAATTGGCTTGGGGGGGGGGCAAAAAAACAGTTCTTGTTCTCTCCTACTCTCCACTGTCAGACATCAGAAACTTAGTTACCTCAGAGGAATTTCTATTTCTTCTCATTTCCACACAGGGAGCTCAAGGAAAGGATTCTTTGGTGTCAGATTATAACCCAAATACAGATCTTGTTTAATGTTTCATTACAAATTTATGACAATTCATAGAACTTCTCTCCAAATCTTTGTCACAGCACTCTGTTGATAAAAAGTAGAAATTCTCAAATAATAAATACAAAACATATAAAAGATTTTATTAGCCTTTTAGCACATTATGTTAATCTCCTGATAGCTAATATTATGAGCAAGGCTATGTCTGGAGAGAGTAATAGCAAAGATCTTAGGAATGGAAATAATGTCTTTTTAACTTCCAAAAGAGGATTCAAAGAGCTAGTTGATTGTTATGAAAACTACTGCTCTTAGGGAGCATATTAAATTGGCAGAGCATTAATCTGATGAAATGTAAGATGTTGTCCCTTAAGAATATATTTTACAATGTAGAAAGCTCAATGAAATATATAAAATAAAGCCATAAAAATGAACAGCATTTCTACAAATTAATTATTCTACCACATCTAATAGTAAAATTTATTATCTATAGGTACACCGTGTTCCACTCTGAATCAGTAAAGTTTTAAAGTAAGATTTTAATTGTAAAATTCAGTACAGCTTGCTTTATCAGATTTAATATAAGATATTTTAAGAATGATTCTAAATTATTTGTCAAACATTTAAAATAATGTGTTCTATCTTGTCAGGGTAAAAAGAAATACTGCAGAAAAAAGTCTTGGTTAACAGCAGGACTCCAAAGCCTGAGTCCTGTAAAGCTATATATATTTAAATACTTGTAAAAGCTTCAGATTATAAATTGATCTGATGTTGGTTTTCTTTCTGTACACTTATGTGTCACCTTTTCAATTTTTTCCATCCTGAACAAAACCTAATTTTAATGCACCTTCTTCTTGGTGTCCACAGGCTGTTGGTTAATGGACTAGAAATTGTGAAAATCTTCCTGTTACTGAAGGAATGGCAAAGTCAGCAGCGGAAGGGAGAAAATGGAAGTGCAAGTCCTAGGGGTTAATTGCTGCTTTGTTCTCCTTCTACAGATTTTCTTCAATGCCAGGCTTAGTTTTGTCTAATATTTTTCATAGAGAGGGTAAGAATTTTTCTTAAGACATCTCTATTTCAACAGATAGAGATGCCTAAAACTTAAGTTAGATATAAACGTAATCCTGGCATAACAATACTGATTTCGCTTGACTTAATCAGAGACTTAGTTGGGCTTTGTGGTTTTACAGAAGGCTGTTTGTTAACCACAGTGTGTGTGTGACACGCACTGCAGCTTGTCGGCACTTTGCTTCATCTGTTCGTGTAGCAGGGGTGCTTAAAACAGCACTTGAAGGACAACGCACTAAAAAAATTAGTATTCAGCGGTTTTGTAAAGAGACAGCACGAGTGTAGCAAGGTCAGGTGCATAAGCAAAGCAGGATTTCCAGTTGCCATTTCGTGGATTAAAACATCAAATTTGCCCTTGGTTGTTTTTGTTTGTATAATGCCGTGCAACTAAAAACATCAATGTCTTCACATGAAGATTAGTTTTAAATATGGTTAATGACCTGTTTCATAGTGATAGATGCTCCCAAATTCAAAGTATAGCCTCGAAACATCTTTTAATCCCCTGAAATTCATGTGTGTTTAAGGGATTTTCTGATCGTTCCAAGCCTCAACCCAATTTCTTGTTTCTGTTATTTGAACCAAGCCCTTGTGAGTATTTTACAGCATTTTTCCTGGTGCTTTGTGGTTGCTATTTAAGCTGTACTGAAATTATTAAACATATTTTATACTGCATGTGTTTTAAGTAACACATCGGTTGTGGAACCTATCTGTTGCACAACATGTGTATCCAATTCATAGAGTTGAGTCCTGATTTAGCAAAAATTCCCCATGAAAGATTTCAGAGGTCAGAAATATTTCTGATTTTGACTTTAACCCAAAATCAATCAATCAAATTACCACTCTCCAGGTTGGAATGAAATTAGAATTAACTAATCATGTTGGGTCCTGCTTCATGGGCATTTTTCTTAGTTTCCAACTGGGCCCTCTGAAAGAAAGTGCTAGGATCCTGTGGTAGGCAAATGTGGAAAATAAATCAATGTCGTAGGAGCTAGTAATGGGCTTATACTCAGAATGGTTGGGTTTACAAGCAGTACATTAGGTCCCTTTATTCTCACCTGTCTTGCAAATACTTGTGTACACCTGGAGCATGTGATTTATCTCCATTGGCTGGTGCTACGCAACTCACTGTTGCAGATGTTCTCCCACTGTGATCGTACTTACCCAGGGATTTCTTCAACAGCAGCTCCAGCCTCTATCTACTAAGTTTGCCTTTAGTGTTGTCATTGCCATTATTATTACCTATTGTTTTGTAGCTGTATCAGTTCATCATACAGCGGTATCAAGTAGTGATGCCAGCATGGATAGAGAGACTATAGAAATTGGAGCTGAAGGGGACGAGGAATGCACCCTCTGAAGGTGTAACCAAAGCTTGATTTTTCCCAAATGTCTAGAGGAGGAGGTATCTGGTTCGGACAGGAACTCACTGAAATGCCCTGAATGGTCCACGTGAAAGGTGTAAAAGAGAGTGCAGAGTGTGTGTAGTTGCTGAAAAGAGCTTGGAAGTACTGTAGGATTGGTTTTAGATTTGGGAATGTTTTACTTGAAATGGCTTTGTTTTTAATACTAATTATGTGCTTTACTACTGCATTTTATCTGCGTTTCATTAATGGGTGTACCTTCTTTACAAATACATGCCAGGCTAAAGGAAGGATGTGAGAGATTCTGACCACGTGCAGGAAAAGCAGCAGATCCTGACTAAGTGTCAAAAGGGTTTGGCTGTGTTAGACCACACTGTCTTTTCAGAAAGCACCAACTCTTCTCTCAGTGATTGCAATGGTCTGGGTACCACAGAACACTGCTAATGACCTACATATCAATGTATCAGAGATTTTTACATATATGTAAAATAGAAATGTACATACTTAATGTGGTCATTTTTTAAGAACTGAAAAAAATTACATAATGGGAGAGGAGAACAAAAATCCCACAAAGGATTTAAAACTCTTAAGTACTGCAGCTTGTGTCTGCGTTTCCCAGGAACTGCTGCTCTTTTCTTCAAGACTCCCCACAGCATAGCCCACACAGTTTATTTTGTGAAATACCAGCTGACTTCAAGCAACCAGTAAGATACAGTTTTAGATCATTATATAACTTAAAAACAAATTTTTGCTACATATGCCAAGAATCAACAGCTGTGAAGTTGTCTGTTGAAAGAGTAGGTAGGTACTCAGTAGGAAAGGTCAGAAGGGGTTGTGGACTCCCCAAAGGTAGTCAAGGATTATGCAAGGGTATGAATCTTCTAGGCAGCTGGACAGTACTAAATAAAGAAAAATTGAAGTAGAAACAACAATAAAGATGGAATTATATTCATATAATCATAGAATGGTTTGGGTTGAAGGGGACCTTAAAGATCATCTAGTTCCAACTTCACTGCCGTGTGCAGAGTTACCTTCCACTGATTGTTGCTGAAAGCCCCATCCAGCATGGCTTGGAACACTTCCAGGAATGAGGTATCCACAGCTTCTCTGGGCAGCCCGTTCCAGTGCCTCACCACCCTCGCAGTAAAGAATTTCCTCCTAATATTTAATCTAAACCTGCCTTCTTTCAGTTTAAAGCCATCACCCCTTGTCTTATCACCGTATGCCCTTGTAAAAAGTCCCTCTCCAGCTCCCTTGTATTTGTGCAGTCCCTTAGATACAGGAAGGCTGCTCTAAGGTCTCCCCAGAGCCTTCACTTCTCCAGTCTGAACAACTCTGACTCTCTCAGCCTGTATTTATAGAAGAGGTGCTTCAGGCTCTGATGACTTCCATGGCCCTCCTCTGGACTCGCTCCCTGTGGAGGTCACTGTGCTCTGTGGAAATAGATAAGAAATCTCCATTTATACCTTTTGCTTGATGGCATTGTAGACATCAAGACATATACTCAAAACTGTAGCTGCAATTATAACTGGAGTTTGTGCTTCCTGAGGGAATCCTGCTCAGAGTTAACTAAAAATAACAGAAGTGTAACAGTTCGTAGTTAAAGATCAGTTACCACGATGTGTTTGCACAGGCAACATAAAGTGATGAAAACTTCTTCACATAGCTAGTCATTTATTACAGAAGTTTTACCAAAGTCTTGGATAGCAAGTGTTCATGTACTCCAAGGATATCCACCCACCTTTCCCTCTTTCTACTAGTATTTATGTGTGTAAAAAGAACAAAGTAAAGAGAGGATCATTCCCAGAGAGACAGAATTTTTAGATAAATTCATGAAGAGATAAACTTGGTGTTTTGATGCAACATGTACCAGGGGGCTTTCAGGCTCTGCTGTATATTAGCTGAAGAAATTGTTTAGCTATGTGTAATGCTTTCTAAGGACTTGTACAACATTCATTTCAAAGGAGTTGTAATTATAGATATGTCTTTTGAGAGAATCTCTTTTCCTCAAAGACAAGCTCTTATTCAGGTAGTGAATGTAAATGTAATAAAAATGTGGTAAATGTAATAAAATCACAGCATTACTGCTCAGGTCATACTTTTATGCATGTGTTAAGTAATTCTTTTCTGTTATAATTTTTCATATTTCATCTTGAAAGATTTTTCCTGTGATTTGTAGCTATACAAATGAATCTCCAAGGATAAGGAAGGCCAGGTTTTCTTGCCATTTACAGTCCAAGGAATTTAAGTTCAAAATTTCCAGTGTTCTTATTTGTGAAGCTTTCCATTTCTTGTATTCAGACTGTGCAAAAGAGACTGCAGGAGTCATTTGAAGGTTAGAATAAAGGAGTTGAATAAATCAAACCAAGAGATCTTAGTAATATCTGAAAAGTGAAAAGCCCTCTTATCACAGTTATCCCTAATAAAAAATACTTCAATAAGAAAACATCTCTTTGAATGAGAGCTTTACCCTCTTAAAAATAAAACTCCAAAAACAGAGACACCCCAAAAAACAGAACAGCACACACAAACCCAAACCATTTCTTTCAGCAGATGTACCCTTCTCTGCATTTTGTCACATCTCAGATGAAATCATCCATTTGATCCCCAGTTTGAGACTTCCCTTGCTGCCAGCCTGAGTAAGCCTGAGAAGCTGTAGAGCCAATTCCCTTGCATTAACTATGCCATTTGAATACTGCAGTCTTAAAAAGGAATATAATTTTCTTCTCATTGCTGTGTTTCCTTGGCTTTGGTGAGTGTGGGAAATTAATCTAGACTTTGGAACAGTTCCATCAATTCTGAGACAGCCAGTGAGGAAAGAGTCCAACAGGGCTCAACATTCCAGCAGCACAATCTAATCTAGACCATGATTTAGGATTTATGTTGTTGTTTTCACTTTTCTATGTTACTTAGTCTGTCTTTAATTGCTATGAAGCTCACTTTCAGTAGCGGCATAGTCAAAAGAGTTTACTCTAGCTGCCCTGACAGGTGAGTTTAAGCAAACTGAAATGAGTTGAAAGGCAGGGTGGATTGGCACACAACCTGAGAGCACAGCAGTAGGCAAGAAAAGATATGGGACAGATTTTTCTTTTCTTTAACTGGTTGGTTATGTGACCCTAGAGAAATCAAAGGACACTGTATTGCTTTGGTTGCCCTCTGCAAAGTGGTAAGGCATCTCTCAGAAAGCATGGGTTCCTTGGATAAAAAGTCGTGGAAAGCATTACTTTATGAAGAATGTCCTTGCTGTTCCAGCTGTGCTCTTGGTGATTAGTCTATCACTCGAATTTTATTTGTATGCCAGTTCTATTCTGTTTTTAATTCTCACTGTATCTGTATCGATAAAAATTTATAAATGCTTCATTTTCCCCATCCCATTTTAGCCATCATCCACAGCATAGGATATTTTATTTCATGCAGCTCTTACTTGTTTTGCTTGAGGGAAAATTAGATATTATTTCATTTTAGGCAGTGACTATTTTGACACCTCTGTCTTGCAGTTATTTCTTAAATCATAGAGTAACACTTTCTGCGTACACACACAAGCATATTATAAAGGAGAAGATGAAAGACTATGGTTATTTCATTACCATTGGATTTTTTCATTTTAGATGTTACTTGCCCCCCCACTGTTAAATTGCCCCTTTGTAAAATTGGTAAAAAGATGGTGTGAAATTGCCCTAATGCACATTCATTTTGAGTTTGCTCTATGCTATTTATATGAACAATAAACAAAGTACATTAGTATGCAAAAATATTACTTAAAATTCTTGAATGGTTTTGAAGCAGAGGATACCTATAAAATTTACCTCTAATGTTTAAATAAAAAAATTATACACTCAACCTCATACGCAGGTTCATTTTAATTTTCAAATTGAACTTGGTTAGATACAAGAGATTTGTATGCCTTGAGAATTCCAAACTTTTTGAAAATATTCTCCTTTTTTTATATATATGGGAGTTTGCTGGCTTTTTTCCTTGAAATCTGGAACACTTTCTTTTAATCAAGAGATCAATTACTGTTCTGAAAATGCAGCTTGACATATTAGCCAGCTTGAAGAGAATGGAAACAAACTGTCTTCTCTCCCACCATCAGCCAGATGTTCAGACCTTCGCCTTTTGATCCCCTGGGCCAGGGTTCAGGAATTCTGAGCTCTCTGCCAAGCTACAATGCAGTGTGCTGACTCTGTAGTAGTATTTTATATGTACTTTCAGTATGGCTGTACTATAGCTGTCTTTAGACCCTTCTGTTGATACCTGTTGATATCAACCTTCTGTTGATATCTTTGGGTTTTAAATTTTTGATAGTAATTGATCTCTACAGGATGCTACCTGCTATTTACATGGAAAGATGCCTCTCCAAAATTCTCATTTATGTAACACTGTTTCAAATCATAATAATACTAAAATACTAGAAAGAAAGTCACCACAAGGTTTTTTCTTTACCTCTCCATTCCTTTTCATATTTCACTGTCTCTTCTCACACTCACTGCAAGGGATTCTTGCTCCACAAATTTAAAGGCAACAGAGCAGAGCAACTGGTGGCATTCCTCAGGCTGGCCCCTTTTTTCCTTCATCAATGAAGTGGGAGAGAGCAGTACAAAGTATGTACAGTTCTGTGGAGGTGCCTGAAATTTGGATCTCTCTGCCAGCCCCAGGCAGGGGGTGTCTTGAGCATGATGCATAGATTAAGCCTACAGTTGTTCAGTATATGTTTGAGGACTTGCTTATTTATCTACAGGCATATGTTGAGTGCCCTTTTGAAGGAATAACTAAGAAAAGGTATAAGAAAAATGATCCAGGAGCCCGCTGTCAGTGTGCTCTGTGCCCACTCTGTTCCTTCTGAGACACAGTTACATCAAAGAGCAGAATTACTTTTATAAACTCAACTAAAGTAGAATGTTGGAGGATTTAATTAAATGAGATAACTCTGAACAGTACTGCTTCTTCTCTTCAGTGCAAAATGTAATATGTGAGTTATTTGGTTCTGTGGTTCCAGGGTAGCCTGTTTAGATACCATGTTGAGTCTGACTTACACCAGCAATGTTCTTAGTATGTTCCTAGTTTTACCTTAACTTGCAGGTGGTTGCAGCATATATGTAAAGTAGGAGAAAGACTGGAGAAATATGATGCAACGTGGCCATACTACCACTAGACACACTACATCATTTAATGGCACTGGACCTTTTAATGTGTCCTTAGCTGCCTTGTTATCTGTGTCCACTGACATCTCTCATCCCATTGACATCGGAGTTTAATTTTGAGTTTAATGTGTACGAGTTGCGTGGTTCGGAATGAAAATCTTCTGCTGTCCTGCTGGCTCTGCCCAGAGTAGTTATCTGGAATACCTGGTCCCAGGTGTGCTTGTAAGGCCAAGCTGGAGAGCACTTTGCTCAGCAGTTGTGTAAAATTGAGAGCTTGGGGGTAATTAAAAGGTGAAGAGGAAGAGATGTTTTATTAACCTCTTACAGTGTTTCTTGCGAAAGGATTTGTGTATAGTAAAGAGATACAATTTGCCATACGTTAATGTTACTGCACTTTGCTTTAACTTTGATACCTGTCAAAATTCCTTATTTTTACAGTTTTTGTCTGTATTTTCCATAAGTGACCGGATGTCTTTGAAAGCGTGAGAAATGCCATTAAGTGTGTCATGAAGAGATTGAAAGGAAAACCTAGAGCAATTTCGTTTCATCGAAATGCTTTCACATAATATATCTATAAAAGCCTTTGAATCAGAGCTGTTTCAAGTACTGAAATTGAATCCCAGAAATATAACTCTCATGGGTTCAATATTTTTGTAAACAGTAATATCTAATAGGAGAAATAGGATTAAATTTGTTTCTTTAAGTAGAAAAATTCAATGTTGAAGAGGTTGGTGAAGCCACTGAATCCAAATGTATTTTATGGTATGTGACATAAAATTAAAACATTCCTTAAAGAAAATATTAATCAGTTATAAAACAACTTTATTTGTATTTATAGATTTTTAATCTTATTGGTCAAATGTTTTGCCCTGGAAGTGGTTCATTGCATTTCACTTTCTTCGTTAAAATTTTGAAACTGTAATTACGTTTATTATTTCTAGAGGAGATATGTATATAGAATATTAAAACATTCAAAAATTCGGTGTCCCCTTATTTTATGAAACCTTCTTGGCTGATGCTTGAATTGAGAATTTTACTCTTTATTATTATACAGTGGAACAATTTTAATTGCTCCCTTGAACATTACAATACTTCCAAGCATGAAAAAATAACAGATATGAGAGTAAGTCTGTGCTATTTCAGTCACTTTTCCCATTTGACAGTGAAAATCATATGTTTAAAAAAAAGAGAAGCTGCAGTCATGTAAAAGTAATTTTTAAAAGCTACTACTGACATATTATGGAATGGAAGTAAAGGAATTCCTGTGAGGATATGATCTACTTTGTTCTGCAGAAGGAGAAAAATACTAAGCAAAACATCTGAATTAGGAAATCATCCAATAAACTTTTAAGAGCTATCCTTTAAATATCATGGAGTATATGACCAAATACCAGAATATATTCAATATAAAAGACAGAGTGTTATCAACAAAATTATCTAAATGACAGTTAAACAAACCTTTGTGTTCTGATTAAGAATGTTATAGGACAAAAATACCCAACAAGATTGAGAGAGAGAAAAAAGAGGAATAACCAAATCCTAAACTGTTGATGGTAATGTTAATTTAGGTAATTTAGGAATAGCGTAATTTAGGATTTAGGTCCATACCTTTCAGGATTTAAATAGTTGTTCTTACATTGTTTGTTGCCTCCTGAGGGGAGTAAGAATATTAAAGAAAGACCTGTCTTATTCTAATATTGATTCTTACAAAGAAAAGACACCAATTGTTTTATATTGCAGTGATAGATTTTTTATTAAATTAGTTTTCTTTTAATGCTTGGATGCAGGAGCTAAATGGTGAGTTTCCTTTCAGGTACAAATACTGACTTCTCAACCTGAAACACAGATATTTTTTCAGTAACGTTATGCCCTAGAGACACTATCCAGGAAAGTGAGGTGTAATTTCTCAACATCCAAAGATTCTTATTCCATTCCTTTTCCAAGACTACAGAAAAAAAAAACAACTGCAAAAGTGAAATTTACAATATATTGCTTAGCAATATACAGAGCACTCCAGCTGTAGCAGATTCAAGTTCAGATTTGTTGCTTGTGTTCATTACACTGTGTGCATCTCCAAGCTGTTATAAACTATTAATCTTTGAAGTCATTCTTTGGGAATATATAGACATCAAGAAGGCATATGTTGCTAAAAAGCTGTCTCAATATTTCTTACTCAAGGTCTTGGCCATTCATCCAAATAGAGAAACTTCAAACAGTGAAGAATGAAACGTGTGCCTGATAATTTACCTATCTCTCTCACTGTAATAGGAATAAGCACCTGATCTGCTCTCTACTGCCCCATCTACTCCCCAAATACTTCATCCTTTTCATTTTGGGTGCTCTGAGTAATCAATATATCTGTTTAGAACAGTTGTGCCTAATCTGTATTTAATTATGGAGATGGCTGCTTCTAATTCAGGACTAAAAAGGGGGCTAAGTGACTGGAAACTTGTCTTTTTTTCTCCAGTTGCCTCAGTTGATCTAATACAAGATATTATCTGTCTTCATTAACCTTTCATTTTTCATGGCTGGAAATGAAAAATATTTAGAGAAATCTCATGAATCAGCTTATAAATGTTAACATTATGTGGGGTTGGAACTACATGATCTTGTACAGAACAGGAAGGAATTTTATGAACTTCAGTGAGCCTTAGATCAGCCTGTTAGGAAAACCATTTGAAAATATGGATGAACTATTTAGGCAAAAGTCAGTCATTTTTTTTTTTTCTTTACTAAAGCACTTTAATGGAAGAATCTATTCAGTGTTATGGTAGTAAGAAAACAATCCACAGAAATTTTGTTAAGATGCTATGGACTTTCTCTTATTAAAAGTGAAATTTATCTTTTGAGTTCTGAAATGAGTATGGAAGTTCATCCTCCTTTCAATAAAAAACGTCTCATCTGAATTTTGGCATGTCAGTCTGCTGACTTCAGTTACAGATAATGTACTTTTGGAAGAACATTAGCATTTCTTATATGCAAATCAGTCTGTATACCTTTAGGGTAAGGTACATGCACCATTGATCTCACCGTGAATATATATGTAATTAT
This sequence comes from Pyrocephalus nanus, assembly GCA_038380795.1. Taxonomy (NCBI): domain Eukaryota; kingdom Metazoa; phylum Chordata; class Aves; order Passeriformes; family Tyrannidae; genus Pyrocephalus; species Pyrocephalus nanus. Next base: position 33,660,832 of record CM076266.1, on the reverse strand, counting down.
AATAATTGTTTGAGCAGCAGCAATACAGAGTCTTATGTCCTTCTGGGAAGAAATGGAACCGTTTTTTGGGCATAGCATTGAGTTCCACTTAGTTCCACTGGCCCATGGCTTTGTGGAGTGGTGGCTGCCCAGTACCCTCCACTGGCTTGGTCAGAATGGCACTTTGATTCTGAAGTCTTGTCGTGCAGTGCTGTCTATCCTCCTGTGTGGAAGAACAGCAGTAAAATTCATTGTCAAAAAAGACATGCATGAGATGACAAGTTTACAAGACTCATTAATGTGACTGAAATTCTAATGATCATATTCTGAGTACAGGCATATGGGAGACTAATCATTAGATATGAATCAGAAGAATATTTTTCTAAAAGGACCTTTCTCTAATATGATATCCAACAACTTTATCTGAGGTGACAAACAGACAGTCCTTTCACACAGTGTGCCTAAATAGAACTCTTAGTCATATTTCATTTCCTCTCTCACCTCCTGTTTGACATTGCGTACAGATTTTCTGTGTAATTACTGACCTCTGACTATCAGTGGAAAGAATATCTCACTGCTGTATCTGCCCATTCTTCCTCTCTCTCATGTTGAGTACTTGTTTACCAGTTCTTAGGCAACATTCACAATATTATGCACCATTGTCACGATTGAGTGATTCAGATTGCTTAAAGAATCACTGTCAAAAGTATTAATAAAAGTGGTTTGAATATGGTGTTGTAAAAGTGCGACCCTCCCATCAAGTCATAAGGTTCAGAATATGCCCCCTGACTTTCTAAACTCCTGATGGAGCTTGGGTGTGCCTAGGTCCAATCTTAGTCTCAGATTTGCACAATGGTTCATGTCTAATGGACATGTGTTCCATTAGTATTAATTCAGCATGCTAGTAGTCACCAGGGTTCTGTTGAGAATGAAGGGTCTCACTGCCTTGGGTAAGGAAGAATGTTAGTCTCAGGTAAGGAATCTCATGTCTTGAGAGGTGTCCCAGCTCAAGAGGAGTCACCTGGCATGCAGTCCAGTTGCAGTGCACAGAGAACTCAAACTGGATTCATTCAAAGATCTTTTGAGCAATGAGGTCTAGTGGAAGGTGTTCATGCCCATGGGAGGGAGGTTGGAACTAGATGATCTTTGAGATACCATCCGACCCAGACTATTGTGTGATGCTATGATCTGTTGATAAAAGGTCTTTTTGCCTTGAGCAACCTTGAGGGGCATCCCAGCTCAAGGGAAGATCACTGCCGTGCAGCCTCACTGCCTATCAGGGAGAGCTCAAAGAGGGCTTACTTAGGCTATCATATTAATGGAATAAAGTGATTGGCCTATACATACAGAGGGAAAGGTGTGCATGAGATTTTTTGTACCCAGAACTTTATTTGTTCCTTGATAAATGAGTGTTAGTAAAGCCACACACTGTTCATTTGTTGATTGCAGAATGGGTGTTCCAAGGTCATACGTATTAATGCTCACTGTGTCACTCTGCTCCTCTGTGGGTGTCCTGGAGGAGTTCTTGGCCTGTCTATAGCTCAGGCATTTACATCCTTTGGAGCCTGTACCAAACTACTGATGGTTTGGTAAAGGGAGTCGAGTGCATCTGTCACAACCATTTTGAAATATTTCCCTGGCTCAAAGACCAGTTTGAAGTTATGTTCTTTTTGCTGATCTAGCAAGTAAATGCTATACACAGTAGTTTCACTGCATTGATGATGTGTCTCAAAATCCCCTGAGTTTGTTCCAGGTTACCTAAAAATATCAGCCCTAAGTTTCATATCTCTTCCCATTTTATCAAACTTTGCAATTGTTTGTAGGATACATTTTCAGTCAGAACACAGAATCCGAGTTGTTACTTTTAGAAGATGTAGTTGCCAATTTTAGAGCCAAACTTAATTTTCTTTTTGTGAGCCTATTCTATTGATCCATTTCTCTCCAGAGGAAAATGGGGTCAATACCTTAAACTATAACGACTAAATGAAAGGATGCAGGGCCAAGGTAACCTCCTGTTTATCACAGCCCCTCATTTCTACCATTTACCCTTACCACAGAATTGGTCTCACGCTTTGTCCTCCAGAAAGAGATCCTCTCATGACTGGAAGACATTTAAAGAGCCTACCACTTCCTTTGGCAATTTATTTCAGAAAATTATCGCTTTTCACTACAAAAAAAATAATGTTTTATTTCCAACTTAAAGCTTTAGCTTTCACATACTTATTGCACTTTGATTTGCTACATCATCTTTCTTTGGAGTCCAATATTCAGCAGTTTATCTTTCACAAAAAAAGGTGTTTTTTCTAGACCTTGACTCTTATGTTTCTTTACCTTACAGCTCTCCAGATTTTCCGATATTTCTCGAGAATGCACTGCAGTGTGCAGGGAATATTTACCGATTCCCTTTAGGTTTTCATGACCTTTGGGTTCCTCTCTCACTGTCACCACACCTTAGGGACAAGCCCTGTTGACTGCAATGTCCTCTTAACATTTTAGTTTTCACCAGTCTTTGTGGCATTCTGTGCTTTTATCATAGATCACCTTTCAGATCAATAATGAAAATGATTGAATAGTGTTGGTTCTAGAACTGATTTGTGGAAAAGAGTATTGGAAACACTTATATAATCATGAACAACATATTCTTCATTCTTGATCATTCTTCCTTCTGTGTGAATGCAAAACTTTCAGTGGAAATTTTGGGATGTAATTAAATTGACAGCTGATCAGAAGTTTACACGTATGTAGAACCCATACCTTTAGCCAGTTTATTCAAATGTTCTGTTTCAATGCACTTTCTCATCATTTCCATCCCCAGTTTGTCTGCTGGTGATCTAAAAACTGTCTAGTGCCTTCTAGGGGGAGTAAATCTCTTTTTCTCATAAAGGTTTAAGAATTCTTTACTTACTCTGTTTTTGCCTACTGCTGTCCTAAAAGTTCCCCACAGAATTTTCAGAAATTCTTAGCATATGAAACTGTATCGCAGTAGTGATTTGAGTATATATATATATTTTAAAATTATTCTTACAAGTATTAACTGTTAAATAAGGTAGAATATTTCAATAGTCTGTTAAAGTTTGGAACAAGTTTATCCTACATTCTACTACATTTTCATAATCAGTTCTGTGGTGCAGTCATTTGGGCATGTAAATTCTATATAATAAATCACAGAGGGAGAAGTAAACTGATAATGTGAAAATACCAATGGCACGTGGATGCAGCTCTTGCAAGCAGATGATATGAATAATTCTAACATTATCTTCATTAATAAGTAGAACAAGTAGTATTCTTGTGTTCCAGATTGCAGACAGTTATTGCAACTTCTCTGGTGGAAGAAGCTGTTTATAGTGAAATATTAATACCTGTGACATTTTGCCATGCTGAGGGGAAGAGGATGTCATTTGAAAGCAGCTGGCATTATTACAAATACCAGTATTTTTATTTTGCATATTGACTTTGACACTCTTGTGATAAATTAAGATTCAGTGCCAGGATTATGAGCTTCTTCCTTCTTATGGTTTCTGCTATGTGACACCCATTTATCAAACTTAAGTGGCCAAATCAATAGTGTTTCCGTAGCAGGTAGTAATTGCTATAGACTTATTACCTGTACTAACAGACTTTGAGTTCTTACCATCATTCTCCACTGAGTATCCCAAGTTGCTTTTTACTAAAGAGCTGGGATACCACTATTTTGTCCTTAATACTTGTTAAGTATGTAAAATTGCTCTATAAGAACTGATAAAGGGGTGGGTTATTTAAACAGTCTGTCCACAATGTATATACTTATGGAGTAGCCTCATTCTCCAGTTGTTTATTCTCAGTCAATGCTGTGAGGTCTCTTGCAGTTAATTTTACATTTTTGTTCATTAGAACAAACATTGGCCTAGGCAACGCTTTTGTTGTGCTTACCTCTAACAAGCACTGTGCATTTTCAGATTACTTGAAAGGTTTATTGGTGCTGATATTAGAAAAATTTAGCTTTTATGGCCAGTGAAATGTGTCTTTTTCTCTCCTGAGATAATGACTTGTACACCTGGCACTTTTATGGCATCTATGGATTTTATTTTTAAAGAGCTTTAATTAAGCTTATGGTGACTCAAACAAACAATGTGTTTTTTTTCCTTTTCTCACAAATCAAGACATTAAAATGCATTAATTAATAGATAACTATGGCCTTGAGATCTTATTAACAGACTTAATATTTCATAGCTTAGGAACTGGATCACAAGATGCTATAAACTGCAGATGTTATCTTCAAACATACAGAGCTCAGCTGATGCTTTTACAGGTACTTGGCTTTTTTTTTTTGCAACTACGTACAGAAATTGCCCTTTTCGTACACAGATATATACCTCATATACTTGTTTTAGATTGGTGCTGCTGAGAGAAAGATCCATCCTGTCAGGGTACGCAGATCATCTAAAAACCAAAAAGCTGGATGGCTGCTTTACTGATGTTTTCCTTGTTGCTGTCACTTTGCAGAGGGAGAAATCTCAGGGTGACCTTGTCCAAATTGCACTGTACAGCAATAGAAACAAAATATTGAGGGCCAGTTTGGTTTGCTTTTTTTTTTTCAGGAAGTCTTACCCTGAAAATAATATTTCTGTCTTACTCAACAGAAATATTATTGTTCATTCTGTGTTTTGTATTCAAAATTATTTAAGATTATTTGCCCGAAGGGGCAGAGAGAAATTGAAGTGAAGGAAAGAAAATCACATGTGGTTATGTAATATTGATATGGACAGGTGGAATATAATACTTTGAGCCCAAACTGCTGGGAGAAAACGTGTAGTACTTAACTCTGAGGAGAAACAGTAAAGCCTGAGAAGTCCAATCAGGCAATAAAAAAAGTATTTAAATAATATAGCAATGACAGTAAATATTATGGAGGAATATTTTCATTTTCATAGCTCTTGAAACTTTGATGCCTATTTCATTTGAGCTGCAACTTTTTTCGTAAGAACCAGAAAGACCGACCATTCATTAATTTCAAAATGAACCATAAACCCTGGAAGATGAAGCAGTTTGTCTTTTCTGTGTGCATAGCATCTGCCATGGTGGATTTCCAAGTTAATCTGTAGATATTATCACGTAGTAAAAAGCCGAATGAAAATAATTCCAATGTGTAAACTCAGTGAGCCCTTTTCTATCACAGTATTTTTTCAAACATTTAAGGGCACTTATTCTGGATATCTAGTCCTGTGTATTTAGAAGTATATAAGCAGCCATACTGGGAGGACAGTGCTTTGCTTTGAAAGGTGCATGGAAAAAGGAGTAAGAAGAGTATCAGATTAATCATGTTTCCCTTCTTCTCTATGCATCTTTTTTTTTTTTGAGCTGGTGAACACATTGGACTTCCTTGATCTCTGAAAAGCAAATCTCTAAGTTAATAATTGTGTGAAAAATAAATGTGTCATTTATCTACCATTTTTTATGTTGTCATTTCTCCTTATATTGGATGTTCCAATGTTATTTATAAAACTTCAGTTATTAGAAAAGTTATTTATAGAACTTCAGCTTCAAAAGCTTACCCATGCAGCCTGAATATTTGCCAGATTTACACTAGCAGCCTGTCTCAGTGATGGCCAAAAGAGAGAGAAAAACAAGTGAAGATAGTGATAATAAAATAAAGTTTGAAAAGGCAGGAAAGGGGGGACGTGGAGGATGTGTATGCAAATGTGTAAAAAACCAGTGTTTTAAAATCCAGAATGGCCAATTTTTACTTACTTAAGAAATAATGTAGTCAGTTAATAAACAATTCCTGTATTTAGTACAGCTTTCCTGTGGAGATATGCATTTCGTCCAAAGTGTTTCTGTGGGATGTAGCAGAGAAGATAATAACACTTAGAAGCACTCACCTCACCTTCATGTTGCCTAGTTCAAAGACATATTGGGGGATTGTTGCCACCTACTTGTTAAAATGTGAGGTGATAATAGTTACACTCTCTGTCTCTCACGCCTGTGCTGATGCTGCAATACCAACACATAAAGTGTGGCAAAAAGATTGTAGTTTTGCTGCAAACTCATTCACAGAGTAAAACTACTGAGAAAAACTATTGCTGTTTCGACTTAGTAATTTTTCCAACCACAACAGTATTGTAACAGCTGCTTTCTTTTCCTGGTTAACGGTTGTTTCATTAAGCAGGTTGAGAAATAATTCACAGCTTCGTAGCCTCATAAAAATACAGAAAGTGTTTGGATCTAATCAAATTCCACAACGTGGTCAAGGCAAACCACAGGAAGTCCACTTCATCAAATTTCAAGGAAAAGGCCAATGCCTGTGATCCTGAATTTCAGTCATATATTGGGAAAAGGAAGTCATAATAATATCATAAGTGATAGTTGCAATTAAAGTAGCAAATGAACAGTCTGATGTTTCATCTATTTGCCAAGATCTTTCGCCTCTTTTCCAAAGGGAAAAAAATTACCATAATGAGAGCCTTAGGGGCACAGGACTAACTATTGTTTATGAGAAATACAATATGGTCAGGAAAAACTAGTCCCTTTGATATGTGTATCACTGTGTTTCCTCTCTGGATGATGTGTGTAGTGGATAAGATCTTTTTAAAGGTTGTCAAAGCAATCCTGTAACTTCAGCATGTCAGTTTAATGGACATGTGTAAAATAGTGCTTAAAATACATTTGATATACTTTCTGTAATCAAAACACGATCTGCTGTGAACAACTGAATGGCAGCCCTGTTCAGAAGGAGAGCCTTGAAGAGTATCATGGTCACCCACTTTCTCTCTAGGCTGACTAACCTACAGCACCCTCTCTATCTGCCCTATACCTGTAGAGGAGATGCCTGAGAGCTTGAAATTGCCTTGCCCTGTGGTGTGTGGGTGTGTGGGGGGATGTGGGTTGTGTAGGTGAAAGAACATGGACATCTGAGAGCATGCCTTTTCTCTCCACCTGCATCAGTTGATCTAATGAAAGAAATCCTTTCTTCCTTGAAATTGTGTTTGCCTCTATGTACACCAGTTTCTTTGAGTTAGTTTACATTAGGATATATTCAGATTACTATGATTCACTACTCCTTTGTTTGTAAAAATATTGTTACCTTTATGGATTGGGACCGTGTTTTCATTAAATGCAGTGACTGTATTACCTAAAGGAACCTTGGCCTTTGATTTGGATCTCTTGCCATTGCTATATGAAAAATAATAAGCAGCTCTCGGGGATTTGGTGAGATCAGTGTGTTTAGTTCCAGTTACTGGACAGATGAGGTACTAAACCTATTTGACTACCTGTGATAAGTTGGTGTTAGCAGAAGGATATGAGTCATATAAATATTTAGAGTTAGAATTGCAAAGGCATCAGTCAAGTCTACTTAGTAAGAAGCTTGAGAAGAAATCATTGTCAGAAGCACAGATTTTGGAAGCTGAGGGGAACTAGGACTCCAAGGACTACAAAGACACCCATCTCTGTAGCTTTGTGTGGTTGCCTACAGCGAGCAGGTAAAATACATAACCAAACAGCAATTATGACTTCCATAACAGCTGTGCTCATTAAGAAGTGTTGAAAAAAGCAATAAAAATAATTTATCAAGGAGATGGGGAAGCACAGGTACTAAATCTAGGCATCTGAAACACAACTGTTTAATTCCATGTCTATGCATGCAGGAGTTTAGTTTTGTGGACTTGTTTGTCTTGTTCTTTGTGGCTACACCATTTTTTAAGCCGTACAATGAGCTGTGTTGTTCAGGTATTTTAATCCTTCCTCTGAAGTAAGCCGTCATGTTTGAAAAATCCTGCTTTTTTTTTTTTTCAGCCTTGCTAATCCTTTATACAGTATCTTCGCAGTGACAGTTTGTAATGTTCAGTGAGGTTAGGCTTGTGTCATTTTTTACATATTTTTCGTTTCTGCATTTGTTATTTTGGAAAATGGAACATTGTTACTGAAATTATCTTGGCTATCGATGCCTAAATATCTTTAAAAATCCACATTGAAGAGTCCTAATGCTTCCATAGCCTGAAAACTTTGCTCTGCAGGCTCAGCTTCAATTGCAACTACTATGTAAAGCTTCAGGAAGCTATTGGCTTCATCAGTAGGATGTAAAGCATCTAAATTTCACAAAACAGAGTTTAAGTTTCTAGCAAACTGGTATTTTGAAGCAATTTCATTTGATAAAGCTCCTTTTTGCAGTAAAATCTGTAGTATACCTGTTTAAGCTTACTCACGAGGATCACTGTGTAAAGAAGTTTCTGAGTATCAGGAGAGTAAAGATGATGTGTTTACAGGAGCAAGCAGGAAATATATAGAGGCTGAAATAGGCAATTTTTCAAGAGAATAAAATTATATTGAGCTCTGCATTTCTGATCTATTTAATCAAATGCTAAATGCAATGAGAAACATGTACCTAGAGCTCTGTCTTTTATTGTGTGAATAATCACTCCTTTGGTTTGTCACACCAGAATTAATTCAGTTGTTGCACTCAGACATTACCAAAAAAAATTAAATTTCTTTGATGTATTTTTTACTATGCTTGATTCTATTCTAGTCATTACAGGAAACATAAGTACCATTTCCCCAGATGTTTAATAAAATATAGTCTTCAAAATTATTGCCCAGCTGAGTGCAAACAAAATAAAAGTTAACAAGGCTTCAATTTTAGCTGTCAGTAATTTTGACATCTTTCGATCTTTATGCTCATTTAGTAATTTCAAGAGCATGACTGCCATTTGAGGAAACATTCAGAATATGTTTAACGTAATATTCCATGGGGTAAATATTCAGCCTTGTTTCCCCAGTTGATACTGTACATGAATATCAGCGCTGGCTGATATTTTTAATGCCATGGGAATAAAAGGACAAAAATAAGTAATTTATTTACTTAAAAATCCAGTTCTATACATACATATAGAAGATACCATGATCAATTTGGTTACAATTGTCACCTTTTCATTTATATAAATTAAGAATGAGAAAAAGAGAAAAATACAAACATTTAATGACAAATTGTAGTAGAGTCATCAGAAGGAAGCAGTGCCTATAGTTCAGGCTAACCACAACTGATTTACTAACTTGGCATTGCAAGAAATTAAGTATGATTACAGTAATACAGAATTCAGCTGCTTTTTATTTTTGTAAAACCACTGAAATAACCACAAAGGAAATTTAAATAGCTACCTCTAAAAGAATTGCAAGTTTGTGCCACAAAGGAAAAGAAGCACAAGAAATTTAAATTACTTCTTTTTTTTAAGTGGCCTGAACGTTTTTTTTAGGAGGAAAAATGCAGGACATCGTAGAAGATACAAATAAATAACAATCCTTTAAGGACAGAAATTTATCAGACAGCAGAATATTTCGTTTGGTCTGATGTCCATGGTAGTATGTGAAAAACATTATCTTCATGCAAGAAATAGTCAGGGTTTAATTGAAGAAACTAATGCTGACTTATTTAAGAAAGTGACATAATATAACTTAAATATTGAGTACAATTTTGTTTTGTGCAAAATTAATTTCATTCATGAAAAACTTGTTTGTTTACACAAGAAATGATAAAAGAGGTCAAATGGTTGATGGCAAGGAGTAGTCTTCAGCCAAACTTGAGCAGTGAGCCCCTTGCTTCATTGTGTGTTGAATGCTAGAAATTTCCCAGATCTAAAGATGAGTCAAAAATTTTAAAAATGTGACTCTTTTTGGCCAACTGGCTTTGTTTGTTTATTCCTGTACTATTTTTAAAATATTATGGGGAGAAAGTAGAGACGGGGAAAAATAAGATATAATGCAAATAGGATGCTTTCCAGGCACAGTTTTTAATTACTTTGTTTCCAGTAATGAATTATCATTCTATATTAATATAGTAAGGAGAAGCAGTAGATCTACATCTAAAAGCTTATATAAAAATCTTACATAAGATTTTTATAGAACATATACAATGTGTTATAAATCAGTGGTTTAGGCTTAGGAATGTTAATTTTACACACTTTTCAGTTGCAAGAGTAGAGCCTTACTGTTGAAACTCTCTCACTAGAGCCTTACTGTTACAGACAAATGAACTGCTGTCTTTTTTATCTAAGCTGTTTTGTTTGCTGATCACTGAATCCAGATATGTTTGAGCCTCATATGATCCAAACACAATAAAATGATTCATATTGTTGAACGTAATGCCCTGTAGTTAGGAAACAGTAAGCAGCTAATTCTGCCCCTCACTCCCAATGCTCTCTCATGGTACATCACTTTTGGGGGCTGACTTTGAGGTCTTATTTCCAGTTTCGTACATTGCTATATCTAATGTTACAAGACTCTATTAACAATATTGTCATGAATAACAAAGTCCAAAAAAATTACTCAATTTAAAAATACGTTCCCAGAATGTAGATTATGAAATGCCTGCAGTGTTCCAAATGGACATCACCCCTCCTGAGCAGCTGTCTTTGATCTCCACTAACGTGCATTGAAAGATGATTAAAAATACATATATGCTTCCACAAGACATTGTGTATTTTCCAAAAGCTTCAGGAATGTCTATGTGGGTGTTATGCGTCTCATTAGATGAGGACATAGGCTGGTTCCCACTGATACAAGATGCAGCGTTTCCTCACTCTAAGCAGTTACAGACAGGTTACAGATGTTCCTAGCCAGATTCTTACAGAATAGCTGTCCTCTTTGGTTTTACCTTCACCTTCCTCCCCTTCTCATATCTGTATCCTGGCCTCATTCAGTGACTGCAGACATCTAATCAGTAACCTAACACAAGCTAGAGCTCCCTGTTCTGCCTTCACAGTTGGTCTCTGTTGTGATACAGACGTCTCAGGACTATTCTCTGTACTTGCCTGGTGGTTATAACTCAGTTCAGAACACATAAATAATGCTGTTTCTGTTGTACTTGAAGTCACAAGGTTATCATTGTTCTCAGAGGATTTGTATAAATAACAAGTATGGGTTGATTACACTGAGTATCATCTGTTCTCCAGGAAATATGGAGATGATTGAAAAAGATAATAGTTTGTTTTCATTGAGATAAATACATAAAGAAATGTGTGATGGTGTAAATCTAGGCTCTGGTATTTAGATTAACACAGTCCTAATCTGGTTTCTGCTATCTGGACTAATTTTTGTAACCTTGTGATGTCATTAACAGAAGTTCTTTAGCCCAAGGTAGTTTTACATTTAAAACTACAAAAGCGAAGTATTAACTGAAGCACTGTAGGTTTTTCTAAACCGTGAAAAAAAAAAACACCCAAAACAAGTTATTGTGGTCCTCCATGGTGGAAAGACACTGTAACAGCAGTCTCATGTAACTAGCTGGAAGGATTTGGGGAGATTTCTGAAGATAATCAGTTTAATTCTAACTATTATGATAAAATCCTTGTTGCCTTTGCAAATCCTAAGAAATGGGCTTTATGCAGGTGACCTACTTGAAGCTGGTGGGAACAGATTTACATCTGACAAGTCTTTGCACCATTTGAGCTCTCACTGGAGCTGTGGGTTAGATGGGAGGAAATAAGTTATATTTACCTGACTTCAGTGCAGTTAGGATGTTATATAAATTTAATTGTTATCAAATTAGCAATTTATATTATAATTGTGTTGAATATAGCACAATCATTCTTGAATTCACAAATAAATCATATGGATAAACAGATTTATAGTGTATGGTATGCTAAAGCCATATAATATGTGTATATAAAATAATTAAATCAATTAACTGTTGTACAGGTGATCAAAAAGATAAAGATTCGAAACCGTGATAGCTAAGAGGAAGATCTTAGTCAGATAGTTGTATGATCATTATAGATTTAGTAGAGGTGTAAAAACAGACTGTTGTTAAGTTTTAGAGGTTAGAACAATACGTAATAATACCACCTTACTCTAAAAGGGGATGAAGACCTTTATATGCAAAAGTGATCTACTCTAAGACAAATTCTTCTTCAACTTGATAGAACTGTCTGAGGCTTTTTAAAAAAATAGTATATTTATTTTCAGGAGGGCTCAGTTTTGTGTGTTTGTTTGTTTGTTTTCACGTAACGCATGTAATCCATGGAGTTAGTGCTTTAAGTGGATTGGGACTCTGTCTGTGATTTGTCCAGAGTAAATCTCACTGAAATAATCTCATGTCTCACAACATGGTCACAAGGAAGCAAATCTAATGCAGGGTGCTAGATTTAAGAGAAAAAGATAACAAGGGTTTTTTTCATGTTTTTATGACAACACAGATTTTTTCATTATTTATTCAGCTAAAATAGGTTTGTTTTTTCAGTTTAATGCTTCATTTGATATTAATGGGGTTTTTTTATTGAATCACTACAGACCACAAGAATCCCTATTTCAATTTCCAAAGGCTTGAATATTTTTTAATACCTTTTTTTTTTTAAATAACTGTAATGAAATATCACTTTTCTCCAGTTTTAGCTTAATATTCTTTTGGAAATATAGAGCTAAGTTCACTAACATGTCTTGTCTAACTCGTATTTCACTTGTCTAGACCCAGAAATATCTTTACCAGATGTGTGCAAATAAAATAGTGTTTTCTTCTTTTGAATGTAGTTAATAATAATCTATCACCAAATAAACTGGTAGACAGTCAGCATGGAAAGGGGTCTAATTTATTTTGTTGGAAAGCAGAGGGTAAAAAAATGTTGGCAATGTGAAATCATCTTTGGGAGTGTTAAAAATATTTCATGAATAGCCTGAAAATTGGGCACTGTTAAATAGAAATCAAGAACTTTTTACAGGGACAGTTTAATTAGCTTTGCTATTTTGTGTGTACCTGTGAAATTTTTCTGTGTACCTGTGAAATTTTAATCCAGTTTTTAAACATCTGTTTCAGATTAATACACCTCTTTCAAATTTTTGGTAGCCTTATGTATGGTGTCAAAGTTTTATTTGACTCCAGCTCCCTAATAAAACACACAAAATTCTACTACTGGAAATCCTTTAATCATAATATCTTAGGCCATCTTTTAACATTGTCGTTTTCAAGGAGCACACTCCACTTTTAATCCAGAGCTAGGTAAAGAAGAATCTGGTTCATAAGTTATAGTCATAGAGGAAGGAGAATTAATAACATTAGAATTAATAAAACAAGATCTGTATGCAGCTCAAATTATCTGTATCCTTGAAGACATTTTAGCAAGATGTTATGATTCACCATTTCAGTTTTATGTTTTTAAGTAATTTAGAAAATCTTTTTAAACTGATTTAATAACAGAAGCTTCACTGAGTTAATTGATTAATGTTATTAAAATCTTTATCATTTTTTTCTTTTGTGTATTTTACTGGCGTTAACTAACAAAAATTTCAACCTGTATAATGAATAGTCAGAGACACCATCAGAGAATCTTTTGAATGTGGAGAAAGAGCTATTTTATGTTACTTTCTCTTTTTAGACTTTATTTTCTACAGTTTATAAATGATCCTGGAACATCAGAAGTGGTTCTTATTGTCTTTATTTCTGAACTGCTTTTTTTAAAAGTAACAATTGGATTGAAGCATAGGATAATGTGGTAAGTCAGTCCTACAGCCTAGAGAAGACTCAGTAGGATGGAAGGAAGAGACCCAATTTTCATCTATAAATAGTTTCAGAGTAACTGCATAGATGAAGGAAGGAATTATTCCCAGTCTGGGAAGATATCAAGACAAAGAAGAATGGCCCAAAGCTATTAGAAGCAGTTTTTAACAATGGGCTACAATTGTCAATTGATGCAGATGGTAAATCCCTGATGAAGTCAAACTGAGGAGCTCTTGGTCAGTATAATCATTGGAACCAGTCATTCCTACTTTGCTTATTCTCTCAGTTTTGTTGAGGGGTCTTAGCTCTCTTATTAGAGTGAAGTTTTTTCTGGTTTAAATAAAATCAGCTGGATGGATAGCTGATGTCTTTCTCCCACACTTCTTGCAGGCCACTACCGTCCTCCTGCATTAGTCCTGGTGGCCTCTTGTTTTTACTCAGTCTTCCTCTGGTCACTTGTAACTACTAAGCCACTTCAGTCTGGCCCAGTTGACTACAGGCTTTAACTGACACCGTCAGAGCCTTCATCAGCAAGGTGGGAATGATCCTTGCTTCTCTCAGCAAAATGAGAAAATCAGGTCAGAGTGAAGCAAAATAAACTTTAAGTCAGATATACAGGCCATTCACAGTTTTCGTACAGAGTATTGCCATTTTTATAAATAAAACACCTACCACAGGGGACATTGTGCCTGGTCCATGTGCCAGGACTGAGCTTGAAAGCAGCAGCCACAGGCATGCCCTTGACTATCTGCCAGGCTTGGCAGAGTTTGGATAAATAAGTGACTGCACATCGATCAGGGCAAGATAGGGCATTAACACCAACAGTGTTGACCCAAGGCAGGAACACACCTCCCCTCTCTCTTCACTCTCAACAACTGTTGTCTTTCCGACGTACACCGTGGGATCCTGGGCGGCTGGGGCAGGAGGTGGGGGGCCGTGGTGACAGGGAAAAGCCATTGTGTAGGGTTGTGTTAGGAGGATGGAGAGCGGATCTGATGCTTACCCAGCTGGTCCCTGTGGTAATAAAATCAATCCAAATGGAGAGAAATTTACTCTCAAATAAAAGATGTGGTGATATTCCTCCTGCACTGTCCGGCAGTACTGATTCCTGCTGAGAGAGAAAGTTGCCACCTGTTGAATTACCAAGACCTTTTGAAGTGCCCCAATCCTTTGTACAGGTCTTCCTCCTCTTCTAGTATCAGCTGTGTTTACTCAGACAGATAGGAAGATCACAGTTTTAACAGTTCGGGGTATGTGTTATTTTGCAGAGATGCAGAAGCATAAAATGCAGGCACGGAGGAGGAAACCGGCACAGAAATGCATGAAGTTTGCAGGTGGATTACCAGAACACCAAAAAAACAAGTGGCATGATGTGCACTAAAGAGCTATAGTTATGTGTGTTGTTTTATATTATTCTTTTGCTACATAAATGCAGTTTAATCAGTCAAATGGCATATGGTAAATAAAGGTAAGAGACAGAGTTTTTCCTGCCATCTGCTGCCCCAGAGATGGTTTCCAGCATATTACAGTTCCCTTTCTAAAACTCTCCTGCAGCTTTAAATCTCAGGCTTTCAATTTCTTAAAGACGTACATTTAGATTTATAAGGTTGTAGGGGTTTTTTATATAAAAAATAGGTTTAAAGATTTATGGAATGATTGGGTGAAAAACTACAAGTTGTTTTGTTTAATCTTTTTAGTTGTATTGAATCCTTATATGCATTCAGCTATTTCATCTCATATGAAGTTCACCTCTAAAACATCCATAGTTTTGTGTTCCAAAATGTGGAAATACTAGGAGGAACAGAATCACTGTCATCTGTTCAACTACTCTTCTCAGAAACAAAATGAGTAAACCAAAGTGCTAAATTGGACCAAAATATCTGAGATATGACTTTCATTTTAAAAGTCAGATACTCATTGTAGAGTGTACTTTTGGTAGAATTAATTTAATGGATTATTTGTAAATCATTTTGACCTCTGTGCAGTCCACTTTAGGGCTATTGGATGAAGAAAATTAAAAATAAGATGTAGTTTTCAAAGGGTATTCTTGTATTTGCATTCTTCTAGTCATGACAGGGGATTTCCCACACTTTTAATTATTTCAGTTTTAAAGAAAATGTCTTAAACTTGTCATCCCCAGCTACACTCCTGCAGTGTCCTAAATATTGCTTGAGTTCTGGCTGTTGTGTTGCTTTTCACCAGCCTATGTGCTGTTTACAGGAGGAGCATTTAATTTTGGTAAGAAATTTGTAGGACTGCATTGGTTTTTTGTTGGCTTTGGTAAACCACCTATGTTATGGAAGCTTGTGTATTTCTGCTAAGGCAAATAGATATTTTGATATCAAAATCAGAATTTTGAAACTAATTGTTTTGTTGGCTCTAATTGGCCAATTCTTCTACTTGCTCTTATTTTAAGGGGAAGCTTTTATAGGTTTGAACATAATCCTTTCCTAATTTTCCAAGACAGAAGAATAGTACTTGCATGGAAGAATTACCTGACTAACTGTGATGTTAAAGTTGGAAAAAAGGTAACCCACAGTATCTTCCATATTTTGATCCCTTAGAGTGATGAGTAATTTTCTAGGAAAGAAATAGACCACCAATGTGAAAAGCATTTTCACTATAAAAAAAAAACATTTCTTGTGATAGTTATTCCAAGGGGGCCACATCGTAGATTTATACCAAAGTATGCTTCCCCAAAAGAAAGAAGTGTCAGTAGCTTCCCTAGAAAATGCATCTTCAGGAATTTTTCTGTTGGCTGTTGTTGAAAACTTGTTATGTGAGCTTGTGAGAGTTTGACACCAAGAAGGCAGGGTTTACAGCAGCTCAGTGACAGCACCCTAATTGTGTGACAGTGCACCCCTGCAGCTGAGCCCAAACCCAAATTGCTGGGTGCCATATGACAGTCGTCATCTAAGAATGTGTAAAATTAAGGCACAGTTTGACAGCTTTTACCATTTTAGTAACATTTTTACTTTTTGTCATGTAACAGTACTTCAAGACAAAACATAGTCATCTTTAATACTTGTGCTAACAGCAAATGCCATGAAAACACAGAATTGTTCCAGATTCAGTTGGGTAGAGCTCAGCACAGTGCCTAGTAAAATAAGAGGTTTGTTCCATCTCTCTTTGCCTTTCCCTCTCTCCCTCCCCCACTACACCCTTCTCTCCCTCCCTCTCTACTGTCCAATTATTTTTTTTTTCTCCGCTTAATTTCAGAGGGTTTTGAATAGTCCTGTAAGGAGAAAAAAATACGCTTCAAGGGAAGAGTCACGTAGGTCTCCAGAGCACAATAGGAACATAAAATCTGTCTCAGAGGCATAATTAGGTTTGCAATTAATTAATATTTGCAAACCACTTTGAGAATCTGGGTGCAAATTATTATTATTTTCATGATGTCACTGCTGAGACAGTTGAACAGGAAATAGAAACAAAAGGATAATCAGTACATTCGTGAAGAGCTTCCACTGCCACATTAGGATCATTAACAATTGCTTCTTCTTGTGTATCATTATTATCCAATATTAGTTTTCCCAGTCTGGTCAAGGGAAAAGTACAAGAGCTCAAAATTTATGAAATCTTATCAGCTGATGAGACAGAAAATACAATAAAAAGTGAGAGATGGACAAACGAATATTTTCTTTTCAGTGATTTTGAATATCAGGTGGTGAAAGGGAAGAGCCATTAGTATGAGTTGTATGTAATTTCATATTATTATTATTATTATTATTATTATTAGTTTACACCTGGTAAAATCTTAAGCATTGTCCCCACACAATTTCCTAATTTTGTGAAACAATTTTGTTTTAACACATATGGGCATAAAGGCTTTAGAGAGTCCCCAGCTGATTTTCACTGTCTGATAATAATATATTGGACAAAAAAGCATTGCTATTTGTGTGGGAGTTAATGCTTTTGAAAACAGCTAATACACTTAACTACAGCGTATTAAGGGTGGGCGTTCTGCTTATTTTTATTGCAAGCTTTAGAAATGTGCAATTTTCCTGCAACATGTTAACAATAATCCACTTCATGCTGGCACTTAAGTATTTATTGAACATTACAGTTAAAAACTTGTGGGGAAAAATGGATATTAAAAAAAGCCCAAATTGCATCTTGTCCATAAAAGAAAACAGTGATGAGGAAGTTTGAGGCACTTGTTTTTAAGATTAACAGGACTATTCCAAAAGAAGTATTACATACATATGGCATGGTTTTTTGCACTTTCACAGATTCATACAATATCCTGAGTTGGAAAGTCCCCACAAGCATCATCGAGTCCAACTCACAGGACATCCCCAAGAATCACTCCAAGTGCCTGAGAGCGTTGTTCAAATGCTTCTTGAACTCTGTCAGGCTTGGTGCTGTGACCACTTCCCTGGGGAGCCTGTGCCAGTGCCCAATCACCCTCTAGGTGAAGAACCTTTTCCTAATACCCCACCTAAACCTCCCCCTCATGCTGTTCATTCCTTTGGGTGCAGTTGGTGGTCACCAGAGAGAAGAGGAGATCAGTGCCTCCCCCTCCACTTCCCTTTGTGAGAAATCTGTAGATAGCTACAAAGTCTCCCCTCAGTCTCCTCTTCTCTAGGCTGAGCAAACCAAGTGGGCACACAAATTGACTTGCACTCTGCTGAGTGTCCCTGGAGTCCCATGGAGACCGGGTCCACCTGCTTGGAAGTATGGAGGATCAAGGGTCATGGTGCCTGCACCCCTTCCCCATCCCAGGTCCTGTGAGGATGACAGCAACACTCGGTACCATGGAGAAGGAGAGATCTTCATGGACTACTTAGATTGCAGGCGTCTTTATGTAGTTACTGCACCTGCATGTGCCGGTGGCATTGGTCCTGACAAGTGATGGGATGAAGTTGGTTGCCAGTATCTTCATGCAAAAGGTTAATAAGGGCCACAGCAGTATCTAAAATGGCCACTTAAGTTAATTTTTGGAAAGGAATGTGTTCTAAAGAAGCAAATACTCTTATAAATTCAAGGAGGAAGTGAATCCTTAGAACTGAGAAAAACTCCTCATGTAGCTTCTGAATACAAAACTACACAGCTCTGCTGTGGTATCAGAAACATGCAGAGACAGTAGTGGGAAGCAGTGTCACACTTTGTGGGTGTCCTCCATAAAGAGCCATCCGGTTTGCATAGCAGCCGTTCATCCCATCCTACGAAAGATGCTCTACAAGAAGGCTGCAGTGCAAACGGGCACGTCTGCATAAAAACACACAAGTATGGTAAGACAACAGGAAAGCAAGGCTCAGAAGCAAACATCATACAAAACAACTAAGCATGAGGAAGGTTAGGAAGGGCTTGTTTCATTTGGAGTAACACCGTAGAGCCCACATATGTGGAGGCAGCACTCGGGCTAATAAGTCACTCACTGGATGTTCAAGAGGAATCTGTCCAACTCCTAGGGCAGATCCACCTAAATGAAGAGCATAGAATAAATAGGCTATATTTTAACTGCACCTTCAGTAGCACAGGTCTGTAAAGAAGAACATCCTACAGCCATTTGCCATAATTTCAGCTTTCAAAACAACTGAATTCCCTAGGAAAGACATCCTAATTTATTTCTTTCAATAGGTTGGAATTGACTATGCCATATCTTTAGGTGCTATTACTGGGCAGGGCTCTGATTTCATCTTAGCACAGTTAACTTAATGTTTGCAGGGAGAGAAGGAGTGCCAAAAGTCAGAATGTTCACCTCGGCTGCTTTATTTTGTGTGGTGTAAAGAAATTTGGAGCCTTCATATGAAATGTCTCCTGGAAGGGAGTTAAGTTACCATACAGCTTCATGTTTTCATTTGAGTAAAAACAGGAAACCTGGCTTACACCTCTCACTCATTTTTATGTGATAGAAAAAAATACTTCTTGTAGTTAGGATTTTTTAGCACAGTTTTTTTTGTCTTACAGATCTTTCCTTTATGCTTCACTTAGTTTTATTCAAATGAAGATGCCTCTACAAGTAAGACCCCAATAAATCTCAGTGCTCCCTACTTTCCAGGGTTCCTAGAAAGATTTTTAGCAGGTGTTCACAGTTAAACATCTGCATTGTCCTTCATTAAATTTTATTTAATAATTTATATGCATCAGTGGTCCCTTTGATACATGACAAAAGTTATTAACATCAGAAAACAGAAAAATCAAAAGCCTTTTTATCAATTCAAATGCTCCTAAAGAAAACCTTGGAGACATAACTGCACAAACATGGAGAGAATTCCTTAACAAACACAGTATTATATTTCTTCCTTATATATTCTGTGGGCTCTTTCAGTGTGTTAAATGACTTTTTGGGAAGAACCAGTATTTTCACTTGAAAATGGAGCAAGTTCTAGAGTCTCTTGTCCCCATATATGCATACGTGGAGTGATTTATGAAACCTGAAGTCCAGCCTCTCAGTGTATTCCCCTTTGAAATGAGGGCCCAAGTCTACAGTCCCACTTAAAACATCTCGTTGTACAATAGCTGTTAAAAATATTCCTTGAACATGTCTGACATATTTAAACATACGTTTCATCTTATCTGCCTTCAAAGAGCACTTAAGTAACACAATACATATAAGCAAACATTTTTTTTCTGGATGATTGATTATCATACCCTGCAAGTGCAAGTTTCTTTTAATGTCATCTTTTTCCTGGTCCAAATTAAGGCTTATATTTGAAAGGTATGGAAATGTATAGTGTTTATATGGTAATCATCTTTTTCTGTCACCTTCCAGACAAAAGAAATATTAGGTGCTGAACGATCTGCTGGCTCCATAATTAGCACAGGATTGATCACTCTTTCTCCATTCCCTACGTTAATAGGCTGCAGAGCTCAGCCTGATTGTGTCTCACACACACATAACACCATGATTTCTGCCCTCCCACCAGATGCTATCCAATTTTCCATTTAACTGAGTATATCCCTGTAACACAGGGCAAAAGCAAGCCAGCTTCTCTTTCTGCAACTACTGTGGGTTCTCTAAAGAGCAAACTAATCCTGCTGGCAACCAGTCTGTGTGGCATACCTGGTCCCCAGATTGTGACTGTCTTGAAAATGTAAGGACTACCTTAAGAAATTACCGAAGAAAAACTTAGTCCCAGTTCTGTCTCCATCAAAACTGAGGTGAAGGCCTTCACGTGAGGGATGATGGCTAGGAAGTAAAACCCAGGAGTGTCATTAGCTATTATTGTTGGGGATAGAGAGATCATCTGTATCTTCTTCTTAATAATTGTCACAGATCAAGCTCTCTGGTTTTCCTTTATGGCTCTTAGAAGAATTATAATTTTATCTTTTATAAAAATGTTTTATTGGTGAAGTGAAAGTGGAAAATTATGCAAAAATGGTTAGTAATGATTCAATCACAGTTCATATTATTCACATTCATGCCGTAATTGATGCTGATAAGAAAGCGGAAGCCTTTTGTTCAGTCCCTCAATGCTTAGAACAATGCAATCATGCATTTTTTTAAAAAACTTTGTAAATTGTCTATTTTTTGAAATTGCAGATGATCCATTTTTAAACGTAAGCATTCAGTGTTGTAATCCCTTGATTTTATTTCAATGTGAACAATGTCGTTCTCTTGCTCCAAGCATAAACCTAAAGATTTTAAATTTTAACAATGACTATGTTCTATGTTTAATACTTGCAAAAATATTCAATTATATACAGTTATTTATTAAGTAGAGAACTACTTGAATGTTACTGCTAAGCAGTAAATCCCTGGAATTCAAATAGTAGTGTAAATAATCCCAAGAAACTGTTACATAGCAAGGGAATAAGAGTACAAGAGTAATGGGTAATATAATCTAAAAAACAATAGACTTCAGATTTCAGTCCAATAAGCAACAGAATATTGTAATCTACCTTTTGCTGTAACTAAGTAAATTGCCTTCATTGCAATACTGGTGCAATTTAAGCAGAGAGGGGCCAGTGACCCCTTCCGCTCTCCCACCCCTGGGTTTTCCCCAGCATAATAGGGTTGGAACATTCTGCTGGGAAGTGAGAAGTGTAGGTTTGAACCATGGCAGGCTATAGAGAAGGAATTAAACATGGAATTAATTCCATGTTCTCCGTATTCTGACCCTCCAACAGTATTTAAGGAGCAGGCATCAACTGTGTTTTGGTTGTAAAAGGAGGAAGTGTGGGACCTGGACAAGTTAGGGTGGATTTGGGACTTTGAAACCCTATCTGACATAAGCACTGCCTTGCAGACCAGTTTAAAAAAAAAAAAAAAAAAAAAAAAAAAAGATACCTAACTTGCAAAAGGAGAAGAATTTGAGGCACACCCTTCCCTTAGTGTTTCTCTTGGCTAGTTTCAACAGCTCCCAGTTCCGCATTACTGTCTGCTCTGAATTCCTTTCTGAGGCATCGTATTCTCCCATGGGCACCTAACCCAGTCCTGAGAGTCTTGGTCTGGGCTCCAGGCATTTAGGATAAGTAATGACCCTCAGTACTGCTGGACCCATATGCCTTCACAGATATAATGCCAAACACATGATAATTTCCTGCTGCTGCAGAAAAGATCCTCAGTCACCCAGTAATAAACTGGCCCCAAGCTGTATGCTGCACTGTTCTATCATAAGAAGAAAAACAAGCAAGAGAGTTGTTAGCACATCCATTTAAAAATGGATAGGGTGTTCATTTAGATAGTAATGTAGACTTTGTAGATGTGTAGTGCAGTGTTAAAAATTTAAACAAAGTTAGAGTAGTAACCTTAAAAAGGATGTGATGTATAGATTGCAAACCATGCACTGTGATTGATGTGAAAAAATTTTAGAGACTACTGCTTTCACAAAGAAACTTCATGGGAGAGAAAAAAAAAAGAAGAATACCAGATTGCTGTATGGTCTTGCTTCTTCTGTGTGGACTCTAACACTGAGCACTGAAAATGCAATAATTGTATTGAATGCTTCAATGTCTGGAAAACCAGAAGTAGTTGTAATTGAAATGGCACATGATTTTACTGCCTGTTTTTATTATGTTTGTGACAGCATAAATTATGGCTAGTTTGGGTTTTGTGTTATTTACATTATAAAATATTATCACTTTAATTAAATCCATACATATATTAAAAACAATTGCCATCATGTAGTTCACTTATGCTGATATTTTTTTGCTTTAACAAAGGAAATAACAACACTGCTATGGTTATCAATAAAGTCTTATAGTTATATGCTCAATAAGGCTTTTGGTACCAATGTCTTGGCAGCAAAATAAGGCACATGTGAGTAAATTCATTGCAGTTTTTGGGTTTGGACCAGGCCAGACTCCCAGGCTTACAAATGATGCCATGAAACTTTCTCAGAAATACCTTGCTCACATCCCAAAGTTTTAATACCAGTGATAGACCAAGGCATGCTCTCTGCAGTACCAAAGATGTAGTCAGGTGTCCCAGGCTACTCATCTTCATACTTCACACGATCCCATTCTTTCCTCAAGGTTGTTATCAGCCAGGCAGAGTGCACTGTAGCACAAGTGAGATCAGCCTTTGGGCTGCTCGCCCTTGTTCCAGTAGCTGCACTGAAATAACCCTCAGCCGTTCCCATCATGTGGCTGTTCAGCTCAAAATGCTCTTTTGCACCTGGCTCTGTAGCTGCAGTGTTTGGGAAATGTAATTTTTCTGGCACTTGGTGTTTTAGTTCCTGCATATACCTCTTTTTATATCCCTGTTATTGCTGAGAAAACCAAACATATTTGTCCCTTGCAGCTAAACCGTGTACCTGGGAACCAAATAAATATACAGGCTGAGTCTCCTTAGATTCCTATCTTCGAGTTATTACTGTGTTCAGTGAGTTTGTGGTTTGATATACTGATAGTTAAATGTAAAGACTGCTGACATTACTGGTAATTTACAGCCTCTGTGTTTGATCTGTCAAATGTTCTTTCAAAGATTGGACATGGTCTGTTAGTGGTACAATTACCTCAAACTTTTTAGGTTGCAAATTCAAGAAAAAGGAGCTGCTATTTTCCTTTAAAGTCCTATTTTCCTTCTCAGCCTCTGGTACTGTGAGATGTTACCGTCTACCCTTGTTAAGGTGCTACTAGGAATTCAGGTAGCTGGAGGCATTTTAGAAGGTAATCTTAATTCTTTCTATCTTTTATGAAAAGTAATAATTATCATATTTCTTGTGTCTCAATCATCTCTCATAGTGTGAATGGGAGCTCCATGGGCAAACTTAAAAAAGATTTCATTAGCAGGCCACAATAGTTAGATATCTATTTTTGCAGAGAGCTAATTTGGTGGTGTGGTGTTTTGTTCCTATGGACTAGGGCTTCCTTTGAAAATATACTGCATGAATAATTCTTTGCTTTTGAACAAAAAGGTCTTTCATCACACTATAAATTTAACAGCAAATGATATTGCAAGTACTAAAAGGTGCACCATAGTCTTATTCTGGCTTTTTAAAGTATTTACAGTGATAACATTAAAAAAAATCAAAACAATATTTTTAAAAATATTTTTATTTTTACATCAGGAGAATGAATTACGGTTCTCAGACATGTTTACATACCATAGCTGAAATAAAACTGTTTTTAAAGCTCCATTTATTTATAGTTTAAGTAGTAGTACTGGTCTTTGTGGCACAGCTTGGTTGGTTTTTTTACAGGGAAGAAAGGTAACCAGGTAAATTCATTTAATAAAAAGGGGAAAAGTGTAGGTAGTATGTTAATTCAACCTCATTCACCTCAGCCCTGTTGTGGTACTCATGATGCAGAGAGGTTGCAGCTAGGGGGGTCTTTTTCTTTAATATCCTGACATTTTCTATGTTTTAGAGCATAGTGTAGGTCTTATAGTTAGCCTTACTCCCAGGAAAGTTGGTTGGGGTCTGCCAGGTTACCAGTCTATAGAAACGACTGTCTGAGAAGAGCCATTCAAAGGCTCCTGAAAACCTTCCAGCTGCTGCCCGAGCGCAGCAGTTAGAGAAAGAAAGAAAGGAGAAGGAAGAAGAGGAGGAGGCAAAGCTGAGCTGGTTGCCTGGTTAGCAGCCTGGGGCTCCCGGGGTGGGGAGGCCAACTTCCCCACCCAGGCACCAGCATCTGACCCCGTGCTGTGTTGGAGGGAGGTCACAAGCACCAGATGACACCTCACATCCAGCTGTAGTTGCCAGACAGCCGAGGTGGCTGTCACAGGGCGATCACCGCTGGAAGACCGTCGCATTAGGGGTCATGGGAACTGCAAGGGAAGTGGGATGTGTGGAAGGTTTGCTGTCTGTCTATGCCAGCTTCTGCAACTCTCCCCAAGTCCCTGAGCCACAGGACAAGTTGCTGTGTTTTAGGAAGAACACAAATGTTGTGGAGGGAGTCAGCTCATTTCCTTCCAATTACTGAAAGGCCCATGCGACTGTTCAGCAACAGCACAAAATGTTATCTGTTTCGTTTTGTGGAAGTGGTCATTCATTAAAGTGTTAGAAACAATATGCTGGCAAGCATCTGTTAGGCCTTTATGCAAAGACTTCATGCCTTCATTTGTCTCTTGAGCTAATATTTTTAAGAACTCTTAAAATAAAAAAATAAAATTAGCGTAGGGACGCTACTTAAACCAAGAGCCTCAACTTGCTCAAGAGCACTGAGCTATACGGGAATAGGGACAGATAGGGATGGAAAATATTGTTCAGATTCATGTTTAATCAGACCAAGTGCTTTTAATTAGCTGGAGAAGAAGATTGTGAATATTTCTATTTAAGTGTTCCTGCTCCGAGAAATACTTTAATCATAAGAAAATGATCAGCTCTCTTGGCATAAATGAAGAACTCATTATTGGTGTCTTTTAACATATGATGGCTTTTAACATTGCATATTCAATGTAATAACAAGGAAGATGAGGCATCTGATAGCTTTAAGCTTTTTTTTTTTCTGTATTTTTTGAAAGCTTGGGTAATAATTTAAGTGTGATTAGAGAACTTTCCTAAGATCTGGATCTATTTAATTGATTTAAGCATGACTACACAGAAGACTCATTTCAGTTGGTGGTGGTTTTAAATCACATAAAGACATTGTTCTTACTCTGTTGTTTTTAAGCTGCTCATAAAAGAGTATTAGAAATGTAATCAACATAAGGATGAAGTATCATTGTGGTATTTGCATCATTAAAAATTAAAGTTAAGGATATTACTGAGTTATGTTTCGACATTCAGTGAAATGATGCTTTACTTTCTACAACAGTTCTGTTGCAAAATATTTTATAGGTCTGCAAAGAAAATGCAGCTAATGTCAGTAGGGACTCTTTTTTTTAAGTTCTCACCAAAATCCAAGAAGTAAAAGTTTTATCTAGGACTAAACATTAATTGTGAAAACTGAATTTTATGAGAAGCAAGCCTTTTCAGAATTAAGTATGAGATTATCTAAATTATGTTTGTATTAAAATCAGTACTCTGTCAAAGATGCATAGAAGGGAAAAATGTTATAAGCACTATAATTGTAATACTGGGGATCCCTTGTAGGAATATTTAGATTGTTATTTTTAGAATGTTTCCCTGGACATATTATTCTGTACGGACCAAAATACCATATTTTTTCTCCTTAAATCAGGTATGTGATCGCTTTTACTTAATTAAATTGAGTCAAATAAATCTTTTCTTACCATTTCTTGGGGACTTAATATATTGACTTGTTATGTATTTTCTGGTAAATAAAAATGCATATTAAAAAAGGGACATCAGCCAACCACATAAAATGCTCTGGTGATGACTGGCCATGGCCAGAGTCTGTCCCATGGTAAATGCAATGTCATTTACCTTTGTTTTAAGATAAATTGTATTGAATAGCTTTGCATTGTGTATGTGTGTACAGGTAGTATTTGTGGGAAGTAACTTCTTAGCCTTCTGTCTGTGGGAAGATGCTCTCCCCCACAAAAGATAGAAAAGGATCCTCTGGCCAGCAAGCTTAAGGCTGAGGAAATGGTTTCATGATGTATTTAAGCCTATTTAAATCCCTGGGGTCACTGAAAGAGTTTGTCCCTCACTCTGCTTTATCCCTCAGCCATTCATTGCTTCCCCTCTCTGTGTCAGCACAGGGCTTGTCGGTTCAGGGAGCTGCTTTAGCTGGGGAAAAAAAAACTTTGGTTTTTTTTTTCTGTGGTCAGATTAATTTTCAGTCCAGCTGCACAGCTGCCTGAGCACTGATGCCAGCACAAACAAGAGAGCTGGAGCACACAATCATGGACAAGAGGGAGGGCAGGACTGCTGCTCTCACTAGCGGTAAATAAGGTGAAGTTATGCAGGAAACTGCAGCCCACATGTGAGACAAAGTCTAAATATAATTACAGATTTATGTCTTTCAGAGCCTTGAACTTGTGAGTAATCCTAAGTGAGCAGAACTGGGTGAAATTTACCAATTGTTCCTTTTTTTTTTATTTTAACTCAAAATATTTTTTCTTATAAACCAGGTTATTTTGCTGGAAATACATACATACATACATATATATATATATATATATATATACACATTCTGATTTCTCTTTTTTTTTCTTAATGAAGTAAGAGCTGTTTTTTCCTGAAAGTGCATTAACTTGTTAATGAAGGAAGGATTTCAGTTACTCATTCTTAAATATTTTTGTAACTGATTGTTCTCCCTCTCCTTCCCTCCCCGCCCCCAAAGGAGCTTTAAATCTTCATATTACAACTGGAAATGAGACATAATGAAATTAATTGACTCTTCTGCCCTGTTTTATGACCCAGGAGCCTGTGACATTCAGGAACTGAACCCAGATCTCTCAGATTTCAATGCAGACTGGTATGAATACAGCCACAGACCCTAAAGCCAGAACACGTCCTTTGAACAGATTACCCCCAGCTTTTTTCAGAAACTGTCATGGAAACCTCGTGCAGCAAACTGGCCACGGTTCTCCCTATTGCTTTATTTACATCAGAGATAGAAGTTCCTCCATTCAGCATTGACCCTGTGAGTTTGTTAGGCACTGGTGCTCCTGGGTTCCAAACATGCTTCTCTTCAATTTCCCTCACTTGGGAGAATTACAGTCTCTATTAGAAAAATTAATTAACAATTTGAGAGGAAATTTCAAATGTAGATGTTACCCACAGTGAGGAGAACAAAATTAACTCATTTAATGTCAGGCTTTCCATTAATTATATAATTAGCCTCCTGGCACTTGAAAAGAATTTAATATGAATATACATTTTATGTCCAGAAAATTGTGTGACCTTTTCCTGGGTGAAGTGGGGCCTTCTGCCTTTGTCTTTCCTCCTCTCCTTCTGGGTTGCATGTGAGCGGCAAGGTGCAGTTTACTAGAGGCAAGAAGAACTATCTGAGAGTGTTGCAATTACAAAAGATTAAAGAAAAAATGAAGCAACTGGAGAGATTAAGAGGGTCACTCAGGCAGGACTTGTGCCTGTTTAGCCTAGTGTGAGAAAATAAATAATTCTGTTCTTTACTGCAGTATTTTCTCTTGTTTCTTTCTTTCTCTTTCTTTTTTCCTCTGGTTTCTCTGAGGATAAAGTAGACTTGAGTTTTATAAGCCTGTAGGTAGGTAGTGGCTATGCAGTGTATTCTGGGCAAAGACCCCCTTCTGTGGGCAGAATTATTTCTAAACATATTTGAATCATGTTGACAATCATTACGTGCATGTGTGGCCTGTATGAAGAACCACCTCTTGGGATTATCTTGAATATCATTAACAGAGACAGAGCGAACTAGGTATACTTTGCTTCTCTAACTGATAGATACCTATATTCCACAAAATTGAGGTATATACCCACCCCCATTTATGTGAATAGAGCGGATGTGCATAGTTGCCCTTGTAATGCTGGCTTTAGTTATTCAAATTGAGTCCTGACAATAGAGCTAATTACACCATTTAACTCCATTTGAAGCCTGGGCTGTAACACTCGTTACTGGCATTTATTTCACTTTTACAATATAGGAATAGTCTAACATATAGCATCAGGGTATTTTGATTTTTAAACATGCATTGCTCTGGTCTATACAATGATTGCCCTTTGGCTTCTAACTAATTAAGACATAGCAGAAAGTTGGCTTTTTTATCTTAAACTACACTACAGTTGAAGTCTGAGAAAAGATGGGTATTTATCTGAAGAGTTTCAAAGCTTCAGCAGAATTCATACTTGACCAAGCATCCTTCTGGCAACGCTCTGCAAGGCATACTTCATACTTCCCTAACTGGGCTGAAGCAAACTCAGGAAGGGTTTCCTACATTGGTGCTGCCATTTCCGGAGTCTGACTTTGAAAGTCAGAATAACACATATGCATTTGGGTTAGTAATTAAGCAGTTATTAAAGAGCTTTCTTGAATCACGACCTAAAAGTCTAATTTGGGAAGTGCTGGGCAACCACACCTTGGCCTCAAAGGTATTTGTGAGGTCTTCACATAAAAATGTCTAATATAGTTACTCAAAACCCCAGGCCTCGTAAATGAGAGATTGGTTTGGTAGTTTGAGCCTGAACTTGCTTGTTAATGACAGCTCATATATTTGTCAACATTCCTCAGGCATATTTTTAGAAATCTGAAAAATTTCTTTTTGATAGTTGCTGTTGGTTTTACAGCAGCCAGGAATTCTGCAACATGAAAAACACATCTTCTGTCTGACCTTGAGTTATGTTCCATTTTTTGAGAGGGAATTTTCCTCACCAGGATTTGCTGTTACCAGTGAGGACATAGCAAAGTGCCGTACAACTGTTCCAGTTCAACTAGATTGGACTCACATAATGGTATTAAGGTTTTTTGCTCATGATTTCTCAAGAACACATCAACAACTTATTTTGTTGTAATGGTGAAACACATTGAATTACATGATGCCTCGGTCTATTCCTGGAATTTCTTGACACATAGACTTTCTGTATTCAAAATAAGTAGGATATTTGCACTGTTGAGCTAAAATACTTAGCAGAAGAGGTTTTAGTCTGAAATCAGTTGAAGGTACTAGAGATTTTTTCTATCTTTTGGTTGGTTTATAGTAAACTGCTAGAAACTTGAAATTTCTTATTCTACTGTCTTTTCCTTGTGCATTCCAGAAGCCCTTTTCCCCTTGAAGCTCCTCTCTCTAACGGTGTGTAAATTTGCACAGCTTTCTTGTTTACCTCTTCTTCATACTGTTCTCAGTTGTGACAGCCCCTTCTAAGAGAAATGGTTGAGCTATACCCCCTCTACTGGCAAGCATTTTTGCGCTTTCAACTAAACAAAATACATCACTGGATTTGGGAAGAGCTTAATTTTTATTAGAATCAATACAAAGTTTTTTCCAGTCTTGTTGAAGAGGGATTGGGACAAAAGATAAACATTTTTATTCCTTAAGAGGAGAATCTGAATCCCAGAATATGTTCCAGATATCATACAGTTTACCAGGAACCTGTACTACCAACTTACCTGGATGCAATGAGTATAATATTAAGCCTATTGTTGGCATAATAGGCTTTGTAAGAAGAATTTGCCTGTTTTATTTTTTATCACCATAGCCCTATATTTTGTGTACATTCTGTTGAACAAGAGGAAGAGCTGAAGAGCTTGTGCATACCTGAACTCTTTCCTCTTTTTCACGTCTTTATTTTTCCCCTAGAAACAGGCAGAAAGTCCTGGGTAGAGCTAACTGCTGCAGTACCCCCTGAAGCATAAGGTTGGAATAAGCCTTCCTTCATATGGATAGAATTTGAGTCCACACTCATGTAGAATGAGGGAGGAAATTAGTTGAATTTAAGTCATAGAATGGTACCTAACCAAACGTTTCTTATATCCAGTATTTCAGGAGGTTTGTGCTTCTTACTGCTAAACACTTCATAGACAATGTCTGAGCACACAAATCAGTTTGAATCATCATGGGAAAAGAATTTTAAGGTCTTTCTAGAACTTGAATTTCAGGGGGTGGGTTTCCAAATTATACAAGGGAAATTCAGAGTTTGATTGTTTGTTGTGACACAACAATTATTAATAGCATGAAACTGTTAAGATTTAGAGTGTATTTCAATGTCAAGCTATCACTTATTTTCTTTTATGTGCTTCATGAGTTTGAAAGTAAAGTCTGAGATCTTAGTTAAACATAATTAGAATATATATAACATAATTCCATAAGAGGATAGTGGTTTGAAAGTAGAACATATCTGTAAATCAAGTGTTCCTTTCGTAAAGTTGGACTGTCACATA
The DNA here is from genome assembly GCA_038380795.1 of Pyrocephalus nanus. Classification (NCBI taxonomy): domain Eukaryota; kingdom Metazoa; phylum Chordata; class Aves; order Passeriformes; family Tyrannidae; genus Pyrocephalus; species Pyrocephalus nanus. The sequence goes on along the minus strand of CM076266.1, from coordinate 33,630,303 downwards.
TATATATATACAAAAATCATGAAACTGCAAAGTCATCACTAATCAGCTTTAACAACTGTTTCCTGATTGGATACGGCTTTGTGGATATGTGACAAACTTACTGTGTTTCAGATGCAAGATTTTTGAGCTTTAAAGGTCAAATGTTTCAAATATATTGCATTCCTAATCAGCATTGCATTTCATTTGCCAGCTGGAAATTTACTTTGACTTTGTATGTTAGAGAAGGGAAATGGCTGTGAGCTGTTTTTTGGCACGTTACTATAGTTAGGAACAGTATAAGTAAGGAAGAAGAATGAACTGAGTTATTTCTTGCTCCACAAAATTATTAAGGACAAGAAGATTGTATTTGTCAACTCCTCTGTGTATGTGATAAATGACAAACACATTAAGTCAGCAAATACACACTTTCAGCAAATAGGTAATTCTAGCTGCTGATTCCTAGGTCATGCATTTACTTGTCAGCAAGCAGAAACCATTGAAGAAGTAATTTGAAGTCTTAAATAAAAAACAGGTGCATCTTCTCTTACAGCCTTTTATTTTTGTTTAAAAGGGTAGCTGTCACAGCATGTGCTCAGTGGCCAGTCCTGCTCACTCCAGAGGTTGCAGTAATGGAGTGGAGCCAGTTGGCCATGCTGATATTTATTTAAAGAAAAACATCGCGATGCAGAAAACCAACTTATCTGAAAAGGAGTCTGAGGTTACGTGTGTTCTGAAGAGGTAATGCATGTAGAAGGTACAAAATAGTTGTACTGATTTTAGAAATAAGTGGGAAAAGCTCTCCATCTATAGCCACAGGTCTGACTTTTTTGCCTCAGTATCAGTGGATGTGTATGATGGTCTTACATAAAACAGGAGATAGTATGGTTGTATTTCTCAAATGCCCATTCCCAACATGGGAGAGAGAGACTCCAGAGTTTTAAACCTTAGAATGAAAATTTTAGAAGAGTTTTCTTCAAGATACATATTTCTAAGGAAGTTAACATCACCTTAAAAATAGTAAATTCTGTCTGCAGTCTAATCCAAGTATATAATCCACACAGACCTTGCCAGCATGAATACTTAGCTAAGAGTGAATGAATACGATACTGTAAAATCTCATTTAGCCCGATGAATAAAATCCTTATTTCCTATTCACATACTAAGTTACTCCTGATGAAGGTGAGTGTGAATATATATTACCAGATCAAATTCAGTCCATCCTGTGTGCTTAGATATGTTGTTCTCTTTAGATGCTTCGTTGCCAGTACAGCACTATATTGCAACTTTTTGGTGGTGATATCAGGACACCAAATGACTGGCAAGCTGAATAAAACCTCCAGGCCTTAAACAAGGTGTCATCTCCTCATAAATTTCAATATGACATTGCTGACAATTTTTTAGAAGTCCCGCCTCACTATACTCCAACTCTGCTGTTTCCAAAACTGTGACCACAGTGAAGTTCAGTGGTCACCATCTTCTATGTCTCTGTCAGGCAATTAGACCAGAGTAAGCGTGACACCACTGTGACATACCAGTGGCTTGAATGAGGCTCTTTCCTCTTGACTTTGAGAAACTCCATAGCGATCGCCCTCATGGTGAGTGTATTTGGTTGTGTGAGAGCCAGGATAAATGGTGCCAAGTATCTGCTGAGCTGAATAGATCAGTACACAAGCCATTTCTTGCCAATTTATGAGGTCAGAAAAACCTTTTGCTTTCCACAGGTTTACAAAATGCAGACCCAAGGTATTTGCTGAGATATAAATAAGTGAGTTGACTGACTTTGATCAGCTTTGTCTTTTTCCTCATCTTGTAATGGAACATTTTCATTTTCTAACCTTGAATAATGTTTGGAAATGTAGAGATTTTACCTGCCTCTTCTCATTCCCTTCCATTCTGTTGCCTTCTCTGAAGAGAGGAAGCTTTTTATGCAGTTTTCTCTGAGGGGAAAACCCCTTTGAACCTGGAAGAAAATTTATTTTTTTTTTTTTTAGTGTGTGTTTCTTTGCATCAGATCATGTTCTGAGAATGCTGATCTTGGGACTGAGTTTTGTGTAATTATCTTGGTTCAGCTATTTGCGTTTTTACTTCATTATGATCTTCCACAAACCACTTCCATGACTTAAAAAAAAAATATTTCTTTAGCCTTTTGTTTTCCTAACGATCTTCCTGAGCTAAGTTTAATCCTTAAGTAAGCTAGTACAACTCTTAATTGTATCATGACAATGTTTGGCCCATTAATTTATGAGAGATTTTTTACATATACATATATTAGAAGTGGGGTGTTTTTTGTTCTGCTACAAGCGGCTCTGCTTGGTACTGACTAACTCTTGAAAGAGTATATTTTCTGATAAGAACACACTGGGGAACATAAAGAAAAGTAGGTGTTTATTCTAGTGCAAGTTAAATCATGGAAGTGTGTATATCTTCATAATGCAATATGATTGTCTGTTGTATTTTTTAATATAAAACAGTATGATAGAATCACAGAATGGTTTGGGTTGGAAGAGACTTTTAAAGATCATCTAGTCCAGCTAGGGGCACGAGCAGATACATCTTTCATCAGATGAGATTCCTCAGAAGCCCCATCCAACCTGACCTTGAACACTTCAGAGACAGAGCATCCACAACTTCTCTGGACAACTTATGCTGTTGTCTCAGTGCCCTCTGAAAAAGCATTGCTCTTTATATCCAATCCAGAACTGCCCTCTTTTAGTTTAAAACTGTTGCATGTCAAGGAGCCTGTCAAGGTCCTTCTGGATGGCATCCCTTCCCTCAAGCATATCAAATGCACCATTCAGCTTGGTGTCATCCACAGACTTGCTGAGGGTGCCCTCAATTGCACTGTCTATGTCATCAGTGAAGATACCAAATGGTATTGGTCCCAGTAGAGACCCTTGAGGGATAGGTACTGCCTAATTTAAGGAAGGAGAACAGGGCTTATAAAAGCCTTTTTTAAATATAAAGAATTAAAACTTTCTTCAGCAGTGACTTCACAGTTACTTTAAACTGTATATTATAGCTACCAACAAAACTCACCTTCCAATACCCAGAAGCTTTCTGTGAGAGTAAGATGCACCTGGATGCACCCAGTCAACTGGACTTCATCATTTCAGGTTACTTTTTCCCTGGAGCAGATTAAATTTGTGAAGAACCTTAGAAAGACAACCTTGGTGATATTTTGGCATTGTCAGTCTGTCTACTTTGCAAGCCTCTGTGTATCCTACAAAAAACATATGCAATTCCTTCTATATTGACTGAACCTCCTGACCATACCCTCATGCAGAATAAATGCTAAAAGTGAAAACAGGGTTCTTTGTCAGGTATCTTCTGCTATTCAAAAGAAGACTTTTCCCTAATTTGTGTGACGTTACTCTTAATTCGTGTTTTATATTGCCATCTGTTCTGATGCAAATGTGGTGATTTTAAGTATGTGGGTGTTTTCTTTCTTTCTCTGGTTACATTCATGTGGTTACGGAAGATAAGTGTGATCCCTGTGATAATGGATGCATTTTTCTAAGCTCTGTTTTTAAGAGCATCAGTTTTCTATCTTTTAATACAGGGACAGAAAATCACAGAGCAGCAGAATCTTTATATGAAAGATGTTAGATGTTATGTTATTCATCAAGGGAAAATTGCCAATTAAAGTGTATTACAAATGGTTCCATTATAAATAGTGCTTATGCTACCCATTGACAAAGATTTTACCTGCCCATCTTAGAGTAAATAGATTCCTTATGAACAGTGAATCTGAATATGAACTGTTCTACTCATTAGTGGTGCCACAATTGGTTTTCTCATTTTCCTCTCCCTGCAGGATATATTGCAGTGAGGCTGAGCCTACTTTTGTAGTTAAAAGGAGTCAGTTCTGACAGGCAGCCACTACCACTCAAAGGTGTTATGGTGAGGAGGTTGGGTCTCTTCACCTCAAGCTCTAAAACCTGTTTCCCACTGTCATGTGATGCAGCAGATGCAGATGTTCAACACAAGACATCCTGGTTTTGAACTTCTGCTGAACAGATAAAAATCTGATAATAACGTTTCTGAGACAAGTCTTGTATTCTGAGTCTGCTGTGGGTACTTATGCTCAACCATAAAAAGCAGCAATACCCCCTAAAATCCCAAGTGAAACTCTTAGGGCTTGTTCTGAAGTATTCCATCCTTGAATAACTGAGAAGTAAATAGGCCTTCCTTATTAGTGACTGCTGGTAGTGTACTGGCTGAAAGATAATGCTATAAAAGATATTTATTCCAATTCCTAGAATGTAACTTTTCACTTTGCTGTCAAAAACATCACGTTGCTGCTTGGAAGTGTGGATCCTGAGCAGCTTGTGTCCTTAAGTAGCTTTTGTGTGCACAAAACATTGTTGTTCACCTCCATATGTATTTTTAGTACTAAGTCCTAACATTTGGTAAGACCTGACGATAATTAATGACTCCTCTTTATACTCCTGTGGATATTTTTATTGGCGTCATCTGGTAAAAAGTATTTGCAGCAACATGTTATTAAGTTTTAAATATTGTAGAGCAGTGACTGCCAGCTGTGCTACGTGTGACTGTAGAGAAATAACTTCCTAAAACTGTTCCCTCACACCTCAAGTCCAGGTTTTCTTACTTGTGTGAGAAGTCCACAGCACAGGACAAGGCACTGCTCCGAACCTTTCTCTTTTTGATTCTGTATGTCTGTATCATTAATGTTATTGAATGAATGAAGAATGTCTTAAGTGTGGGTTGTCAAAGGGTTTTAAAATCTATTTGGCAAGGGAACAGCTGCCTGCCCCCACAACTCCATCAGGAGTTTCTGGTTCTAGGTCAGTTTCTGATGAGGAGGACTGGTGTGAAGTATTTTAATGGAGCAAAGTATTTTGTTTAAAAAAACTAAAAAAAAATAATTTTGGATGTGTATTTGAAGATGCATTTTTTGGATGTTGATTTTTTGGCATCTGTGGTGGCTAACATAACAGGACCTCCCCTGGAAAAAATAATACCAGTGGGCATGTAAACACTTTTTCTGAGATTTGAGAGAAATGATAAACCACAGAGCAAGAATATTATGGTGAGTTTCACTGCAACTGCCTGAACATGGAGTGAAAGGTATTAAGCCCCTTCTGCTCATTATGTGAATACTGGGGTAATAAGTTAAAATGTCGGTTGGAACCCCAAACCACTTGAATTTTATTTGATTCATTAGTAGTGTATTAAACTGAGAAATGTATTTTGGTATTGAAATGTACACTAGGTAGCAGTAACAAGTATGCCAATGTCATATGTAATGAATAACTATAATGTTTCATAGCTGACAAATGAAAAATACTTGAGGCTATTATAGGGAAACAGAGATGAAAAGGGATGAAAAAAAGTATGTGATTATTTGGAGGTATGTCAATATACAACTTCTAAGTACCATTGTTGGGGAATCCTAATTTCCCTAAGTTGAACATAAATTTAAATTGTATTTGTGGCACTGCCATCTAATTTACATAAAATCTCTCCTGACATTCTTTTTTAAATGAATGAAAGATCAGACATAAAATTTTTTATACAATAGGATGAATGGATGTTTTAGATAAATTCTCCAAAGCTTGCAAAGTGAGAAAAAGTTGATATTTGCAGGTTTCTCTCAATTTATGAAGTAAAACGTATTTATGGTTTTAAGAAGGTACAATATGGAATGAAATAAGACAGCTGTCTCAACACAGGAGTAGGAGCTGTTGCTAATACTGCTTTATTTCTAAAAAAAAGAATTATTTTTAAATCACTCTTACTACCCATTGTTTATGCTGGTTTGTTTACCACAAAAACCTCTAGACAATGGCAGAGAGGTTTTGAAGGACATGCTGTGTGTAATTTCTATGTGTAAATATTATGATTCTGTATTTAAACACAGTATTTACAGTCACATCCAGGGAGGCAGCTGGCTGCTCACGTTTGCGAACACCTCTTACTCACACAATCATGATTTTGAAGGAGATAAATTTACTTTACCTGTCAGTTTACCAGAACCTCAGTTTTGTGCTTTTCAACAAAAAGGGTGTTTCTTTGCTCTAGATTTTTTCAGAGGGAGAGACTGAGGGGCAGGGGCAGGTGTCTGAAAGGCAGTATGTTTTTTTAGACATTTTTTTCTATTTGTGTAGTTTCTACTGTGATGGTGCAGCAAGCTGGAGCATGGGATTGGCATACCCTTAGAAGTTAAAACGGAAGAAGAAAAAGCTCACTACAATAAAGAACGTTAACTTTGAAACCAGACTGATTATCTTTCCTTCAGTTTACTAATTCATTTTCTCCTGTCTAATGCTACTCAGTTTGACCTTTTACTTCTACAGAGAAAGTATTAATGAAAATGTATTTTAACTTTTTTTTTTTATATTTGAGTCCTGAACCCAACAATAATCCCTATTAGTGATAACATTACTTGAGAATAAGTGTAAAACTGCAAATTAAAATAGAAATATTCTTTAAATAGGAAATACTAGCTTATGAAGGAACATATGTCAAAACTGTAATACGTCTAGTTTTTTCAAGCAAGTTAATAGACTTCCCAAATGTCTATGTTCTCCTATTTCACAGGAACAGACATTTCATTTCCAAATGTTAGAGAAATTGTATTTAAATTGTTCTACACAAACTCATATTCACTAAGAAGTGATAGGTGGGGAAGTCAACCAATAAGTTTGGTTCATATTTTTGTGTGATTCTGAAATATTGCTGTAACAGAAAAACTTTGATCAAAGCTTGGTGGTTTCAGGGACCCCATCAGCATATGCTGCTTTTGGATTTTGAAGGTATGGGGTGGGGTTTTTTGATCATCTGAGGTTACAGTTTTAGAATATTTTTCCTAACATAATAAACTGAAAACATTTTCAAGGAGGTCAACATAAATTTGAATGTACAATTACACACACAAGACTTTTTTAACAAGACTCATTAAAAATAGGTGATTTTAAAATTGCAGGCACAACAGCATGTGCATTTAATGTGCTTATAAGTGGCTGGTAAGTGCTCTCTTTTGTACATTTCAGTGTACTGAAGTCATTGAGAGTTTTGTCCCTGGCATCACTGAACCCCAGATCAACTCTTAGGTGCACAGGACTGAGCCTTTGTTTCCCAGGAAAGTTGTGTGTCACCCACAGCTTCTCTGCGTTGGAGTTGAATACACGTAGTTTGGCAAAGAAGCATCTAAATCAATTCGGTATCATTAGGAAAAGCGAAAAAATGTATTCCATAAGGGAAAGGGTGCTTCTGTATTAAACACTGCTGAGTCAACTACTTTGTTGTGTACATCGTGTTTGTGGTTATTCAGGATGAGTTGTGAACCCTGTGGTATCTGTTACAAAGGAGTGTGTCTTGATATGAGTTAAAATCTACAGGAAATTTCTGTATTCTAACATTTTCCCTGTCACATTTACCACATTTCATAGGGATGTTTGTGTACCTGAGTGCCTTCAGGTGGCAAGGAGGGGGGAGTGCTCTCCAGAGCACAGCTGCAGTCCTCCATATGCTATACATTTAACTTTAAATACAGCATTTTTGTATTTCGAAGGAACTGCACTAACTTGATTGTGTTGCCTGGGGGAGAAAGTAATGCTTTCATTCAAAGATTGTCGCAGGCAGTGGAGTGATAGCTGAAAGTAGCTGGCCTTAATAAGCAAAGTTCCTGGAGGTGTTTACATGTCTATGTAGCTGTAAAATAGCCTTTCTTCAGTCCTGAGGTTTTTTTCCCTTACTCCCAGTTCTGTGTTTCAATTTAGTATATATATTGTTATATGTGAGCTTCTGTTTGAAAAAAGGTTGGGAATAAAGACTAAATCCCATTTGCATTATTCATGTGGGTAACTCAGTTGCTTTCGGTGTGTCTACTTGAACAAGTAAAATAAAAACAGATTTAATTCCAAATCCTTTTACTAACCATCAGGGAGGAGTACTCATTGACCATAATATTGCTTGGCTGTACTAGATGTAAGCTATAAATGATACACATTTTTTAGTCATTAAGTCACATTAAGCAGTACCAGGTTTTGCCCTCAGCATAAGTAGTTTCTTGCAATTGCATCTGTCTCTTCAGTATGCAGAGAACATGAAAGGAAGATTGTGTTTTAGCCTATTATCTAAGAAATTGCGAAGCTATGAAAAACAGATTACTATTAATAAACAAAATTTTCTTCAAAAGGCTATGCGTACAGTTGTGAGGAAACAGCTGCTCTCCCTTCCAGAATATACAATTGGCAAGTACATTAATTTTAAAATAGATTATTTTGAAGGCATCAAAAAACAGTAAAAGTGCAGAAACTGTGACGAGAATACTTATGCACACCATCGTGATTCGATATGATCTGACAGAGGAACACTTCTTCCTCTTAATACATACAGTGGTGAGTTTTAAGTCTTTCTCAGGCAGCTAGGTTTCTACTGAATTGTCACAAGTACAGTACAGGTGAGCCATTGCTGACTTTGATCATATCCAAGTTATTTAAACAGTAATATGTCTTCAAATGTCTCTAGCACACCTTCCCTTTTCCTGAGAAAAAAAAGAGCAGGACATTTTTCTGTTAAAACTGTTACACCAGGTATGGTGTTTCTGAAGAGTTCCCAACTGATAGTTACAGCAATTAGTATGGATATAACTCTAATTAATGTGGTAATAACCAGTAAAGGCAGGCAGCTGTCTGGCACCTGTTCCCATGGCATTCTCAGGGCCTCAACCAAGACCTAGCACATGCAGCCAAAGAGTATTTCCTCCTTCATCCATTGCCAGCAAGGCTGTAATCATCAGTGATATTCTTACGACTCGAGACATTTATCTGCTAAGAGATGGATTTGTAAAAAACCTATTTTTTAGATGCGGACCACTAAAGACTCTCCAAGTACTAACAATTTGGACGGAAGCTATCTAGGTGGGGGCTGAAACAGACTACAAGATGAACACCGCTGGAGCTGATAGCTGTTTGCTCCAGCTGTTTGCTCTGAATAAAGAAGATTGAAGCAAGCATGATTAGGAGAATAAAGATAAGCAGTAGCGCATGATAAGTGATATAAGTTCCCAGGTTAAGCTACATGTTAATTTTGCATTGTGAAATTCAGCATTACTAGTGTAGTGTTCTGGGGTTCTCCTCATGGTGGTAGCTCTGTCTCAAAGACCAACTGCTTGTCACTTAGTGCAGACTACCAGTAATATTATGAGTAAATAAACAGTGGTGAGAGAAGGTATCACCGACAGATGAACCAAGGAGATGAGATGGAACTGAAAATGGGAAAGAAATTAACACAAATGTAATTTTTATCATGCAAAAAACATCTGTGTGACTAAGGATTCCAAGATGTTGTTGCCAAGGAAATTATAATGGCAATTTCAACTGTTGTCGGTATTTTATCTTGATGTAGGGAACATATGCAGTGGTTGTAAAAGAAACCAAGGTCCTATATTTGTGAAGTTTAATTCTTCTATGACAGAGTCACTGTTTATGACTTACAGATTGGAATACTGATTCTCTCTTACTAAATTAGAAATGTTGATTCTTCATTAGACAAGGCATCATTTCTGGAGTAGCTCATGTGTGATGTCTAAAGCAGCGAAAGTGTCACCTGAAACTTTAAGAGGAATTTTATGGAGACCCGAGTTCCTCAACTCCAGCTCTAAGGTGAAGACTGCATTCACCAGCAGGTAGCTGCACATGGGATGTTTGCCTTCCCATCCTGAGAACAAAGGCAGAGGACTTCTTCCAGCTATCCCCTTTCATTATGGCTTTTATATGGCAAACAAGCATCCTTTTCTTAGACCAGTTTTGCCATCAACCTTCCCAGGACCACTTTTCGTCTTTCAGTCCTTATGCATCTGAATTCAGGAAGGGATGAAACGAAGCCATTTATAGGGAATGGTTTCCTAATCAGAAGTTCTGATCCAGGGAGCACAGTGGAGGTGTGTGGGTGTGTGTACTGAGAACAGTCTGGCCTCAGTTGTCCCAAATAAGGTGAAAAACAAATTGGAACAATCCTGTTCATAGAGTGAAGTCTGTGGCATAACCATTTTCTGGACATGTTGCAGCAAGTTCATTTGTTAATTCCAGGTTTGATTTTGAGAGGATTTAAACCACCTCAGAACAGAAAGCTCATTCCTACGTAAGCCCCTTCCTAACCTTAGCCCCAGAGACTCTCCCAAAAGATTCTTGGAGAAAATTATGCTGATAGAAAAACAAGAAATTCCTTTATGTTTTATTTTCTGTTTACCCTGTCATGTATCCATATAAATCCCACTAAAGACATTAAAAAGTCTTAACAATAATATTCTGCTGAATGAGAAAGAAGCCACATTACGGGGTCCCAGTCTCGCGTAAACATCCACAACAATCTGCCATGTCCCCAATTCATTTTGACTAGTCAGTAAAGTGGTGTAAAGTGTTCAATCCTCAGACACTGCAAAGAAAATTGCCTGTAACTGGTGGCTTCTTCTGACAAGTCAAAGCGTGGGCTGCAGTGGGGCAATCAGTGTCAACCAAGAGTCGAGTCATTTTATACTTTCTTTCACTTTGGACCTGTGGCTGGTCTCCATACTTCATTTCAAATGAAGAAAAAAGCTTGTGAAAATGTGTCCATTTGCCAGCAATTTCCAAGTGTGTTTTCTTCTGTTTACCAGAGATCTGGAGAAATAAGACAGCCTCTTAACTAAATTGACTAAATAAAAGGAATCTGCTTTTGAAGTATATGGATTTCAGAATCAAATTTCCTTTTTCTGTGCCTGTTAGCTTTATAGGCTTGTTTACTCAGGAGGAAATGACTTGTTTTATAATGTGTTTAACATCATGTTAGTTACTCTGTGCCATAATATAGAGTTGTTTCCTTGTGTAAGCAAGCATTTCACATGTAAGCATGTGTGCATCTCCCACTGAAATGAGGGGGGTCTGTATTTAAGCCTGTTCTTATGTTTACAAGATGGACAGGAGCAGACTTACTGGTTACACAGCTGTATGGTATGTTTGAGATAAACTGTAAATACTAATTTCTTTTAAATTTTCTCTCATTGCTTTTTTCTTATTAACATTTTGGGACAGTTTTAGAAGCAGCTTATGTGTAAAAGCTAGTCTCTAAAATGTCACAAAAGGAAACCTCAGAAAACCTTCAGAAGAAAAGCTACAAACTTATCTTGTCACATAAGGTTTCAAAATTTCTAGGCTCTTATTTAGACAACTGCCTATAGACAGGACTGTTAAAGATTACAGTCTTGAACAACTTAAACTTCTTTAGAGGCCGTTGAATAAATTATTTCCAAGTACAGGAACGATTCAATGGCTAGTGGTTTCTGAGGAACCTACTGCCTTGCTTGTTGCATTTGTAATAATCAGAAAATGTGGGTATATGTGTATTATAAATAATCCTGTATAAATCCTTCTCAGTTACTGAAATGACTGACCACTGCAGAATATCTTTACACTAGTATTTTTGAAAGTGAGATACTGTAGAGATCTTTTTTGAATAAGACTTTAAAACATTTCTTACATGAAATCAGCAGTCCGTCATCTCAAAATGAAAGGCACATTAGTTGAAGTTCTGTTGATCCATTCATCACTAATACATTGCGTGTGACTTTTTGGTCATTTTTCATCATTTCTGATAAAGAGCAAAAATTTGCCATCATTTTTTTATAAGTGATCAAATCAACATATCAAATGCATTTGAAATCCGAAACTTTCAGTATATTCCACCCATTCATGTCTTTCTATTATGTTTGAGCTGGTCTGCTTTAGTCCTGTCTAGCTCTCTCTCCTGCATTGCCTCTAAGGTTTCCACAGAAACTAAAAAGTCAATGCTCTTTTAAAGAATGCTTTCTTCCCTACTACACCTCTTAAATCTTCCAGCTGCTCTGGGGTTTTTGTGTTATCTGTCTGCTCTTAGTCACCTTATCCTTTTAAATTAGATTTAAAATTTAAAAATACAGTGCCTGGTGGTGCCAACCCACTGTTCCATGTCATGTATTACATTTAACTTAGAGAAGAGATAATGGTAAATTACAGCTGTTGTGGGTAAAGGGAAGTGCTGTGAAATTAAAAGTAGTTACGTTTTGAAAAATAAATTATGATCCTGGGAAAGAAAAAAAACTCAAGGAAAAGCAAATTAGGAGTAACATGGAAATAATATCACTTGGCAAGTTGCAAGGTTGGAGGTCATGTTAGAAGGTCCCAGGACAGAACCTATTAATTTTTCTGTAGTGTTTTTTATTCCTCATTACTTGTGTTTTTCTCTTTTGCTAACATAGGGCTACAAATCATGCTTGATATAATTTCCCATAGAGGCTAATCAGGCTGAAAAATATTTTATCTTTTTTAAACTATACAGTCCATTTCTGGTGTTTTAAAAGAGCTGGAACTTCAGTTACTGGTATTACTCTAAAAGAAAAAGAAACAAAGGACGTAGCAAAAGGGAATGGAGCCTGTAGATTTGTAATAGGAGGCAAGCGATTGTTTCCTACTCTGAACAAGGCAAGTCTTCTGTGAAGGGTTTTATGTAATTTTGTTCAGCTGAACAAAGTGGAGAATACTTAACAAAATTGCCATTTTTAAAATCTCATTGTGAATACTCAGCATGCTGTGATCATACACTGTGTAATGGTGTTTGCAGTGAACAAATTGCTGTCGATACTATAATATAAATAACTATTTTGTGCATTAAGCAGTTCTCTTCATGATGGTTTCTATCTCAGGAATGCTCTGAAGACAGGACTTTGGAGGATAAAAGCCTCAAATTACTCCTGAATAATACCAGTCTGCTAAAGCACTAGGATACTTTTAATAATTTTTAGCAGTATTATTTAGAAGTGAATAACACAATCAAGTAAGTGATACTCACTTTAGTCTTAATCTATTTGTTATTAATGCTGTGGCCCAAACTTACTAATTTTAAACACAACATGGCTTCAGCAGCTTCAGCCAATAATTTTTAATGGTTGCAGTGACAGGAGAGAGTTTATCACAGGAAAAAAGGATTTGCTTCCTACAGACGTGTGGCACACTGACCTGGTGTGCTGAGGGTTTGTTGCAAGAAAGAAAGAGGCGGGAAGCCCCAAAGTTAAACAGCATATCGCTTTGGATGATGAATGGACCTCTAGAAATATCTTGCTAAAACTAGAGGAAAATTCACAATTAAAAAGTGCCATACTATACTGAATTTCAGTGCTCTCAATAAGCATAAGAAGCAATATCTGGCATTATTCCATAATACGTTACTGCTCCTTTGGCAGCTCACTGGGATCAGTTTTCCTAGATATTCTTCCAGTCGTGTGTACCACAAACATATTAATTCCAAAGTGTAGATCAAAATGGTAACTGGCTTCAATAAAAAGCACTTAATAAGAGCAGGATATAACCACTTTGAAGGAATTGTAGCACAAGTTAGAAAAATGTCTTAATATCCTCCTTCCCTTACTGCTTGCCTAAAAGTACTTTTTTAAAAAGAAGATTCCTGTGGAGAGGTGGTCTCAGTCAGAAAATGGGAGGAACTGGAAGAAAGTCTGATCCAATTTTTTCAGTTGAATTCTCTCGCTGTAATGGAAACTAAGTGGTGTAAAGGATTTGTCTGATGTGTCTCTCTCTGCCAAAGCCTTTCTGAGTAACAAATGGCACAGTCACTTCAACCTGAGTTTCTGTTATGAATAATTAAGTAAGAGGAAAGGTATCTACTCAAAAATCATGCTTACCTCATCTAATTATGTTGATATTCCAACATATGTAGGACTTAAATTCCTATTTATGTTACAGGGTGATCAAAAATACTGGATGTAGCATATAGCCAAATTTGAGTGTTAGGTCATGGAAAGCCAAGCTTTTTCATTATTTGTTGAGTCTAGTTAAAGTAAAATGAACAACTCTTTTAAAATGTAAATATATATTGGTAATTTGAGTGATTCAGATCTCCCGGGCCTCAAATTTAATGCTGAAAAATTTCTGTGTTTGTTCTAGATTATAACAAGTAAGAACCATAAGCACCTTCCAGTATTTTAAAAATGACACTGCTTTACACCATCTAGATGAAGGAACTGAGATGACAATACCTTTTTATGAAAATAAAAAAGGAAGATTTTGGGAGGGTTTCAGCAGATTTTTAGGAAAAAAAAATAAAATTAAGATAAGATTATGCCTTCCAAAAGTACAAATTTGGGAAGGGTTTCTTTGTGGAGGAGAGTTTAAGTCATCGATGTTATAACCAAAGTAAGCACTTATCTCTAATTATGAAAGGGTTTGTTTCTTTAATTGTACTTTTATTTTACTGCTTGGAGACCAGCCTGCTAATTTTATTCATAGCAGAGGTGTTATTAACCTATACAACAGTGCCCATTGCCACAGGCAGTCTCAGTGCTTGCTGCTATCTCTTTGTTTTTGTTTTGTAGAATTGTATTCTTTTGGCTGCTGTGGCAACTGTTTATTACATACAATTACAAAAGTACCTCCTGATATCACTGTAGCATCTGGGTAGGCAGCTGTGACTCCTTTTCCCTTCCCTATGCTGCTGTTGCTGCTTGCTCTTCATTTTCTACATCTCAGAAGAAGGGCAACAGGGAAGGAAGGAAACAAAATTACTGTACTATAATGAAATCCCCCTGTACTATTTTTCACTCCATCCTCATTTTTGGAGAAAGATGAAAAATAGCAGGATGTGCTGATGGCTGTTAATGAGAGAAAAAGAAGGGGGATGTTAGGAGGAGGTGGGATCTGCATGTACCTGAAGTGAGGAAGGATTCACCATGATGGAGCAATGAATTGTCACCCTACAGAGATGGGGTGGGAGAGAAACCATCCTAAAGCAGAAAATAGAAAATACATATTCTACAAAGAATAATTGTCAGTAACAAGGGAGTAATAAAGACTAAGAGGTGGCAGATCGGGTGGGCTTCCAGGATGGAGAGGAAAGAATACTGGGATTAGAGCAGAAGAAATTCAGCAGATTGCCTGTGCTGCTGCCACTGTCCGTATCCATTCCAAAGCCAAAGACTCACAGCAGTGGCTCACAGGGCTGTGATGCCACTGCTTCTCAATAGCACTGGTTTTGCCTTTTATTGAACAGGGCTGGGCTGGGTGCGCAGGTGGGTCTGAGTCACCTGGTGATGTTAGCATCAGCATAGCTGCTTCTGGTTTACCTCTTCACAGACTGAGATTATGCAACAACCACTTTCCCAGCACTGCCCCACTGCTGGTCTCACAGCTGTCCCCAAGCACAGGATCAACCCAGAGCTGTGGTGCAGACAAAGCAGCACTTTTGTTTAGAACCAGTTTCAGTATTGGCACAGTGTTCAAAGCAGAGAGCAGAAAGTATACTGGGTTTATTTTAATGAGGCTTCATATGAACTTCTGAAGAGATGTATCTCATTGAAAGCTGAATCTGCGGTCTTCTGGTTTGTCACATCCATCTTCTTCCCTCGCCAGCTGTGCTCTTAAATTATTTTGCCAGTCTTCAATACTTTTGTATCCACTTTGCCCTCTGGGTAACTGGCTTCCCAGAAGCATTCACAGAAGGCAGCTAGAGGCAGGATCTGCTCCTGCGTAACTGTTAGATGTGCAAGAAATGGGATTGCAAGAAACTGTGTTGTAATATTTAGAAATGGGGATCATTCTGTAGTGAGCCTTTCTCCTCAGAGGAAAATCTCTTAAACATTAAAGTCAAGGCTCTGTGTAAAAAAAAAAAGAAAAGAAAGAGGAAGAGCCTTGTATCCCTCTTCTTTCTGCTGTCGTATCTTACCAAAGACACTTGAGAGGGATTGCATTCTCCATGGACTGCTCATAGGGCAGGGGAAGCCCAGTGTTTCTGTGTGCTAGGACCACTCAGATTAGATAATGCTATGATAGGAATGAAATGCTATAGACAATGCCATGGAAAGTGAGTTCATGGACATTAGTATAATAGTATAATATCCTGGTTCTGCTTTATTCTTCCTTGTTATAAAGGAGGAGAATAAAAATGAACTTTAACTCACACATTCCAGAAGAATCTTTTAATTTTTTTCTGAGTCCTGAGGAGTGGAAGGCCTCCCAACCATCTGCTTTCCTATTTTATTTGGCCTAATCACTTCCCCCCCATACACTGTTCATGTGTCAGATCTAGAAGGCAAGTTACAATTCCTTTTCCTACTTGTTTTGTGCTACAGGCTTGTCTTTCCCTTGTGTTAAAGAATATCTAATTTAATAGAGAATACCAGCAAGATTCAGAGACCAAGAATGGAAGACACTGAACTAGTCCTCATTTTCCACCTCACCAGAAACACACACTGAGTTTATGCTACCTCCAGTTATAGACACTGGGAAAGCATGTGACCCCCTCATCAAGAAATATAAGTTAGATTAGAAAATGATAACATTATTTTTACTAACCTATTCCATATGACTGCCTGATAAACAAGGGAGATACTCTTCTTTTTTTTGACCTTCTCTGTTTCCACTTTCTCAAGTTATTCTCTGCAAATTGAGTAAATTTGCATACAAATGACAGCTGCAAATCAACTGTACTTTGATAACTTCTCTAGATAGGTTTTCGTCTGGTATATCTCATAGATGCTGTTGTTTTCATATTTTAGGATGTTCTAAATGCAGGGAAATCTTGGTGTTTATAATGCATTGCACTGGACAAGCAGTTTTCAGCAGTAGTACTTTCAAGTGGCTGCCTGCTTAAAACATACTGAGGGAATAGAAGATACTCAGTGCAGTAAGCATATTTTAAAGCAAAATTACTCCGTTCTAGTAGCATTTAAAGTGTTTTGCTAGTAAATGTAACTGATGCCCATACATTTCACCTGCCAGTACGTATGTGGAAAGCAATGTCAGAACTAAAATATAGGAAAAGCAAAGGAGAGTGAAATAAAGTTTACATGTGCTGACTCCTTTGTCCTGAATTTCATACACCCATATTGATGTCATTTTGGAAGAAAACTGGCTACATATCCAGCCACTCCAGCTCTTCCAGTAAGCAAAGTTCCCCCCCCCCAGCTGGTAAAATACAGTGTTGTGTGAAGTGTGTCATCAGCTATAGGGGAACAATGACAAGCCATTGATAACTTCTGGTCTCCGGGGGCTTTATACTCAGCTGCACCTCCTTGGTCCTACATTACATATTCCACTTGGGAGATAACACTGGAAAGGTGAGGATCACCAGCTCCTGAGTCACACAGCAACTTTTTTGCTGGTTCCTTGATTGCTCCATCCTTCTGGGGTGTCAGCATCAGGGCTCACACTGGGAGGCTGCACTGCTGGTCTGACAGCAGACCTGCCCTCTAACCATCCTTATAGTTCAGCCACTTCCACCTGGAGCTGCCGCAGCCACCGTTATTTCTCCCTGAAGAGAACCTATTGCTGTAGCAGTAGGTTTGTCACAGGCAGTGTATGTGTACTCGTCCTGGGTCAGTTGAGTTCAAGACAGATTTAGTCTGCCCTTTACTGAGGGGGTCACATCTGAATCCGTCCTTCTAAAGATAACAGAACTTCAGGCACTGAGCTGTTTGGTTTGCTTTCTTTGAGATCTGTGCTTTGGTTGCCAGTAACTTTAGTGGAGCTGGAATATAAATCATACTGAATGTAAAACATTTGGGCTTCAGTGTGTCGGGCAGATATCCATGAAGAGAGAAGGGTAATTAAATCCTCTTGCATTTTAAACCTTATAGAATAAGGCTCTGGCTGAGGTCTTGCACATATGGGAATTTTCTCTGGTGAAGCCTGATGAGTCGTTGTTCTGGTTGCCAGTAACATGGGTAAATAAAAGGCTTAACAATTAGGAAAGAGGGAAAACAAAGATAATACACCTGTCAAACTTTTTGTATTATTAATGCACGAGTGAAAAAAATGTTATGCTTGTGCATGCTGTTGCCCTTAATACCAGCTGTTGCCTGTGCACACGGGTCAGGATTTTACATCAACCGAACAGCCTTGCTGCCAGCAAGCACTCTAGCAGGCAGTGTCAATAACAGCAGTCTTCCCACACTCCGTACAATTTAAGCTATTCTTCAGATTAATAATAATACTTAATAAAGCTTCATTTCTCATTTGCAAAGAAAACCTTCAATTAATGTTAATCAGCATCCTCAGAATGTGATCAGGCGGGGCTTGTAGCTGGACGTGCCGAAACAGTTCAACTGGCAGATGGAGCATTTTCCAACTATTCTAATTAACGACTGCTCATTTCAAATGTTAATGCAATTAAATAAATAGGCAAAACAAATAAAAATAATATACGGTATGAAAATGCCACTAACAGAGAGAGTTCTAATCAAAAAAAGTGAGCCTTACTCAAACCTGAGAAGGGCCCAATCATCCCCTCCTGGCTAAATAAGGTCTAAAACGGACAGGGCCAGCTTTTGTTACGTGCTGTTTCCAACCATTTCTCTGGGATCGACATTTATACCATTTCCATTTTAACCTGCTGGCATCAACTGAGTCATTGCTTCTTCAAGTGTTAGAACATTTTTCTACAGAAAATGGGAAGGGATTTCTTTTGCATATTATGGGCTTTTTTTGGTGTAAGATTTATACCTCCCCTGCTTCGTGCCTCTTCTATTTGAAATAATTGCCTGGTTCTTTTTTTTTTTCTTCCTTAGGAGTTTCATTTTCTCTGAACCTTGTATACCATAGCACTGATGTAGGACCGCATTTGTTTGGGCTTATAAAGAGTTCAATTAGCCCCTTAATGCCTAGTTCAGTCACAATTAAACCTTCCCTGTTGACTCAGGATTGGTCTTTCTAAAGACAGTGGAGGTGTTTTTAATTATTCATTCTCTGGTTTGTTTCTTACAGCAGTCTCAGCTGTGCTTTATTATTCAAAGGTTAATGCAAACTGAGAACTAGGTAAATTAAATTTGTTTGGCAGCTAGCAACCTGATGTATTATAGACACTGTGAAATATGGATGGCAACACTTCTGCTATTGTGACACTTAAAAAGCCAGATTTTATCTTTAAAACAATTGCAGGTTTTTTTTATTATGGCTGATAGAAAATGAATGTTCCATAATGTTATAGTCTCTGTAACCCATTTTGGTTGAGAAAGCAACGTAGTTTAGAAAACCAAGAAGCATTAACAGCTATTATAGGGAATTGATGTAGGTACCATAACTAATGAAGTGCACTGCACAGGACTAAGTCATGCAGTTGTATGCAGGGAATTGTGCAGTCAGAAGTTTTAATGAAGGGAGCCCAAGGAATTTCAGGTGAAAGAGGGGTTTATTAACTTTCAGTGAACAAAATGAATAGTTGAGCAGTGAACATGACATGATGTCGTATAATAATTGTACGCCTTGGGTACATTGAGAGGCATGGAGCATAGCCAAGGGCTTTCATCTGTTCTACACACAGAGTTATTTCACAAACCCCTGTATGCTGTGGAAATCTTTATTGCAAACATAACAAGAATTGTTTCACAAGAAATGCCTTAAGACAATACCACATCACTTATTTGATATATCTACCTATACTGCCTTCCTCTGAACAATATTAATCAGGTATCTGGAAGTTACCACCCCAGTTGATCCTAATTAAAGTTCCTCCCTGTATCAGTGACTGGTATCAGCAGGCTGTGAACCATAAAGAAGTCTTCCTATTCCTTAAGAGGCCATTCTGAGTAAAATATGTATTTGTATGGATAAGCACTATGTTGTATGAAAGGGAGGCTGTGTTGGCTTTTAGAGGAGTCATGCCTAAGAACTTTTATTAGTTAGTATTTTCTTTCTTATTTTTCAGGAATTCACCATATAGGTGAGACATTTTTCTTGTTTCATGCAGGATTGTGTTTTGTACATTTTGAGTATTATTTCAGTGCTGTGTTTTTAACCAAGGACTTTGAATTACCATAATCCAAGAGTTTAACCCCACTTCCTGTTTATATTATTTTTAAGATAGGGTAACAATTGCAGGGTAAAGCAGCCTTCTGTGCTACTGACTGGAGACCTTAGGTTAGTAACTTAACAAATGCAGCTGCAAGGTTGTTTGTACCCTGCTCAGTCTTTAGTACAGTTTGTGCTGTATAATGTGTGTAATTACACTGCTACTGACTGATGAGGTAGGTGGATGAAGAGGAAGGTGAAAATAGGATGGCTTGTGAAGCAAGATAGTGACAAGCAAAGTCTCTGTATCCTTGCACTGTAAATAGTGTATATCTGCCCACTAAAATATTTGAGATAAGACAGTTGGGAATATTTCTGTGCTTATTTGAATAATTTATAATGTGATTTTAATACTTCTTCCTGGCTGAATATATCACTTCTCTGGCAGAGCTTAGGACATCAGTTACATGTTTTATCAGGGGCTAACTTAATAAATGTGATACACAATTTTAGCTTCTAGCATTATTGCAAAACCAGTGGTACTAACAGTAGAGTATAACTGATGCAGTATATTCTTGATTGTATGTAGTTAGTATGTTATATTTTTGTTTTCTATTTTAGTGCTGGACCCAAAGGAGACAACATTTATGAATGGAGGTCAACTATACTGGGGCCTCCAGGATCTGTATATGAAGGTGGAGTTTTCTTCCTTGACATTACCTTTTCACCGGACTATCCTTTTAAACCACCTAAGGTTAGTAGAAGGATACTGAAAGTCTGATAGGAGTCCTCTCCTTCTGATATTTTTAATGTCTATGTTGGTATATCATTTTAGGATGAAACATAAAATTTTCAAAGCAATAATGAATATTTAAACTTGGTATTTTGATGGAAAGAATTTAAATAACTGCCTAAAATTTGCTTGCATGTTGCCAGTATAGCTGAATGGATATGGATTTATTTAGAAAATGTTTGCATAATTTCCAGCAGTTATTTCTAATGTGAAAGCATTTATATTTGAGTTGCATCCTTTATAAGCAGCTGAAGGTACTTAATCTTTCCTGTTGACCCATATAATTCACCAGGACTCTATGGCTGTCTTAACAAAAATATGCACCTTTTGCACTACCTCATATAAATTACTTCTGCAGATGCAGGATACACGATTGTTATGAAGTTATAAAGAATTGCTTTATATCAGTTTTCTGGAAGAATATGGCACCAAAGTCAAGAAACTGGAGTGGTAGACAGAGATTTACAGAATTCCTTACAGATTTATTTTATAATGCTGTCAATAATGACACAACCAGAAGTGTAGAACTGTATCAGTAACATGAAGGTGACATTACCATGATCAAGGAGACTTGGAATGTCATACAGGAAAAATGTAGTGGTTAGGAAGACTGGGAAAACAGAAATGGGATGGAATGTGGCAGTACAGTGTCATCTATAACCAACAGTAATAATTGCTGAGGAGGGTGTCAAAATGGGGCTTCATTGGGTGATCACAGGATTATTAAAACCACCTGCATAATGCATCTATAAAAAAAGGCAAATATACCCTTAAGATGCATCCTCTGGCCTGCAGAGATAAGGAATTACCAATGTCATATACAAGACACTTGTAAGACCTCATTTGAAGACTGAATGCAAATCTTAACACACATGTTCACTAACAGGAACAGAAACTGTGCAAACTTATCCCACAGGGCTGGTAATAGAATCAAAAAAACTGATAGGCCTGTCTTTCATGAAACAAAGTGAAAAGGGGTGAATTGTTCACCTTACCACTGTGGAGAATAAGTGTCTGGAAGAACTCCTCAGAAGGAGCTATAAGATCAAAAATATTTACCTTTTTTTTGACACATTTATCAAAGGATCAGCTGGACCATAGAAGGCATTAGAAGAGAGAGTAGCTGATTTCCTTTTTGATTACCATGAGTAGACCATTGAAAGATAAGTGCTTATAAGTAGAATTTTAATGCCACAGTAGTAAAGTTTATAGCAGTTAACACTGATACTATCAGGAAAAGTTTAAAAATAAATGAGACCCGTGAATTCAAAGCACTTGTCACTTTGTAAATTGGACTTTCCCAGCTAGTGACCTAAAGATGGGTCAGTGTGGCAGGATGAGGAATGGTCTAACTTTGTTTCCCACTTCTAGTGTTCCAGTTTAGGGAAGCTTTGAGGTCACTGAGAGGTCTTACAGGGGTTATACACTTTGCTGACTGCACATTTTCTGATTTAGGCAACTGTTGTTATGTAGTGAAGTAAGAATTTGCAACTTTATAACTTCTCCTTCACTTAGTTAAAGCTTTGGGCACAGTGAGCTGGGGTGATGTTCTGTTATTCCTGCCTCCCACCCAGCTCAGCCCACTTTCTGTACAAGATCGGTCTTAACAGACCCCATTTGTTTGCTTCTTTCCTGGGCTTAGTCTGTTTGTAGTAGCTGTAATGCAAGGGTTACATTCAGGTCCCAGCAAATTAAAACTGTATTATTTGGAGGATAAAATGGCTGTATTATCAATAAAATAGAGCTTGAAGTTCTCTCAGAGATCCAGATCTAATACGTAAAGAATTAGTTCTGAAAGACAAGTTGCAGGGACGTCTTTTGTCATTCTCTCTGTTGAATCTGTTGAGTCATGAGGCGGTACATGCGATAGACATCCTTTTAAAATAGAAGTTGCAGGTCCAGTTTGCTATTTCACCACAAGGTAAAGTCTTTTTCAGTCTATACTCAGTTGTATTTGACACTGTGTTGTTTTGAGACATGAGGAATGCAGCTGTGTGCTGCTTATTAATGAAATGTCAAGCAAAGAGGTGGTTCTTGTCCTGCTTTGTAATAGATTTTTTGTCTGCCTTTATCTTGATGCCAATTGTCATTGTAAGAAATGTGTGCATATAAATCATATGAAAATGTACTGCTTGATAAAGGATGAGAGAATTGATGATGGCATATTGTATGACTAAAAGGCCAGTATTTATGATGGGGGAAACTGTTATCTGTGAGAAAGTAATGAGTGTGTGTGCACAGGGGACTAATGTCAGATACAACTGTGTTGCAAGCATATGTTGTACACATGGATTCTTATTCTAGGCACTTCAGCTATGGTTGTAAATATGCCCCTATTTTCAGACCTGCTGTAGGATCTCTCAAACTGTTGCTATTTCATTACATCTGTTTTCCAGACCCTATAAAACTCATTTGTAAGTAAAATAGTTTGGAAATCCCTTGAAAAAAGCAGCATTGGAAGATGACTGCTTATCATAAGGTAGCTGCCGACAGTCAGTATTGGTGGGAAGGGGTGGTTAAATATGTTCTCCACAAGCTTATTTCTAGCAAAAGAAAGGTAGTGAGGATGTGGAACATAGCATATGGCCTCACGGTACGGTGCTATCTGTGTCACTGGGTGTTGACATCTCTACTTCACCACGAGATTTGTGTTATTTGGTGCTGTTCTCAAAATCATGGGTTCTAGGGTTATGGGAATAAATCGTCTTAGATTTTTTTTCTAATTATAGTCCCACTCCTTATGGCTCTATCATCTTAAAAAAAAATTTAGAGATAAAGTACAAGAGTGTGAAGTGTACTGAGAAAGACATAAAATATATTCCTGAATGTTGGCAGGATTACCATCGTGTAAGAACATAGCAGAAAGGGTCTAATTCACATTTCTCACTATGATTGAATTCATACATTACTCCTGAGATTTGTGTGGACCATTTTCATCCCTCTTTCACTATGAAGTAACGAAATATTTAAATGAGTACTGTCAAAATTGATCTTCCAAAAATGTGACCACAGAAGACCCGAGAAGAAACAGAAACTGTATTTGCCAGATTCAGTTACTTGACACAGCCTGAGGTTCCAACAGCAAATGCCCATGTCACATAACATAGTTACTGTGAAAGGGCCTAATCAACAGTGTATTAAAATCTGCAGAAAAATTTCCATGGTCCCTTTTCCTTTTCTGTTCTCAGATCTTGTGCACTCTGTTATCATGCACATACATGTATGTTGCACATGGACTTTGAGGAGTGGAAAAGAATTTTTAAAATGAGAAAATATATTAAAAATGGATTTTGGAAAAAATTATTATTATTATTATTATTATTATTATTATTATTATTATTATTATTATTATTATTATTAAATATATTTGTGGTGTAACCGTTGTTTGATTTGTATTATACAAAGTTATCAATATTTTCCAAAGGATCCAGATTACTTCTGTAAACACTGTTAATGCCTATTCTGATTACTGGGCACCCTATTACATATTGGAAAACATTAATTAAAATAAAATTAAACAACTGAGAGCACATTTGCTCATGAAGAAAAGATTCAACCTATATTTTGGGTTTTCTTTTTAAGAAATTTATAATGTAATTTTCATTCATTCTTCCAGATTATTAACTTGGCTTTTCTACTTAATCTTGTAAAAGGAAATAAATGACTCATTCATTGAGGTTTTATTTAACAAAGAAAAAATATCTATCCAAACTTTCACTGTTAGATATTTCTTCAGTTTTTATACATTTTTGGCCTTCAACATCACATCCTTCTAAGATTTTAAAGTTTTATATTTATCCTTTACATCCTCTAATTATATTATGTAGTCCAGTTCACATTCTGAGTTCTGTATAGCCACACATCACAGCCATCACGTTTCTCTTCCAGTCTGCATGAAGTCTTTTCCCTGTGGATCACAGTTTTCTTTTTGTCTGCCGCTACTGGTCAATGTCTTTCTAAAGTTAAACCATAGGCATAGTATCAAGTTAAGTTACTCTTCACCATCACAGAACATACCGTGTGTTAAGTCGGAGTATAATTTGCTCTCTAATTTTTTCCCCTTTGAAGTCAGTCTTTTTCAGTATTTCACCTTTGTCTCATGCCTTGAAACTGGATCCAGATTATTTGACCCAGAGGTCACTGACCCTTTCGGCTCTGCTTTCCTTATAAATCAATGGATTTTGGCCTCACTCACAACTGCAGCACACTCATGCAGAGGAGGGACTTGTCCTTTCCCCAGAAAGCTTATCTATATGTGACCAATGCAGCTTGAGTAGGAGCAATGGAGACCCAGCCCAGGCTAACTCAGGGTTAGATCTACAACCAGGAAACATGATTTTTAGAACAGCTCATCCGAGAACTGACAAATTAGCTTTGGTTTTCTGGGATGCTCTAATCAATTAAAAGTATTCCCTCGCCTCCACTGTGAGGAAGCTGCTGTAGCACTGCGGAAATTAG
The DNA here is from genome assembly GCA_038380795.1 of Pyrocephalus nanus. Classification (NCBI taxonomy): domain Eukaryota; kingdom Metazoa; phylum Chordata; class Aves; order Passeriformes; family Tyrannidae; genus Pyrocephalus; species Pyrocephalus nanus. The sequence goes on along the minus strand of CM076266.1, from coordinate 33,605,298 downwards.
CCGAGCACCTCGTTGTCTGAGTCAGCAAGAAAGCGGCAGCCTGCACAATCACCATTCTCCTCTCAGCTGCATCCTCAGTACCAAGCTGGTTTTATGAGATGGTGGACGGGAGGAAGGTATGGAACGGGCAAAGTGAGGCGTAGCTGTGGACTTGATCTCACTTTCTGCTAAAGGCCAGATCCTGCTGAGGCTTCAGTCTCAGTCACAAGGTGAGGTTTCACTTCAGCCCCAAAATACAGCATCTCCTTTGTAGTGCTGTGGGCTGAAAAACAGAGATAGCTGGGCCCCTTTCAGAGCAGTCACTTAAAGAAATTAACAAAAATACTTTGGTGACCTGCCAAGGAGATAACCTTACATTTTTTCAGTGCCTTAATGACCCCTCAGCCTGCTTTTTTAGACATACCTTTGCGATTTCTTTTTCCTGCTATCTTCCTGTTATCCTTATTGGATTCAGACAGTTCACCCCTTGGCTTTAGCAGAGGAAAGCCCTGTATCTCGCTCTCTTTCTTTGGGGTATTGAATGGGATATATAGCTATGCATAGATGTCACTTGTGGGAGGGTGTGTGTGCATATCTGTGTACATGTGTGTGTGTGCGTGTGTGTACATGTGTGTATGAGTAGGGGGTATCACAACTCTTAGTCAGCCTGATCTGACAGAAGAGTTTCAACTCAATTTCTGTTCTCAGTCCTCCTAAGAAATCAGTGAATTCCCCAAGTGTGCAAGCTTTGTATATCAGATCCTTTAAAGTCTATCTATCACTAGGAATTAACAACACTTCTTTATGTACACTACAGTTATTGAAGGAGAGGCGATAATTTCATTATCCTGCCTACTGTCCCTCTGGAGCAGAAAGCCTTGACAAATCAGGAAGCCATACCAGGGTCTTTCACACAGGTGTTTGTAGAAAAATGAATACTCTTCAAGAGAACTTCCCCCCCAGGAATTGTCACTGCAATAGTGCCTGCATTTTCATCAAGAATAATCTTTATTAATAACTTCTACTCTCATATTTGACTACATTCAGTCTATTACAGTGTCAATTCAATTTAGCTGTAGCTGATACAATATGTATATATCTATCCTTATCCTAGTACTCTGCAAGCTTTATTTTTGAATTTGAGTGATTTATAAAATCTCTTAATCCCAACTCTACAATTAATCTTGCTAGGGACTTTAATCTCAGCTGACTGAAAAATGGTTCACAGGACTTGAATGCTGCAAAGTGCTAAATGACCTCTAAATCAAAATTAAAATAACAGAAAACTCTGTTTCCTCCGTGTAAATCTCATATGTCTGTCAACTGACTGAAAAATTATTCTCAGCATTTGAAAGCTCAGCTGGTTTAAATCAGCTGTTGGACTGCAAGGGGGGCCTTTTTCCTTTGTAGATATAATGCATAGTGTCTACAGAGTCTGGTCTTAATGGCAATATTAAACACCTCTTCATTTTTTTATACATACTTGTCAAATAGCACTAATTTCTATGCACTAAATATCATTACGTGGAATCCTTCTCCTGTGGTAGACACTTTCTATCTATCTCATAAGTTCAGCCTCATGTTTAAGGGATAATTCTTTTTGTTCCTGGCTTCTACTCTACATTTTCATACTTGTTTTATATGTGATTGGCTGTTAAGGACACTTTTATCTTCAATGTGTTAGAAAAGTAGTGCTTGTAATAGTAGATGCAAAAAAAAAAAAAAGCATTTCTTGCTATTTCTAAACTAAATTTTTAAAATGAACCTTGCAAGGCAGACACACACTTTGAATTGCATATATCACCATAAATACAATTTACACTTGAAGTTCTCAAACTCAGAATAACCTTAAATGCAGCCTATTTGATTATCCCTTTTTAACATATCTGCAACCTTGGTGCAGGCAGGGCTTCAATCTGCCTCCTCTTGTCCCCCCTCCCAGATAGATATTATCATCATAAGACCAGCCTTCAAATGCAGTGGTCTCCTGTCACTGTTATCCCTTACATTCATTTGCCTCGTCATACTTCTCTCTCAGCCTCTGTCACATCACATTAGTTCTCAGTGCCATGCTGTGGTGCTCACAGCTTTTTTTCGGATGCCTCCTGTCCTCCCCATCCTCCTCCTCCTGATGGTCTGGCAGTCCCTCGCCTGGCACATTCCCACACCACTGCCTCCCCCAGCCCCTTTGCTGTGCCTCCATGCTCCCTTGTTCTCCTCACCCGGCCTTTCTATTTACATCTTCTTGTTGAGAGCAGCCTGTGAATCCTTCATCCATGACAATAAATGGAGTTGGCAGGTTTTCCCAGCAAGTGAAGTCTTTGGGTGTTTGCAGGCAGAAATCAGATGCACGGGAGTCTTTGAGAGGGAGAAATGGACAACCTACCACCAGCAGACCACTGTCAGAGCCAGCAGTATCAGCCTGAATCCTGCTCTTCCCAGGCACGTGAACTGCAGTGTGTGGTTCATTTGCTTGCACCACCTGCAGTGAAACAGTTTGTTCCATAGGTCCCCATCCCTTGCATGCCCCATCCCTGTGAGTGTTGAAGGGCAGGTTGGATAGGGCTTTGAGCAATCTGATCTAGTGGAAGGTGTCCCCTGCCCATGGCAAGGGACTGGAATTAGATGATCTTTAAGGTCCCTTCTAATGCAAATCATCGGATGAATCTAGGATGTCTTCAGGAAACAGTGAACGTATAGGGCAGCATGCAGTGCTACAGGGCTTGGGACAGGTCAAACCCAGGTGGCTGCTTAAGAAACTTTCAATATCTCTCAAAATGAAAGAATCACAGAGATTTAAAGTGGAGGACAGAGATGCAAGCAGAAATATGTTAGGCTGAAGAGAGAATCAATAACTACATTTTATTGTGAATAAATGCAAAAGGCATTTGATAAGGCAGTGCCATGTAAATCTCTGAGATTTCCTTTAAATTCATTTATCTGATAATTCTTCTAGCAATTGGCAAATTGAATTGCCAATGACTCTTCTAATGAATAGCCTTCTTACTCACTCTGTTTTTAATATACTAATTTATATCACTAGTTTCTACTGATTTATTTAGCCTTGATTAAATTGGCTCTATCCAGCTGAACTCTTCCTGGTTTCCCTCACCAAAACTGAGGTGGTTCACCATTTCTTCATATTTTCTGTGAACACCCAGTGCACAAATCTTCTCAAAAAGGCCTTTAGAGACATCTCATGGGGAATATCTTCTGCCTTGCAGCAGTGGTTTGCATACTGCTTGTCAAATATATTTTCAAAAGACAACTTGTGTTGTCTATTGGATGTTTCAGAAGCTACATAATTCTGCTGTATAAAAGCATGTTTTACTGCATAAAATCCATGTGATCTAAAAATACATCATACGTCAGTGTTATTTCTTGTCCTCTTTTACACACACACACAGATATATATACATAGATGTGAGAGAAAGATTTTATGCACATTATTAAAATAAAATGAAAGCAGATGAACTGATCAGGCCAAAAAACGACTAATTTTGAGGTCAGTCTGCCTAGGACTTCTCATGTAGGAAGTACCTAAATACTCAAAGGCTGTTAAAATTGGATGAGGTAAAAAAGGCCCATGTTTCTTAGAATACTAAGTATAGAACCTGAAGTGGCTGCCACAACCTGCCTGTTCAGCCCCACGACTGGCAGACCCGTGCCCAGAGCAACAGGAAGGAGCACTCTGGTGAGCTCACAGAGGTGTGCATCTAGGGCAGTACAGCCTCCGTGCTTTAAACTTCAAAAGGGTGGATTTATTTTATTAAAAGTTAAATGACTAGTAAACCTAAAAAAATGCACTCTCTATAAAAGAACTTTTTTGCTGACTTTCCATATGGAGCTATTAATTGCAAGAAAGATTATGCTGATTATATGAAAATCATTTTATAAAAACTCAAAGTGACTTTGTTGGAGAAAGCTTTCGATGCTTGGCACCTTAAATCTTTTTTCTATTCTGACTGACCCTAACTCAAACAGTAATCCATTTCCCTTGTCTGCTGCTTCTCTTCCTTTGTTCTCAGAAAAGTTTGTACAGCTTAGGATAATTTTTTATTTGCAGTCTTGGATACATCAAGGATTACCAAGGTCCCTTCTTACTTCCTCTGCTGATAAATCTGTGTGCAAAAGGACTGCTTTTATATAATGAAGATGCTTAGTGTTGCTGTGCTTATTCAGTTTTTTTCCCCTGCAAGAATCTGTTCAGTGAGACAGTGTGAGTAGTTATTCAGCTTCATAATTACCACAAATATAATGAATAATTACTCATATTGCATACTGATTGATTTTTCAGTAATATAAAGGTCAACTCATGCGGATGCTATTACATCCTTTTAAAATGTTATCACTTTTGGCTACTGATGCATTGGTGCATTTTGCCAGAGAAACACAGCATACTTTGCATACCAGACTTTTCTGTAGGTCAAGCAAAAGTAATCATAGTTTATTATTTCCTGCTAATGCAGATGTCATATATTGTCATTCAATAAAATAAATTATAGCTTTTGAAAACCTACCAAAATTAGATGTAAACAAGTGTTTTAAGGACGGAGTGAACTTTTATTTCTTGGTGTGAATTTAAATTGTATTCTTTAATAATGAGCATCATATGGCCAGTCATTTATTATTATGCACTTCTTGTGATAATCCATCAAGTATCTCAAGAATTCTTCATGTGCGTGCTACAAATCTGTACTTAAAACCAGAGATGGTCCACCCTGTCTTTCATTTAAGTTGGTTTACAGCATTTTTCTCATATGGCTAAAGAGTGTAGCCCTGCTCATGTTTTTTCTGTTTGAGCAGACAAATCTATTGCTCATAAAGTCTGACAAACTGAGATGGGAATGACTTAGTCCCTTCTGAGCTTCATGAACATCATCATAAATGGCATCATATTTTTTAATATATATATAACCTTTTCTGTATGCAGTACAACTTCTTCCACTTCAGGTAATGCCACTGCAGTTTTATTAAAACAGAACTCCAGGGGAATATTAGAGGAAGACAGAAGTTTCATCTCAGACAGGCATGCAGGATTCCATCCTTGTAAGAAATTAAAGGACTTGAAAGGAACTTTCCAAAACCGTGGGATTGAGAGCCCTGGGATCTCAGCTCTGCTTCCAGTGTTGGCCGAGCAAAAGAGGGTTGATTTTGTTTATTTTCCTGTTGGCTCTGGGAATCTTTCATCTCTTCCTGCACAGTCACCAGGCTCCAGTGGGAGGAATGAGAAACAGGAGATGAGGGTTTGAACCCAAAAAGGCTGAAGAAAGCAATTCTTGAGTGTACACTGTAACCCCTTGCTTGCTAATATGCAACACTGGAGAATCATTTCTTCCTCCCGATACATTTTTGAAGAAGGTTGCAACTGAATTCAGCAAAGTCTGGAAGTGTGTGAGACGTGTTTGAGGGATCAGCCCTTGCAGAGCTGCGGTGCCTTTATGTGCCTCTCTCTGAATTTCACAGTGAAGGTTAAAGCAAATCGCACACATGGATGGCAGCACCACAGTGGCTGCTTGGGTTTAGACCTCACAGAGGAACATTCAGTGCAAAAGAGAGATAGTAAGTTATTTTAAGACTGCCTCATACTGGAAAACTGGTGTTCAATGTCACTCTGAGATACAGAAAATACTGCCTTCAACCAGTTGCCTCCAGTCACTCAGCTAAAATCTATCTTAATTCCCTCTTCCCAAGCTTTATAAACAGTCTTTTTGCAGTCCTAAAACTTATTCAATGAACAGCTAGACATAGGTTTTCATGTCCTTTTTCTTCTCTCTGATAATTTTTCTCCCCATTTTGAATAGATAACCCCATTTTCTTCTAAGAGACTATATAAAGGGGGATTTTATCTGTTTAATTCTGGTTTACAAGATTTAGAAGGGTTTGGCATTCAGCAATGGAAAAACAGAGGAGTTTATCATTGTTTTCTTCCAAAACTGTTTGAATATAAATTTCTTATCATTACCTTTCAAAAGATTGTGTATAGTACTCTTGCCGTTTTCAGAAGGTAGGTAGTCCGATCTTTCCCTATTTCCCATAATTTGCATTTTTCTGACCTACACTTTTATTCAACAAAAACGAGATACCCTCTTCTAAATTCCAGAATCAAATAAAATAGATCCGTAGAGGCCACTTATTGTTCAAAAAAACCCCATAAATTACTCCTCTACCATTCAATTGTGTGAGAATAACTTAGCCTGTACAACCATGCGCTCCCTTGAGCCCCTGCATGGGATTGTTTAGGTGGTTTCATTAGGGGATAAATAGAATTAGACTGCACTGTTTAGAGGAAACATTTAAGTGACATCAAAGGTAAAAATATGACCGTAATAAAGAAAATGCAGTTCCCTTGGAATGGTATTATCACTTGGTTTCTCTCTACACATGTAATAGGAGTGACCCAGCATAACCTTAAAATGTAGGTATGGTAAACACGATATCCAGAAAGTTACATGTCAGCATTTCCCACATTATCAGCAATTTGAGGTAATACCTGGATGAGGAAAGCAATGTGTCATCCCAGTTGTACTCTACTATCTTGGGATAAGAACTCCATTACCTGCCACCTTCAATCCACAGCTTCCAGCATATTAATACTGCTTCTTTTGAAATTCTAAAAACTGTGATTCCTTTTATTAATTAACTGAATTTATTATTTTGATATTAAAATTAATTAATAAAATATAACATTATAATTATCAATTCATACATTTATTATTTAAATATTAAAAATGCCTCTGTCTTAGGCAGGCATTTTGAAGTGCACTGGCACGTTTGGCTAATCAGTGATATTTTTGTCAGTGGTAAGCAGCAAGCCCTGTCTTATCTTTCTCAATGTCACGGATTTAATATGTGCTCATAGTGAAAAAATACTACTTTTCAGGTCTAAGCATTTTCTAAAAATAGCCTTCCAAGTGCAAACAGATGTAGTCCCATCTACATTTATACACCAGGTAGTCTGAGATGTCAATGAAGTGTTGAACAGTTTATGAAAGACATGAACTACCTCCGTTCATCTTAGTAGCTCTCTGAATCTTGCCAAATTCCCTGTGTCCTTGCTTCAGTGCTTCAAAAGCAGCTCAGGCAGGAACACGTGGCAGTGTCCTCTCAGCTGATGGCAAAACAGTTACACGTTAAAATGCAGGCTCAAATTGATGACCTTCCCTTAAGCAGGTTACAAGCTCAGACTGACCTGTCTATAAATAATTCAGAGGGTATAATTTAATCTGTGTAATGGGTTCAGTGTGTTTCCCCCACATTCAGTGAGACTACATATATCTTATTACTCAGTGTATTTAGATGCCACTAAATAAAGTCCTCAAATTTTTTTGTCAAGGAAGTATAGGAAAGCACCTTTGTTCAGGCAAGAGAATTAAGCAAAAACTTTATCCCAACAGTGTACTGAAAAGTAAGCATAAAATACTTAAAATTAAGCAGATGCTGAAGTTCGCCTTAGTCACGGGACATCCTGCTAGGAAGCATTGCCTGATTCACTTCTAACTGGAGTATAAGAGTGCTTGGAGTTAACCTGCCTGGGGACTTTATGAGCACTGACCTGCAATTCACAGGATGCTTCTCCACACCAGCTCCCTTTATGGACACCTTTGACATGCAGTTTGTGTGTAAGGTAGTTTACTGCTTTTGTGTATTTGTAACCTTCATTGTTCAAAATAGCTTCCCTTTGTAGACAAACATTTCATTTTATCATCACATAATAATTATTATTTAAATAAATATTATCTTGATCTTGCAGGGGACTTCCTTCACTCCAAATGCTGAATGTGCTTGGCCTCCTAATGAGGAGGAAAAAATAGATCGCCTGGCCAGAGCATTTGGATTAATTCAGATCATTGTGCCAGAAATATTTTGAATTCTCATGAAAGTCCCAGAGGTGAAGCACTTAGGCTGGAAAACAAGAAGCAAAACCACAAGTGTAAGAGAAAAAACGAAAGAACCTATAAATATGTAGGATATGGAGTGGAAAACTGTGAAATTATCCTATTAATTAGCAATACCTTTAGACATAGTTTTAAAACTGATGAACTTGCTTTTTTGGGGGGCCTTGGTACAGAACTAACTGGTGCATGACAATGGGCTCCAAAAGTGCTTTCCCAAATTTATGTGGAAAAGTAATTATGAGAAAAAATATTTCTTGTTGAATGCAGTGTTTTAATACCATAAATCTATTACCTTTTCTTTCCATTATTTTGTCAAAGCTTCTTGATTTAATCCAAAGGGACTGAATTTTTCAGTGTGTTAGAGAATGATTTTTTTTTTAATAGAAGTAAACCAGGTACTGTGTTATTTCACTTGTATTCTCTCTTCTGCTTACTGCTAAATGGCCTGATCTGAATCTGATCAATCCTACTGAAATCACTGAAATCTCTGATACTGAAAAAAATCAGAACAGGACCATGCCTGCCATCAGTTTTCATTATTCTCCAGATGCAGGTTTATCGGTGTGGTAGAGCAGGGATAGGTGCATAAGCACTCCCAGTTATTAGCACTGCCCAACTCTAATGAAGTGCTTTCCTAAGTCCTGGTGTGCTTTGCCTGCTGTTGTCTCCTGCCTAATCAACCCCTCTGTTGGCAGTGTTATTGCTGATGAGTAGACTCCTTAAAATGCACACCTTGATTTTAGATTCTGTGACCTCGTCATTGAAACCATCTGGTTTGACTTGTCATTTGGGTAGAACTGATGGACAAATTAGTCCTTGATGATCTCCAAGAGGTGTTTTTTTCATATTGTCCCTCCTTATCCAGTAGTCCCAGTATTGATTCTGAAGTATGAAGTGAACTTTCTTAGCTAAGCTTCTTTTAAAAAAAAAAAAGGTCTGTGTCTTCAACTTGAAGCAGAAGGACATCATTCTAGGCTAAAAGAAGTGATCTCCTCTTAGGTTTGTTATGTGTAGGATCATCTGGGAGACAATATAAAATGGATACAGAAAGCCTCAAAATCAACTACCAGAAAACCCTAAAAGGTGTTCTATTAGTACAACTGCAACTTCAAATTTGGAAATAAAAGCATTTTATTTGAGCAGCCTTCCTCAAAAAATGTTTCACTTCAGCTTTTTCAGGAGTCATTGATGTGATGCCTCCACCCTTTTTTTCCAGCTTAGTGTTTTGGGTCAAATGATGAACAGATGAAGACAGCAGAATAATCTGTCTTCTGACTGCCTTCAAAGCATGAAGGAGCAGTGGACTTGAATTATGAATGTTGTCCAGATCAGGAGATGGAACAGCTTTTTTTGGCCCCATACAAAAATAATGTGATTGATGAGACCAAGGCAAGGGGAAGCTCAGGAAATGTGTTTCGGTGCTGGCCAGAGATGCAACAGACAGGCTTTATTATCTCTATTTTATCTTGCCCAGTTTTTGACTGAAAGTAACAGCATACTCTCATTTCAACCAGGAAAGCAGAATGTTAGTTCTTCTGATTTTTTAATTGATGGATAACTGTGTAATCTTTGACTTGAACACTGTTGTACTTAAACACACTGTCCTTTTTAGGTAACATTTCGGACAAGAATCTACCACTGTAACATTAACAGCCAAGGCGTCATCTGCCTGGACATTCTAAAAGACAACTGGAGTCCAGCGTTAACCATTTCTAAAGTTCTCCTCTCCATCTGCTCCCTCCTCACAGACTGCAACCCGGGTAAGACAAGTTAACTTCATATTCACATTTATTCACAGTTAGTATTTGATCAGCTACTAGGATGTTGTCAGTGCTCTGGTTTACTGTACCTACTGAAAAAAGAAAAAAAACGTAGATTTTAAATGCCATTCGTATAAATAAGACCATGTGTACCATTCATATAAATAGTAAAGAAAGCAAGCAAAATTCCAGGAGCTCAAGTGCATTTTTAGTACTGGAAAATAAAAATCTTCTGATTCAGAAAGTTTAATCAGTAGAAAATACCTTAATATGCACTGATTTGGATATTACAACCAGGATATTACTATCAAGAAATATTAATGAGTTAATAAATATTGAAAAGGAAAGCTTTCCTTTAAATATGCTGATAATATGATCTCTGGAAAGAATATTAATAGTACTGACAATGATAGATGCCTAACACAGACTCTACAAATAATGAAAATTAGTTTAAATGAGGTTTATTCAATATCTTGAGCAGTCAGTATGAGTATTCAAAGCAAGCTGTCATTCTTATTAACTAGCACAGCACTTAACCTCTCCCCTCAGCTCTTTTGTTTGTTTTTTGCCATTGACCACTAGATCCATAATTTCCACTTTCTCTTACCCTATTTACAATGGATAATTCTGACTGTAGCCTTGGAAAATAGTAGTATGTAGAAATTATTGGAGAAACATTGAAGGAAAATTAAGTGGCCTATTTTTATGTCATGAGGGTTGTTTCTAATTTGTTTTTTATTGTACACTTAAATACTCTTTTTAATTTGTCCAAAGGGCTAAAAATTGCTTTGAAAAAGGCAGAATGTGAGATTCTGGTGTAATCAGGGCTGAATCAAAAGCTGTAATAGAATACTGAAATATTGCAAAACTCAAAATAAGGTGAGAGTGTGCAAAAATGTGATTGACTGTTTTTGTTTTCACGTGCATTTCTTACTGTATATAACATTAAAACCTACGGTGTTCCCTGTAGCTAAGAGCTGGAGTGATAGAATGTTACCATTTTAGGCATATTTCTTTCAGGAGTATTGAATGCTCTCTTGCTTATATCTCTGAAAGGTTGGTTTCTGATAGTGTCTACCCCATAATATGCAGAGGTGCCTGTAGGTAGTCAGATGGATTCATGGCAGAAATGTAATGAAAAGCAAATAAATATTTGCTCATGTGTCTTAGAGACCAGGTAAATAGCTAGAGCCACTGCAAAGCTGTTGAGATTGAGAAACTGGCAATAAGTGTGTGCTCTGTGTTGGTCACCTGTCCTTGGAGGAATACAGTCATCTTGAAAATTGGACGTTTTCCAGAAGTGATTGGAAATTTAGAAACTCACTATTTCTGCCTTCTCAATCTTTTTCTTAAATCCTCACCAGTGCTGTCAAACAACAGTTTTAGCAGACCAAGTGTGTAAGAGGAATACTAAAAACATTTACCTATACTATCATGTGCAACAAGTTACCATACTAAAAATGGCAAGTTCTTCCATTTAGCTTCTTTCAGGTACCAGCCATAAGCACTGCCCTGACCATGGTAAATAAAATAATTTTATGATCTTTCATTTTCAAATCTTCTCTTTAATTATGAAGTAGTTTTGGATTTTGTCACTGCTTCATGTTAAAATTTTCCTTTGATCTTTTGGGGGGAATGAATGCAATTTCTTAAGTTATGTGGTGGAATCCCCTCTCACAAGGCACTGATGGCAGGTATATGTGAACTGCTGAGTCGTTTTTGCCTTTCTTGGAGATTTCTCCTTTAATGTTAGATACTTTTTTATTAAAAAAGTGAACTTTGAATGTTAGTGATTTACAATAGAAGGCTTGCAAAAATCTACAAATCCTTATTTTTCATCATATTGCCTAATGTGTTACAGTTGTACTGCCTGTCTCAAACAGGCATATATTATATTTTATCACTAAAAAATGATTGGTTATGTGCCATTAAATAGATGGATGGATAGATAGATAGATCAATAGATCACTGATTTAGATCACTAAAATATACCATATATATGTACATATGTAGGTACATGCATATATGTATTTTCCTCTCTGTCAGCTGGGAGTAATTTTCTAATCCCTCTGTCCTTCCTAAAGGCAGAAACACAACAGGAGTCTCTATTTGATAAGCAACTTTGAACTCTTTTTTCACTATTCATCAGCCAGAAGCAGATCAGGTCAAATGGAAAGGCAACACTGAATCTCCCACAAACATAAACACTTAGGATGGGCAAGTGTTCCACCCCTGGCCTCTCTGAAGGGAAGAATCAAGTATCAGTTACCCCCTGCTCTTACGTTTATGCAAATCTTCATTAGAACAACAAATAGGAGTAAGAATGGCAGCTAATTAACCCTCAGTCGTACACAGTGATTAAACGGAGCTGGAGCACAGCTGCAGCTTCATTGGCAAGAGCTGCTATTCTTCTCCAGCAGGCTGAGCAAATGAAAAGAGGTATTTGCTCCTGCCTCTCCTGTCATTCACACAGTAATCTATAAAAGCCACAGAGAGAGTCTCTTTCCTCCCTGGTTACACATCACCACCCTTTGTTCCCTATCACTCCAGGCAGGAGCGAGTTTGTCCTTTTTAAACAACTAATACAATCCTTTACTCATAAGCTGTCTCAGACCCTTCAGTCCTGATTATTATTAATTGTCTCTATTTTCCTTGGCAGTATCATCCAGTAAACTCTGTTAATGAAATGTCTGAATTTTGTAACAGCTGGCTGACTTTTTCATGGGGGGAAGGGGTGCCGGAGGGTTTGCGTATGAGGGAACATGTGTGCATTATCTGGGAGTGTGAGAGAGCTAAATGGAATGGTATCAGAGAGATGGGAGAGATGGTGGGATGCACTAGCAGCCAATTTGGGGATTAGTATTTTTCTTTAAGGTGGTACTCGAGGGCAGAGCACACATCCCTTTCAAAGCAGGGCTCCAGTCCTGTAAATGTTTTGGCATGTGCATGAGCAACCCTACGCAACCTGATAGATATGTTCATCTGCATGAAACAGAGCATATGAGTGAATGCTCACAGGCTCTGTGCTTGAGCACTGAAAATACTTCCAGTATTAGCTGCTAGGGCTTGCCTATGTGGGTAGTTAGTTATTTCAGAGTAATTCCATGTGTGGACGGTCCCCACTTTGAAAATCTCTTAAGTTACAAAAACCTGTCTTTCTTGGAGTAGAAGTCAACTGCACTTTATTCAAAGGAACCCAGGGAGTGTAAATTCCTGCACTGCCTTAATCCAAAAGAGCTTTCAAGTGCAGGTGGCCTCTGAGGTTTTGTATTTTACTGAGCTTGAAGTGCTAAACAATTTTTTTTTATATAGTTAGAGAGCTGGTGATGCTGATCTGGGTTAGAATGCTTACTGTTCTCCATTGGTCATTGCCATCCCAGCCCTGCCAGAGGTTCTCCAGCTGTGGGAAAAATGTCACTTGCAAATGCTTCAGAGAAAATAAATTGAAACACTGCAACACTTTCCTTTGCATGGCTTCCTTCTTCACATGTTCAAGATCTGAACTCGCCTGGCCTGATTATCCCCGATGTCAGAACAGTCTAACGTCAAATCGTGTCTGCTTAATAACGTGCTGCTAAGCCTTGATTAGGACATCAGAACAAAGCTGGCTACATCGCCCTCACATCAGCCTCTTCCCTTCTGGTTTCATCCTCTGTCTCTGCCTCCTTACCGTTTTTCCCACATGCAAGTTCCGTGGTCATCAGTTGATGTTCTGGAAGCAAAAGCTTTGGTGCTGCTTCTGGCCGTCTGTCCTGTGTAACAGCCATGCCTGCCTGTGAGCTCCTGCAATGGGGATGTGACAGAGGATATGAGGGGCAGACTGAGATGGGGACAGCCACAGTATTGCTTTCCCACAAACAGGCTGAACACCTGGCTGGCAGCTGTAGCCAGAGTAGCTCCTGGGGGGCTCTACAGGGCCTCACTTGCTTTGCTCTGTAGAAACCTCTGCCTGAATTATAATCTGAACTGACTCACAGAATTTTATACCCACTTGTTTTTAAGCAACTTCCATCCTACAGCTTAAGTGACCATTTCCTTGGTTTTCATTCATGGTTGTATTAATGAAGAACCATCCTCTTTCCTCCTGGTCTTTATTTGCTGCACGCTAACCAGACCTGTGTCTATTAGCCTCCTTCTGTAAGAGAAGCTTTCTGTTCCCCTGCTCATCCTCACTGCAGTCATCCTTCCTGAGTGTGCCTGACTTGCAGAGTTCACTGGGGCGTGAGGCACAGCTAGACAGACTAACCCGCTCATCATCACAGTCAGCCGGGTGGAAATATTTACTGCTCCCTGTTGGATGTCCCTATCTCATTTCAGCCCCACTGAAGGTTATTTCTCTCTTAGCCCCATCATTTTCACTGTTTTTCTGCTTTTTAATAAAATGGTGGAGAAAGGAAATGGAAAAAAAAGGAAAAGGAAAGGGGAAAAAAGGAAGGAAGACCAAAAGGAAGAATAAGATTTTGTAGGAAAGGATATTCATCTCTCACAAAGGAAATGCACAAACAACTGCCTGCAGTACCCGCTTCACCTGGGTCAGCACTAGTCAAGTTGGTTGCTCTGACTCTGCTCTCAGATGCTTCAGTGACATATTATATTAGCAGTGTAAAGCTGCTTGTCTCTTGTTGCCTTTTAAACTGGGAGCTTGCTGTGAACATAGTTCCAGATTGAAGCATGCATATCTTCACAGTAACTGTACTCGTAAGAGTAAATGAGTTGGACAAGTGACACTACATTACCTTGGTGTGAGCCCCATCAATTTTTATAGTAGTTGCAGTTGCTCAACACCTCTGAAAAGTAGACTATTTAAGAAAGTCTGCAACATAGACTGTGGTTTTCAAATATGATGTGCGTTGGTTAGAAGTATGTGTGCTGTTTTTTACAAGTACTGCCATGAATCATGAATTTATTAGATGTTTTCTTACTTTGTTAACCCACATGAAATAATGTGGCTTTGCATTTTAATGCCTTACATTTATCTAAGCATAGATAAGCAAAGTCAAACAAGATACTAAGATTATGGGGACCTTTACATGTCTCACTAAGGGACATGAGACATGCTTTTAAACTTTCTCTCTATGAGTCATCCTTATGTTTTGCCTTTATCTTCCCCAGAAAGTTCTTTGTTTTTATCACAGAGTAGGTATAACTGGCAATTTTGGATAACATACTATTGTTGTTTCTCTGTTGCAATTACAAGTTATCCATGTGGTTTGGCATGTTTAGCTCTGCCTAAATTTTCTGCCAAAAAATATTAACACCCTTACATGCACCTGCATGAAGGTGCTGGTATTTAGGAAACTTTAAGAGATGGGATGCAGTTATTATGGGGGGTTTTCTTTCTTTTTTTTTTTTTCTCTTTCATTTTCTCTTTTTTCCCTTATCATTTTCCTAAAGGTGTGCAAGGTTCAGTACTCTTGCTGCTGCAGATATAAAATCCCAGTTCTGTCATCCTTTGCAGAAAAGAATTCAGTAGTGTAATTTAATGCATATCTTTGATCCTCAATGGGATCTAAAATAGCACTTTGGAGGGTGACTTTTCAACATAAGCATAAAAGCCCTAAAAGCCTGATCAGTATTTGCCCTGCTACAAAGCTTCTGGAATTGCTGCTGTTTCCAGAAGCTTTGCAAAACAGGAGTAGGCAGGGAGATTTAAGTCAGAAAATATGCAAGGGAAAGAACTGAATTAGCAGTTTCTCAGCCCATTTCCCTTTCAGCCAGCAGTATACATTTTTGGAGGAAAGTTGGTATCCTGCTCCAATGCCACCACCCTGTCCCCTGGCAGGTTTGCCTTCAGCAGCCTTCCCCAAAGCTGGCTGTTGGAATTGCTCCAGGGAGGGTCCATACTTGCAAGTGCAACATGGGTAGCTCTGATGTCTAGAAAGTTTTCAGCACATCCACATTTTGAATCTGTGTTGGTATTTGGGAAGTTTAAATTTATCCAAATGCTTTTTTGTAGCAATTCCGTAACCTCTACCAATTTGCATAAGGTGTATTGACAGGAATACCTGGAATACCCCATATACAGTACTATATCCATGGAATTGTCTTCTGCACACCCCAGCCAAAGGGCAATAGGTTCACTTGAACTCTCTCAGAAAAATGCATCTCCCACTGGAAGGTGGAGTGAGGCTGCCAGACTCTGACTTGATGCTCATTGACACAGTCCATTCTCCTGACAATGCTTTGGGCTGATCATCTCTGGCACAGGGGCATTAACAGCCAAAATTGCCACAGCCACTTACAAAGCAAGTGTGTGTTGACACATCAGGTTCCACAGGAATTGCCCTGTTTTTCAGCCAGTGCGCCTCAGCCACACCAGCGTGCATTTTAATACACTAATAGATGTCCACTGGACCAATAAAAAAGATCTATTTTCAGTATTACTGAGATATTTAAAAACTCTAGCCTGTCCAAAAAAAAAAAAAAATGTTTAAAAATAAATCTAAGGCAGCTTAATAAAGGAAAATGTAACATAGCTGTAATAATAAAATCTGTTCCTTGCTGGAGCATTTGGCTGCGAGTGGGAAGCTCTTCTGTTTGGCTCCCATGTTCAAACTTTGAAATAGCTACCCAACCCCCAGTAATGAAGAACAGGTCCATACCCCTCACCACTCAGCAGCCTGGATGTATCTTTTTTTCTCTCAGTTATTCTATGTATCTCTGTCTAGCAGGAAGCATGTACAATGTTCCTCCTCATCTGGTGCTTCCCCGTAGCAGAGGCTGCTTTCTGTCAGTGCCAGTGCACGTCAGATGTTCCTTCTGCAATTTTTTAGACTTCCCAATTATCATTCCTTCTTTTCCCCTCACCCCCAGTTGTGAAGTGAATTTAGAAACTCTGGATGACAGCAAGTTCAAGGAATGAGCCACTTCTCATTTTCCTCATTCTTGTAGTTTTTTTCCTTAAAGCCATAATCTTCACATTTTGCTACTGTCGGAAACTGCCTCAGAATCCAATCTGATTTTATTCTTTCTCATTTAGCATTTTAATAGCTTTATTCAGTCTATCAAAAAGCACTCTTCCCGTGTCAAAGTATATTCTGTTGTGGTTTCTAACGAAATTTTGTTTCCTTTTTGAATATATTTGTCAAGAAATATGGAAGACAGTAAAATTATACTCATTAAAATACTCATTAAAATTATAAATACTCATCCTGTAATAATCCATATTTGAGTAGATTTGTCAAATGTGATTAATATTCTGGAAAATGACTGAAATACTTAGAAGTTGGCAAAACAATATTAATTTGTTCAATTTTATGAGGCTGGCTGAGCCCTGCTACTTTCATTCTTTCCTGGCACCCACAGGCTACCAGGTGCAATGTCACAACACAGTACTATCAGACATACAACAAAATAATCTCATTTTGCCATATATCCTTTTTGTAAGCAGTAGAGGGTCATGTAAACAATGAAATCGCTCTGTTGTCTGAGATTATTTATATTCTTTGCTTGGAGCTGATTTTTCCCTTTTCTTCACAGTTTGTGTTCTGTGCTCTGTCAGGAAACAGGCAGGTTTCTGAGCTGTTTCAGCACAATGGAAAATGCTTTCTCTGTATCTGAAGCAGGAAAATACTCTATGCCATGTCACTCAAGCACAGCAACAAGTAAAAGACAGTAAACGAAAGTTAGGGACGAGGAATCAGTTCAGGTAGTTGTGTTTTTTGGTTTGTTCTAATTTGCAACATAAACTTTCTGTGCCTTTTTACATCTCTGACATAAATTGTCTCCAAATTAAATGAGCTTTCTCCGGGGGCTTTGGCTTAGCAAAGACAAAGTGTGTGGTTGCTCTGCTGTCTTGATGCTGCTGGGCTGGGAGCAGAGCAAATGGGTGTTTTTGCATGAAGGCCATCCCAATAAATTGTCTTAAAGGAGCATGAAAGAAAATGCAGCATAAAATTGATGGATTTTGTTCTGCTCTCAGTGAGTGCAGAATGACTTCGTCAAAGTTGGGGTTGCCTTGGGAAAAACCCGCCACCATCAACTTCATTCACATAAGCAAAGCAATCCCATCAATTGAGACCAAGTTCTTTTTGCCAGAAAGTGCTTGCTTAAATACTGTATGTTCCCCTACCTGTTCTGCAGAACCTGTTAGATGTGTAATATGTACATATTTGCACTGATTGTATCATAGAATCTAGAGCTGATATTTACAAATTCTTGGTAGTTTATCAGCGCTTTCTCCTTCCATTCCTTTTAAAAGATATTGCCCTCTACTACCTATACTCAGTATCTGTACAATCCTAACTGCTATTCTATAGTTTGAATCACTTACAGTTTCTCATATTCCAAGCTGAACACACAGTACCAATATGTTAAAGACATTTAGGCACCCAAAGATGACGGCTGACAGCTGGCAGGGTTTTCAGTGCTTCCTGTGGGATTTAAACATCTGAAGTCCCACTAGGAGCCTCTCAGCACTGCAAGAAAGACACTTGCTATACATCTGGTCTTTGAATATTTGCAGACACATACACCTCTATGTCTTTAACTCTGTGGACATGATCTATAAAGATGAAATTAAACAGACGTAAATGCGAGCAATGCAGCAGCACGTTATGAAAATTGCACATGAGTAAGCATTGAAATAAAATTAATTTCCTTTGCCATGAAGAGCTGATGAAACTGTAACAAGATTTTGTTCTTATCAGTTCACGAAGTTCCCTCAATGTGAACCCATAACTGTGGGGATTATTATAACAGCAGAAAAAACATTTGTGAACTGTCATCCCTTTAGTAGTTCTCAGGAAAATATGTCTTGGAATATCTCCTAATTATGTGTGCAACAGGAGGAAGCTTGAATCAGGATTACTGTTGATGTTGACCTAAATCTTTGCTCTTTTCAGTTGCACTTTGACAATACCTTATGGGTAGATCATTATTTGTGAGCATAGAAGTTTTTAGTGTGTTTAGATTTAGGCTCTTCAAAGCTCACAAGACATCATTAAAAAGATTAACACAACCACAGAAGTAAGATTGTTTAGAAATACCTAATTTTAAACCCCCCATTATCGTTTCAGAAGTCTACAGTCTGTTTAAATATTTTTTTTTTCCTGAAAAGTGTCTGGAACTATTTACTGAAGAAAATTGGTGGGTTTACGTAACTTAGAAAGTGAATGGTAGAGATTACTCTTTAAAAATAAAATGTGCTATCTGGACTTCGTGACATCCAAGGCATGACACAGTCATTAGCTATAGTTCTAGATGCCAGTCACACATGCACTTACCCTGTTCTTTTTTTTTTTATCTGATGTATCTGTAACTCTACAAAGAATAATCTCTAGAAGGAGTACAGTCATTCTCTAGCAGAAAACCAGTACTACTTGACTCAGTCAGGTACACTGCCTGTAACTGCTCATCGCTCAGTGGTTCAGACAAAAGAGTAAAAATCCCTCAAAGCACTTTTCTCACACAGTAATGTACAGGAGAGGAAATTCCCTCTCAACCACAGCTAACAATCAGATTATGTGTCAAAGCAGGAGCGGTAACAGCCTTTGCAATGGTAACTCAGTTTGTGCATGACTACTAAGCTTTCTATTTCTTTTTTAATTTTCAAAAATTGCCTTTTAGTATTACTACACTATATTTCTGGATGTGTCTAATTATTTGGTATACAAACCCTCTTCTTCCTCTTAACTTTAGCTTAATGTGTTGACATTTCGTTTGTGTTCCTTTCTTACTACAGAAAAGATAAGCAAGACCACTTTATTTTTAATAATCTTCTTTACCAAATTATCTGCCACATCTTATTTTGTCTTTTTGTTTCTTGTAGAAGAAATAAGCTTAGATTTCAACCAATGGGAAAGGTTTGACCATGCTGCTAATGACTTCTTGTCCTTTTCTCTAAGTTTTCTGCTTCTATGTTCTTTCTATTTAAGAAGATGTGAGAAAAATTGAACTTCAGACAGAATAATACACAACTATCAGTTTATTAAATGGCATCTGATTAAATCAGAGATTGACTAAAATATAAATCAGTAAAGAGGCTTTGTACATCTCTGTCAAGAAATAAATGTAAAGGGATGTAATTGACACTAATGAGAGAAGAGTCCTGTCACCACCCTTAACTGTGCCTAATTTTTATTGTTTCTCAAAAAGGGTTTCTAAAACATATAAAATACAGTCATATCACAAACCAGAAGTAAAGCTGGAAAAAATATACACCTGACTTTTGGAGAGTTTTGTGTTTGGTTGGTTTTTTTATGAAGTTTATAAAAGCTATATGATAAATATATATACAGGGTTTTTTGAAGCTGGTTCATTTCAGCTCAAGAAACATAGAATGTCTATGAGCTTCGGCTCAACCATCATTAAATTAAGAGTACTTGAAAAAATGCATGAATGATGGATGGTACGAATACAAAAGGTTACAATTCATTTTCCTTCCAGTAAACATGTGTAATTTAAAATAGTACCAGTAGAGGTTTTCTATGCCCATTACCTCAGAGAGAAGATAGGTAATTTGGTGCATACACATAATAAATCTTTGTGTGAACCAAGACCAAAATAAGTCATCAACATTAAATGTTTAACAATCTGAAGTATTTAAATAAAGGTCTTAGTTATTTCTCATATATAAAATATAGACTTCTAGCTTAATTTGAATGAGTTCCAAGATACAAAGTAAACTGTCTCTTACTTTCAAAATACACTGCAATCATTCAATTAAAATCTTTAAATGTATTTTCTTGGTTTCATGCAGGTTTTGTCTAGACAATGCAGTCATGTCCTTAATTCCATTGGATTTTTTTTTTTTTATGAAGTAGATACAACACTTCCAGGATTAATCAATTCTACTGGATATATTTTTCTCACTAATACAACTGTATATATTTAAGGGGAAAATAAATAAAAACAGAAAATAAATTATTTTAGACATCACTTGAATTTTCTAATGTCATAATAATTTAATCTAATATTCATTATTCCCAGTTAGTATAAATAGCTCAAATCTCAGATGGAATAAGCTGGCATCAGTCCTGCTGAGCTTTGTACTCCAGATTTTTCATTTAGACTTTGTTCCATTTTACTAAGTGGGGGTTTTGTTTTGTGTGTTTGTTATTTTTCTTTGTGTACCTTTTTTATGTGAAGGCAAGGACAGATTTTCAGTTTTCTTGCCATACGTTTCTAACTGCCTACAAACCACCTTCAGGACCCTGATTAGCACAACTATTTTTAAAACTGATTCTTCCTGTTCTTAAAATACAATTATTCCTGTTTCACTATAGAAATCACACTGCTCCACATTCTTCAAGCTCGTAAAAAGAAGCCTGCTACATTTGGCTAGCAGATTCCCCATAAGAATGTAGAGTCAGTCCTGAAAAGCAGTATTTATAATCCTGGATATAAATTTGATAGCTATTAAATCATTTAGTCTCTCACTTTCTTGAGTAAAATTTCAGAAATTAGTATTCCTGAGTCATTCAGATTCTACCTTCAGAGATGATTTACACTGCTGCAAGACAAGGCTCTCTTATTTTGCATGGCTAATTTCCTACATTATTCAGCAGGGGAGGAGGAAATGGTTGTTTGTTTTTTACAGTTTTGCAGATCTATCAAAGGCAACAAATATAACAAATTATGTGCAGCATGTGTTTCAGAATCCTATTTTCACAGCAAATTAAGTTCAGGTGCATTGGATGGAGTTGTAGACAGCTACTTAAATACCAAAATATATGGTGTAATTGTCCCAAATTTAAGGATGGGCTGTACTGTAAGATTTCACATTCATATGGGACACAGAAATAGAGCTCTGATTAGTAAATTGTTTGTAGAATTTTCTGTCCGTATAAGGCTTAGAAAAAGGCTCTTCTACGGAGTGGAGCATTTGCAATTTCAAGATGAATTAGATTTAGGCAAATTCTCAGAGCTGGAATCCTCATTACTTGGGTTTAAATATATCGATTAGAACTTACTGTAAGACACAATATTATACTTGCAGAAGAAATGCCTTCATGACCTTCCATGTCTTTTCCATCTCTACCTTGTATGCCTTTTTTTCTACGGCTTCGTCTTAGGGCTTTTTATGCCAATGCATGGAATCATTTTGCGAAGTGATTATCATTTAGTCAGGCGTGGCATTGGAGCCAATGTGACCCCTCAGGCAAGTAAGATAAGATTTCCAAGTAAAGTTATTTTACCTGTTACTAAATATGAAATTACTGCTGGAAAATATCACAAATTCAATCTTTTTTCAGCATTGCCATGTAACTCCATTGCAACTAATCCAGGAGCAAAACCTGCCTACATGATGAATGCTAGTTATTTTTGTTTAACCTGTTTTTCCTTCTAGTCCTATTAGAACCTGTTCATAATTAAATGTAATTATATTCACAATCTGAAGCTAATTTAGAAGTGGATAGTCCGTTTGGTTACTAAAATGGGGTTATTTTCTCACTCAGCTGCTGATTCCTCAATCATTTCCAGAGCTTGCACCACCCTGCTCCTTTCATGCAATGTCCTGTGTCACCTCTGATCAGCCTCCAGAAGTGTTGCCGTAAGTGGCCAGCCCCTGTCTTCAGGGCAGGATGGCACTCTGATTTTCATACATTCTTGAGCCAGTGTGTGTTGGTACAAGCATCTTCCGTGGGTGCTTCTTTTGGCAGGGCATCATTGTTGCAAATTCTGCTGTGCGTGACAGATGAGACCTCACCACTCTGGACTGTCAGAAACCTGTCAAGTGTACGTATTAGCAGTGAGAATGACTCCAGAAGTCCCTGTCCCATACTCTGCAGAGATGGCACTTATTCCCAGCATTTATAGTGCAGTAACATTTTGGGATGCCTTCTCTAGAACAGTATGTACCACAGATGTGGCAACATCGAGGCCACAACATTGGATCACATAAGCAGTCTCAAACGACCCATGCCTGCGGTCCAGAAAAATCAAGAAGCCATTACCATCAAAGACAGCATCTGGGCCATACCAGCAAAAATTCTGAATAAATTCATTTCCATGCATTTTTCTTCTGCTGCCTCTGGATGAAGATATAAACTTAGACATGTTTGGGCCAGATACAGGCTGTGACTTCCTTCCACGTTTCCCAGGAGAAAGGGAAGTTTAGATAGAGAATGGAGAGGCCTGACTATTTTTTGTGTCATTATTGGGTAACAGTAAGAGGTGTGTTCATGCAAGACACATTAAGGTTCCTATTCCTGTTCCAAGGGATGTTCAACTTGCCAAGGAATTTCAGGCCCTAGGCGATGAAAGAGTCCTATTTAGTAGGGACAAAATTCTTCACTAACCCACCGTTTTATAAATAAAGGCCTCTTCTATTCTTTTGACATTTTATATGGGATTCTTAGTAGCAGTTTTGGATTTAAATGTGACAAATTAATAATTAGGTTTAATAGGACGAGAAGAAGAAAATCAGATTAAACCAAAATAAGCGGCATTCATGACATATGTAGGCTTTACTAATTACTCCAAGGATTAACTTCAATAAAGGTATAAAGGGATAGATTAAAGAGCGGGATTCATATGACTTCTGCATCTGAGCAAAAGTGATCTGGATGTCTTTAAATTGAAGATTTTTGGTATTGTTCACATTCAAACACTTCTAAGAGTGAAAATGGCTTTAGGACTCATTTTCCTGTCAGTGTCTAAATGTCGCCAAAGACCAGACCGTGCAGTGACACCTCCTCCCCTCCCTGTCCTCTGGGAATCCACATGGTAAGTGGATCCTATTGGACCTCCTGGTTTCCTTGCAGAGTAATCTACCTCTGGTACATGCGGTTATAGGAATGTCTAACATTGCACAAAGCGTGATCACATAGTTGCTTTGTGATTAAACTGTTCATTCAGGATGGGTAAAACCCATAGGTCAATCCTTTGCCTGAAGTAGGTGATTAGTGGGAAGTATTAAGAGACAAACCCAGAAGAAAACTGGTTCTTTTATCTTTAGATGAAAGAAATACTAAGCACACTAGCATTCCTGTAGAGTATGTATCCCTCCTTTAATGAATCTTCATACACACACACCAAAAAAAAAAAAAAAAAAAACAAAAACAAAACAAACAAACAAAAAAAAAACCAAACAAAAAAAAAACCACCACCACACATCCACAGTGCTTTTCTGAAAATAAAATTATGACCCTATGGATAAATGCCAGTTACATTATGGGTATTATCATTTTGAGATCTGGAATCTGTGGTTTCCTTATTATCCACTCACAGTCAGCTTCCACAAGGTAAACACGTATTGCTGTAACTTCTGCAAATTTTATCAAACCACATGCCATGTAATGTCTTTCAAATCAAGTTCTATAGTTGCTAACACCTTTTTTTAATTCTTTTTCCAATAGCAGTGACTGTTTCTCAGTTGAGTTCATTGTTATGAAGAGATACATTGGTAATGTTTCTGTGCTTTTAATATTGAGACTCATCCAAGCATCAAAGTGAAGTGTGTTATTTCAGAACTTTAATTGTTCCAGCATGCTGATACTTCTAATAGATGCATGTTCTTCCTTAATTAAAGACAACTCTTCAAGATCAGTACACTGTGCCTCACTGATCCACGATTGCCTCTGCTAACTCCCCGTCAGCCAGTGAAGTTTATAGAAATCTGACTAAAAACTGGAAAAAGAATCTTTCTCTTTAAACAAGAATGATTTCCCTTGGCAGGATACAGAGATGAATCACTGCCAACACTTTTCCTTTAAGAGCTGCATTAATAAAATTGGGCCAGATAATACTCCTTATTTCTGAAACATCTTTTTCTTAGGCAGCCTCATATTTCAAGCAGGTCTGTGGTAGGTAGCCTGACAGCAATGAGGCAAGTCAAGAGAGAGGAATGAATCTCTCCTTCCATGCTTACAAAATGGATATTTTTGTAAATAGGTGTTTTCTAAACTGGATTTGCAGAGCTCTTTTATTTTTGAAGATTTGCAACATTTTTTCTTCAGACAACAGTTTGGACATCGTAGTCAAGTCATGCATGCCTTAATATTTGTGCAACTGCAATCACTGTACAAACTTAACAGCAGTCACATGGGTTTCTGACAGTTCTGCAGAGCTCAAAATTTAGAGTCTAGTCATGGATAGTTGTCTTGTTGTGCTACACATCTATACAGCCAAATGTACAAATGTATCCAGATACCTTGCAGTTTTTACTGTATTTATTCTCAGAATAGCCTGGGTGACAGAAAAGCATTAGTCCAGCTTTACACATGGGAAACTAAAGCACAACTGTAAGACCACTTACCACATTCTTTCTATATGCATTAGAAATTTTCTATTGAATGTTAAGATGTGAGCCACCAAATCTGCAAAACTAGTTCATGAAATGAGAAGCAGACTTCATTATTTGCCATATTGTATGATTTCTGTTGTGAACTATAATTTCTGAAGTTGATACTAGCTTCACTGACTCTTTTCCTAGTAGACATTAGGCCTTTCCAGAATTTGCTTCTTTCTCCTCTAATGATAACCATTTTTCTTTACTGAAACAATTCATTTCATTTGCTCTCTTTTTTTATTACAGTGTTTATTGATCACTTTATCATTCTTCTGTATCGCTTTCAAAGGCCCTCGCAGGTTGTTAAACACTTTCTATATGGATAGTTGGAACTGTGATTTTGTGAAAGTCAGAAATAAATTGTAGTTCAGCTTGTAGGCTGTGTAAAGCAATTCAGAGCCCTGCTACCGCCCTTTGTTCTGACTTGAATCACTCTGTTGTTCCCGTCCGTACGCGTGTGTTGATCAGACTCCCGACCGCGAGGATAGTTTTATTGCCGCACAAACAGGGATTAGTGCTGCACTGCACTCATTTTCACTTGTGCCCTGATTTCCAGCACTCTTTTCAGAGGTGAAAGGTTAGTGGAGTAATTCAGTGTGCTACTTCACCTGTCTCTGCCTTCAAAGAATTACTTAGTCTGTGCATTATTATTAATGATAGCAAAAGAGAGCAACACTGCTGCTCTAAGATCACTGAAGGACACTATGATGCATTTCACATATCTCATTTTCCACGTCAAGACACACAATATCCTTGACACGGTCTTCTAGGAGTTCATTAAGTTTAAAACAGGTGATATGTGGTTAACTATGGAAACTTCCTGAGGCAAAGTGACATTGTAAATAAAATTACTCACAAACAATTCATCTTCTCTTAATCCCTTCCTCTCAGAGTATTAAATTGTTCTGTGACATATTTGGTATAGTATGTCTCACACTGCCTTTGCTATTTTTACTGACTGGTCTTTTTATAACACTAGCCTGGATACCACTGAAAACAACATAAAAAAGCATAATTAGATGTTAATATTTTTTTAATTAGGTTTAAGGATGGTTTTGGTGTGAATCAAGCCATCAGTGTTTGCTGTTAAGAAAATTTGTGTTTCAGTGAATTATTCTTTTCTTCTCTTGCCCCAATCTTAATTTTTTTTTTTCCCATTCACCTTTTGGGACTTATTTCTTAAAAGTTGGTACAATATTAAAACTGACAATATGTGGATTCAGAAATCTTGGCTTTCACTGCAAACAAATATGGGAACATCCTGCACTGCTATTTGCACTGAAAGGACCAAACAAAATGTAGTTACTGAAAATATGAACTTTTATTTTGGGAAGGTTTGTTTTTAGGGTAACCAATCCTGGCTGTGCTGCTTTATAAAGATGACTCCAAGGCTGCTATCCTGTAGATGACATACAAACACTTCAGCTTTTCCTAAAAAAAAAAAAAAAAGCTCAAGCACTCCACAGTCCACAGTTTTTAAATTAAAAAGAAATATAGCATCATATTTGGAAAGAGAGGCTGTTGTAAAAAAATAAAATTTAGTATTCCATAGTATTATGTATTCCGAAAACTCCTCTAAATGTGTAACTGAAATTCAAACAACTGGAAAATTATTTGCTTGTTTTCTGCTACAGGTCACAGAGTCTGTCTAAAGAATAGGAAACATTTAATTTTTGGTGACTGATACTGCAGTACAGGCAGTTCCCTAGAGCCTGTCAATAGGATGCCTCTCACAGCAGTGAGGATGGAGTCATTTATAGTTTGGAAGGAATAAGACCTTTCAAATTACACCTAACCTTTGGAAATTCTTCCACTGTAATTCTGCTCTTCAGCTGGAGGCCAACTCCTCTGAATTCCCCCTGATATAGAGCTGAACCTTAACCTGGACCAAAAAAAAAAAAAAAAAAAAAACCAATTGTAAATATTTGGCTAAAGAAACTGTGAGATTTTTATAGGGCTGTGGGTTTTTTTTAGTTTTTAAGGTGCTCCAGAAATCTTTCTGAGAACCCACTTGTAGTGGTGTAATAACTGGCTCCATCAGCTGTTCTCTGTTAAGACTGCAAAATACTCCACTAGAAATACGATTCTGCTTTATAAATGCTCATAAAAAAATATATAAAATGCATGCAAACACCCATAATGTACATTTTAAGTCTAAATGTGTGTCTCTTTAACCATGTTGGCATTACCTATTGGAATTTCATTGCATATTGTGTGGCTGACGGAGAAGGCACATTGAAATCAAGCTGTTAAACACACCATCTCCATTTTTTATTTCACTAGAGTATGTTTGCCGTATTTTTAAAAGAGCATTGAAAAGCCCAGGAGATGAATTCTGCTCTGAAATTGCTATTCGCT
This sequence comes from Pyrocephalus nanus, assembly GCA_038380795.1. NCBI lineage: Eukaryota > Metazoa > Chordata > Aves > Passeriformes > Tyrannidae > Pyrocephalus > Pyrocephalus nanus. The sequence continues at coordinate 33,578,071 of CM076266.1, read as the reverse complement.
GACATAGAAATAGCTATAAAAATACAAGCTGAGAAAAATACAGTATAGCAATATATTTTCATTTATTTGGGGGAAAAGTAGTTTTAAAGAAGAATTATAGTCTGTCTTCTGAATGATAAAGCAGTTTAACTAGCATTAAACACAGCTGAAATTTTGTAATGACCAAACCTCAGCTCATCCAAATCCCCAATAGCATTAACTTCCTAGAATAGGGCTGTAAATTTGATTAGCCTTACAACAGACATGAGACACAAATGTTCTTCCTTATTCAGTCATACTAAGTGGCTGCAAAAGAAGATGACAAGGTGTTGTAGAGCAGCACATCCAACCTTTTCAAGCTAGGGAAAAGCTCCAGCTCACCCAGCTTTCCAATCCACATAAATACAGGGCAATTTCATGAATTCTGATATAACATGAGGATTACATATGGTGAGGTGAGGATGGATTTAGCAGCTGCAGTCTTCCTATAAATCATCCAGAAGCTTTTCTTTATAGTTTAGTTCTTTTGATTGACATTTTCCTTGTAAACTACATCGCTGAACCATAGCTTCTGTCTTTGCCTATATAATATGATGCTTTTTTATATATATTTCCATTCCTCATCCACTGTCCTCCAAGATGAGATTTGATGCCGTAACTCCTGCTGTGTTAATCTTTTACATGGAGTCAATCAGAGTATGGGATAATTTTTCTTTACACAAGTTAAAGGTTATAGAGGCATTATAGGGCAGATTTTTAGAAGTTAGCATCTGGGACTGGAAGTAACAGTAAATTATGAAACCTTAAAGATTTCCAGGTCCAAAGAGTTGCAGCAGCTTCTCTGGTGGGCTGAGAGTGTGTGCCACAGCACGATTTCGTACAGTGGATACACGGCCACTGCCCCCCACAAACCTGCTCCCAGCTTCCAGTGCTGCCAAGTTGTTAATTTACTTTGGGTTTATTTTAATTTCTTTCACGAGGTTGTTCTGATAACACATTTCTGGCATAGCTTTATATTCCTGTCACCTGGTTTTGTTGTCATCTGGACACAGTCCCATTTGGAATCAAATTCTAAAATGAACCCTGATTCAGTGATGAATCATGCTAGTTATTAAAAAAAAAAAAAAGGCAAGCAGTTTACTAGTTACAGAATTAATTTCTAACATCAAGAATAAAACCACAAATGTATACAAATGGAAAATAAGAAGTAGTTTTCTGGTAAAGAGAAATGCAAACATGGGAAAAATGCCCATATGAATTTTGAGATCCAGTATTCCTTTTTATCTCTTAATTGGATAGTTTATGCAGCAGTTGTTTTATAAATACATATTTGACCTTACTAATGGAAATTTCATAATACCCCTTAAGCAGTGCAGCCCAGCTGAGAACCATATGATGCTCAGCCATGTGCTACATAGTTTAGGGGGTAAATGGTAACTGCTGGTTTTAACTTGTACTTGGTATTTTGTAAGATTTCTTCCTCTTGATATTTTGCAGGACTTGAACACTATAACCAAGGTTCCTGCATGTTGAGAATTAAATTTTTTAATTTTTTTAATTAAGGTGCTTCACTTTATCTTGTAATCTCTATTTTATGGCCCATCCCAGTGAACTGTATAGCAATGGTAACTCATGACTCATGAAGTGTTGAGAGATTTGTCTCCTTGGGCCTGCCAGCTGGCTGAAGCTGCCCACACAGGTGCAGGAAGAAACCATGGCATTTCTGGGGCTCACATGCTGTCCTTAAATCCTGTGGCACAAATGCAGCATGATGCATGGAATTGGCCAGTGTGCCACTGATTGGGTGGCTCTGATCTGAAGTTTAAATTTCCCTCCTCACCAGCTGCCCTGACTTCCCAAACAAAGCAGTTGTGCCTCCTGATGGCTTTATGGCTTCACAGGAACTGCTAAAATAAGCCACCTCTTCAAACACCTGTTGAAGAGTCTTTTTTAAAGTCCTCCTAAATAACTACGTGTAATGACAACACACCTCCAGACCCTCTGACAGAGATGTAAAAGTAGCGGGGCCTGAGTGTCAGTAACTATTTTTCTATTCCCTCAGTCTGTGGTCTCAAACAAGTAAGTGGCTATGCCAAATTATGGGTTTGTTCTTTCGTTCAGTATTGTATCTAAAAAACTTTTAAACAAATCGAAAAAAAACAATGTCTTTACTGTTATTACTGAGTAGCATTCACTTGGCTGTGAGTGCAGATGTTCCCACTCATGCTACAGCAAGCAAGGACCTCTCTTTGCTTCCACAGACCTGCTTCATACAGGCAGACAAGGATGGAAGGAGACACTTGCTTGGGGGAACCACCCGAGATGACAGCTGATTCTCAGGTCACCCTGTGGGAATTTACACACCTACAATAAAAACTTTGTAGACCTCAGACATCTTACAGGCCATCACCTCCACTCTTTCCCCAGCTGCCAAACAAAACACTGCAAAGACAAAGGCTTGAACATACGGATAAACAAACAGCCCAGTTCTCTACATTACTGGGCTTCAATAGATTTACACACCTTCTTACCAAGAACTCCTCTCACTGATTCTCTCACCCCAAAAGAGAGGAGACACCTTCTCATGCTGGGAGGAAGTGAGAGAAAGAGCCTGTACCTTCCAAAGCCTGCTAAATATGTATGTTGTTGAAATATTTCCTTGCTCCCAGAAGGAGATATACATGGGAACCAAACATTGTAATTATCATCGAGGACTGGGGATGATGATGTGATCCTCAGTACCCTTCAAGTGTATCAAAGAAATTGGTTTACGCCTCTCAATGTGAAAGATGCTTTCAGGGAAGCGTTCATCCTGCACATAAAAAATCTTTCAGATTTGAACAGGGTAAATCTTTACCACAGCACACTACCTCGTGCAAGGCTTTATAAAGATCGGAGAGGCAGCACTTTAAATGCACACTAAACCTCAAGAAGAATTTGCCACGTTCCCAGATTATAATGTCTTGCAACCCATCACATCCAGATGCCTCAGAGGCCAAACACCACCTTCCCCAACAGTATGAAAAACAGGACATTAAAATTTTTCTTCAAAGATTCCTTTCAAGTTTCTTAGTCTCCACTTCTCCATGGGTCTGTGAAAGTGTTTCTTTACACAGTGGCGTTGCATCCAAGGAGGGTGTGGGAATTCGCAGCAGTGCTGTCAGGCTGATCCCCAAACTACTTGTTATACTATGACAAGGTTTCCATGTGGCTACTTGCTACATTTTTTGTGAAAAAAATGTTGCCCTTTCCTATTGCCCAAGTTCTCTATTTACCCCACAATGTTTCTGAAATCTTGTTCTGGCCGCGGATATCTTTTCACTCCTTAAATGCCCATACACTGTTAGACTCCTATTTGCACAGAACAAAATTCTTCTGGTGATCCCCTGCATAGTTTTTCCACCTTGGCTGAGGAGGTAAATGTGATATACTTTCTAGTCTACAACTTTTTTAAATGGATCTTAGATCAGATATGCTTCTTTGACACTTATGCATGTAAAAATAGTCAAGTCCAGGCCTCGGTGAACTTCCCAGGTTATATTAAAATATTAAAGGTAAGCACATGCAGAAAGTGTTCACAGGACTGAGACTACAGGGACATAGTACACTGCAGTCACAGTGATAATTTGCCTTACTAATTTAGAGAGTGTAAACTTGACATTCAAATCACAGGCTCTTCCTGAAAGTCCAGAGTATGCATGCAAACCAGAAGATTTTTTTATTAGATATTATTTACTAATATTTGATTATGTTGGCAGTATGCAAATCAATTGCTTTTTGGCTAAACCAACATATTTCTCTTATCTTAAACTCTTATCATTAACAACCAAACAAAAAAAGCCCAGATTTACTCTGCTTTGCAGAAGGTCTGACATCTTGCCCAAGAAATTTCAGTGGTTAATAGTACCAGCACCACACTCAGATTGCAACTGTACCAGGGAAACTAAAAGTCATATTGTTCAATGGCACCATCTTCAGTCAACTACAAAGCTAATTATTACCTGGTTTTCAGAAGTCGTATTCCTCTGTCCTAAGTTGGGAAAAAGGGTGGTATCAATGCCTCTGGACTTACTTGGTACATCTCAGAAGATTTACTGTTGCAGCAAAAATATCATGACTATGGGTTCCCCTCAAAAAAGGAAAAACCACTATACATTTTGTCTGCTTTAAATTGAGAGGAGAAAAATGTCTGAAAGAGAAAAGCGTTGATTAAATGCAGTCACTTATGGGAATGTCTTGACTTGGTTTGTTTTTCTTAGGGGACTGATTGGTTTTGATTAATTATTTGTGAAGTAATTTGTAGATTCAGACCATATCATGCAGCATTCTAGCCATGAGAATGCTCAGAAAGATCCCTTAAATTAAATTACAATTCTGAAGTTTGGAATTAACCTCTTTTGCTTTGAAAATAGGACTTACTGCTTTAATTCCTTATATTTCTTTTATGCCTTAAAACTAAAAGTGTTAAAAAAAATTGAACATGGTGATAGAATTAGAGCCCATCCTCTTCTTGGGTGAGAATATACGTACCTGTGGGAGTCTAATACCATAAATAAATTACATCACCTGGAAGTGAATTTTAGCTCCAAATGAAGTTATTGGAACTTTTTTTTGTGAGGTGGAATTTTAGAATATTGTTTCAGTTGTATGTTTAACAGAAATGTATAGCTAATTGCAAGCCACCTTCTCCCCATCTTCCTTCCACGCTTTCAAAATTAGGCACATTGTTCTTACAGTTTAACCTAAGAGAACTGCATGAATGTGGATCTAAAAATAGCTTTTTCATCCTTCCAAGGCTGATGCGTATTTCACACTCTCTGTTTCCTTTTCAGCTGACCCCCTGGTTGGAAGCATTGCCACTCAGTATATGACTAACAGAGCAGAGCACGACAGAATGGCCAGACAGTGGACCAAGCGATACGCCACATAGGAACCTACTCTAGGATTTGCTGGACCTGTGCAAGCACATTCACTAAGTGCATCAATAGCCCTTCCCTCCATTCTTATTTTTTATTAAATTTTGAACCATTTTGTGACAAAAGGTTGTCCTTACTTTCTTTTTTTTTGTTTTATTTTTATTTGTTCTGGGGTTTTTTGTTCTGTTAACTTGAAAGCTGTTTCCCTCAAATGTAGACAGGGAATTTTGGTTATCAGTGCAAAGAATGTTGGATCTGTAATAGTATAGAGCTTTATCACAAAGCTTTGTATTAATGTGTGGGATTGTTTTTTTTTCTTTCATGTGGTTTTGGGGAAAACAAACAAATTCAGAATTATATCTCGTTTCTACTTAAATGTAGTGTTTAGGGTTATTTTTTTGTACTGAAGTCTTTAATGGTGGGTGCATGCTACTGGGAACAAGTTTTGTATAAAAGCTTAAAATCAAGAATCACTGTGCATTACTAAGACTGTGTTTATCACTAGCCTTCTGTTTCCCACACAAAAGGCTATTGCATTGAACAAATTAATATGTATTTTGATTTACTTAAAAAAACAACAAAAAAAAAGTGCTTGTAAATTTCTTAGGGACCTGCCACTTTTGACTGTGGATCAGTTGATGTACACTTGTATTATTAAAGCACTCAATAAAACACTGTGGCTGAAAAATGCACTTCTTGCAAGATGATGCTTTTGCGTTTGTGCAACATAGGCTGCATAGTCCTCACATAATACAACTGCAGGTTAAACAACTATTTTTAGACCTGAACTATTCTCTTCTTCTCAGCAATGCTTTTCTTAACTCAGAATTCTTCATTGTGTAGATCTGTCATATACAAACATTTTCCAAATGTTAAGGCCTTTCTTTCACGTGCCTATGTTCAGCCTTGCTATTCAGAAACCTCATGCTACATCTTTTATACTATGCCTTCGCTTTATCCATCTTGTTACATTTAAAATAGTTGGCTATAAAAATAGCCTTGCAGTGAAAGCAGAATATTGATGTTGATTTTATACAGCAGGCTTCATTTTGCCTTTCTCCAAGCTCTTTGACTGTAAAAGCTACTGTTATTTAAAAAAATAAATGAAGGTTTTCGATGGGAAAATTGCGCCCATTGCACCAGTCATTCCCAGCACGTTCAATAGTAAGGGTATTTCTATTCAGATTTGACCTTCAGGCTAATTTTAGATATGCAGCCATGGAAGGAAAGCTTGTACTTGGCTAAGGAAATGTGTGGGTGTTGTGATTTAGAAAATATATACTGTGATGCTGATAGCTAAATGTTCTTTGTGTTGCAAGGCATATTGGAAAATCCCTGTCTCGTATAATTAAACGTTACAGATGCTTTATACAGTGCTTGCCTGCCCTCTCCCCTCTCTCCTTACCTCTCATGTTTAAAGATCTTATCTTTAAAAAGATACATTACAACAGGGTCAGTATAAACATACAGGGAGACCCAATCCCATTGCACTCCAACCCAATTCAACTGTCATGAAAACTAAAGCACCCAAGGTGACACCATAGGGCCTCTACACCCACCACTGCACTGCTCAGCATTTCCAGGCTCTTTTGTTTTTCTCTTGGCCATTTGCTACCAAACTGAACAGACGTTCAACTTCAATCCACTGGTGGGTTGCCCTCTGCGTGAAGAAAAGCTGAATGTTGATGTTGTTGTAGGTGATCTGATAACTACCAGCCCAAGAACCACAAGGATGTCAAAGAAATAATCAGATTCTCTTGATCAGAGCAAACAGAGAATCTTCTGGCGTCTGTAGAAGCCAACTGTTTACAAGCCCAGCCATACAACGTTTTGAGCCAACAGGTCCTAAATACAGATATGAAAGAATGACAACATTTCAAAAATGAAATGCATAACCTAGATTTCTCTGAGGCAGAACCGCCTTCTCAGGACAACTGGTATGTGTGCTTCATTTGCGAGTTGCCTCCACCATACAACTTGCCCTGGAGTACTCCAGATCCTGAAGAGAACCTTCCTGCTGTAAAAGTACAACAAAGGGGTAAAAGGAATTAAAAAGAACAGTGCACCCTGCCCTCTGCAGCAATGGCATTGCTTCTTCTCTTATCCCAGCTGCTGAAGAGATTCCTGTCATAAAAGACCTGTATTCCCTGAGACAGCAATTAATGGGCAATTTAAGATTTCTTATTAAGTACTTTCAGAGTCTGTCAGGCTGCAACCTTTATTTACACTCAGCTGAGCACAGTGCAGTGATTTCCCAGGTACATTTTAAAGATGGAAATCTTTAATTTCCATTATCCCAAGTTTTGTTACTCTTTTGCCAAAATATAAAGATCCTATATTCCTCTCTAAAGAAGATGTAACAGAAAGATAGCTGAGATACCTTGGAGGGGGAATCACAGAATTCTCAATAGATATCTATTCTCGGATCATCAGCTCTCACTTTTTTTATCGATTAAAAGCTGTGTAGTTTGAATTTGCAGATAAGTTGCCCTCTGTGTGAATCTGTACAGTCTCACTGTCCTAGGTAATATAAAACTTCTGCCTTAATAACCGTGGGGATCCCAAAGAAATAATCAGGAAAGATCAACCCACACTGATTAAAGCAGATGCAGAGTCTTCTGGCATCTGCAGGAACAAAATATTTGAAAGTCTGACCATAAAACATTCTCCTCTATTTTCAAATCTGCTCTATTTGCCTCCCAAGTAATTCCTTTTCTTCATCTGCTAAATCTGGGAAATATGAAGCAGTATTTGAAACCTGCTGCTGTTGCTTAGAAGAAATGAGCCATCCCCAACACCATTCAGTCTGCCAGTAAATGCACAGTGAACCATAAGGCATCGGCATGGTCTCTTTTTCTCCTCCTTTTTTTCCTGCATCTAAAAAATTGTGCACATTATTCTATCTCCCCCTTGCTTCTTATATCCTCTCCAAATTTAACTGATTCCTGCTTCCTCTTTTATGATAAATCATCTTTCTAATTTCTTCTAGCTGGTGAAGTCCACATGCTGCCCTCATACAATTGGGTATGAAGATCATTCAAATGACTCGCACATATTAAAATATTCAAGAGCGTACAGTTGTCCTAAAACCACATACAAAGGCCACCAGTTCAGCAAATCTCAGTGTTTTCTCAGAGACACACAAATGCTAAAACTGGGGTTTGTTTTATAAAGACATCTTACATCTGTTCTGAATTCAATTGCAATATCAAGTAAACAATATTTAATTTCCAGTAACCCCAGCTAAATGTCACTGTCCCATACCCTTTGAGTTCAACTCAGATGAAGCAAAAATCAGGGAACTCTCCAAACTGTATTCACCCATTCATGGATTACTGAAGTGGCCTTCACCTCCCACCACCCAAGTGACCAGCTGATTTCCCTCTTTAGAAAATTGCAGAACAACAATGCTTAAATCAAGGTACCCAAAACCATCCCGTATTTTCAGAGACAGCGTTTCCCAGCTGCTCCAGGAGTGAGCAGGGCCATAACCCTTTTGATTGCATGCATTGTGGGTGATTGCAGCCAAACAGTTAAATTTCATTACAACCAGCTGTTATGCCATGAATAAGGCAGGAGTAATTCCTCTTGGAAGATCTTTGTGCAGGTTTTTGTATTGTGAGCTGCAGATGGATACAAAGTCATATCCTATGCCCAAGTGATGGGCATCAGCTCACAGCCCTTCTTTCTTGCTACCCTATGCAATGATAGCACCTAAGTTCAGAACACCAGAGGGGTTGGGGGACCCATAAACCCCAACATTGGGTTCCTCTTCAAAGCCCTCTCAACCTTTTAAATTCTATCCTGGATGCTTTACATGCTCTAAACACTCTTTCAGCATGCTGGTACAGTGTGCTTAATTTAATCTCTCCAACTTATTCCTCCTCACTCACCCATTCCTTCTCTCTGTATGGTTTCTTCTGCTTGACTGATTTATTACTCACAGCTGAGAGACCACACAAGACACTGATCCTAGTTCAAATAGCTCTTCCAGAAGTTGCCTGAGCATAGTAACCCTTGTCCCCCGAAGTGTCCCCAGGCCTCTCTCTGCTCCCCCTTGCCTCAGGCAATGCCTATTAGAACAGGGAAAGCAGATGTGTCTCCAGCACAGTAGGAAGATGCCTTCAGACAATGCAGCATCTCCCAGTTACTCCAACTCCAGTGTTATCCTGGAGTTCCTTTTCTCCTTTCCAGTTTTCAGAGACTTCTCTTGTCTCTGAAGAGGGACATCTTGCCCCAAGCCCAATGTGCTTGCCTGCATTTTGTGTGAGGCAAACTGTAGCAAAGGCTCAGTGAAACTTCTGGCACCTCCAAAGTTCCAATGCCCGGCTTTGGCAGCCACGATTCCTGCAGAGCCAGTTCTGCCTGCTGATTTTCCATCCTCAGTTGGTCTTTCTTCTCTCCTGCTTATGATTTCTCCTTATTCACATATCTCCTTCAGTAACCCTTTCAATTCTCCTTCTGTCCTTTCCTTCGTGACATCAGTGCTGTATCTTGATGCTTCCTTCTCCCTGCATCCCTCACCTCAATCACAGCACTGTTCATGGTCATGAAGAGACCACATCACTAACACTGGGCTTCCCGGAGCTGCTTGAAATCCCCTGATTTTTAGGTCTTAAAAGCAAGAAAGAGCTTTGTGTGAATTAAGTACTTCCTCATTGTGCCATGCCTGGCACTGGCTGTAAACTAAATCACTTCTCTCACACACATCATTAGCAGTAATGAAATCCGGGCTCTCCTCCTTAGCATGGCATCCATATGCAAATGAATTTCCTCAGCTCAAACGATCTGTACAGCCAATGCACCGCTGCTTGGGATGCCTCCAGCAGCCTCTGTCGGGTCACAACTGGAATAGATTTGGGGACTACTATTTACCAGGAAGAGTTTTATGATACCTTTAAATCCATCATTCTGCGCCCTAATTCCTTCATGAACTTTAATAGGTACTTGCAGCACTCTGGGATAATGAAAAGGGCAAAGCAAAACATCCCTTTCATGTCTACGTTGATTGTGAAAGAAAGTAGTCATGGACTAGTGGAAGGTTGAAACAAAGACAAGGTTACTAAGACATCCTAATCCCTTGCCAGTCTAAATTAGAAAAATCCCACTTCACGTAACAGCTAAATAAAAGATGTGTTTACTTCTATAGACCTTGCAGAGCAAAATCCAAAAAAGTCACTATCCAGATGTCCCAAAAGTAAACATGGATGATCAGATCACGCATTTCAGGAGAGGGAAATGCATCCCCTAGGAAGAGCTTCCCAGCACCCTCATTTCCTCACCTCTGTCAGGCTGCACGCAGGACTGCCTCCTTGACAGTCCCTTGGGAAACAAGGGATGGAAACAAGAACCTCGGGTCATTCCTTATTGTCACTGCTCCTCAAATACACTCACTCACAACAGGCATTTGTTGCTGCAGAATCAGTGCTGGGGTCCCCTTTTGTGTCGCTGAGGACCTTGGGGTCAGGAAAAACAAAGGGTCACACTTCAGTTTCTGTGAAATGCCTCCTTTCTTTGCAGTTGACTCATACCCTTTGTAAGGCCCTGAATGGAGCCTCTTACATGAATGGGGCTCCTACCACACGGATTTCAATGCAGCCCTGCTCCTTTCTTCACTTGTCATAAACCTGGCAAAGAGAGTGCTTTGCTTATCACGCTTTGGAAACACCTTGCTTATAGCACAGCTTAACTGTGCACTTGCCCATCTTTAAACTCTTCCATTTAAATTTCTCAGTTACCTCTCATTACGTGTGTTTCTCTTGTAATCACTTATAAATGCCAAGGATCTGCACAAATCCTGCTTCCTTCTTTTCGACCACATGCAACCTTCATCCCTGCTCCTCTCTGCTGCTCCCCACTTCCTAAATCTGCTTCTTCACTCAGATTTCCGGCACCCAAATCCCTGCTTAGCCCACCAACACAGCAAACAGAAGTCACCTCTTCTCCAGACTCCTTACAGCCCATCACTGTCTCACTGTGGTGCTCCGACATCTCACTGAAAAAGGGAGAAGTCCACCGCAGCACCAGAGATTGCTGCCATATTTGCAAAATGAGGGATGAAAACCTGCTTTATTCTCCTTTATGTGAAAGAGCACATAATGCTCCTTGTGCTCAGCACTGAAACCCTAAGGTGCAAATCCTCTCTGCAGATCTCCTGATCTCAAAGTTCACAACAGCACTCTCCTTTGCTCTTCTAGGATTGCAAGTAGTAGCAAAATGGTTTGTATTAAATGCTCTGAGTTTTATTTATGTAATAAACAGAATAAAACTTCCCCCACAAAAATCTGTATGCGGTGATAACTTAGTCATCTTTTACACAGGAAACTAATTGTGTGAATTAAAAAGTCTCTCCTGTTTCCTGTTCTGCTTCATTATGTATTGTCATTACCTCTTGCTGCTGTTTTAAAAGAAAATCTTCCTGAAATCTACTTAGAATTTAAATCCTTATTGAAAAGCATCAAAGAATAAACAAAATGTGCTCTGTCATATCAATGTAATCTAATCAGAAAAGCTCATAGAATTATTTATATACATACATTTTAATGATAATTTAATAATTTATAATCTTAAAGAAATAATCTCATTCTCTTCTATTTCATAATATACATCACGAAATACTATATTTCATTACTATGTACATTTTCCACTTTTATCTACTTAAATGCAGATTTGAATAACTTTGATCAATAATTTTCTAGTGGAAGAAAAAGACTATTTCTTTTGCAGTGTAGTACTGTGTGGACTTACTCGTCTTAAAAACATAATCCTATTTGTAACCTTTTTCCTTCAATTTATATGAAAGATTGAGCAAAGTCTGCAAACAAAAAATGCCGGTAGTTACTCGAGCCCTGCTAACGTGCTGGTTGGAACTGTTAGCCTTAACCTCTGGGCATAATTTTCAAAGATGGCACTGAAACTCTGGAGGCAGAAGGACAAGAGATGCAGGCATACCCCAAGAAGAAGTGAAAAGTAATGACATGAATAAACACTGCACTCATGCACTACAAATTTCCTCCAGTAATGTATACATGCTGCAGCAACCCCCTTAAGTCAAAACAAACTCTGCTAACTGCAGGGTGCTGAACAGATCGAGCAAATGCATTGCTGCTCCTCGTCCATATCCAACAGCTGCACGAGGGTCTTGAAGGGCACCGGGATCCTGGTTGTGCATGGGAACAGGTAACTCATGGAAACCTTGGGAAACTGCTCCAAGGGACTAAAGGGACCAGTCCTCTTGCATCCCTCCCCATGCCACCACTCAGACCCCGGAGAGATACTGCCATGCCTCTGGCATGTCCAAATTCAACCTAACAGAGAACTAAAAGGATTTTTCCAAGACTCAGAAGCCAAGTGTAGAGCCAAAGCTGCCAGCAGGTAGTGCTCTTCTATTAGACAGATCATGCAGAGATGATTCTGTGACAGGACTGTTACCCCTCCAGCCCTCAGCAGCAGTTAATGTTCCTTGCACAGCTTCAGCGATCATGAGCCTTGAGATGCAACGTTAGGAAACTCTTTGTGGGGTTTTTTTTTTGGTGCAAAGGGTTTTCTTGTCTTAAAAAAAAAACCAAAACACCATAATGTGCATTGCCTCTGTGTATGTGTCCTTTCCTCTCCTTTTCCCACACACTCTGCCCCTCCCCTACCAAGCCCTCAGGAGCACACATGTGTGTGTTATACATGTATTGATCCATGTTTGATATACATATGCCTGCTTTGGGCACGTGCTGGCACCTCCAGGACCAAAGAGGGTTTGGTTCAACTTCCAAGTGCCCCCAGCAATGTAGGGTAGGGTGGAAGTGCAACCACCTCCAGTGGTGCCTACGTGGATGGTTCCATCAGTGCTGAAGGCAAAGTAAAGAAAATAAATCTAACAGGAACGGGGAGGCATAAATGGGGAGGCATTTAGGAATTAAAAAAGGGGGGAAATGTCAGTGGAAAACTTCTGTGGGTCTAGCAGAAGAAAACTTGTCTAAATATGTAAATTAAGGATCAAAATGTCACCTTCAGTCATAAATGATTATCCCAACATACAGAGCAGGTTTTCCCAGTCTAGTGTTGCACTACACCTTGGCAAAACAAGAACACTTACACAAAACACCCAATACGTAGTCCTGAAATTTACAGACTTTCCTTGTTCCGATGAGAGAGAGAGAGATTAAAATATTAGTTACCTATGGACAACTAATTCATAGATGTTATTACACAGCCTAATAAAAATTACTGAAATTATTAGGAATATTTAAAGCTGCAAAAGTAAAATCACTCCTCAGGCTTAACTCCTTAACCCTAAATACTTGTCTCTTACAGACCTGTTCCTCCAAATAAACATTCCTGCTCCCAGAAAGCACCAAAACCCATCAGCAAGGAGAGAAAAAAAATAAATATCTCCAGGTCTTTATTAAATTATTTGGAAAAACTAAAATATGTTTAAGTCAACAATTCTCCAGGGAAATGGTCAGGTGCTCACTAGTGGTTGCAGTTACTTCCATTATTCCCTGCAGCGGCTCTCTCACTGCTCCACCCTGCCTGAGCAGGAGGGACAGTCCACAAGACCCATGCACAGTCTCAGTCGATCTTCTCCATGGTTAAATTCATGCACTGTGATTTATATACAGTCTGTAGATCTGTACAACCATCCTTAACCCACAAAGCTGAGCATGTGAAGACTTTTATCAGAATCAAGACCTTTTATAAGGTCTTTTATCAGGTAGGTAGTTTTGCCTGGTGGGAAGATTTCAGTGGTATTTTCTACCAAATCTAATATAAAACTCATCAGAAAAAAATAAAATTATTAACTATTTAGCTGTGTTACCAATCCTCCAAATATTTTTACATGCAACTGTATTTCTTGCACATATATGAGATCTCTCTTAATGAATCTGCTTCAGCTGGCCAAATAACTTTTCTCCATTATATTGCTTTTTCCTCATACTTATTTGGTTTTAAGTATTTTGCTTGTTAAAGTTCCTACCCTCAGTATAGGTCTACTTTAATTTCATAGAAGTACTTAAAAAATAGTCCTTCGTGGATTTGCCACTCAAATGTTGCAACACTGAAAATCTGAATATAAAACACTGAGTCAACCTAAATTAAATTGCTCTACAGGAATAGAGTTTTACTGTCTCAGCTGATAGAAGAACAAAATGTAAAAAGCACACCGAAAAGTGAATTTAATTAAGTGCTAGTAATCTGAGGTGTCATTAGTAGCGTAAGCAAAGAGAGATGTTGATTTACAATGTGTTGTGTTCAGCCTGGCTCTGGTGCTCTAAGCTCTGCCAGGAGGAAGGAGCCTGGCAGGGTGGGATTGAGCTGCAGAGATTTCCTGTGGACAGCCCTGGAGGTGGGAGCAGGGTTGGGGGTGAAGGCTTCATGTGCTGACCAGGTCAGGCAGAGGAGACTACCAAAGGAGTTGGCTGCTGAGCCAAGGTAAGTGGAACTTTTACTTGAGGTTAAAGAGTGATGCCAAACTACATGATTCCTTTTCTATTTATTGAAATTGGCTGTAAGAAGCAGCAACCGAAGCCACAGGAGGTGCCTCAGTTTTTAGATGACAGTTGATAAAACCGTAGGATGTATTTTCTGTTTCAGGAGAAAGCTTACTGTAAATGGGAGGGATTTACCTGCAGCTTAGAGAACACCCACGGAAAGTATGAGAGACCTGTAAAGCACCACAGCTTTTAAATCTGAATGATCCCTGCGAGGTAATGGTGGCCTTGAAACAACTTCAGTTCTTGTGTAAATGATCCTCTGCCTCTACACTTCTCACTCACAATGAGCTCAAATGGGCTACGATGTCAGCCCTGTAACAACTTTAGTTTTCTGACCTCCTTCATATAGGTCATGCTTCACTGTTTTATCAGACTCCAAATATAAAATATACCATCACAGCTGTGGAAATATTAACATTGTTAATGATAGACATATTTTTCTTCTCTTTCCTTTTTTTTTTCCCTTTCTTTTTCTTTTCCTTTTCCTTCTTTTGTGTTCTTTTTTCCTTTTTTTTCCTGACAAGGCTAAAAAAGAATGAAACACTTTGGATAAAACCAGAAAAAGCATCTTCTCAACGAACTTGTGGCATCCAGTGAGAGCTTTCAGACCAAGCACTGAAAGCTAACAAAGTGAAGCAAGTGACAATATAGTATTAAAGTGAAAAGTGTTGCACAGCTTCAATAGGGGAAGCTGCCTACCCGGTCTTGAAATGTCTATATGTGATAATTTTGTTTTGGAGAAACTAATTCATTACCATTACTTCTCTCTCCATAGGCTCTTTCCACAACAAATCAAGCAATGCTCAAAACTTATACTACTTTCAAAGTGAATGAGAATTCACTGAAATTGATTAAAAGAGCAAATTTGGAGGCTTTAACTTCAATCTTGGCAAAGTCAAAGCAAGTTTTGCTATTTGCTTGAGCCTTAACAGGGTGAGAGAGGGAACTGCTTTTTATAAATCTTGTGGTTTTCAGTGTAACCCTGGCTAGTTCAGATTTAGCTTGACCTTTAAAGAACTGATCTCTGAAGTTTTACTGTAAAATAAAGTTGTGGGGGGAACTGGGAAGTGTCCCTGATGGCTAACCAGTGTGGTGCTTCCTCTGGGCACTGCTTGGCCCTCCTTAATGAAAATAGCCAGAAAGTTCAAGGGAGACTGAGACTGAACTGTCTACATCTTCCAAAAGACAAGTCAAAACATGCCCTTGGCCCAAAGTAATGGGCTGTGCTGGAAGTCTGCTAGAGCCAAGAATTAAACCTCAATTTCCCCATTCCTTAGATGTGGCACTGATTTTTCCTATCAAAAGGCTTACTTTTGTCTATTCACTATGGGCTCCTGGCCCATAAACAACAATTTTCTTTCAGTTTAATTAAAATACTTTTGTCTGCCAGGATGCCATCAAATCTATCTTTAATGGTATTGCCAGTCACAGCTCATTAGCCCCTTAGGCACAGTGGTCAGGCTGAAATGCTAAACAAGAAAACACTGATGAGAACAAGTGTTCACTGATGAAAACCCCAAGAATGCAAAGATTATATATTCTGAAAAAGGGAAGCGATCAGCAGTTCTAGCCCCCACCTCCCATTTCTTTCAGAAAGCTGGGGTTTGACTCAGGATTTGGCCTCAGCATTGCAGGGATCCCCAGTCTCATCTTCCTCCCAGTGCTGCCCAGCAGACCTGCTCTGGCCTGTTTTCCCATCTTGTGCTGTGCCACTTTGTGCAATATCCAGTTTTAAGGCACGCATGGATTCTTTTTGGTCTTTTAGCCTGTTCACAAGATTACTCGGTCTTTTGTTCTCTTATGCAACCAACTCACCAGTTTACTGTCTCTTCAGTCATCATTTTGCTTTTCCACATGTTTTTGTACTATTTCACAGCACTGGTTTGCCCGAAGCTGACTTAGCAAGGCCCTATGGAGTTGGTATGCTCTGATGAAGCACACCACTTCCTTTGTTTATTTCCTTGCCTTTACCACATCATCAGAGGTTATAATATATGATAATGTACATGAGGCATCATTTCCATTTATAGGTACAGACAGATTTATATGAAGAGTGGAAGAGACTGCTACATAATGTATGAGAAAACTTCGTTACAGATGAGCACCTATCTTCATATTTAAGACTCTGTCTGTGTCACAAAACACTGGTAAATCTACACTGAGAGAAGAGTGTCCTGTCAGAAATCTCAGCTGTCTTGCTGTAGGGTTTTCCTTTTTTATTTTTTCCCCTTTCCATTTTATTTTTATTAGGTTCTGGCTACTTCAGTGTCTTTGAATATCCTATAAATTGGCTTATATCTCCTCCTTAAAGATCTGATGTAGTCCTTAGTGTCCTTATCTTTAAACAGGGCTATTAGAATGACCAGATAGGACACCTGCTACAAAGGTTGTGGGAGCCTTCCTCCTGGATTCCTTTCAGCGTAAAGCTTTGTCTACAATTCTGCAGCCCAGATTTTGGAGTACCAGGGATTCAAATGCATGCAGAAGCCTGAGGATATGGCTTGACAACACCTCTTAGATGATCTAATGGCTGGCTCCCTGGAGTTGAAAGGGAGAAGCCCTTCTCACCTCCAGACGTGCATTTCCATGCTGGTAATGACTCTGGCTGAGCTGAGTGAATTTACTGACCTTGCAGAAACCAAGTGTGTGCCTGTGAGTGAAAGGAGGAGGGTCAGGTTAATCTTTGGATAATTTAGCAAGGATAAGATTTAATGGCCTGGGCAGAGGGGCAGGGACCAGGACTACAGGGATGAGCTGTCATATTTCTGAACCTCATGGTACCACCACATCTCAAATGAGCAATTCCACACCTTGCTTTTCACCGGCTCTAGTGTGCATGTTACCTGGTGTTGAGTCACTTCACCATGCTAAATTGGTAGAAATGGGGGGTGTTTTAGGGTCTCAGGGAAGTGTGTCTGGCTTGCATGCCCAAATGGCTCAGAGCAGAGTTAGCCAAGCATGAGAGTTGGTGTAAGGAAGGAGACAGGGAATGTGCAACCAGGGGTGGGAAGTCGGGTGGGATTGCAGCAGACAGCAATTAAATTGGTTTAAGCTGTTGTTTTGTGGCAGCCTGAGCCAATTTTAGGAGTGGCTTAAACCCAAGTGTAAGGATACAGTTAAGTACCAAATGAAAACATTTTCCTCGGTAAGTCTAAATATGAGCACTATATAGCTGTTTTTCTTGATTTCACAAACACTCACATTAAGCATTTTTAAATGTTGATTTTAGTTATAGCCAAGGAGCCAGCTTTTTAAGAACTGTATCCCATTTACTGCTACTCACTCCTGTGGCTGGAGGAGCAGTGCCCCTTGCTAAGAGGTTTCTGCTAAAAGCCCTTTGATTGCCTCCACGTTTTGAGCAGGGTAATGCCAGAAAGGAGACCGAGTCTTCTGGAGAGCTGGCAATGAAAGCAGAGTTTTCTCTTAAAAATATGTATCAGTAATAATTTTTGGTGCTAGCCTGTCTCTGTGTGTTGTTTTGTATGTACTCAGTTTCTGTGGAAAGGAGGAATCCCTCCCTAACTGCATCTGAGTGCTGGTGTCCCTCAGCTCTCTGCAGAGCCTAGAGCAAGTGGGTCGGCTGTGACAGCGTTCCTGGGACATTCATAGGGAATGCTCAAAAATACAGCACCCTTCTGCTATTCTGTATTGGCTCTTGGAGCACACCCGGCTGCTGTAATCTCTGAAGTCCAGCATCAGGGGTCCCTCTTATCTCTCTTGCCAGTGTGAATTGATCTCTGGGCAGATCTGCAAATGAATGGCTGCAGATGGGAAAAGCAACCGGGGATAAATGCTTCCTTTGTGCCTGTAACTACCACAAATGCCATTAAGGAACATGCCAAAACCTTAATGAAATAGTGCTGGGTACTTTCTCCCTGTCTTTGGGGCAAGCCAAAGAGGATGGGAGCACGATGCCTTGTCTTGTTTCATCCAGGGTCTCCATCCAAAAAACAGTCATTGTCTCTTTACACAGTGCTCCAAAACCAGTGGAAATGGCCTCAGCATCCTGCCAGGTCATTTTGCCTGGGAATCTGCTGGCCCACAAAAGCTGCTAAACATAATTATGAAGTCCCCAAACCAAACATTAATAAAGGAAGCAGCAGTATCTGAGGTGCTTCATTTAGGGGTTGCTTTAAAAAGATAATCCAAAAACGTCAGTGGGAATGTTGTGCTGTTTTCAGTATGCTTTGTATCAGGCTGTGGGCCTGGATGTTGCCAAGTGTTGTGGAAACACATTTGAGCATGACTTCCAAGCTCCATGCAGCAGCAGCAGCAGTGCAGGGGGAAGTCTGGAATATTTGGGGCTCTTATTACAGCAGGAGGAAAGCAGTGCTGCAGGAACGAAAGCAATACTTTTTCTGACGACTCACAAATCTATGCCCCACACTTCTCTTTTTGGTACCCTGTAAGTGATCACATCAAGCTATAATGAGGAACTGAATGGACAGCCAGGTAAGCAGTGCAGTCACGTGAGATCTCACCCTGCAGCTCATTATATCGAGCTTGTGCAGAATGTGATGTGTTGGCACCAGGGGGATTCGTGGATCTGGATTCACTCTTCACCCTGTCTTCCCCATGGCAGCTGCAGATAGGCTATTGATCTTCCTCCTCATTAATCAGAATAATTTTGAAGAAGAAATAAGGGGCTCATTTCCTATCCATTCTTCCCCTCAGTTCTTTAATTTACAAACAGCTTTATTTTGAGCTTTTCCTGTTTCCTGCCTCCTTTATGAGGCACCATTCAACGACTGCAACTTATTTGGTAGTGATATGTGACTCACAAAGTGTCTGGAGTTTCGCTTTGTAAAGCATTAAGATGGGAGTAAAAAGGGAAAGAGGAGGGCCTTGTTTTTAAAGAGGAGTTTCTGTGCTGTAACTTGATCAAACTCCAGGTAAATGGATTCAGTTGTCCAGGGTGGAGGAGGGAAACGTGCAGTTACAGTCATCTTTTGGGTTTACATTTTTAAACGAAAATAAATGTATCTATCTAGGGAACATATATGCATCTCCCTTTACTCCAACCTCAGAATCTTTAACTACCTTCGCAGCCCTGCTGTGCAGCAATAAAATGCTATTATCCTCACTGTCATTCAGCAATTTTGTTTATTTTAATTGAAATTCCTTTCGCAGACAGAACTGAATACTCAATGTGCATTTTGCAGGCACGGTTTAGGGGTGGACTTGGCAGTGATGGGTTTACAGTTGGACTCAATGATCTCAGAGGTCTTTTGTGACCTAAATGATTCTATGGCTCAGATAAAGGAAGAAGACAATGGAAGACAAAAGACTAGCAGAACCCAGACCCAGGCAAGAGTTTTACAACCCTGGTAGAGCAGATGGAGACTTGGTGTCTAAGCAAACTGCAGCAAATCTGGAGAATTTTCCACTTTGCCAGCAAAAAATGGGAAACAGAGAATCCTGCCTTCTACTTGGGATTTCACTGCTTGAGTCAGACACATGGAAGAGCTCCCATACTCTTTGGATCCAGAGTTTGCATTTATTTTATGAGGAGAGGAGTCATATCCAGTTACTTACAAAAGTAAGTTTTGGGCTCAGGGTGATCTTGTAAAGGACCCCCATGTAGGTCAAGGAATGACAGGAGCACAGGAAGGCGTTTGGGTGTAAGGAAGACATTTAGCAACCTGATACAGTGAGTACTGAGGAGCTTTGGGCCTCTGTGGAACTCAAATATCTAAATAACTGCTTTAACCAGTTGAAACAGCCATTGAACCCAAAAAGCTTAAAGTCTCTTGGGATTTTAATCTCCTCTAGAGCTGACAGCTGAACATGTGTGCTATGGCTTAGGAGATGGGACCCCGATTCTAAATGTGAACTTGTATTTCAAGTGCATAACTCCAGGCTGGTAACTTTCCACCATGATTTCTTATGTGGCTTATTTTAATTTTTTCCTTAAGTTCTCTTTTTTTTCCCCCTGTCCCTATTAATGAATCTCTATGGAAATTAAAAAAAAAAATGTTTCTTCTTTTACTGCAAATCAACCATGGGATTTGAATGGATTGCTGCTTTTGATGGTAAGCTAGGTAATTGTAAGGACCAGTTGATAAACTCCCTAATGTGATAAAGGAGGGGGTTATATATATACATATTAGGAAAAATTTCTTCACTGAAAGGGTGGTCAGGCACTGAAACAGGCTGCCCAGGGAAGTGGTGGAATTACGAACACTGGAAGTGTTCAAAAGGCGTGTGGATGTGACCCTTGGGGACATGGTTTCATGGTGAACACAGTGGTACTGGGTTAGCGGTTGCACTCAATGATCTTAGAGGTCTTTTCCAACCTAAATATTCCTTATATATATATATTACAGTGAGAAGAGAAATTGTACCCATTTCAGGTTTGTTTGGAGCCGCCTTGATTTGTTTCTTTATTAAGCGGTGACTCAAACAGTGAAAGGAGTAAGCGACATGCACTTTGACTCTCGATGGGCAAAACATTTATCTTATGACTACATGCTTTCAACTACACTCACTGTATTTCTAAAATACCCAATGCAGGACTGAACACAGAGCACAAAGCAGAGTGGGAGTGTGTTATTTAGGAGGAAGTTGTCAAGCTGCTTGCTGCTGTCATATTGATGAGGCTTCTTGGACAGGTAACATTAGGATAGCATGATAGAAAACGAAAACTCTCTTACCTGATGCTTGGGGAGCTAGGTGTGAAATTCCTAAGAACCCATCCAGAGGAAAGCAAAAGGCTGCTGCCAGGTAGCAGGTGTTGCACCTCGTTCTCAAACTATGTAGCAGATTTTTAAGGTCATGGGCATTATTAGGAGCTGGTGGAGAACTGTGTGCTTTTGATTCCCCTTATCAAAAGGGATTTGGGTTTATTGCAGAAGTTCTGACAGCTCAGTGGTATTCCCTGCCTTATTGTGCCTACTGCAAAAGGTCAGTCCATTCCAGTTCAGGCAAAGCCTTTGTAGCCAGAGTCCTCCTGACAATAAACTATAAATGTTTTGTCTATCAGAAGGTGATGATAGCTTGGTATTGCACAGTTTTCCTGTGCTCCTGGAAATCTTTTTTTTATATAGACTCCTCTGTCTCCAGGATTTATCAGCCTGGCAGCAATTATAAACAACACCCCATGGATTTGGGACTTCCTTTGAATATTTTCAGAGAAATGTTAAAATGCATTGGGTTTTCTTGCTGAAGAATCACAGCTCGTTATTCTGAGCTTGTGAGAAAAAAAGTGGCCATGGATTTAAAACTGAAATCTCCCTCTACCGTTAAAAAGTGAAGGGTGTTCCCCCAGCGGTGACCCCATGGAATGGACAATCCTCTCATTAGGCCTGCTGCATGCAGCTCTCTAGCAGAGAGATGCCCACATTCTCTGCCAGAGAGAGGTCTGGGACACCGGAGAGGGGACCCTCACACCCATCACTTCTGCCCGGCCAACTTCTGCACTGACTTTTCTTTGGCAGCAACAGGGAGGGGGAAATCTTTGATTTCCATAGCCTTAGTCTATTTACATATGCAAGACTGAAGGCTGTAAATATGGAGTCTGTTAATTGAACTAGTGCTGGAGCTTTGTTTAGACACTGTCATCAGTGTATCAGCAGCTCTAGCAGCTAATGAAAGGATATTTGCATTGTGTGGGAGTGAAAAATTCCAGCTGTTAATATCCTGGAGCCCGTGCTAAATACTCATACAGTTTAAATTGTGTTCTCCAAGGGGCTTGAGGAGAGAGTGGGAAGTGTGCAGAGTTGCCACCTGAGGTGATGGTGTCATGGAACCAGTGTACCCTAATGATGATTGCATTGTGCAACAGGCTTAAAGTACTCTAAACAAAGGCCATTACTAGGTAATATCATGCCAGTGTTAAGCCCTTTGCTAGAACCAAAGCATCAAATGCATGAAATTCATGATACTCCGAAGAGGTGAACAGGTTGATCTTGGTTGTGGAGAAGAGCTGAGGAGCTGAAGAGCGAGGTTATATTCACGCTCATTGGCCTAACCAGTGACACAGGAGAGGAGATGGGGATTAATGCTCCCTTCTGCTTGGTTGCAACTCTCTGAGTATGGGTTCATTGACGCATGGCGCTGGACTATAAAGAGGAGGATGCCACTTCCACCTTAATTCCTTAAATTTCTAGGAGGCATGGGTCTAACTCCTTTCTGAGTTAGAAGGGAGTTGAGCCTAAGTCCCCGTGTGTCTCGAATCAATGTCTTAAGTGGAAGGCCACCATGTTAAAGGCTGCAGGAGAATTTCTATGTCTTTCAGGAGTTAACCTGGGACTGTGAAACTCAAACAAGCAGAAGTGAACATTCCTGGAGCCCTCCTCCAGTTTGGGATTGGGAAAGGATTTTGGAGACCACCTATGTTGTTCATATTTTCTGTGGGATCACTCTGGCAGCTCCATAGTGTACAGGGGGGCTGGATGTCTTGAGGGGTGTTTTGAATCACATTTTGCACATATGGCCTTGTGTTATGCCTGTGGAGGCTGTTGCTGCAAGGGGTGATCCAGCGTTTCCTTTGCCTCAGTTCCAGATTCCAGCTCATCGCTTTTTGCCTTAAATCTCACTCCTGTACAACCTCAGGCAAACCAGCACAGCTTTCTAACCTGATGTCAGGAGGTTTCTGGGGCACGTGTGGAAAGAGCAGTTTTCAAGAAATGAACCTGGGCAGACTTGAAATGAAGTAGTACTGGTTGCCAGATCACAAAATCCATCCAAAATAATATGGTAGGAACACCTCACTGCAGGCAGCCAGGATTACAGAGGAATTCAGGACTGACCTTTCCAGTGGCGTCCTTCTGTGGTGCTGGATGAGGAGTGGCAGCAAATGCCAGCCCCAAGAATGCCCTTTGCCCACTAGTTTTGAGTGGTTCCAAAGTTGGAGCATGGAGCACATAAATGCAAGCACAGTCCACTCATAGCCATGCGGTTTCTGACCCCATAAAGTGCAAATTTTCCCGTGTGTGATGATAAGTGTCTTCAATTCATCTTGCAGGGAGTATTTTCAAGATCTGTCTCTGATATACTGGAGGGCTTTCTGCTGCATCTAAAGGGCATGATTTCGATGAACTGGATGTTGGTGAGTGTACTTACAGATTTTTAAGAACACCTTCCCTGTGCTTGTGAAGAATGATTATTCTTCTCTCTCTACTTAAATTCCATTTTTCTTTCCATCTGTTTCTGTTTCTAGTTTAGACAAAATAATTCTTTTTTTTTTTTTGCTTAACACTTTTCTCAAAAGGTAGAAAATAAAATGCTCCAGTTCTTCATAAATGATTTTTTTCTGCAGTCCTTCCCCAGCTCATTCAGTTGTGAGTGGAATGGCATATGTTGTCAGATACCCAGCAAAAGAAGAAGTACATAACCCAGAACCTAATAAAACAACAAATCCAGTGTGCCCTCCTGGTCTGCAATCCTTCAACAGACTCCCTTCATTAAACGTAAAGCCATGTGTTTCTTAAAACAGATCACATCCCTGGTGCCACAGTGCGGTATGTGTTGCTCTCACTGTATTTCATGAGGTTTTTTTTTAATTTATAGCGGCACTGTTTTTATTCTTACAAGGATTTCTGAAGAAGTGCCCCCCCCCAAAAAAAAAAAAAATAAAATAAAGGACAGTATTGATATTTGTGAAATCTGTAAACTATTTAAAATTGATCTAAGCAGCAATGCTTGCCACTGACCTTGACAGCTCAGCTTTATTTCTGGCAGCTATGCCTTACTTCTTCAGGCATCTCAGTTGCCCAGATAAAAATCCCAGTTAAGTCTGGTGGTGGTGTTCTGGATTTACACCGGGGTACCTATGAGCAGAATTTAGCTGTGGGCTTCCCGCATGTTCCTGCTGCCTGGACTGTGTTTCCATGGCACAAGCAGTGATGGAGCACTCAGGAGGACTGATGAGGCACAGAGACCTTCTATTTGCATTCTGCCAGCTTGCTGCAGCTTTGGTGCTTCAGTTTCACTACTGTTTTAAAGTGAAGGCAAGGAGGTTATGGCCATGTGCCTCCAGCTGGTACTCAGGCTTTGGGTAACTAATAGCAATGGTGAGTAGAGGATACCAATGGAGTTTCTTTATATTTGATTAAAGAATGAATTGCTGCAAGCAGGGGGAGAAAACTGAGCTCTCTTGTAGAACAGGTTTGCACCTTGCCATTTGGGTATTTTTAACAATATAAAAAGCTCTTTAGAAACAAGTGTGATGGATTATATGTACTAAAATTGCCTTTTTTAAATTTTATTTTAAGGTAAAAACACCCTATACAGCTGCACATGTTATTCAGGGAGGGATGGGAGGTAAAATACATTGTACTTCTTTAAAATGTTGTTTTCCACTTATAAGCACATGAGAATCGCTTTTTACTAACTGAACTCTGTCTGGTTTTCTATGTACAGTTCTCCTAACAGTATCTCAGTGGGCCAAAATTTCTGTTGAATTAAATGATGGCAGTCAGTTTGCCTCAAATGATGTCTTGGTCTTTTGCACAAATGGAACATTTGCCCCACTGTTACAAAAATATCTGGAGTGTTTATTATTCTAATGAATTTTTGAATAAGAAACCCCCCACATAAATGAAAAGAGTTGCTAATTAACCACAGAGCTGAAAAGTTAAAATAGTTACTGAAGACCAAGGCTCAGTTATGCTGACATGAGCATGAAGTAATTTTACTGAAGTCTGTGCTGTTACCTCAGATTTTCCTCTCTGTCTATGATCAGAATTTGGTTCACTCTGCCTAATTATCTTTTATCTGGGCTTAGTTTCAGCTCAGTGACACTTCTCCACCTTGCAACCAATCCTTTGGCTTTTGTGAAAGTCTTTTTTCTTAAGAACAGTGCCATTTTGGTTTCCATTTAAAAAGAATTAAAGATCCAATTATGCAAATTAATTTTAAAAGCTTTATCGCCAGACTTCTGGGAGAAAGGTTGTTGCACACAGCTTGCAACAGACTTAAAACAAGGGTTCTTTGGCTTTGAAATGCATCCTGGCTTGACAGCAGCCTCTGCCTCCTGTCATGCAGCTGGCAGCTGAGTGGGAGACTTTGGGCACTTCATGGACCTGACATGGAGGAGCCCTGTGGGTCTGCCACCCCAAGGCAGGGCACCCCTATTCTCCAGGAGAAAAAGGCTGGGCTTGACTTACGACAGTGGAGCGGAGAATGACAGAGGAAGGCAGAAGGATGTATTGGGGTGTGATACAGGAGCCCCCAGAACCCCAAGCACGTGGGAATGACTGCTGGGCTTTGTGTTTCGGCTGTGAGACTCGGAGTTTGAACCTCTGCCCTCTTCTCCTGAGGATTTAAGAAGGGCCATTGAGATGAAGCAATTAGTTGGAAACAGGGTGGAATTTAGCTCAGAGAAAGCATGTTCAATGACAAGCCTAAGTTATTTAGGATTTAGAAATTATCTACTGCAAATATTAGAACAAGACAGGGAAGAGCAGGGACATGCTAAAATAATATTTGCAAGTACCCAGTGCTCGCTGTGATGAGCAGGGCTAGCTACTCTTCTGTCTGACAGGGGAAAATGTTCACATGGAAGTGCAAAGCTCAGAAACTGGCTGGAAAGAAAACACAGGAGTTGTGAAAGAAGCTCCACCCTTCCTTGTTCCTCCCTTGTGTGTACCCAGCTTCTTCATAACAGTATGTAAAAGCTGCTCAAGTAGCAGTAAAGTTGCTTCTCACTCGTTCTAGCAGAGTGTGGAAAATCATAGGTTACAGAGAACAAACAAACATTGTCACTAAGTGTCTATATCATGGAAGAATATCACCACGCTGCTGCTGAAGCAAGGAAACCAAGGGTGGGCAGGCCCAGCTGTGATTTGCACACTGGGGATGTGCGGCCCCTCAGAGGAGCTGGTGAGCACCTCCTCTGGACTGAGCATGCCAGTGAGTTTACAAGCAGAGAGCTGAGCTGCAAAACTCCAAGTGAGAATGAAACTTTGGGGAGTTCAAGTGTCTTCTATACTCAGACTACGAGAGAGAGGTGAGGGGTGCGATGCCTCTGTGGCGACAGGAACAGGAGAGGCATCAACCAAAATATGTTCTTTATATCTGCAGAAAGTCTTTGCTGCGCTGCGGCTCGCTGTAATCTCAGCAGTCAACAGGGGGCTCACTTTCTCGCACGGCATTTGGTGTCCCCACCACACAATCATCAGGCAACTATTGCTTAGCTTTTGGAAACCAGCCCGAGCTGCTCAGGGCGATGGTTACTTGCAGCAGTTCAATGGAGGACTGACGTGTTGAGATGCACAAGGGTGGGGAGAGTGATCCTAGCCGGTGTGACGAGGACCACCCTGACAAAGTCTTTGCTGCTCTCCCCACCTGCACATTTATAAGCCAATGGTCAGCAAGTGCTAAAGAAAGACTGACTTACAGAGAGGACTAGATAAAAAAAAAAAGACTGTCAATTGCTATAAAGGACTGCAAAGAAAAGAAGAAAAATAGGTATTTACATGGACCTATGACACTCAGCAGAAAAGATTTAGCAGCATTTTCAGAAAGAATGTCTGAATATCGTTTCAATATGTTGTCTTGCATACACTAACATGCTTTGTAGATCACTGTTGCAATAAACAACTACAATTGTTGTAGAAATAGCCCTCAAGACCCTACAGGATAAGCCAATGTCATAATGTTTGAACAAGAAGGTGCTCAGGAACACCATCTGCTGGGATCACTGAATGCAATACTCCAAGGGAAAACCCATCCAGCCATGGTGCTGCCAGGAGGTTTGGGGTAGAAGTAGTATGAATATTTTTTAATTGATTGTCCTCCTTTTGAAAAAGAAAAGAGGAACTTGAAGAAAGTGAGGAATGTTGCAGGGAGAACAGGAAGCTTTACATGAATAATTTTTCTTCATCAGTCTAGTGCCAATGCCACAGAGGCTGTTGCCTCAGTGAACATCCCCACTGGATCCCTGATAAAGCTGTTTAATATACTCAGTATTCTGCTTAGCTGGCTGAAGACATGATGGGAGGGCAGGGTCTCTGATGAGCTGCAGTGTCTCCAGTTGACAGCAGCTCTGCCTGGGTCTGGAGGCAGCAGTCATGACCCCAGGGGCCTGACTGCAAAGGCAGCATTGCTTGGGCTACTCTGTGACTTGTGTTGTTTACACTCCTGAAGATGTTAAATGTCTTTCCAGTTCTTCATTTGGAGGACTCAGAAATTACTCTGATCATAATTATATTCCAGCATGAATTAACAATCAAGACTTAAGAATTTACAGTGTTATAAGGTATATGAAACAGTCTCTTATTTGCAAATCCCTGCTCCTGTTGGTCAAGCTCATGCAGAATTCCCTCTACAGCTGGTGGCAAGTAGCTCCAGATGCAGTTCCAGTACCATCCAGAAGTCATGAATCAGACTCCAGTACACTAGCCAGTCCCTTGGGACTGCTTGCTAAATATTTCTTACCATGAAACAACTGAATTGCCTAAAGCAGGAATCAACACTCTGTAAATTTTGGCCTGTGCAGAGCTGAAACTTCAGGCAGCGGAGAGAAGAGGATATCCAAGACACCCCATGGAGATCTGGGCTTTCTCAGATTTGAGGGAAGCCAGAAACTGAAGCTAAAAAATTAAGAAGAGGCCATTTGATTCACCTGAAAGTTCTTGCTCTTGTCCTTGTTCTGACTTCACTGAAGTTAATGCTAAATTATGATAGGCAGAGCACCAGGCTAGTCAAGATCCATTTTGCTGAATACAAAATGAGTAAGCAGAGAGGAGAGGGTCTGGGCAAACAGAAGAGGAACACCAGAAGTCCAGAAAATGAAGAGCTGATCCAGCACAGAGGGAGTCAAGTTTCTTCTGAACATTGTTGGCACGAGCCAGTAAGGGCTTCAAACAGATGAGAGCTTTCATTCTCTTGCTTTCCTTTTGGGATGTACTGTAGATGAGCAAATCAGTCATTCATCAGTGCTTCCACTTCTGGTGTTGATGGCTTTTGTTGGTTTTTTTGGCGGGGTTGGGTTTTGGTTTTCTTTTTTTTTTCCTTTCCTTTTGCATTTCTGCCCGAACAGCTCAACTGCTAAAACAAACTCCAGCACAGTGTGTTCAGAAGTGGTTTGAATATGCTGAAGATCAAAGGGAGATGCTGCCCAGTGTTTGATGTACACTTGTTTTTAATTCAAGGTTAAAGAAACAGCGAAAGCAAGGATGTACTGAATGGCCCCTATTGAGAATGCATCTGGGAGGTGAAGGGAGAGACTTTCCTCCCTAGAACCCCATAAAAGTATGCACATATGCTTCTCTCTATTGTTAATCCCTTTTGCTGATGGGATGTGGAGGAGATTTTATACAGTGGTGCAAAATGGAAATCTATTGCAGGAGGAAAGAGTGCTGCAATCCCAGAGGGACTCTTATGTTCAAAACAAAATACAACAATGGAGTTAATTAGCATTGCATGGTTCATAAAATCCCCTCGAGGGGATCTTTCTCTGTTCTAAATCATCACTTGTATGTGAGATGGAAAAGCTCCCACTGAGCAGGCCCCTTCCACAAACTTTTAATAGATATTACCACGGTTTTTCATCATTTGCCATTGGCTTTGAGAAAGGTAACAGCTGAGCCAGGGCTATTCAGCTGCATTAACCAGCTGCATGTTAATATAGAAATACTATCCTGCTCCTCCCTTCTGCCTGCAAACCACTCCAGCCCCCCCCCCCCCCCCCCCCCGCAGCAAGTTAACCCCTTCCTGCCACTTATTTCTTTTCCACTGTGACACAGGCAGGGGGGATAGTACAAATTGACAATTAAGCAAGGGAGGACCTCACTGTGACTATCTGAACTTTACTTCTGTGCGGGTGAAGCTACCCAAACCAGATCTTTGACCCACTGTGTCCACACCCATTTGAAGGGACAGACCTTGCTCCAAAGGACTTACTACGTCCCAGTGCCAGGGAGGAAGGCAAAAGGCCAAGAGGAAGGAGCTGATCCCAGGAACCCCACAGAAATTAAACCCATGCCTCTCACCTACCATGCTTGCTATTACTCTCAGAGCTTATTGGCTCAAGATTCCCAGCAAGCCCAGCTATATCCTCACTGAAATGCCC
Organism: Pyrocephalus nanus; assembly: GCA_038380795.1. NCBI lineage: Eukaryota > Metazoa > Chordata > Aves > Passeriformes > Tyrannidae > Pyrocephalus > Pyrocephalus nanus. Next base: position 33,548,672 of record CM076266.1, on the reverse strand, counting down.
TGAATCCACACAGCACAATTTCCAGTGGGTGTGAACATTGGAGGCAGTCTGCTCTGCTCCCTCACAGCGTGCTGTGCATGAGGATCAATATTTCTCTGCTGGTTTGAGTGGCCTCCAGTCATCCTCCCGCTCTGTTTTGTATCGTGCCAAATCTGATCAGTACCTGCACATCCTTCAACCATTTGCAATCATGTTGGCCAGATGGCCAAGTCTGTGTTTCAGTGCCAGCTTGCACTCAAATGCAGTTCACTCACAACTGCAAACTGCTGGAATCGGCAGCAAAGCTCCACTGTGGACATGACTGCACTGCCTGATGCAGTGCCCCACCGCTGATCCTGCATCCCCCTGTCTGCTGGGGAGAGCCAGGAAGCCCTGAAGAAATACTGCAATACAGCAATCGTTGCAAAAAGACTCGGGTAATGAATTGTTGGAGCAGAAACATGTCAGGACACCTTGTAACTCTCAATCAAAAGCTTGGAGCTGAAGTGCTTTGTAAAGAAAGAAATCAGATTCTGTCAGGGTTTGTGCTACCTGCCAAATTCTGATGGGTGAGAGGGGGTTTTGTCATGGATAATTCCTACTAAACTATGCTTTATTATGATTGCCCCAGGTTAGTCAAGCCTACTGAATACTTTGGGACTGGTATGCTGTCTGGTAAGACCTAACCATAGAATTCTAGTTTACCAGGGGGAAGCTAGGAGGTAAGCTTCTTTCTTCTTCCGTTTCAGCATTGGATGTGTTTACTGCTTTCTATTTTAGCTAAGTGTATTGCCCTTCTCCCCTCACCTGGCCAGAGTCTGAGGGAACTCTCAGTGGCTGGGCCCCAAGAGCATCTCTGCTTGCAAGTAAAGATTCCCCTGTAACACAGCAGAGAAAGATGCATGGAGAGGACAGACTGTGCATGGGCACGGATGTACAGATTGCTGATCCAGGGCAAGGGTCCTCAGTAGAAAGTGTCTGTCCCTCTTTACATTTTACGAGCATTTTAATTTAAACAGTGGTGAGACTCATGTGGAAAGGAAGGTAAGGAGTGCTGATCTATTCAAACAAGCCATAGGCTAACAGAAACCACCTTCCTCCAGCTGTGGCTAAACTATCACCCACCCCCAACCCCCCTTCTCCTCCCCTTCCTGGCTCTCACCTGACGCACCACAGTGGCACAGCCACCATCTTCCCCTTTCACACACTGACCTTGAGTGACCAACCTAGGGCAAGAGGAAATGGTTAAGCATATAAGCACATCAGTGCCTTCTATTGGCCTCCCACTGCCATGCCACCACTGCTGTCACCTGCTTTTCACCCTTTCCTACCTCTGTGCCCATTATGTTACTCCCCCACTTATCCTACTGCAGTAACCTGCACATTTTGGCCAACCACCTCTGTCCCACCCTTGGCACACCCAGTTGAAAAGTGTCACCATCTAATGGTGACAATGTCCTTGAATGCTGAGTGCCCTTTAGATTTGTTACTCTTTCACTTTGGCTGAGAGACTGCTCTGAGATCACAACCTTGTGGTTTCGGTAGCACCGATGACATAACATTCCATGACTCTGCAGATGTACTCATAGCTCTTTATAGTATGTCCCCCAGCATTTTATCATGGCACATGAGGAGATATTTCACAGTATTCTATTTAGGCACTGCTGCTGGCCCAGAGCCTAGGCATTTGAACAGTAAACTCCTTTTAGGACTCAAGTGAATGTGCACAGAGATAGTGAGGCAAGAAACAGAGGATATAATTAACCACTAAAATTCTTCACAGTCATTGCAAAATGCCAACAGACTGTTCATCTTTGCAGAGAATATAAAGCGGAATATAAGCACAGGTCTCTGTTCTAACAGCCTTCATCTCAGATTTCAGGGGCAGAGGCGGTTTCCTGAATCTTTTTGTGTGCTCTTTCTTTTTTCTTTGGCAATCTGTTGTGGAGTAGCTTATGATGCACAGCCTGCCCTAGTGCAGACCAGCAAAGCCTTTAGGAGATGTGATCTGCCTTATTGAAACTCAGACTAGTTTCTAGGAACAATTTGTGAAAGTGGCTCAAATCTGAGGGACCTGCTGCACGGACAGCGTACTGCTGTATGCTGGAGTGTAACTGCAACACATTGCAGCCCTCTCACAACAATGTTACATGCAGGATTCCTTGTTCCTTCTTAATGCATTTTCCCAGTTCACTGTCACCCAGATTGTTCACCCAGGGAGCTTTTCACAGCCACTCTTCCTGTGATACAGTTTCCATGGGAGGAAATATGGGGAAACCCACAGTGTAGGAAAGCCTAAAGTGACTACCTCCACTTCTGGGTTTGCTTCCTTATAGAAAAGCCTGGAACAAATGGCAAAAGAGAAATCTGAATCTAAAGGTCTGCATCAAGAGCTGCTAGGAACCTGTATAGGACTAGTCCCATGAAACACACCGAGATGTTAAAAGGTTCAGATATGTGCCTAACCACTTAGAATTACTCTCAGAGGAAAGTTAAAGCCCTATTGTTTTAAATTCTTAAAACTGTCAACTGGGAAATTCCCTGTAGAAAACAGGCCTGCACTGACTAGTCCTCCAGTGTCTTTCCCACCTTCAGCTCCTATGATTTATGTGCTCATAAATTCCTTTGTGTTCTGTACTTACCTGGAAGATTCAACTATGGCTGGCATCCAAGAACACCATAGTGGAGCTGTGTTAGGCTGTTCTTTCTGGTTTCCCATTGTCTCTTCCCTACCTGAATTTGGATCCAAGAGCAGATACAGACCGGATGTAACGTGTCCTCTTCGGACTGGAAGGCCACCTTTTCCCACAGGGACATCCATCTGGTTCAATTCTGCCGGGTGATGGTTCAGACATGAAATGCCCTGTCCTTGCCAGTTGCTACCAGAATGTCTTCCCTTGCTGCACCTTCCTCAGGCTCAATCCTGCTCATGGCTTCAATCCTGCTCTATTTCATTTAAAGGTGACTGCATCAAAAGAAACAGAACCAGCCTGGAGCAGAACTGGTCTGAACTCAGAACCGTTTCCCTACAGCCACAGGCTTTGTGGAACATTTACTTCATGTCATTTTTCAGGATGAAGTTTTATTTCAAAATAGCATATAAGGGAATTGTTTGTTAGCGTAACTCTGTTCTCTGCTAGTGTGCCCAAAGCTCTTCTTTGCCATGTATACAGCAATGTATTTGCATATCAGAAGATTTCACATAGCTTCTCAAGTTACTGTACCTGCCTAACTGCTTACAATTGCCACAGTAACATTGTGGGGGAAAAGCTTTTACAAATGCTTCACCAGACAAATCACATTTTTAAGCAGAAGCAGAACAATTCTCTAAGAAAGATGTTTTCCATGAGGGCAGAATCAGTACACTTAGCTACAATACTGTAGTGTCAGATGTTTATTGAGTCAGCAAAGGAGATATAAAAAGAGCTGGCAGGGCTCTGCAAATCACTTTGATTTTTAGTAGTGACTCTACTACGGTAAACAGTAAATAATGTAAATAGCAAAGGTGTTTTCATTCACAGAGAAATGAAATGGGAAGTCAAAATACTTTTTTTTTTTTCCTTTGTGATAAGAAATCTTTTGAAACCCTCTGATGCCATTTCTTGTTCCATCAGTATCACATTAACTTGATATGTTGCTGTTAAACAGCCGCACTTAAATACATCATCAAATGGATTAATGCTGGCACTTTATCAGGTATAGTTTCTGTTTCTGTAAGACATCTCTAGACATATAGAAACTACTTAAAATGAGAAAGGAAGTTTCTCCTCTTCGCTGATTCAGAGAACTGTGAGTAACTGGCTGATATTTCTTGAACATCCTGATTAGTGCCAGGCTGGTCACAGCTATGACAGGGCAGATAAGTTAAGTGGGCTTCAAAAATCTCTCAAAGTGACACGAGTAAGCACAGCTTCGAAGTGCTCTGAGCTGTGTGACACAGCAAGCAGAGACACAGGGAGGAAGAGCCTACAGACACATCCAAGCTAGCTGCAGTTTTGCCAGGCATAACTCAACTGAAGCTGAGGTATGAACTCGGTGAGCTGTCTTGCACTGGCTTTGCTTATCTGGTATGTAAATCCTCAGGCTGAAGGAAGAGGAAGGAAAGTAGTTGCTCTCAAGAGAGAGTAATTTCATCATTGATAAAGGAAAGCACTAAAAGGAGTGAGTCACTGGGTGCCATTTACAGGGCAATAAATAAATACAGTGCAGTCTCTTGTTTCTTACTATTTTAGTACCAAAAGTAAGAATGAAAAGTCTTCTCTGTCCCAGTTCCATTGCCGGTTTCTCCCTTGAGCATCCAGCAGTTTACCTCTGTAAGGATGAGCCACTTCACAGGGAGCAGGTAGGCTTCCCTTCCCATCCTACTGCTCTGGGATTCATGTGATTCCCGCCTTAAATATATGACTCTGTTCAAATAACCTTCAGCTCATGGGCCAGGGCCTTCCTCCCCGTGCTCTCTAGGAACATCACTAAATCACTGCCAGCCCTGGCACGAAGCCTGGCTCCAATTGTGTCATCTTGGTCTTGTGTCACAAGCTGCTGGGGCCACGGCAAGGTCAGGGGCTTTCTGATGAAACAGGAAAGGTTTCTCCAAAAGGAAAACTGAACCCAAGGAAAGGAGATCTTTCTATCTCCAGACGGATTTTCAGCACCCTGTCTCCTTGTGTGGGACAGTTAGCAATTTCCTCCCCTTTCAGCTGCTGCTGACACATGGCTGGACGGCTTCCAACCTCCTCTGTGCACATTGTTCTGCAAGTGTTTGTCTTCGCAAAGTGCAGAGCCAGCCGCACCTTGCAATTAATAAATATGTGTCAACACTCAGTGCAAGCCCAATTATTATCATTACCCCAGAATTAGAGGGCTGGCACAGCCACTGAGCCATCCGAGGGCCTGATCCTGTCAGGTGCTCAGCACTCTTCATTTCCACTGGCAGCAAGCAGAAGTGGAGGCCAGGAGGGAATTGTAGTACTCAGCTATCCAAGGGGTGATTTTTTATTTAGTCTCAAATTCTAAAAGAGATTATTCCTGTCAAGAGAGAGGGGCAAAGAAAAATTAATAGCTAGGGGCCATCCCCTCAATGGCTGTAAAATAATACCACTCACTTAACAGAAATGGATCATTGCTGATCTACATCAGCTCAGAATCTGGTGCTGGTAAACATGAAAGTGATATTATAAAAGGAAATTAATAACAGTGAAAGCTAACCTAAAAGGTGAATACAGATGCAAGGATTCCTATGCCAGTTATAGTGCAGCTGTGTGGGGCTTGAATTGAATTTCTAATCCATCTTGACCCTGACAGGTCAGAGAACTCCCCATTTTATGCTTGGAGCAGTGCCCCCCTGGACCCAGGGTCACAGCAACATACCTCTGGAGGGAGGATTTGAATCCTCAGGCCTGATTATGATTTGCACTAATGCCTCTTTTCACTGTAAATGCTGTGACATTTACATAACACTCTGAGCACTGGCAGAATGATATAGAAACCATGGAGGGTGATCTTGAAAGGAGGTTAGTTTCCTGAAAAGGCAGACAGGATATATTCTTGAGATATCTCCACTCTAAAAATAGCTTTTCAGGCTAAGCCCTCAGGTCTCCTTGATTTCAAGAGTTCAGCATTACTTCTGCACCAATACTTTGCAGAATTTGTAGAAGTGCCCAACTAGTCTTCAGGTATGTTTGTAATCTCAGAAATCCTGCCACCCCTGCAAGCAGAGGGTTAGGCTGTCCAGCGGAATTTGGCTGCATCTTAAGGAACAGGTGGTTCTCATCCAAGCTGCTGTGTCAGAAAGCTTTGAGGATTGGGCTAGAAGGCTGGAAACGATCAGAGCCTTGACAGGGAGTGGTAGTCTGGAGTAATGTCCGGTGTAGTGATGCTTCCACAGGGAAAGGTGTTTACTGCCATTTACTCTTTTCCAAATCTGTTGGTCCAAGCATCCTTGCATCATTTACAGCAAGAGAAGAGCTGGGGTGGGTACTGGTGCACTGACTTGAATGGACAGCAACCTAAGAAATATACAAGAATTTCTAAAACAGATGTCTCAAAGGAGGCCTGCTGCCAAAACCCAGCACAGCCCTAGGCTTGGTGACTGTCTCTTGCATATTACATAAGTGTCAGCTCCTCTAAGCACTGCTATTAGTAGAGCAGTGGTTACCCCTACTTCCTCTGCCCCTTCCAATGTATACTGCAGACACCGCTGTAATATCCAGGCCCATTGCTGCATGATAAACACCAAAAGAGGTGAACTGTGCCCTGTAGTGAGTTAAAATGAAGTGTGTTTAGGTGCAGCAGGCAATGCTGAAGGGTTATACTGTGGTTAGATAGAAGGACTCTGTTGAGTCACGTAATGCTGCAATCCTCACAAAACAGTTTCTAGGGCCCAGTTCTGCCTGAGGAGCACCAGACCCCTCTACCAACTGTGGGCCTGATGCTTTACCTCCATTCATATCTCCAACATGTTTAATATTGCTTTGAGGAAGTTAATCCAGGAGTTTGACTCACCATGGATAATTATTATTACTGTCATCTATCTTGATTGTTGTGGAAATCAGCTCCCGCATTAGACATTGTTACTTCATCTCATCATTTTCCACTGTCACATACATAACTAAGTATCAGTGGTCTCTTCTATGTAATAATACCAAGAAATGGCTTTTCCTCAGTAAACTCACAGTGAAAAAGGTCATCATGGTCCAGGACTATTTAAAGTCATGGACCAGCAGTTTCCCAGCCCCACACTGTTAGAAAAGGCTTCTGAGATCCATCAAGCTAATCCGGAGGCAGTGAAAGATTATGATGAATAATATAAAATTTTGATTTCTTACATGATCAAAGCCAACGTCTCCTGTGAAAAGCATAGAGGACTATCTTGTATTTTCATAACACCTGTTTGCATTTCAACAAAGCAACCCAAGCATGAATCATGTCTGTGGTCGTATCAGACCTCCCAGGAAAAGTGGCAGATAAGTGACTTCCTGGAGAGGCTGGGTGCTGCCATGCCTGTCTGCATCCTTGTGCTCGGGAGAGCAGAGCCCTCAATGAGCCTTGGGGTTGTCCCTGCCAGCACTCAGAGTATGGCACTGTTTAGCCTTCATCATCTACATCCTCTTGCCCACAGTCTGCCCATAAACTACTGAAAAAGCAATTTTGATATTTTCCTACCAAATTTTTTCCCTGGAAGGTCTCTTCTTATGACACTTTACCAAAAACCACAGACCAGACTCGTGTATGGTTGAGCTGCTCCACCACCAATGCTGCCTCTTGATGCTTATAGCACCACCTATTCTTCTTTTAAATTTCTCAAGACAAAAGGCACCCCTTTTTTTCTTCTTTTTTCTTTTGTTTTCAGTTCATACATTACCTGGTGGAGTTATATTCTGTAGTAGAGAGAGTTTGGTGTGCAAGCTCTGTGGTAATGAAATAGCATTACTATTTCTAAGAGGGAGCTTCTTTTCCATTCTGTGGTAAGGCAACAAGAGCAGCCACAGCTGTGAATTTCAAATCTCTATGCTATGTTGCTTGTGGCTGAAGTTAGTTGGTTTGTTACTTGTGTTCGTTAATGGGAAGAAGGGTTTCCCCCAAAAATCTGTTGTCACAGCCTAAATTCTCCATGGTGCCTTCCTGCTTCCCGATCACCAGCAAGAAATTAAGTTCCTTCTAACACAGGAGAAGGGGGGACTGCCTTACAGGGGATGCAGAAAGCAGGTCTGCTGCAAATGCCGCATGACCCTTTTTTGATCACTGCTACATCACAAACACAGTGTTTCTGCCTGGGAAGTGCATCCATCTTGGCACTGCTTTCTGGGACTTTCCCCGACCCTTTGCCTTGGTGTCTGCAGTTTGAGAGCCTGTTCTGCACTGGGTCCCAGAGACACTGGCTTTAAGACCTTGTTTGTGCATTTTGACTACAGGAGCTCATTAAATGAGCTGATTAAAGCCTAGATCCTCAAAGGTGTTTAGGCACCTAAATCGGGTTAAGCCTATTTGATCCCTGTGGGGTTATGTACCCCCATGTTCTTAAGGAGCTGGATGTAGTGTTCTGGTTTGGGGAGAGGAAGAGGGGGCAAGGAACAAGAGTTGTTTTTCTGCAAGGTGTGCATAAAAGGACTGAATACTGGAAATGAAGAACATTAGACCCTGAATTACAGATCTGAAGGCTATAGAACTTATAATGAATAAATAGTGGAAACAAAATTAATGTTTCCCACATTTCTTCCAGCTTCTCAAAATATACTGGGGCAAACCACACATTTTCCAATACTAACATGCCTTTTTTTCTTACTTGTTGATTTTCCTCACTGCTAGTCTGCCACTGACCATCAGCCCCTTCAGGCAAGGACTGTGCTCTCCTTCATGTCTGCAAAGTGTTTGGCAGACCTTGGGCAATAGGAACACTCCTTTCAAAACCAACCAGGGAGTGCACGGATTTATGCTGTCCTGAAGCACCACACAATAGAAAGAGCACAGTGTGTTGATTCTTTGGTATTTGTTATTGGTCTTACGTGCTGGTGAGCTGGTTTCAGTTCTTTTTCCTGATGACTGCTGGGCTCCAGCTTCAGCTGTAATAGGCTCTGATGAATATCTGAATTTTAGGGGGACTGCTGTGGCTGTGCCTGGGCATGACTCCTACCTCAGAGTTCATTTCATCATGAGGGAACCAGGCTTCTTCCCAGGCACAATCATGTGTTGGAAAACCACTTCTCCTGTCAGGAAGGAGCTGAGCCAATAATGGTAGTGCTTTATCACAGGGACCCTGTTGCTGCAGCTCAGAAGGCTGGGGGTGCTGGCTGCTGAGGAATGCAGACTGGAGTGGGGTCACCTGTGTGACTCTCTGCAACTGCTCTGACAAAGCCCAGCGGGGAAGAGGGTACTTATTATATACCCCTGGCAGACATAAATATGGGCCAGTGCTTATCTTTTATGAAAACAAATGGAGATGTCTGCTGCTGCAGTCTCTGAGTGTGCATAAAGTCTGCAGGCAGGAACAACAGCTCCCAGCTCCCTGCGAACACGTTTCCTCCTTTTGCCAGGCCGTGTCCGACAAAAGAAGGGCTCCTCGCCCTTCACTGTGAGAAGGCAAGGCAGTGCTCACAGAGCCCATTGAAACAGAGCTGGAAGAAAGGCTGATTAAGACATGAGCAAGGAAGCTCTGCTCACCAGGCATTCCCGGCAAGGGTGCTGGTGGGATGCCTACCCATGAACCCTGCAGCAGCAGCCGCCTTCCCCGGACCTCCGGAGACACTGGGAGAATTTCCTCTTCAGCTATTTTCAGGCAGCATCTGCGTCTCTCACCAGCCATGGATGCCACAAGGCATGGTGCCAAAAAATCAGCAGCTTGGCAGCTTCTCTACATGGACTCAAGAAATATATTCTGGATTAGCTGTACCATCTGCCTCTCACAGGTGTTCATCTGGGAGGACGGGGGAGGAGAAGGGCACCTGAGGGCACCAGAATTGAACAGAAAGTGTTTTATAGGGCAATACACGTTGTAGCAGCTGGTACTGATGGAGGAGGAATAAGGAGGAAACACAGATACTAATTCCTACCTTGGAAAGATTAATAAAGTATACTGCCTAGTTTCACTGAATCTGGGCAAATCCAAGTCCTTGCCCCTTGGTCTGCTGCAGGGGGCCAGGGGAGGTTCAAGGTAAGAATCTCCAGGGTTACGTATTAAAGAGGGGTAAGCAAATTTCTGAATAAGTTTGGGGAAGAACTATGTGGTGTGTGCCTTGTTTTTGAGTAAGTGGAAGTTTGCACCAAGCATCCACAGGCCACGGGCTTGGGATTTTTGTCAGCTATGGCAAAATAACCGCTGTCTCTCAGCAGACACCACAAAGGTCTCATCCTCTTTTACGTATTCATGGTTAATCATTAATATTTTCCTGGAAGTGGAACTCTACCGGTTCTCACAGAACTACAAAGCCACATTTATAAACAGAGATTTTATTTGTGAGAAGACGAAACCCTGATGGCAATGAATGGTTTGCTTTCCACTGCGCTACAGAAACACCATTTCCTGCCCCTCCCATGAAAAGAATTTTTGGCAGCAGTCCCTGCACAGGCTGCACACCTACAGAAACCATGGGCTGCCCACTCCAGCAGCACCTGCACCTGTCTCCTGCCTCATCTCTGGGGACAGCTGCGGGTCAGCAGGGGCTAGAACTGCTACACCTCCAAGGCTCCATATACCACCCATCAAAGAAGGGGAACTGGCCTACCCTAAAACATTTTTTTAATCTATTGCAAGGGATGGATTCTCACTGAAGCAGGGAAGCTGAAGCAGGAGGTTATTTCTGCTGTTTGGAGACAAGCTGTTGTTAGGACAAACACTAGGTAGATCTGGCCCACATCTTGCCTGGTGCATGTTCCTGCTGTCATCCTCGCTTGGAGAAATAGTGAAAGAACTGGGGAAAGCCATCATCACTTCTTTCTCTGCCCCCTGAGTGTTGGTCCAAAACCTCCTTTACAACCTGCAGAAGGTGCAGGGATGGGTGAGCTTCCCAAAGGCACTTACACTTCTATTGTCTTCAGAATTGTTCATGGGAACAGAGCAAATTTGCAGCAGCTACCCTTCAAGACATAAAGCTGTGCAAATCATGAAAGAATTGCACAGAGAGGAAGAAAAATAAACACATTCTCAGCTCCTCTTTTGCAAGCTGCTGCTACACAAAAAGGCAGCACAGAGCTGGTGTAAGGAAAGAGATTGTTCTTTCCTGTGGTTTCCAGATAACCACCAATAACACATAGGATTGCAGCTGACCTTGTGATACTATACTGCTGCTTATATTTTCATTTAGAGTACAGAAAGCTGTTGTGTTGCCTAATGCAAACAAGTCTGGCAGTGGAGAAACAAGCTCACGGCACCACCGGTAGCAAGGCTGATGACTACAGTATCACCTTTCAGCCACTGCTCTCCTGTTCTGTCCATCATCACCTGGATCATATACTGTCTGTCATTTGACTGTAAAATATTGCCCCTCATCTTTAGACACATGGTTTCCTGATCCCCTGGACTGAACCACTGGGCTTTCTTATCCTTCATCTGTGGAGCTACGTGTAGCATGTTGCAACATTCCTGCTACCACTGAGGTGGTTCTCAGGAGGTGTTCAATGCCCACCTTTTTGGTGGGTCCTTACCACCACACTTCAGGCCTAATTAAGAGTTAGAGCTTTTCCATCAGTGGCACTGTGAAGAAACCAGAGTCCCGATCCAAGCAATTTTAATTGGATACTCATGGGAATAAAGACAGGTAATAAGAAAAAAAGGAAGCTTTGCTCTTTCCAACTAGACCAGAAAAACCTTGACTGACCTCAGGAAGACTCACAGTGTACTCTTGGTACCATCAGCTATCTATATTGCATAAGGTTCCAACAAGTTCTGGTTTTATTCAGCATGCTAAATAGCATTAGTGTGTATTTCCTCGTGTGAATTTCCTATTTTTTTCACTACTTTTTTGTTCTTGGCCACAGAATAAAAATACACCTGATGCTAATGGCTGTTTTTTGGGTATGTAGAAAGTGGGGAAATTGAGACTCAGAGAAAGAATTGCAAAGACTTGTAGATAAGACAGAACAAAAGATATTGTAAGTTGCCTCGTATGTCTCATACTGTTCATATATCTTATGTGTATACCGTTTAATAAAGGCATTAATGTCTTTGGGCACCTTGTAATTTTTAATGCTAACTTTTTGTGTTTGGGATGAAGGCGAGAGAGAGAGAGGAGAGAGAGAGAGCAAACATCATATTAGTCCTTGTGAAAACTGCCAGCAAGTACTTATTACATATCTGTGTCAAGCAGTGCAGAGGCAGAAAAACCCATCTAAACACGTAGCGAGAGCACCCACAGAAAACTTCTTGCCGTTGGAAAAAGAGCTACCTTAAGGCTCCCATGGTCTTGCCTGCTTTGGATGCTGACAGAGGTCCTAGTGTAATGTAGGACAGTCTCAACTGCAGCATGGGCCTGTGCTAGCTACTGCATCCCAAAACCACACAAGCCACGGTCCTGTCGAACTCCCCAGACATTTGTAACAATACCTTGTGACCTCTGGTATTTTACAGTAAGCTGCACCTGATCTTCAGCAGCACCTGTAAGTTCAATTGCTACAGAGCTGACTTCCACAGAAGTTTTATGGATATATTTTATACAGGAGATTTGCCCTGTACTACATTTGAATATATATCAGACAATAAATTGCATAGCTGCTGTGCTGGTCATTAGCAGATTTCTCCCCAGGGTTTCAGGGTAACCACACAATATTCAGACTGGTTGGGCAGGTTTCAATCCCAAAGGGAAAAAAAAAAAAAAAAAAGTGATGACACAAGGCTCAATTAATAATGAATTGGAGTACCAAAATATAATAATTGCCAGTCAACAGATGATGCAGAAAAGAGATCAAACAAACTGAATGTTTTATAACTATGTAGTTATTTTTATCAGCTGATATGTTTGACATACTGCTTCATGCCATTTTGTTTAAATTTAGCACTATACAATTTCCACCAAGTATGTCTACAGTAGACTGGGAAACACACTACTAAGAGTTCAAAAAGTAATAATAACTGTATGACATGGTATTGGGGGCCTTTTATCAGATTTCTGTAAGCATCAACATTAGGATTGAGGGCATTCAGCGTCCTAAATTAATGCCCTGGAAATGAATATAAAATCACTGCTAATAAAATTTGCAGATGACATAAAGACAATTATGAGCACAAAGCACTCATACAAACTGACCAAGAGCTTAGCAATCTTGGATCATTCTAACAAAATGTGGTTTTATGCAGTGAAATGTAAAGTAATTCATTTAGCATCATGGAACCAAGCCAAAGTTATAGGCTTCATCCTGTAGAAGAATGGATCTGAAAAAGATTATAGCAGAAAGGCAATTCAACATGGACTCCAAAGGCAATTCTGTGATAAAACATGACCAGTCTTACCCAGGAACATCTAGACTGGTGATTATTGCGTAGGACTAAGGAAGTGATTTTCTGGGTAGAACACTGGGCCAAATTATACTGGAATACAACATCTGGTTTTGGTGTGCACAGGTTTAAAGGATTTTGAAAACAAATCCAAAAGGAGAATGTCCTAGTTGCAGGGACCCGGACCAGTTTATCATTATGTGGGTATAACCAAAGCTGTGTATTCTGCACTCTCTACATCATTTCTGATGGACTGTTAATAAATGGATTGTTTGCAGCAGCTGCCTAGGGCACACCTGATACCCCAGACTACAATCTGGGTGTTAAAGAAACCCTGTGAGGCAGGGGAGCATTCTTTTGTTTTGATACCAATGACTCAGCTGTGATACCTCCCCTCCAGAAAGGCATTAACACCTTCACACCAAGCCTGAAGGGTCATCTCTGCTAATGGGCCACCTCGAACTGGCAAAATAGGCAGCTGCAACACCTAGACCATCCAAGCTTCCAAAAATATCCCATGACTCACAGAGTTAAATCACCTGTTGTGAAAGTCCCCGCCCTGGGGGAGGTACTGGGCATTCCCACCTGAATTTGAGCATATATAAACATCGGGTTTGGGGACTTCTGGTACCACTCATTGGATTGAGAGGAGGACCAGAACTCCAACAGGATTGTGATCATGATTTCAATAGCACTGCCACCGTCATGTGGACCAACAGGTTTTCCTTTCCTTTTACTTTGCACCCAGGGGAGGCACGTAGTGCTCAGCATAGGGGCCAACAAACACTGCTCTGTTCTTGTCCCAGGGTGCTGGGTTATACATCTGTCTTTGGGGGTTAAACCCAGTTTTCTCTGTATCTTTGTATTTATTGTAAACTTTTTAGTAAATTGTGACTCTGACTTGTAATCTCTGGAGTTGGATTCATTTCTCCCACCGGTTTACTTTTAAACCACCACAGAGAGAAATCTTTGCAGCAAGAGATGCAAGAGCTTAGTGCTTTAGCTTATTGAAAAGCATATTAAAGGCACTGAATCTTAGCACAGTAGTACCTTTGTTGTAGGCAGCCTATAGGAGAAAAGTGTAATAAGGACTAATGACTGGAAACTAAAACCAGGCAAGTTCAAAAGTAAGAATTTTTTTTTTTTTTTTTGGTAGTGAAGGTGATCAATCACTGGAACATATGACCAAAGGAACAAGTCGTTCTCCACCTCATGGCATCTTCAAATCAGCCTGTGCCTTCGCCAAATGCAAATTATTGGCTTCATTACAGACATAACTGCAAGGAATTTAATGGTCTGTAATGCACAGAAGGCCATGCCAGATATCTAATGATCCCTTTTCACCTTAACTTTTGTGCATCAGTGAATTAAAGGAATGAATTCAGGTACTACAGGATATTGCCAAGTAGGAAAGGATGAACTAGCGCTTTTGGCATCCAGAGGGGAGTGGAGGGTGCTTCTAACAATCAGATGCTGGTTACTTTAGTTACAACTTTACTCTTTAGTAATAATATTAGAGGCCAGGAAATTAATTTATTTTGGGGGGTGGGATGGGGTAAGAATTCCCTTTGCTAAATTTTTTCCTAACAACAGGCTTGGAAAACAAATTTTCTTTATTTCCTTATCTCAAAAATTTTGCTCTGAATTTTTGCTTCAACAAATGTCTTCATTTGCTTAGCAAATGAAGCAAATTATCTAGAGGTTCCTATTATTATCTGTGATAAATAGTTATACTAACCCCAGTCCAAAGACCAATGAAACTCTCCACAGAGTTCTTCCAGTGGAAGTTTTATCACATTCACTGACACTCAGGCAGTCATTACACAGTCTCTTAGTACCCACACTGGGTCAGCAGAATAGACTTCAGCTACTTTGACACAAATCTGGATATACACACAGGAAGCCCACCTACACTGGTTCAAACTCTACATTCTGTAGCATCTCCAAATAATTTTTTTTTCAACTTCTCTATTTTCCTCTCAAAACAAGGGACAATATTCTAGAGGACCTGAAGAGAATTCATCCCATTAGTTTTCATTTAGCTCCTATAATAAAAATACCCTTTTTTAAAATTATCATTTTTTTTGTCTGTCATACCTGCCTCTCTGCTTCATCTAACCTCTTGAAAACGTGGCCTTTAGGAGTACTTGAAAAATAAAAGGTTTTTAAGCAAAGTAAAGATCTTGGATGTGGAATGTTTGAGCCAACTCTACTTCTGCCAATTTCACTGGAACTATAAGGCAAATTTTCTCACCATTAACATCAGTAAGATTTTTTTTCTGTAAGTAACAGTAATACTAAATACTGTACATTAAATGAGCTAGAATATATAAAATAAGGGCCCTATTCTCCAACAGGTGTTTTCTATTATCCATCTGTTTTTATTATAAAGTTCTTGCCTACAGCTGATCTGATAAAAAAAAAACTATCCACTGTTCTATGTGCATAACTCCAGCATAGTTCTGATTCATACTTGCTTTTCCTAGCCAGCACAGCATCAGAAGAAATAATAATTATGATAGTATTGATGATAATAATACTGCTAAAAAAAGCTCCACAAGCAGAAGAATACATACCAGTATTAAGATGAAGGGAGGTTAACAGGAGGCTAAGTCAGTTACAAGAGACTAAGAACAGGTTGGGTCTAGGGTACTTGGAGAGTGTATATTTTGTTAAAAGTCTGTGTTAAAATGGTTTTTAATTTAACTGGCTTATGAAATTATACATACCATGGTATGTATTTCATATGCATGGAAACTTTTCTCATTCAGAAAGCCTGGCACTACCTACTCTATTCTGTTATTAGGAACAGCCTGTAATGTTCAGGCCCATTCTAAGTACACCAACTATGGTCCTATTCTCTTTCAAAAAAAAAAAAAAAGGAAAGAAAAATGCATAGAAATGCATCGCTGATGCATTAACGCCTCCTGGGAATATTTTCTCTGCTGGGAATGATAAACTGTCAGTAGAGTAGATGCTTTGGGGGGAGGGAAGGATGCAGCAGAAAGGAAGGAGAATCCACAAAGTGGGAAGCTCATTGTGAAATAGAAAACCTGTAATGAGTTCCCCATCCTGCCACTGATACCTCGAGGCCATGCAGAAAATGTCTCTTTAGTGACTCTGCTCCTTCTCTGGGCGTTCTTCACCACACAACCATGTTGCGAGGCTCTCATGTCTGATTGTAATGAGGAACCATATCGAGAGATCTGAGTTAGATATGAGAGACAGCAGGATAATATCTGCCTTTATTAGGGGACAGATACTGCCTTGAAAAGCCAGGACACGGATCCCTGCTGTTAGGATATGAACAGAAGGATTATTAAATGAATGGGTGTCATAACAGAAATAATAACACTGACCTCTAGTTTTCATCAGTCTTAATGTTGTTCCCTCATTATAACAAACTATTTACCCTTTGGCCTCATTTTATGCACATGGGAATCAGATTATTGCCTCATAAAACAAAGGAGCAGTGAGATTATCACTTAAGTAATGGTCCCAAACATACTGTTAGCACAGTGTCACGGACTGCTGCTGTATGGCAGAGCAGTATAACCTCTTTCATTAGGGCACAGTCCCAGTAACATGGGTAGTGAAGCAAGTAGAAATGTCACAGGGCAAGTGAGCACAGCTTCCTGTTCACCCTTTGAGCAGTCAATCTCCAGAATTTTATCCCTGCAACTTGTTAAACCTGAGAGAGCTCATAGCCATTTAAGAGTGATAGCTGCTGTGTCCGTGCCAAATTGCTTTATCAGTTTTAGATAGCCGATTTTTCACAAACACACCCCACCCCACCCCCTTGGTATTTGCTGATAAAATGTTTGCACACTGTTACATGGGGAAATACAGAGAACTGGGGGGAGAGGCAGGGGGGAAGTAAAAAGGCCTTGATAATTTCAGAGCTGGCATTTCAGAACGAGAATGTCAAGCAGTTTATATCTTGTTGACGTTGAACCCTGGGGCTCTCCCTCCCTCCTTTTTCTTCATGTTTAAAGCAGGCAGAGTGATCCTATGTTAAGGGTGTGTAGTCAGATACCTCTGCTGGGGATTCTTCTGACCAGCTTCAAGCACACAGCAGTGACTGAAGTCCAAGGAGACAAGAATCTGTGGATATAATACCAGCATTGTCTACACTTTCATTTCTGCCATACGCTGGCCCCTCTCCTCCTCTGCATTCATTGTCACTATTACGTTTATCTGGGGAGAGAGGCTATCATAGGCTGCATATTTATTAATCATTCTTACCTGCTTCTCTTTTTGTTCTTTGCTCTCATTCCTTTCTGTACAGGGAGACTGAAAGGCAGCAGTGTGTCATTGCAGAAGTACTTACACAGCACTTTTTTTATCCACAGATCTCCAAGTGCTCTACAAAGGTAAGTGCTAATATAACAATTATCATTCCTGTTTGTCAAACCAGAGAAGTGAGGCTAAGAGAGAAACCCCAGGGCACACAGCAGTGATACAGGGTGGGAGGCACCATACAGCTTCTCTTTAGCATGTTGGATTTTGTGTGTTGTGTTTCTTAAGCCAGGTAGCCTGGTGGAAAGGCCTCTCTTGTCCTCTATCAGAGACCTTCTGACAAACAGAAGACACCCTTGCTTTAGCAGACAAGCCAGTGCAGCAAAATATTATCTTCACTGCAATAGCAATAGGGTTACTTTCTTCTCAGCACTTTGCAAAACTCCTTCCCAACCGCTGCTTCCTGTAGAGATTACTATGCTGACAGGGTTAGCAGGTTGCAAAGGATGCCTAGGGATCAAGAAATGAATAGATGCATCAGGAGATTTAGCAGAGGTCACTAAACCCCTGACAATTAGCAACTACCACTAAACATCCCTCCCTTCCAAAGCTAGGAGCCGACCACCCTGGGTAGGCAGATCTTTCCCCAATTACACAGACAGAGCAGCAAAATTTTGATTTCCCTGAAAGTAGTGGTGTCTGTATAATATCACACTGCTCATTTCTAGTTCTTGATTTCAACTTTGTTTATCTTCTGAGTACAGTTATAAAAATAAAATCTAGATTTTTTTTTTGGTTTTTTTTTAGTGCTGATGAGGATGGGAGTCTGGATGTCTCAGGGATTAGGTAATGGGAGAGACAGTCTTTGGCTTGAAGTCACCCATTCAGCTTCAGTCAGGTCAGCTGTGTGTTAACGTTTATATTGTCTGCTATCCCAAGTACTGAGAAGTTGGTGGTCCTATTCTGATGTGTAGCTCAAAAGGAACATTTCACTTTGAATGTGAAGAGGATTTATTAGCAACAGGGCTGAGGAGAACATGAGCATGGGAAATTTAGCAGGCCTGAAACTTCTGGGCTGTGCCAGGATTTCAGTTCACTGGAAGATGCCATGGATAATGCTGCACATCTCTTGCAGGTAATAGATCTAGGGAAAAGTCTTCAGTGCAATCAATCTCGTACCTTCTCAAAAGTGGTATCGTCACTTTAAAAGAGGCTTAACATTAGTATTGTTTTTCTTTGATAATTGAAAGTTTTGGTACATTTAAGGTGTAACCAATTCCTTTTTGGCTCACACCAGCATATGAACTTAATGTAATTTTGTATATTATCATCTCCACTGAAAATATTCTGTAGTTTCTTTTTCCCTCCTGGTATAAGTACAATATCTGTAACACTGTACTTGCAGCCACTGCCAGTGCCTGCAACAATTGTGAGGGGAAATGTGAATTAGAAGTGGATTTGAAAAAAAAAAAAATCCTTTCCTTGATGGTACCTTTGTAACTGATTAGATTTGGTAATGGACTTGCAAATGAAGTTTAAACATTAATCTAAGAGCTCAATTAGGTAAGGTATTATGGTGCAGCAGAGATTTTCTCCATTCCCCAAGCAAGTGAAAAAACCTTGGAAATTAAGACAAAATCAGCTTCTCTTCTTTCTTGTCTTTAGAGAGGTTTAACAGAGGTTGTTACTGAATTAATGAAATATTATTGATTCATATATCCTTTCTAGTAAGTGAAATGGAAGGGGATATCACTTATAGTTCCTGAGCAGTTTCATACTTCAACTGGCAACACCAATGGAGTCTCATAGGCCTGAAAATCCCCAAGCAAATCAGACCTCTCTGAAGGTCACAATAGCAAGCCATCTGACATTTTCGAATAAACTCTTCAGATTTAACTTTGCATTGGGAGTCATAAAGTGCACTTTTCAGCATGACTGAGTTACTGGATCCCATAATGTTTTCTTACAAAGGTGTAAACTCAAACTTGCACTTAACTGCATGTTTAAATGAGAATTAAGCATAGCATTAAAATCAAGTGTGTGCTTAAGTACTGCTCTAAATAGAAATGCTTTCCTGAATCCGGAATAGCGGTGAAGAGTAATTCCTTCCACTGCAGGCCTTGCAGGGTGGAATGCCATAACCTACATTATACGTGAGGTCAGATAGGATGGTTGGCTGTAGTCATCCTGTTTGGACCTCCAGCCTGTGAATAAGACACATGGTTGATCAAATACCAGCTTTCCAACTGGACTACATCCAGCTCTAGCGAGCAGTGTTTAGAATTGTACTAAGGAAATAAAGACAGGCTGGAGTAATTAAACACAGGGGAGATTTTTTCCATTCACAAGCCCTAGACATCAGTGTTTGGAATAACTTGTTCTATTAAAAAGCTATCTTGCTACAATATATTTGAACAATCCTTTATTCTGCTCATCCTATTAAGGTTGCTCTAAAATTATTCCACTGAGTATTGCCAGCAGCTTTGAGAACTTTAGCACACAGCATTAAGTAGAAATGAATAAAGCCTTGGCTAAAATAACACATGGTGACTCTCTTAAAAGGCGCGGTCAAGCCATTTTATATGCCTTTCCTTTTACTCTGCTTTTTTATAATATTCCTCTGAGAAGCCTGAAAATCCATGATTCTTCCCATTGTCATTTGATCCCTCACTCTGTGCAAATAGACGTTGTCTTCGATGGCAGTGGGAGAGAGACTGGCTCTTTCCTCTTAGGAGTCTTAGCTTGAACAGTCTGATGCTCTCCTGAACCGTCTTCCTTGTAGATCAGTAGTAAAGGTGGCCCAGTAATTTTTCCTATGCAGCTGTGTGATGAAGGGAGAGTATGAAATGTGGTAGTCCATATATACAAATGACTGTGAGATTTTTAAATATAAACTCTCGCAAAGTAACACCTAACTTCTGCATGCACGTGTAAAAATCTCCTCACAGCACATGAACCCAGCAGGTGCAGAATTTGGTGAAGAACTCAGCTGTCCACTGCAGTCTCACCCTAAAAGAGCCACCTTCAGTGAAAGACTCATCCCACAAGCACCTAGTGATGCCTTACAACAAAAGACATTCTTTAGCTACTGCAGGGAGTGTAACTTGGATAACAGCAGGACAACAGTTCTGCAGGCTGGGACCATTCAGCAATGGATTGACAACACTGATGGTGACTCAGGTATGCAAGCCTCATAGCATCAGCTTGACTCATGTAGTAGAGTCAGCACTGAGCAACTCAGTGTAGCCATCCAAACCATCTCCATCAGATACGGGCTGACAGCTTCAACCACACCACTTTATGTGAGTCTATGCTGGGTGGTGCCTTGAAGCAGGGAATTGCTTGCCTCTTCCCCCATCTTCTTGCACTCTAGTGCTTTCTGCAACACATTCATCACAGCTCCTCCCTCCCCCTCTCACTGTCACTTGGCTGCCCGAGGAACAGCAGGAATGCAGAGCCAAGTGACTGTGTACTGATTCACTTCTCTCTGAGGTAGCACCAGCAATCTGCCAGCTTTAGTCACACAAAAAATTAGTTTAGAAATGTGAGGGCTTTTTATTAGCCCTCAGGACAGGTTTTCTTCTCATCTATGCTTGTGTCAATCAGGGGGTTGTCAACAAAAGTCAGTGAGACCTTATTTAAAGTGCAGTGTTAATTCCTTTCCAAGTCTCCTAACAGAGTGTAGATGCCACTTTAGAACTGTTGCCTGTCAGCAGTCAAACAGAAGCATACTGAAGTAGTTCCTAGGACTAGCTATTGAAAAACAGCTTCCCTTAATTCAAGGGCTATCTCCTCTCACACCATGCTCTCTCCAGTTTCTCCACTGCCTCCTCACTCAGACCTGTAACCATCCAAAGTGACAGCTGATGGTAACAGCATCCATCTCTGCAAGAAAAATATTAAAACTCAGCCCAGGAATGTCCCAGGGAACAAAACTGAATTTCTTGAATTTAGGAAGAAAAACCATACAGGGCAACCAAGATTTCACTGTATGGGTGGCTCACAGATCTACTGAGAGCAATGCTCTCTACCATCATTACATCACCCGTCTTGAAGAAGAAAGACAACATCTGTTTAATAGCACTCTGTAACACTTCCTGACAGCTTATGACAAAATGGGAAGTGGAAATTGGACTTTCTTTTTCAAAGATTATTGCTACTATTTTACCCACCAGTTCTCTCTCGTGAATTGTGTGATTCAGCCCCAAGAGGACTTGCTTGAAGAACTGTTCTCACAAAGAGAGCTACTGTGAAAGCCCTTTTTGACAGTTTTTTTCCAGATTTGACAATTTCCTTGACATTAGACTCCCTTCCTCCCCCTCTCTCACAAACCTGTGCATGAGTATTGCTCACTGTCTACTTTCCTTTCACCATCTTTCCACGAAAATAATTAAAAGCCTCTGTGCGAAGATCTCTCTGAAAGATTTGTACCTCAAACAGAGTCCTACTAAGATGAATTTCTGGGGAAGCCTGGAGTACTTTTGCAATCTTTGCCCCTCAACTGCATTTTGAAGTGCTCATTGGATCTGACCTGTAACAGATATTTAAAGAGAAACAATATTCTGTTTCCCTAAAGTTCTGTGTTTTCAAAGTACATCAGCCCTTGTCTTGAGCTGATGCAAATTTCCACTTCGATACATTTACAGTGATTTGGCCCCACCAGGGTCTTGTGCCATGTGCTTCCTTTGAATTAGCCTCATGTCAGCACTTTCTCTGAGAAACAGGGCTCAGGCCCCTGTTCGCATTACAGGGCCCAATAAATAGCCTCCCATGAGAGGGGAGACTGTACCCATCCCTTAGCCCATTGAAAAAGGGAGGCAGCATGACTGATGAGTCAGATACTTCAAGTGAGGTATTACAGAGAAGGTGATGCATGGTACCCTGCTAGCAGGGTCAAACATGTCTGAGCACATTTCTATTTATGGGATGCTTTTGAGACAATGCAGTTGAGATTTATTTTAGTGTCTTTGATTCAGGACACACTTACATAGGAGTTGAATTTTTGTATCCATACCTGTATTGTTTATGGGTGTGTACCTGTGTGCATTTGTATGTGTGTATATATATTATAGGCACATTGCTTTGGTTGGCTGCTCCTCAAATTCAGGACATAAAAAATTCAACAGTTTCGTAATTCACTACTCACATTCACAGACCTTTCCAGCCTCCAAAACCATAAGCAATCTCTACATTTTGTAAGATCAGATGACAAGGACCACTGCCTCGTAACGGTGCCTCATAACAGTGAGTATTGAAGTTGGACATTGCATTACAGTGCAAAATTGCAGATAATAATCATGGCTCAAAGCATATCTCTGACATAAGCATAAATATTGCTCATTAAATATTATGGGAGAGGAATATAAAAATCTAACTTGGTCTCTCACTGAAGCAGTAAACAGCACAGCCAAAGCACCTGCTACAAACAGCTCTGTAAATCTTCGCATAACATATGGCATCCAGCAATGAAGAATTAGTTTGTCTTCATGTTCATCTACATTTTGAGGAAAGATATAAGTTCCTGGGAAACCAAATTTAAACCTTTCCAGAGGTGCTCAACCTTGGGAATCTCAGCATCCTGTTTGAGACCTCGATAATTCTCCATGTGACTGGAAAGCACAGCTGCCTCCAGTAGCCAACACAGTGATTTAAAACACAACACCCCCATCCTTTCTTAAGTAGATCAGAAAAGATCAGTAGATTGCTAAAGCCAATGAGAATTTGGCATCTGTAGCAGCAGTCAGTTTGGCCCCTCAAAATAAGGTCTCGGTATGCAGTTTTCAAGTCAATTGCCAGAGGAGATTTTCTTCTGTGGGATATGTCCCTTGATTTAATAGAAAGTAAAAAAAAAAAAAAATTCATGCTAGCACTTCTGTTAGTTATACGAGTACAAAATCTGTGTATAGGCTGAGCCAAAGCCTTAGGATTCAAAATATACATATTGGATTGTGTTAGTTCACTGGAAGCAAATGAATGCATTCAAAACCATCGTCCAGGCAAGATAAACCATACTTTAGCACTCACTAAGCTGATGAAACTGAAGGCTTCAGTTCAACAACGTCTCCCTGAAAGAAGGCAGGCAGTCATATGCGGTTCTGCCTGCGCTTGGAGCCAGCCAGATGTGAGGCAGCCAAGAAGCCCTAGTGAACCATGTGTGTTGGATCCAGTGTGTCATGTGTGCTCTTGATTAGTTTTCCATTTCCAGTCCTGGAAGACATTCTTGTCCATATGTGGATTAATTATGTGTCACATGCTCCTTTTGCAATCAAGGAGCAATGTCAGCATTTTTCTGCAGCTACAGAAGCACCTTTACATTGAAAGAATTGTAGGTCGGCATCTTTTCCTAGAGTGAAAGAGGGGAAAGGAGACGAGAAATAAGCTTACTAAAAATGTTTCTTAGATTTAATTTTCTTTCTGTGAGCTATGGACTTGCAGTTAAAATAATTAAAGCACAAATATCACATAGGTAGCTTGCATAGGGCTCCTGAATTTACACTGACCACATAAAAATTGCCAGGTAGTAAGGGATGCTAAATATTTACTATAGCTTCAGTAGTCAGCACTTTTGCAAATCAGGCCACTTGATATAGGCAGCTAAACAGGCATGCTGGAAATGGTTTGCCTTAATTAGTTCCCCAAAGTTACATAGATTATTAGAAAAATAACTAAAGAAGCATTTTTATTCAGGAGGCAAAATGTAATGCAGTGTTAAACTATTAAGTGTAATTTGCATGAAACGTGGTGTGCACACACAACTCCCTCTGTTTGAACTTTACAGCTTTTCTATATAATATACTAGTAATAATTTTCCCCTTGTAATACTCGTTAAGTTTCTCTTGCTTTGGGGGATATTAAGTGAATGCTTTTGTCGGTAAAATGACAACTGCAAATGAATGGTAAGATTGTGTAGCTGAGTGGATAAAATACTTTAAATTATGGCACTATGATAAAGACACCTCTGCAAAGGTTGCAAATCATTTTTCATTTTAAGGTCAGTGTTCATGATTCCACTAACATTTTTAGATGGGTTTAAGAGTGAGGTTCATTCTGTTTAAATGTATCACAGGGCTGTATCTGTAGAAATCTTTCTGTGCCTGCAGAGAACCCTGTTCCTATTCCACAGCAAGGGAAGATACAAACCTCTATCTGGGAAAACTCATCAGGAAATTATTTAATTTGGCACTAAATGTTTTGATCTATCTAGACTCTTTCTCCTCTAGCTCAAGAGGTAGGCTCTTTTTTACTAGTCGTAGGCTCAGCTTGCACCAGTAATGAAGGTCATGACCTTACAGATAAGGAGAGGGATATTTTACCTTATGAGAGATTACCAGATATCAAATTCGGGAATTTTCATGGAAATTTTACAGAGGAGAATAATGCAAGCACTTAAGGGGCTCTAAAATAAATCTCTCTCCAACATATCACTACAATATTGGGAGATTAACTTTCTACATGACTGTTTGCACTAAGGAAAATACTGTCCATTTAAAAGACCAGCTGAGCTGCAGTACTGCACCAGTAGGTTGTCTGCAAGGGTAGGCAGCGCTTGGTCTTATCACCAAAAAAAGGCTTCTCTCTCTACTGCTGTGAAACCAATACAGGTTTTCCTTGTGGCTTACCTCCGTAAAAGCTGATGTTAGTTTTGTCTAACAAATTGGACAAATGCAACCTGAAAGCTGCAATTTCCTCTGCATCCTTAGGGAGAAGTATCTTCAGGAAGGTGCTTTGATGGGTTAGGAATTTTCCCCAGCTTCTGCCTACAGCTGACTTCTCAGAGGAAAGGGTAAAAACAGTGAAAGCAAAAGAAGAAAAGTGTGGTGCTTCAAAGTCCAAGAGGAGTTTTTCAGAAAAGCATCCTAACTTTACGAAGCGTGATATTAACTTGGGCTGAGCCTTGTGTCAGGCCTAAAGGTGTGGCAGAGTTTGTGCATGAAGTCAAACCATGCCCCTTTGACTCCGTGTAACAGCACAGACTTCAATTTATACTTAAGAGGAGAGCTTGTGACTTTATGATGAGACTTCCAGTCAACGATTTTCTGCCTCGCTTTCAGAAACAAAGACTTTTCCACTGGCATGGCATTGTTCTTCATGGGTGTCCTAGCAGATATACAGCTAAGTTCAGTGCTAGTGTAAGTGGGCACAACCCTTGATACCTCAGCTGAACTGAGGAGCATATAACAGCAATAATACCTGCCCCAGTTTACCAGAAGAAAAGTGTTGTTTACTACCAGGAACATCTTACTCATTGCTGCTAGCACTGTAAATATATATTAAGATCCACCTTCTCCATCACTGCCCAGCAACCACATCACCTCTCAACTCCCCTTTAATTTAGTTTAATTCTCCATCTTCACCTAAACCCTAATGTAAACTCCACTTTTTCCTGGTTTTTTTTTTTTTTTTGGGGGGGGGGGGTCGTGTTGTTTTTTTTTTTTTTTTTTTTGCCGTGGGTGGGGGAGGAGGTGTTGAGAAGGACCCCATGGACACCTCAGCCACAGTGGTGATTTTGCAGCTTCGCTAAATTAAGTCGCCGATTAAAGCCGGCGCGCTGCGAGCTCCCCCTCCTGTCGCCGAGCCAGTCGCTCGGGGCAGCTCCGGCTCGGCGCGGGTGGTACCTACAGGAGGGCAGAAGGATGCTGAAGAGGGGCTAAATTTGAAGGAAAACTCCTTTGTGCCGCCAAGGGAGGTCTGGCATTGAAAAAACTGGCATGTCGGAAAGCAAAGCATCTTTATGTTGTACACTAGAGCCTTCATGGACTAGGGTGATAAAATTGTCTGGCGCAGGATAACACTAGCCTTTGCCAGGACATCACTTATTTTATACAATTGCATCTTTAAGAAGGAAATAAATGCTAAAATTACAAGAAAATCCCTTGTTCCTTTACTATCTCTGTATCTTCCTTTGTAATGGTTTAACTCAAAGGGCTTGGGATATAAGAAAAAGAAAGCAGAATTTTTCAGAGACGGTAAGCCTGCCCCTCAGGCACAGAGGAAAAGTGAATACAAACTAGTGTTGAGAGAGGGCACCACGTGCATTGTAGTCAGAATGATTTTGTGCAGGTTTTCCCCATCTATGTATTCGAGATGCAGCGTGTCTCTACACATCAGTGTGAGCAGAACCTCACATAGCATACACCAGGCATGAGGGATGGGAGAGCCAGATCCAGAAGTGCATTTGCTGTGGATGCTACTGCAGCTCATCTTTGCTCTCACAGCATTGTGAGAGCATTTTAAGAAGGAATGAAGCTTTCCAAGTGAAAGCTCTGCTGAGAAATCATCACCTGCCAGTGTTGACAGACAACAGGCAATCACTGTAGTTCTACTCTGGGGTCTGACATGGTTTAGAGTCTGATTACACAGTGAAGCTGAGAGAATAAGTCCAGGAGTTTCCTCTCACTCTTTCTCAGTGGCAGGGTGCACTCTGCAGCAACTATAAACCAGCTGCTCGAGGTGTGGAGCTGTTCTCTTGTTTACAAACCAGAGCCAACACTCATTTGGAGGGAGGGGTGAAAGGGAGAAATTGGATTCAGACCCCTCTTGAATGTGAACTGAGAGCTGTAGCTAAAACAGAGCAAGAGGAGCATCATTTGGGGTGAAAGTGAGCCCAGGCACAGAACAATTTCATCTGTGCCTTTTTGCCATTTCCTGCTCCTGGCAGGCCCTGGAAGTGCCCGGAAGATGGTCTAAGCCATTGGGCCAAAGCAGGGAGGAGACAGCGGTGTTGACACACAGCAAAGGAGGCGGGGGAGATGGGCTCACCCCCAGAGCTGATGTGATTCATTAAAGCTGTGCATGGGGTACAGTGAGTCAAGCAGCTATTCATTTAAGACTGGAGGTGGGAGTAAAGAATTCAGTACTTTATTTGTTTGTGGGCTAGCACCAAAGCCTGAGCAAAAGTCTGAGAGAGAGCAATGTATGTTTGCACAGTTTGCAGCCCAGCCAGAGAAATCTGTCACTCAGGTACCGCTGGGTAGAGGTTTTCCAAAAAATCTTACTTCCGGCCTCTGCTCTCCTGTCTCTAAAATCCATTAAGGCCATTCATAGGGCCCTATAGACAGTGAAGCTCAGTTAGGCCATAGGACAAAACACATTTGTACTTCTGAGCAGAGACTGTGTCTGCATTGTGGGCTGCAGCTGTGAACTGAGATATATATATATGAAGTCAGAAGGAGACCATCATACAGGCAGAGAGGAATAGAGCTGTACACCTGGTGTAAAGGCTTTAAACCATTTCAGACCAAGGGCCTTGGAGGGTTTAGGAGAGCCATAACCTCCATAAAGTAGTTGTGATGGGTGGAAGTGCTTGTTTGTACCCCACATGCCTTCTCCCCTCCTCTTGCCCAATCTTTTCATGCATGCTGCAAGCACATCCCATACACCACGAGTCAGGAGGGATGGATAGATTAAAATCTCATCCCTGTGAGCGGCTTCAAAACACCTCTAAACCACGAGGCTATTGCGAATTATCCATAGTGAAAGCCAGACCCTTCCTTTTAGTCAGAACTTTACACGGGGCAAGTTTGTTGGTTTCAGTCGGACACTGGTGTTACTTACTATGGTTTCTCAAAGTAAATCTGAGTTTTAATGTTAGAAATAAGCAAAGAGGAAATGTTCCAGCCATCAAAGCAAGGCTTGACTCAAAAAAGAAGAAAGAACCTGGTTGTTCATAGGCAGCCTCAGAAATCAAAGAAGCCAGAATCTCCACTTCCCCAGTCACCACCTTTGCCAGCGCTGCCTTGGCACTAGACTCCTCTTCTGAAAATGTGAGTGGGTGGAGTTGTATTTGCAGGCTGGAGGGAGTTCCTGGGCTGACATACTGCCAGATTCAGGCCTGTTAACTGTTACTTTCACTGTCAGCTGCTGAGACTATAATGGGAGCATTTTTAATAACGTTGGGGCAAAAATTAAAAAGAGGGCATTAGATTAAGCAGCGACCCTCAGACAATCTGTAAGTCACAGTAAGGAGAGAGATATCTGGAAAATTTGCCAAGTTCAAAGGTCTTCATTATTCATGTTCCAATAGCCGACTTGATGGATTGTCTCTAGTCTGTGTCCCTTTATTCCTTCCACCTTTTCTCCTAAAGACAAATGCTTAAGACAAATCTCTAGATGGAGGGATAGACTCTGTAATAGATTATTTCTTATTACTTAGAAATTGGTTAATAATTTACTAATTCAATTTCACTGCTCCATCCCCCACTTCAATTAATCTTTAGAATATAAAGTAAATGCTGTTCTTTGTTCTTCTAGTACTAATGAAGAAAGAAACTAATGAGGAGACCTGGCCTTGATACCTTTCTAAAGATGATTTAGCTGCATAGTAGTTAATTTTCTTTTTTATCTGCTTTTATTTACTTCTACTTCTTAAACACAAAATCCATCCATAAAACTGAAAGCTGTATAAGATGGTTATAAGCCCAGTTTCAAGCGTGCTATACAAGTCTTACTCTGGGAAAAATTCCATTGCTTGTCAGAGTGCTACAAAAGCATGCACACCTATAGTCTGCTGTCCTGTAGATAAATATTTTATACAGACAGTTTATATATACCTGAATGAAGCAAGATATAGGAATTTTTGTACAGCAATTCAAACTGCTGTCTGCCATTTTGCAATGGTGCTTTAAGATTTAGCAGATGTGGAGAGTAATTTGTTTCTAACAAATTGTATCTGTGGCTTTGTGGCCGTAAAGCATTTCAAAGAGATTTTTTTAATCTCATCTGTCAGGAATTACACAAGTATAGTCAATCCAGCCTCCTGATATCCCTTCCAGCCCTGTTTCCTGTAATTCTATTACCTTTGGTTTCTTACTTTTCTTCTACTGTTTTCTCTTACTGGAACCCTTCTATCAGCACTGTGAGAAATGTTTCCAGCCCTGCCCATAGCACTGTAGCCAGGATACATGGGAGTCTGTGATTGATGGCTGCTTGTCTGCCAATGCACAGGTGTGAATTAGGAAACCAGTTCAGATTCCAGCCAACAGACCTTTGTTCTTGCAGCATGTTGTGTCATCATTTGGACGTAAACATTTAGGGCACCAAATGACACGTTCCAGTGTTCAAATACTTTTTGCCAAATGCCATTTCACACCGTGGGGAGGACCAAAAAAAAAAAAAAAAAAAGAAAAAGAAAAAAGTCTGTCCAAAAAACCTCCAAACAGCAACATTAATCTATTTTCACAGAGTCCATTTTTGTAGTAGTGTGTGGTCATCATCGATAAGCCTACTGCATGTAATTGCCACTGGTACAGGAAGCTAACAGCCTTTTCCCTCACATCTACAAGCTTTCTTAAGCCTGTCCCATTACAGAACAGATGCTGTTCGGCATGGGAGAAATCCTACCAGTCAGGACAGGATTCCTCACAGCAGGCTCTCGGCATCCTTTTCCCCATGAACAAGAGCACTCAGACCTGTGTATAGTTAGAATTTGCTTCTAAGGGCCGCATAAGTGATCACCGGCTGGAAAGCTACATCCAGGTCTGCTTCAAGCCAGCAGCACTCAGTAGCTTTTTCTCTTTCTACAGGGGCAGGAAAATCCCCGTGCATCTTATTCTCTACTTTGCCCTCAAGCACAAGAGAAGGAAGGACTTGCTGTGTAAAATCTGCTTTACTGATTCCTAATTTTACTAAGCAAACATATCTATACACCACAGTTCAGGCCACCAAATATATTAGAATTGTGAATTGTCCCAGATCCTTGGCAGTAGGGGAGTAAGTTTTTCCAAGTGACTGAGTAAATTGATGCCTCCAAAAGCACCGTAAACTGATCTATTGGGCTTGACTCTGAGCTCACTTTATTACAGTGTAAATCTGGAGTAAACCTGCTGAACTCAATAGAGTTATGTCAAGGCAAAGTCAGAATCCCTCTCTTTACTTTTTTTTTCTTTTACTGTGCTGCCTAATCCCATAGCTGCAGCAAAACTGAAAAATCTATAAATACAAACTCCATTGGCCAGGTTCTCTTATTGTGAAACCTACAGTATAACCCAACCTTATAAAAAATCATTCAAGTGTGACACTGTCCTCTCTCTCGCTTTTCTGATAAGCACAGAGGAAGGACTGCCAATAGCACAGAAACTGGAAGACAGGAAAATAATATTGCACAGCAGTGGAAAAAACCATAACTGAATGGATATCAAGGCATTTAAATTAAAGAAACCCACAATACCTGGGTAACACGTCCACAACACATAGCTACAGTACAGATGTTAAGGCAACTAAAAGATTCTCCCAATGCAATCTTCTAGTTGCAGAAAGCAGCATCATCTCCACTAATGAGTTGCTCCTAAAAGTCTGCTCTTATCCAATGGCTTGATTTGAAACAGATTAAACTAGTGAAAAGAATCTTGTTGACTTCATCAGTCAGTGCATGAGGCTTGATGAATTTAAATAAAAGGTACACTGGTGAAATACCATCATGATAAATGAACCCACAGTGTCCCAGACTGCAGATGATTGTACTGCATTGTTTGACCTGTGTGACACTGTATATTTAGAAGGGTGAGTGTCATCTTTCTATGGCATTGACAAAAAAAGCGCATCTTTT
Organism: Pyrocephalus nanus; assembly: GCA_038380795.1. NCBI lineage: Eukaryota > Metazoa > Chordata > Aves > Passeriformes > Tyrannidae > Pyrocephalus > Pyrocephalus nanus. The sequence goes on along the minus strand of CM076266.1, from coordinate 33,517,989 downwards.
GAGATTAGCAGATGTTTAAAGCAAAAGTAATGGCAAAGTTTAAAAGTGGCATTGGAAAGGTGCTGGTCCTGACTCTGCTATTCGAAAAATCTCCAAATTCATTCCCAACAAATTCCTAGAAAAAATGGTAATGTTCCATTTCATTATTAGCTGTTTTAAAAAAATCATATGAATATGCCTTTCATATCAGCCTACGCTGTAAAGACTGCCTGTAGTTTCAATACATAAATTCTGAGATCTGAAATGCAAATCTCATTTTTGAGGGCACAGCAATTTATGTGCAAATCTTCAAAGAGCAATTCTTCTTCTGACTGTACCTCGTAGAGGAAGTACTCTTGACATCTACTGTTCAGTGTCTTTTTTTTTTTCAGCCTCAGTTTTGAAGACAAACCCTTCCAGGGTGTGGTACAATTGCCACCCAAAATGCTACAGACCTGTGCAGTTTCACTCACACCTTCGACTGAACATCAAATACTGTATAGAAAGAATGATTTTCTGCTTTGCTTTACGCATAGACTCAACTGGATTCTTACCACACATATGTCTAGGCTGGAAGACACCTTAGTAAAACTGTTTCTATAAAAATATTTATTGACTTGGGGTATTGTTTAAAAAAAAAAAAAAAAAAGTGAAGACCCTTGAAACAGAAATTAAAATTCTGCAGTTATGTTATTACATCCTGTTCATATATTGGTAATGCCTAAAGCCCAGTTCTGCTGTAAGAATGAAAAGTTCATGTCCAGCGGGCTCCTATTTTTATCACACAGACTAATGCAATAGGTAGTGGTTCTCAAACTACAGGCCCCAGTGGACCCGTGAGGCTGTAGAGCATTTGCTGTGTTACTGATCCACTGAGAGAAAGCTGCTTCCATGGACATTTGCAAGGCACTTCATGGAGCAGCCTGTAAGCCTGGGAGAAGCAGGAATATGGAGAAGGACCTCGAGTAGTGGCATTTGCTAGGGAAGGAAGGGGGAAAAGGAACTAATTGACCATTTTGCACGATTGGAGAAGATGGGGGAAAAAAAAAACTTGGCTGACTGGACACACTGGCCAAAATTCAGGGAATCACTTGCAGAGTTAAGAAAAGCCAGAAACAAGGAAGTGTATACAGAAGAAAAAGTGGAAAAGGTAAGAAAATGATCAGGGAATCATGGTCCCACAAATATGGAAAAAGGCAGTGCTTCAGACTACGCGGAGAGGAAAAGCAAAGAAAAAGTCAAAGGGCTAAAAAAGGTGCAATAAATTCTTTGAGAAAAATACCAAACACAGCATCAAAAGAAGGTCCTCCTGTTCCTGTTCTAACTCAACAGAAATATTAAATTAAAAGATTGGCAAAGAAACTTCATTACACCATGGCTAAAGTTTCCTAAAGCATGTCTATGCAACAGAAGAGGTTATTTTATTACATAATGTTATATAATTGTACTGGTATAGTACCTTGTGTGAACACTCCAGAAGTGAGCCCTTTTCCAGTTTTGACTGATGTTGCTCTGGAAAGGGTATTAGATGAACTAGAGACAATATCTGTATGTTGAAACAGGAGTTCACAGATAGTGTTACGCTTGCTTAACTCTATCTGTATGATTGTATTGATGTGAAGGGTGAAACATATCTATGTGGATAAAACCTGAAATATCTAGCTGCCCTTCAGGCCATAGACACAACGTTCTTTAGCTTAGCAAGAAGTCACATTTCAAAGACACCTCTTATGATTGCATGGGAACAGAATAAAACAACCCAAGGTTATTTAACATAAAAAAAAAAAAGTAAAAAAAAAAGGTTAAAAAAAAAAATTAAAAAAAAGCTTTTTAAAGGTGTTCAGAAATGTTTAGGTTTCCTGAGCTTATACTTCCATTTCAGCAATTGCGGAAGATGACACATGGAACTTTTGTGAACATGAACATGAGAAAGGATAATGAAAAAGTGTTACGTGTGAAGTTTTAGTCCATGCTGTGAACACTTCTATAACCTTTGGCATAATCTGAGAGTTACCACGGCCTATATCAGGAAGAAAAAAAAGAGACAAAGTTTAAGAAGCCTTGAAATGAAGGGCTCTCTAATGCTGGAGTTTTTAATAGCATACAACTTTCTGTTTTAATTATGGACTTCATGTGGGAAATGAAGACGGTTTTATCACTCAATAAAGACAAAAAAATATATGATTCAAGTGTTAAGTACAAGTAATGGTTAACAATCAGATGCATGTTCTATTCTTTGCTTCCATGTGCTGGTCAGACAAAAAGAGAAGAAAAGAATTGCAATACACTGGTTTCTCAAGAATGCAGCATCAGGGATCTGTAAAAGTCTGAGTGATTCTATTGCTCCCTTTTGAAGGGCTCTAATAATAAGGAGGCCTAGGGAGAAAAATTGCAGTTGAAGACCATTGAAGTCTTGAACTGTAGTCAAGCCACAGAGTGAAATTACTGAGCCCTGAACACCTCTCCTGATCTTTCTCTGTTGAGAAGAACCTTTTTTAGATGAGGAGGCAGAGGTTGAAAGACTCAATTGAAATCTTCACTTAATGCATTTTCTGAGAAGTTAGGACATGTGGATTTTTTTCCTCACATGGATATACAAATCCACAGAATTGGAGCAAGTGGGAAAACTCTCATTTTTAATAGAAAGAATAGACTAGAATATTACCAATTCAGCATATGAGCAAGCAAAGCAGAATTTCTTTTACTAACCCATCTAGGCCAGAGTGACCCATACTGTGAAACAGAGAAATATTTGAAAGCACAGGAAAAAAGGACTGTAGGTGTAAATATTATTCATAAGGTGAGAAACCCTTTTATTTCAAAAACTAGGAGAATTGTTTTGTTCACTTATTACTGGTTTCTTAAATATCACATTCAGTACAATTGACTGACATTTTATATGTCTTTTTGCAGACTTTCATTTTCACAATGAGTGATTTTCCAGGGAACGTATTAAGAGTCTATGGTCAATCTGTAACATTCTGGTGACTGTATGATAAACACTGTCCTTTTGCATCTGAATTTATCAAAGAACCCTACAAAAGCAGAGGCATAAACTGTAAGTGTACACTATTAATAAGCCATCCCCATCAGTTCTCCTTTCTGACTATTCTGTTTCAAGACAGAGACACTCTGAGGTTAAGCTTACACCAGAAAAAGATCTCTTGGGATAGCTGTGCAGGCAATACAGTAGTACAGACAAAATGCAACATCAGGAGGTGCACTTTGTGCTGGCAAACCAGTCTTTTAGACTGGCTTTTACTGGGCTACACCTGGCATTATGCCAGCATAGGCATGTCGTAACCTAACCATTTACTGCTCCGGTGGAAAGCTTCATCTACAGATTTGGTCCAGCACTAGACATCATCATTGGCCATTTAATGCTGACAAATAAAAAGCAAACACCAGTTTAAATGTCAAGTTGGACTTTCCTGCAAGCTAGCCGAAGAAGAGTGGCAAAATATTGCATTTGCTGCAGTTTGACCCACTGCTTACAGAGTCTGTGTGGGTCATATTGGCCAGCATCTTTCACCTCTCCCACAGCTCCTGCCAATAGGAATGCCATCCCCCTGGGATCTTTCCTACTGTTTGATGATAGTCCATCTGCTGCTTATCTAGTACTAATCTAGTATTCCACTTTCTGAGTTTCTTCAGAACCTGAGTACTGCTGCCAAGGGAAAGTGTATGTAGAAATGGAAAGCTGATGGTTATCAATAAAGCAGCAGTTCCTGCAAACTGAAAAATAGGCAGGAACAAGGAAAACATCTGAACTAGGGGAGCATGCACTGCCAGAAAAGTCAAGGAGTCTGGAATACAGCAATCCAGAGAGCCTAGATGGGGATTTGAGAAACCTGGTCCAGTGGAGGTTTTCTCGGCCCATGGCAGGGGGGTTGGAAGTAGGTGATCTTTAAGGTTCCTTCCAACCCAAACCATTCTATGATTTTATGAAGAAAAGCAGAGCCAGCTACTGCAAAGCCCAAAGGAAGCACAGAGGAGAAGCATTGTTCTGCAGGAAAGGAAATCCATCAAGCACAAAAAGGAAGCAGCAAAAAAGTCTACTGAGTGGCTAGGGGTGAAGTCTGAATGTGCACCTCTATTTACACTTTCAGTCTCACTCCAGATTAGCATCATTCTCTTTTTTTACAGGATGGAAAATGAAGATCAGAAATATGGAATCAATGCTAGAGACATAGACAGGGGAAGCACCACACAGCTCTCAGTCCTGGTTGCTAATTACTAGACTGGGCAAACTGAGAAAGAAGTGAATCATTGTATCTTCAAGGTAAAGCAATTTTAAGACTCAGTCTCATCATGTGGAAGCAAGGCAGAAACCCCTGGAAATATACTTCTTAGGAAGCTGCAAAATTGAATTGATCTAAGCATCTCCAGTTTTTCAGTTACCAAAACGAACCAGACCATATACCAGTACAGGCGTAAAAGAAGCACAGTAGAGGCAGGAGATATGTATAGTTATATGCAGCTATGCTTCTCTGCTTAACCTTTTGGAATTAATTGCCAGCTGCTCTCCATGTCTATGGGAGTTCAGCCAGGACTTAAAGGCCAAAACATGAAACAGGTCTCAAGTCTTTCTGCCCACAAGACAGTCTCACAGCAAGGCCTTCAGATAGGTCCCAGGACTAGTCTCAAAGAGAACCAAAACCAAGTAGCAAGCAGCATTGTCTCTCTGACAATGAGATCTAAACTTTTCCTTCACAACTGAGTCCTCTTTGATACTGGAATAAAAGGAGAGAAAACAATTCTTTTTCTTCTTGTGGACCCTTTCATTCTTCTGTAAGGAAATGAAGAAGATAAAACTCTAAGGACTAAGAGCTGTATCATGGGGAAAAATTACAGCAAGGCAAGTTGGACAGCATTATTAAGTTATGGCAAGATAGTTGTGAGTGAGAAACCAAAGGGCGAGACTGTAAATTCACTACCTTATGTCACATAAATAAGCCACTTGCGTTTTCTCTGTTACGTTTTGTCTCATTTGAATGAAGTTCCTTCCTCTTTTGGCCCAATTCAGAGTTTCTGTCTAGCTTTACTCAAAAGTTGTGTTGTAAATCCTGGGCTTATTGTAGCTTTTCCTTGCCACCTCATCTTGTATCACAGGGGCACACAAAAAGGAAAAAAATCTGTCATCCCTGGGCTGTGTCAGGTATCTGCATGTTTCTGGATTTGCTGCTGTCACTTGCAAGTGTGACATTATCGGCAAGCTGACATTAGGAGAGCCGAAAATATGATAATTTCTTTCTGCTCCCCACAAAATGTCTGATGCAAAACTCACTGGAATTGCTGGAAATATAAAGGGCTTTGGCTCAGACTCAAACAGACCAGCCAGAAACAATGCTGAAAATGTATTTGGAACTGAGATGGTACAAAGGGACTAATCCTAGTCACCTTCCCTTAGTAGAAGGCTCAGAGTGATTTGAATTGGCTACCTTCTGTTGTGAATTAAGCTCAAAGCCCCGAAGGCAACTTGATTTCAGTCATCTATCTTTGCAGCCTCCTCCAAACTCGATCCAGAGGGAAAAGTGACTAATCCTATTCAGTTGCTACACTGAGCTAGTGCCATCGATTAAAAAAGCTTGGGGCACAGGGAAAATGAATAATCTGGGTCAGTTTTGCTCTGCAAGTCCTTTGCACAACTTGTTCAAGAAAATAATAATAAAAAAAAAAAAAAAAAAAGTAGGGAGTCAGTGAGAGAAAGCACTGATAAGAAGGAAAGCTCACCCAATAAAGTGCACACACTTCACAGGAAAGAAACACAAGCAGATCAGTGAGATTTTGTCCAAATTCCCAAGATGGGATGAAATTGATTAGACGAGTTAGTTCTCTTATTTGCTGGAAAATAGGACCATGTTTTACAGTCTTTTCCAGTTTTTTCATGTCCATGCAAAGCTGAGAGGCCAAGCATGGTGGCAAGGCAAGCTGCAAAAACATTTCTAGGCACAAAAGTCGGCTTCTTGGCTCCCCCTGTCTCCAGGGCTGTGGGTATGGCATGGCTAGCACAGGAGAACAGCCCACTGCTGATCCTAGCCATGACCTAGAAGGTGAGTCATAAAATGGGAGTTGCCACTGTAACAGCTGCTCAAGCGATGACATTAGTAGGTGCTTTCAGCAAAAGCATTTTTGGGTAGGCTTCAAAGTAAATAACCGCTGCTGCTGGTTATCGTATTATTACTTTGAACAGGGTTACCAAGGACCGTGTGCTGCAGAAAAGGTTAGTTTACAGATAACCCCCTACCAAGGTTATTAACATAATATAGGAAAAGTGCCTGTGTGATTTTGCAGCAAACTTTACATTTTCCCTGCCCCTTATTGCAGAAGTGGAGGGCTTTCATTATTAATATCAGTTGTTCCACTTGACTTTGGTGCATGTTTCCTGTGATGACAGGAAAGGGCTGGAGGTTTCTTTGTGGTGAAAGTGAAGATTTTCTGTTTTAAAAGAGTTGTTCCATAAGCAACAAAATTTGTGAAGCATGGTCACCCTGTTTTGTGTCCTCTCATCTTCTGCATTTGTCGCCTGACACATATGGTATACTGCCAGCCCCATCCTCCACAGCCCCCTGGGTCAGTTAGGAGAATGCTGACAGAGCAGCTGGTTGCTGTTAAGTCTACAGGAGGTGAATTCTGACCCCCTTTTGTCAAGGAGGGGCATGAAGTGATCAGATAACCCACTTTATCTAAATGTCATTTTTCATGAAGTTTTACGTGTCTTCAAGGCAATGGTTAATGGTGGAGATGTCAAAGCTCCAGTTACTAGAGGGAAAAATGGCCATGGCTTCCTAAGTGTCATTCCTACAGGTCAAACTAGACAGGTTGTCTCTGCTAGCAAACTGCTTTTGCAGGACAGTTCACCAAGGCCTAATATATGGTACCACAGGTAATGAAGGCTGAAGAGGAGGGTTAGCAGAAAAAAAAAAAATCTCCAAATTCAACACCACCCCCCCACCCCGAAGACCATTTAAGGTTGACACTCCAGTGGAATTCCTTCTGTTGTCAGGGTGATGCTCGGAGTGTCACTGGGGTGTATCCGTCTAACACACTGCATGGCTCAACCAGGAGGTTGGGCAGCAAGTTTGGAGAGTGTAGATAGTTTTGGGATGGATCAAGGGGAAATGAGGTGCTCCTGAGATATGTGCAGAAAATGGGAGAGAGGATAAGGAGAGAGAAGCAGCATATGCAGCGGTCCAAGGAAACAGAGGAGAGGGTGACAATGGGAAAGACTGTTTTTGCATGGATGTCACCTCTAGGGATACCTCTGATTCAAGGATTAGGGGATATAAATGGTAAAAAACCAGTGCCACGACCAGATCCTTGAGTTGAGTCACAAAATGTGAAGCTGCTGTCCCACAGAGGAGGGGCACAGCATCCCCAGGCAGCCCTGCTGACAGCTGACCCCAAAAGAAGCCACGGGCACCCATTAGCCAACGCAGCCTTTAGGGTTTCATCCCCACTCAAGCCTCCAGCCTCGCTCAGGGGCAGGCTCCTCCCGGGGGCCAGCTTCGCAGTACCGGTCCCACCAGCGGGCAGGGGGCTGGGTCCCCCGGGAGCCCTAAGGCCGCTCGCCCCAGGGAACGGGGAAGGCTTCCCACGGCTGGACCCGGGCCCGCCGCAAGCCGCCGCCCGCTGGGGCCATCTTGGCATCCTGGGAACGGGCAGAACCTGGCAGCGTCAGACGGGAAGCCCGGGCTTCAGGAGGAGCCAGCCCAGGCTGCCCCCCGCTCCCTGCCCCCGGTGGCTGCGAGGCGGAGATGTCCGGCCTCGGGGTGTCCCCCCGCCTCCGTTCCCCGCCGCTCCGGCGGCTTCGGTTTTTGTAATTGACCCCTGGGGACTCCCCAGGCGTCATGTCGCAACAGCGCCCTGTCGAGCCAGCAGCCAGTCGTGTGTGCCTGCGGATCACCCCGAGGTCCTCCCGTGGGAGGACTCCGATCCATTAACGTGGTGCGTGGTGGTGACAGTGCTGTGTATTTTCGGCCGCTGAAGACACCGAGTAACTCGATAGGTGACACCTCGATAGGCTGTGGAAACTGGAGTCACCGAGCCAAATGTGCCCCGGGTGAGGTCGGTGGGAATGCCGGTCCCCATTGTCCATTCACGAGTGGGTCCGGCACCTCCAGGAAGAGCCGCGGCTGCCCACCGGGGCTGCTCCCCTCACCCACGCCTGGGCTGGGGGTGGTGGGTGGCTCCAGCCAAATCACTCTTCTCCGTTGGGTGGACAGGGAGGGAGAGATGGACAGCAGAGGTTTCGGGGAGATGAGTAAATTGCCTCGCGAATACAACGCGCTAGCGAATACAACACGCCTTTTCCCGCAGACGGGTTCCCCATCAGGAGACTCGGGGCGGGGGGGGGGGGAATCCCCAACAGTTTTACCTTTGGAAAATTGAAGAGTGTGGGGGTGCGTGTGTGGGGGTGTGTGTTCGTGCTGCCAAGCCCAGGATTTTGTTTTCTCTCCCAGCATGCGTTGATGACATCACGAAGTGCCCCTTCTTTGTGTGTCAGTGATGTCACCAAATGCAGTGTGGGGGACAATGGAATCCTGAACTCCGGGCGAGGGCGAGTGGGAAGCGGCTGCTCCTGCTGCTGGTTCAGAGCTGAGTCGAGAGAGGGAAGGGAGGACACAGCTGCTGCTTTGGGGCTGAAACAGGTGAGAGACAGGAAAGCTGCCGAGGATTCCTTTTGCTTGGATTGGTGGGGGCGAGGGGGCTTTGGGATGGGCTCTTCTTTTTCTTCCCCCCCCTCCCCCCCTTATTGCTTTCCAACTGAGACAGGTGAGAAGTTGCTGCTACTGCCGGACGGACAAAGCAGGTGAGGCAGGGGACTAGCTTTGGGTTTGAAACAGTTGTAAGAATAGGAGGAGAGCAAGCAACCCCCCCCGCCGAGCCTAATAGCCCCCTCTCAGCTTTAAAGCAGCAGCCCCGGGAACTGCCCCTGCCTCAGCCACCTGCTTCCACCGCATCCTCGCGGAGCTCCCGCACGGAAGCAGCAGCGGAGCCGGGGAGGACGCCTGTCCCACCCCCACGACACCCCTGCAGGTTACTTTTCAGAGGGTCTCCATTAAAAACTCACGTCCCCCTCCGTGCGCCCCTTTCTCCCTTCCCCAGGGGCGGGGGAGGGAAGGGGGGACCGTGGCCGCCGGGATCCCCCCTCCATCCATCCCCGGAGCGGGGGCTCCGCCGCCCGCCCCCGCTCCGCACCGGGTGGCGCCCCGGCCCCGCCGCCCCCCAGCTCCGCTCGGCGGTGGGGGAGGCAGCCAGGGAAGCCATTGCCTGTTTAATAGTTGCTGTTGCAGCACTTCCGCTTCTCTCCCAGCGAGAGAGACACGAGTGGCCAGGCCCAGCCGCACCGAGGAGGAGCAGCCAGACACAAAGGGAGAGGTAGGGGGACGGGGCACCCCCCGCAGCCCTCCCCGGGGGCAGGGGCGAGGGGCAGGGCCGGCCGCGGCCCGGCGATGGGGCGGCAGCCGGCGGGGCAGGGGGGTCGCGCCTGGGGCTGTCAGGTATCGCTGTGCCCCCGGCCCTGCGGGCCCGAGGCCGGGGCAGCTCGGCCGGGCCCCCCCGGCTCTCGCACGGCGGGGACCGGGGAGCTCCCGGGGGAGCCGTGTCCCCGGGGGGAAGGCGGCCGTGTGCCGTCTCCCCGGGCCCGCGGCTGCCCTCCTCGTCCCCCCTCCCCCCCCCCCCCCCAACCCCTCCCGAACTCTCCTGGGGTGCCCTGCCAGCACCCCCATCCCTCCCGACGGCTTCTTGCCCCTTTCAGGCGCGGACAGCCCTCCGTGCTCGCCCTCCTCCCCCGTGTCCCCGGGGTGCCCTCATGGAGCCGGGCTGTCTCCCCCTGGCACCCCGCTGCCCCCCTCCCTACCACCGGCTTCCCCGGGCCCTCCGCTCTCGCCCCTCGTAGGCCCTGGCCCTCCTCCCTCCCACGCACCCCCGCAGCACAGACCCTCTGTTCCCTGGCCCCTTTGCTGGCACATGCCCCTCGGTGCAGTGGGCCTCGGTGGGTCCCATCAGTGCACCCCACTCCTTGTTTAGCCTCTCCCCTTCGTTTGCCCTCTTCCTGCTCCTTCCCCCCACCGCTTACAACACCCGATCCCACAGGCAGGGGTTATCCAGCAGGCAGGGGTTTCCCCACCACAGGTCACAGATTCTCCAGGGTCTTCCCCGTGTTGTCAGTGATGCCCCACTTCCATTATAGAGCTGGCGATGGTCACCCCCCCCAGCCCCATCCCTTCCTGCCTCCCCCACGTGCCTCCCGGGAACCCAAGGGACCGGAGCTGTTCCATTTTTATGTTCTACACCCCTAGGCTGGATAGTGGTGGGTGGTGATGGCTCCTCTTGTGTGTGCAGTTTGGGGGAGATTAGAAGGAATTGCTTTGAGCTTCCCTGATCCTCGCAGTCGTCCTCGTTCCAGTCTCCTCTCATTTCGCACTTGCTTTCTGAGAGGAAGCTTTAAAAATCCTTTTCCCCCTGCTCCTCGGTGCTACTAGTGCAGGCGAGGCTACTGCTCCTCCTGCTACAGCAGTAGGGCCTGAAGAGGAAAGGGAGACACGAGGATCCTTTAAAAGGAGCATGACCCAAACACAGAGCGAGATTGTCAGCGGCCTTTCTCTGTGTGTGTTTGTGTTCACTGTTTGTTCCCCACGCCCCATGGTGTCTCCTCTCCAGGTTGGGGTGTGTGGTGGGGGGGTCGCTATGTCGGATGACGATTCGAGGGCCAGCACCAGCTCCTCCTCATCTTCATCCTCCAACCAACAGACAGAAAAAGAGACAAGCACGCCTAAGAAGAAGGAAAGCAAAGTCAGCATGAGTAAAAACTCTAAGCTGCTATCTACCAGTGCCAAGAGGTGAGGCTGCAGTCAGTTTTTGCACTGATTCACTGCATCTTTCCTCCTTCCTCATTTTATTTTGCTCTGTACCCCTAGTGCTCCCTTGCTGCTTCCATTCCTCGTCTCTAGCCCTTGTGCTTAACGTTTCCACATGAATCTGCTATTGTCTCACATTTTTCAGTGTCTCAGTGCAGTGACTTTCTGCCCAACTTCACTGCTCGCTGGACTCTCTTCCTGTTTATTCTTCTGTTCCATCCCAAATATTTTCCTGTCTTTTCTTCCTCCGGGTTGTTATTCTGACCCTCAGTTATTTCTGCTGTCTTTCCTTTTTCCTTATTGGCATCTGTTATGGTTTAGGACTGACAATTCTTTCTCTGCTGCTGGAAGCTATGTGGTCCTGAGTAAGGCATTGCATTTCAACATCAGTTTCCCTCTCTGTAGGTTGAAATTATCTAGACTGGCTTTTTTACTTTCCAGAACTGATTTGGGGATTAATTAATGTTTGTGAAGTTTTGAGTTCGCTTGCACTGGGGGAGAGGGCACTCCAGTGCAAGTGGTGTAGTATAGCCCCAGATCTTTTCCAACAAATATGTTTCTGTTGTTTTTTTCTGCTCAACACTTACATTGAATTTTCTGTATGTGGTCAGATGCTGACTAGAATAAATAATCTACAGCCGGTCCACTTGTGGACATTCTGCTCTATAATAGTCTTTGCTCACAGCACAGAGTGGGCTGGGGTTTTTTTGAGAATTAAATAATTTTTATTCCAGAATAATGTGTAGGGAGAGATACCTGCATAGAATAGTAATTCCAGAACAGCAGTGTCAGTCAGTTTTCTTCACTTGGACAGACTCTTAGAGCTACTTAGTTTTTTTGGGTTTTTTTTTTAATAAATTGTTACCCTTTCTTGTTTGTTCTGTGTTTCACTCAAATTCAGCACCATCCCGCTTCAGGGAGCTAAGCTGACAAATGGAAGTTTTCAAGCAAACTTGCAGTACTTCAGTAAGAATAATAAACCATCTCTCTGAACAGCTTTGCCAGGCAGCAGAGAGGTTGTATCAGAAGGTGTCAAAAGTGACTGGGGTTTTATGCAAATGCCCTGCAGTTGCATTAAGTTCTCTGTGGCTTTGTAGAATTTAGGCAGTTTGGTTAGTGCACATCTCCACTCAGCAGGTTTCCATGGCAAACTGACATAGATATTGGCAAATGGTGTTTACATGTTGTGCCCTTCACTCTTTTAAGAAGATTTTAAACTGCCTAATGTGGAAAGGCTGTGGTTCTTGTGTGACAAGTGGAAGAGAGGCAGAGGATGCTGTCTGAGTTTAAAGGAGAAGGGAGGCAGACTGAGTGCTGGGTGGAGAAATCTGGAAAGGAAGCCTGAGTGACAGTAATGGGACTCCAGGGAAGAGGATGATAGCTGGTTGGGCGTTTTGTGGCAAAAGCAGTATAAGCCCAGAATAGTCTGGGCAGGGAGGACAGGGTGTTGGCTGAATGCAGTGGAGAAAGGGAGCATCTGGAGTGCTGAGGGAGGAGACCCGGGGATGTTGTGTGGCTCTTGAGGGTGAAGAGAGGGGAGAATTGAAGGTGGCAGGAATGTGCAAGAGCTTCGGAAATAGATATTCACCTTCCTTTAAGTGTCCTTGGGAAAGGTGCAGTTATTGACTCCCTCAGGGCTGGTGTGTTTTTTTCTCAGGATGGAGATGAGAAGCTGGGGGGAGAGGGGGAGCCGATTTGGCAATGACTGTTTCTCTCAATCCTGTAAGACAAAATTTAGACAATTTTCAGACTGCAGTTTCCTCCTAGCACTTGGTGCATCACATTTGCAGAGATTTCCCCTCATTTACAGGCTGGTTGTCAGAGCAAAGCAGATAGTCTTTTCCACTGTGTGGCTGGCATCTTTATGGGAGCATGGAGCAGTGCATCTTTCTGGGTTCAGTGCACAATGCCTGTGTGCTTTTCTGCCTGTCTCTGTAACAGGGCAGGATACCTGTCCTGCTTGGTGGGTTTGGACTGGTGTGAGGCTTCATCTGAGAGTGCCTCTCTCATGTACTGTTGCAAACTCAGTGACAAGTGTGTCTGTAAGGTCTATGTGTTAACTGCTATCCCACACAGTGACTTACTTTTGTACCTTCTTGCTTTTATTGCCACAGGATTCAGAAGGAATTGGCTGACATCACCCTAGATCCACCTCCCAACTGCAGGTTGGTGTTGAGTCCTTCCCTGAGGAGGGTGGGGGAAGGTGAGGGGCTGAAGTGTGTCTGTGTGTTGTAACTGCCTTCAGAGCCTTTAGATGGAGCAGAGGAATGTTTAGGTGGCCTGCAGTAATTTTGTGAATGCTTGGATGACATTAAATAGTTTCCAGGTGGGGAGACCTCCAAAGATTGTATGTGTTTTGATAAGTTTTCTGTTTGTTTTGGGAGTTGTTTTGTTTTTTTAACAATTGCATTTCAAGCAAGTTACACTGCTTGCGTGTGTATGGTTCGGAAACTGCCCTGTAAAGAAGAGTGTGAAAACTTTCTCCTTGTTTGTTTTTTTTTTTTTGTTTATAAATCTAATGCCTGACTGCACTAATCTTATATAAATAAGAGTCCTGCCAAGGAAGCAGAGAATAGTAAAATGCTATGAGGTTTTTAGCTCAGAGTGTTCTACTGTGAACAGCAGCTCACAGTGGAAGAGAAGCGTGAATTCGTCACTCAGTGGGTGCCCCACAGGAGCACACATCTTAGCTGATGAAATAGAAAGCAGGGATGTTCTATTGCCCTTTACAGAGCAGATTGTTTTTAAATGTGTTTTAGAAACTTGTACTATTTTTTTAAAGCATCTAGCAGGTTGATTTGAGTCATTGCATGGTGTCCCTGAGCCTCTTTGGATTTGGAGAGGAGACAGTAGTAGTGTAACATCTTCGGTTGTGCTTGTTCATTCAAGAGGAAAAAGGCTTTTGATCTGGTCTGTGTTCACTGTAGTTGCCAAAGCCCAACTCTGTTCCCATCTTCTTGCTGTAGCTGAGGTTTGATGCCTCTTGATGTTGGTAATAGCAGAAATCAGAGGAAATTATGTTTGTAAATAACTGTTTAAATTGGTCTTTTTAGTATTGAGTTGCTGCCCGCAAATATATGTGAACCTTTTTATTGAAGCTTTTGCCACTGTTAGTCTACAGGGAAGCATTAGCACAAGAGTTGGCCTGACAGGTCCGGAGCTGCCCTTTCGGTACCAGTCCCAAGGATCATAATTAATGAAAGGAGGGACTGGACTTGACATGAGATGTCTAGTCTGATAGTAGGATTTTTGTGCTGTTTGGAAGATAACCAATGAGCTCGGAAATCTTTAGCTTTGACAGTGTTGTTTTAGGGACAGTAATGGCTTACCTGAATATTACAAGAATTTCCAGTTCTTGGGCCGGTGGCGTCTGTCCTGCCTTTGTCCTGGCTCTGTGTCAGGATAAAGCCCATATGCTTTTCCTTCCTCCTCCCACCATAACCTGATTTTCATGGGAAAGAAACACAGAAGCACAGCTCAGAAAGGCACTGTGCCTTGCTGTCTAGATAACTGAGTCTGGATGATCAAGATGCTTGGACTGCAGTCTGAACTTTGCAAATTTATCTAAAAGTTGTGATAGTGTATGAGTATGTTATATTGCATGTTTCATCTGAAGGTTTATGTAAATAATATTAGAACCCTAATTTGTCCTTGTTTCAATTGGATTAATTCACAGGTAGAGATGAGCTAGCAGGCTACCTGTCACAGTAGAGTATAGTTTTCATTTTTCTTTTTTAATTACATAGACCACTGAGGATAATGCACTTCAGGATCCACATAGTAAGTTTGTGTTGTTTCAGCCTTTATAAATATTTCTAATGGTAAAAAGTGGATCCTAGTACAAGTAATGAAGATAGTGATCTTCACCCGTAGTGGAATTACAAGTATTCTGCATTCCTTTGGACCTTCCAATGGATGAAGGCTGGCAACTCTTGCAAATAATATATGAACATGATGTAGTTGTTACTGTCCCTTAATATGTTGATAGGTAGGAAAACATGAGTGGAGGGGGTTTGGGTGACCAAAGGAGTACAGACAGTGCTGAGAGTGGCGGAGAGCACCTCTGCTTATGGCTCACAAGGCTCCAGCTGTGCTTCAGTTATTGCAGTTATGGGGAAAGTTCACCTCTTGTGGATAAAGAAATAGAAACAGTTTGTGACTGTGAGGATATTAGGCAAGTGAGAGACTCTGGTTGCTGCGTGATGTTTAAGGTTGCCAGAATTTGCTCTTGGGAAGCCTGCTAGTAGCGACACTGCTTTCCTTTATGTTTTTTCCTTCATATGAACATTTATTGGCATGCTGTGAGGGAATTATTAAATACATAATTTGAGAACTTAGTTTCAATTTCGTGCCTTTATGACTTTGCTTATTCTCACCTTTCCTCTGACCTCCAGCCCCTCATATTTCTGCTGTCTTTGTGCCTCTACAGATGTTTTTCAAGTGTCACTGGAGGGGAGGCCAGTCCTCTCCTTTTAGACTCTCACTCTTCTGCAAGTTTAATCTCAAAACTTACATATTCAGGGAGCTATATACGATACCAAGTACTACCTTTTCTGTTGTTAACTTTAGGGGTGCCACAGCA
Source organism: Pyrocephalus nanus (assembly GCA_038380795.1). Taxonomy (NCBI): domain Eukaryota; kingdom Metazoa; phylum Chordata; class Aves; order Passeriformes; family Tyrannidae; genus Pyrocephalus; species Pyrocephalus nanus. Next base: position 33,502,566 of record CM076266.1, on the reverse strand, counting down.
TCAGAAGTCACGTTTGAAAATGTGCATCTGAAACTGTGTCCTGTGTTATGCTGAAAGTGTCATAATCTTTTTTTCTGGACATCTGTTCTTACACACCTCACCACCATCTTTGTATTTTTCCCTGTTCCATGCCCAGTGTTTGATAGCAGTTCATGGCTGGCTGTGCTTTAATTTTTGGCCTCATTGCAAAATGCTGTTCTTCTTTCAGTCTTAGTGCGGTAATGGGAGTTCAGGATATTTAGCACATCCCAGAGCAGCTCTGCACATTGAAAGACAAAGCTTTAGGTTGTGAATGATTTTTAGTAAGAACTGGGTTTTTTTTCTTATAAAATATCACATATAAGATGCAATTACAAATTATGACAACCATTTGATATTTAAAAAAAAAAGCTTAAAAACAAATGTTTCATTTTTATTTTTGTAGCTTGCAGTGGCTGTATTTTCATGTGTGTAACCCACAGATCATCTGTTTAAAAAACAAAAACCAAAAAACCCAAACCCCAAGCACACTCAACACCCTGTGATTGAGCAGCTGTGTGGGTTTTAGACATATGTGGGTAATATGAGGGGAAGTGTATCCCAGAACTTCCTCTCTCCTCAGTACTTTCCTTGCTTCTGGTTTTCCATAGCTTGCCTGTATCTCCCAAAAACTTACCTATGCTTGTCTCTCTTTTACTGCTTTGTCTCTCAAAGTCCCTTTGCCCCTCCTGTCTCCTTCCCCAGGCTGTGGGTTTGATTTTATGTAGGCTAGTACAGTTACTTGTGCAGAGGTGCAGAATGTGTGCATGGAAACGCAGTCTCTGTTTGGCCTGCGTTCAGAAAACAGATTTTTGGGCTTGAAGACATTTTCTAAAAAAGATACATTTAGAACATGTCACAAAATCATGGGTTTCTGATGGGAGCAGTGCTGTCCTTGTAAGTGTCCTAGTGTAATACATGTGTGGCAGGTACTCTGAATGGATTTTAGTCCTCTTCATCATCTGCAGTAGCCCGCTGCTCTAGAGGTCTTTAATTTCTGCAAGTTGATTTGACTTCTGATATTAATACTGAGTTATGAAAGTTAAATGTGGCTTTCAAGTTCAAAAGGTGGTTAGTGGTTAATATGAATTGGAGAATGACTGTTTGGACCTAAAGTGTTTTAAATCTTTTAAGGGTGTACTTGGTTATTTCTTCTCTTACTTTGCATTATATCAAAAAGTTATAACTCTTGTTTTAGAACTCAAAGAAGGTACCTAGAGACTTTTTACTTTTGATCTTCTGTATATGCTGGAGACAGAGGAGTATGTCATGTCTTTGCTTTGGGTCAAGGAAGTCTGCGTCTGTGACTGTCTGCAGATGTCAGAATATGGTTCCATCTTGATATGTAGGCAGTCCTGATCTTTGTTGATGACACTTATATTGTGAAAAAGCTTTCTTTCTGTCCCTGTGATAAAGTTTTCAAAGCTTCAAGAGAAGTTAATTGAAGCTTGAAGTACTGTTTATTCACTTCGGATCATGTATTTGATCAATGTATTTAAGCATCTTGTAGTAAATCTGCTTGTTGAGGTTATGAAATAAAGGCTTTTCCCCCATTTTTAGGGATGGGGAGTTACAGCACACAAAAAACAAGTGACTTGTCCAGGGTCACACAAGAAGTCTCTGGCAAAGTGGAGAAATGAATGTAAATCTCCTTTGTTTCAAGCTAAGTAGCAGCTGAGCTGTTCTGCTGGAGCTGTGTGCATCAGTTGCATTATGAGCAGGGCTTTGAATTTGTGCTTTATTGGGTGTCTGGTATTGACTGTATGTAAGCATGGTAATTTAATGTTATTTCTCCCATCTGCGTAGAGGGACCAAAATGGATATTAACTGGAATTAATGTTTTTTAATCTTTCTTTCCTAAACTGAAACAAGTTTGTCTCCACGTGGCTCATTTAAGTCCACATAGGCAAGACCAGCTGTTATTTAAACAAAAATAATTTTCAAACCCTTACTGAAGGAGGCATTTGCCTGCAAGGCTTACCACTGCTTCAGAGTAAAATGCCATCACAAATTCGTTATTTAGATAATAATAAAATACAGTTGTGTTTCCTGGCACTTTCAGCCCGGTTTCTGTAAATTCACAGAATAAGGACCAAATCTCCCAGAGAGTCTTATGAAAGTTAACTGTCAGCACTTAATAAATATGTGTCTTGGTAAAGATGGTGGGGAGAAGTGCTCTGCATTATAATGTATATAATGTAATAGTTTTCAAAACTTTGCAGTGTGGAATTAAAATTTGTTGGCTTGGAAGAAGTCTCTATAAAATGTGTGGCTCAAAGGCAGTTTTGAACTCAATAGTTTCATATTATAATTAATATATTTCATCTACATACCATGCAAGTCTGGCATTTGTCTTGCTTACATTTGTTTTTTATGGTGCTTGTAATTTTTTGCAAATGTACTTTTTCAATACTTCCAACTCCAATAATGCTTTAAGTACTTTTGCTTTCAAATCTAGTATATTATCTAAGGATAATATGTCACTGTTTAATATCAGTGTTGGTTTTGTTATTTTCGTGCTTGGAATAGTCCTTCCTGAACATAGCCATATTCTGGCATAAACTTTCTGGTCTTAAATTTTGTAATTAGAAAGCTTAATTTCAGTATGACCTTTTTTCTCAATATGCACACTCAATTATTAGATCAAGAATGACACGAATACCAGCTTTTACTTCCTTGTAGAAATAAAAAATACAGATCATGTTCAGTGAAAGTTATCAGCTTACAAAAGTGGTTTTGGAACTTTTTTCTTTCCCCCCCCCCTTGTGTTGTTTCTCTAAATTTGAGTGTTTTCTGTGAGAAGTTTCAAGATGCAGGATAGGAAGCACCTTCATAATTAGTGCTGTGTGTAGTTGAAAAATATCTTTTGTCGTATAAACTACCAGTGGTTCAGCATTCCCTCCTTGCTTTGTTTGGCACACGATCCCTGGAGAAATAACTCTTCCTTTTGAAATGGTGTATTAACTAATTTAGAGATCCTCTGCAGCTGTGTATGGTCTGGCTTGCAAACCATAAAAATAATACATTTCTACACTTGGTGAATTTGAAATATGTGAAGGTAGATGCTCCTGCAGGCAAAGTCCTCTGCCTGATGTACTCAGACAAAAACTGCACAGAAGCAGCTTCTTGGCTGTGGGTCGATCAGTTAATATTACAGGAATGAGCCTTTCTGAAGCTACTTCTGTTTTTTATTTTAACAGTCAGAAATGTTTTGATGGCCTGGCTGCTCGGATGCTGTGGCAGAGCTGGCTGATGCTGTGGTAGATTTTGTTTGGCATATCCTGGCTCGGTAATTCCCAGATGAACTGCATTCTGTGCTCATGCATGCCAAACACTGGAACGATGAATCTTGAGAGCGGCTGTGAAATTGTGTCATGGCTAAGAACAAAGAGGATTGAAATCCCTTCTGTGCACACTCTCTTGTATACCACTTAATTTTATTATTTGACTTTTGGCTTTGCTGCCCTTGGAGGGCACTGTGCAACTATGTTTATGATGTTACGTATATGTTTTATCTGACAAATTCTAATATTTCCTCTTGGTCGTGCAGTCTTGTTTGGTTTGCTTCCGTTGTATTCCAGTGCTGCTTGCCTAGGTTTTTATCTTGGATACGTGCTTTGCATCGGGTTCTATGTCTGGTTTTGTTTTATGAATTATGCATTATATGTGTATGGTACTTTATAGACATAAATGTATGTACGGTATCTATACTTTAGGGGTTGAATCTGTCTTGCCTTTTTATATAAAGGCAAAATTATCCACAGAGAACTGGCTAATCTAGGGGCTAGAGAAAGTGGTAGGGGATAGTTTTGTGTTTGAGGATTTCGAAAAGAGCAGGTTGCTAGTGACTGAGGGCTTTGTGGTTTCTGAAGAACGGCTTGGTTTTGAGAACTGGTAACGTGCTGTCTGACAAGATGTTAACTTTGGTCTTGCTGTTGGAGGGAATTGTGCTGGGAATGGAGACAGAGCTCAGAGGCACCTGTAAATCAGTGGATTAAGGTTATTGGTGAGTTTGTGCATAGTGAAACTTCTGCAGTCTCTGCTTGCACTCTTCTGTAGTTGTACATGAAAGACAAGACTTCCATAGAGCACCTTTTTAGAAGTATTTAATGTACTAAACAAAAAGGATACCATTTCATGTGAAGGGGTTAAGAGATTATTGCACACCTGTGCAGACTCGCACACCACAGTCAAAGTTAAAGGCTATACTTTCTCCACAAAACAAAGTGCTTCAAACTAAGTTAAATTAATAGTGCAATTTAGTCATTATAAGTAGAATCTTGCCAATCTGTACATTTATTTGAATGAAATAAATTTATACTTATTTTTCCCTCTGAGGCTTAACAGCAGAGGTCTAAATACTGACTTCATTATTTTACAAGAGAAGAAGGGAACATGTATTGTCAAGTACTATAAATAAACTAAAACTATCAAAATAAGTACTGTACACTCTGGAATTCAGAGGGGTTTTCTTGTTTCTTTTGCCAGTTTGCAAATTTCAGCAACATGCAATTGGACTTCCCAGGCATTTGTGGAAAGTGTAATGGTTACTACTGTGCATTTAATACATAAGTTCTGTGTGCGAGGGGCTGATTGGCAATACCAGGAAAATATATTGCAGAGTTGTAGACCTAACTTCAATATCCAGTATGCAGTGTTCCTTATTAACCTAGACTCTGTGGGATGGGAGCTGGGGGAGAAAAGGAGAGAGATGCATGCAGACTATAGCTCGGTATAGTTATGGTATTTGACTCTCTCCGCTCCCTCCGGTTTGATTCATGATTTCACAACTCAAATATAGATCAGGTAAGATTAAATGGAGCTGTTTTGAGGACTGGGTCCAGGCCAAGTTTTGGCAGTTCATTTGTTTAAGAGAAAATACAAAGTAATTGGATTAAAGAGTCTGTACGATTAATGATGTAGATTCCTGTTAGATTTCTTTGCCTCTGTGTTTCTGTGAATCAATGCAGAATTTAGGTCTCAATTCCTCCAGGGACTTTTTTAGAGTCAAAAGTGAGCATAACTTTATCACAGCACACCAGTAGATGTGTTCTGTACTTCCTCTGTATCAGTGTAAATGGCTGATTTCTCATCTTTCTCTCTGGAGCTGCTGGATTTACTGGAACATAGAGAATCTTGAACTGGTACTGAGAACTGTAAAGGCAGTAGTAAATGCTCTGTGCTAAGAGGGGAGGCCCTTCCCGGGGCAGGTGGGCTCCTAATATTTAATGATTTTTCTGCTGTGACTATCTGAGCAATACATTTTGGTCAGGGAGCTAATTCCTGTGTCTGTCTATTTGGGAGAAATCAGGAGAGGAGTCTTGGTGTCTTTTTTCTTTTGATGCCTAGGGTCATACACAGAGTTGCACACACGGTAAAAATGACCCTAAGCGTTAAAAATTAATTCTAAAATTGAAAGTATCTTTTTACAATAGGTGAATTGATAAAAAAAAGATAAGTACATCTGTATGGTCTAAGGACTTTGACAGAGTTTTTTGGAGACAACAGCAAAGTTTCAGAGCAGTAGTGATTGTTCTTCAAGGAAACCTGCCAGGGTAACTGTCTCTAAAGTTTTATATGCAGTTTGAATATCTTCACTGACATTTTAAGGTGCTAATTTACATGACAACTGTTGTGGTTTGTCATGTGTTTGCGCTTTCCAAATGGACAACTTCTAGAGTTTGTGTGTTATTTTATATTCTGAACAACTATAGCTGCTCTGCCTATAAATGGTGGAGAAAGTGCAACATATTTCATTAAAGCATTGTTTAGCTGTTTCAGATGGTTTTGAAAGATTGCTAAAATGTACACAGTTGTAATAACATCATTTTAAAGCAACTATATCAATACTGTAGTATAACATGAAAGGTCATTTAATCAGGAGTTTCTGATCAATCAAACTGATTATTGTAGTACTATATTTGCACATTATTTTCTATATGTCTTAGTAACCTTTTTAAAGAAGCTAAATGAGGTGATGTATGGAGGTATTTATAGTTGGTGTCCTCCTTGACTTCCTTGTAAGTTGTTTATCAACAAGAATTGCCTAGTTTTGTCTTTGATGCAGTAATTCTTAATTTGAGACTCTTATCATATTTTGTAGGGCTTTGACTTCTAATAAAAGTATTTATGCCTACTTATACTTAGGTGACTGTGTGAGAGAGGAAAAGATTGAAGGCTTTAAATAGCTGTGCCAAGTCTCGAAACGTGATGAAGCTGACTGAGTTCTCCATTGCATTAAAGTTGTGGTGATGCTTTCCTAATTTAAATTTAATTTCAACAACACACTTGTGATGTAGGAAAGCAGGCAAGAAGATGTGTAGGAGTGACAAGAGTGACCTAGGAAATCTAAGTTTTGAGTGTTAGGCCTTTAGCTGCCCTGCTGCTTGTCTTTTATTTGCATCTCAGGATTAAAATCTATAGTGAAATGTTAATATTTTCTTTAGAATAACATCTTTCCAATTTTTCCATCCCCTCACTCTCTTTATGAGGTTAATCAGATTGCAGGTATGGGTAAGACTGGGAGTGTGAATGAATTGTAGTTGAGAAACAGAAAAGGGACATAAAGCTGCTCAAGGCAGAAGAATGTTATGTTCCTATGGACAACAAGATTGTGCAGGGCATTAATGGAGACTGTAAGAGACAGCAGAGAGATGGTCCATCAGGGCAGCTGAGGCAATTTTTGCCCTGATTGCCAGAACAGTTGCAGCAAAGGTGGAAGCGGAGACAGACTGATGCTTTTTCTGCTCCAGCAATTTTGCTCAGCTTTTGTATTGCCCTCTGTAAGGAGCAGAAGAGACGGGGCATCCTCCTCTTGAGTGAATGGGAGGGACCATTCATGGGCCAACCTCTTCTTGGGCATGAGTGAATTATTAAAACAGTAAAGCATGCAAACTGCAACAGTAGTTTTTGCTGATTGCTTTACACCCCCACCTGGGAAGCAAAATATTCACATAGCAATGAAGTCAGTGCACTTATACGGTCTTACAGTAGGTACAACCTAAAATACCTTAAAGAATATAAGTAACAGGTGCCCAGCTGTATCTTTGCAGACTTCCTTCAGTTGCTGCTTGAGCCAGATGTGGCTCTTGAACTGTGGATTGTCCTCCTAGAAGCACATCAATGAGATGAGAGGAGTAGGAAAAGTGGGGGAGTTATAGCAAGAAAGGAGCAGAGAGAAGGGCAGAGGGAGAAATGGAGGAAGGGGGCAGAAACAGGAGAGAGAAACAGGTAAGCTAGCGAAATGGGTAGAAATATTAAAAAAAAATTTACTTTAGTCAATCCCAATCAAGTAGACCAGTATTAAAGACAGGAAGTTGCGAATTTAATTTGTTGAAGGTCCTGTGAACCTGAATCTCCCAAAGGAGCACAACTTGCCATGCTTCTCTTCCAGTTGCTCCTCCAGAGCAAGAGCTGTTACTCAGTAAATGCCATAATACTGGAAACAGAGATATTCACTGAAATTGTTAAGAGACCATTTTGTAACAGATTAAGTCCTTCTACCCAGTAGGCACTGGAAGGTTTTCCTGCAGGAGGTTGTGGAGGCAGATAGTATCAGCACGTTCAAAGGTGGGTTAAAGAAATTCATGAGCAACAGGTCCATAAGCAGACAAAGAGAACTCAGGCATGTACCTCTTAGCTCCTCTAATCCAGTGGCTGTGGATGCTGAGGGAGTACAGGGGGAATGGACACAGACAGTGTCCACAGTCACCTATTCTGAGGAGTATCTGCTCTTACCACTGACAGGAGTAGGGTGCTGAGTTAAATGATCCCAAATGGTCTTTTTAAATTCTATGTGGAATACCCACAAAATTACCTTCTTCCCCCACCCCATTGTCCCTCATTCCAGTCCACTAACTTCAGGCTCTTTTTTTGTTTCCTTACTCCACTTCACCTGGCTTTTAGCCACCCAACACGTTCAGCTTCTGCCCTTTATGGAACCATTCTTTCATCTTTTTATACTTTGCCATTTAAAACAAGCCCTTGCTTGCTGTCACTCAGCCACTTCTCTGTGGTTTTGTGAAGGATTAACCTTCATGCGTTTGTGTTGCTGAATTTAGATTGTAAATTTTCAGGGCAGAGGACTTCTTTAATTTTTGTCTGTTTGCAGAGTGGTATGTAAATTTCCATCTATGTTTAAATGTCCTTCAGTAATAAAGTCTTTGGGCTTGTAGGTTTCACCTTAGCACCCTTCCCCAAAAAAGTTCTGCTTATATTGTGATGTTGCATTTTTTTGCCTTATCTGATAGAGGTAGATAAGCTGGTTGTTTTATTCAGCACCTGTTGTATTTTCTTGAATATGTGATTTGGTTATTTTCCGGGTTTATGCACATCAAGGTTATCACAGCTGTTACTTTGTGATACTACTACATTGTAATAGGATAATGTGTTTTGAGATATATTAGTGTTGGGGTTTTTTTTTTCTTCCTGGATGATGGCAGAGAAATAAGAAAGTTGTCCAACAGCTAATCTCTTTGTTTGGCATCTTTGTGCTCCTACTTCACCTTCCACCTCAATATCTAGGAGGACCGTAACTATTTGTTAGGGAAATATTAGTTAAATTGCGGAGCTATTACATGTGCTGAGACATTCCAGTTTAAAGCACTTAGTATTCAGTGTGTGTACTCTTAATGACTATAAATATTATGTTACATTTGAGGTTTTGTAATGTATCAGGTGTGTCTTGTACCTTGTTTTTCCCACGGAAAATGCAAATTTTCTAGCCCATGGACTGTTCAAGCTGTATGTTTGTATTTCATAGAAGAGTCTTATTTATGAGATGTAAAGTCCAGTCAAATTATTTAGCTCTGAGATATCTCAGGTGCATGTTTCACTCCAGTGCTAAGTAGCACAGAACTAGCAATTTAGGACATATTTATTACCTAGATCTGGGTTTTGTCAGGAAAGGCTGAAAAATAGGGATTGGATAGTGGAGGCTTTGTGTGGTAATGCTGCAGCAGGGACGTGATGAACCGGCAGGGTCCAGCCATAAGCTGTAGCAGCAGAGTAAAGGGCTGAGGGAGTGGGGATGTGCTGTGACCTCTCTCATGGCTGGCTGAACAGCTGGAGGAGATTTGTTAGCGATTCAAAGCTTAGAAAGAGATAAGGAAGGAGTGCTGATTGAGGTTTGGGTCTGGAAAGGAGAGTTATCTGTTACCTAGCGAAGTCTGTTGTATTTGCAGAGGTCCTGATTGATTCAGAACAAATGAGGAAAAAAAGGATGGAGCTAGAGCTGATGGCTGAACTGTGACATACTAGGAAAGAGTGAAGATATGGGGTGGCGTTAAACATGACCCTTACATTCAGAGAACAACAGAAGAAAAAAAAGCATTTTGCCAGATCCCTTTCCAGTAGTAAACCTGCCAGTCTCTTGCAGAGATTCTCAGCTCTCTCTCCACATCCTTTCTAGGCTTTCCCTTCACCACATTCCAAGGTGTCCCAAGTCACCAGTGTGATGAGAGTTCTGCAAAAGAGAGCTAGTGTGCCCGTTCTGGCCCATGGAGCTGGGCCTCTTTCTGCAAGCCATCACAGACTTTTAAGGAACAGCACTAGTGTCTTCTGCCTCCTTATCCCTCTGAGCTGAGCACATTCTGGTCCCTTCTCTTTCCTGATGGCTGCACTGACTGTTTAGCAGTAAGCCGTTACATCTGTCAAAGTCTGCAGCCCATGCCTACAGTGAACTGAAGAGGCAAGATTGTCCCATAGACAGAAAGAAAATATTTATTAGGAATTAAAAAATAAGCAGGCATAACCATTCTTGCTGTATTAATTTACTTGCAAATGAAGTAGCAGTGATCAGCTAAACTACTGAATGTGCATATAGATTTTTTTTCCTTTTAAATTGCTAAAGTACCTGGATCATGAATCAAAGGAGCTTGATGGAAGGGAAGGAGGAAAGTGTTTTTGAAGTACTTAAGTGGGCAATAGGGATAATCCTGAGTGCAAGGTAACATAAGAATTGGCATTTGTCATCTTTCCTTATGTAGTACTCTTTGGTCATTGGAAAAATGTATTTTATTATCTTGAAAGGTTTCTAGTCAAGAGGATACATCTAAACTTCACTTGGGAGTTATTAGGACATTGGACGTGTGCAATAGGTGAGCCTGTATGAGTGTTTATGCAGCAGACAGCTGGATGCCAGGCAAGTGAAAGATTCTCTTGGGCAGTATTTGAATGACACAACTGGAAAGTCATCTAGTTGCTGTTTTAGCAAATGGTTTCTTTTCAGAGAGAGGATCTTGGTTTTTGGATATTAAAATAATAATGGAACTGTAATGTTTGCTTAGGTTGGCTTTCCTGAAAGATAATGTGTCATATCCTAATGACTCACTGGGTCAAGTGCTAAATTTCAGTCCTTGCTGGAGATAGTGAATGAACTGTGTCCAGAAATAAGTGGGTTTGTATGTCCTTTTTAATATTACTAGAGTTCAAGGTCACTAAAAGGTTGTTTTAATGTGTAGTACATATGATTTACCTATTTATTTTTAAAAGTGCCAGACTGTTTACTGAACTATGTGAGCACTTTACTGTTTTATAGATAGCCAATGATTTTCTTTTTCTCAGCTGGTCACACACAGAGGGTAAACATTTTTTCTTCCTTATTTATTTATTTATGAATTATTTTTGGGCAACTGGATGGAAGAATACATCTTGCCTTTGGCTTCTGAAAGAAAGATCTCTCTTTTCGTTTAGTGTCATGGGTTTTATATAAGGTTATTCTTTAGTAAGGGCTATATGATTATGAAGTTATCCTCTCTTCCAAAGGGTCGTATATATCAGATCTCTGGTCAATATGCAGAACCCCTCACTTCTGACCTTTCTGTCTCTTTGGACCCATTAGTTGTTGGACATAATGGTCCTTCTAAAATTGCTTGATTTCCAAAGAGATCATTTGTGCTTATTCTTTTACTGCCATTTGATGCTGCATCTCTACACACTGCCAAAAACCCACAGTATATTGCATTTTTATTGTTATGTAAAGCAGCTGTAAAACAAACAGTGGTTGGGTGTGTTTGAAATCTTTGCAATTGGCTACTTCATTTTCTCCCTTTGAGTCTTTAACTTTTACATTCATAGTTTTGCCACCATAGAGAGCTTATGAAAAGCAAACATATAGACTGTTTAAAAAAAAAAAAAGGGGGATTGCTATGCACAGATTCACATTGATTCCTTATTCATATTTATTATCCTGTTTCTCTTTATAAGAAGGGCTGGGACATGTTGTGTTGGGGTTTTTTTGATGGGAGTATTGGGGTTTTTTTGTTCTCTTTGCATTGGTTTGACTGTTAAAGTCCTTTTTAGGAAACTTCAACAGTTGTACACCAAGTGACCATACAGCAAATAAAGAAAGAAGATAAACGTATGTGCAGTAAGACATTGAACTGGATGAGGGGAGATCTATTTAACTGTTTTGGTTTTTTAATACTTGCATGCCTGTAGGCGATCAGTCCCGTGTGCATCCTTAGCACAGTCACAGGATTATGAAAGGTGATTTCTTTTATGTGCTCAAGTTTCTCTTTACAAGCAGTACTGAAGAAAATAGAGGCTTCAATTACCTTACGGTTTTGATTCTTTCTGTACCTCTTTTGGTATGTAGTAGAACAGTCTCAGGAGTAAAATTATGAAATGCATATATTTATTAAGGGTTTGACTTTCCACAAAAGCTATTTCCAGTAAGAGTATTCATTGAGATGATGAGTCTCTTGATCATTCTTTGCCCTAGTGGGAAAAGTGTGTAAAACCAGCACAATAGCCACTGGGCAGCCTCTCTCACAGTTTTTCCTCTATGCTGGTCGCATCTGCTAAGATGTTTTTTGTAGACTTTTTCTTAGTCTAAGCTGTTTTTCTGCTTTAATTGGAGCATGCATAGCTTAGATCATGCTTTCTATTCTATTCAGAAATACACTGAACTCAGTCACCACTGAACCAGAGCTGCCTTTCCTCTGTAGCCTGTGCTGGGGAGATATACCTGCTTGGTGGGGGTCTGCTTAACGTGGATTAAAGGAACGTAAACTATAAAGATTAAAAGATGCTCAGGAGGGGAATGTATACTTGGATTTTGCCAGCAGTTAAAGGTAAATCCCTTACAGTAAGGAAGGCTCTAAATAGTGCCTCTCAATATGTCTTTTGCAGTAGTTGAATAGTCAGAGAAGACTGAGAATATAGTACAGCTGCCTGACTTCAACTTAGAAATAAGTGAAGTAGATCTTAGCTTGATTTTTATTTTGCTCACTATTTCATTATAATTTGCACATTTTTAAACCGTTAGATGCTATCTGTACAACAGCTCAGGTGGAACAGTGTTGCACCAGATCTGCTCTTTGTCAGCAGTGTGTTAGGGTGTGCATATGTGTGCAAATACCCCTTTTGCATTCACTTAGAGTGCAGTTGTAGTTCTGAGAAAGTAGAGTTACTTTTCGTTTACTTTTCCCATACCAAATGTGCAAAAGCAGCTGTGTGGAAGAGAAGTATTGTAAGATCAACTTTACTTTTCTTCAGCATTTAATATGACTTGCAGCAGCTGACAGAACACGTTTTCCTAAACTGCAAACATTGCATCACCCAGGAGAAGCATACATGGGAAAGTCTCTTTAAGCGGGGGCAAAACAGACTCCAAGGATAACTCTGACTTGCCAGTTAATCCCAGTGGTATAAAGGGTAAAGTCAAACTTCTTTTTTGTGACTGAGAGCAAAAGGTACTAGCTGAGATCAGTGCTGCTGTATTGTGTCTCCCTGTCATCATTTTGTAGCAAAAATAATAATACAATTCTAGGTCTGCCACTGTGGAAAACTATATATGAGTGTGTGCGTGTGTGTGTCCGTGTGCTACTGAGCTGAGAGAGTACAGCTCAGGAGGTGTACAGATTTTGTGTGTGTGTGTATGTATGCATGTTTGTACACACACATGCTCAGATTTTGTATATGAAGTGGTGTCTGTACGATCAGAACCAGAGGTAAGTGTTCCATTATCACACAAGTTTGTTAAAACATGTGTGACGTTTTAAGAAAATTCAGTCTGAATGTCATCACACTCAATTAAGATGCCTCATTTTGTATTTCACTCACCTGCTTTTCCTTTTTCTATCCAATCCTGTCTGCAAGTAAGAACTAATTCTGCTCTTGTGCCCTTGGCTAATCATAGCAGACTAGGGGCTTTCCTCCAGTCTTTGCCGAGTTTTGACTTGGAACAATGAACTTCTCAACAGTATGAGAACACTCTATTTGTTTATAATCTGTTTCACTGTTGAAAATACACCTTAAAAAAAAAAAATCTGATCCAAATGACATGTGTTGTCAACAAGATTTTCTCCGATTCGGAAATTTGTCTTCAAGTCCTCAAAGCTGGGCACATACGGCTGATGCCTTTTCACGTGTAGCAAATATGTATTAATGATTCTGAGGGAAAGATCAAGGGTGCCATTATACTGCAGGGTGAGGCATTGAAGTCTGAGTGTATTTTTCCTCAACTACAGTGTTGTTTTCATTAAATTAAGATGAGGAAAGTTGGAATTGGGCTTAGTAAGATGCAGTGCAGGCTGGCATTGGATCTGAGAGTAGGCAACTTTTATATGTAGGGATCAGTCCTATAGCTGAGGTAACATAAAAGCTCTGTAATTTCTCTGAATGGTCCTTTCCTGTCCTGCGATAACTAAATCAAGCAAGGTTTCCACTGAAATTGTAACACCAATATCATCAGTCTGCAGTCTGGTGAGTTCCCTTTGAAATCTACTTCCACTGCTTTTTTATAAATTTAATGCCTCTACATGGACATCTCTATTATATTAAATGTTTTGGTTGAACTCATCCTTTTGTTTGATGCAGCTTACTCCCAGATAATGGTAGTTACACACAAATATAGATGTAGACCCTTCCTGCAAGTGCCCAGAAATGCCATTGCAAAGCTGTGACATTGATCACTTTTAAGCCATTCATCCCTGACCCTGGTGATGGCACCTGAGAACTTGCTTACACTTACAAAAGAAGCTGGAATTGTTGACTGTAACTGCTTCTACGATGAGGTTTAAAATAGCATGCTGAGTATGTGTGATGTTAGAGATTTGGGTGACAATATGTGTAAAGTTCTTTTGCTTTTTTTTACTGTCACTCTCCCTCACTAGTATCTTCAGCCATATGTGCTATATTTCATTTGGTTAGTTGTGGTTTGTTGAGTGGTTTGGTTTTTTTTTTTTCTTTTTCAAATATAGGCATACCATCACTGAACAGGAGGGAGCATTTTTTAATGCTTGTGGTATTTGTTTTCTCATTTTCTGTCATGAGCCTTATGCTCAAAGTTCATAAGTTTTTGAATTTCTGTACTTCCTTTACTTGTTCATCTTTCTCTGATTCTCCTAGTAGGCAGGCAAGTTTACTCCTGTTTGGAAGAACACAGTCAGGATGCAATAATTCAGTCATTTAACTGTTAACTTCATGCTGCATTGAATAGTAGTATAAGAAAAAATAAATTAGAAACATCTGTTTTCTTTTTCTCATAACAGAAGAACAAAGAAATATGTTCTATTAAAATCAAAGGTGGCAAATATAAGAGCAATAAAAATAAGGTATTATATGTGTCGTTCACCCATATCATTAGTCTCTGGAACTTACTGTCTCAGGAAATTATTGAGGCCAAGAACATAACGGAATTTGAAATAGAATTGGGCAGGCATGTGGCTACCATGAATGTTTAAAGTCAGGCTTATTAATTATTGTGATCTGAGAGCAATGTTAAACTCATGCTCCTAGGCTTAAACAACACTGAGATGTTGTATCAGAAGAGCAGGCTTTTTTTTGTTTCTTCCAGTTAAACTTACCTATACACTAAAATTTACTTGAATTATGAGCATTGCACTGAAATCTCTTTGTCCAGTCCCAGCTTGTACATATGCAAATGTTCTTCCACATACACGTGTACACACCTGTCTTGTATCCCTTTGGAACTGGAAATCCTCCTCACGTTTTGTTCTCACTCCTTTTCATGCTTCTTTTCCATGTCCCTTTCCATATCAGCTTGTCCCAGGAATGGCCATTATGCATCATGTCTGATCAGGTTGCAAGGGAAAGCGTACGGAAATGACCTACAAAGTGAGCAATAGAATCCGAAGACCCGTAAATGATTAATACCTGCACAGAGCAAGAGCCACAGCGCTGATGAAACTTGAGTATGCTGTAATGAGTGAAATCACTATATTTCTGCACAGGAAGTGATGATGGTAGCAGGCTCTTTACCATGTCTTGCCTTTTTAGTAAGTGGCACTTCAAGTTATGGGATTAATTCCACAGAGTGGAAAAATATCAGGAGTGAAGTAATAAATATGTTAAAAGGTTATTATAGTTGACATTTATGCCTGCAAATCTCAGCAGGACTTTAAACTACACAGTTCCTTCACATTGGGGCCAGGGAGGAGAAATATCTTAGTATATGCTAAAGCTCTTTTTTTTTGGAAAAAACAAAAAAAAAAAAAAAACAAAAACAAAACACAACCTGACCAAACAAACAAACTAAGCCCCAGAAAACCCAAATAAACAAAAAAAATCAAAAACAAAGTAACAAAACCAGAACAAACCCACATCTAGATTCAAAAAGAAGAGAAAAAAGTAGTTGAGAAAAAGTGTAATAGAAATAATACTTAGAAATCCCTAGGCATTAGCCAAATATTAATCATCTCCAAATTCTGTTATTGGGAGTGTAGAAAAGGTAACTTGAAGAAATCACGTGGCTTTAAAGGAAAGAACCTTAAACTGTCTCCTGTAGAGGAGTTTAGCTCTCTGTAGAGCTCTGTGCTCTCTTTGTAAGATTCTGCTCTCCTATAATTATCAAAAAATGACAGTCGGATTAATGACAGAAGCAAAGCTTGTTGCTTGTTTCTAAAATGCTCAGCATCAACACTGACTGATTAAAAACTCTTTGAGTTTATTCTTCCATAAAGAATACAATATTTTGTCTTTCTACAGGACGTAGATGCAACAAGGATGCTTTCAAAAATGTTCTTTGCCGACTGTGAGAGTGAGGAATGCCGTAATTACTGACTAGGCTAAGTGTGATGAAGTAAACTCCCGAGCCAAGTGCTTTGCAGTGATCTGGCTTTTGCAGTTGCTGCTGGGGGGGCGTTGGTTTGCCAGGTTCCCAGGAGAGGTTTCTCTATCCTGCCTTGCATATGAATTAGTTCTGCAGAATTTGATGGAAGTTTTGTCATTGACTTCAACTAGCCCAGACTGATACAGAAGTACTGGCTTCCAGAAAGAGACTTGACACATATTTGCCAACAGGATAGATCTTAACAATGTGTAGTCTGCTGCAAACTTTGAAGTAGGGAAAGAAACTTATTCTTTACTTGTCTAGTGTTCATTAGGGACATAATTACCTATGATAATAAATCTTTCAGTTTTGAAAAAAGAAAGGGCAGTAGATTTTTCTGGCTTGTGAATGAGAAAAAGACTTAATACAAATACATAAAAAGTAATGGTTTGTCTATCAGCTCCTATGGAATGCTGTCCACTTTATCTCAAAAAGAATATTGAAGAATTAGGTGGATTTTGGAGGGGAGAGATGGAAATTATTAAAAAAGGAACTGGAGAACTTCTCATGTGAAGATACAGGGATTGTTCCCTTAAAGAAAAAAAAAAGTATTTATTTTCCTATTTTGCATTTGCCAGAGAAAATAGATGGGAAGTTTATTTTCCTCTGACTTCTAATACAAGAACAAAAGCATGTGGAATGAGATTAAAAGATAGAGAAATTTAATTTTTACAGGATGAAATTGGGCACAGGGATTCCATGCTGTATTAATTACTGAAGCCAGAAATTAAGCAAGCCTCAAAAAGTCTGAGTTTTGCCTTCTGTGGAGGGCAAAACCAGACAGAATTACTGCAGCTTATTCATAATACTGATTTCAGAAGGAAAACAGAGATGCCTGGTTTTGAGGCTCAAGCATTTACCCCTGAGGGTGTTGCTATGGTAGGGGAAATCAGAAGACCTGGCAGAAGCCTTCTGATTCCCATCTCTGTCCTATTTGACACTGGAAACCAGTGAGAAATGGGGTATTAGAATAGGTAGACTTCAGATCGAGCCTGGTGTTTCCTGTATTTCTTTTGATAAGCCAGTAGAGGAACAGATTTTTCACTCAAAGTCTTTGCAGTAATGCCTCCTCTGTTATACTAATATGCAAACTAACCTTATTTTAACATTGCTTTATATGGGAGAAAATTGCATTTAGAAAAAAAAAATCTTTTTAAGTCATGTTGTATAAGGGTTTGTGCAGTATGAAACATTCATATGTATCAGTATATATATGTATATGTAACCAAAGCACCTTTAAGAGTAATTTCTGAAAGTATTTTCTCCTATATTTTTTTCAAAATAGTATCTCTCTCAGACAATTGAGTCTTGAAGCTGAAAATGAGGGCACACATACTTGGGTGTCTTACTCCAGTACTTAAGATTAAGGTTGACTTTGCCTGATCAGATTTCAAGTCTATAGTAGCATTAACTCATGGCTTGAAAGTTGTGTGTGTGACATGAAGTTTGACATGTATTTATAGAGAGTGAATTAAAAAAAATATTTTAGCACTGTTCAGTTCGCTACTCTGGTAATGATCTGTTCTACTGTTCTGTGACAGAACAACCTCAGCAGAAGAGAATTATTTTCGATTAGTTTGCCTTAATTGGAAAAAAAAAAAAAAGGAGTTACCTCATCATAACTTGTAACTATATTGGATTAAAAACCCATTGTAAAATAAAATAAAAAAGAAAAAGGTCAATTTTAGTGATGGGAGTTAGCTGCCCTTGGAAATTGTTTATTCTTACTGATTCATTAAGAAGTCTGTTTCTGTGTACTATAAGGGTTTTATTTCCTGTCCTTTTTGAACTGAGATCTTGACATAAAAACTTAAGTGAAGAAATACCTCTATTATTTTATCTTGAAAGTTCAGGTGGAATTGTCTGAATGGGCTAAGAAATTTTCCAAGATAGTGTAAATATATTTACATTGTAAACATATTGCTGTTTGAACATCTTTATTTCACTAAAAGGAATATTTGAAAAGCCTTTTAGTGAAGAAAATCAAAGTGAATGAAGCTGCAGTGACTGGAAACAAATAATTTTTCTTTGTTCTTACAGAGCTCTTCCCTACCTTCATACCCAAAATCCCAGTGATTTTTAGCTAATGGTAGATTTATTTCTCTTCTTATATTGTTATCAATGTAAAATTACATCAAGTATGGGTATTAAGGCTGTCAGTTCTTCCAGGTGTTTTGCCATACTACTGCGTGCTATTACACTATTTTCCTATTTGTGCCTAATTAGATATGATGTGTTCTTTTTGTCTTCAAAAATTAGTAGTGTAAAATAAGGTGCAAACTGTTCATCTAACTCTGTGACAGTTCTACAGTTCTGTAGGCACACCTCTTTGTTTCTGTCTGTATGGAAATGATTACAGCATAACAAAAGCGGTGCTCAGCTCTCAAAACATACTCTCTCCTGATCTTGTCACTCTTGCTTTAAGGTGCAACTTGTAACAATGCTGAGGTTGAAAGGTTAAAAAATGTACACTGCTGTATGTCATTAAAATGCTTGCATGTTTCTGTGATGTGCGCTCTCCTCCTTCTGCCTCTGTTTATGAAATGTAGTAGAAAATCTCATGCTAGCACTGTTACCAATAAATATGTTAACAGCAGTCAATAGAGATGTAAATTTTTACTAAATTCCCCTAAGACACTTACTTGGGAACTTCTTGGATTGCACAAGTTTATGAGGAAAATATGTCTTTCTTTTTGAATGGCTAGAAAAGCCTCCAGATCATGGGAACATACATTTAGCATCAGTGGTTTCAAGTAATTAAAGGTGTTTTTTTAAAAAAAAAATTACAATTCTTTTTTTTTTTCACAACAGCAAAAAGTTTGAACTTAGTTTAAACTAAGAACACCAGTGATCAGCTGAAGGAGCAATTTTCCAAGCTGTCTGAGACCAGGAGTGATGCTGAGGATGATGCCTAGACTTCTTGTGCTCCCTGGCAGCTCCCTGTTACCTGCCTGCTGTGCTCCTCTGTCAGCACAACTTTACTGCCACACATGGGTGTTGCCTTTCCAGCTTATTTAATTGTTGCTAAGTCATCTCTCTTTGGTGGAAATCAGGGAGGAGAAGACACCAGTTTTGGATTTGTGTGTGAATGTGACATGCTTTTCATAAAAGGTGTCAGTGATGTAATGCCCTAAGTTGGAACTATTATTGCCTGGCACTTCATTGTTAATGTTTCACTACATTCAGGAGAGACTTCAAAATAAAAATGTCATGAAGTGAAGGCATTGGGAAGTTTGAAAGTCAATGATATGACAGTTTTTTGCTTTGGAGGAAGTTACTTAACTTCAGTTGCCAAATAGAGTTCTGAAGAAAAGAAAAAAAATATATGTATTTTATGAAGGACTATATCTCTCCTTCAAGTTAAGGCATGCAAGACCTCAGAACCGTATATGTTACATAGGAGCACTGCATAGTCTGTCTGTGGCTCTCAATGGGGATTTAAATGTAATGTTCCTAATGCTCTGAAAACAAAAAAAATAACCAAAACTTTAGAAAACCACCACAAATGTCTATTTAGGCTATCCTTAAGCATGTAAATCTGCTGGGGGGAAAAAAAAGAAAATTCTCCTTGAAGTTTCTTGAAAGTTTTGGGTGTTTTTAAGCTTTTGCCCTCATGTCAGCTTCAGAATATTTGTAACTGCTACAGTAAATGCTGATTAGCTATTGCGACAGGCTCATGTCTGCAACTGTTATTAATGAGAACAACTTGCAGTGGTATATAAATAATTTTTAGTGACTGCTGTGTAGTTGGCTGGCAGCTGTGCTGTATTACAGTCTAGGTAATCTTGTTTTACTTAAAGAAACTTTCAGATTTCTGATAAAATTTCTAGTCTGTACATGCCACAGTTTCAAATCTCAAAGGCAATGTTCTCAAATTACTTTTCTGCCAGATAATTTTGATACTTCAGAATTGTGGAAAATGAGGAAGGAGATGCTCTAGGTAGTGCAGCATAACTGAGAATATTTTGTTGTTGCTTTGAGAGCAATGACTCAATTGTGGTTTGATATTGACTGGTTTATGTAATTTTGCTATTAGCACCTGCAGTGAAATAAGTTAATCCCAATGCAGTGATCCTAATTTATTTAGTTTAAAAGTAGGCAAGGAAAGGAAGTCTAATGGAGGTAAAGGAGAAGGGGAAGACATCTAGATTAGATTTTTTTTTTCCTCTCTAGGTTTCATGTACGATTAAGATATGTCCTTCAAAACAGACTGTATTTTTTAGCAACATAATGTTAATGGTATCAGCACTGGTATGCTGATGGGAAGAAATATAATGATGTGAAGCCAAGACGCTGGGACAGCCTGGTTCTTAAGTGATGTTGACTCTATCTGTCAAGTGATCTAATGGGAAGAAGACTCTCTTGGTGTTGGTTGGCTGATGAATTTGTTTTAATTTGTAGCACGTTATTTGGGTGAGTTGGTTTGTTGGTAGGTAGGTGGTGGGACAGTTTAGGAGCATGTGGTACATAAGCAGATTTTTTCCATCTTAAGTGTTGCATGTAAACTAGTAATCCTAAAATACTTCATCATCTGTTTTGAGTACGGACTTTAAACAGGATTCCTGCAGTTCAGTGCAAGAGAGACGATAGTGCATCCTTTACTCTGGCAGTGCCATTGTCTGCTCACTTTAAAGTTAGCCCTTTTCCTCCTCTTGGAAGTAAGGGGAGGACTGCTAGCTCGAGGAGACAGTTGAATGAAGCCACAAGAACCTTGTCCTTATTTGTTTGAGGAAGTTTGGGAGTCTCGTCTGCTTTCAATTGTCAGCATAGCAGAGGCATCTTTCCAAGTGTTACACATCATCTTTAACTTTCTGGGGCTGTTTTTTTCCAAACTGGTTTGTAGCTGCTGTTGCCCTTGTGTTCTAACTCATTTAGGGTATGTGTTTCTGGATCTGCAGAATTACTAGTTATAATGAAATCAATACGGCAAACTGATGATCAAGTCAAAACTAAACAGTCCATTATGATGGCTCAGTGCTGGATAGCTGGACTTAGGAAATAGCTGAGTCCTCTAATTTTTTTTCCTTGAACTGGGCAAGTGACTTGTGAAGAGAGAGAAACCTCTAGATCATGTGGGTTCAAACCTAGCAGCGGTACACTTTATGTACTACAGGGTGCCTGAATATTTACAATGTGCTGGC
Source organism: Pyrocephalus nanus (assembly GCA_038380795.1). Classification (NCBI taxonomy): domain Eukaryota; kingdom Metazoa; phylum Chordata; class Aves; order Passeriformes; family Tyrannidae; genus Pyrocephalus; species Pyrocephalus nanus. Next base: position 33,481,332 of record CM076266.1, on the reverse strand, counting down.
TGGGTTTTTTGTCTGTTTATTGAGATCACCTTTCGTATTCCCACATTGATAGGGACAGAATAAGAGATGGGCATGAAAGGCAGAGACACAGATACAGATCCTAGCTTGATTGTGGAATGGCAGGTTAATTGTGGTAGATTTCTGTTTTCCCTAATGGTTAAATCATGGTATTTAGAGAGGAGCACTGTGATCACTCATTGTAGCACATTTAGGGCTGCTTTTGGGCAGAAAGGGGACATTATTGAACTGTTTAGTTGTCAGAGGGGGTCATTTCTGTGCCATGTGTGAAGAACCTACTGTATCCCAGTATGTGCCAGCAGGAAGTAGAGCTTTTGCTTTCTTTTGAGGAGTATACCACATTTGAGATTAGTGACACGAGGACTTTTATATTTATTAATAGTATTGATTGTCTCTTATTTGTTTTTAATTACAGGTCTGTCAAATAGATGCTAGGCAACCAGTTAAAGAGTGTGTTTGCCTTGTGCAAGCATTGAAATTGCAGAAACAAATAGATTTACCAGTTATATTTCTATACCAATTTCATTCCATATACCTGCTGGAGTGTGTAAAGGCCCCAAACAAATTGTGTAGTCAGAGAAATAACACATTTCTGAAACTGCTTGGTTTTGCTTACCAATTGCAAATTGCACATCTGTGTCGTAAATACTAAATTTGGAAATGAGGTCTGATGTGTAGGAATTTCTGTTCCCATGTTGGCAGTTAATAGTCTGGTTGACAAATGGCAGGAAGGAAACTGATGTAAAAATAACACAAGGTTAAGTTGGCAGAGCACAGATTCTACTACCACATCTTCTTGTCACTTTAAATAAGACATTGCTAATTGTTAGGTGAGTCAGATTCTCTGTTGCTCTTTCCCAGTTTGTTTTATTGTTTCTTGTGCAGGATATTATTTAATGGGAAATGCAGGGTCACATATGAGACTTTTTAGTTTATTTAGGTTTTGGTCATGGTGTCAACCTAAGACTAGGAGGTGAAAAGGAAAGGATTGCGTACGATGAAAATTATTTCATTGACTACTTAGTTTGGCATTTTCTCTATGTACTGTACATACTAAAGTCTCAGACTTGGAGAAACAGCCTCTCTGCAGTCAAGTTAGACACTGAAAATGTTCCTGCATGTAGAGGAGCCAACTTCCAGTTCTCTACTACTTTGCAGTAGAGAAGGCTAAGAAGAAGCCCCACTGCAGAGGAAAATGGAAACCCTTGAGAGCTGAACAGGCTGGATTTATTATCAGTTTTGGAACCAATGCTAAATGGATTAATTTTTCTTGAATCTCTTTATGAGGACTTGCTCCTAAATTGGAGTGATTATTGTTAAACTAAATAGAGCTTCAGCACACTTCTGAGAATATTCTAAGTCTCCTCCTGAGCTCCCTGAGGTCAAAATTGAGATTTTGTTTTAAATCTTTGAAGCCTGGTTTAAAAATCAAACTCTGCAGTGAAATTGTTCAGGAGGGTTGGCCTTTTCACCAAGTAGTTAAGTAGTAATATTTTGCAGAGACTGAAATATTTCAAGTAAAGGTCCTAAATTTGCAAGTACTCCTGGGCATTTCTGTTCCTGTTGTAATAGAAGAAGAGTGAGATCTTGGCTGCGATAAGACTATTTGTTATTGTGTGATCTTATTGCCAAGTATTTTTATATAAATTGGAAAAAATAGTCCTTTTTTTTCTCTCCCACAAATAAATCTTCCTGATCAGTTGTCCGTAAAGTCCCGTAAATCCCTGCATAATATCTTATCAGCTCCATTATCAGAGCTATTTAGTTAGTTATTTCCTTTTTTAACCTAGTAAGACAGTAATTCACTGCACCGTTTATCCTCCAGTTTAAGTTTTGTGCAATTTTTCAAAGCTCTGCAATTTTACATTAGGCTGATACTTAAGGGAAAAGCTTTCCCAGATGCTAAAACAGAAATTTTGTGCATGAAAATGAACAGAAGAATGATATTATTTCTAACACAATTCTCTGTTAGAAATGTGGGGTTTGTGAGGCGCTTATGCTTGTGCAATAATATTGTGACTGCCATTTTAAATTGAAGACAGAAAATACAATACTTCCAACGAGTTACAAGAAAAATAATAATATTTACTGCTTTGTACTTGAAAACCATGCCCCAGAATGTGCAATGGAAGGAAAATTAAGTTCTGTTTTTAGTTTCGTTTGGATTGCTGTAGCAATGTAATGTTCCATCTTTGCTCCCTTACCTTTCTCTCCCTCCTTTGCTTCCTTCTTCTGTTTTAACTAAACCCAGCTGCAACTTCTTCTCTTGCTGTCTTTTCCTTCTATCTGTCAGTGAGCCCATAGGAATTTCATCTATGCCAATCTGTCATTTTTGGCTAATGTTAATACAGAGGAGCAGCTCGGTTGCACATAATGACAGTGGGCAAAAATTGTCACTCTCATTCATGTAGGCACATGGTAATCCAGCATATTACCTCTAACTTTCCACCGTTGCCCAGGAGGGATTTTCTTATGTTGTGATTAATTTCTTTTTTTTTCCTTTCTTTTCCTTTAATTTCCATTCTTTGACTAAAAATGGAAGGCATCCCACTTTTAAACTACTTTCACCAAAAAATGACAATTAAATGCATGCCCCCAGATATCCTTTTAACTACTACTTTTTTGTCTATTTTGATTTCTTCCTAGTAATTGTGTAACGTTTTAATGTTTATTTGGAAAACCTGTGTAAGTTGTGCACACAAGTCTTTGGATTGTATTGCAGCAGGCTTGGCATAGTGAGGTCCTGACTGTGAATGGAGTGTCTTGGTTCTCTAGTAATAAAAATAATACATTTTGGTAGCTAAAGCATGTGCAGAAGGTGACAATTTATTTCTAAAATTAGAACTGTGCATTAATATGAAAGCTTTGAAGTGATGTTTTGGTCAAAGGCTGCTTTTTTGTTTGGTTGGTTTTCACTCTGTTCTGTGACATTCCCATTTTAACTCAGCTTGCTTAAAGATCTGTAGTGCAAAATTTCTTTGAATGGGGGATTTTGTAAGTGTGTGTTTTTCAATGGCTGAACTGTCCTGCTTCTTTGTAAACTGGTGATCTAGTACTAGATCACCTGGGTGATCTCCTAGGGTGCTTTTCCAATCTCTGCACCAGATTCAGCCTAACAATGTAAGTGAGCAAGTTCGGTGTGGACCCACCTAATGGGCTACCAGAAAATGTTCCTGAGGTCAGAAATCAAGGTGCACCAGAACTTCATGTGAGAATGATATGCTGCCTCCCTGGCAGCCAAAATTTCTAATGCCTTTTGGTCTTGCGTCTTTGGAGAAAAAAAAAAAAAAAAAAGGTGGGGGGGGGAAGGAAATAAAGGGGAAGAAAGAGATCTTCTAACATTCAACTAAATATTTCCCAAAGCTGCCTAGTAAGGTCATGAGTCCATAACTGAGATGCACTTCCATGTTCAGCCATTCACGGTTTCTTAGTACAAAATAAAGCAACAGGAAAAAAAATATTGATGTTGCTGTCATGATTTGTAATGGTACAGCTTTATTTTGGAGATCCTTAGATTCTCTGCCACCTTGGAATTCCCATGGGACTTAGTATGTTGTTTGCTTTCTGATTTGAGCTATGTCCCTTGGAAAAGGTCACGTCTGCAGTGTTTTTAGAATTTATTTTTATTTTCCCCAAGTGTGCAACTTCAAAACAGCTTAGCTACTTGCATCAGGCTCTTCATGTTCAGGTCGAAATAGCCTCAAAAATAGCAGCTAGGGATATGAAGTAGTTGGAGTATGAGTTCGTGGTTTTGTTACTTGTGGTTTTAACTGAAACATATTGTAGGTTTTCATTAGCTGTTATTTCCTTACGCATACCATGAAATTGCACTTCTTATCACCCTGATGGATAGCAGTCTCTGGCACTTCTTAACTGCTCTGCTATATTAGTTAGCTTTTAAAAGGAATATATGCTGCTTTGGTATATCAGGGTATTAACCTAGTGTCTGTACCATTTTGATTTATTTATCACTGCGGTGATCTGCTATTGTGTGTTTTCTGTATCTCAAAGAAGAGGAACTAAAGTATTTGCCAGCCTGAAATTTCACTAAAGGGAGCACTTTATCATTTGGTCAGCCCCTAGAAAGGACCAGGTGTTTTCCAAATAAACTAGCATGTAGACAAAAGCAATGGACTCTTTCTGAGTCATTCTCCTGGAAAGTACCGTTCAGTGTGTTCCCAGGGATTTTTGTACATTAGCTATATGTGGTATAGCACCAAAAAGTCCTGCCTTCCCTCCATGGCTTAGGCGTACGTCAAGTGATTTGCCCAGGGGTGCCAGCGTGGAGGAGGAAGCTGAGTTTGTGTGTGCAGAGTATCAGGGTGGTATCACGTAATGCAGGCCTGTGGTGGAGGTTGTACCTGAATGGCTTAATACAAAAAAGCCACAGGCTGGGTGTTCTTACAGACTATCTGTCATTTCAGCCTTTTCAATTCATGAAAAACTATGTGTGTGTGTGTGTGTTCCTTCCACAAACACTGAATCTCTGAGGCACAGTCCCGTGTTTACTGTTGCTCAATACCTCAAGGCATCCGCAGCTCATTTACCGAGGCATCGTTCCACTCCCCAGCCTCTGCTGCAGGCATTTGTAATTTACCTGTTTGGTTTTTAAGTTGAGAAAGAATATGGCACCTGCCAGCACAAGGAGGCAGAGCAAGATCAAGTTTTTCCAAAGAAACACAAGGCTGTTTGGGACATGACCCCTGCAGAACTTTGAGCCTGGTCTCACCTCTGCTTAAACTTTATGGTATTCTCTATTTACCAGGAGGTAAAGCCTTGCATTTTCCTGCTTCTGGACTTGGAAAGTTAGATAGTCCTTGAACAAAACCTTGGCACGGGGCAGTTTCCCAAGGAGTGTTTCTGTCATAACATCTGTCCAGAGCTTAAAGCCAGAATCATTGGGAATGATCAGGAACAGTTGCTACAGTGGGTGCAGCACATCTTCACTGAGTATATCGCTGTTTTTCCAAGGAAGAGAGATGTCAGTTGCACTGCTGTGTAACATGTGCTGCCTGGTAGGATAATAATGGCTTTGGATCTTTTCAGTTTTCTTTTGGATGTCATCTTTTACTCTGCATTACAGCTCTCTTACTGATTTCCTTCTTTGGAAGTGAAAAGGCTGTGGGCTGCTGAGTTAATACAGAAAGTTGTTGCTCTCTACACTTGTCTTGCAGTGTAAACAATTTCTATTTAATTGATTAAAATTGTCTTCCCGGTGGTCATATGTTTTGCAGCTTTAAAGTGTTGTATTAGTAGATCTAGACACTTAATTTGAGCAGTGGTGACACACATCAAGCAAGGTGGCAGCTGTGCCTCTAAGCCCTGTGTCTATGCATCAGTAAATTTCACTCTGAAGCAGATAACTGCAAGGATTTTAAACAAAGGATGTAATTTTAGCCTCTGATATCTCCACCAAAAGTTAATGCCGCTGCTCTTACACTGTGGTCCAGCATCGTCACTTTTCTATTAAGCACTAGGTCTTCATGAGCTGTTTGATATTACCTAATCCTAAGTTAAATCTGAGCAATATTGTACTCTGAAGCTGGCTTGCATCTTCCTCTTTTAGTCTTTCCTTTATAAGAAATCAATGTTAATATGTGAAAATTGGACATGTACAGCTGTTTCACTCTGTTAATTGAATTACGAAAAGCTTAAAGGGTAAGACTTAGTACATCACTGTTAAAGCCTACCGATGTGCAACAAAGATGCTGCACTCTTTATATGGAGGTCTAGCAGTATATTACTTCTGTGCAGTGATAGCTCTAATTGGAATCCTAATAGGATACAAGAGATTTCTAAGACTATTACAAATGATAATATATTATTTTTTAAGTCTGTGGGATTTTTTTATTGACAGTCCTTTGGGCTGAAGCTGGAAATAAAGTGCGGAATGTTGAAATATTTCTCGTTGGTCCAGAGGGCTGTATTCAGCGCTAATCGCACATCACATTTCTTGAGTTCTGAAGTGCTCCCAGTTGGCAGTTCTCATGATATAAATTCCAACAGTAAATCGGTGCTAACAAAGCTGAAGTACCTGTTCCCGTTCAGTAGCTCCATCTTTAGGGGAGGGAGGGGAGGATGATCGCTGGTGCAACTTGCAGTAATGACAGCATGTCAATAGGTTGCTAATGTATACATAAAGAGGTGATTCCTTGGAGTGGTGGCTGAGGGTGCCCCAGAGACTCCTTCTCAGTAAGTTTTCACGGTTAAGTTGGTGTCTTTCCAGAGGCAGAGCTTCCTGCCGAAATACAACACTCTTCCAGTCTAATGCACAAGTAGTAGCTGGAGAGTACTGAGTGTCCAGATATATAGACCTGCATAGGACAGGGACAAGTCATTAAGGTGGAGTGGGATGCCAGGAGTGTTCAGGATAGAATGGCTTTTACTTTAATTTAGTACTGATCTTGAGCTGCATGAGGTTTCATGTTCTGGGGAGAAAAATCTTTCCCTTGTGGCTGGTGCATCACTTTACAGAGAATCTGTCTCCCTTTACTGCTGTCTTACATGCTTTCCTGCCCCTGGAAGCATGCTTTTAATCATAGCTTCACTGTTGTTGAATTATCTAGCACCAGCATATTGTGAAATTTTATTATTAATCTAATCTGAAAATAAAATTTTAGGTACGATAACAGAATTAATTCCCTTTCCCCCTCCCGATTCCCCTGCTGTCAAGAACATGTTCACCAGTACTGCAGAGAGCAGGGGAAAAAAAAGCATGTCTCTGATCACTGAAGTTACTTTGACAGTTTATGTTTTTGCAATTGTATTTCTATTTGTAACATGGTTACTAACACTTAGCGATTACTCTGGTTCCCTGCACGTTAATCAAATACATATTGTCATGTATATATTGAATTTACTGGATTGCCTTCCCTCTCAAGTAATACTGCTCCATGATTGTTATAATATGAAGAGAGCCTGGTTCTATCCTTCTGTCTTATAGTAGCTTTTTTTAAAGAATGGGGAAAGAAGAGCAAGGCTGGTTTTCATTATATTAGGAATGTTAAGATCCATTCCCTTCAGAACAAGGGGAGAAGAGATTTCAAAAGCCATGGTACATCCATGATGGAAAAGGCTGGGTCAGCACCTCCCTGTATGCAAAGGGAGTTTTCAGTTCTGGCATCTTAAAGATAAAATACTACGATAGCAGCACAGAACAAAAGAGGCAGCAATGGAGTCCTAAACCATTAATGGCTTTACTGGTTAAGCTATACTTAAAATTACTCAGTGACATATGGCACGCTGCAGAATACAAGTGTCTGAGGATCTCAGTAAAACTAATTTTCAACCAGCAGACATTTGAGTTCTGCAACACCTTTAGTTTGTACCACTTGTTGGCAGGGTAGGGAGAATCTAGAATTAGACAAAACTGATTTGAGAAAGTGCTGTTTTAATTCCCCTTACAATGCAAATAATATCAATGGGGTAATTTCACGTGGCCTCATTTTAGAAATCAGTGTAGCAAAATGATAAAAGTGTAGAAAATTTAGACATATAAGAGCATCATTGTGTATTTTGCTTCCTTCAGTTATACCATGAGCCTTGATTTAGCAATACTGCAGGAATATATTTTAATTTTAAAGAACACTCAAGATGAATGAAATTAATATAAGTCCTTAATTTATTTAGTATGGTCTTTAATGTGGTACAGTTTTATTAAGACTGAGAAGGAAGAGCCATTTCTGAAATACAATAAGAAATTGTACCTTGAAACTTAATTCTTCTGTTGTGTTGATAGTGTAGTATGTTTGGGATTAGTTCTGGGCAATGCTACTCTTACGAAAAGGCCAGGAGAGACTGGTTGGAAACTATGCCCTATCCCTGGTTTCTCTGCTTTGCTAAGCAGTCTGGAACACTAATAAGTCCAGGTAAGATCTTGAGATTTTGGAAGCATTCAATCTACTTTTAATCTCTGTCCCTACTTCAGGTAGTGTATAAAGACTAACACTGAATACTTTTTTCCATATCGTACTTGAAGAATGTGAGAAGTCGTATTTATTTGAGCTGTAATCATATTGGTAAACAATTTTGGTTTTTATCTCTTAGTGCTGGCCCCAAAGGTGACAACATCTACGAATGGAGATCAACCATTCTAGGACCTCCAGGCTCAGTCTATGAGGGAGGTGTTTTCTTCCTTGACATCACATTTACACCAGAATATCCTTTCAAGCCTCCAAAGGTAAGAGACCTGTAGCTGATGCCTTAAGTCGTGAATGCTCAACAGGCCATTGAGTAGCATGCAGTGTTAATGGAAAGCAGCCCATTTGAAAGCCATTCTTTTTTAAGAACAAACTTAAGCCCATTTCAAACATTACACAACTTTCTATTAGCTAATGTTAAAAGCTTTTATGGTCCTCTTGATTGTAATTTTGGACCTTGTTTTCATTTTTCCCTGCTTCTGTTTATAAGAGGTCCAAAGCAATTAGTGCAGGCATTGGGACAGGACTGGGAAATTGAGAAGTAAATAAACTTGAGGAGAGGAGGAAGGCTACAAATACTTGTTTCTCAAACCAGTTGGGTACTGTAAGCATAAGTTACCTGTGTCTTGGCCACTAAGGTAATATTTAATTAGTCTGTTTTGTTGGACACTTGTTCGCCTATTTGTACAGTAACAAACTTTCTGTAGGTGTATTATATTTGTGAAGCTCTTACATTCCAGTGTGTTTGTGTTCCAGTGTTATAAGGCAAATACCAGTGCAAGTGAATATTATTTTGTGGTTCCAATACTTGGCCACAGGAAGAGTGTTTGGTTACAAGAACAGGTGGTTGTGTATACACTTAGTGTTTGCCTTGTATCTGAAAGCATTTATGTGCATGTTTAACTCTCTGCATAAAAGTTGTTTGATTCATGAGATAAACGCCGACAACTGCCCCATCTTCAGACATCGGTCTAGTCTGCAGTAGAAAGGATTTGTCATAGTTCAGGCCATCAGTCCATCTCAAAAGAGACAATGCTAATTGGTCAGGCAAGACAAATTAATACAAGCTTGTCAAATTAAAGAAACGTTTTGACTGTTCTTCCTAGCATAACTTGATGGTTTCTGGTAGTATCGACAGGACCTTAAATTCTACCCCTAAGATAGGACTCTGATTCAGAAACAGCATGGTCTACCTTGGGGCATATCTAGTGCTTTCCTGCTGACATCTGTCCATCCCTTTTTGGAGATTCTCTGGCAACACAGATAGTTCTCTTGGGTTAGAACTTAATTCAGTTTAGAATAGTTTGTTGTTGGGCTTTTTTTTGTTTGGTTTGGGTTTTTTTTGTTTTGTTTTGTTTGGGTTTTTTTCTTTTTTTTTTTTGCATAGAATAATGTGTTGTCCAACCAACTATATGCAGTTTATTATGTCATGAGCCTAGTATGCATTTAAAGAGGGAGCTTTGCTTTCTGTGCTGCAGGTCAGAAGCATTTATCACCCCAGGCTTATCCAGACTCATCACAGAATCATGAAATGATTTGGGTTGGAAGGGACTGTAAAGATCATCTAGTCCCAGCCTCCTTGCCATGGGAAAGGATGCCTTCCACTAAACCAGGTTGCTCAAAGCTCCATCCAGTGTGGCCTTGAACACTTCCAGGGATGGAACATCCACAACTTCTCTGGGCAACCTGTTCCAGTGCCTCACCACCCTCACAGTAAAGATATTCCTCCCAATATCAAATCTAAATGTGCCTTTTTAATTTTAAAACTGTCGCTCCCTTTCTCTGCCCTTGTAAAAAGTCCCTCTCCAGCTCTCTTTTAGGTCCTCTTTAGGTACTGGAAGGCTGCTCTGAGGTCTCCATCTAGCCTTCTCCAGGCTTAAAAAGCCCAACTCTTTCAGCCTGTCTTCGTAGGAGAGGTGCTCCAGCTCTCTGATTGTCTTTGTGGACCTCCTCTGGATTCACTCCAACAGATTCACATGCTTCTCATGTCGGAGGCCCCAGACCTGGATGCAGTACTCTAGATGAGGTCTCATGAGTGCTTGGGATTGCCCCAAGACAGTTACAGGACCTTGCACATGGCCACCTTGATCTTCATGGGTTTTGCACAGGCCCACCTCTCTGTATTCCTCCCATGCTACCTGTCCTTTTTTCCACCCTCTGTAGGCTTCCTTTGTGTATTTGAGCTTGTCCAGGAGCTATTTGTTCAGGTCTCTGTTCCTTCTCTGGCAGATGGACCCCATCAGTGTCCAGCAGACCAGGTTTCTTGAAGCAAGTCCCATAGTCTGAGTGGCCAAACACCCAATTGGAGCATCAGCGCTTTAACTGTTGATTCACCAGATGCAACTGGCCCTTTTGAACCCTTTCCCTTTGACCAGGAGGATTGATTAAAAAACTACCCAGTTCTTTCCTGTTGCTCCCAGGGCTCTATAATCCTTCTTGACACTGCCAAGACTGGTCCTGGCTGTATCACTGGTGCCCAGGTGAAACAGCAGCAGTGGGCAATAGTCAGTGGACTGTACAAGGCCTGGAAGCCTGTCTGTGGCATCCCTGTTGTAAGCCCCTGGTGAGCAGCACATCTCTCTAGAGAGTACATCAGGTCTGCACACGAGTGCCTGTGCACCTCTTCGAAGACTCTCCTACTTCTGGCACCTGCTGCCTTCTCTTAGTTGTGCTGGTTGTTACACAGGGAGTGGTTGGGGCTGCCTTACCCACCTCCATGTCTTTCCTGATGTCATGGGTCTTTCCTCTCCAATCTCAGAGCAGCAAAGCAATTCTGCAGAGGCACTTCAGGCTTTGGGAGAAGTCTCTTCCTTCTGCAGATCCTTGCTGTGGCAAATTTCATTCTTCTGCGTTATTGCCCCCCCTCCCTTCCCTGTGTGCTGGTGGGAATGCTTCTGCCTGCTTGGCTGCACACTGTTGGGTCCACTGCAGACTGAGCCTGGAAACTGCTGTCCAACTCCCAGGTGTCCTCCACCTGGGCACACCTTTTGCAGGCAGATCTGCTGCCTGTCCTGCCTCAGGAGAAAGGTCTCAGCACTGCTTTGAGCCTGAGGGCTGCACTGCAGCCTCTCTCCCTTCAGCAGCTCCATCGGGGTGCACATGCCCCAGGCAGAGCTGCAGCCTTTGCTCTCCGAGTGCCCACATTCTGCCTTGAGGGTCAGGTAGGATCTCTTAGAGGACCATATTTTAATGATTGGCACTATTGAGACAGCCTTATATGCCGAGTTCCCTGATGCAGAACTAAACGTATAGTTATGTCATACAAGCTCAGCCCTGCTTTCTGCTTGTGCTTCTGACAGGAATCTCTTTATCTTTGAATCTAAACCCTCACCCAGATGAAAAGAAGGGTGGGATTAAAGAAACAAGCAAGCATAACTTAATGAGGCTTTAAAAGACTAGTTTAGTGGCCATTCACTGTATTGTAGCAGTCTCATTTAAATGGAGTCTTTCATCTAGCAAAGTCCAAGTTGGTTTACAAACCATGTATATGTATGGAAATAAAATACATATAGCTTCAGTCACATTGAGAGGAGATATAGGAGAAAGCATAGTGGTGCTCTGATAGAAGATACTTGTGCTACATGAGTACTCTAAGTTTAAGTGAAGAGCCTTTCTTTGCTGCTTCTATGTTAATACATATTAACACACTATATTAACTATATATTAACACACTAGTGTTAATAAATGGTAATGCCAAAAATATAATTATCCTATTGCTCCTGCTTTATTCCTGCTATTTTGTTGATTTCAGATTGTCCCAACTGCTTGCAGTGACCAGTAAATACTGTTTGTGGGTCATCTTGAAGTGGTAGGCTAATTTAATTACCATAGCCTTCCTTAATATGTCTTTTAGGGCAAGAAATAAAGAAATACCTAGTTGAAACAAAACCCAGTGTATCACTTTGATGATAAGCACTAGCAGAGCAGTAGAGTAATTTTAGAATAGAGTAGAATGTCATTTTAAAAGCCTGAAAGAATGTAATTTTAAAAGCCTAAAAGCTCTGAAAAGATTAAACTCTCTAAAGAAAGAGGACTAGTTTCCCTTGAATCTTCCTTGGTAAGCCTTGTAAGATCAGTGGAAGAAAACCTCTACTGTGTCTTTGAGTCTTTGAGGACAGTCCCTGCTGTGGGCTGCCCGGTGGTGAAGTGCCTGTAGTTAAACACATTTCACAACCTGAAAACGAAATGTCATTAAGGGATTTACTTTCTTAAATGAAATTAGGTGAAAATGGTCATCCCCGGCAAGCTTGCCGGATTATGCATTAGGAATATGCATGAGAGAACGTGTTGAGGCATAACCACTGTTGACAACTGCTGTGTGGCTGATGAGCATCCTAGAGATGTGTGATAAAGGGTATATAGGTGCAGCCTTTGAGGACTGGGTCTAGTTCCAGCTGAGGGTTTGATTCAGTATGTTGGTGCAAACGTTTTTGGAGACTCAGAGGACTGTGCTGGAAGTGATATTAACAGGTTCCTGGAAGGATATAAAGAGGGACTGCACTACTGTACTTGAGAGTAGAGAAATGAAAAGTCTTAAAATTTGACTTGGAAATACATTGCAAAGTACAAGGAACTTCAGTGGGAGAAATCTGATGCAGGGACAGATACTCTCTTTCATGTCCTAAATACATATAATGGAGTTCTTTTGAGTTTATTGAGCATTCCATACACGACTTTGAAGATTTCAGTGTTAATCTGTTCTTTTTATGTTTTCTCATTTTGTGTGGTATTCTGTTTTTGCCTATGCCTGAGATAGCAGTTGAATCAAGCACGTGCTGGGTGGGCCCAGATTTAGGAGAATCCAATAAACAAGTATAATTAGAATTTAAGAGCTCAGTACTTGTACTATTTACAATGGACATTTTCCCAAGAGTTATATTATAGTTGGGTTAGATTTCATTTACTGAGGTGAAAACAGTAGCTTGTGTTGACCTGGTGTGTGCGCTTTGATCATTTGTATTAATAACCTCTAACCACTTCCTTCCACCCACTCCTATTCTGCTACTTGTGTAAATTAACCTCTGCTATCACTTCAGGGTAAGGTTGAGAATAGCTTCTCTTATGTCTTTTCAAAAGCTGTGCTTAACTCTGTGTAGTTACTGCATTAATGTAATCTCAGGTGGGGCATTTCCAAAGGATTGTTCAGTTATACTATATTTTTCTGCTATTCTACACGCTGTTCTCTTTACTACCTTCTAAGTAGCTCAGTTTCTTTTGATTTTGGTCTTAATCTGCTAGGTTTAGATGATATTTTTTTCCCCCCTCTTTAAGGTGTAATGAACATTTACTTTAAATGTTTTTGTTTGCTTTCAAGAGGGCCTCCAATTTCTCACCCTCTTCCAGCTCCGTTTGGGTTCCCTGCGTGGCTGGGTTTTGTACCGTCAGCAAAAATTGTAAATGTCAAACAGCTGGACTACATGTGTCTAACACGATCTCAGTTCTGAATTGCTGCTTTAAAGTGAAAACAAATTTAGATTTTTCCCACAGTGCTTTGGTAGAGTTCCTTTAGCTGGAGAAAACTGCTTTTGGTGCCGTGGATATATCCCTTAAGGATTATATTTTATGGCATGTTAAAGAACCAGCCTGTTCTGCAAATATATGGGAGTTCCTTCTTTCGTTTTTGCTTTCCCCTCCTTCATGAATAATAATTAGAAAGTCAGTCTTACTTTTAAAGACAAACAGGATTCATGTTTTGCTATCAGTTGTTAGTCAACTGGACTGAGAGGCTGCCTACAGAGTATTCAGCTTTTGTGTTCAGCATCAGGATTAACAACTTTCTGTCTTTACAAATTAGAATTGTTGACCTCTGGTAATTTGGTCCTTATTGTATCTACTTGGAAATACTCCATGCGTCCCCTTCTGGAAGTGTTTAATCTCTCAAAATTCTTACCTCGTTTACATTTAGAACCTTCCTGGAAGGAGACCAAAGATGCAGGTCAAATAGAGAAACACTGAGCAAGCAGTGGGGCTGGGCTGCGGGCTGCTCGGCAGCCCAGGGCAGAGCCGTCACCGGCGACTGCAAATGCCACAGACTTCTGGTTTGCCCTGAACGGTGTGGGCTGGGGCAGGTACTGCAGAGGCAGGTCCGCCCTCTGCTCCAGGCTGATGCACGTGGACTTCCATGTGACTGTAGGGAGTAATTGCTGCTGTTTCTCTGAAGATTAGATGATCTGGGAAACAAAGGTCATTTTGATTTCTTGTCTGCTGTGCTTCTAAGGTTCCCTAGGTAGAAAGCAGCAGGGGTTCTTGGGTTTGGAATGGCAGCTTGTTGCAGAAGGTGTGGGAGGATGACACATCTCTGCTCTCTTGCAGTCATTTTGCTGTTCCCACCCATAATGTGCTAACATGCAGGGATTCGGGGTTTCCTTCGCTTCCTGTTTTAATCCAAAATCCAGGAAGCTCACAAGAAACAAAGTATAAAGTCTCCCTAAGTGTGCAGTGTGGGTGTCTCCTGTGTGCCAAGTAACCGCTTTTGCAAGTCCAGAAATAGCCTGTGTGCTCTGTGCATTGGGAGCATTCTTGGAAACACTGCATGGATTCAGTGCACAGGGGCACAGCAGGCACCAGGGTTATGTAGCTGTGTCACCCCACCCCGTGTCTGCTCCCCAAACTGGTGAGAGCGAGGGTCACAGCCAAAATTTTTGCATCAGAAAGGCAGTAGAAAAAATGAAGATTGAGTGGCTAGTTTTATGTATGGGCTGGTCTCATCTCGAGGTAAAGCACTAGTGTGTTCTTGTTCACTGCAGGCTTACCAAGTGTGTTTTGTAAATAACCCCATGACCTATAAACAAACAATAAAATTTGTGGGTGTGGGTGTGGATAGCTGACAAATTTTGAGGATTTAGGGCATGAACCCACCAGCCTTTATTTATCCACATAATCCTAATCCATGTAAATTCCACCAAATTTGTTGTTGCTGTTCATCCAGTGAGTCAGAGTAAGGCCTCCCTGCAGGTTGTTCTGAAGATGGCTCATGGTGATTTTGTTTTGCTTTTGGATAACTTCTGTGGGAAGCTACCCCGCTCAGTCACATCTCCCAAATTTGAAAATAAGAAAATCCAACTAACTTCCCATATTGCCGAGCTCTTAAAAGTGATGAAAGCTGTGATTCCAAGTGTCCTGGCCTGTCTGGGGGATTTTACAAGTCCTTGGGAGCCCAGCAGGAGATAAATGCTGATGTTAAAGCCCTGGGCCCCTTTACCAGTGTGAGCAAAACGACAAAAGGTAAAAAAAAAAATAAATTTAAGAATTAACCCTTCCACATCCTGGGTTTTGTGATAGCCGTGGAAGTTGGCTCCTGAGACAGTTACTCATTTTTAATTTAAATCAGGCTCTTTTTGGTTTCCGCCGCGAGAGGGCGGTGGCGGCCCGGGCAGCCCGGCGTGGGTCAGCCCGCGGCCGCTGTTTCGCTCCCTCGCCTTGTACCGCCTGTCCCTGCAGCGCAGCGTGTGGAGCTGCGGCACGGATGCTCACACCCCTCTCTTGCAGGTAACGTTCCGGACAAGAATCTACCACTGTAACATTAACAGCCAAGGCGTCATCTGCCTGGACATTTTAAAAGACAACTGGAGTCCAGCGTTAACCATTTCTAAAGTTCTCCTCTCCATCTGCTCCCTCCTCACAGACTGCAACCCGGGTAAGTTCCCTGCATGGCCACGCAGGCTGCCTGCCACCTTGCACCCCTCCTGGCATCCAAATGGTACATGGCCCTCATCTCACCCCGACGGCTTCAGCCAGTGTGGCTCCGGCCTCCAGAGCAGCAGGTTTCCCTCTCCAGGGCAGCTGGAGAAGGGCTGGAGGTGGTGGAAGTGATACACCCAAACAGCCTGCTGTTCACAACTCCTCAGGCTGACCCTCAAGGAAAGCAGCAGTCCTCCTCCCGCACATGAAAACGTCTTCCCTTTCCAAACCCACCCTGGTTTTGGGTAAGGGTTGAACACTCTTTGCTGGTCTGTAGGGGTGCAGTAATTCAGTAATGGAGCTGAAAGAGCCACAAACACAGTTCTGAAAATGGGGGATTAGCCTCTTACTTTTCATCATCCATTTAAAACCAGTGACCAACTATACCACAAATAATCGTCACTGCTGCTCTAACCCACCCACTATCCACGCCAGTTAAGAGGAGTATGTCTTGGTTTTCAAAGTCAGTTTTACAGGTTTTATTTTTAAAAATCTGAAGATCAGAGAAATGTCAGATTTCACACTGTGTTATGTATGCTGAACTTATTGGAAACTCTTCTTGAGATCTGATCTTTCCTAGAAGGCAGGTTTATATTGATACAAAGACACTTAGTAATGAGTGTGTCTCAGGTGCTTTTAGAAGGAGTAAAATAAACCTGAAATGCATGAATTGGTGAAAGTTCTCAGTAATGCACATTATGACTGATTATTGTCTCTTAATCTTTTTAATTTTATTGGCATTTCACTCAAATTATAAATTAGTACATCACTATAAATACACAAAATCAGAGAGGATACAGAGCATCAATTCAATATGTTTAGACTGTTACAGTGAACCTTACCTAGTATTAAATTCACAGTTCAGCTTTATTTTAAAAGTTTTTATTCTGTAACTAGTCTAAAATAAGCAATGTGTTTCCTTTTCAGCTGACCCCTTGGTTGGAAGCATTGCCACTCAGTATATGACTAACAGAGCAGAGCATGACAGAATGGCCAGACAATGGACCAAAAGATACGCTACATAAGTTGGATTTTCGTCAAACTCTTACATTATTTGTCTGTGATGGAAAGAGCTGCTTATGATTTTGAAGGGGTGGGGGGAGGGAGGGTGCTGGTAAAGAGTAGGGTATTTCTATAACAGATTTTATTCAGTCTTTTATTTCCTAAGATTTTGTTGTTGTAACTTAAGGTATCTTGCTACAGTAGACAGCTAGGATTGGGAATAGCATACTTTAAGACTGTAATTAGTTCAGCAATATTAGCTCACATATAGTACCGAGAAGAATGTAAACTTCTTAGACTTCTTTGGTTTTCAGTTTGCTTGCAAGATGTAAAATTAAAACAGCTTAATTTTGTACAGGTACATAGGTTGACGTTTATGTAAAAGTCCTTTCAAGACTCTACACACTTTTTTTGCTTTTTGTTTGTTTAGGGTTTGGGGAATTTATTTTGTTCTGGGTTGATTTTGGGCTTTTTGGTTTTTTGGTTTTGTTTTTTTCTTTTTTTTTGTAAAAAGATGTCGGCATTGTTTTCCCCTATGGAGGGCACATTGGTATTTAACAAATCCTTTTGAAGACTGTCATCTCATGATCTGTGATATGGAGAGGTGGATATATGGCCTCATATATGAAAGGAGAAGTAGTTAATGTATTATTTTATAAGCCAATCTATCTTTGTGAAAAAAATAAAGGGTTTAATCAGGACTTATGGTAACCTGTAGTGAAATACCTTAAGCTGTTTAACTGTAAGGTGTGGAATAGGAGTCACTCAGTGGATTGGTTGTATGTTGTGGGCTACTTAAGTCTGCATTTGTTACTGTGCTAATAAAAAGATGTTTAAAAAAAAAAAAAAAAAGAAAATATTTCTGCTTAGTCCCTTGCTTTCCCTTTTTGCCAGAATGGTGTCTCTGAGTACACTTTGAGGATTACAGTATGGTTAAGGACAAGGGAGATCTGCAGGTGAGTGCACTGACTGCTGCTATTTTGGGAAGACAGTTCTTGCAACTATTCACTGTCTAAATGTTGTGCAGGGGCATGGCCGTGAGGAGGTAACATGCCACAGAATCCACAATAGTTACTTTTTAGCTTAAGTTTTCACAGCATTGCCTCTTGAGGCGTGGCATGTTGTGTGAAAGTACAACTGGAAAAGTGTAGGCAATCTAGAAGGGAAAGAGGCAGGAGGTAAAAGGAAGAAAAAAATATCTTGATGCTTTTCTGATGGAGTGGCCTATTCAGACTTGGAAGAGGAGAAGGAATCGTGTCCTGGTAAGCTAGCAGGAGACATTGTAAAGGAGACTTAATCTGTAGATCCTTTAACTACCTATAAAGATTATCTCCTAGAGACATGGTGTTTACATTGAGGTGTGTAGCAACAGGGCAGTTAGTTGTGGATACACATTTCAGACCACTCCCTTAAGGCAAAGGCCGGAAGCACAGATTCATTTTCACAGGGCGAGTACTTCACCTTGTGAAATTCTTCTGGGTGCCACGTGGTCATCTGCGCTCTTGGATTTGGGTTGGTACTTTAAAATAAATTCTGTGTATATTTTATTTATGTACTTCTCTTCCTGTCTAGATACAGAGCAAATCTAACTTGGTCCAAAGTAAGCTGTTAATTAGAGGTGCCCTTTCCTTTGCTGGGTGGCTGTGGGTAGTAGTACCTACCTAGCCTCACCAGCTGAACTGCAGTCTTTTGACACAGTGTATGTTTTGGTGTATGAGCCCCCTCAGCTGTTTGGCTGTTTGGTTGATGTAGCTACATCACACCAGAAGCATCTCTGGTCATCTTTCCCTCCTCTCCTTTACTGAGTAAAGATGTAAATGGCTTAATCTCAGTAGGGTTTTGCCAGCTTCTTGCTTTGTGCTACCAGGACATGCCAAATTAACTGTTGTAGCTGGTGGGGGTGATTGTTCTGTACAGTGTGTAATTTAGTAGGATAGAAGTTTAAGAAGAACAGAGAAAGATAGATCAATTTACTAATTTATTTTTCTTCTTTTTAACAATTTTTCTCCATTATCTGGTGAAGGGACTCTAACTTTGCAGAAGGTAAGTGATCCCAGTGACCCAGAACAGGGTTTGGGTCAGTGGAACAGTAAGAACAAATACGTGTTCTGCCCTTTAACTACTACATTATACTCTGGACTTTACTTATTAACCTTATGCAAAACTGTACTACAGCAAGTTTCATTTTCACTCAGTACCAACCACGGTATGTACATTGTTTGCAGAGGAGACACTACATTTTCCATCACTTGTCAATAAAATAATATGGTATTTAGAATAGATGATTTGAGTGTTTAAAAAGCATCAGGATAAGCTTATGAAAGAAAACAGTGGGTGGTGGTTTCTTATGTGAATGCATTGGATGACCTAAACACATTTCTAGTGAATTTAACCAAATCAAAGATAATGTGTTTGCCTTTATGTAACATATTTGGAAAAAATGGCCTTAGTCATTTAGAAGATCCTTTTTTTCTTCCTTGTCTTAAAATATTGTCAAGTCCAGGAAGTCCAGGGGAGCAAGTGAACAAGCTACACTTCCACTGCACAGCTCTGGCAGCCTACAGGTGACATCAGTCTTGGCAGTAGAATTGGCTCTGAGTCTGCAGCATGCAGAGCTGGACAGGAACCAGTCATCTCCATTCTTTCCATCTCCACGCATTTCAAGCTAATTCTTACTTGTCAACCTGTACTCTCCTTGCTCAAGGGTCAGCTTCAGTGATGATGTGATGGTAGTAGATGTCTTCACATATTTTGATGCATCCAAAGCTGATTCAAGTCCAGTCTAGAAGAAGGATTCTGCAGAGCTGCAGAAGGGCAACATGACCCAATCCTGGGTAAGAGGTTGCAGCAAGGAGGTGAACCACTGCTGCTCTGAAGCCACCTCTACTTCCCAAGCATGCAGGCAGATACGGAGTCTTCTGGGCAGGGAGAAGCGTGGAGTACACGTGCGTTCAGGAGGAAATGAGTGAGGAGGGAGTGTTGTCCTGCAGCATCACTGGGGACAATGACTATTACTAGCCAGGTTGGAGGAGGTCATGCTGTACTGCTTACTCAGCTGCAGTGTTGCAATGGAAACAACTGTACGTTTCTAGCAGGGCAGTGCAGGAGCTTGCTCATTCATAATTGCTCTCTTATCTTACTCCTTGGCCACAGCAATTCAAACTATATTGAGCAAAGCACATAAACAGTTTCGTCTACCTTCGTTATAATGGTAGGGATACCTGTTTCATTTTTGGTGAAGTGTACTGCTGCCCTGACATCAGTAATGCTGACAGACTTTATTAATCAGTATTCAGGAAGAGCAATACTATAAGCTTAATTGTGATCGTTAAGCATGCTATTTAGCAGTTATGACACTGCAAATACTGCTTGTGGTTTTGCTGATTCACAGTGAAATTCTCAGTATTTGTTCAAAACAGCACTCATAGTGAAAAATGCAGGAACTGGGTATTTAGGTTCACTCCCTCTCCCTGCTCTTGTCTTCAAATATAAAGAAAAGGTAGCATCATTTAGTACATGAGGTTGTTAAGATGCCAAAAATTGGCCACTGTCTCTGGGAAGAGTTGCTCATTCTGTTCCTCTATATATATCCCCTTTTGTTAACTGACAGGCTGACCTACAGATTCCTGCAGCACAGGTTTACCTTTACCAGCATTGAGTCAACACAGCACATGCAGTTGTGCTCCTGCTGCTGGACATTGTGGAGCGGGTTAAGATCAGAGCTGTGTGCACAGGTGTTTCTGGGTGTTTTCCATGGGGATATTCCCAAAAGGCAGCCTCATTCACTCCCTAGCCTGCTTTCTTGGAGCAGTAGAGCACTTTGTACCAGTTGTTATCTGGCCTGTAGCTTCGTACAGGGGGTAGATTGCTGCAGCTTGGCTGAGCAGCTGGGTAGGAGTGTTATGCAATGCACTAAGCAGAGCCCAGGCAGTACCTCCTGCATACAAAATTGCTCTGTACAATTTCTCAGTACAATTATCACCTATGTGAATGTGACTGATTTGTACTGGACATGCTGGAGCAAACCTACATACAGCTATGTTGTCCTTCAGGTCGCAGTTAAATTAATGAGTGCTCTGAGAGCTTTTCTGGTTTGTGCAAATGAGTTCTTGAGCTGGAAGCACTGATTGCCAGACTTTGTTGACAAGCTTTATGTCAGGGTAGATCTGTTCTAGTATTTCGCAGAAGATGTGGGGGGTGGTTTTTTATGATTTTGTTGTGGGTTTTTTTCCTTCCAGACACTAACAGAATATCAGTGGCTAAATCTGGTAATCATTTCTCCTTCCCCATACCCTTTTCCTGCAACGAGACACTGACCTCAGCCTTCTGCAGCATCGATATGCTTTGTGGCTTTATTTAAGGTCAAGGTAAAAGAACTATCGCCATTTCAAACATATTGTCTCTCCAAATTGAATGCTTTATTGCAGCTCATACTATTTGTGACTAGAGGCTATAGATCTGCGAGGCCATTGCTTAATGGTAAGCTTGTTGATTTGTCCCTCAACATGGCTGTATCCAGGCATAGTAAAAGCCCCTAATAGAGAGGTGTCCATCTATCCCTTCTGTCTTCATAACCCTTGTTGCAAGGTAACTGCTCTCATGAAGAGCTTTTTTAGGCTTTTACCACCAGTGACTTTTTCAAGCCAAGTCTGTGAGAAGGAAGGATACCTCTTAGCTATAAGTTTGCTGATTTTATTGCTGAATGAGATTATTGCTTTAAGTGAAACTGCAAGAAGCAAATGGCACAAAAAGGACTTAGACTGTGACCTGGCAGCAGGAGACAATGCTAGGCTAGCCTAGTTATCACAGTTATTCCCTTTGCTCTTCCTTCCAGGCAAGGGAAACGTTGATTTGTTCTGGGACTGGGACAGTTTGCTAGCTAAGAAGGTGAAGGGTTCAAGCAGTGTTTTCCGATCTGTCACAGTCACTTCCCACAGTCTCACTTTCTCAGCCCTTGCCCATTGCTGTGCTGCTTCTGTTTCCACTTGCCTTTGGTCCAGGAGGTCAGTTTTGTTTCCCAAGACAATAACTGTTACCTACAAACCAAATGAGAAGGGTGAGCTTTACACCAAAACCATCCACGAGTCACAAACAATCCTTTTAAACAGCAGGCAAGTAGCTACACAGTTCAGACCTGTCCTTTAACTTAGCCCTGGCACAAGGTAAGTTGCATGTAGTTTGAAAGATCAGGGTCTGGGATTTGAATAAGCCTCATCTACTTGTGGGCTGGGAGCTTGTTTTCATCGTAGGATATGCAGGACTTCCCCCTTCTCACCACCCCCTCCCCCCGCCAATTGCTTGGAAGGGAAACAATACCCAAGAGATCCAAAGTTAAACAGCCTGATTCTCCGCTTACTTGGCAATTGAGCTGTCCTAGGCAAATGACAAGAGCGTGACATCTGAGTAGGTCAGAGCAGCAGATGCTTGAGATGAAAAAATGCATGGCAGCAGAGAAAGCCTGGACCCCACAGCTGTGGATTTTGCCCTGTTTGTTTCTTTTCCAAGCCCCAGCCCACAATATAAATAAAGCCAACCGTGCCAGTGGCCCAGGCAGGCTGGGCTGCTGGGCCCCTCTCCCAGCCCAGTCCCGCTGGCTGTGCAGCCCCAGGCACCAAGAGCCACCAGAGGGACCGAAGCAGGGACAGTCTGCTGAAAGGGGCAAAAAAGTGCCAACACCATCCCCTGGGAAGCAGTTTCAAGAGTAGCTGGTTATTAGCCAAGTAGAGCAGCACAGCAGTATCAAGTCAGAGTCATAGTTGTAAGGATCCATCAAGTGACTTCGGTATGACCCGAGACAGTACAGGGTGACTGAGCTTGGTAGGTATATGCAGCCTTCCCAGTATTTCAGTTCTAGGAAGTGCTGAAAGTAGTGCTGGACACGTGAAGTTACTGCTCCTCCTTACTTTAAGTTAACCGTTTTCTAAAAATGTTTTACCAGCATCAGCTCTTAGGGGAAATCATGTCTACATGTACAGTTCAAGGTCCTTAGTCAGACTCTGGTCTCATCTCTACACTAGTGGTTTGACAGAGATCAAGTCATAAAGTCCTCTCTTAATGATGATTTGTGGGTTTTGCTGTAGCCACACCTGCTTGCTCTTTCCTGTTCATCAGGCTAACTCCAGGATGTCTTCTGTTTCTTTCCAGCTAGAGCAGTTTGTCCTGTTCCTGTGAGGTCTGAGGTTTCCTTTCTTTTCTATAGCATACCAAGGTGTTTGAAAAAATGCTGTTTGGGGGTTTCTTTCCCCCTCTGTGAAGGCTTTGAAAGGAGCTATAATCTTCATGTGCATTTACCACATTATTCAACTGAATTTTAGCTATGGGTAAGCCCTGTCAGTATAACAGACACAACCTCTATTTAGTGTAAAATTTGGCCAGACTTTAGAGTGTGTGCTGGAGAGCCCCCACCACCAGCAGAGACAAGGAACCAGCCATCAGTGCCTTCTGTCATCTACCACACAACAGGGGACGGTGCCACTCAACAAGTTGAAGTTCTGCCAGCTCAGAAGCACCACATGTGGAGATACATCCCTAATTCAGTTAAGGATTCATTCTAGCAGAGCCCAAACTTTAAGTCATAGAATTGTTAATCCATTGATTAACAGCTATCTTAAGATAGGACTCTTGATCTCACCTTCTATGCTTCAAATCCTACTTTATATGGATTAGAAATCACAGGAATGAAACTAATTTATCCATTTTACTGTGGGCACCGCTCTTTTGACTATGTCATCCTCAGTCAAAATCACAAAAGGATAAGCAAACTAACTGTTTTCTAAAATACCTGCATGAAATGAGACAGAAGTTCTGACAGGTAACACAGAACAGCGGGATGCAGATCCTGTTGGAGCTGTGATTCCTTCTCCTCATTACAACATGCTGTAGAGTAACAAATCAGGGCCCTCACAAAACACAGCACCTGGGAAAAATTTCCTGCTTGTCCACCTTTCCTTGCCCTGCAGGGGAGTTATGATTGACTCCTGTATCCCTGATATACGTGACAGTCTGCAGCTCACACCAGCCCTACCAGCTAACATACCTCTCCTGTGACTGCACATTCGTTCTGCTGTCAAACTTAAGCCTGCCTTCCTCTACCACCCTGTGTGCTGTCAGTACAAAACAAGTAACATTTTTGGAAAGTCTCTCCCTACCATTATCCAATTAATTCTTCATGCACTTTTTTTTTCCCCCAAAGAGCATAAAACAGGCATTTGGAAAGCTGTAGGCTAAAGACTTTTAGCGGAGAAAACTACTTGAGAATATAAAGATACTGTAGGAAAAACCATAATGCTAATGCCACACGCAAGTTATATTTGTTTAGCTAAGCTGGAACACTGTCAGCTGAAAACACTAGCTGCTTTCTGAGGGAAAATAGAGCAGTCATTTCACACAATTGAATTGATTCAATATGGTTGTTAAAATACATTAAAGCTGCTTTGCCAATTGACTAATGTCGGGGAGACCCACTGTCAATTACACTAGTTTGTAAGCCATCAAGTACATGAATACAAAACAAACAGAGATAATGCCCTTTGCTATATTACTCTATGCACTTGACTTCCTCTGTACAATATCTAAGAAAACATATGAGCTGCACTGCTGTAGACCATATGTTTTATTAGTCATAAGTGTCCTGGTTGGTGCATTCAGCTGACTGAATTTTAGCTCTGCTAGAGGAAATAAGGAAGAGAAAACAAAAAGCATTCTTTTGAATGACCTGCATGGCATGTGAATTAGACTTCTCCACCATGAGAAAGCTTCCTTTTGCTGGGTTGCCCAAGGCAGTGGGTACATTTGTTTTCCTTTGTATGAGAGTTTTACAGAAACAAAAATCTGTTCTTTGCCATCTTAACTTCCTATCACTGATACAGCATTTAGCCAACCATGCATTTACCTCCTTTTTGTCCCTGAAGACATCGATCTCCTTTTTGAGCAGTTCGACTCTTTGGAAGGCTTCAAGGCTGGTCACAGCATACACCAGAACAAAGCCATCAGCAACAGAGAAATAGTGTTTTGGCAATTCTACGCCCTCCTGCAGACCTCTAGTGTCATAAAGCCGTAACTGTTCCTTCACACCTCGGTCTGTCTCCACCGACGCCAAATACACGTCTTCCATCGTGGCACCCTCTTCTAAGCCTGTTTGAAAACAAGCAGGAAAGTTCAACTGCTATAGGTAAAGCACCACTATAATAATTATTTGCAGGACAGTGGAATTTCACCCCACAATAGCTTTCAGTGCATGCTTTCTTGTGTGACTTGACTTGGACCCAACCCTGCCTGGCATTCCCATGATGGTTGTATTCATAGATGACCGCACTAGCTGATTCCAATAGCACCACTGTAAATACAACCACCTAATGTATAAGCACCTGATTATGCCTGTAAAATTAATCTATACAACATGCACATTCAGAATAGGATAAGATGTGCATTCTCCCCCCAGGTTTTCCAAACTCCAACCACCCAGTGTACCAGTTCTGTGCCAGACATGCTGCAAACAGGCCTGCCCGAACATACCCTTTTGGAAGAACAGCTGAGAAACACCAGATAGTCAAGTACTAACATCATAAGCCTACTTCTTTGTTTCATAATGAGCTGGATCACACTGCAGAAGCAGCAGCCAAAGGAATGATTCTGGAAATGAATGTACATTGGTGGTACTTCTAACCAAGTGAAACCAAGCCAGAAAGGGAAGGGGATGTTTGCATACAAAAAAAGTTGCATGCTCTATTTACTCAAATGCACAGTGAGCTTTTTCCATCCCTTAGGGATTTAAAATGACTCAGATTTGCTAATAGGAGCAAGTTCATTTACTGCAAGGTAAGAGCATGCACAAGGTAATAAGCTTTGATATGTGTATCAGCTGTTTCATGGTGACTGTCCACATACTGGCCCTCCTTCCCTCCTCTCCATGGTAAATGCGAGGTAATTCAAGGCAACTTTCTTTGAACTAATTTAAAGCATTTTTTTTCCCCAAGACAAACCTGGAAACATATAAATCACCTTAGCTTTGTGTTCCTCCTGGATGCAGGTGTGTAAGGCTACAGGTCCAAACAACCTATGTATAGTGTAGCTGGGCCTCTTTCAGAGCTGATTTTAAATATTCATATAAACCCTCTGCAATCCATGTTTTTGCCTCCACTGCACTCCTATATACAACTGTTTGCTGTTGCAGGGCTACAGTAATGAGTCCTGCATTATTCTCTTTGTCTGCCAAAAAGGGACCATTTTAGTGCATTGTTTAAGGAAACACGAGGGATTATCTGGCCTGTGAAAATAAGGATTCTGCTATGTTCAATGACACTATTCAAAATACTTCACATCGACAAACAAGCTAAAGAATTCCACCCACGCTGATGATTTCCCCTGATGTATGCAGCATTCCTGTGCAGGAAAGTGGCACAAGCTGTTCTTTTTGCCCCTCTCTGCGCAGTCTGCATAGATCAAACTCTTATTAGGTTTCCAATGATTTAATTTATCTTGCCTCCAAATATAGCCGTGCTAATGTGTGGGAGCAAAACTAAGAACAGAAGGACAAAACAAAGGTTAATAAAAAAAGGAAGCACACAAACACATTCTGTGTGGTTGTAGAATGTGTTATAGGGGTATTTTTAAAGACTGAGGTAGTAATAGAGTCCTTTCTGGATATAGCACTGTTGTACAGACATAGCACTATATTCTTGCTCTGCCTCATTGCATTGTACAGACAGGTCAAGGAAACATCTAGCATCAGTAAATACAGCTTTGGTAAGAAGGAATGAACCATAAGTACCTAAATTTTCTTTTTAAAAATCAATGAATAATGTTGTACAGTTTTTTATCATCTAAATGCTGCACTGTAATTCAATGACACCTACTATATCCATGTTATCCTGTGACAATCTCTTCCTAACGGCATTAAAAGCAGCAGTGAAAATTATGTTTTTTTAACATCTTATTTGAAAACGAAGAGGAAAATTTAAGACCTAGGATTGAATTCAGCAGAATAGAACAACAAATTTTGATGTGTAATAGGGGAGGCACTTACGAGGGAGTTGGAATTTATGCACCAGTATCAGATTCCAGAGGTGAAATTTCACCTACGTGCACTGGGGGAGGCAGTATATGCAAGTAATTTCCTAAGTAAACACAGATAATTTTTAGAAATACTTATGCCACCTTATTCAGGGTGCTTGCTTATAAAGCCCAGGCCATGTACTAGCCACATCTTGCTGACAGTGATATTTACACTTCTTGTTAGTACTGTCCCATTCAAATGCTTTCCTGGTATCCATTCAAACGTGGTCCAAGCAAGTTGTTGTAAGACTAGCAAAACTAGTTAGTGTCCTAGGAAGGTGCTGGCACCATCCAACCCTCCCTGCCACAAGAACCCTGGTTCTCCTTCCCTTCACAGGCATCCCCAGCCACCCTCCCACCTTGGCTACCTGGGTGGGCAAGGGCAGTTTGTGCTGGGAAGTTACCACCCTGCAGACTGCAGCCAGCTTGAGTAGGTTTTCTTTGGAGGAGAGCACTACAGTGGGCCACCTTTCAGGTTCAGAAGTCACAGGGGTAAAGGGGAACTGACAAGACAGTTCACAATCTCATGCTTTCTTTGAAAACTAAAGGTGTAAAAAAGTTAGGAAGGGGAAGGAGTGATGCCATTCTCTGATACCTACTTAGCTGGTGCAAATCTTAGGAGAGGCAGAAGGGTCTTTGTCTGCGTTACCAACTGCTGACACAGAGGAACTGCAAGGGGAAGCCTCAGTCATAAATTGGATGGTGTTAAAACCTTTGTGGTTTCCCAATGAGGTAAAGAAAAGGCTCAATATACTAATGAATACTGCACACTCAGGTCTGGCATGGCAGATATATCGCAAATATCAAAGTAAATCAAAATTTCAAAATGGATGGAATTTCTTAAGTTCACAACTGAATCTTAAACATAAATGCAGTGCATATTTTGAGTCTTCTTAAGTACTTTTGAAGATCTCCTGTGTAATCTCTTTTTCCCTTTTTCTGGAGGAATTCTGCAAAGAGCTCCTAAAGCCTGCTATTTCTTATGTTTGTAAACTGCGGGATAAGGGGCTTTGCTTACTTAGGTCTCAAATGACAGTCTATCAGAGGGATCCCTGACTCAGAGAAGAGCTGAGCAGATCTCAAAAGGAGCTGGCCTATTAAGATTTAGCTGCTAACAAGTAGCCAGGTTGTGACCCTCAGTTGCATACATTCAGCTCCATTTCCAACTATTTCTAAAATGCAAAGGTGACTGCACTTCTGTCATGAGATAGTTTTAATTTAAGAAGCAAATATGTGAAAAGGTGTCTCTGCCCGTGGCGAGGGGTTTGGAAGGAGGTGACCTTTAAGTCCCTTTCAATCCAAACCATTCTATGATTCTATGAATGTGTAATTAGGTCAATCAGCCTCCACATCTTTGGAGCTGTATAAGCCAAAACCCCAGATCCCTCCAGCTGGACCAAGTGAGGCAAATTCTCTCATTATGGGTTCTACCACAGTAATATATGGTGTTTTCATTCCTACTTAGTAATAGGATCTGAAGTAGCTGCTTATGAATAACCTGGCCATACCACCTATTTACACAGCCAGGAGGCAGAGATAAGTGTTCTATAGGAAGAGTTCTCGTCTCCTCCTGTTGAGGTTTCAAGGTAAAGGCAGAAGGAAGACTCCTTTCAGCACCATCACTGAACAGGGACACTGTTTAAGGAAAAATAACTATCCTCTTTACAGATATGTCCCATAGCAAAGTTAAGGCAACAACTCTCCTGTTAGCCCAGTCAAGAGAGACCCAACCCCAACCTGCTCCAAGCTCATTTTCATGCAGTTGTAGGGAGTGATGAGTCTTCCCTGAACCTCCTTTTGTCCAGGCTGAACAACCCTCAGTCGCTCCTCATGGGATCTGTTGTCCTTCTCTGGACCCACTCCAGCACCTCAATGTCCTTCTGGTTGTGAGGGGCCCAAAACTGAACACAGGATTAAAGTTGTGGCCTCACCATTGCCAAGTACTGGGGGACAATCATTTTCCTGGTCCTGCTGGCCACACTATTTCTGATACAAGCCAGGATGCCACTGGTCTTCTTGGCCCCCTGGGCATGCTGCTGTGCATTTATATGTATCATATACACATGTGCAATTCTTAACAACAATTTGTCCTGACCTATGGCAGTATAGTCCCTACATAACACAAAGCTAAATCTGCAACCATTTCAAACATCTCCTTTTGGTTTCTTTTCTGATTCCTTGTGTTAGTTTAGCAAGGGAGTCTGCCATGCAATATGTAGATTATTTTATGTGGCTCTGAGAGCATTTCTCATCTTTTTGCCCTCCCTTCCCATCCTGGGGCACAAGGCAAACAGCTTTTCTTGCAGTTTAAAGCCTAGCACAAAATCCAGTACCACACATTGTTGCTCATATGCCACAGAGTTATTCCTCTCTCCTGAGTACTTTTTCCTCTTTCACCCCAAGTAATCTTAGTGCCTTTGCAAGAGTGTTAGCTGCTGACCATGTGAGCAGCAGCGGCACTTAGGGACTTCATCTGTGACAAGCCAGGGAGACTTGAAGGTGCACATTTTTCTAGGAAAAGAAACACAGTGCAACTGGGTTTACAGCACCATCACCAAGCACATAGCCAGGAGCACAGGCTCAAAGCCAAGGGCTTTACATAGCAGCATGAAACCTCTAAGGACTCCAATCACTTCCCTGGCAGCAGCTGTGTCTCCACTCTTTTTACAGGAAAGTCATCAGGAGGCACATGAGCACTGACATAGACACATGGCTGATTTACAGCCAGGAGGAACCCCTCGTGTCAATGGCTGTGATACTTCAGAGGATGGCACCAGACCTTGTGCTCTGAGCCTCCAACAAAGTTCAGGCATGCCTCTTGTCACTGGGAGGAGGATGTGCATGCCATCAAAATGGAAAGACTCCATGCACTGGCTCAGCAGTCCTCTCCATGGCTCCCCGGCCCTCAGATCGGCCACAGAGCTGCTCCTGACGTCAGTCAGGAAGCACAGGTTTTGAAACAGCTTGTGTCCGTGTTGCCATGCCTGGTGAGCTGCCTTGCTGGTTGGCTCTGAACAGACAGGCTTTCAGCAAACACACTAGTCTTTTTTGCCTCCTGCCAAAAAGGCCAGAAGCCAGAATGTACATGTCAGCTTTCTGGAACTTGCAAGCTTTAGGAAACGAGGATCATGACCCAGTAATCATGTTTCAAGTGTGGAAAGGTTACCCCTGCAATGATAGCACCAGCAATGGGTCTGTGCAGTTTAAAGCAGCTTAGCTAAGGAGCAATCAAAGACTTGCTATTCCTCGAACTCTGTCCTTGCCCAGTGAGACCCTCACAGTGGTGTCTTGCCTCTGCAGTTTGAGGGCTAAATCAGTACAGAGTGAAAAAATAGCTGAAGATCTTATGGGAAACATTTTCACCAGCCCATACTTCAGGCACCCTCTGCCACAACTGCCCATGTGCTGAGGAAGAGGCAGGGAGGATGGTGACCACTCAGGAGGACTGCCAAAACCCCATCAATTTACCAGTCCACTCCCCAAAATGTGCCTGCTGGCCTGCACGAGGGACATCAAAACTGCTGGGCCACAGCCTCTCATCCTTTGAGGCTACAGTGGCTTCATAATGAGCCCTCTCCATATCCTGATCTTGACCCTGCTATTTGCTCTCTTCTCTGAATGTCTTGGGAATAAGATTTGACCAAAATCACAGAAACCAGGAGACTACCTTCTTCCTTCTCCCCAGCTGCTCCCTCCCTTTCTAGTAATTCCAAAAAATAAGAGCAGAGCTGCAGGAAAGAAAAACTAATTTTTTTAAGATGTGAGGGTGGAGGTCTGCATCTCTTAATGGCCAAGATGGAGCAGAGCATTTGGGAGTGACAGAGGGACACCCACAGCTAAACTCCAGGCACAGTGTCTCCCTCCAGTTATGTCAGCCAGTATCCATGATGTTGTATAATCATGTACATGGCTGGCTCCATAAATAGCTCCTCTGATCAGCAACACCCGAATATCCTTCCTGCCTGGGTTGCTAATAGGAGGCAGGAATTAATGCAAGGCAATACGATTTAAGTAACGTGGCCTTGCTCATGCTGCACGGGTGTCCCTGACAATCACCCAGCCCAGCGCAGAGGAGAGGCAGGTTGGTAGCACAGGGAAAAACCTTCAGCCTCAGGGTTTTGCAGCCTTCACGTTGAAAGCTACACGGGGCTACGTGCGTGGCGCTCGATAGGATGCTGGAAACAGATGTTGCTGCAACATTAGAGGAAATCCTCCTTTTAAACATGGGTATTAGCACGCAGCTCTGTATCACGCTTTGCCAGCAAATTCCTCCCATCCACACATTTTAAAGGTGCAGTGCTGCAAAGCACCATTCTAGAAATCCTGCTGTATTTGCAGTAACTTATACCAAGGTCTAATTTAACAACTCAAGAAAAAGATACATACTGATTGGGCATCTTCTGTCAAAACCCTGGTGCCACCCCTTGTTTCTGGGTGAGGCAGGAAAAATTTGTCAGCTTAATGATCATTGCCCTTCCTCTCAAAGCCAAGTCATGTGGAAACAGAGGGAAACATGCCGGTTTTGCCTTTGTTCCCTTTCTTTTGTGCACAGCAAATCTCAGACATCCCCTGCTCCACTGTCAAGTCTGTTTTCCACATTAGGATTTCTTTGAGAGCTGAGATGCCTGGCCTTCAAGTTCAGCACAGAACGTGGAACCTAAAGCTGAGCTGTTTTTCTTGCCAGAGCTTTGATTAAATGTTAGCCAAAACCAAGCAAAATAAAGCTTTAAGAAGATGAAACACAAGTCTAAACAGTGTCTCCACTCATCATGTGACATCTATTTATTTTTCAGGCATCTATGGCATCCTTCAGGGAACGAGATATTTCTTATGTAAACAGGCAGCAAGCACATCACCTACTTACTTTCTTGGGTTTGTTTCTTTTTAAACGTTCACGTGTTTTATAACTGGGAACATCGCGGAAAGGGTTATTCTTCAAGGCTCTTTTAAAAATCTGCCAGTAAGTGACTACAAATTTCAAGAACTGACCAGAGGTGCAACAAAACCAACATTAATTTTCTCCTTCACCTCAGTGCAGTTGAGAGTCCTCAGTTACTGGTGTTTTGGGGCCCACACAGAACAAGACACTGGAAAAGGAAACAACCTCCCCCCAAAAGTAAAAATGTCTCACCAACAGTATGCTTTCCATAGAGAAGCTGCTCCAAAATCGCAGTCTTTCCCACTGAGGCCATTCCACAAACCACCACCTTGTAGCCCTTCCCCATCTTTCCCGAGGGAGCAGAGTCGGCAGGCGAGCCCTGTGCAGAAACAGGAGGCTGTTAGCCTGGCACGGCAGCAGGGATCGGCTCCCGGCGGGAGCAGAGCCCACGGAAAGCGAGAGGCAAAGCGCGAAGCAGCGGGTGACTGGGAGGCACAGCTCCCTCCCAGGCACTCGCCAGAGACTGATATTTTTAGGACTAGAGTTTCCTCCCACACCATTTTTTAAGGTTTTTAGGCTGCTGCTGGCGGTGCTGATGCCTGCCTGCAGCCTCGACACCTGTCCTGTCAGGCTCAGGGAGGCTGTGAGTGATTTGTGTGGAAGGCCCCGGGGGCAGGGGCTGTGTTTGTTGGCACGTGTGTAACACTGTGGGATTGGGCTGCCTGCTTTTGCAGTGGGCCTGATGGTACCTGATGGTACCAGGATGGTTCTAGAAATGCAAGAAAATGGTGGTTCCCTCCCTTTTATTTCACCCACAGAAACGTTTTACGGACTAGAGCCTACAAAGCAGGAGTGTTAAAGGCAGAAGTACAGGAAAGCAAATGGAGAAGCAGGTTTTTTTCAGTCTGCTTTAAATCAGCTTGGATGGCTGGGGGTTGGATTTAGCAGGAGGTGTCCAGCAGCCAGGGGCAGTTCCCTCTGTCAGTGAGCCACAGCAGGGCAGCAGGCCCCAACTTGGTTTGTTGTTTGGAGCCATTTGCCACAGAGAGAGATGAAGGGTACCTTTTTTTGGATGAGGAGGGGCTGGCGTTGTCCTTCTTCAATTCGTTTAACCGGGTAACACTTCACAAGCCAGGGTGCTCTGCAAAGCGTACAGTGAAAAACAGAAAGGTCATCCTGCAGCCAGAGGCAGGAAGGAATTGCAGGCTGGGAAAGCCTAACTCATAGAAACATAGAATGGCTTGAGTTAGAGGGGAGATTAAAGATCCCCTCCTTCCAGCCTCTCTGGCACATGCAGGGATGCCACCCACCAGACCAGGTCACTCAGTGACGCTGTGTACAGGAGGGATGGGAGGAGATTGATGGGTAAAATCACGACCTTGGTCCCAGCCTGGGGCTGCTCGTGCTCACCATGTCAGGAAACATCCCCCAGGGCTGCAGCTCTGGGGGCTCCTTACCCCTTGCCCCCTACTGAAAAGGTTTGGGAATTGGTTTTAGGGCTTTTTCAGCCCTTAGGGTTTATTATTTGGAATAGAATAGAATCAAGGTTGGAAGAGGCCTTCAAGATCATCTAGTCTAACCACCAATCCAGCACTATCCCTGTAACCCCCAAACCACATCACCCTTAACACCTCCAGGGATGGTGACTCCACCACCTCCCTGGGCAAACCATTCCAATGCCTGACCATTCTAACAGTGATTTTTTTTCCCTAATATCTAATGTGAATCTCCACTGTCGCACCTTAAAGCCATTTCCTCTGGTCCTCTCGCTGCAGGCACCACAGTAGAAGAAACTGACCCCCCCCCACCTCGCTACAATCTCCTTTCAGGTAGTTGTAGAGAGCAATAAGGCCCCGCTGCCGAGCCTCCCCTTCTCGAGACTAAAACAAACCTCCATCCCCCTTCAGCCGTTCCTCATCGTCGCGTGATTTCTTTAATTATTATTTTAGAGGTTTTTTGTTCGTTTGTTTGTTTTTTGTTTTTAAGGTTCTTTTATGGGATTTTGAAAAAAGTCCCGTCGCCCCCCCCTCCGCCCCGCCTCCTTCCCCTCAATCCCTACCCTGGGGGGGGGGGGGAAGCTGGGGGGGGAGGCTGGAGGGGGTGTTTCCAGAGGACGCCACATCCCGCCGAAGCCCCTGTCCCAGGTCCCGGCCCCCGCGCGCGCCCGCGCGCCCGCGCCCCCGCCCCCCCGCGCGCGCGCGCACCTGGGCAGAGCCTCGCGCCAGGCCCGTTGACTTCGCGCTGGCCACGCCCCCTCGCTCCCATTGGCGGGCGAGGGAAGGCCGGGCCGCGATGGGGGGCGGGACTGGGCGTACGCTCCGCCCCGGCCCCGCGCGGCCCTTCCTCCCGCGCCAGGCGGGACTGCATCACCCATGAGGCGCCGCGGCGGCCGCCGGAAGCGCGGCCCCGCCGCAAGGGTTTGCGGGGAGGAAGTTCCTTCCCTTCCGGTGCTGGGCGCCATCAGGTGAGGGAATGTTCGGTGCGCGGCCTTTCCCTCCATCCGCGCCCATCCCGGGATCCCGCCGCACATTCCGGGATCCCGCCGCGCATCCGCCTGCTCCCGGGCCGCGCCGGGCTGCTCCCGCGGCGCGGGCGCCCTGCCAAGCCGAAGCGAGGGGGAGGGCTCGGGTGCTGCGCGCCGCGGTGGGGCGGGAAGGGGAGGGGAGGAGGAGCGGCGGAGACACCCGCGGGATACCCACGGGGGGACAGTGGCGGGACGTGGCGGCTGCAGGTCACTGACGGAACCTCAGGCCGCGCTTTGGCACCGGGCTTGCGGTTCCTTCGCGGCGTTCTGTGAGATAACGAAGGGGAAAAAGGCGGGCCTCCAGGGGAATGGGAAGGGATGAGCTGTAGCTGGGCAGGTTCGCACACGAGGGGTATCCAAATCGCACACGAGCTGGATTTGTTTATTTTCCTTTTAATGTAAATAAAATGGACTGCGTGGTCCTGGTGGTTAGTTGGGTGGGGGTTTGATGGAGTGCAGGTACACGTGCTGGTTGCTGCAGGCGTGTGAAACCTCAGGTTTCTACAGAACCAGCAATAAACGTGATGAAAATATAAGGTAACGCTTATAAACGTGATGAAAATATAAACTACTACTTGATTTTTGAAGTGCCTAGAGCTTTTCAGAAGTATTCGACTCAGAGGAAAGGAGGTTTGTAATAATCATTGTTTTCTTACAGGCAAAGTAGGAACCTCGTGTTGAGTCCTTGCTCTGCTGAAGTCAATACAAATTGACCCTGATGGTACTTATCAGAAATAACTTCTAAAAATTAATTTAAAACAAAAGAAAAGGCATCTGTAGAGCAGAGCACAGGCTCAGATGTCACCATCAGTAGGACGCTGAGCTATGGCACTTATTATTTTGCTCCATGTGTGACACAAGCAGTACACTTCACTTTGCTTAAAGCAGATGTGGAGAAAGGCCTTATCTCTCCTGAGATGTGGGAGGCATGATGTGAGTAGCACAGAGGGAACAGAAGTCCCAAGGCAGTTCTTTCCATCTCTTAGGCAACTGTCAAGCTTTCACTTGCCAGTAAAGCCTTAACTAAAGTAAGTGTTAAGAATAAAGACTACACTGCTTGCGTTCCCCTGGTTCTGTGTAGGTTGACGTTTACAGCTCATTTCAGGTGTTGAATGCTATTTTCAGTAGTATCAGACATAGCACATCAGAAACTTTCTCGGTGGAGGAGTTTTTAACACCTCAGGATGTATGAAAAGGAGGAAAGTTGCCGGGAATGGTGACTGCTGAGAGTTGCCAGGTGTGATCCCTGTTTCCGGTTGTGCCAGTGGTGCAGAGGAGCCTGTGAGCTCCTTGTCTCTCCGTGGTGGTCCATGTGTGGTGTTACGCAGCATTGATGGTGGAAGATGCTCGGGTTTGGGATCCGGTTTTGGTGCTGCATTGTTTTCACCGGCCTCTCTCTGTTCAGCAGGTAGGCAGACATGGGTGCCTACAAGTACATCCAGGAGCTGTGGAGGAAGAAGCAGTCGGACGTGATGCGGTTCCTGCTGCGCGTGCGCTGCTGGCAGTACCGGCAGCTGTCGGCCCTGCACCGGGCACCGCGCCCCACCCGCCCGGACAAAGCCCGCCGCCTGGGCTACAAGGCCAAGCAAGGTAATGGCATGGAGAGGTGAAGTCCATGGATGCAGTGACTTTGACTTTTTTTAGGGTGACTTAATTGGGGCCTTACAGTACCTAAAGGGAGCTCTGAGAGAGCTGGAGAGGAATTTGTACAAGATCAGGACAAGAGGGAATGGCTTCAAACTGAAAGAGAGTAGGTTTATCTTAGATGTTAGGAAGAATGTTAGTGATGGTGGTAAGACACTGGGACAGGTTGCACCATCCCTGGAAGTTCAAGGCCACGGGGGATGGAGCTCTGAGGAATGTGCTCTAGTAGAAAGTGTCCCTGTCCATGCCAAGGGAGTTGGAACTAGATGATATTTCAGGTACCTTTCAACCTAGGCCACTCTATGATTCCATGACTCTGTTATAGCCGCATGCACTTGAGTTAGCAAGATGGTGAAGTTTGTACTGTCATTGGAAAACAGTCATTGCTTAGGGAAGGAAGTGGGGAAAGTGGCCATCTCTATGTAACTTGAGCAAATCCTTTTACAAAAAACAGTATGTTTATTCACTAGGAAAATAAAAAACCTGAGACTCTACACTTCTGTCACCGTTCATCTAATCTGGTCATTTTTCAGCGATTAGATTTCAGCAGGGTTTGTGGATGGCTCGTGCGTCAGTGCTTTATGAATGATGCTAACAGAGTATAGGATTTCAGGGTTTGGGTGGTGGCTTTGTTGGGTGTTCTTTGGTGATTTTTGTCCTTTTTTTAAAAAATTTTTTACATTTTGTAATCATTTTACAGTGTAGCTGTAGATGTTCTTAGTCTGTTTGAGACTGAATAGTGAAAAGGTGCGATAAGCTGTGGCTTGGAACCAAAAAGTAGTTGCGAGAGGATATCACTTCCTTTATTCTGTTGTGATGAAAATAATGAAAACATCTGTGCTATCCACCTCCAGCTGTAAGTTTCGGTGAAGGTTGTTATAATGACTTTAATCTTGCAGCATTTTATGTAAACGTTTGGGGATTGGAAATGCAGTATGGACATCAAAATTGCTGCCAGAATTCTCCTAGTTCTTACATCGCCGTTTCTTTCAGGTTACGTGATTTACCGTGTCCGTGTCCGCCGTGGTGGCCGCAAGCGCCCAGTCCCGAAAGGTGCCACCTATGGCAAACCTGTGCACCACGGTGTTAATCAGCTCAAGTTTGCCCGCAGCCTTCAGTCTGTCGCAGAGGTGAGCTTTTCTGGGTAGCAAGGTCTTATCTGTAAAAGCTGAAAATACAGACAAAAAAAATCCCCAAATCAGCTGTTTTGTTAATATGTTGGGTAAAAGATCTTGAATTCTTTCTCGGAGGTCTTGGGGAACCTCGGGAAACTTGGATGGTTTATTGAAGTTCATAGTGTATAATTCTAAAGTATGCCACAGTGTTTGTAGTAAAAATAGATAAGTGGTACAAGCCACAGTAAATTAAAGAGTTAGGCATGGGAAATAAGAATTCAAATAGGCTAAGGTGTCTGACTTGTCAGTAAATCCCACCTCTGTTCCCTGCCATGTTGTTTGTATTACCAGCTGTAGGTGATGGTCCTTTCACAAAGTAGAGGTGAGTTACTGTCTTAAAGCCTGTAGCACCCATTCGTGTAGTAGGAGTGGTGCCTGGTGTACTTGGCTGTATCGTAGGATCTGAAAGCAGCTGCCAGAGACCGTCTGGTTCTTTATAAAAATTGGGTACCCCACTAGCACACAGATTGATGGTGAAGTTATTTTTAGGTGAGACGTTGTGTTCACAGTGGTAATGTGGAAGAGATGTGGTTGTCACCTTTACAAAAAACCTTTTTCAGTGGGTTAGAATTAATAGGGGGACTACTCATTGCCTTTCTGTCTTGAAGCAGAAGACTTTTCTGTTCTTAAGACTTCAGAAGTGTTCCCAAGTGACTTCATCAGGTTGAATATGGTGGGATATTTTTTTCAAGGAAAAAAAATGCTTATTTGAAAGAAACACAGATGATGAGTTCAAGTTAAAAATGCAATTCTGTGTTATCAGTGCTCGTGGAGTTCTCTTCATCTATGCTATTCCCAGATACCTGATGGCTAATCACATGCTCACTTGAACTGACAACTATTCAAGAGATTGTTTTCCCTCAGTTTTAGCTTGAAATTGTCTCAATCTGACATACTCTCTCCTGGAAGACTTAAATTTTTCAGATTACAGAAATACACAGCCTTGACTGGAGCTCCCATCCCCGCACAGAAGCTGGTTAAGGGTGGTTGGTGTTTCAGTGTTTCGTGCAGGTGTTGCTCTTATTCTAGAATAAAACAAGGACTTGAAAAAATGTTATTACATGTGCAGAAAATAGTCAATACTGTTTAATGGGAGCCTGGAGCAAGAGGTTGGGATCACATTGGGGAAGCAGATGAGTGGGTTCCCTTGGTTCATACTTTCCCATGGTGATGATAAGGTCGTACAATTAAACACACTGTGTTTTAAATAAGGAGCATTTCTGGCTGGACAGGCAGATGGAGTTGCATAATTGTTATTTTCTGCCTTGTTTTGTTTTTTTTTAAACTAAGACTGCTTCTTTCCAACCACAAGTGATGATAGGAATAGCAAGCACTAATATTCCAGCAGTGATACAAAGATTTGTTACATCAGCTGTTCCTTTTCTCCTACCAGTACAGGCTTATTCTCTGCAGAAATGTCTTTCTCCCCTCTAGCTTTGGGTGTGCAAATTGATTGGGCTTTCATAACTTCCCACAGAAGATTGTTCATTGGCCCCAAGTGGCAGCTTGTGCTCCTCTTTTCATATTAAAGTTACTTTTAATGCTGTATTTATTGGTTAGTTCTTCTGTGTAAAAAGAGTTCTTTTGTCAACCAAGCACCTTCCTGATTATGTTCTTTAAAAGCTCCTTCATGTAGGAATCCAGACAGTTTTTTTTTTGTTTGTTTGTTTGTTTTTTAACACAGCATTCCTTTCAGCTGTTACTTTTCTTGCAGCTTTGCAACTGGAGGGCGAAGAGTTCTTTCAGGAAAAGGGGATCTCTTGGGGAAAATTGAAATGTTATGTTTAAGTCGTATCTTTCTGCATGAAGAGTGCCCTGCATCCATGGTTTTACAGACCTTTGCATTTATTTTTTTTCCCCTAGGAACGTGCTGGCCGTCACTGTGGGGCTCTGAGAGTCTTGAACTCGTATTGGGTCGGTGAAGATTCCACTTACAAGTTTTTTGAAGTGATTCTGATCGATCCCTTCCACAAGACCATCCGGCGCAACCCCGATACCCAATGGATCACCAAGCCCGTCCACAAGCACAGGGAGATGCGTGGGCTGACGTCGGCCGGGCGGAAGAGTCGTGGCCTTGGCAAGGGCCACAAGTTCCACCACACCATCGGTGGCTCCCGCCGTGCCGCCTGGAGGAGGCGCAACACCCTGCAGCTGCACCGCTACCGCTGATCCTTGTAAACGGAACCGTCTAATAAAGCCGATGCGGATTCTTAAATTCCACAAGTGCTTCTGCTGCTTCTTGGTGTGTGTGCACAAGTGTAGAGTTCTCCAGGAGGTCCGTTGTTTCCGTAGTTTGTCAGGCTTTTGAAAATGTAAGTTGATGCTTAATGAAGGTTGTAGGCCCCAAGTTTAGAGTTCTGTGACGGGTTTCACTTTTGGTGAAGGTTGGGGTCTCTGTGTCCTTTGCTTAGACTGAAGGCCAGCTTTGATCCTGTGTAGTGGGATATAAACTGAAAGTGCTTGGTTTTTTTTTTATAGGTCATTAAATACTTATGACAATTTTATTTTTCAAGTTCTAGTTTTTTGTACGTCTTCAGTGTCGAACCAGCTCTTGGGCCTCTCTTAGCTACAAACATTATCTAAATCGACTTAAGCCTAGAACAGAAGGGTAAAGCTTGCTCTGCTCATTGAAGTGCACAGTATTGTAAGTGTGGACACATCACAAAGAGCGATGAAGTTTTAGGCTGAATAAAATACTCACTGTAGACTAGGTATTGTTTTGTCAAGATTCCAACCTGTTTATTTTGCAGTGGAGACTATTTCTTAGATCTGTCTTTTGATACTAGAACAGAGAATGTCTCTGGTGTTAGAGAACTGCATTCTTATTTACTCTGTATGGTTAGGTGGTAGAAATAACCACATTTGGATGGCAGTTATGATCATAAATTAATTTAGTTCGGGATGGTTTTTGTGAAATTACAGTGTGACCTTTCATCATGAAGTCAACTTGCACAGAAACACAGAGAATAACTGCACTGGCTGGTAAATTAGATGGATGGCTGTCGTAGCTTCCACAGATTCTGTACCACATCCATTGAGTAGTGATGGGCAAAAAGGTCAATAGAAGGCCCAAGAATTAGCTGTGTCTTCCTGGTCTTCCTGGAACTTCAACTTAGGATAAGGAATGATTTTTTTTTTTAATTTTCTTATGCTGGGCTGGAATGTGTCAAGATTTTCCCTTCAGTTGAGAAAATCCACTTGCTACTTCCAGTTCTTACAGGAGGGTGGTAGTCTGAAGAAGAGATGTTTTGGCAGTGTGTTCCTCAAGCCAGGGAGAACAGCTCAAGGCAGCAATTCTTTCATGATGAGTTTGTTTGGCCCAAATAAGAAAAAATTCAAAAGGAATCTTCTGTTAAAAAAGTGCTGTCTGCTTTAGGGAAGGGAGGTGTTTTTTACTTTTCCTGTGAAGAAGCACTAGTTTTCTTGAGAGCAGCTCCTGTGATGGTGTCAAACAGTTACTGGAAGTTCCTCAGAGCACATTCGGTGAATGAGGTGGCTCATTCCAGGTATTTGAGAAGTCAGATTGCCTTAGCATCTTTTCCCAGTGGAAGTTCTTATGCTCTGTTAAATAGTGCTTTGTGTTTGAAGGGACATTGCAGTATTCACGTGAAGCAGAAAGGCTAATTATCTTTCACTAAAATCTGTATTTTAAAAAGGCAAAACCTTGAGGAAGAACTTCTGGGGGGAGCTGGGTTGTTGACTTGGAAAATCCGGGTTAGAGAGAGGTTATGTGATCTCCGCCTTTCCTGCTTGATTTTTGAACCTGTCGTGCAAGTCTGACAGATTGCAAGTAGTCTGATTTTCATAAGATTGTGGTGGAAAGCAGTCATCTGAGGAAGGAGTCCTAGGGAGAGGCTGTAGCTTGAGTTGACCCCACCAAGGGCCTCCCTGAATCAGGGACACTAAGGTATAGCTGAAGGAGGGCAGGGGAAGGGAGGAGGAAACATCAGGAATTTCACCAGTGATATCTGTTAAGACATGGAGGAATCCAGTAATCTGTTTCCAAGCCACCTACTTAGCTCTGCTCACAGGACTGATCATTTCTCAGTCTGAAAAGGCATGTTTTGGATGTAATTAAAAGAGCTGTCTGGTTTCTAGGCAAGACAAAATTAATACCACAGTTAAACTGCAGAGAAATGGGGCTGTACAGAACCAGCCCGGTATTAAGTGCTGTTGAAAATAAAGTTGACTGTAAGCTTTTATTAGGCTAGATTCACTTTTGTGTCAGCCTCCCAG
The DNA here is from genome assembly GCA_038380795.1 of Pyrocephalus nanus. Classification (NCBI taxonomy): domain Eukaryota; kingdom Metazoa; phylum Chordata; class Aves; order Passeriformes; family Tyrannidae; genus Pyrocephalus; species Pyrocephalus nanus. Next base: position 33,440,202 of record CM076266.1, on the reverse strand, counting down.
ATTAGCTAATCACTTAGCTTGTGGTGCAAGGTGAGGGCCAGGAAAAGGCACTATTTCTGCCCTCCTGAGGGGAGGAATGTGTAAAAAGATTGTGTGATTTAGAGTGTTCTTTAAATAAGCAAGTAGTAAACTCCCTTCCACATAGCTAAAAGAAGTGCTCATTACTTGGCAGCACTAGCTGTGTTGAAAAGCAGGGACTCAGTAATCAACAGGGAGTGTAATTGTTTCCTTGCATTGTCTCTTCGAGGCAGCTGTGTGCTGCTGGGCGAGGGACACGGGACTGCTGCCTGTAGAAGGCACAGATGCTGATAGAGGAGGCAGTTGGCTCCTTCCTTGCAGCAGAAGGTCATGGGATTTCGCTGGTGATTTTGTGCGGGTCTTAGAATGAAGTAATTAGTGATGGGGAAGAGTTACAGCTCTACTTTCTCACTTATCTCTGTCCTTGTAATGCAGCAGTTGTTCACCAGCCTTGACCCAATAGAGAAAAGTGACTGCCTGTGAAGAGTTCCATACAGCTAATGAATTAAAAAGCTGCACTCTAAAAATAGAGCCTTATTCCTACTCTATTATCTACTCACTCTCCGATATGGGAAAAAAAAACATCGCAATTTTTGCCCTGAACATCTTTTTAGCAGCACACACAGATCTAGTTCTGAGAGTATCAAGCCAAAATATCCAGAGTGATGGAAACACAGCATCAGCCAGAAAAAAAGCAATTTGAATTTCAGTTGAACGCTCTTTTCTGAGGCTTTGAGCAAGCACCAGCTTTTTGATCCAATCCTTTTTAAGTAATTGCTTGAAATGTAAAGCCGAGTGAAAGGATGGAGGGCTTGAGGGTCGTTCATGTGTCAAGGTTCTGAATCGACTTCAATTTAATAATTATACACAGAGTGTTTAGGTTGCAAAGTCTCATTCCCTACAGTTAGGAAGTGTCTGAGCTGCACTGCTTACACAATCTTTAATTCAGTGGCTATCCTGCTCTTACCTAATGTGCCAGAAGAGGCCCCTGGCAAAGCCAGGGCTGGAACCCAGTTCTTCTGGGCCCCTTGTCACTGCCTGAAATTTAAGAGAGCATGCTTTTCTTCAGTATCAAATGATGTTCAATGATGTAATTAAAGGCTCTTATGTAATGAAGATGACATTTAATCTCATTAAATACTGTCATCTCTCCATCATTCAGGGAAATGGAGACCTGGGGTATCCTGAAGATCAGGGAGCTCGATGGCAGCAGATGAGTGATTAAATTAAGCCTGGCTCTGATAAGATCAATGCTGGCTGAGATTGCTCTCTCAGATGGCAGGTAGCCCCCTTCCAAGCCTGCTCCCTGCATTGCCTTCCCGGTGCCAGGCTTTGGAAGAACCCTTGCTAGTTATTACACTGGGCCCTGGCTGACTCCATAGGGGTTTTGCAGTCTATCTTCCAAAAGAGCAGTGGAGGAATGCCTCTGAACCCAAGCTGGCTGTCCATGTGCAAGCTGAGGAGTTCCCTTGGAAACACAAGAATAGAGAGGCACATTGGGGGTGGGGAAGAAAAGCAGGAGAACAAAGAAGAGGACAAGTACACTGGCTCTCAGTGGGGCTTGTTAGCACTCTGGTGCTGCCTGCTGCTGTAGAGGAGGCTACAGATGGGCAGGGTCACACAGGGTTCATCAGCCAGGTCTGTGTGGTGCAGTCCCCACGGTATAAACCTGTCAGCACCCAAAGGTCCTCAGCACAGAACTAGCTCCACATGCCTCTGTCACTGGAGTCAATCTGCTACCCCAACCCAGACAGCAGCTGCACTTCACCAGACCCAGAGCAGGAGGATAGTTCTCATCTGGTGCTGTGAAAGGCACTGCATCCAAGACCATCTCCCAGGCCTCATCGGCAGACTGTGTGTCAGTAGTCAGAGCAGCAGGCAGAAACCAAGACCTTGTTAACTCTGAATCGTGTTCACACGTGTAACTAAATGAGTCGTCATCCCCAGAGAGCTCATACGCCAAGCAGAGGAAGTAGCTCATTAGTCCAGTGTTCACTCATTCATTTATTCATACAGTTTTCTTCCAGCATTGTTTTTCTGTGACTAACAAGCAATTATTTGAACCCTTTCCTTGTATGAGAATCATGGCCCTTCAACTCATCTGCTCTTACAATCCACCTGCCTCTCTCACGGGTTTCATGATTAGTAGATGAGTTTAGATAGCAAGTTATGCAACCTTTATAAATACTGTGTTTTGAAAAGCTTTGCATTTTCAGTTCTATCAGAGCCATATATAAAAATGATGTTTTATAAGTTGCTTTGTCATGTTTGACTATTTGGAAAGTGGTTTTGTCAATGCATGGTTAAAGAAAGTCATAGTAAACTTTTTGAGCAAAACAGAAAATTTTGTATTATTTTCACTTTGCAAGTTACTGTTAGAGGTGTTGATGGAGAACATCTGCTTAAGATCTTTTTTACAGAAAAAGACACAAAGTAAGACACAGCTACACAAGAAAAGTCAAGGTGGAAGTGAAAGGAACATTCTTCATTTTTTTAAAATAGATTTCTAGAAAATACTTGATACAATGAGTTCTGATGAATCTGCAGAATCTAGCCCCCAGACTTAATTTAGGTAGTTTTATTTCTGACAGATACCTGGTTATCCATTCTTAAGAGGCAGAGACTAAAAACCTGTATGTGCTGATACTAAGTTTTTCATGTTAACTCCTAAAAGCTCACTGATGTTTTGTACTGGGAAGGTTATTGCTGTCCCAAACTGCAATTTTAAAGCAATAGTTTTACCATATCAATGGGAAACACAAAATAAGCTGAAGTTACACTGAAACCCCAGTTCTTAGATTTATGATTTATAGTGCCAAGAAGGAAAAAAGAAAGGAAAACAACCCACTGTGAACAACTGAATCAGTGTTCTGACTTCCGAGGCTAAATGAAAAACTCCACTATAGTTATTATTTTCATTGGCTAGTTTAATAAAAAATACAAGAATTATAAAACTGTGTAAAACGTGGCATACATGAATTCTATTTTCTCTAGTGATTGCCCCATCTATTTAGAACTGAAAACTTCAAAATCCCTCTCTAACAAACAATCTTGCCTTCTAGTAGGTGCTGTTCTGGCAACATTCTGAAATTTTAATCTATTTTAAGAAAAAATAATTTTAAAATAAGGAAAAAAGATATTTATCTTAAGCATGAATAGTTATTTTAGCCGAATAATGACTGTGTGGAAATGAACTACAGAACTGAAACTTGATGGTTTTTGCAAATTGTCCTAAAATCGTATTAATTGCATTACAGTTTGAATATTGAACTGTATGTTACTTTCATAAGAACTTTGTAATAGTATTAAAGGCTGAAGCAATTTTGTCCCATGCAGAGGAGTGAGACAGAGTACCAGGACAGCAACTACCTTCCATCTTTCTCCACTTTGGCCCAGCCTGAAGTGCTAATCCTAGATCAACTCTTTCAGCATCTACCAGCCAACGCAAGCTGACCCATCTCGTTTCTTCTGGGTTTATTTACAGCCCAGTGTAACAGGCTACTGCTTGCTGCTGACTCAGTTCTTTTTGTTGTTGTTCAATAGGAGCGAGATTGCCAAAGTTGTAGTTGTTTAGGTTTGTAAAAAATGAGCTGCTCGGCTTCATGTGCCAACACAAAGTTGCCAACACTGTTGTCTCGAGCTGATTCCGACTGTCTGTCAGGCACAGTGGGGAGGAGCAGAGGTGGGAGAGCAGCCGGTCCCAAGCTGGCCAGCTCTGAGGCAGGAGACTTCCTAATTCAAAGACAGACCCAGTGTAATGTCTCCTGCTGGGATCTGTGACCTGGCACCGGATTAAGACTTGGCATTGCCTCAAAGATTAAAAAAAGAAAAGAAAAAAGTGTGAGCTAATCAAGCCCCTGGCTCTGGTGACAAGAGCTGGGATGCAGCATTTGACAGCTCCTGGCCTCCCAACATGCGAATGGTCGTGCAGGGCGAGCCCAGAGCTCTAAGGGGCGCGGTGTCCACTTTTGACAGGGACCAGCGATGGGTGTTTGGAGAAAGGGTGGTGAGCACAGAGCAAGTCCAGCCCCACGTGCAGCATCTCCAGTTCTCTGAAGGGCAGGGTAAGGATTTCCTCACGCTGTGGTTACCCTCATGCCAGCAGGCACCCAGGACAGCTGCAAGCTGTGACATCCAGTACTGGCTGGGAACTCCCACAGGGCTTCTGGCTCAGCAGGTGCACAGGCTGGATCCTTATGCAGGATGGCATCTGAAGGTAGATAAAGAGAAAATTATTGCCTTGACTCATGGGTGCCTCCTGTAATTTGAAATGGGAAGTGGAAATACAACCTGTTTTGATGGTCTGCTCCTGGAAGCTCACTGAACCAGAGACTTTCCAGATGACTCATAGCAAGATGGTTGTTTGCTGAGAACTGCTGTATCAAGGGTTTGGCAGGATTATATAACAAGCAGTTGTCCTTCCCCCCTGATAACATGTCTTCTCTGAGACTGATGCTTAGAATTGACCAGTTTTGAGGAATAGCAGTAAAACAAAATGGCAAGTGCCTGGAGACATCTTCAGGATGCAGCTGAGCTCCTGCCTGGAACAAATCTATTATTTGTTTCTAGGCATTGCACTGCAGTTGTTTAGGAAAAGATGATAAAATTTCACTATTATCCTCATAATGCCACCCATTCCTTTGCAGTGGTCCTGTTTAAGTTGTGCTTGGCATGCTGTACCTCAGTCTATTTAGCAGAGGCACTAAAACTAGATGTGGAGAATATACCTGTGTCTTTGCTAAGGTTCAGAGAGTGATCTTTTTGGGAGCTGGACCAAGGCTGACTTATTCCAAGTGCTTGAATTTCACTATGTCTCTTTATGTGCCCCTCCTGGAAAAGACAGTACTGGATTGAGCTTTGGTAAAAATTGCTAGTGTATGTTGGTGAAGGTTAAGAAGATCCTTTCTAGCCTGCATTGTCCCAGTTCAGGAAAAAAAATAGTTAACAACCACACACAAAAAAACTCCATGAAACAAAAATGAAAAAAACCCCACAATCAACCAACCAAAAAAAAAAAAACAAAAAAAAAAATAAACCCCACAAAAACAAACAAAACAAAACCCCCAAACCCCAGAAGAAACAGAAATGATCCTTTTTGTTATTGTCTGATATCAACTTTTGCAGAAGATAATTGATTTTGTCAGGGAATTCCAAGAGTATTTTCAGTCCTTGGAACTGTGTTTGAGACTAATTAACTCTACCCCAGCCAAAACCAGCACAAGACCCTAGCTGGGAATTGCATTTATTTGCTGATGTTCACGTAACAAGAGATGAAGTGACCATGATGATTTTATTAAAACTGTAAGGGACTCACCAGGAGGTTTTGTTGGTTTGCCCATGATCGCTAGAACGAATGAGAGAATTGGCTTCCTTCCTTCTTGTTTGTAATGGTTTAAAGAAGAAAGTTCTTACTCTGACTTAATGTAGAGAGAGCCAGTTTTGCCACGTGTGAAGCTGTTAGCCGAATCTAACTAAATGCACATCTGTCTTTATTCACGAGGTTGATAATATCCAGCTCTGTTTCCATCACATCAAATATGAATGGCCTCTTAATAGGAATATAATTGTGTCAGGAGTAATCTGGGCAAGTCGCTGAGGCAAAACGCAGTCAGACCCAAGATTCGGGACAGCCACAGAGGTCAGTATTTCCACTGCTTGTACATGTGCCAAAACTGCAAGTGCAGATTGGTTTGGATACACAGCAGAGTTTGTATCCAGAGATATCCCACCAAGGTATTTCTAAGGCCCTATAAACACAATTTGGATCTCACACTGGTGTTTCAGGATTACACCCTTCTACTTTCAATAGAGTTATTCCAGATTTATCTGGAATCTGAATTATTTTAAGAAGCATTGTGTACTTGCAAAATAGTTCACATACCTCAGGTTTGTTTCTAGTAAGCTTTCACTCTTGCTACTAATGCCTTGCATAGGATTTTATGAGAGAAACTCCATTTGTTTTAACCGTTAAGTTTTTATAGCTGGAAGCAATTTTCTTTAGTGTAACATTTCAGGAGCCCTTTATGGCTAGCCATATTTCATTGAATGCCTGAAGACTGAGACCTAGTGCATGACTTTATCATGTATAAAGCTTATTATCTGACATAATTTGGTGCATAGCAGGCTTATTTATTTAAAAGGTCACACAATCATATTTCACCCCTGGTAATGGCATTTTTATCCATTTAATAGGTTTATCCTAAAGCATATTTATTCCTAATGCATTTTATTCTGAAGCCAGTTAATAACTTTAACTGTTCAGGCTCTTAGCAGAACACAGAAACTGGCTTTTCAAAACAAGAATTTGACCAGTTGAGCCTAATCCAGCAGCACACAAGATGGAATACAGTGTCCTGTGTGTCATCTCTTGATTCAACTCAGCACCTTGAAGCATTAGGCCTTAAGTCATCTTTGGGCCTCCAAGTTAGCCAGGGTGAGACAATGATAGGGGAAAACCCACTGTATAGAGTCTGAAGCTGCCTTGACCCTTGAACTGCCAGCTATACTTTGGTTAGTTACAGGTAGTAATTCTTGGGGTCAAAATTCATTTTGGTTTATCCCCCAGAGAATTCATTCAGATTTCACTGTAGTTGCCTTTGTTTTGCCTGTAGGTGTAAAGGCAGTTCTCAACTCTCTGGGCAATGCACAGGGACCAACGGCACCTGTAATGAAAGCTGTTCATTTTCTACAAACTTGTGCTTTAAGGGCCCAGGTGCAAGTAGTATTTGCCTTTCTTCATGACTGAGCTGAGTTTACTCTGGAATTTTCCTTATAAATGACACCAGTAATTGCAGTAAGCTTGTGCTGCTGCAGAGGAGAGAAGCAAGGGTGACACACAAAACCTTGCAGGAGCTGGGGCTGTAATTTCTGACTGTATGTCCCCTCCATATAACCTGCAGTGTTTTCCCAAAACAAGGAGAAGTCATCATTTGCGTCTCTGCTCTGCTCAGGATGAGCTCTGTGTTTGTGTTACACTCTTTCCCCCCAAGAATTAACATAGCTTATTAAGAGAAAAAGCAAGCTGGATTTATGTTTTGGTGGCCTGGAGTGTTCAGAAGGGAAATGGTTGGTCTGAGCTACATGACTTCTGAAGCAATGGTTTTGATCTGGTGACAGCAGTGACACCACACCAGGGATGTCCTGGCCTGTACCACGTCACACAGTGCCAACATGATCGCTGGCAGCCTGCAGCTTAGCTAACTTCCTAGAGAGCACTGGTGCTTTGAAATAAGGTGCTCTGCTGGACACTATGACAGAATTTTAAAAAGGCAGAGGAAAATCCAAAAATCCAGTCTTACAGGGATAATTATACAAAAGATACCAGAGGGAGAAATGCAGTAATCTCTGGAGTGGTTGGGATGTTGGCGAAAAGGGATTGGCAGCTGTCAGAACATAAGGCAGCAGTTGTCTGCTGACTGTGCCTTCAATACAACACTGCTGATGCCTTCTCCAAGACAGGACAATGTGTCAGAAATCACCTGTAGCTGAGTCACATGACTCTCAGTGTTTTAGCAAAAGTACAGGGTAGCTCTTTGTACGTCCTTTGCACTATCCATTCTGCTTCTCCATAAAAATCACATTTGGCCCAATCAAGTAGTATACATTCTCACCTTTTTTTCATTAGCTGATGATTTTATTTCAAGATAAATAGAGGACATACTGACAGATTAAGTAATTTACAGCACAAAAAGGAGAAGGTGGGCAGTGATATTACTGTCATATAAGATAGGCTTAATTAATGTGGAATTAATGCTTTGTCTTTCTGGACTAAAGTTCCAAGTCATCACCTTTCATAAAAATCTGCAGGGGCAGCTGAGGCTAGTTGTAATATGTCACTATTGAATGAGGTTATTTTCCATCATTTTGACCAGCCTAGGCAACCAATTGTATTACCCATATATGTGAATAAAAAGCACACTTGCAGTAACACTAGATAAGAGAAAAAAAGTGGCAGTCTTATGTGCTTCAGGCCATAAACTGACTGCTGATGAGCTTAATCAGGAAGAGAGTTACCCTATGGGCAAGTTAGTATATAACTGTCTATTATGAGCTTTTATATCTTCCTCTAAGGCTTTGATACCGAGAGACAGGATGTGAGTGCAAGGAGATGGCTTGTGAGCCACATCCTCTGTTTTGGTTATACTTAGCTCCATGACTCCACCTCTCCCTGTACCTAAGCTGGTTGCATTTGTGTCATGTAGACATGCCCTTAATGGGTAGGCTTTAAATTATTCTATATTTAGCTTTTGTTTCTTCCTAAAGCATTCTGCACACATTCAGGCTATGAAGGGTTGTGATGACAAGCTAAAGACCTCTGGGATCTCCTTATCAGGATTTCTCTTCAACAGAGAGAAAAAAGCGCAACAATTGAAAGAGTTAGATATATATGTGAAATAGAAATGGAGAAAAAGTAGGGCAAGAGGTCAGAAAACACTGTGTAGGGCTTGACCCAAGCTGACTCTAATCGATAGAAAAATTTCCACTGGCTTCCAGAGGCTAAGATTAGTTAGATGAGTTATGGCTATTTATATCATTTAATGTATAAAAGAAGTCTCAGTTATAGCTATCTTTATAAAGACTTTTAGAGGGCAATATTTAAGATAGTTACTGAAGATAGTAAGTGAATCTTTGCTTTAAAGAAACTGGAAAGGCAAGGATAGGTTTGCTATCAGTTGCCTCACCTAAGAGAAGTGTACTTGTATGAACAAGTTCCACCTGCAATTGTGGAGCACAAACTATTCAGGACAGACAGATTACTGAGGGTTTCAGAAGTGCCTTTTCAAATAGACTGACCATATAGAAAAAGAGTGATAAAGAGTTTTATACGAGGGGAAAAAAATAACTTCTGTTATAACCATTATAAGCTGTAAATGACCAGGAAAGAGAATGTGGACTTACTGTAAATCTGTGCAAATGTCAGAGCTGTTCTGAGCATCAGTCAAAAAGACAAATAAGAGGTTAGGAATTTTTTTCCTGAGGTAATAAGTTAAAAAGAAATAGAAAACATCGGGAGCTGTTGAGGCATGAAAAAATGCTGCTTCTTGGCACTCTTCAAGTAAACAATGTTTTTCTCTTTGCAAAGTCTATCGGGTATCAAGCTAATATTACTGTAAAATGAGAAATTCAACTCATCCAAATGCAGACATATGCCTGCTGATGGAAACTCCTGCATTCCTGGCTGGTGTGTGGATGTTTACCAGGATTAGGAGGGCCTCTGCACGGGGACAGAAAGGTGCAGGCATTCTGCTCCAACCTGAGTAACCACCAGCATTTCAGGCCTGAGGAAAAAGAGTCATCAGCCTCTACATACCTCTGGTGAGCTGGCCGAAGTGCATCCTGTCCCACTGTCCGACTATCAGCTGCACTTAACATTTAAGTCAGCATTAGTTGGTGCAACACCGTCGTGCCATCTCCCACCCAGAAGTAAAAGAGTTTGTAGCACAGATGGAAGCCACTCTGCAACCTCTGAAATTTAAACATGCAGTTTGACCTGCTCCACGTGTGTGGGCTGGGAGGAAAGAGGGAGAAATATTTGTGTTCCTTCTCAGGGGTGGGAAGACGTTTGAAGAAGCTTTCTGTCCCATCTTCTGTGCTTTTTTTCCTCTTGTTTCAATGCCTCACTTCAATCTCTTCCCAGAACCTCGAGTCTTCTGCAGAGAGCAGCAGCCTCAGTAAACAGATGCTGAAGGAGTCGAAGGACTGACCAAACCCATGGATTCCCAATTGCTCTTCCATAGATCATTCTAGTGCCTGCCCAACCTTTGGGTTGGAGAAGTGCCATGCCACTGTGAATGCCAGAAGCACACTGCCTCTCCATAATAAAAAGGATTTGTTTTGCCCTTCTTGGAAAGCTGAACAACATGGAGGGAATCACAGTCCCTCTTGGGGATCAGGGAATATCCACTGAGAATTACATCTTTAAGGGAATGTTGCAGCTCAGCAGCCCCCCCCCCCCCCCCCCCCCCCCCAGGGCTTTAGCAGCCAAGCTACAGTCAAAGAACAGCCCCTCAAGAAGAAGCTCAGGTACCCTGACTTGGCCAGCACCCAGAGCCACAGGTTGCCAGTTGTTTGTTTGTGTGGGTTTGGAAGAGATAGGTGGAAAGAGGCTCCAAGAAGAATTTGACCCTCACATTGCACAATGAAGTGCCTCTCATGGACTACTGTGGCAGTCCATAGCTTAGTGCTGACCAGCAGACCTACAGCGTAGGAGTGGACAGGGCCATTTCTGAGACCTCCTCCATTAGGAACTCCATTAGGACAGGAGTTACAGTGCTTGCACCATCCCCTGGCTATCCACAGCCAGCTCTACCTGCCGGACCTTCTAAGGAAACACACCTTTTGGTGTCCTCTGACGTGGACAAGGATCCTGAGTGCAAGGCTGGTTGGTGGGCCCATTAATTGCCTTTTGCCATACTCTGTCCCTAAGAGAGGCGCTTGGCTCTTGCAAACCATGTGTGTGTGTGGAGCCACCTCAGGGAAGGAAGCAGAAAGAATGTAGTATGGGAGCACACAGAGCAGTCCAAGGTCACTAAGGAATGGGCTGATCTGAGATAGGAGAGAGAAGCAAAATAAATGCTTTCTTGAAGATGGGTGGGGGTTGGCTCCAGGGCTGCAAAGTGCATTACCAGAGGCAAGAGGAGGCTGAAACTGCTATAATGATCCTCAAGAGTCTCAGAAGCAGATGGTAGAAGATACTAGAGGCTGAAATCAATCTGGGAGTGACAAAATCATGTCCTGACAGTAAACAGGAGAGATTGAGATTGGGAGCAATAGCGGGGTGGCCTCTCCCTATAGCATCCTACAAACATGCGTACATTGCCTTTCCCATTTTGTCCCGCCAGGCAGGAGCAACAGCATTTATCTTTGCCCACAAAGGAAGTGAATGAGCAGTCCTTCCCTTTACTGGCCCCTCTCAGGAATGGAGTCCATGCACTCGAAAAACCTGGAGCTTCCCTTGAGCACCACAGCCTGCCTGCAGGCCAGGTGGACCTTTGGTCTGAGTGCCAGTGCTTCCATATTCGTCTCTGAGTGCTTCCATACTCACCTCTGAGTGCTGCCATCACCACTTGCAAAGTCTCCTGCTTTATCCAACAGCAAGAGCTTGCCTTCTGTAGTTCTTTTTTTAGCAGACTCAGTGAATATCTAGGGTTGGTGCCCTACTGGTTAATAAATATTACTAAAACATCTGCTTTGCTAAAATCCAAAAATAACATTAAAAATCCCAGAGACAAAGAATGTACAGAGAGGACTTGCTCTGCTTTTGCTCCTGTTGTTCAACTAAGTTTCCTAAGAGCATCTGATTAATTCACTATTTTTTCCTTTCAGTTTGTAGGCCAATTTAATTTGTTGAGAAGTTTGACATGTCCCAATAAGCTAATATCAAATACATCGTTTGTGCACTGTCCACAAAAGACCAGAAGCCAGGCAGAGGAGCGGGGCAGAAAGCCAGCCAGATGCCCTAGGCATGGGAAGGGAGGGTAGGACATCGTGCCCCATACCTGGCCATGCCAGGGCAGACAGCACTGCCCAGTATCCAGCTGATGGGCAGGGACTGTACAAGAGCCAGGGGGATGTGGTAGGGCTTAGGAAACATAGTTTGGAATTGGTATAAGGAGGAAAACTGGGAACATGAGGAGGACAAAAACCTTTTGCTGTAAGAAATCGGAGTTGGGGGATAGAGGGTCTGGAGATAGTGGTGGACACTGCCTGTGGACCAAGAAGAAAGCTGTATGCCTCCCAACCACTGGGCCACAGGCAGAAAAATGGGAAAACTCACCTGCTTACCTTATTCAAAAGAGAGAAAGTTCACCCAAACTGACCTGTTTACCTCATTTGAGAGGAGAGGAAACTCACCCAAATTAGGAGGCAGTAAACTACATTTAGCTGCATTTAACCTCTGCTTGTTAACCTCATTTAACCCCACTGCCTCCTTCTCAGTCTGGAGGTCAATATGCTCCACGAAGCCATGCATTTGCATCTGCCTCCCAGCCAAGGAGGGACAGAGCTTCATTTTGAGCTCTGCATTCCCTTAATGGAGAGCCTTCCCCAATTCCACGTTTCCTTTATTGTTGTGGTGTATTTTCTTTGCAGGTTCTCTTCTGGGAGTGGGAGATGGGGACCCCAGCAGGGGCACCCCTGCTTAGGTCCTCTGGGGGCGCATCCCTCTCTCGTTGCTGCGGACCTGTGCCCAGAGATATCACTGCGTGGTAGAAGATATTAGAGGCTGGAATCTCTCTGGGAGTGGCAAAATCATGTCCTAGCTGTAAATAGGAGAGACTGAGATTGGGAGCAATAGCGTGATGGCCTCTCCCTATGGCTGCATAGGGAGAGATTATGTCTGCAGCGGTGTGTGTGCGCTGACGAAGGGGGTCTCTCCCGGATTTTCCTTTTCCCCGGCAAAGGGAAAACAGGCAGCTGACAGGGGACAGAGCGCTGACAGTTGGAACTGAGAGCTGTCACACGCTCGTGTCGGGATGGGAGCAAGCAGCTCGCCAGCTGCGGCACTCAGAGCAGTGGCATTTCCTGCCAGTGCTCGGCGGCGGAGCGGCTGACACACACCGCCGTGCCCCGCGGTGGGCGAGCGGAGCGCCGATTGCGGCGGCGGCGGTGACTCCAACGGGGCTCCCCCGCCGCACCACTCGGCCGGGGGAGGGGGGGACACCCCCGCCCGGTGCGCTCCCGCCGCCGCCGCAGTGCCCCGCACTCCGCACGCTCCCGCCGCACGTGAGCGCTGCCGCCGGCGCGGAAAGTGTGTCACTGGGTGAGGGGGGCGGCCGGGGGCGGGGCGGGGCGGCCGCCGGGCCGGGGCGGGGCCGGGCCGAGGCGGGGCGGGCCGCGGTGCCGCACTCGCTCTGCGCGGCTCCCCGAGAGCGCTTTTGTTGTAAAGGGGAGGGCGCCGCGGCGGGGACGCGCACCCGCCGCTCTGACAGGCGACAGCGCGGCCGCCTCCTGCTCTCCCTCCCTCCCTCCCTCCCGCCGGCTGCATGTAGGGCTGCGGCAGCGGGGACACGGAGCCGGGAGGACAGCGACCGAACGGAGCTGCGCCGCGCCGACCGGAGCCGAGCCGTGTCCGGCCGAACCCAGCGCGGCGCCGCCCGTGCCCCTGCGGGAGGTGGCCGCCATGGAAGTCAGCGCGGGTAAGCGGGGGGCGGGCGCGGCGGGGGGAGCCGGGCGGGCTGCTCGGGGTGGTCGTGCAGGGCTGGGCGGGCGCGGGGGCGCGGGTGGGGTCGGTGCGGGGCGCGGCGGGGCGAGGGGAGCGCGGCGGGTGGCGGCGCTGCCCGGCCCCGGCCCCGCTGGCGGCCGGGACGGCCCCGCGCCGCCTCACATGGACCCGCCGGGCGAGCCATGTGCGCGCTGTGTTTACGTTCCGCGCGGCGCGCCCGCTCATTGGCCGCGCGGGGCGGTGACGCGCGCATTGCATAATAGCGGCGGGGCGGCGGCGCGGGGCAGCGCGCGGCGCGGACACGTGAGGCGCGCGGGCGGGCGCTGTTTTGGTGACCTACATTCGGGGCGGCGGCGGCGGCGGGGGCGCGCCGGGGACACGTGGGGCCGCGCCGCCGCTGCGGCGCCGGGAGGGCCCGCCCCCGCGGCTCCTGTGGCTCCGCCCCCGCCGCGGTGGAGCGCGAGGGGGAGAGGGGGGGTTGGCCGGGGTCGGCGGCGCGGGGGCGGGGGGAGCGCTCGGGGTCGCGGCGGGACACGCGGTGCGGCCGTGTGCGGCGGCGGCGGCACGCGGCCCGTCCCGGTGCGCGGGGGCGGCGTTGTGTAACGGGCAGGGGGCGGCCCGGGGGCAGCGCAGGGCGGGCCCGGCGCTTCCAGCCCCGGCGCCGCGTGACCGCGGCAGGGAAAAGCCGCAGCCCCGGTGCGGTGGGATGGGGCGGGAGGGAGGGCGGTTGCAGGCACGGGGACCGCGGTCCCCGCTCCCTTCTCGCGTGGTTAACGAGGGAGGTCAGGGGTGCCTGCCGGGGAGACCCCGCTGCCGCAGCGTCCCGGGGCTGGGTTCATCGCCAAGCCAGCGCGCCCCTGCGGCGGTGCAGCTTCCCGGATCGCTGTGTAAATGAAATACCGGCACGGCGCGGTGCCCCCCTTCCATACCCCCCCCCCCCCCCCCTTCCTTAAGTAAATCCCGCCAGGTAGAGCCCGAAGGGTCCCTGTCACTCAGCTGAAGGTGCCTCCGCAGCACCGCTAGCAGCGCGGCCCCACGTAGTCCCAAGGACTCGGATTCCCGAGGCAAAGCCCGGGCAGTTCCTATTCCCCACGCCGCCTTCCCCGCCGAACACCCCGGTACCCCCGTTCTGCAGAGCAGCGGCGTGCGTGTGCACGTGTACGGGCACGCACAGAGGTCACTGTGTCTGTGCTCTTTGTTCTGAGATGTCACCCTGCGCTGTGTGAGAGAGTCAACTTTTGACTGCTGACCAAACAAAACCAGAGTTCATAGGGAAGTGCAGCTTCTGAAATAAAAATACGGGGAATCTAGACTGTGACGCAGACAAGACTGCCAGGCTCTCCAGGGTGCAGGAGCAGCCCAGCTATCTGGGGCTCCTCCAGCTTTCAGAAGAAGAGGGGTGAAACTGTAGACACACTCATTCTGTGCTTCCGTATGACATTGGTGTTACCCCTGAGGAAAAAAGAGAATCTCTTTCATGAGCAGGGTTTAAAGATAACGGGGCGCGGTGGCGGTGTGGAGAAACATGGAGTTCCCTGCAGGGGCTGTGCTTGCGTGTCCTGGTCTGCCCCTTGCAGATAAGGATGGCGCCTGCTGAGAAACTGGGTGCCTCCCATGGACCAGGTGGACTGCGAGCTTTGACCTGGCACCTGGCAGAGGCGCGTGCAGTGCCAGGGGATGGCACAGACCTTTGTCAAACAGGTGGTGTCTTAGCCTGCCACGGGTGTCTGAGGATGCCTCGTTTCTCATGCTGTTGCTGAACCCGTGACTCCGTTGCCAATCCTCCTTTCTCCGAAAACCTGATCCGGAATGCGTGCTATGCTGTGTGGAGGATTTCTTGAAAAATCTCTGCAGGAACAACGGCTGTGGCAGGGTGTAGGGGCACCAGTGTCCAGAAACGTGAGCAGCAGTCTGTGTAGTGCACGTGTCACACAGCCCTTTAGTCTGACTTTTACTCTGAGGTGGCTCTGCCAGGAGCTCCTGGGCTGCATGCCCTTTAGGGAACCTTTTTACCAAGGGTTTCCTTGGTAGAAAAAAAGTTAAATGTTAAAGAGGAAAAGTTGCCGCAGAGATGCTAAGAGGATCATTACAGCTGGTAGAAGTATTGAAAATTTGTAAGTCAGAATTGCTCCCTGCAAGCAGTGATGTGTCCAGGGTTGTATAACACCGCTGCCTTTATTTGTGAGGAGGTGATGGCTGATGTAAGGGGCTACAGCCCCAACCTGTAATGCCAATTCAGTTGACTGAGGACTCTACAAACACCAATGCTTTTTATCTCTAAAAGAAAGCAGTGTCTGTCCCTTTTTAATTCTTACTGGCATGTGGAGTTCCTTGCTGCAATGTCCTGAGTTGTCTGTAAAGAGACTCTACAGAGCAGTAGAGGCATAAAACATAGAAGATACTGAGTGTAATTATTTAAACAGTTGCATGGCTATGGCTGTTGAAATTTTTGTGTGAAATATCAAATGATTTTGTATTGACTTTTGAAATGTTGAGTCTTGGAGACAAACTCAAATGAAGCACAAACAATGTCTCTTGCTTACGAGCAAGAAGGAGCTTGTGAAAAGCCAGAACTGCTCCCAGGTCTGCCTGAGGACAAAAAGCTGTTTCATCTGAGGGATTCTCAAGTGTGTCAGATTGCAAGACACGGCAGGACAGGGACTGTTTGCAATAACAGCCTGGCAGTTGGAGTTCGGCCGCTGTTAGAAAAGCTACAAAGGCTTGCAATCGGACAAATGGCATTCAGTAGGCTAACCAGGCTGCAGTGCTATTTCTTTCCATTGCTCTCTTCCCTTCTGCATCGTGAGCACCTCCCAGCTCTTCCTTTCTGTGCCTCTGGCGCATAGCCTGCATGAAGGCTTTCTCTCTGCCCTATTTCTGTTGCTAACCTAGCTTGTTTGCATTCTGGCTCCACAGCGCTGTAAGATCCTGTCTTTGCTGTGGCTCCAGATGAGCTCTGCTCAGAGGGTGGCCAGGGAAACCCTCCCTGGGCCACCCCGTGCTCTGTCCCTTCTGCCCCATCCGTACAGCACCATGGCTTGTTGCTCCATCTGTTGGTTCTGCTGTTTCATCTTGGCTTGGATCAGAGAAGGCTGATAAGATGGGTGAAGGGGATGGGGCAGACTGGGAGCTCAGCCATTGAAAACGGATGGAGGCAAACAGGCTTGAGGGAGGGAGGGAGGGAGAGGAGTGCTCCCAGGAGCACGTAATGGCTGATCTGGTGGTGCTGGGTCATGGCGTGGCTCACATGGCAGCGGTGCATGTCTGCTGGTTATGTCACTACATGCCGCCTTTTTTTTTTTCTTGCCTTAGGGGGTGTGATAGCTTACATCAGCTCTTCGAGCTCGGCATCTAGCCCAGCCTCATGTCACAGTGAGAGCTCAGACAGCGGTTTCCAGTCATCCTCTTCGCCTGTACCATCTTCTCCGAACAGCTCCTCCTCGGAAAGCGGATGCAATGGCCGGAGCAGCGAAGGCTCTGATGGGGCACCGAAGAACGATCGGCTGGAGGAGACTGTTAAAACAAACCAGTCCAGTGTTGCTGGTTTGACAAAAGCCCATAATGGAGTCACAAGTATGTTTGGTGCTGGTTCCTTAAAACACCGTTTCTCCCTTTTGTATTATGACCTCATATGTTACAACCATGTCCTCCATGTGGCTTGTGGTGAAGGCTGTACATAGCAAAGCCTCAGTTTTTATCCTTTGACGTTATGTGTGTGGTAATACAGCTGATGTTGCCATACAAATGCTAATAAGATGGAGGTCCCATTGCTGCCACCTTCAAACAGTCCATAAATACAGTCCGGCTTTACTTCAAATCTTTGCTAGGGAGAACCGATTTTAGTAAAATCAAACAATTAAGAGGAAGTAATGAAGTAAAGGTAATAGCAATCAGAAATTGCCTTCAGGAGTATTTATGGAGCTGTCTTGGAAATCTGGTTTCTCTGTTTTTTCATATGCTCTCCATTGCCCCTTCACGTTTCTTTTCTCCTCCAATTTTGAGGAACAAAATAAATACATTGCCCAAACATAATATTTACATAGCTGCGGTTGAAACAGTTATCTTTTTGATTCCAAGTCTTAGTTTGTGGATGTAAAAACCAAAATATTTATAAATTGGAACTAAAGGATAGCCTTTTAAAAGGCATTTAACAATCTAACTTCACCTATTCGCCTCACACTTCTTTTGGTAATTGGAGAAGATCAATGGTAGAGAACTGTATTTAAACAGTTTTGGAAGGGTAGGAATCAAACTGAGTACTGTAATGAATGATTCAGCAAATACTCAGCTGGAATTTAGTCTTCTGAAGGCTCAATTCTTTTATTGGCAGAATTGTTTCATTCTTTTGGATTGTTATGAAGTTAGAATAAATATCTAGCAGTTCTACCTTAAAAGGTGTGTTTTTTGTTTTTGGGGGTTTTTTTAAGGTGTTCTTACCCTAGGTTCATTAGGAAGCTTTACTTCTTAAAAATTGCCTGGTAACTAGGTTTCTTAGTATCAGGGCAGAATTTCCTGAGATGAAACTTCTTGTAAACTGTTCAGATGGATAGATAACACTTCTAGCTTAGTACTAGTTGTGTTAAAAAAAAATAAAATTGTGGTTTGGTTCTTTTTGAAAACCTTAAAAAAATGTTTTAGTTCTTCTTTACAAATGAAACTCAGATGTCAAATAAGTCACTTTTCTGGTAGAATAGTGGTAGTATTTCCAGTTTTCTCTTGTATTAAGGTAACTTTGTGGTTACTGAAGTCACTGATAAAATTCCTGTTGGCTTTGGTGAAACCAGTGTTGAACGAGAACTTAGGACTTGCAAAAAATCTTTATTGACAAGCTGAATTAAAAAAGATGGGACAAAACTTAAAAAAAACCCAAACCATGAACATACATACAGGGCTGAGAAGGTATTTTCAAGTTCAAGTGTGCAAGTATGCCATTCTGGATATGCACTCAAATGAGTGGTCTTTACATACGTAGATATGGCTGAGTTAGCAGTCCTAAATTGTTATCAAACAGGTAGAGTGTGTGGCTTGTTTTTCATATATAATGAAGTGTCCTTTATTATTTCTGGGTTTTAAGAAAAAATGTTTATTCTCTGTTGGGAAAACTGTAGCCTTTTATAGGCTTACTTGTCCTGATGGAAAAAACAGATTGAGCCTGAACTTTAGTGGCCTAGTTAACTGAATGGTCCTTTTAAAAGTGCTTAAATGTAAGCAGACTTTCTTTTCCTACAGTTGAGTGCAGTGCTACTGTGATTGAAAGGCCACTGAATCTGTGCTTTCTACCTATTCTGTTGAGTGCTTCATATTTGTCTTTTCCCCCCTCCTTTGCCATAGTACCTTCTGAACTGTTCAGTTTTGTACATTCTTGATGTTCGTTCTTCTGCTTACTTTTTTTGTATGTTGAGCTGACCTCATGTATTTTAAGCCCAGGTTTTAAAAGCTGGAAACATGTTCTGCAGTTGTCATCGGTTTTCTATATCCTTGACTTTTTTGTTCTGATTCTAGAATTTAATGGCATGGTTCTTCTTTGCAAAGTCTGTGGAGATGTCGCTTCAGGATTTCATTATGGTGTTCATGCCTGTGAGGGCTGCAAGGTGAGCTATATTTCTGCTCACCTCTCTGCTGATGAAATGCTCAAGTTCTCCCCATTGGGGAAAAGGGGTGATACTGCCAAAAAAATGTGTGTGTGCCAAAAATCTGTTAAATATGAGAAATTTCAGAAGTTGTAGGGAAAAGGCAAACCACTTAGCAATACGCAGTATTTTCCAAGCTCTGCAGTACTTTCTGTTCTCACCCCTTGTCCAATCCTGCCTGATCTGGAGTGCATGGCAGAGAACAAGAACTGGAGGCAGAGGTGGTAAGGACCATGTCACGCAAGACATGTGCATGTTAATTGCATTAAGAGATAGTGGGTGTGGATTGTCACCTGGGCTGGGGCACAGAACAAAACAGCTTTGGAAAAGCAGTTCTTTACCAGAACTGGATGCTTCCATGTTCATGCATCACTAAATGTGTATTTTCTGAATCTGAAACACTGCAAATGTTATGTTCTTTGAAGGAGTTTATCAGATTAAGTGTTATGTGAAAGAATCACCTTTGAAGGTCATGTGGTGCAGCAGGATGGTTTTGTTGCCAAACTGCAGAGATTGATGTCAGAAGATCTGATTTTTGATTCCCATCTTTGCACTTGATGTCAGAGCTGTTTGAGAGCATCTTGCAAACTGTTAGTACAGTCTTGGAGATATTTTGCTCTTCAGTGCTGACTGTGCAGGGAACAACTTAGCGTCTTCTGTAATTAGAAATCATAACTAGTTGGCATCATATATGGATCACACACAAAGGGGATGTCATGAGGAGTATCAAGTTCTTTAAAGTCACTTGGGGCTGATGGCTCTGAAGCAGTTGATGAGAGACAGTGAGGTTTTCTGTGCTTGCAGAGGAGTGAATCTTGGCAGAAGAACTTGACATGTGCTGTAATGATAGTTGTGGGGCTTTTTTGTTTGTTTGTTTACAGGGTTTTTTCAGAAGAAGCATTCAGCAGAACATCCAGTATAAGAAGTGCTTGAAGAATAACAACTGCTCTATAATGAGAATGAATAGGAACAGATGCCAGCAGTGTCGTTTCAAAAAATGCCTGTCTGTTGGGATGTCAAGAGATGGTACGTTCCTGTACTGAGCAGGGATCCTCTGAGAGGGAATCTGCTGCCCACCTCAAAACTGATTGCTGAGAGCCTTAATGGCAGATAATGCAGCCAGCCCTGTTGTCAAGAACAGGTTCACTGTCTGAGAACATTTAGATCAGCTTGTCTTCTTGCTCCATGACTCTCCTGGACTGGTAACGTAATTCTACGGACAGCCGCAGAGTTGTTCCCCTGCCTGTGGAGGCTGATGCAGTGGGATATGCTGCAGTGGTCTGTTAGGGGGATGGTTGTAACAAATGCCTCAATTTTGTGTATCCTGCCTGAATCTGAACAAGACTCATATTTTTCTTTTTTTTTTTTTTCTTCCCCTCTTTTGTTTTGTTACTGTTGCTTTTTCAATGAAAAGGAATTCTGCCCAAGCTGGTAGCCTTAGAGTAATTGCTACAGAGCCTAAAGAGTTAGGTTTGGGTACATAGGATGAGTATGTATCTGCTCCTGATTTTTTCTTTTTTTTTCTTTCTTTCTTTTCTTGAGAGGGAGAGGAAAGGCAAGGAGGAAATGGTAGTGTTGAGCTATGTCTCTGACCACCTTGCTGGATGTCCACTCCTTGTGACTTTTTAATATGTAATGCTGAAAGTGTAGTTCATTTCTCTGCTACAACTTACTGTCACAAGCCAGAACTCTTTTTTCTGTTTCACTTTTTAATTTTCTCTGTGTGTTTATTTCACAAGAACTAGGAATCTTGGGCTGTTAATAATTTAGTGGGTGGAGCGTTAAAACTTATTTTAAATAATTGTTCCGAGTTCTCGTCGTGCATAGGAGTTATTTCATCCCCTAGGCACTTATTTGCGCATAAGGTTGCACCTGCTTTAATGAAAGAGGCTTAGTTACATTAATGATGGACTACTGCATGAACATAATTACATCAGTCGAAACTGGTTATAAGCCCTTGTGCAGCTGTGGTTGGACAGGGTGGTAGAGGCAGTTGTAGATTCCCTAGGACAGGGTCAAAAGTGTTGCAGCCACAATGATGCCCATCCCCTTGCCAGCAGAAAATGTCCTTGTCAAGGCAAAGTTATCAAGGAAATTTGCCAAGGTAAGCTTTGTTCAGCATTGATTCTCTTGTTTTGGCAAGTTATATAATTAGTCCTTGAGGACCTGTCTTGTAGGACTTCAAATATGATACAAACTGTGTTTACATTCAGCTAATTGTCAACTTGCAGAGTTGTGCTGATTTAATAGATCCAATTTTAAAGCCCAACATTTCATCAGTTAACACAATTGCATGTATACTCCACAGTCAGGTTTGAGGCAAAAGGGGAAAAGGCTTTAGAGACTCTGTGCTTCAGAACTGCCTTCTCTTTGTATGCAAACAACAGCATGCATTTCATACCTCACACCAGTCTTGTGCACTGGAAACTCCTTGACTTCACTGGTAATATCCCTACTGTAGTATTGGTGAGAGCAGTTAAAATCTTTCCTTAAAAGGCAAGGTTTTTGGTTGGGGTGTGTGTTTTGTGTGTGTGTGTGCTAACACTTTCAGGATTGACTTTTTCCCCCCCCCCTTTTTTTCTTTCCCACCGCTTTTTATTTCTCCACCTTGGTAGCTGTTCGATTTGGCCGTATTCCCAAACGTGAAAAACAGAGGATGCTGATTGAAATGCAGAGTGCCATGAAAACCATGATGAACAGTCAGTTCAGTGGCCACTTACCCAACGAAGCATTAACAGAACATCAAGACCAAGCACCTCAAGAAGACCTTTCCTCCAAGCCCAAACAAGAGCGGGAAACCATCAAAAGCCCTTCTCCCCCTCCTGCTTCTGACATGGCTAAGGAAGAAGTGATCGGGATGGTCACTAGAGCCCACAAAGACACTTTCATGTACAACCAAGAACAGTCCCAAAACCCCGCAGAGATGATGCAGCCCCAGAGTGGGGAGAGAGTGTCGAAGAACACCGAGCAGTACATGTTGAGCAGTGAGCACTGTGTTGGAGGCCTCGGTGGCCCTCAGTACCCTGAAAGGGAGCAGCACCTTGGTGGACAGTACAAAGGGAGAAGCACAATGCATTATCCAAGCGGGCACGCCATGTGCTTCACAAATGGCCACTGCATGAACTTCACCAGTGGTTATACTCAGCGAATGTGTGACAGGATCCCAGAAGATGGCTTTTCTCCAAACAAGAATACCACTTACCCTTGCAGCACTGGAGGAAGAATGCATCTGGTATATTGATATCAATTGCTTGATTTGACTTAGTGAAACGCATAGTGGTGGGTGTGATCCAGCTGTGTGTTACTAGTCAGTGGAGCTGCACACAGTTGGCAAAACTGCTGAAACTTAAAATGTTGACATAAAATCAATAATGCAAATTGTGATGAAGGAGGTAATAGCTCAAGTTGTTTGGAGGATCTGAAATCATACAAGTGATGGGGTTTCTTGGCTCATTTTTTTAGCTAACTGAAAGTAGGTGAACATCAAAGAGCATCGGTTGAAGAAAACTCACAGGTTTTTTTTTCAGTGAATTGACTTTGAAATGAAAATAACACTTTATAAATTCCCCTTTTCGCTCAATCCTTTTGAAGACTTTAAAATAATCTACACAGTCAGACTGTGTTTTCATTAAGGGTATTCAGAGCAAATTTCTGGGGTGAAACCCCAGGGCGAGGATTTCAAGCCAGTGTACATGCCTTGCTGGTGTGTTCTAAAATCTCTTTTGGTGGGTATGCTTGTTTTTTGGTGTGGGTTTTTTTGTTTGTTTGTTTGTTTGTTTTGTTTTAATGGGGCCCACAGGCTGTGCATCCTTTTCACCCTAGAACATCTTCAGATATGAACAGAGGCAGGAGAAAGGTGTACAGCTAAACCACTTGAGAGAAGTTCAGGGTCTTTTCTGTAGTACTTACACAAACGAGGCTCTGGACACACTTCTGGGTGCCTTAGATGACTTCACTAGAGCATTTTCTCACTGAATTCTTAACAAGGGGGGGGATGTTTCCTGTTTTTTTTGCATATAGTTGTTGGGGTTTTTGGTTGTTTGGGTTTTTTTTTTGGTCTTTCCTTAACAGTTCCCTCTCATTTGCCTTGCACCTGCTGTTTCTCTGCTATTCAGGCAACCAGTTCTGTAAGCCCCTTAAAATAAATTGTCCTTCTCTTTATCACTGCAACCGCCTGGGATGAGAGAACATAACATCCTCGTTCTCATCCTGCACTCCTGTCGTGAAGCGCGAGACCCTGACCTTTCTGAAGTACTTGAGCTGCTGATGTTTTTGTTCCCCCTGGTTTATAAAGATCCTTCACAGGTTCTTGAAGACCCCTGGAAGTTTCCACAGTGAAAGTGTTTATTTGTTGATTTTGCTGTAATTTCATGGAGGTTTTTTTTGTTGTTTTTTGGGGGGATTTTTCCCTTCTTTGGCTACTGCATATGTAGACTGTGCCACCCCTAGGAGGGTCTGACCTTAATTGCAGACTCTGGGCACTACACCATGTCAAATAATAATAATTCCCAACCTTTCTTCCTTGCAGGGAAAGTATGTGATGTCACTACAATGGCATTCTTGGCACTCCTGAGAAGCAGAGGTTAAACCCATCAGTATGGGCGGGCAGGGAGTGGTGCTGCCTTGCAGAGGCTCAGCCAGTCAGTTTGACCTGTGCATGGCAGCTGCAGGGAAGCTTTACACAGCCAACGATGAGGAAACAAAACTGAATCCAACAGAGCACTGCAGCTCCCCCTCCCTGCCCCACATGAATGAAGGTTTTGCCTGAGAACTCAGTGAGATCAGGATCCAACCAAAATGAGTCAGTAGCAATAAGGGCATGTAATTAGGCTCTTAACCAGTATGGAGACAGATGTTCAGGGGTTTGATCTTTTTTACTCAATACCCCTGTAACCAAAAAAACAGAACAGGTTGTTCCTGAAGACATTCTTCTAAAGAGAGCTGGTGACTGTATATCTGACAACTGCTTCCATAGGAGGCCTGTCAGAGTTCAAGGAGCACCTGGTGACACTCTTAGCATATGATTTAGTTTTTGGTACTTCTGCAAGGAGCAGGGAGTTGGACTCAATCCTTATGACTTTCTTGTAACTTGACATACTCTGACTTTGGGCAGAGATCTGTCAAGACAGTGTAAACACAATGCACAGGGTGGAGAAGTGGTAGTTTCCCCTTGGGACTGAGTGCCTGTGGATTAAGCTAAACCATCGTAGGATGACACAAGTTACGGTGATTTTTGTGTCCAGTGAGGAGCAAGAGATCCCTTATTTTCAGAGACTACTGTATTTTTAACAATATCTGTGTGAACCATTGTAGTATCACAAACAGAGCAGTGGTTAGCATCTGCCATCCTTCTGTTTGTATGCCTAGACCTTTCCTTTTGCCGAAATATTGTATTCTCGTAGTCGTAGAACCTTCCACAAAGAATTGCGATGCGATTACCATATTCAAGATGCCCTGCAAAAACAACACAGCTCTGAGGAATTGCTAATCTATTTCACTGTTTTCTCTTTGTTTTACTGACATTATGTAGGATTACATACACCATTTAGGACACTTGTGAGGAATACTTAAAAGGAATTCTCATCCTTGATGATGACACGTGAAATGAATATTAAAAGGTTTAAACTTCATTAAAAGATGTAAATTTTAGAAAGCAGAACTGAAAATATCTCAGAGCTTCTGGTTGGATCTTGCAAAGGGAATTTATTGGCAGTCAGCCTTGACTGATACATCTGATCTCATTGTAATGGATTCAGACTTTGCTACTAAAAAATCGCTGTATATTTGTATAAAAGAAAGGGCATTTTGTCATCCTCTGACTGAGAAAAGTTGGAATATCAGTTCCTTGGTGATCCTCCTTCAGTGATACAAGTAAAAGAAAATGTGGAAGGTTATCCTTGTAATGAGGGTGTAAACCTGTGACTCTGGAAACCAAGGCTCTCTTCCTTGCTCTCGTGTTGACACCTTTGTCACCTTGACTGAAGCACTTCAGTTGCCTGCAAAACAAGACAGATAGGAAAAATTAATGTAGTCATGACTGTGAGATTACAATCAATGGATTTTGAAATCATGATTAACTGTGAAATTACAGGGATAATACAAACAAGAGAAATCCAGCTGTCAGACATCAGTTGAGATCAGGGAAGAATCACATAACATTGGTTCACTCAGATCTTTTGCAGTAACACTTTTGTAGTTTCCAAAGTCAGCAAATTTATAAATGAATTGCTGACAACCCACCGTGAATTTTTTGGTTGGTTGGTTGTTTTAAAGGAAAGGGGAGAAATCCAGTTGCTTTGGGAGCTGACTGAGGAATACTGATCTTTTTTTCTCTATCTTTTTTTTCTGTCATTATCGCTAAGTTTTGTAGAAGAATAAAACTGTTTCTTTTCAGTCAGGATTCGGAGTGATATCTTTAAAAGTTGTTTTCTGTGTTTTGAAAACATCAGGTCTGCCCAATGAGTAAGACTCCCCATGTGGACCCAAACAAATCTGGCCATGAAGTCTGGGAAGAGTTTTCCCTGAGTTTTACCCCTGCAGTGAAGGAGGTGGTGGAGTTTGCCAAGCGCATCCCAGGATTCCGAGATCTCTCCCAGCATGACCAGGTCAATCTTCTGAAAGCTGGGACCTTTGAGGTGAGACCACTGCATGTCTATTGTGAACCCGACAAGCTGTGCATCAGTCTGACCCTGTAAGAGTAAAACCAAATAGAACTGGGTTACATCAGGCGAAACCAGCGCGTTCATGGGTGGTAGCTCTGAGCTTTCCTGGAAGGTGGTGTCCAAGGGATCTGTTTTGTCAGATCTGGGTGAGCTGTCCCTCTTCCAGCTGGCTCAGAACTTCTCAGCCCTTCTACCGCTTCTTCCTCCCCTAGACATTAATAAATGGGTAATTAGGGGTTTCTTGGTTTTGTATAGCAGTGGTTACACTGACAGCTACCTTTGCTTACTCTGGAGAAGGTACTGCATCTTAAAGGGTAGATAGTTTAGAAAGCCATCTATTGACTTACGAGTTTTGTCAACAAATGTGTTTACTGCTCTCTGTGTCTTTCCTTGTGCCACTCTGCTTCCTGTCAAAGCTGGAGTATCTATCCTGACCAGTCACCACTAGCCTTTGGTGGCAGCTGGGAGTGTCTGAAGCTTCCATGTCTGATGCAGTAACAGTAGGAACGAGCTGTACTGCTGCAACGAGCTGTACTGCTGCAGCTCTGTAGATGCTGTGTGCCAGCTGCAGCCTGACTTACTCTAGACTAATCCCTCTAGGTCCTCTGGTTCATTTCATCCACTTGTGGTCATGACGTATATGTGAATTAGTGGTGTTAATTTGGAAGTGATACCACGGAGCTTGGTGCTGTTTCATAATTAGTGACCTTCACAAGATGACCTTTACTTAAGGCTTTAGTTGTTCTTCCAGACCGTTGTGTCTGTTGGAGATCATACACATTTTATAAATATACAAATGTGAAATTTGAATTCAAATGTGAAATTTGAATATAGATGGCCAGAGGAGTTGAAGTCCCAAGTATTTGATGTTATTGTGCTTTCTTGGAGAGGGTAGAGTTGGTGGTGTCTTTGATCTTGTTTACTTGATTTATTCTTTCAAAGAGATGTGCTGGATTTTGGTTTTACCCAAACTGAAGACATTTCTTGTGTAGTGTGTTGGGTCGGCTGTCTGCATTTACACAGCCCAGTTCTAAGATGGATAATTTTTGGGTTGGAAGGTACAAGTTATACTGGAAGACTTGGTGCCTGGAGTGTGTCAGTTTTTTTGTTGCTTTCATATTCCTGTTCTGTATTTTTTTCTGTTGTACTTATTCTTGACCTTTTAATATTCATGTACAACTCCTGTGGCAAAGGGGCTGTATTTTCACTTCTTCAGCTACAGTCTCTTACACTGCTATTCACATTACACAAAAACATTGGTTCCTTCCTCTGCTGTCCAGTGCCCTCAAGGAGGGTAGAAAATTGGGCTTGAACTGTTCCTATCAAGTGAAGCCAAATCTTCCTGTTTTGCAAGTAAAAGGTTTTGTCTTGGCCTCTTTTCACCTCAAGCTTTTCTCAGGCCTCATTCGTATGCTTTTTTGCCAGTTACAAGCACTGCTGATAAGGTTTCTGTATCCAGGAGAATTTATAATATATGGCTGCATGCTTTTCACTATTCACTTATAAATAAGAAACATTAATGATTTATGTTAGTGAGCTGGTACTTGTAGTTAAAGGCCTATGTGGCCTCTTAGCAACAGAAAACAAAGTGATGCTGCAGAGCAGTGGAAAAAAAAAACCACAACAGGATTAATGAATCCATTGCAATAGAAGCAAAAAGCATCTTGAAAGCCTGGTGCATACAAGGTCATTTCTGTCTTGAGGGTAACTGAACTGGGATGTTCCAATGGCTGCATGCTAATAAGAGAACCTGTGTAAAAGTGCTGCCTCCAAGCCTGGTGTGGCTGGCTTGGCACTGTGCTTCTTAGCAGCTCGAATTCAAGGAGTGCTTGTTCATTTGAGGGTAAGAAGACACATGGAGACAATGTTGGTGCAGAAGCTGCGTAGCTATATATATTCACACACGTGTAAGCTGAAAAGGTTCTTAGAACTGGGAGTACTGGGGAGCTCAGTGTATTGTGATGGCATTTGCATGGCTTCTATGACAGCCAGCTCAGAAAAAGCAGTGAGTGTGAAATAAGGAACTTGACTGGTTTTCAGTGGGCCCTCCCCCACCTTCCCTGCTAATGTAGTTGATGGAGAGCTAGCAAGTCACTACTAAAATGGATCCATTTGAGTAGTGACTCAGTTTCTTGGCAGACTCACAAACCTGGTCATTTAACTACAGGTCGTAGGGAAGTGAGCAAGCAGCCTTCAAGTGTGGAGGTTTTTCTGTGCTTGTGTTGCTGTGGTTGAGTGCTAGGATTGATCAGGTATATCCTCAGCATGCACAAATAGGAGTCTGGCTTTAAGTGAAATGGGATGAATCAGTCCTGTGCTATGCCATAGTCTAAACTATTCTTCTTAGGTTAGAATGGTGGCATTGAAATCTCTTTGCCTTAGTATAAGACAGCACAACTTTATGGGCTTCAGTTTTGAATTCGGCTTCAGTTTTGAATCAGCTTCAGTTTTGAATACTAGCGTAAATACTGGTTGTTCATTAGTTAAAGTTTGTTTCTAAAGCCCAGTTCTGTAGGGAGAGCACCATTTGGAACTGAAAGGCTGTTGAATACCTGGTGGGTCTGTGCTAATGCACAAGTTCAGCTTTGTCTGTCTGCCCTTTGTCTTTTTTTTTTGTTGTTGTTGTATACTGAGGGCTTCTGCACCTAGGTTTCTGCACTCTGTAGTTAATGTCAGTACAGGACATACAGCTTAGCTAATGAAGGTGAATAGTGCATAGTGCTCATGTGTCCATCAAAATTGTTGCATGTCGTTTGGCTGCTAAAATGTAGGTGCAGGTTGTGGGATGTGCATGAACGGTATTCAAATTCTCAGACGTTTTCATTTGTTTTGAACACTCCTGTTTTTAAGCTTGTCAAAGACACCAGTCTTTGAAACCCTAGTGCTCGTCTCACCTGTAGTAAACATTTAAATTAATGCAGTTATGTAGGTTAAGTGAGAAGAGACAGCTGTCACACCAGGAGATTACAGTGAGTCTGAAGTTTTAACCAATGCCAGTTGGTTCATTTTCTCCAAATAAGAAGGCTGTTCTGTGTAACTTAAATGTTGAAAATGTAAATAAGGTTGTTGAACATGAGCAAATGAAACTTTACAAGCCATTCCAGAGGGAAACTTTTCACAGTACGACTGACAAAACCACAGGAGAAATTTCAGCCCAAAGGGGTAAGTTTAGCTCACATCAGCTGCTCCAGCCCTGGTGCTTGTAGCAAAGGGGTATTCCCAGCTGCTACAGACCAGGTGCCATCTCAAGCTGTGCTTCCCTAGCCTTTCAAAAGCTGAAAGCCACACATGTGGCTCCTTTCTACCAGAGCTCATTAACATTCCTGTGGGTACAGTGATGCGGCATGGTACTTTCCCAAAGAACGCCTAGGGGGCCTGATCATGAGGTGGTGTAAATCAGCATTATTTCTGTAAGCTGCTCTAGTTTATAACAAGCGAGAATCTGGTTCGATACCTTCATTTTGCTCCTCATAAGTGTGGCCAAAAAAATATTTCTTTTAAAGCTCTGTATGCCTTTGGCTGTTGAGTAGCTTAAGCAAGTTGTCCTACTGGCATATTTATGAATGACATGGTCTGTGTGGCTCAGGCTGTCTGAGGTTTAAATTTTAATTTTCCTCCTTTTCATGTGCTGTATTCCCTCCCCTGCATCCACTTGCTAATTTTGCCACTTGTTTGTTTCTGTTAGATTACTGGGCCAGAGCTTGCACTGTGTTTTACAGCTCAACAGCATGCTCACAGTTTCTGTATAAAATGCTTGTAGAGCAGTTAATGAGATGGTTTGAATGATGTTAAAAGGTTTAATATTTTTCTTTGTCTTCTCTAGACATGCACTTGCATTTATCTATTTTTATTGTTTTGTTTTGTTTTTTTTCTTTCACCAGGTTTTAATGGTACGATTTGCATCTTTGTTTGATGCAAAGGAACGTACCGTCACCTTCCTGAGTGGAAAGAAGTACAGTGTGGATGACTTGCATTCAATGGGAGCTGGTGATCTGCTCAACTCGATGTTTGAATTTAGTGAGAAATTAAATGCCCTGCAACTTAGCGATGAGGAAATGAGTTTGTTTACAGCGGTTGTCCTGGTATCTGCTGGTAAGGAGAGAAAGTTGCACCTTTGTCAAGATTTGAATGTGGCTCTGTATTAAAAGTTTCCCGTAAAATTTATAGGCTCTTATTTAGTGTTGAAGTGTAATTGAGTAAGTTTTAAGCTACAAGCAGCCTGTAATCTACTTTTTTACATACCTAGTCTTTCTAGTATTGCCTTTTGAAAAAATATGACAATGGGCTTATGTTTTCCTGCTGCTTTTTATAGAGTGCAAAAACACATAACTGCCCCATGGCCATTTAGGTGGTATTTGTCTGACTCCGCTAGAAGTTTCACAGGACAGCATCACTGAAATTACTCCTGACTTGCACAGCAGAAGGCTTTAGATAAGGTGGTATTTTTACTTCCAGGTATAGTCATTTAAGTTTATTGCTTATTTTACTTGAGTCTAAATCCAACAGTTTGATCTCTGCCTATGTCAGCAAGACAGCCCGGTCATCTGCATCATGACCTCTTACCACTAAAGGCCTGCCAATCCACTAATATCTTCACCGGCCTCCTATCTTGTTTCAGTCCCTGGATGTACAGAACACGCTGGCCCAGATTCAAAGAGGGATTAAGCACCTACTTCTGTAGTATTATCTCAAGCCTCAAATTAGGCACATTAGCTCTGCATATAATGCCTGGAATACAAGATGCAGAATCCAGGCTTGCAGTTTAAGAAGCTTTCTAGAGGTTGGTAGCAGGAATGCTCGTAAAGGCCTACTTCACACTGCAAGCCGGCAGTTGGGGAGCACTCAGGTCCTTGAACAAGTGCACCTCTTTCACATAAGTGATTCAGACCCATGTCTTTTTTATCAGTGAGGGGCACCCTGGGCATGGTGCTGTAGGCACGTGAAGCCTCTGTAGACAAGGTAGGACAGTTCAGTCTAACAGCTTTGTGCATGGCCAAACTGAAAGGTTACAGCACAGGAGGAGGCAGCTGTAGCCTCCTCAGTCTATAAGCCATGATAATGAGTGAAGGGTGGCACAGAGCTTCAAGAGCCAGAACAAATGGCAGTGTGAAGGAGCCATGGGACTGTAATCTGTTAGTGAAAATGTTCAGGTAGCAGAGAGAAACCTGGGGTATTAGTTACTATTCCAGACTCTACAAATTTTATCCTTTTTGACAAGAACTGGAGGCAGCCTTTAAAATTAGGACTGACAGGACTTTTCCCTTCTTGTGCAGTGTAACTAGGCTTACAGCCGCTCTTCTTGCTTGCTCAGCTACTGAGTCCTGGAATATCACAATCTCTGTGCCAACTGTTCTTAATGTAAATGGCTGTATCTGTTCTGTTAAATGTTTTTGTAGCACAGAGTCAGGCCCCCTAGCCTTTTAAGCAGTGCTCTGATTGCTCACTCCCAGTAGAGGTTAGTTTAGGGGATAGTATGTAACATATACAGCATGTAATGTCAGAGCTGTGCAACAGGACAAAAAGAGGTTTTTGGTATTCAGGCTTCTTGCATAGATGCTGAGGATTTTTCAGATCATATTTTTTTTAGGACATTATTGCTACCTATCTTAGCTGCCTTGTGATCTGCAGTCTAAGCACAGCCTTCCTGGACATCTTCACAAAATACTTCTAGGGTTTTATAAAGTACAGCTTCATTAGTCGATGTTGGGGCCGTATTCCTGACACAGCAGTAACCTTGATGATTACTGTGAGTTCAGAAATTTTCAGGTCAACTTTACTCTGCAGCTTGTGACTGGATTGAAATGCTGCAGTCATTACTTTGTGTGAGTAAGTGAGCAAGCTTCGTGCTCGAGCAGGTACCGAAAAAGAACAGAGCTCCTGGGGAAGATGCTCACAGTGTGAGGGCTTGCCAGGAGGAAAAGGCATCTGTAGAACTGAAGGATTGTGGGCATCTGTCTTGAAAGACAGATCCCCTGCACCCCACTCCTCAAGGAGGGGTGTTATGCAAAGAGCCATTTCCCATAAGGGGAGGTGGAGGAAGAATTGAAGAACAGGATCAGAGAGAATGACATGGAGATACAGACAAAGGCAAAATATGCCATAAATGTGAGAAGAACTGAAGGTGGAAGAAAAAGGCCATTAAGACTTCATCTTAGAATAAAAGTTATTTGAGAGGATATTGAAAGGAAGAGAGCATTCAAGATTTATATCAGTTCCAGAAGCAGACAGGAGTGTCACTGTTGAATGCTGATTAGGTGATCCAGAAGATAAAGTACCATGGTGCATGAGTTAAAAATCTTAAAAGGCTTTCAGTTGCGTAAAATGAAGAAAAAATCCAAAACCACCATGGAAAAAAAGAAGTAAGTCTCTAAATAGTGCTAGTGGGGAGAATGCCTGTCAGAAACATCTCCACATAACACTGGATGAATAACCACTCTTACAAGGGATATTTAGAATCTGCAGAAGAAGCAGGGATAGTAGCAAGGACTGCGTGTAACTCTGTACATCCTCTTGCTTTCATGTCCTGTAGAAAAGAAAGAAAAGGCAAGGTCTTGCTTGGATGGTGCTAAGGAATTACCTTGGTACCCTTCCAAAAGGGAAAGAATGGTTCACCTCTGGCTTCAGTGAGTTGGATGCAGTGAAGAGGGAGAGGAGATAGCAAGGTGGATCATGGTCACTGAAGAAGGAAAAAGCAAGGTAGAAGCAAAGCTGAAAGAGTGTGGTTTATGCAGGTCTAGAGACTAGGTAATTACGTAACTAAGGGTGATGCGTTGTGGTAGAAGAATATAAAATACACACCCACTATTATTCTCTCTTACTGGGGTAGTACAAACAGACTCTTCCGGTGGCCACTGGGAGCAAATGAAGGTGGACTGAGGGGGAGAAGAAAGACTTGGACTAATTGAAGGAGAGGAGGCTACATTAACTTGCCCAAGGCAGCCAAGAAAGGTTGGACTGCATTCTTCCACCTTCAGAGGCAAGGCAGTACCATTGTCACTGTACAGAGCTCTTGAGAAACTTCATCAGACGTATTCTGTGCAAATGTTGTCATACCTACTTGGAACAGAGCAAACCTTTTGCAGAGCACAGGGCAAGCAGAAATAATTATTTCATCAATAAAGGCAGAGAGATGTCTCTTCACTCATGTTATCTTGAACGGCAGCTATCAAACCTAACAGACAATCTTCACAGAGTGGAATTGTTTGGTAGTAATCAGAGCTCCTAATTGTTAGAGTAGAAGATTCTGGAACAGTTTTCCTGAGGGAACAAAACACATTAACTGCTTCAAGATGCATCCTTAAGTGGATTATGTAATAATTTTTCCCATAGCAGTAGAGAACTGTACTGAATAGTCCAGGAGGACTTCCTAGACTCTGTTCACCTGAGCGGTCTGATTAGATTGACACTGACAGCATAAGGAAGGGATTCCCACTCTGACTGTACGATCTGACTCAGTGTTACTCCAGAAAGCTGTTGTCATTCCACGTCCCAGTTCTGCAAAGTGCTTAAGTACATGTACACATCAAAGCACATTTCTGTTCCTGTCCGTCACATGGGTATGTACGTGCCCTACTGAATTTACATAGCATTTAAGAAAAGAGGCTACAGCTTGGAAAAAAACCAGCTACTGTTTATGGTTATTAGGTGAGATGTTTTACTTAAAAATTCATCCTTTTAAGCTGCCTACTTAGGGTCCACCTAAGGATGTCAGGTGTGGTCTTAAATACAGCTCTCTTGAAAGAGATACTTCAGGCATGGGGTGAGTTCAGTATGTGAAAGCATAATGTTTATCTTGATGTTGACATTCTTCTTTTCCTCAGTTGGGGAGTTCTTGGGTGCCTCATGTTTCATTTTGTGAGTGCTTCAGAACATGCTTGGAAATAGTGCCCCCTTGTATCTTCCCTTTGCCCCTGAGGATCCGATTGTGCAGATATGAGTGTGGCTTGTCCTGAGTGGGATTTCCTCCTCTAACCTCTAGTTTAGGTTTAGGATTCTATGTCCAGCTTTGAGAAATGTTTGAAATTTTTACTTTCCTGTGCCCTGTCTCTCTCCTTGTGTTGAAAGTTGTGATTCAGCAACATATTTAAGTGTGTGCTTCAGTGTGTCCTTTTCTGGACACATGGATAAGGGATTATGATCTGACCACGAGAAGTGGTGGTCGAATGCTGCCAGTTTGGCATGAGCTTCCTTAACTTGCAAAGATAATGCTAAATAATGTTTGAAAGACTTTCATTATATGGATTTGAAACTTCTGGCTTAAGTATCTAATTTTTCTTGTGCTTGTTAATTTGGTGAGTGATTCTTGCAATGACTTTATGTTGCAAACTACATCTATTCAGTCTTTCTGTTTGTTTGTTTTTTACCCCCACCCTCCTGGTTTTTTAATTTCTCTCTCTCCTTCTCTTCTCACCCTGCCCTTTTGTTTAGATCGCTCCGGAATAGAAAATGTCAATTCTGTGGAGGCACTTCAGGAAACACTAATCCGTGCATTAAGGACCTTAATTATGAAAAACCACCCGAACGAAGCCTCTATTTTCACAAAACTTCTTTTGAAATTACCCGACTTGCGTTCCTTAAACAACATGCACTCTGAAGAACTGTTGGCCTTTAAAGTTCACCCGTAGGCCTTTAGGTCTCAATTTGTACTTGGACTTGCCTCGTGTTAAACTGTTTTGTGCTAAAATATGTATTTATACAGTTGTACCACTTGTTGGAGAGTTCACAGACTGTGAACAGTTGATAGCTGTCCCATAACCATGCAATTAAGCTTTGGCAGGTGCTTTCAGCTAACGACGGCACAGCATTCGGAGTCCTCCAAGGCATCCAGACCCAGCTGTGCCACACTTCTGCAGAAGAGGTTGCAATGAGCCTGAATAAATATGGACTGTTCTTTCATTTAGAAAAAAAAGAACCACCACTGCCCTCTCAACGTAAACTGAACACAAAATAACTGTCTATGTGCATACGAAGCATGGAATGGGGTGGGAGCAATCCTGTGCTAATAGGAAAATGGAAGAGCTGATTTTATTGGTCTTTCACTTATCTAATAGGTATATGTCTGTGTCTCTTGATAACTCACTCATGGTTTCACTGCTGTAATTCCATTTAAATGCGATGGAATGATTTCAGCCTGCACCAACTCTTCACTGAGCGTGTGTTCATGCCATGTGTATATAATATAAATAGTTACGTAGTGAGTGTTTATGGCTATATAAAGTACAGAGTTGTGTGTATATATGTGTATGTATATAAATAGTTCTATACATAAAGTATACATATAATTTCTTCACAATATTTTAAACTGTGAAGGAATTTAAACTTAAAACAGAAGGTGATCTATGGAAAGAACCAAATAGATGCACTTTGAATATTGCTGAACTAATTATCTGAGCATTTTTTAGAAAACATCAAATTTGCATTAATACGCTGTGTTTGTTAATTTAGAAAAAAAAAAACAAACAACCAAGAGTGGCACTAAAGAGTCAGAGTCAGATTCAACTTCCAAAAGGGGCTCGTAGAGAATCTCAAGTGGAGATGGTTGGTTGCAGCACTAATGAGATTGATTGTCCATTGCCACTGAGGTTCTTGCATTTTGAGAAAGGTTAAAGGAGCACCAGATGCTCTTCAAAAACTTCAGCACAGCCAGAAAGAAATTATCAGATGAATAACAACATGTATCAGAAAAAAAAAAATGGGAAAAATGTATCCATGGTTGCGTTTGGGTGTATGTGTGTTCTGTGACAGATTATTTCTTGCAATACATAATTTTGCTGCTTCATTGCTAAATGAGAATTGAAAAAAAAAGTGAGATTTCCCCATGTCTTTTCACCATTTGGGCTTTGTGGTTCTCATGCTTGTTCTTCTGGAGCTCTCTATTAGTGCGTGTGCATGTGAGTGTGTGTGACGTGCAGAGAAGGTGCACTGGATGGTCTGGATTTTTTTTCTTAAAAAAACCCACCAAAAACCAACCAAACAAATGGGACTTTTTTTTTTGTTGTTTATGCCAGTAGCAAATTACAAAGCAGATCCTCAAGGCTTAAGATTCTGCTGCTTTTCCATCTAGGAAAGTGGCTCTCTATGGGTTTTTCTTTTCCATTTGTAGCAAGACCTGGCACCAGAAAAAAGAGATTAAAAGGAGTCAAAGCAGTTGTGTTAATTAGTTATATTTCTGTTTTGCTAATGTGGGAAGAAGATGCTCCATCAATCACCCTTGTGTTTAGTTGACTTGCCTTAGAGGTAGCTCTCTGGGTCTGTAGTGCTTGGTAACACTGCTCTGGAGGGAGGGACCTCTCCATGTGTTACTGCATCGAGATGTTCATGGTGGTCGAGGCCAGGACCCAGAAAGCCACCAGACTGCAGAAGCTCCTGTTTGCACCGCAGTGGGTTGATGGGAGCGCTCATGCCTGCAGTGGAGCTGGAGCAGGAGCAGACCTCTGCCAGTCCCTGAGCATCAGGGGTTGGGATGGCTAGAGGGTGGCTTGCACCCTGCCGTGCTCAGGTTGTCACTGGGCTGGAGGTTCCCCCTCAGAAAGGAGTAAGGGGCTGAGAGCAGAAAGAGGGCAGGTGCTTGAGTAAGAAGGGGGCAGAATTCAGATGTAGCCTTGACTAAGGAGCAGAAGATCCCACTCTTTCTCTGCAACTGCTGGAGGGAGAACTGTCCTGCTTCAAGCTGCTTTAACTGCTGGATAATGGCTCCTTAATTCATACGGTTTTGCTACCCAAATGTACTATCGGGGCATATTGTCCTAATTTCTGTTAACAGTCTGCATCCTACCAGTATTATTTGTTTGAGAGCTTCACTGAATTACGCATCGAACCATTCAGACTTTTAGGAAGGACACAGTCACATGTTTTATAGTTTTTAGGAGCTGAAATTACTTCTTTGTAGATCCCATTTCACACATAGAAAGTACAGTTAACCCTTGGTTGTTTTGGGAGGGAAGGAGGCTTCATACAGAGATTGCCACCCTACAACTGTGTTTTGTTGTGTTTTGTTTTATTTTTTTTCTTCTTAAAACTGTATTATTAAGCCTTTAGGAATGTATAACCAGGACTGAGTAATTACTGCTTATTAAATTTTTTAGTTAGTTTGACCATGTATGCCTATAGGTAGATATTCTAACTTGTGCAATTTCATTTGAAGTAATCTTCCTGTACATAATGGAAAAACTCACATAACAGAAAAAAAAAGCCCCAAACAGATTGACTGAACAAAAAGCTGATTAAAGTATGGTTCAGAAGTGACCCATGTATTACAAACACTAGCTGGACTCTTAGAAGAAAATCTAAACTCATTGTGTTAGCTGTGTATTGTGAGCTCTTCTTTTACTGTGTCACTGGTTATACACTTGTTAAATGCTGAGATAATAGACTTCATGCCAGGCATTTGAGTACTGTAGATTGGGTCATTGCTGAAAGATTAATGTACTGTATGACTTAAATGAAATTTTTATTCTTGATTTTATTCTTGATTTTGTTCTTGTTTTAAAAGATTAAATATGGGCATTATGTCAGCAAGCTAAACTTGTGTTCCTGTGTCCTATTTCTCTGTACGAAATCTGGTGGGGAGGACAGCATGCTGAGATGAACAGAGCAGAAGGAATGGATGAGAACATCAGCTGCTGTAAGGTCACGAGGGCTGTGCTGGTGCACAGTGGCAGGGAGCCAGCATCTCAGTCTGCCTGTGATCCTTGTCTGACTTGGCAGGTGGTTGGATAGAGTTTTGTGGTGCACTTCATTTGCTGCAAGTTAGAGGACTTTTTTGGGTATAGTTAAAGACTGCATTAACTTGGAAAATATAACTTTGTAACTGAAAAAAGGATATGGTAGAGGATAAAAAAAAGAAAGGATACTGTTTGATTAGGACAAGTCTTCAAGTTTTAAGAGAGAGATGGAAAACAGAACTTGAAGGGCAAAGATTTGTTTGATTTTTCAGCTTGATTTTGTAATTTGGAGTGTGCACTGTTTTAGGAGATAAGAGAAGCTTCTCCAGGTAATGTTGTATTGGTCTTTAAAAAAAAAGCACATACACAAAGCCCAAAATTATGACTGACTGACCAGCCATTGGAAAAAATAACAGCCCAAAAATGCTTTCTTTTTTTTCTTGGCATGTTTCCTCTGGTGGCATGTTTGCATATGGTTTTCCTTGTTGCCACAAAGTCTGAGCCCTGTGAACAGTTCTGTGAGCTACAGAGGTTTCAGGGCCTGGGAGGTCCTCGGTCCTCTTTTCAGCTTTTAATGGGATGCTCTGGATGGGCCACGAGTAAGTTTTCCCTGTTTGGCTGTAAGAGCCTTACCACAGCAAATGGGGAGCAGGGTGGGGGGTGGGACACAGGAGCGACACTTCCAGCAAAAACATGATTCTGTTCCCACCACTCTCCCACCCTCCCGGTTTGGCAAGATGGTCTGGGGATGGGGAAATGAAGCGTTTGTGCTTGTTCATGGGAATCTTGCTTGGTCTCTGAGTTACAGTGCCGGCTTGAGTGTGAATGTGCTCACAGCAGCAGCCTGGCCTGGCTCTGTCCTCACTCTACCAGGAAATGGTGAATGTCACAAGGAAAACAGAGGTATGAGTGTTGCTGTGTGAAAGTGTAAACTGACGAGGGTGTGGGCAGCCAGCTACCTCCTGTTCTGGCTCATGACCCAGTAGCTGTGTTGGGCGGGAGGGAATCGGCATTTGCAGCTCAACCGCAGAGCACTTTGATTACAGAAACAGTTCCTACAAGGAAGTATTTGGCACTTCCTCTTCTTTGATGAGCACAGTGAGCAGCTGCTAGAGCCTTCATCAGTGAATACCTTCTTTTTTTTTTTTTTTTTCTTCTAATTCATTTCTTTTAAGGTTGAAATTTGGAGTGGGGAGGGAGGAACATCCAGGTGTGAGGAGAGCCTGGAGACTCCCACTGCTGGCAGCTGACTGGGCAGCTTCTTAAAAGCACAGTGGAGACAATGCTTGCTGGGCAAGAAAGTTGGTCAAGGACACAGCCACATCACCAGCGAGAGAGAGAGAGAGAGAAGAGCTGAGCAGGTGTGCGTGGAGGCTGCAAGGCTGCACATTCCTGGTTATTTGGAGCAGACATACCCACTCATGCCAAAAAAACTTCACTCTGTGCAGACACTGCTCTGCCATGCCAGGTCCCATCACAGAACAGTTTATACTTGCTGTAAATGCTTACCCTAGTTCTGTGTGAAGGCAGAGCTTGTGGGGACAGGGGGCTGAACTCTTCTGTCTCCTTCCTGAATCCCTATGGCAGGCCACATTGTTATCCTTGACAGTCACTCCCCTGCATTGCGCTCCAGGACTGCCTTTGCCTCTGGCTGGAGGAGGACCCTCAGGGGGTTTCTTGTGAAGTTACATACTTAAAACTTGATGGGGCGGGTGGGGAGTGTATCTTCTCAAAGGGCCCTTTTCTCTGCCCACACCCCCTCCCTCCTCCCCTTTACCCCAGTTTAAGAAGATTGTGGCTCGAATTATTCCATGCAGCACCATCGAGGTGGTACAAAGTCGGAGAAAAATACATGGTGAAAGCTCATCTGCCTCAGAAGCTGCAGCTCAAAATGAAGCACATCTAGAGAGGTCTGCTGCTGTACAACAGCTCTTCTCCATCATGTGTGATAATGCACAGACCTCGTGCAGGCAGCCCTGGATTAGCTGAAGTGGTAATGCTGTATAAAATGAGGCTGACACTAATGCCCTCTTATATGCGTCTTCGGCAGGCTCAGTTGCCAGAACACAGCTGAAGATTGTCTCTGACCTAGGTTGGAGACTGACTTGGTTCTTGCACAGTCCCAGAATAAGAGATGATCTTGAGGAGAACCTCAGGTACCCTTTGGTCCCCTTCCCTCTGCTTATGCAGAAGCCCCAGGAAGCAACCCAAATCTGTGTACATATAGGGCATCCTGGTAGCTGACTTCTCTTCCACACAACATTCCTGGATAGAGAAGACACATGGATAAATGGTCAACTCAGTGTGCACCTGGGTCCCCAGTGGCAGATGGCACAAATTATTTAACAACGCTGCATTTCCACGATGTCTAAACTAGTACCTTTCTGGCTGGCTTAGGGTGCAGAGCTCAGTCCATGGTGCATGAAGGCTTTTTTCCTTTCACCTTCTTATCCTTGCCCAATAGCAACCTCTCCAGCCTCCTCTCATACTGCTCATACTAACAGTGTGTGTGGCTTGGCAGCCCTGGTTCCTACTGTGCAGTGTGCATTTGCTCTCTCTGGGCCTGTGCACAGGCTTCCCCTTGTTGCTAGTTTGGCACAGGGTCAAACTGACTCCCTTCCACACGCATCTGCAGGAGAGCATCTGTCCTTTTAGTTCCTCTGTAAGAGTATAAACAAAACCTCTGAGTTAATGCATCATGAAACTAATGCTGGTTCTTACATTTCTCAAGTCATGATTTCCATATTTCATGGAATTTGTGGGAAGCTCCCAGGTGGAAAAGGTCCTGGGGCTGTTGGTTGACGGCTGTCTCAACATGAGCCAGCAGGGTGCCCAGGTGGCCAAGAAGGCCAATGGCATCCTGGCCTGGATCAAAAATAGTGTAGCCAGCAGGAAGTGATGGTCCCCCTCTACTTGGCACCGGTGAGGCCACACCTCGAATCCTATGTTCAGTTTTGGGCCCCTCACCCCAAGACATTGAGGTGCTGAAGTAAGTTCAGGTGATGAAGCTGGTGAAGGGTCTGGAGCACAAGTGTGATGAGGAGCAGCTGAGGGAGCTGGCATTGCTTAACCTGGAGAAAAGGAGTCTCAGGACGGACCTCATCACAACATGAAAGGAGGTTGTAGTGATGTAGGGGTCAGTCTCTTCTCCCATGTAATAAGCAACAGGACAAGAGTTCAAGTTGTGCCAAGAGAGGTTTGATTGGATATTAGGAAAAATTTCTTCACTGAAAGGGTAGTCAAGCATTGGGATAGACTGCCCATGGAACTGGTGAAATCACCATCCCTGGAGGTGTGGATGTGGCACTTGGGGACATGGTTTAGTGGTGGACTTGGCAGTGTTGAACTTGATGATCTTGGAGGTCTTTTCTGACATAAATGATTCTTTGATTCTATGATTCTATAATTATTTACAGTCATTTGCCATGTGCCTCGCAGAAGCACTGTGCTACAATTACAATATATCAGGAAACCCAGTTCTGTCACTCATTGGCTGCTTGCTTTTAATTTATCTGCACACAGTGAATGCTGTGATAAATCTGGGCATAAAAGTACCATTTTTCATATAGGTGCTTCACCATGGGAGAGGTCATTCCAATGTTTTCTGAGGCGAAGTGGGGTGTCACTTTTTAACTTCACTGTAAACAAAACTTCCTCGGTAGCTAAATTCATGTAAGCTCTGCACAGGGTTGTTCTTGCACAGGAGTCTTGCTTGAGCATAGATGGGCTGAATTAAAGCACTGTTATGAGTGGCGAGAAGGATTGCCTGCCAGCAATACCAGGAATTACCTGACACCTGTGGCCAAAATTCCTTGGCATAAATGAGCAGGCTTAGCCTTTTCTGCTTTGCAGGGGAGTCAGCCTCCCCCAGCTGTCCCAGGTACCACAACTCCTGAGCCATGCTCAGACTGAAAATCTGGCCATGAAAAGTCTCCACTGAAGGCAAGGCAAGAGAATGTCACAATTGGAGATGGAAGAGAAGACAAACATGGGATGGTCAGGGATAATAAGGCTTAGCAACTACATTCACAGCTAGTAATTATTCCAAATCACGGAGAAAGTCCCTTTGTTTGCTCCTTCCCACCCGATAGGTGTCTGCAGGTCTGTAACCAGGTCAGGATCTTTAAAAATTGTTTTGGGCCTGAAGAGCAAAGTGCTTACAGGCCCTGATGTCCATGCTGCACTTGTCTGTGGTGCGGCTCTCCAGCTGTGCCTTGTCCTGCTGGGATGCAGCCATGTTTCCCTGCCCGTGCTCTCTGCCGCAGCACGTGCGTTCATTCGTGTATGCTCAGAGTCGGCAGTCATGGGGCTGGCTCGTGGATGGAAAGGTGTCCTCAGTCAGGAGTGTGCAGCCCTCAGGAATGTGCATCTCCACCCGAGGCAGCAGCATCAGCATCTCAGAGCTGTGGTGCTGCTCCAGCTGGCCAGCCTGGCAGTGGAAAGACCTGGATGAGTTCCAAGGGCGTGGCTGTGGGTCACATTCCCAGTGTTATTGCAGCTATGGCTTAAAATCATGAAGTGGTGTAGTAGAGGCAAGGCCTAGAGAGGAACAGGTGGGGTAGTCTGTAGCCTGTCCTTGACTCGCTGTGTGCTCTTGGACACATCATGTCCCCTTGCTCTGCCTGAGCTTCCCTTGATGCATAGCACAGCACTTACCATGTGTGAATACCATGGGCTTCCATTCCTCTTCCATTAGCTGGTTTCTGGGAGAGCCTTGGCAGGGAGCCTGTGTGTTTCCCAAAGTGCTGAAGAGCTGCCACATGTTAGCAAGGGACCTTCCTGCACAGGAACTTAAACACATAACTACCAGGGTATCTTAAAAGATATAAGAAAGAGCAAGACTCCAGTGATTCAACTTGTTAATGCACTAGAACTTTATATTAAAGTCTAAAAGGAGGGCCTTGAAGGAAAATGGTGTTCCTTATATTTCAATGAATTTTAATAATAATAAGAACAACATTTAAAAAGGATTGCATAATATTGTTAACTTCACCTTAAACCTGGTGTTAAAGTTACGAATGGGTTCATACCTTCCTTGAATGAATCATGGACAGTGTTTTCCATTCATGTTTCCTCTTGATACAGGTATGATCACAGCCTCCCCAGGGCTGAGAATAGTTTTTAAATGAAGGTATGTCTTTGTGCCTGTGTTCTAACTTTGAATGGCCAAATGCCTCCAATATAAGCACTTTAAAAAGGTCTGTTTACACAGGGCTGCTGGAGTGAACTCATACATCAAACCACAGCTCAAGGTTTCGGTCATTTTGTTGGTACAGAAACCAAACCACTTGTGAGGATCTTGCTTCAGGGAATGGTGACACTATTCAGCCCAAAAATAAGGCAGGTTAAGAGAGTATCATACTCCTCTGTCCCACTCACCTCTCTACCCAGCAGCTATCCATCCTGAGTCTGCCCCAGAGACACTGGTCTGGAGCAGCTGTCTGTGCCACCCTGCTTCTGTACAAAGGCCAACAACTCACTCAAAACCCACTTTCATCTGCCCCTTTAAACTGAGCTGCCAGATGTTCCACAGCAGCTGGAGATGAGGCCCCTGAACAGCTCCATTCATGCCACCCTGCTGATCACAGAATCATGAGAATCATAGAATCATAGAACCTTTAAGGTTGGCAAAGATCTCTAAGATCATCAAATTCAACCATTAACCTCTGCCGGGTCCACCACTAAACCATGTCCCCAAACGCCACATCACTTTTGTGAACACTTTCAAGGGTGCTTGCTGATTCTACCACTGACCTGGGCAGCCTGTTCCAATGCCTGATCATCCTGTCAGTAGACATTTTTCCTAATATCCAGTCTAAACCTCTCCTGGTGCATCCTGAAGCCATTTCCTCTCATTCTATTGCTTATTACCTGGGAAAAGAGACCAACCTTCATCTGCCCACAACTTCCTTCCAGGTAGTTGCAGAGAGTAATAAGGTCCTCCCTGAGTTTCCCTTTTTTCCAGTGATGCTGCGAGAGGGGCTGTTCCCTTCATAAGGAGGACCATACAGCTCAAAGCAGTCATACAGAGGAAAATCTGTAAGTGCCTGCCAAAGCTCAAAGCCCCAAACCTTGACCAAACAGAACCTAGCTGCTTGGGGTGGAATCAGCTACTGCAAAGGGAAAATGTGCTCTCCTGCGGGAGGGCCGCCTTTCTACACAGAACCTGAGCGCACAGGAGGAGAACCCCTTCCCCAGCCCACCACCAGTGTAGAGCTTCCTCTGAGCTCTTAGCTCGAGGGGTCAGAATGCAAGCATGACAGAGGAAAAAACAAGCATCTGAAGGAGAGAGGGAAGTGCAAAATCCAGCAGATAAAGGGCATTCCCTAAACCTGGAAATGTACTCCAAAAAAATTCACTTGCTTACACACCATTTTCAGCAGTATCTTTTTAGCTCGTCTCATCTAAGCAACTGGATATTAGCCTGTGGCTAGACGCTGAGCTGCGGAGTCCTGCCTGGCTTTGCTTCTTCCCTTGAGAGGAGCTGTGTTATTCCCCAGTATTTCTGGAAGGGGGCACTATGGCTCCAGGATTGCAGCACAGCACATTGCTCTGCTGCTGGTTGCTGCTCAGCCCAAAAGGGAAGCTGTTAGCAAAAAATAAACAGTTTATATCCAGCTTTGAGACAGAGACATTAGAAGGAGAGGGATAAACTGCAGCTCTAGGGACAAAGATAATGTAGTAGTGAATTTATTGAAATGTCAGGGCAAATGGGAATGACATAACCAAATAATCAAAAGGGGAAAAGAAAAGAAAGTAACCGAGATGATAAAAAATTAAAATGGCAAACACAGCACGACAAGGAGCAATTACCCTGGGCTGGAAGCAAAGAAAATGTACAGCACAGAGATATACAGTGAGTAGTGGCAGAGCACAGCTCGAAATGAAAACAATAAAACAAAAATATAATTAAGAACAATTCAAGCCACCCAGATGCATTTGTAGTTCAGCTCAGATGCCAAATTCAGTTAATAACTGCTTCCAGCTGCTCAGCGACGCACAGCCATTTCTCACTGCAGCCTCTGCATCGGGGCTGGGGAGAGAATCAGAGGCACCGCAAAGAGGCACCGCGCTTTCGGCACAGGCCCTGGAAGAGGGCAAGGCAGCAGGAGGGAATTAAAAAATGGAAAGAGCCCTAAATCAGTCTACTGAATTCTTCCTGATGCTGGGCACTTGGCAGGGATGGGGGGAGGTGCTGCAGCATTAGAGCTGATGTATCAAAGTGATTCTTCTGGAGGGTCTCTGCCTTCCCTTCAGGTTCCTGTCTCACATCTCCGCTGTTGGT
Source organism: Pyrocephalus nanus (assembly GCA_038380795.1). Classification (NCBI taxonomy): domain Eukaryota; kingdom Metazoa; phylum Chordata; class Aves; order Passeriformes; family Tyrannidae; genus Pyrocephalus; species Pyrocephalus nanus. The sequence goes on along the minus strand of CM076266.1, from coordinate 33,395,782 downwards.
TACAGTTTCTTCCAGTGAGAGAAAGATGAGGGTATGAGCCTTTAGAGCAAGCAGCCCTTTACAGAATAGGTCTCAACACTATCCATTATGCTTCCTCCGGGGCCTGGAAAAAACCAGACACCTTTAATTGTCCTCCTTTTTGGTTGCTGATATTTTTAAAGCTGTGTGTTAGGATTCACCTTATTCAGATTTCCTTTTTTTTTTCTTCCCAAATCAGGAGGGCTCACAACTCAACTTTCTGATGTTTAAACACAAACATTGTGCCTGCCCAGCCACTGCACACACACACACACACACACACACACACACACACACACTCACAGATGTGTGTGTGCACATGCACACACATGCACATTCACACACGGATATGGTTCCAGCACCTGGGACTTGATGGGGACCATCAACTGAAGGTATACAGGCATGAACTTGCAGCACTAGCATCTCCGTTTTCCCGGGGTATGATATTTGTCCTGTAAGACAAAGCAGTCCTCGAATAATCAAATGACCCTTAAATCACTGCTGGGAGGCAGGGCATGGAGACTGTCAGCAAAACTGAGAACAGAACAAAGACAGAGAAGAGGCACAAGGGGGAGCTGGAAAACGTTTCTTTTCTCCTCTGCATCCCTTTTTTAATTGACATCAAGCCTAGTCTGCAATGCTTGAAACGGCTTGAGTTTGTTAATCACAGCTCATTTGGTTGTGTAGGAAGATATAAACAGGGTTTCATGTGTGACTGATGGGAGCTGTGAGCCAGCCCCCTGGGTTGTTTGTACTGCTCCCATGAACAGCACTCTTAATGTGTTTATATGCCAGGCCCCAACTCCAGAGGATGCTGCTGGAGTCTGCTGTGGTTGGACTTCAGCAGAGAGAAAGGAATCCAGCTGTGTTGTGCCTCAAGTCCCATCTCCAGCAATACCTCTGGTCCTTGCCAGATGAGGTAACTGCATTTGCGTTGTGTCTTCTGCAGCTTACTTTGTTTCTACTCTGCCCACTTGCTGGTCAAAAACCAGAGGTGTCTGTTCTGATCTTCTAGCACTTCCAGCCATCCTGAGGTGCTCTCCTCTCCTGAGACTCCCTCCTCAGCTCTAGTAGCCAGCTGACAGGTGTGCAAACAGCTTCAGACTCCCTCTCACGTCCTGCTGTGTCCTGCCTGTCTGACTCGGGGTTGTTGGAACTTCCTCTCTCCCACTGGCATTTGTCTGCTTGACATTGATCCTCTCCACCTCTCCCTCCTTAATGAATATGTTTCCCTCCAACCTTTCCCATCCCACCACCCCTTGACTCCAGCAAGAGTTGGCAACAAAGACAACTTATGTTTGCACTGAGAGTCTGGTTTGTGTCTGGGAAGCCCAACAGCAACTGATAGTATTTTATTAAAGACAAAGTGACCACGGAGGGGAAAATAATCAAGGGATGACTTGTCACAAGACCAAAAAAATGGTTGCCAAGCACTGAACTATATAAGACTGACAGCTCGGTAATGCCATAGACCCAGGTGCAGATTTTAAGCTATTCAAGTTGTCAACTATTTGAAGTATCTTGGTTTCTCTACCAAGATACATTGACTCAACACCAGGCTTCTGTACTAGAGATCTCAGAGATCGTCTGTTGAGGTGGGAGGGCAAGAACCCAGTTTCTTTCCCTGTAACTCATGCCAAGACAGCACCTCTGAATGATGGCAGGCTTTTAAAGAAATGTTGTAAGTGCATTTTCAGGACCAGTCTTGCATTTAACATCTTCAGCCTACATTGATCTTTTGCTGTGGGAAAACCCAGTTTACTTCCTTGTTTACACATAATCCTGATTCAGCTTTGAGATGAACAGCAAGCACAGATAGGAAAGTCTGTCCCTCAGACACCCCATGACTCCAGTATTGCCTCTTGGGACTGATCTGCAGTTCAGGAATTACTTCCATGGCAAGACACCATGTGCCTGTCACAGGGCTGTGCTGGTGCTGTAGTTCTGGATAATCACAGCCTTTTCCTTCATCTGGAAAATAAAGTAAACCAAGAGAGGCTTTCAAACTAAATTTTGCCATACTTTTTGCCCACCTTCACCCCACATACAGGGGCCTCCTGCCATCTCCTTTTACTTCTGCCTCTCTGTGGTCTGCAACTCTTGGCTACTCAAAAAGTTTTGGTATCACAAGGTTAAGAAGACTGATCTCCAACCCTCCCACCCTTGGACAGTCAGGGGACAATAAAGGTGATTCAGAATATCTGAGCCCACAAGAGAAAGTGTGGCTGGTATGGGAGAGTTGGGGAGCAACCACTGAATGACCAGTAGGTTACGAGTTTAATGACACACAAGGCAGCCTTTGCTGAGAGCTTTGCTGGTTGCCCTGTTATCTCCTTGTGGCTGCAGAAGCCTTCATGGTCTCTTGGAACCTGGTGGCTGCTGTGTGGCCAGGGGGACAGCACCCCACGGTGAGTTGTTGTCTGAGGTTAGAAAGAAGGTTACTTAAATTCATGCTCATTGAATGACTGCAGATGAGTATGAGAAGTCACCAAAGGTTTTGAGCCTATGGGTTCTCCAGCTGTGCTCTGCTGATGCACAGCATCATTCTCTAATCCTGTGCCTGAGAGATATTTTACATCAACAGGAAGGATTTTTTTCTCCATCATGCCAAAACTATTGTGGACTACCTCAGACATTTCAACGCCCTCAGTGATAGATGGCCAAGTCAAGGAGATGTTGCTCATCTATTTGGCAATATGTATGTGAGGCAATAAAATAGTACAAGACTAAGAATTCCTGCCATGTACTTTTCATCAGTGTAATAGAAAGAATGATGAAGTCAATCAAGTCTAACAGTGATTATGCATCTAATTTTTGTTCAGCCAAAACAACATCAAGGACAAGATTTTCAATAGCTCTTGACTATGGCAAAGAAGTGCTAGCTCCTTTTTTTTTTTTTTTTTTTTTTTTTGGCTGCTACTCTTGTTAATTAAAGTGATTTGTGCTTCCATTGTGATGAGAAACACTTCAGAAAGATGCCAAATATAAATATAAAAATGAACAGCAAAGTGAGATCAAACTAGAAGACGCTGGTTGACAGAGACACAGCTAAGTTTTTCCACACCATCATTTTCTTGTATTCCTTTTTTAAGTTGTCCCCTCTCTAGGGAGATCATAAATCCCTCAGAGAAGAGTAAGCCTTACTGTTGAGGCTGCTAATGTGCATAAAAGTTGCTGAATCATCCCCCAGCCTTCTTACCTATCTGCAGAATATCTAAAACACTTTGAGGTCTAGGGTAAATTATGAAAAAAACCCAAAACCAACACACCTGACTGTTTGGTTTTAAGCCTCTTCAAAGTTATTCTGTTTCTCTGAACTTTCTGAAACCACAAAACTGTGCAGGACTAATATTAAAACATGGTTCAAAAGCATCCAAATCCCTCTTCAGACTCCAAAGTCTTCTACTTGCATGCCACACATCCCTCAAAACCACTACACAGCTGCACGAGATCACATGCCCCTTGGCATACCCTAGAGCTAATAGTTTGAACCTTTGGAGCTGCAGTTCATCCATGAAGCCCTCTTTTTTCTCAGGCTTCCTGGCAGCCCTTGTGTGTGGCACCCCTGAGTAATGTAAACAACCCTTATTAGCCTTATCAAGAAAGAACATAAATAACAAATTTAATATGTGGCCTAAAGTATTAAAATAGCTTGCTAATCACCTTTTCCTCTTCTTATTCTCTTCCCCCTCCAGAAGCTCTTATCTTGACCTTTTCAGTCCAGCAGCCTTAGAATTAAATTATGTACATTTTTCAGACCTTATTCATGGCTGCGAAAGAACATATTTCATGTTTGATAACAAGAATACAGCATGGGATGCAAAAGCGTTGCGCATAATAATTATTAGCTGTGACTTCATGTAATCTCGAACTGAAGCACTTCCACAATCTGGGTATTCATTCACTTTCTGCCTTTTTTTCTCTTTGCTATGTGGAAGCCTTTCTACTGAATATGCACTAAGCTTGTTTTTTGCCATTGGAAGGGGAACAGAACCTCTCCTTTAACTTCAGGCCTCTTGAACAGCACTTTTGAGTTCTCAGTTCCTCTAGAAAACACCAAGAGTCAAAACTTACTGGTGAGAGTGAAGGGTAAAATCAATAGGGGTACACAAAAACAGAGAGAAAGAGCATGATTGCAGATATTTTCAGAGACTGTCATTTAAAAAAAAATAGTTACTATAGGTTTCCCTGTCCATCTTCATTTATTCATGATTCTTTCCTCATCTTCCTGGCACTTGCAGAGCAGAATTAATTATGCTGTACTTTGCTGGACACTAGCAGAGATCAGAGAATGGCTCTGAGCTGACACATACTCAGTTCCCATCAACACTCAACCTGTAGTATTTTTGCCTTCCACCAACTCCATGTGTTATGTCTCACATCAAGCAAGAAGGTGCCAGTCTCTTGAGGAGGCTAATCATTTCCTGTGAGCAGAATTTATCCAAGCTCTTGAATGGTAGAATAATAAACTCAATTTCAGAGTGAACTGTAGAGCTTATCTTGCCAGCACTCTCACACATCAGTTACTACAATGAGAAGTACATCCTGAACCTACAGCTCAAAAACATTTCTTCCTCAGTGTTAATACATGCCCAGTAATGCAACAGCCCAAGAAATCACAGGGAAAATGTTGGTAGAATTTATGTTACTTGACCTGTGAAAGAAAACCCAGAGTGTAGCAGAGCGGGAGCAAACTTTTTGTTCCACATGGCTCAATCCTGGCATTAAGACATGCCAGTAAGACTGGAGCATGAAAGTAAATGGAGAATGAGGACCAGGACATTCTCTGTCTGGAAAACAAGAGTCTTTTTTACTCCATTGCTTCTGTTCCTCTGTCAAAACAGCACATCCACTTGCACAATATCTGTGCTTGCCAGAACGAAAGGTCTTGCCCTCCCTATGATTCTTTTCACTCCATTCAATTAATTTTATTAACATCCTATAGACTCAGTCCTCAGGGCTTCAGGTGAAAATGTTTCATCATTTCAAGTATTTCACAATAAGAGCCATGCAAAACCTACCAGTGCTGCATGTGTGCTGCTATTAATTACTATGTCAGAAAGGCTGGGAAAGCCTGATAAAACAAGCTACATTTAATACACCATCCAGAGGAATTTGTTCAAACAAACAAAGCTGACTCAGGCAACTGCAGGGAGACTTGCTAACAATGTTGCATATGAAGGGTGACATTCAATGTGACACATATGGAAGAACTCAGCTCTCCTACTCTGCTCTTAAAGATGTAAATATGATATTACTATGCTATTTCTAGATCATCAGTGCTCTAGGAAGGCAGGGTTATGTTACTTCCATTTTGCAGACAGTTTAGCTAAAGACCCATGCCTCGAGAACTGCAGGCACAAAAGCTGGAGCTCTGGGAGCAGAATTCACTTGGAGTGGTTGAGTCACAGGAACTGAATGAGAAACACAGCAAGAAAGGCTTATTCAAGGCTCCTCCCACTGAATTACACTCTCAGATTCTCATTTACAAACAATATATTTGAGACAGGATGGCCCCATCCTTCCCCTCCAGTGCCCATTTTGTGACAAGCAGGTAAGCAGGGCAGTGAACAAGATCAACTCTCTGGAAATGGAGTGCTGTAAGGAGAATGCATGATATGGGGTGCAATAATGAACACAGTATGTTGTAAGACCCACGTGCTCAGCTGACATTCAAAATCTTTGTGGTATAGAACTCTGAATTTTTCACAGCTTTCGTGTACTAAAATATACTAGAAAGATACAAAAAAAATGCCATGGGAAAAAAAATTCTCTATTTAATCTAGCAAAACTTGTGAAATCAAAAGCAGAGGGGTAAATGTGAACAGGTAATTTCTGAATCCTGTTCACTATGTAGTCTGGCAAGTTCGCTGTCCTGGGGTTTGCTGTAATTTAGATAGCTAGAGTCATGAAGATCCAAAGGAAACAACATTAAAACTACCTCAGCTTCTCAGCGCATTTCTGTCTGGAGTCCTCAAAGGGACAACTGCAGGCTTCATCCCACAGCCCCTGCCTGGAGACTGTTGTTGCTCTCCCCATTACATCTTGGCTGAGTAACAAGAAATTTCCCAAGATGAGTCAGTAAAACACACAACATTTTGAAGGAGGGCAGTCAATCTGTTATGAAGTACATAATCAACATTTGTGCCATGAATAATGATGTTCAGCTGACAGAGAGATGTTGATACCATCAGGCCTGGAACAGATACTGACACAGTGATGCTGGGATGCCCAATTTGTCCATCCTGGGTGTTTTCTTGCTGGCGACTGAAAGCACACCGGGCCCCCTGACACTGGAAACAAGTCAGACATGCATGGTATGATCACAACAACAGGTTTGCCTAATTGTCCTGCTCCAGGCTGTAGTGATTAAGGGCAGGTACCCATGGACAACTGTGCTTACGTCATTTATATCTATTAGCTCTTTTCCCCTTTTTCAACTGTCCTTTCTCCACCCTAGTCTCCTCCCACACAAACAAGACAACCCTAATTACTTTTTCCTTCTCAATAAAAATCTGGCTACATCCATATCCAAATTCTGTAGTTCTGATAATTTTATGTAGATATTCTTGACCTTGTGTGACTCACCTTGAGTACTGTGTGCAGTTTTGGGCACCACAATATTAAAAAGACATTAAGATATTAGAGAGTCCAAAGGAGGGCAATAAGGATGGTGAAGGGTCTGGAGGGGAAGCCCTGTGAGGAATGGCTGAGGTCACTTGGTCTGTTCAACTTAGAGAAGAGGAGACTGAGGGGAGACCTCACTGTGATCTTCAACATCCTCATGAGGGGAAACAGAGGGGCAGGTATTGATCTCTTCAGTCTCATGACCAGTGACAGAATTTGAGGAAACAGCATGAAGCTAAGTTAGAGGAGGTTTAGGTTGGATATCAGGAAGAAGTTTTTCACTCAGAGGGTGATTGAGCCCTGGAACAGGTTCCCAGGGAAGTGGACACAGCACCAAGCCTGACAGAGTTCAAGAAGTGTTTTGATTATGCTCTCAGGCACATGGTGTGACTCTTGGAGTGTCCTGTGCAGGGGTAGGAGTTAGACTCAGTGATTCTGATGGGTCCTCTCCTATGCAGTATAATCTATGATACTATGATTACTGGTACTCTTATGTAGGCACTGTAGGTCTTGCAAGATTGCACTCCCCAGAAGGTTTCCAACTCTTTCTTACAGTTATCTGCAAAGTCTGGCTATTGCACACTTCTAACCACCTGTGAAATCCATCCATTCCTCAAGGTACTGTACGTGGCTTTTATTAGAATCTCACACTGGTATCCCGTCATGTCTGGCCATTGCTCATGTCATGTCCTGTGGTTTCTTATGACCTGTTCAGTCAGCTCAAAGGCAGGTCAGGGCATAGTCATGATGTAAAAATGACTGCATGATTTTCAAGCAACCTACGATGTCCATACCAGCTGTGTGCTGCAAGAACCATGGGCCAGTACAAAAAAGTCTGGACAGAATTGGACTAATATCACCGTAGGCCTTACAGAAGCTCTGACAAGAGCCCAGGTGCATCAGGACTCAAAGCCAGGTTGTATTTCTCAGCTGGTAGACTTTAGATGATAAATGGTTCCCTGCATCCATATATTGGCATGTCTGTCACAAAAGCCATTGTTGATGCTACATAGGTGCACAAAAATATTCACAGCACAACAAGCCAACTATTTCAAGGAGAAGAACATTTTGAATGCTGGAGGTGAAATGTTCTGCCCCATTGCTGTTATGGTCTGACCAGGCACCCACCCTTCTAAAGCACACATCACAGAGTTGTGTCAAGGGCAAAGTCAGGCTTCCCTAACATCCATACTTCCTCTTGGCTTTTTTGTAAAAGTGACAGACAAACTTTACTTGACAAAGAGCACAAATTTTTGCTAGTGCAGTACTTTTAAAGTGAGGATGGTTTTCAGGAATGACATCAACCTTTTGGTACAAGTCCAGAGGGGGACTGTTAAGTTAAATAGAGGGATGGAACACCTCTCCTATGAGGAAAGGCTGAGAGAATTAGGATTGTTCAGTCTGGAAAAGAGAAGGCTTCAAGGTGACCTAATTGCAGCATTCTAGTACCTTAAGTGAGCCTATGGGAAAGGTGGAGAGGGACTTTTTACAAGAGCATGTAGTGATAGGACAAGGGGGAATGGCTTCAAACTTGAAGACAGTATGTTTAGATTAGATATTAGGAAAAAATTATTTGCTGTGAGAGTGGTGAGACATTGCAAAAGGTTGCTGAGAGAAGTTGTTGGCTCCCAAAATGAACCATCAGCCCCAGAAGACTTTTGATAAAAGGGCAATCAGGAATGCTCTGGGGGATGCCACTTTCTGCTAGACAAACCACCAGTGGGTCACTATGTGCCCGCTGTGTCCCCCTGCTGTGCTGTGCTCTGCTGACCAAGTCAGACTTCAGAATATTCCAAGCCTCACAACACTTGCTGATGTCCCAGACTGACATCGTGGTCAAAAGAATCAAGTCTGGGACAGGAATAATTCTGCTGTAAAACCTGATATACACAATCCAAGTGCTGGCTGTAGTTCTTCCCTTACACTTTTGCCAAACATCTTAAATGGTTTTTTTTTTGCACACTGGTCTCACAGCCCTGCTCTGATACTCTGGAAGGCCCTGCAAACATCCCCACATTATTTTTCAAAGACACAGACACTCATGTTCAGCTTTCTGTCCACCCAAACTCCTAGATCCCTTTCTGCCTGGCTGCTCTCCAGCCACTCTGTGCCCAGCCTGTAGCGCTGCAGGGGGTTGTTGTGGCCAAAGTGCAGGACCTGGCACTTGTCCTTATTGAACCTCATGTCATTGGAGTCAGACCATCTCTCCAGCTTGTCCAGGTCCATCTGCAGAGCCCTCCTGCCTTCCAGCAGATCAACACTTCCCCCCAACTTGGTGTCATCTGCAAGTTGATCTGCAAATAATCTCTTTTTAAGCCATTCTCCAGAAAGAAACTCATAAATGTACTACTGATTAAGAATTCCTCTAAACTACTGCAGTTTGGGAATTTTAGCTGCAGGCCACATCTGTTTTTCTAAATAGGCTTTCTAAATCTTTCACTTTGTAACAGCTGTTGATTACATAAATACTAATTGCACAACTGAACAATAGTTGTCTCTGTTGAACTTCTAGGTAGATAATGAAAATAGGCTGCAGATAGAAGAAAGCCCATCTTCAAAGTCTTCTGTTCTACTAGGCATCTCCATTCAAAAGGTTTATCCTTTACTGACACTAATGTACTCTTTCTATGATAATAAGTGAAAATTGCTTCACAATTACTTCAAAAGCAGTAATTATGTTGTAGAAACAATGCCTAATTTCTACTTAGATTTGTTTACTTTTGTCTGGAGCCATTTACTTTTGTCTGGAGCCATTATGGAAATGGCATTGCCAGACTGCTGGCAGACCTCTGAAATAAAATGAGAAGGCTCATTTCTGTTACTATCAACTTCCATTTCACTTCCAAGTATTTCACCATCTCCAGCAGCATATTGTGGAAGTCCTCCAAAGAAAAAAGGTAGAATTTAATCACCAACAACATTTTTAGACTACGAACAATTTCTACTATGTTAGGATCCTTCTCTTTTCCAGTCAGAAGAGTAAGTGTACTGCATAGAATTTTCAAATATAAATACAGGTTAATAAAAAGTACTTACCCAGAACATAGGAATATGGAATCATAGAATGATTTAAGTTGGAAGGAACCTTTAAAGATCATCAAGTCTAACTCTGTCATGGGCATGGACATCTTTCAAACTGGAGAAGCCTTTTATAGATTGTGAATGCCATGTATCCATTTATGCATACCCACTCCTTGGAATACTCTGTATTTTTTGTTTTTCTTCAGCTCAAAATCACAGACTTTTTCTACATAGCTTTTAAAATGGTGTAAATCCATTTATTTTATTTAATTTATTCTTTATTTACATTAAAAAGTTGGAATTCACTTTCCTTCTGTCAGTTAAGTTGCTATGTGAACACATTTCAGTAATCTAGCTTAAAGATCCCTCTTTGAAATAAATGATATCATAAACAGTCACAATCTTAGACTTCAATATGAAAAATGATGAGCAAAATAGTTAATTAAAGCCTCTGCTTTAGTTCATAATGCCACAGAAAGCCAAATCAGCATTTTAGTTTCTCTTCTTCTTTTTTCTTTCCCCCACTTTCCTTTATGTACCTCTACTCATTCTTCCTAGCTCCTCCAAAAACCTACCAACCTCCTCCCAAACACACCTCAAAAAGCCCCCAAGGCTCCACAAGCTTGCAGAAAAAAGGGATTCTACTGAATGTTAAGGAACAAGTGCCCAACACAGTAACAGTTTTATGATTTTGTACGATCATCTTCATCCTAACACCCCACAAATCTTCCTCTCCTTTTTACCCCAACAGTTAGACATATCCCTCTGTACAACAGGCACTAATATCTTCACATATCCCCTTGCAAACAGCTGCCTTTAAAATTACCTAGTTGATTTATAATTCTAATAGATTAAGCTTTCTAGTTTTTCCAGCCACACAGCAGCTGGTCTAACCAAAATAATACTTTCCCCTGTAAACTTTGCCTCACTTATGGCTAACTCATTTTGTATTTGGCCAGCTAGCAGTTAGTGGTGTCTAGCAATGCTCATAAGGTCTTCTATCCATTAGTCATCCTTTTGCTTGACAAAGTACACTGACTGTAATTAAATGAACTGTATTTGATTATTTTCCTCTTGGCTATCCACAGGCGATCCTAGTTACCTTTTCTTTTTTTGTCACAAAGTATACATATCAAGAAAACATATTTATTCATCTTTTTTTTTTTCTTACTTCTGATATTAGTGGTACTTACAAATGATCAACAACTTGTGGTCATTTTGAGATTACTCATATCTTAAAATATTTGTATTTCTTTGATACTGTATTAGCTAACCTGCAAGTCACCTCCTCTGAATTATTTGGTACTTTCATAATGAATCCTCCTAAGTAGTCTATAGTTCTAGCTCAAGTGACTCTCTGCTGTAAATTGATGTTTTTCTGTATGAAGGTGATGCTGTATTGTGGCTGGATTAGTTTATTGTAAGTAAGTGTATTCATATGGCAAAACAGTTGTTATAGTGACTGGAGTTGGTGGAGGATTAAAATATATAACCTCAACTCAGGTTTGATCATGTCGTTAGAGTTGCATAATATTAAAGGAATCAGAGCTGTGATTCTGGCAGCATTCCAGACACTTCTCATTAGTTTGAAATTCATGCTACTTGCTGTTGTCCAACATGGGGTGCTAAAGGCCTACGTAGACTGCTTTTAAGTCAGAAAGTAACCCATTAAACTTATAGAATATCATTGTTTCTATGGCTGAAATTATTTAATAATTTTATTTTTCAAATTTTTTATGTTTCCTCCTTCAGTGACATACTTGAGCATATTAACAACTGAATCAGCATATACAGAAAAGCAGCAAACAAGCACGAGTTAATTTAGCATTAGACAACATATGTAAAGTGCATATGCTTTAAATCATCAGAGCCACATTATTGTATTGGTCTTCTTGAGGTCCAGATTTATTCTAAAATGTTTTCAGTTGTTCACCAATTCAGTGTAAATAAGTAGGTAAAAGATGAATTAACATTTTGAACTATTTATGGAAGAAATTCAAAAGAAGAAAATACATATATCAGTTATTATATAGATCAGATACATTTGTTTCTTCTACTACAGACATAATTTATTAATAATACTTTAACATATCCTGCTCTAAATTCAGAAAAAATCTAGAATATCACAGGAATATCCTCATCTCATGGTACTGTTGCAAAATATATACACCAATTAGCAACACTGATATTGTTAGTAATACAATAGTAACAGGCATAGTGTTACTATGTAAATATGTATCATGAAGAGGGAAACATAGACAGTAAAATGTATATTTGCACTTCACTTTTTCTGAATTCCTCCATGGAGTGACTTTCTTTAGATTATTCATAAGTCTCTTCTGTAGTAAGCGAGCATGACAGAGAGAAAGAACTATAATACCCAAGATGTTATATTAATCTGTAATAGCCTATACATCTTTTGAGTGTGTTAAATGCACGTTGCTGTGCACTCACGCAGATCTATATGTGTAGGTATGAAACAATTCCTCTTGCAGCAAGCCCACGTGCCTTTGGCTAGTGCTGCTTATGAGTTTTGTTTGTCTTGTTGCTAGTCGTTCACTGAAGGAGAACTCTGGACAGAGAAAAGGTGACTTGCTTCAACTCTGCCATGGTCTCCCCAGTCCAAAATTACAAAAGTACAAAAAATAATGGTAGTAAAGGAAATCCTACTGTTTAGAGTTCCTGGAATGAAAGGAAATGAAAATTTTATGTACTGGCTTCTTGTGGTACCTAGAGCCAGATTTGTATTATTTTAACTGCAGGTGTAGACTAGCAATCACAACAGCTGTCACTTGGTGGAGCCAGATTACTCTTCAAATTGAATATGCTTTCTGAGTGGCTTGCTGAAAAGCTCTCCAAGTCAGGATTTTAAAATAACAGATAGAAGAAAGAAAGATGGGAATCAGAGGACTTAAATATTTTGAGAAATCAAAATTTTTACAATTTTTCTCTTAGTTACTCTGGCATAGCCTTGCCAGCTGAGGAAACAGTTATTACCTTTCACTGGAATAGAACAGAAATCCAGTAGAGATGCATTTGATAATTTATGTGGAAACATGTAAGATGCAACCAAAAGCTCTCACTTTTTAGTTTTGCACAGTTTAAAGAAGTTCAGATTGTTGATGCTAAACTGAGAAATCTTATTACTGATTATATATTTTTAAAGATACCTGCCATTTTTCCATCTCTCTCCTAATTTCTCTTAATACAAATGAGAAAGGACCAAAAGTACTTACAGTTTAAAACACAGAACATCCTAAGAGGGAAAAATTAGAAGATGACAAACTGTAAACACTTCCTTTACACTATGCTGGCATTAGCAACAATTTCCCCAAAGTATGTTGCTTTCTTTCCCTGACCACATGTATGAGACATTTTCATTAAATATATAATTAACTAAATGTTATTAGTAAAAGATCCTCTGGCTTCTGATTTTGTGGTACATTTATTATAATTGCTCTAACAGAGCTCAGGGAACTTGCATCACTCTCTGCCATCTTGATCTTCAGTGAAGGATCATAGAATCATAGAAAGGCCTGAGTCAAAAGGGGCCCCAAAGATGTCCCTGACATGGACAGGGACACCTTCTTCTAGGCCAGGTTGTTCAGAGGTCCATCCATCCTGGCCTTAAACACTTACAGGGATGGGGAATCCACAAATTCTCTCGAAACCTTTTCCAAAGTGTATGTCCTCTCTACCATTTTTGTGTCTTCTCATTACATATTTTTTTCTCTGTATTGAATTGCTCCAAACCAACAAGATAAGGCTAGATGACAGATCTACTTCTATGGACATGTCCTGACTGGCATTTAAAAGAAGTCTCACCAATTCTTTCCATACCTTTTTTAGACCAGTCAAATCTTACGCGTTGGGACTATCAATTGGCCCCAACCTACTATTTTTCTCCAAAGAATATTGAAAGAAAGAGGAAAGCTCTTGGTCAGTGACCTCACATGCCAGAAAAGGCTGGCTGGCTCAGTCTGCAGTCTGTTGATGGATACATCTTACAAAGAAGATAGAAGAGAAGTCAGAATCCCCCACCAGGGCACTGCGGGACTGCAATTTAGTGTCCACTTGGAAGGTCACCCTCTTCCACAACACATTGGATCAGATGATGTTCGTGATTTTCATGTTCTTTAGATATTGGCAAGCCTGGCACAGAGTCTGGTTGTAAAAGATGCTACCCTATTGTACAAAAAGGTGACAAAGAACAGGAACTACTTGTGTTACAGCTTTTAGATATGAAGTTTAAGTACGAAAGCTTATTGGACATTATTAAGTCCTACATTTTATTTCCTAAAGAGTTAATTTACTCAATCATTTCTGCATAAATCCCTCTTTTTTAAGGCAGATGAGCACATGATTACAAAAATAAATTATATGTGATGAACAATTTAATTTTTTACTGTTGGGAGCAACAGGACTTTTATGGAGAATTATAAATGACAGCGTTATCCCTGTCAAGGAAAGCAAATATAACAAGTGAAAATTATACCTACATGTAAACAACACAACACATGTTATAGAAAAGCAGAATTAAGTTACAGATAAAAATCAGCAAAGATCAAACAGAAAAAATGGGACTATGTGAAATAAAGGAATGACTTTCCCATGCATAGAAGGACAGCATTGCCTCTCTTAATGCTAGAAGATGGGGTTGGGGCAAGATGAAATCAGATCATTGCTTCTGCATACATGGAATAGCTGGAAAGATAGCCTGTGATGGCCCAGGCTAGGTAGGAATTAGTATTTTCAACCAGCAAGCTGATGGCTGTACTCTCCTGAAACTGAGAACAGGGTTGGATCTGTGCCCAGGACAGAAAGAACAGCTCCACAGTTGGTCATGGAGGGCAGAAAGCTCATAGAGTTGCAGTTCAGGCTCGAGAGGTCTCCTATTTGTCCTAAGTCAGTTTGGGCTCCTCCACATTTCTGGGGGAGGTATTTGTGTCTTGGTGGCAATTTCAGAATTAAGTTTCTTATACAGGGAGTTGGTGAACTATGTTCCCATGTGGTCCCATGGAGCTGAGCACATCAGGATCTGGGGCTGGAACTCTAGACTGTCTCTGTCTCTCTTAAGTGCAGTAATGGGATGGGGTCAGTGGTGTCAGGTTGTATTGAGTTTGGGGTTCAGGTGGGCTCATCTCTTGGACTTGATGACCTTGGAGGCCTTTCTTCTATGTCACTTTCTTCTCCCAGGTAACAAGCAACAGCCCAACAGGAGATGGCTTCAAGTTGCACCAGGGTAATATTAGATTGGATAATAGGTAAAATGTCTTCACTGAAAGGGTGGTGAGGCATTGGAACAAGCCGCCTGGGGAAGTGGTGGAATCACCATCCCTGGAGGAGGCACTTTGGGATATAGTCTAGTGACGGACTTGGCAGTGCTGGGATAACAGTTGGACTCAATGATCTTAGAGGTATTTTGCAACCTTAATAATTCTAAGATCAAAGGGAAGGAGAGCTCAGAAATGGCTGTGTGCCCTAGACTTCAATTTGACTTTGGAAGTTTTCTAAAACCCCTGAAAGAATGAAATGTGGCAGCCATTCCTTTCCCTAACTGTCCTGATATGCCTGCCCATCCTAGCCATCTTGAGCAAGTGGGCCAAGTGCAAACCTTATTGGCCCCAGGAAGGGGACAAGGGTGTTGCTCCTAGTCAATGTGCTGCCAGATCTTTGCCTCCAGGCTGTTCAAGAACCGAGTAGGAGCCTCAGCTCCTGGAAACCAGAGCTTGCATCCTGACCCAGGGCCAGCCTCCTGCTAAGCAGCCAGGTGGGCGCCAGCCTGGGGCTGAGAGAGGAGCTCACTGTTGCCCACCACAAACACCAACCCTCAGCTTAGCTCTGAGAGAGGAGACAGACCAGAGAGGAGGCAGCAAATTCTGGGGCTGTGACAGGTATTTGGAGTCTATTCCTGTGTCCAGAGGATCTGTCTGGTGTTTAGAAGATAGCAAATGGACATTTTATGATCTTTATGTCATGACTTCACCATCCTGTTACAAGATTTAGAGTCCATATTAAAGGTAGCATTCAGTGGAGACCCTTAGCTTGTGAAGTCTTAGACACACTTCTCAGCGTTTTTGCATAGTTACAAAATTTTAGACTTCTTCTCTCAAAGAAGTGGAAAAATAAGATTGTTACCTGGACTACCTCTTTCTTTTTTTTTTTTTTTAAATAATGGCTCTCACACCCTTTTTTCTGAACATTTATCATTGTTATTGCCCTCAAGCCAGTATTTCGCATTTTCCAATCAGTGAATCCTCTTTAAACTCAACATTCAGGATTCCTGTGGTGTAGAAGTTTCCTGTTTTTCACTTTATGCTCTCCGGTACTTTTCGCTACTGGTTTGGGCAAAGCTGCTCTATTTAATCTACAATCTCGCTAGTAAAACTTGTGAAATCAAATGACTGAGGAGAGGAGGAAGAAGGATAAATATGAGTAGGTACTTTGTAAAGTCTGTTCATCGGTCTGGCAAGCTCCTTGATTTGAAGTTTGCTGTTGTTTAGATTAACTGGATTTTTCTTCTTCCTGTGGATTCTGCAGTTTTGGCAAAGTACTTTGGGAAAGACAGTAGTTGAAAGAGAAGCTTTCAGTTGCTCTCCTGTAGTTATTTTTTCAGGAATGGCAATGATGCTGTGTGCCCCCATTCTGCTGCAAAGGTGGGGTCATTGGAGTTTGGAGCTTGTTTGACAGTTTCTGGCACAGAGGCCAGGTGATAAGGAAAGAGAGAGGCAGCCTGGCTAGGGAGATAAGCTTCATAAGATCCTATGGTTGTATTTCCAAAACCAGTTTTTGCTTTGTTCCAGTTGAAGGTATCAGTTTCTAAGTTTTCATGCCCGTGCTGAGGTCCCAGGAAAAACTGCAGCACTGTATCTGAGGAATAATGCCTGAGTCCTAGAATGTAGAAAGTTGCTGGAACAAAGAATGCAAGAATGTTCTTACAAAACATCTAATTTAGTTGGAAAACCATCTTTCTCTCTAAACCACTTTGAAATGCAATCTTCCAAACCGCCCAATGTGCATTTGCAAATGAAAAGCCAAAGGAAACAACTACCTGAGTTCTCAATGCTCTTGTCTGCCCAGACTCCTCAAAGGGTCAAGCTCAGCCTGTCTGCATGGCCCAGTTACAGAGCATGTAACTGGCACTTGTGTGGTGAATATGATATGATTTTCAGGCAGCAAAAATTCCTACCTCCCTCACCCATGTCCTCACCAGCTGGGTGCAGTTCACCAGGCAGTGCAGTTCAAGGAAGACTGTGCAGAGTCAGACTAAACCCACCCTGCCTGTTAGAAAAGCTCTGACAGCAGTCCTGGTGCATCCAGATTCACAGCCAGGCAGGATTTCTCAGCAGAGAAATTTTAGACAATAAAAGGCTCCCTGCATCTATTCATCAGTGCGTCTGTCACACGAGCTACCACTTAATGCCTAGGTGCAAAATCAACATTCACAGCATAATGCACCATCTTTTCCATGTGGGAAGAGTCCTGACATTTTAAACAACAGAGTTGCCAACGCTCTGCCCTGCTTTGCAGCTGGCAGGGTTTGACCAGGTACCCAGTGTGCTAGGCATGCAATATAGGCTGCTGTCACAAAATCAGGGCTCAGTAAAAACAGATTTATTTTGTATCTTCATTTGTGTCTGTGGTTTGGGCTTGTTGGAACATGGTGTTTCAATCTGGGTTAGCTATAAAGCTGGCTTTCCAAAAAAATTAGGATGTTTGGCAAAAGCCAGTTCCTTTGAGGTTTTGCCCCCTTACACAGGCTCTGTGCAGAGTGAAACTGGTGAAAAAGGACAAAGTTCTCTCGTTTTTTGTTAGACAAATATATGGCTTCTTAATGCTGTTAATCCCACTTTAGGAAAGAAATTAGATGTTTTACTCAGAAAGATCTCCACTGAAATATATTTTGGGCATGGCTAACTGTAAGACTTTTTTTCTACATTCACTTGATTTTTAAACAGCTTTAAGGCCAGAGCACAAACTCATCATCATCAGTTAGATCATCTCCTTAAACTAGACAAATCTTAAGCTATACCTTTTCTCTCTGCTTAGTTGTAGCAGGTTGTAGTTGTCAATTATTGGTTACCATATTTCCCCTAAAAAATTATTAAAATACTGATTCTCCAATGCAGAAGCAGAAGGAAACACTTCTGTATTAGAGAAGGCATTTTACAAAGAGATACACACAGAGATGGGAAATAGAGATATTTTTTTTTCAACCTCTCCTTTCAAGAGGTGGAATTACAGAAAGACCTTCAAGTCTTGGGTCTTATTATTAGTCATCAGTTACTTTGAATTATGCAAAAGTTATTCCATCCAGTGGGCCTGAAGTGGCCGAGTCAAAAAACCCGGGAAGTTCAGTACAAATCACTCAGCACCCATTTCAGGCACATGACGGATGCTTAGAGGAAGACAACAAGCAGATTTCCTAATACAACAATATTACATCAACTTCTAAAGTTAGTGTCAATGAATCAAAGCTCAGAATATGGTCTTATGTGCAGTGATGGACTACTTCAAATCTAGTCCAAGAATAATGCACTCCTGAGGTATCCCACAGACTGCAAAAGGAAAGAACACCAAGGTTTTCATAACTGACCCTTAACTCATGCAATAGGAAAAATCTGCACCCTCTCACAAAGTATATAAGTTTTTGCAGTAATTTTATAGTGACAGCAGTTTCCAGTCTATGGAGAACACTGGCATCCATCCAGAACAACCCTCCTTCTTTACAAGACCTTGGCACCTGACCTCCAATCCAAGGGCAGCAGCTACTACCACTAGCTGAAAAAGAAAATGCCCAGGATTCAGTATGTGCATATAGGTGCTGTATGGGAGTGAAAATCAAATGGCCAGTGCAGACAAGGGTTCTGTCTTACTGATCGACCTCTCTGCTTAGAATATACTTCAAGAAGGAGGAGAGCTTCATCTGCAATGGATGCAAACGTCAACAGCTGAGAGGGGCTCACTTCACTTTGCAGAAGTCAAACATCTTGACTCTGAGGAGGGCACACATCTCCTAAGTCTCTTCTGAAGCCCAGAAAAATGGGAAAAACTATCCTACTTACTTCCTTTATGAAAATGAAAATATTGCTGGGGTCAGTCTCCTGGCGCTGTGGATGGATAAAAGGGCGGCATCACAGCTCATGAAAACAATTCTGAAACCTGTCTCATTAGTCCAGCCTCTTGTCCTGGCCAAGACACCTCTATTGTCTTGACACCTCCTCCTTAAAATCCTTATTACCACTTTATTTTTCACTATAAAAAAAAAAATAGATATTGTGAGATTTATTTTGAAGTTGAAACACTGTCATCATGCCCAGTTCAGGAAAAAACATGTGTGGGATTAATGGAGTGTAGGTGCGTTCAACTGTCTGAAGCCAAGGCTAGAGGCAAATCAGATCAGCTCAGCTAGAAATGTGACAAGTTGTAATTAACATTAGATGATTACTTAATTTCACTACTGATTTTATTAATAGAACTTGAAATAAAAATGAAATCAGGAAGAATCCCACACCTCACACCCTGAATGGTCTCTTTGCGTCCTTTCTGCCCTGAGTTCAGACCTGCAGCCAAGCCCTGGTGCCAGAGTTGGAGACAGAGTGCATCTCCTACAGCTCCAGGCTCACGGAGCTGCATGCCCACTGGCTGCTTGAGGCACGTAGTTATTTCACCACAGATACTCCCAGCCCAATGTGCTCCCATGTCCTCAGTGCAGGGCAGCCCAGGACTTGAAGCTGTCCTTGGCTCTGAAAGTGAACTGTCAGCCCCAGAAGACCTTTGATTCAAAGGGCAAGCAGCACTTCATTTTCAGGGCTTTAGGGATATAGCCTGGAAATGTATCAACCTAGTTTGTTTTCTTAGCCCTGTGTTGAGTGCAAAGTCTGCACATGAAAAGAGTCTGCAGGAAGCTCAAACCCCTTTTACTTCTGGCCAAAACAGCTTCCTTCTTACATAATCTCTCATTTCTCCCATGGGTCTTAGCAGCATTATTCAGTTTACAAACTCTGGTGACAGGAGATAAGTGAATGTGATTTTAAAACCATCAGATGCCCATTTTAATACTCCTGACAAAGAATACCTTGCTTCTGAGCTTTGCACACAGGCTTCAGAGGCAGAAGACCTATCCCCATTGCTACTGCCCACTTCATCCAGGCAGACCTTTGTGACCATCATGCCATCTCTGTAGTTCCAGATGTGGTGAGTAGAAATCTGTTCTGGTGCCCTTCATCCCATCTCTGGTGTCAGTAGAACTTCCAGGGAAGGCTCACCTCTCTGGAGTACATTCCTTCTCCATGCATGCTGCACGAGAATGCAGGACTGATGTCAGGACCTGCCTTCACAGAGCATTAATGAGAGCTGAGGGCCTGTTTGTCCTCCTGCACTGCAAAGGCTGGGGTACAGGAAAAGAGAGAGGTTCACGGCTATGCACCTTGCAGGCTCTCAGCTGCTCACATTCATGGACTCTGACCTGCTTCACCAAGACGTGCTGTTTTTTAAAGTGTGGATTATGTTTCTGTGTCATAATTGCCAAACACTTTCTTGTGCCTTTTGTGAAAGCAACTGACAGTACCTGTGATCTCCCCTACACTTCACCAAGATCACAGCCTGGATTTTTTTTTTTGCCATTATCTATAAAGGGTCATTATCAAGAGGCACAAGATTTGGCTTCTCAGACCCATTAATTATTTCCAGCTTTGTTTTTTAAATTTTTTAAATTTAAATTTTAAATTTCACAGGAACTCAACTTACTTCGCTTTTCATCAAATAATGGTCCCAGCTTGAAGGATGCTAGAGTCTAATTTAGTAGTGCTGAGCAGCAGACGGTATGTGGCCTTTCAGTCTCTCTCTCTGTCTTCCTTATACGACAGCACTGCTCCTCAGAGTGTGCTGCCTAAGCATGCAGTATGTGGTCAGAATTACGATCTTTGGCAAAGCTGCAAAGCCCATTACCTGCAGCTGTCACAGCTGCTGTCTTACACCTTTAGCAACCACTGATCCAGGGTTCAAGGTTAGCTTACCCTCTGCCCTTTTCCAAGAAGGCTAATTCTGGAGAGAGAATTATAATCTAAAGCCAGCATGCATTTTTCTCATCATGAGAAAAGAAATCTAGGATTGTCTGGACCATGAGAAGTCTCATGCACATTGTGTTGCTCATGGGCACACATTTTTTCCTGATCTTTCTCTTCTTCCAATACTACTGCTGCTCTTTCTTTCTTGTCTTTCCTTTCCTTTCTTTTTCCTTCTTTCTTTCTTTCTTTCTTTCTTTCTTTCTTTCTTTCTTTCTTTCTTTCTTTCTTTCTTTCTTTCTTTCTTTCTTTCTTTCTTTCTTTCTTTCTTTCTTTCTTTCTTTCTTTCTTTCTTTCTTTCTTTCTTTCTTTCTTTCTTTCTTTCTTTCTTTCTTTCTTTCTTTCTTTCTTTCTTTCTTTCTTTCTTTCTTTCTTTCTTTCTTTCTTTCTTTCTTTCTTTCTTTCTTTCTTTCTTTCCTTTCCTTTCTTTCCTTTCTTTCCTTCTTTTTCTTTCTTTCCTTCCTTCCTTCTTTCTTTTTCTTTCTTTCTTTCTCTTTCTTTCTTTCTTTCTTCCTTTCTCTCCCTCTTTTTCTTTTTCAGCCCTAGCCAACTCCTACTCCAACTTTATATACACACTAAGGCATGCCAAGCTTTCATTTCCATTTTAAACATTACATCAGGCAGTGAAGCTTTGTGCCTTTATAGTTACCCCAGCAAAGACAACTTGTTCCCCTTTTTGCTCCTACCTCTGAGCAGGGAGATAAAGACCTTGCAGCTAATATAGTCTATCTTTTTTTTTCTCTTTAAATAGCACTTGCATTTGGATTTTGCAAAACTGTCTTTATTTCTGGTAACTAGAGCATTTCTGTTCAGAGAGATACTGCTTAAAGCTACCCCCATACCAACTCAGGCAGTCTCTTGCAAATTCAAATTTCAATGGCATTTGGGAAATGACTTATTTGGGGTTTTGCTTTTGATTTGCCGATGTCCTTCTCTAATATTTTACAGTGTTCTCCAAATACAGTCCAGTAGGAATTGTCTTGTTTTCCCTGTAGGAGGACACTCCAGTTCTGCAGAGCAGGGTATCAAACTTGGACTTTTCCAAGTTTTTCCAATTTTCCAAGGCACCACAAGGCTAGGATGACCCAGGAACCTTCTTACTTCTCCCTTTGGGACTTCCGATTCAGGGATCCCACCAGTCTTTCAGTATTCCTTGATGTTAGGGTGTCAAAGCTCTCCTAAATGGTTCAAAGGGTCTTCCTCCATTTTTGGAATTCTAAGGATCTTCAGGTACATCTTTGTGTGTACCAAGGCAGGTTTGTTTTGAAGCTATTGATGCTATGGGGAATAACATACAGCGCACAGGACCGTGAGTACAAGGCATAGATCTGTCTGTTTATTCCTAAGTCCACAGAGAAAATCCTTACAACGTGGGCCAGTTTTCAAGTAGAGAAAACCTTCACCCACTGTCACCAAGAGGATGAACAAATCACAGCTTTGTTCACCAATAGGCTCATGATGCATGAAATGTTGAGAACACACTCCTGCTAAACTGTCAGAGCTCTGAGGGGAGAACTGACCATCTCTTACATCCTTCTCTGCAGTGACAGACACTGAAGCAAGTTCATGCAGCTGTCAAAATACTGCTCCTCATTCTACTTTTACAGAAGCACAGACTTTACCACTACAAATAAAGCCTGAAAATACGACAGCCAGAGCTCTGGCGTCTGTGGGTGCAGAATTATTTCTTCACATCAAGTAAATAAGATGTTATGCACCAAATCAATTCCTCACTCCAGAGCTGGTCCTGTGGGGCCTGAGCAGCCCACATTGCTGCTCACTCGGTGCAACCTCAGCAGAGGCTTTAGCAAGACTTCCCCAATAAGGTGCCTGGAGTGCTCAAAGGGATTCCATTTAAGGCAGAGCAAGGATGTAATGCTTTCCCTCCAGCTCTTCAGATGGAGATCCTAACTTTGAAGGCAGCCCCTGTTCCCAGGGGCCACAGTGGGAACAAACCCTTGAGGGGCCAGCACAGCACTCCCTAAAGGACACCAAGCCCGGTGTCAGGAAGGCACTCCCACCAACGCCAGGCAGAGCAAGGGAGCTCAGCATCCTTTTGAAGGCTCCCAGCACCTCACGTGGAACGGGACCAGGACAAGGAGCTGGCAGTCAGCCAGCAAATGCCTGTGGAAATCACCATGAAGCAACAGCCTGAAATAAGTTTCCCATCTGAGACAGGCCAAGGAACAACTTTGGATCCAGGCACTAGGGCTTGCTTTTCTTTCCGACAGGAATGAACAGACTGGAAGAGAAATCAAAACTTCTAAGGAATAGGAGACCAGAGAAAATATTTGAAGAGAATATCTTCTCCAATAGGTAAGAGAATGAGGCATGCAAAGTATGAAAAGATGGGAAGGTTATTGGTCCCGTCCTCCTTGTTTAGGCTGGGAGTGGAGAAGGAAAAAAAGGGTGTTTCCTTAAAAAATGTAATTGAGTGAGACATAAATCATGTGTCAGTTCACTGGAGTGAATTAATTTTGGCTGCGGTCAAGAGAGAGGAAGTGAAAGACTCTGGTTGGGTGCCCAACGGAGGGGAGGAGAGGAGGTAAGATATGATGTAGGTGATGAAAGGGAAGCAGAATGATAGAAATGTGACCAGGTTAGAGCTGATAAAACAGTGTGCTCTGGGTCCTAATTTTTCCATTCCGGTGGCTTGGAAGTGTGCGGCAGTGCTGAAGAAACAGCCCTCAACAAAGAGACAGAGACACCGGGACCACTTTTCAGTTATAAGCTTTTTCTTTTTTAGAATTCAAGCTTACACAGTTATCTATGCCCACTATATTCATAATTACATTTTAATATCTGCATACAAAAGCTATGTAAAAATTATTTTCTTCCCCCAAATATACAAATTTTCTCTTTAGATAGTTTAAAACATTTGTGATCACAGATTTTTTTTTTTAATATATTTTAGGCTGAAAAAATATTACCAATCTAGCATAACTCTTAACACTGTTTGCAAAAAAATACATCATCCAAGGTACTTTGTTTTTTTACTGTACGGTGTAATGTTTGCCTTACCCTCAGGGCATGAAATTGATATTAAAAAAATAAACCAAATAAGCAAAACCCACAAACCTCATAGACAAAATAATTAGTCCTCCCAACCAACTTAATAAAAACAAATAAACAACCCAAACCACCCTTCTCTTCAAAAAAATTATGAATGACTAATTTGATGTATTTATGAGCAAACTAAAACTGAAGAGTTCTAAGGAAGTAGGAAAAAAGAAATTACAGTATGTCAGCTAGTTCATGCCCTGATACTATCTTTACCGACATTAAATGTGTAATTAAATAAAGTGTCTTTTAATGTTTTACATTGTGCTCAGTAATTTACATAAATTTAATCCACACCCGGGTGCTGATGTAGATTTACATTTGATTGTCTTGTGCATAAACAAGGTTAGCTTTTAAAGAAGGTAAACTGTGCAATGGACAGTCACAAACAACTTATTACCTGCACAATATTGCTTTTTGAAGGCGACATCAGTCAATGTGGATACACACAAATAATGCATACTCTTTGCATTTGCTAACATCTATACTAAAACTTTGCGATAAGGCCAAACCTTTTTTTTTGTTTGTTTTTAATTTTAACGCAAAAATATACCATAGTAAAAAAAAAAAACAAAAACAAAACCAAAAACGTGCTCACACCGTTTTGAGTCTTTAAGTGGAAAATAAATCTCTATCACACTAGAATAAAATTCTCTCTATAAAATTTAAATACAGATCACTTCATTACTATATCAAAAGGAAACGTCTGGCAATCATTTCCAGATGATCACAATAACAAGACACATTAAGAGGTTCTGTCGCCTCTTCCTTTGTGAAAAGATAAATGTTGAACACTTTCAATTGCTCTCACAGTGAGAGGAAAACGTTCCTTGGTTGTGGATTTTGATTCTGTCAATGAAAAAGGTTTAGCCTTAGGAATGCTGGCTACATCTCAAAACCATAAGATTGATTTTTATAATTTATGATTCATGCAGCAAGAAGTCAATATGACACATACAGATTAGAGTTCCATAGCATAAAAATACATCACTAGCAATGACATGCTCCATTTGTGATCAACAGCCCTCTCTTGGCAGATTTCTGATATAAATGGTCTTTCTGGATAGTTTTTTTCCTCTTTCTGATGCCTGCCTCTGAAGATGCAAGCAGTCTGCTCAAGGATGATTTTCGACCTTGGAGGTCTAACTCTAACGTCTACATTTTGGCAGAATGTAAACAAAAATTATTATCACACGCTATATATGTCATTATAAATATCATAACTTAACTGAGATTACACATGAAACGAGCGTCTAAATGCACGTTACTCAGGGCAAAACCATGAATGGTGACAATCAGGTTTGACAGGAAAAAATCTTCTGTTTAAGACCCACACAGAGACCACAAAGCAAACGTAAGGGCTACGTGGCACCATCAGAAACGAGACTCTGGACTGCACTGGAATGCGCGTGCTTATTATTTCACTCAGAAGGCCAGTTACTACAGAGGGTGCTGACTACAGTACTGATGTTTGCCACTGAGGTGGTCAGTCCAGTGGCTCAATCCCACAATGGCTTGAGACCACTGATATTTAAAAGCATGTATGTCTTTGCAGAACTAAGGTCAGTATCCACTGGCAAGAGTCTGCAAGGGCATCCTCATGTGGTCTAGTTTTGCTCTCATGATCACATAAATCAGCAGCTGTACTGAGGAAATAAATGAAGTCACACAAAGTAAGACTGGCAGGAGATTAGAGGCCATTAGATGTCAGTACATCAAATCTGTCCAACTAAGAGCTTGGTCTTAGTTTTCAATTAAGGAATACTACTATCTCACTGTTAATCAGCGTCAGACTCCAACTTAATGTAAAAAGCTAGAAAAGGATGTTGATGTATGTCCTTTCTGCTAAGAGCACTGCCAAACCTGTCAAAGTTGGTTGCCTGATTTTAGGCACTTCAGTCCATCTGCACTCACCTAAGAAAGGAGGCCTGACTTTTGTGAACCCCGATTAAGCACAGCTCCAAACTGCATCAGCTTTTTTTGGAACTAGAAGAAACGTGACATTTTTTCTCCTGGGTCTCATCTGTGGCACAGTCAAAAGCTGGAACACTAACTCAAGCTCACAATGAGCAAACAGGTGAGGTACTTGCACTGGCATCAGGAGGAACAAACAGCTCAGGTCTGTGTGAGAGCAGAACTCCAAAAGACATGCATATTTCTCTTTCCTTTGCAAGCCATTGTGGGCATAGACACAAGTAAGGGATCAGCTTCTTCTCTACATTTCCTATATGCTATCAGTTCTCTATCAAATCACCCCAAATCAGCTATCCAAAAAGCTAGTTTCTGACTCTGTCCCCAAGACTGTGCTCTGCAAGGAATTTGGATAGAGACTGATGTTGCTTAGATGCATATTTCAAAATGGAGCAAGTATAGCCAACAACAGAGGTTCTTCAACTTCAGGAAATATGTAAGAATAAATCCCCAATGGCCTGTCTTCCCCGCTGTTTGCAAAAAAACCCTAAACACCCCATGGTGTTTTATGTTCTGACAAAAAACCCTAAGTGATAACATCAGTGCTTATAGCTCATCACAGGTACATATGGTATCAAAGAACAGGGAGAACAAGATGTGACATCCCTCAAAACATGGCAAATAGCACTCCAATGCTTTCTCAATTATGTAGGGAAAGAGGGGTGAAAAGAATTTAACCCATGACACACATACACTGTGACCCACCTATAAGTTTTCCTGAGTATCATGTTTTTATGAGGGGATAGACACACAACATATGGGTTCAGATTTGGGCCATGAGCTTTGAAAGTCAACACATCCACCCTAACAGTGCCCACTGACTTGCCAGGCAAATAGGTCAATAAATAGCAGAGAAAAAAAACTGGTACAAATGAATGCACAACATGACAGAACGTAGGGTATGAGGAAGTACAAAATACGTGAACTAAGTCTCTGGTTTCCAGGAAGAATAGAAGGATGGTTTTGATGTATCATACAAATTCAGAGAATGGTTTAATATCAAGTTTATAAAACACAGGGACAACAACTCTGAATGGAGATGGATGACAGAGAGGAACCTCTACCTATAATGTCCTCACCACTGGCCTCCAAACATTCCAGGACTGTGAGTACTGGCTTGCAAATTTCGGCAGCAGGACATTTTGTCATTGCTCAGTTTGGTTCCTGCTAGTGCAGTTAGTGGAAATAAATTAAAAGAATTAAGAGAGCATCTAGCCAAACAAAACGTGAACAGACACCAAGGAGGGAGAACCTAGTTGATCCACACGCATCCACACACACACACACACATAGGAGCAAGTGAGAGAAGGGGAGAGAGAAGATAAACACATGGAAATATGTTTAAGACACCTGCTGAAGATTTGTAATTATATATATATAAAATTATATATATAAGTGCATATAAACTTTATATATATATATAAAACAAAGCATTACTGCCGAGCAAAACTATTTGGATTACTGGGATAAAGCTGTACAGTCTTGAGTGTCGTTAATAACACAGTTGGTTTCTGTCCCATCTGAACGTCACCCCATATGTTTCATTCTCCTTCTCCTCATTCCGTGAGCCCTCATATCCCTGAATAACTGAGGAACTGCCTGCTAACCTGACAGAGGGTCTTCTCCTTCAGCATTGCAGAAAAAGCAGACCTCTCTACTCTCAGAAAAAGTACCTCAGAGGATCAAATTCCCCTCCTTACTCCAACAGACCTTCCAGAGAAGTTACCTGGAGTTCAACTTTAATAACTGAAGATCTTAAGGTCTTATACACATGGAAAAAAAAAGAGTCAGTCCCTTCTAACACTCTGCATTATTTTAAGTACTTGGGGAACAGTTAAACTGTATCTGCTGGAACAATCCTCAAAGAATTATGGGATCATGATGATGATGAAGATCCTAGATCATAATGGTAACTGTTACAATAGCAATAATCATGAAAACTAGAAATTTCATATTAAGAATTGGTCACCTGTACCCTGCAAAAGGAGGTAATACTAGACAGAATTGCCAGGGTCAAATTAACAACAGCTGTTTTAACTTGAAGGTCAATTTATTTTCTGCCACTTCAATTTCTCTCCCATATTTTTCAAGCAATGATGTGTGTGAGCTGGTGACCACACAAGTGCTGGTGAATGAGATTGGTCTGTTCATATTTTCACTGTTAAGCTGTCAAAGCACTCACACCAAAGGACTGAAGAACAAATTGCAATAGTCACAAGTACCCGCATTAAAGGGATGTTTTCATCCATGTGTATACAACTGCCCCCCAGCAACCCCAAAAGAAAACCCAAACAAAAACCCAACCCCGTCTCAAGAAACAGAAGAGCATGAAAGAAGAAGAAGAGAGGTAAGAAGAGCTGGGCAACGGGATGAAATGACAGCCAGTAGTGCGACGGGGGTATGGAGAACTGCTCCAGTCTCTCTAATCCTCAAATACTTCCAGGAACAATGGAGGAAACAGTTCTGTGGGGCACTCCACCTTCATGTGCAGGAAGCGACTGGCATGGCAGGCTCCAATCATTCGCAGGTCTGTCACTTTCATCAGCAGTTTTGGCCAAAAGTGTGCAACATGGTGTTTTCTGTAATTAATGTAGTGTTCAAATGCCAGGAGGAACCCCTCTTGACATTTTTCTATTCTCTCGACGCAAACAAGGCCTGGGCGATCTGTGGATACAAAGCAGAAGAATTATTATTATTATTATTATTATTACTTATTTGCTTTAACAAAGTCCTGATTATAAATCAGGAAAAACAGGATGGTTCTGTTGCTAGGAAAGAAAGGAGACCATGGACACTTGGCTCTGCCACAAACAACGTCTTTCACCCTGGACACTTCACTTATCAGTACTGTCCCCACCAAAACAAGGAGATAATCCTTCTTTCTTCATCCTTTGCCTGTTTTGCCCTTTTAGAGCATAGGTGTTTTGGGATGTGTCTCCTAACAGTGACTAGAGCAACAGATCCCTGATTTCAGATAAGGCTTCTACCTATATATTTCTGTAAAACAACTAATAAAGAAACAAAAAAATTATTTATCAATTATGTAAACTACAGTTCCCTTCTATCTGTTTCTCTACAGTCTGACCAATGCTTTGATCATGCTCCGATCCTAGGTGAGCTGCAAAGGAAACTGTTATGGAGCTCAGGAGACAGTTCTGGGAAAGCAGGTCCTTTGAACTGCCTTCTGAAACCACTACCCGTGTATCGCTGCATATGGAATTAAAAAGAAATCAAAATGTTTTGACTGGGAAGATCCAGTTCTGCGTTGTAATTAATGTGGAAACCTTTTCTGTCTCAGATGCAGTTATGCTTGTAAATCACTGACTGTATATTGTTTTCAGTGCCCAATCTTCAAAGTGGTTTTAAAATCTTGCCAAATCTGCCACTGCCCAAGAACGGAATTTCCTCTTTGGGCTGGCACAATCAGTTGAAGCATATTTGAAAACATACTCAAATTGAGAAGGTTAGAAACTCTTTGGAAATCGAGATGCTGCTTCTGTATTATGCCAGCAAGTGACCAGTTCCCAGTGTAGGAAAACAGCACAACTCTCAAATGCCCATTAGGGAACACACTGGCTCCAAACCAGAACTGAGTTCTTTCTGATGATCATCCCTGCCTCATCTGTAAGCACCAAACTGAGCAAGGTGTGTTACCAAAGCCACTTTTATGTCCATGTTTCTAAATACCCTGATTTTTTTTCCCTACTGCTTACTAAACTAAGTCGAAGCTGCATTGGGATTCTGAGAGAAAATTTCTCCCACTTTACTCCAGTCGGCACTACAAGATCTAACACATCTTATTTCTTTTAAAAAGAGGCTTGTGACAAAGACCAAAGAGTTTCAAAATGATTAGGATCCCAACATATTTCTGTTCTCACCTGATGACATGAGCAGAACAGCCTGAAGAAGGGCAACCTCGGTGTCATCCAAGTTAAATGAAGAAAGAGACATGCCCAGGTCAAAAATGGCATCAGACACTACGCCAAGACCCCCATTTTTCAGCTGGCCCCTTGTCACCGCCATCTCCCCATTTAGTGTTAAAGTCTCACTCTCGGGGTCATAGCGAACTGCTGCTCGGAGGGACATTATCTCCATACAGCAGCCTTTCAGAAGGATGATCTGGTCTTCACATGGCAGCTGCAGAAATTATAAATGGTAAAAAAAGAAAAACATGTATTTGTAAAACGGAGTTGCTTTTACAACTACAATAAATCCAAGAGCATGAAGTTGCAGTTCACACCTCAGGTGCACTACCTCTCACAGTGCAGCTACGCTCCAAACACGCCGCTGACTGACCGCACCACAAAAACCCCAGAGATTTGCATTCCTGCCCTCAGGAACTGCCAGCAAGTTAACATCCCCTCCTGAGCTCCCTCAGCTTACAACTTATAATAGAATAAATTATAATTGGGCCTGTACAGACCTTGGCCATCCCGGTTAAATTCACTGCCAGCCATGCTTATTTCTTACCTGACCAGAGATAAATGAAGACATTTGGGAGGGTCTGTGAGAGTGGACTGTGTTTTAAGTAAAAGGAATGAAATAAATGTTTATATGTAGAGGAGATACCTGAATAGGTGGGGCAGTAATTCTCACTGCCCATTTAAACAACAGAGAACTTTTAAACCTCTACTTAGCCTAGTAAGGCTGTTCTCCCTAGACTCCCTACATTATCTATGGTATAGCTACAGCTTTTACACTGGTGTCTAAGCTGTGATCTTCAAGGTATGGGGCTAAACATGTCTTTTCCATGACATCACCAAAGGCAAGCTATCCAGACTGTCGAAGGCAGGTTCTGTATTTACAGAGTATAACCAGAATGCTGACACATGAGCAGAATGTATTTCTGTAAATCACATCTTTACATTTTCATAGGTGATTCAATGATAGCAAAAAACCACCAGGACTACTTTGAGACTGTTTACATATGTGAGAAGCAAGGGTCACACATAAGAAAAAGCAACTCACTTCTACTTGGCTTTAAAGGAGGCAAAAAGCCACCCGTATCTGATTCATATAAAATTATTACATTTACCTGTTTTTCAATTCAAAATTAAATGCCATGAAATATAGGTCTACATGGCAACTGTGTACTCACAAAGCAAGTTCACTGATTTGGTGTAAAATGATACAGAGTGGATGCCAGACAGTTACCTAATGCAAGTGGAAAGCAGTTCTCTGTTAGAGCTTTAAGCACAAGCCAGCCATGGTCAGGAAAATGAGTTGAATCATGCAAACACTTTCCCAGCAATGTCAGCTTCAGGTGTGAAGTGTCTGATACAGAAGAAAATTGACTCATCCTGTTCAGGGCAAATCACTTTCCCTGCAGATCACCCTCAGCTCAGCAGCAGTGTGGGGAAGACTGCACAGGCACAGTGGCAGTCTCCCTACCAAATAACAATGCCACTGGTTGGCTGCTGAGATTGAAGAAGGGAAAGAAACAGAGTAAAAAAAAGTTAAAAGAATAGATCTGTGAGAGGAACCATGCAGAGATATCAGAATAAGCAACAACGGTGAAAAAAGGGACATGAAAGAAAGGAAGAGAGAAGGGAGAAGAAAAGAGAAATTAAAAAAAACACACCTCTGAGAAGGAAGAATAGTGGAAAAGAAACAGATAATAGTAGAGAAGATATTGTGTGATGCTTTGGCTGTTTTATTATAAGCCATTAAACTAATGTGAAGTTCTCTTCCTACTTGAACTTTTTAAAAACTTCTTTTTGGTAGTGGTGATTTGACTATGTGTGCCCTTCACCTGCTTCCTAATTCTGAAGGATACATGGGACATCTGTTTCACAGATGCCAAGCCTCAGGTCTTGTCTGCCAATAGCAGGAGTTACCAAAGACAGGAGGCTGGAACGTCAGTTCTACCCTCAGCTGTGCAGATTTTAATGCTACCTATACTCACATCACTTGAGCGTTGCTACCAGAGCATCCTTCAGAAGTAGGGTCAACAAATGTGACTGAATCTCTGCCACACGTTGTCCCTTCCTCCTCTCTCTGCAGAGACAGGTAGGGACGAAAAACAAAAGGTAGGAATCTGAGGTGCTCACCTCTAGAGGCGGGAGGTGTGCAATGCAGCACCACGGAACTGAGCTGAGCTACCTGGGAGGGTACTGACATAGCTACACCTACTGTGGAACCAGTGGAACCACTGAGACACTTAAAACTCACATCACTCAATTCTCCTCAATTTTCATCTTCTAAGCAGAATGAAATGCTAAAAGGAAACAAGAGCAGAAATGCTGAGAAGTAAATTAAGTTTTCCTTATATTTCAATTACTCTGGGATGGGATTCTTGTTTTGAGGCAGGGGCCAACAGATGTACACAAACTAAGCTGGGCACTCACAGTGCTTCTGCATGGGTCCAAGGATGAAAGAAAGAAGGAAGACTACCCATGAATATATAAGTGACTATCCATGTTCCTCATAGACATTTACTACATTCTTGGCCTTAGCCTCTGTGGAATTAATGTATAAATGCTCTCCTATGGGAGAAAGGAGGTTTTTTTTCTCCTAAACAAATCCACAGCCCACACAGTGTTTCTTCTAAGGAAAAGATATGGGTTAAAAACCATTGCTGAAATAAAGTTAACATGATAGTGCCACTTCAAAAAGAAGCAAGTATTTGTCATTTTCTTCATGCTACAGCAATAGCTATATGACAACTCAGAGGACAGCTGTCCCGTTCCTTTGTGTTCATGAGGAGTTGTCCCTCACCTTGCCATCAGACCTTGCTGAATATGGGTGTTAGGTTTACACAGGGGCCCAGCTGTAAACAAAGCCTGTCCAGCTGAGCCATGTAATGCACAAAGGTCATGCCCAATGATGCCTTGATTTCTTCATCCATGCTTCCTGCCTAGCTCTGACACAAGTGGGCCCATGGTAGCCAGGAGGGGTAGGAGATGTCAGATGGGCACTGATGTCTGTGTGTGACTGGAAAAGCTTTCTAAATTAAAAAGGCTACCTTGGTATGTCACTGCAACTTCCCACCAACAAATGCCAAATCAGAGGAGACAGATTTCCTCAGACACTAAATGCTGCAGGGGCCTCTTGATCTATGGACACATTCCTCGTATTTTAAGATCTTCACTCTTGGCCACCATTTCATTCTTTCTTGACTGATGGAGCCAATGGTGAGGCTAGCCAGGATGAGCTATTTACACTATGACAACTATTGATATTTACCTCTTCTTGTTCTGTAGGTGCCAGGGGACATATATAGCTCTCCCTGAGTGACCTTAAGGAAAAGCTGGCAGCCTCAGAAGAGTAAAATTCTATGGCTGCCTTACACTTCCTTCCTGACCGATGTTACTAAGAAGAGACACTGTTCCTGAGTCAGGGAGCCCCAAGAACTCATTGACCGTAGTCACCCCACCTGGAGTGCTGCACCCAGCCCTGGGGTCCCCAGCAAAGGAAAGAAAATCTGTTGGAGCAAGTCCAGAGGAGGGCCACCAAAATGATCAGAAAGATGGAACATCTCTGCTATCAGGAAAGGCTGAGACAAATGGGATTGTTCAGTCAGGAAAAGAGAAGGCTGCACGATGACCTAATTGCAGCCTTTCAGTACCTCAAGGGAGCCTACAAGAAAGATGGAGAGAGACTATTTACAAGGATATGTGGTGACAGGACAAGGGGTGATGGCTTCAATCTGGAAGACTTCTGGTAGGTTTAGATTAAGTATTAGGAAGAAATTATTTACTGTGAGGATGGTAAGGCACTGGAAGAGGTTGCCCAGAGAATTTGTGGATGCCCCATCCCTGGAAGTGTTCAAGGTCAGCCTGGATGGGGCTCTGAGCAAACTGCATGTAATGGAAGGTGTCCCTGCCAATGGCAGAATGGTTGGAACTAGATGATCTTTAAGGTCCCTTCCAGCCCAAACCATTCTATGATTCTATGAAAATTATTTATATTATTAAGACTGAAATATTATTTCAGGTTGCAGCTCCAATTAAATTTTTTAAATTAGGAAAAAAATATAATCAGCCATTGCATCTAGTCCTTCAATAAAAATGATACCTTGGTGTAAATGAGATCACCTTAGGGCCTCTGCATTCCTAGTGTGCAACTGAGTCTATTGACTGAATATTTTTTGCACAAGAGTATCTACCT
The DNA here is from genome assembly GCA_038380795.1 of Pyrocephalus nanus. Lineage (NCBI taxonomy): Eukaryota > Metazoa > Chordata > Aves > Passeriformes > Tyrannidae > Pyrocephalus > Pyrocephalus nanus. The sequence goes on along the minus strand of CM076266.1, from coordinate 33,361,910 downwards.
GAAATGACAATTCACTACTTTTATAGACTCTTTTATGCACAACCTCCTTATTCAAGAAAAGCGTATCTAGGGAACCCAAAGAGGCAAGTGTCACTCTTGGATAGGAGTGCTTTCCTGAATTCGAAGAATTTTTTACTGTGTAGACCCAACTCTACAATACTGTACCTCCCAAGGAGCTAGAAGGACAATAAGGAACCATACGCTGGAAGATTTTATCACACATATCAACGACGCTTCTAGACAGTAATGTTTTGTTCACTTGCTTTGTTTAAGAAGGCCACCTCTAAAGACACATCTGAGTCCCCAGTGAACCACGATGACCTCTAGATTAATGAAATCAGGGTTTCACTAATCATAAGAAAACTCATTAAATTCCAAATGATTCTAGTCCCATCTATTTTGAGTCTCTTTCATTTTAAACATACTGTATTTTTAAATTTCATGCCAGAGTATTTTGAATAGTTTTTAACAACAGGCATATAAATGAGGAGTGCAAGGAAGTCTTCTTACCTCACAAAACATAGGCAACTTTTTGGCAAAATCCACCACTCTTGTAATCGCTGGTGTGATAATTTTTGTAAACTGGCTGAAGGCTTCTAAATCCACTTTCCCACCTTCTGGAGCATTAACTATTGGTGCCTGCCCAATATCTTCTGGCTAAGGATATAAACAAAGATATTTAAAAGAACAATCTATTTTAGAGCTTTATACTCTAAAAAAGTCCTGCTTGGTGATGGAAGATATGCTAAAATAAAAAGTAACACTATTGGCTTTATAAGTAATGTCCATTATATCACAAAATGTAAATTTATTTGTAAGGCATTTGTGAAAGGGGACTGCACAGAGAAATAGGTGACTGGCATGCTGCTACCCCTCCTTTGTGGGCAGCTGCATTGTTGTGCACATGCAGTTTCTTCCTTGTGCCTGTATCTGAGTATTTTATGGGTGCAGCACATGTAACTTTTTCTTAAAAACATAGGTGTCTTGTTTCTTACAGCTGCTGAAAACTCTCAAGCTTCTCTAAAAGCAAAGAGAGTTGAGATGACACGTTACCCCTGAGAAGGTACTGTGAGCTTTGCAGAACTGGGCTCTTTCAAAGCTCTTTCAGAGCTCAAAGCTCTGAAAGTCTCCACAGAACAGGTGGCCAGGTATCACAGAGCCCCGGGCAGCTGCCAAGGCCGGTTTCCAAAACTGGGCTAAAACAACTGATGAGCAGGAATGGGATAACACAAAGCTGGTCTTGATAATGTGACCAGAATTTGAACTCATCTGGGAAAAATTTTGGTCGAAAATCACCTGTGGCATGGCTTCAGCCCAAGGCTTCTCCAAATGAGAAAAAAAAAAAAACAAACCATATTTTGAGCATTTTAATGGGGATAGGCAATGAAACAGTTGAAGCAAAATCTTCAATGAATGTTTTTTCATTCCAACAGTACTTGAACTTGTTTACCTGATTTTTATGACAGCTGGTCAACATTAACATGTATTTTAAAAACAGGCAAATCAAAGCTGTTTTGGTTGCTATGTGTGGCTTTGCAATGGTAAAAGACCTGTCAAGGTTTTATTTTGTTCATATTAGAGTCAAAAACTAAATAAAACTCAGTGAAGAAAACCTTTAAGACTGATGGACTCCATTACATTTACATAAGATACTTAAACAGGGAAGGTGCTGAAAGTGCTCAGATGTTTTTTGAAGTAACTCATAATAAAAGATCCTTCCACAGCTCTGTCACCAATCTGAATCCAAATCTAACTTCTTACAAGAAAAAACTGAGCAATGTGTTAATAAAGCAAGCACCAGTTGTCAAGAAACGATGAAGAGGACTGGGCTCAATTATCTGATGGTTTCTACTAAAAAACTCAAATAAACCCAGTTCTAGGCTCCCTCCCTCCCTGAATCTTGGGTAACTAAACCACATTGTCTCTGTACTCATGATAAACAACTTTCATCACTTCCAAACAAGAAGACCAAATGCTTAAAACCACACATAATTTTGTCAGAGAAATAAAGACAGAACACAGCATTTTCTCGGGAAAGACAAAAGAAGCCAGGATCACTAGCTAAAGCTAACACACTGGAGAGCCCCTGCCACCTAACGCGACAGGAAAAGAGGTCCAGACCCCAAAGGAGCTCCTGTTGTCAAAGACCCAGTCTTAGCTACATAAGGACAGACCCATAGCTACTGGGGCATGCAATCAGCTCCTCTTGCTCTTCAGCAGCTTGTGGCAGGGGCTTTCAAAGTCCTTCACCCGGGGTTGGCATGCCATCCCAGACCTTCCCTTCTGTGCTCACTGCAAAGTGTCAGTGAGCTTCCTATGCTTGCCTTGAAACCACTGGCCTTCAGCACAAGGTGTGAAACTCACGGCTGGTCCATGAACTGCACATTATAGTTGCCACCCCTGCTTCTGCCCCATCCCTCCCCTCTCCCAGTAGCCCTGTCATTACATCACCTCATGCCCTGTCTCTGGGCACCTTTTGCTGGAGGTTCCCCCTCCACTGTGATAGTTCCCAGAACCTGAAGTCCTGTAGTGGACCAGATTTTACGTGGTCCAGCCTGTTCATTCCCAGCTCCAACCTCAAGCTCCTCATGCTTTATCCCAAACCTGGTGATACCCAAAGAACAGCACTCCTGTCTAAGCAACCAAAAGCACTCTTGCAGCCACTTCTTGGTCTGCTAAAACCAGCACCTCAAACCTTGCTCTGCAGCACCCCCAGAAAGTGCTCTCTTGCTTCTTGCCAGTGACCACTGGCTGTGGTTTCCTGACTATACGCTAGTATGAACACGAGCCATTCATATAGAAATTTAGATGGTGTCACTGGAATAAAAAAAAAAAAAAGCGTTATAGAAGAGATCAGCTGCTTTGAATACATAATTTCTCTTACCAATTCAACCATGAGTTGAAATTCCCATGGTGAATTACGCAGCAGGAGCCCAGGCTTGCAAGAAGATGAGCATTCTCTATCTGATTTGCTGTACACAGACTGTTAAAGACCCCTGTGTATTCCTGAAATGCAGTCGATAATCTCTCTTTTGTGCTGTATAAGCATTTTGCATTCTGCATTTATTTCCCCTAAAAATCCATTTAGAAAAATCAAATAAATCCTTTTTTAAGGTTGAGCATCACAAATCACCCTTTATTTTCTAATCCTTAGTTACAGGATGAAAATGAAAGTTGTTTTGTAGCCTGCAATCCCAATGCTATAGTGTATGTATCATGCTGTTCTCATTAATTTTTCTTTGCCTAATTTATTTTAATAATGTATTCACCAGTAACAAAAAGAAGCAAAGCCCACAAGTTATTAACAAAAATTACCAGCTTACACTTAAAACTTTACATTGTTTTAACACTTACAATATGTTGTATGCTAGTCCCTAATAAAGACAACTATCCCTGGATATAATATATTAAATAAGATGAGGTATGCATTATAGACTGCTATCGTTCTTCATCAGGAGTGAAACAATTTTTCTACTTTTTCTTATCATAGTGCAATAAAAGTATCCAGTTGAGTAAGCGTTAACTTAGCAACACGCTGTTTATCTTTTGAAACACATGATCTGATCAAACCTGAGGTTCAGGCAAGAAAAAGCAAGTAGTAACTACACAAAATCATCCCTTTTTCATAAGCATGAATACACTGGCAGATAAAATCTCTCTGGGGTTGCAATTCTGGGAAGGCACTTCAGAAGAGAGAATGGAACCTGGTTCCAAGAGCAGTGTACAAGGCTACAGCCCTTACCAGAAATTTCCTTTTCTGCTTCCAGTGGCTTCCTTGTGCATTGGTGGCCACATGTGCTTCAGTAACAATTTTGATGAGCTCCCATTCCTCATCTGTTGGCTCTGGTTTGTGCCCAATGGTTTTCTGCAGCTCTTCCCGACGTCTCTTCTCTCGATTTTCTTCTATCAGCTTCCTTTTTGCCAACCGCTTGCTGTCATCCAACACCACTAGCAGGGGAAAAAACATACAAAAATGGCAGGAAGCTCTTAAGGCTGTTTGAACTTTGGTCTTTTCTGTGCCTGAGGTACTAATTGATTACAAATACTGTAACCAATCAGTAAAGAAGTACCTTGGAAAGACCCACAGTTGAGACAGTTCTCTTATTTCTCCCTTCCAACTTCATTTTCTCAGAAGTATGGATGGCAAAGAATGACTTACCCTCCTGGCAATGTTTTTTATACCGCCATTGCCTTCAGGGGGTTATTCCACCAACAAAATTAACATGTAAAAGCTTTGTGAGGTGTCAAAGTGCCCCTGTAATGGACTTGGAGTAATCAATGTTGGGAAATACACACTTCTGTTTTCTTTGAAGTAATATCAGCATTCCCACTGCTCAGAACTGTAGAATGTGTTCTTGGAAGCCAGCAGAAGGTAACATGGGTTGAAGAAAGTGGGAGTATTTATTCACAGGAGGCTCAACTGCCTGTTGCATGACACAACCAGAAACAACCTGCCTGTTGTTTTGTCTTTCCTTAATACCTACAAATGGTGTCGTTATGCAGTGTTCCTGTAGAGTCTCATGACTTCCAGTGATGACAGATAGACAGGCCACAAGGCTGCTGCACATCTCTGACCACCATCTCTCCCATGACCCAGGGTTATCCAGCCCCTCTCCTGAAGGTCTACAATGGAATTGTCTCTTTTATTCTACTTCCCTCTAGACAGAAGGCACTGTTATACACTACATTAACAATGAAAATACTAAGTTAGACTATTTTTCTGTCGTTTACTGGGCTTGTTTTCCTGTCAGTTCCACTGCAAAGAATTACACTGGCGACAACCATGAAGGCACGGGGGAATTTATGGGGCTTCTGGGGGTTTTACATGACTTCCTCCCATTTGCACTAATTGAAGTTATTGGTGTAAATTCCTGTGCAACGGCAGGAAAAGAAGACCCCTAAGGGTTAATCTTACAACCATATTTTCTAGTTCTTTAGAATGAGATTTGAATTCTTTGCAGCAGATAACTTCTTCAGGGCTAAAAATAAAACAAACAACTGCAGGATGACTCATACAATGACATTCAATTTCACATCCTCCAGAATTTTCTAAACAAGATGTTTTTATCTCAAGCAAAGTGTCCATCCAGATGCATTTCTCCCTCCTCTCCTCCGAAGAGTGAACATTCCTACTGTTACTCAGCTTGGTAAGGCCAGAAGAAGGTGGAGCCTGATGAAGGATAAACAAAAAATCACAGCCTTATGAAAGCGGCTTGATGCAATGACTGCAATTCCCTGCTACAAGTTATTAAAAACAGAAAAGAGCTGGCAGTTCTGCTCCACTTTAACAACCTTCATCAATCAACATACTTTAAGCAAACACAGACATTGAAAAAAAAAAAAAGATACAAGAAAGAAAACCAGAAAAATATACTTACAATCTGTTGCCATGCCAACAAAGATACATTTTTTGAAGCGACATTCCTGGCACTGATTTCTTGTTACTTTGTCTATCACACATTTTCCTTCATATTTACAGGAATAGGTTGGATGGAGGTTCTTCTGAATGGTTCTTCTAAAAAAACCCTAAGTGCAAAAAATAAATATATTAAAAAGCATTAGCACTGAGCAATTTTATCAAATTGGGAGCCACTTTGCTTTGTTAGGAATGTACCTAAGCAAGATAACATATTTCATTCCATGAAGTTCTCAAAGGGAAAAAGAACAAACCAGTTTTATAATGTATGGCACTTATTTTGAGTTTCCTTAAAAATTAAAAATAGGTAAATAAAGATGTAAATAATGCTGTCTTGAGGCACAAATACTGTCTACATTCTTCTTGCAGCCTTATGTTTTAGTGGGTTTTTTTAATATAAATTAGGCTTATTTTTGATTCCCTTTCCAAATTTTGTAATCATTTTGAAGGATATTAGGAGGCAAAAACATAGTTTTAATTGAAGAGCAGCTTCTGCAAATGGTAAAAATGGTGGTGTGTATGTGCTAACAAAGGATGAAGAACAAAGAGTTCTAACCCTTTCTTTCCACAAAAGCCAAATAACCAACCAACTAACCACATCTGGGCAAGACTAAGAATTTGGCAAATACAAACTACACAGTCTTTGCGTTTGGTTCTAAATAGTGGATCCATAATTTACAAATTTAATTTGTATTTACCACACTTTAAAAAAATCCCCATCACCACTAAAGATTCCTCTCTATATAAATCCATTCTATCTATGTATTGTAATATAGACCTATACTGCTAATTGCAATAAATCTTAAGTTCATGTGAACTAATGAAGTTCTGCTGAATTCACTAATTTATACATCCCATCAAGCCCGGCCTTAGGTAAAGAAATTAGATAAAATTTATCTCTGAACATTATGTATTTAATCCTGGTATTAATTTCAACATGACTTTTCTCAATGACTTCCAAAAGAGCTGGATAAACTCCCCAAGACTGTGAGATATTGACAGGACAGACTGTAAAGCAAGAAATTTAGACTTCACTTTAATTTCAAGTTTCACCATTATTTGAGACTGTCTCATTCCTCAATGCAGCTTGGGATGACCTTGACACAGAGAACACACTGACACCCTGGTCCTGTTTGACTGAGGCTGCTGAGAATGGCTTCAGTTTCAGTCAAAACAATGGCAAAATTCAAGTGAGATTTTACCTAATGATTAGTTCTTCAGCTGGCATTTTATCTAATGAATAGTCTCTTCACTTCAGTAGGTGAAAGGTCTGTTTTTAATCATGTTAAATAACACCCAGTAAAATCTTACAGCAGTGCGCAATTTCTTTTAACACAGAATGTTGAATTAATATGTAAAGATAAGTCTGTATTTCAGCTTGAGCTCTTAACTTCCATGAAGACAATAAAGAACCTTGTCCTCATTAGAGTTTTATCTTACAAGATTCAGCTTGAGCAAAGAGTACAACTCTTTACTCCTTTATTAAGATCTGAAATGTTAATTAAACTGAGTGGCATAAATAAAGCTTGTGGCAAAAAGCCTTTGCAAGACTGGGACCAGTTGTGTTGAGACAAAATCCGGGAAATCACAGGCAAGATATCCTTATGTGGGGTTTGGAACAAGTCTCAAACTCTCATCCACACAACAACTGGTTATGGTTCCGTTCTCAACCCTGTGATGAATTCTTAGGATCTGTCACTCTTCTCCCTTAAGTCCAAAGATGTTTGGAGACAACCAGAGTCCCTGGGTTATTTCTGGTTACAGCAAGAGACAGAAAGATCTCTGATGAATCTCAGCAAGTGGTACTTCAAAACCTTCCAAACTTCAAACCTTCCAAATCTTGCAAGGGACTTAATATAGCTCTAGCTTCACAATGGCAAGGCTCTTCATCACCTCTGCTGGGACCAGCTCATTTCACCTTCTCGTTTCATTGCATTTATCAGAAACATCTGGCAAAAAAATTTGTCTGTCTTTAGGAACAATATATTAAGGGAGTGGCTCTCTATATTTGCCCAAATAATTCATCACAGGAGTGTTATTTTCATCAATAAAAGAAATCACGTTTTATTGGTAGGCAACAACTCTTCATAAATTCCTTTACTATGCACCTATATAGCAGTAGATGTAATGGGTAAAGTCTGAAAAAACGTTTCAGGAATGTCAGAACTTGCTGTTTGTTTATTTGGGTTTAAATTTCTTACACGTTACTGTTCATAAATCACAGGTGAGGAGGTTTTTTTCATGAAAGCACTTGCCAAAGCAAATCTTTGGCTGTCAGCCTTGATTAATCTTGTTTCAAAACTAAGGTGACTTTGAGCAGAAGCAACTAGTAAATGTAAAATTAATCGGAAGTTGATTTATATATAGTATACTAATATATACATATAACTTTGCTGATAAATAACTCAACTTGAAAAGCATATGCAGCTCCTCACAGAAATTAGGTACTTTTTACAAACAGCTCAGTTCCTTGTGTGCAGAAGCATTATTTTAAATTATAAGTCAGACAGAAGTACTGTATCTGAAGATAAACGTAGAGTTGTATGCTATGTCTCTAAAGTAGCTGGTAGGCATAAAAAGAAGTCCTTCAGTTGGAGTAAAAAAGCTTTAGTAGGAAAGCTAGCAAGAGATATAGCTGTTCAGCTGGGAGCAAAAGATATGTCATAATGCCACAGTGCTGTTTACTTCCCATCATATTTGAATTAAGTCATATCCATACATTTTATGTATTGTTATCATCTGTTATATGGAATGCAAATGTGTAGGAATCACTTGTTCAGCTCCACAGTTCTTTTCACATATAAATACTTTTTCATACATAGTATGTATTTATAAAATCATTATGAATATTCCCACAGATCTGATATACATAGGATATTTAGGTCTCTATGCACTTCATAAATGTAACTTAGGGCAATGCTGTACAACCAGAGGAACTACTTCATCACAAGAGTTACTGCAAAGAGGGGCTCTAAAGTCAATCCAAACCCAAAATCTCAGATTCAAATGTTCCAGACTTTGGGGATGAATAGAACGAGACTTTTGTGGCTTAGTCTCATGACACTAGTCCAAGACATGTGTGGTCCTATTTGTTTAGAAAAACAATATTTTTTTATTTTCTGCAGGAAAGAATAGTTTTCTTACAGGATCTCAAGCTATTCATGCAAATGGATGGCAGTGAAATCATGTGAGATGTGCCTGATTCTGTTACTCATTTTTTTTTATTATTTACTTGCCCAAAGCAATCTCTTTTTTAATTTAATTTTGCATGTAGTTTTGGAGATGCAGTTTAGGGCTGAAAGCACATTTCAGTATGCTTATGTTAAAGAACTCAAAATCTTTTTGAAACTATTTTAATTGGGTGTCAATGCTTTGATGGATGTTGCTGTTGTATGAGCATGTGGAAGGGATTTTGATTTTTCCCTCTTCACAGTCATGATGAGAGGCACTGGAACACTGTTAATCACTACAGACCCTTCATGGCCATAGGCAGAAGCTCAGCTATTGCATAAACAGCTTCAGTGGAGTTGCTGGGAGCATGCTGATGTCCTCTGGCTGAGAACACGGTTAAGGGAACATTAAAAAATGGAAATTCAAAAGCTAACTGTTAAAACAGCAACAGCAACAATCTAAATTTCTTGTTTTATTTTCAGAAGCAAACACGGCAAAAATCAACTATATTCCTTATGCATATGAAGAGCAGCAGCACAGCCAGGTATGGCTTATCGGATACGGTACTGGATGTTCTTATTCGCTTCTAATCTGTCTTTGATTTGACAGCACAGTCCAGGAAGTCTGTATAATGGAGGAGCTGGAGAGCTATTTCTGATTCCCACTTTCCCACTGTGCCATTTACCTTGCAACCTTCGCAAGTGATGCAGCGATAATGATATCCGGTGGCTTTGTCCCCACATACTACACATAGCTCATCCTTGTCTAAGTAACTGGGTATATACCCTGTAAAGAAAAAGAGGATGCGGCATGTAAACTCGATATGAACCATTTGATATAAAAAGATTATATTAATATCCACTGTTGATCTTGTCTACCGGTGCTACACTTCTGAACTCACTGAATTTCCCGAATAAAAGTTCATACTATGTTACAGACTTATTTAAACACAGTCTTTAGTGTCTTCTACTCTTCAGACTGTTTCAGCATCAACTGGTCGAGAGGGAGAAGTCAGAACATGATTGCTCTCTCCTGAGTGAAATACTACCTCAAAAATATAAATATTGTTACCTCAAAAGGTCTGATGTGAAATAATAAAGTAGCAGTGAGACATACAATATATTTCTCTTTTATATTTCAGAAAAAAAATGATATATTTGTACACTGCAGATGAGATCCCAGGTTTCAGCATGACTCACGGGCTTGGTAGTAAGAAATATTTACTGACAGATTGTTTTTTTTAAAACAGAGGAGTACTAGCAACAGATAGCCCAAGCTGTATTGATCATGCCTGACCTGGACGTGTTCCACAGGAACATTTAGTATGGTCTGAATTTAGGGCAAAACATGTGGGCATTCAAATATATGTATCTGTGTACGTACATATGCTAGACCAAAATCTTCTCTTCTGAAGTGGTTTACCAGATCCAATAAGTGAAATAAAATATTACTGCTGTGAAAAACATTGGCAATGCTTTGTTCTTTTCCCACAATGGCATTGGCTTTGATAACACAAACATATTTTCAATTTGAGCAAAAAACCAAAGCAATTCTGATGGCAACCAAAAAGTAATTCTAAAACTAAACACAACTTTAAACAGGGAAAAATACAAACCTTTCAAAATCAGTGTTCCCATTACTCATAACTAATGGAGTTATAGTACACAACTTTTCCTCCTGAAAAATCTCCCTGTGAGGATGTAACACAGAGATCTCAGATTCCCTTTGAGGGGAGAAAGTACAGCTATTTATGTAACTGCATAAGATCACTGAAGTGTAGAAAACTTTTCACAGAATCCCACAATGGCTGAGGTTGGAAGTCACCTCTGGAGGTCATCTGGTCTGACATCCCTGCTCAAGCAGGGCCACCTAGAGCCAGCTGTCCAGAGGGATTTTGAGTACCTTCAAGGATGGAGACTCCACAAACTTTCTGGGCAATCTGTGCAGTGCTGTCACCCTCATAGTGAAAAGAAAATATTATTTTATTGTTCTCAGAAGGAATTCATTGCATTTCTATTTGTGCTCATTGCCCCTTGTCCTGTCACTGGGTACCACTGAGAAGAGTCTGTCTCTGTCTTCTACTGTATGGGGGTTTAGGTATTTACACAAATTGATATCCCCCCCAAGCCTTCTCTGCTTCAGGCTGAACAGTCCCAGCTCTCTTAGTCTCTCCTCACAGAACCATCTCCAGTTCACCATCTCTGCGGCCCTTTGCTGGACTTGTTCCAATATGTCCATGTCTGTCTTGTATGGGGGAGCCCAGAAATGGATCCAGCACTGCAGTGTATTCCACTAGAGCTGAACAGAAGGGAAGAATCACATCCCTTAACCTGCTGGTGATGATTTTCCTAATGCAGACCAGGATATCACTGACACTCCTTGCCTCCAGGGCACACTGCTGGCCCATGTTCAATTTGCTGCCCACCAGGAGCGCCCAAGTACTTCAACCTAAAGCACTTTCCTGCCAGTCGGGACCCAGCCTGTACTTTATTATTCCTCCCCCAGTACAAAATTTGGCATTTGCCTTTGATGAACTTCAAAAGATTCATCTCATTCCATTTCTCCAGCCTGCCTAGGTTGCTCTGAATGGCAGCACACCCATCTGGTGTCTCAGCCACTCCTCCCAGTTTTGCATCATCTGCCAACTGTCTGAGTGCAATTTATGAGTGCAATAAGGGAGAGTCCTTTGGATGTGGCTGCTTGTGACACTATCCATTGCCACTGGTTTGCTGAACCCATCTGTAGCACCACATGTTAGCCAGACTTCAAGCTTGCTGTCTTTGTGCAGCCCCCACACCAGTACATACAGGTCAGGGACTCGTGACACCAGTCACATGGAGGGCAACCAGCAACAAGACTCAGGGCAGCAGAAGGCTTTTGGAGGATGCTGCAAGAGGAGTGGCCATCATCTTCCTGCAACTAACATGTCAGAGGGTCAGATCACTAACAGACAGCTTAAAGTGCCTTCCTAAGACTATACTTCCAGAGGTTCTCCAAAAAGGAAAGCCCAAATCAGAGAAAAAACAGTTGAAATTAATTGAACTTAAAACGCTTAAACTTTGTGGAGGCTGGTGAGTAAATCAGGCGAATGTAAAGAAGGCAGAAAATATTTGTATGGCCTAGTGTGAGTGTAATTATGAGAACCTCAAATTATAGAGGAACATATATCCCCTCTTTTGTAAAAGCCAGGAAGCAGTAGCACTCTGAAGCCATGCCTAGGTATGGGCGTCTCAGATCTGCTGATACTGGCATCTGAAAGGGGAGTGGGGGAACGAGCTTACATCTCACTGAGGTACCATACCATTCTGCAGTAAAGCAAAAGATCAGATTTACATTCAGGTTACATTTCTCCAGGATGAACAGGTTATGCCTGGATAGACTGGTGGCCATGTGGAGCTGGTTGTGTGACCTTGAGGGTTGAGAGACAGCAGGGTTTCGACTCCAATTTACATCACTGACTCCTAATGGACATTATGCCAGTGGGGGATTAGCAGAGGCTATTATCTTCATCCTGCCCCCACTTTGCTCACACCTGCCTCTGCACATGCAACACATACACAACACAAAGCTGACAGAGGAGGCAGAAGAGGCAGCAAAGGGATGCAGAATTTCCCCCTAAATTTCTCACAAAGATCAATTGCTTCTTGCTATTGCTGGTTACTGCTATTCTTCTTATTGCTGGTTACTGCTATTCATGAAATGCAGACTTTATGTAGCATAAACTATGGCATCCAAAATTCAGTATCCCTGGTTTGCTTCCTTAAGAATTGCTTCTGAATTAAATGTCTTGATATTCCATTAAGTATATAATCTGCTTAGTACTGCTCATGTAATGGCAATTTTGCTCTACTGGAGGAGCAGAAGACCACTTGTCTAAACCACTTCCTTAAATATATACAGTAGCTCATGCATGTGACCACTGCTGCCCACCTCCTTCTTGGAGTTTCAGGACTTTATCCAACCCAGGAAATAGTTTCCAGTCTGGCAGAAAAGACAATCTCCTATAAGCACTCCTAGTCAGAGATTAAAAATGGCATCCTCACATGGAACCACTCCCTATTTTCCTGCATCAGCAGTGCTAAGTGCCACCTACTTAAGCTACTTAAATACTATGTTCAGTACTTTTGCAGGATTGCGCCCATAACAGAAGGGAAGCACACATTTGGAACTCTTCTAGCGATTCAACAAAACATGAATAGAAAAACCTTATCCCCAGAAATCACTGACAATAAAAGTGTGCAATACACATATCTTTTCTTTCTATTACAGATCTACACTATTGCATATTTTTAACACTCATTCCAACAGCTAATGGGGTCAGAAACAGTTACAAAATAGGAAAATTGAACCTTAAGTAGTATTTTTAAAAGATATCATTCAGACAAACAGATATCACTCCAAAAGGAATAAAAGTATTTATATTCAGTTCTTACAAACTGTAATGACCAGTGCAAATAATTTCTAGTAGTTGCAAATATCCTATATAACCTCTGTATAAATTCAATGCAATTTCACTAGAAAGACGTGCAGATAAGCAGCCTCAGGGCATTTTTGCTGCTTCTGAGAGTTAGAAACAGTATCAGCAGCAATAAATTCAATCTTTTTTTTCTAAACATGGTACCAGCATGGAAGAAATGAATAGTGCAAATGGAGATTCTTGAGGAAGCCATGGATGGCAGCAGAGTTGTCTGTTAGATGGTTTGAGGAAGAAGCAGAGCAACAGGCTTGTCTCACTCCTTGCACCATTAACAGGAACTTAGTCTCTCACATCAGCAAGTACTTTGCTTCATGTGTGCATAATAACTCTGAACCAAAAATAAAAAATCCTACACGGGAAAGCAGATGCTGGACAGAGTAAACCAGGTGCTCTTTTGTGAAAGAAGAATGTCTGATAAGAAATTCCATGGTAACATTGGGTAGGTTCCTATTTCTGGTGTTTCATCCTTTATTTCTTGGTCAAAACCTACTAATTAAATAGCTATGAGGAACCATTCAAGAGCAACACCAACCTCACTGAGCTGTACACTAACAGCCAATATCATTCCTTGCTCTTTTAAGCCTCTGTCTGCTGTATTTCAGCATCCTCATGGACTATCATTTGGTGCATCCTGTATGATCCTGGAAGTTAACTATCTGTTAAGTATGGCTTGACAATGTTTATCCCAATGCCCATCTTGGCTCTCTGCTTGGAGTGGAGAATAACAACGAATGACCTTGATCTGCCATGTCTGATGTTTCCCTTGCAGCCTAAAGTAACATCTTTGCTCCCCAGACTCCCACCTGCCACTGCCTAATCTTACTGTCTTGGCAAGGCTAAATACTCAGCAGGACCAGTTGCACCTACCTAGAAGAGTATGTCACATTATTTCATTATAGCCAGTCATGACGGCGATTTACGATACCTTTTAAAATTGTAACTGTAGCTTTCTAGAGGTATGGCAAGGAACAATGCCCCTCGATAGGAAAAGATGCAATGAGTTTGCCCCAAGCAGACATAAGGACAGAAGGAGATCTGCTAACCTACGCAGTCATCTGAGGTACTCTTTCATTAATACTGTATGCATGCACTCTTGAATCACCATTTGCAGGAATGATACCTTAAAGCAGTATATATGACCCTGCAAAGCGTAAGAGGTTGGAGAGACACAAATGAGACACTTGGTGGCTATTCGCCCATGGAACAAGGCAAAGAAATCTATTTAAAGTAAAACAAACCCTGAAAAGTTATAGTGGTTGGTTTCCTTTTTTCCTCTGTACCTGGCACATATTACCAAAAAAACAAAAAAAACCAACCAAACAAAAAAGCATGTTTTGAGAAAAGTAAAGAACCAATTTCAGTTTTGTTAAACTACCATTGCACATACTTTATATTGCCAGGTCTTTGTACAGACAACGTGATATTGGCTTAGGGAATTAACTGACACTTAAAAAAAAATTCTAGAAGCAAACTGTATGTGACCATCAAACAGGGATGTGAGTAACGTTGATGCAAACAAATTATGCCTGTATACCAGATGTTCCATACTAGCTTGTTCCTGATCCACCACAGATTTATATGTTGTAGGCAGAAAACACCACTAGTAGCTATTGCACAAGGGCACTTGTGTTTTAAGACCATTATTCAGTATTTTAATTTCCCCTGGATACTAGTAGAGTCATTAATTAAAATATATTCCCTGAAATCTTTCTTTTCCCCATCTGTTATGGTTTGCATGCCTACAGACCACTCACTAAAATGAGTTTAGGACTTATCAGTAAGCTGGTATTCACTTTAACTAGACACTGCAGTATAAAAATGAAAAAGATGAAATTAATTACTACCTTGAGAATCCCCAATTGTATTAAAACTGAAATGAAAATTCATACTGCTGTTCTACGGCTTCCATAGTCACCTTGAACTCTTTGCAAATTATAAAAAATTACAAGGACCATCCAGACATCATCCTTGACATGCCTGTGTACAAAAAGCTTAAGTAGCATGTTGGTGAAAGCATAGAGCCGAGAGAGAAAAAGCATACTCCACTCTTGTTTGTGCTATTATCAATATTGATCTGAAAGTCTGGGCTGATAGACTGATTCTTGTTTCCCACTTCCTTTAAATTACTCCCACTGAGAAAAATGGTTTATTTCTCCATCGAGTTTGGAAGCACTGAGAATACTGTTGAACAGATTCACACATTTCTTGTTAGCTAACTGGCTTGCTTTTCCTCAATTTTGATCTTTGTTGACATTCTTTGATTTATAGAATTGCTAAAATTTGGCAAGAGATTCTGCAAAGATCGAATCTGAAACATGTTTATAGCCCCTTTTCCCTCAGTGACTTTTCAATGTACTAACCCTGTTCTTTGGGCTGATTCAGAAACCTTATCAGCAACAGTGCTTTCTGAACAGATGTGTTGAAAACATTTTAGTTCAAACTGTGTTATCACTTAACTGCTCCAATCTACCACTACAGGTATAAAATACACCACTGTAAGTCAGATCATGCTATTTCCCCACCCAAATTTAAATGTTTTATCAACAAAGCTTTGTATTTCAAGAAAGCAATTTATTTAGAAATCTAAGCCTCACTGAACAAAGCAAAGTATGACTTAGTTCACTTTCCCATCCTTCATCTGATTATGGAAAGGTACTGTAAAGTAGAAGAAAACATGTTTCCATTGACTTTTTATTACAAAAGAAACATATAATTCTAAATGCATAATGATTTGCTGAATTATTCAAATTTCCTTATCAGTGCTATCTCCTTAGAGTGGTGGTCAAGAGTAAAATTAACATTTTTAAGCTCCAAATAATTGTCAACATACTCGGAGCTGCTCTGCCGTAAAGGCCAAGATGACAAACGATCAGTGTTTCTGCAAGTTGATTATATTCACACATACTCCCTGCCCTGATGAAGTGACATTTTGACATAGCCTCCATGTTGCATTTTCTTAGCTATTTAGAAAGTACCCTAATATTTTCACACCGCTGAGAACTCAGTTTGGACTAAATTGAGGCGCACACTCTAGCACTCCCACAGTACGTATTCTCAGCTGCACGTAAATTGCCCGAGAAAATGTAAGGGGAAATAATTACGGCAATTACAATTATAACAACAACAACAACAAAAATAACGTTCAAAGACCCTTTCTCCCACCATACCAACAGCCCTACAAAAGATGGCATTAACCCCACCTGGTATCTGGGAAGCAAAGTGAGACGCAGGGCTGAGGAGCCAGCGCTGCTACAGCCCGACTCGAGAATTCCCACCCGCAAATCCTCACTGTGAGGGGCAGCCTCTGCTTCCTGCTGTCCACTCCCATAGAACCCGAAGTTAAAGCCTAACTTCATAGACACCTGCAGGCATCTTTCGTTAACTTTGTCTGGGAAACGACCACGCAAAGGAAAGTGAAAGCCAACTCTCATGCCGGTTTTAACTTTGCAAACCTATTTCCCACACTGTCCAAATGTCCAAAACACTGTGCTCACATCAAATGTGGCAAGACTGAGGTTTCCAGATTCCTGTATGTATTTCTTTTGTACTTTCCTAACTGCATTATCTTTACCCTGTCACTCGGTACTCCTCACAGTACGAGTGGTGTGAGGAGATCCAGGGACATTTTTGCCTATCTGCTCAGCCTCTGCACAAGGGTAGGGTGGCACAGGCTCACCCAGAGCATCACCCACAGTATGCAGCACTGCAAGCTCACTGTGGCTGGAAGCGCTGTAAGAGACGAAAAATATTCCAGTTTAAGCTCTCTGGGACAAAACTGAGAATAGCGTCTCGTTCTCACAATGATGAGCCCTGTTCTGCTTATCAGATTTCACAGCACTACGTAGAAAACAGCAGTAAGCAAAGTGCTTCTGGCTGCCTGTTTCCTAGGGTAGGATCAGGGCCAAAAGAGTTTCCTCAATAAAAGAGTAAGCTCTTGCACAAATGTTGTGCTACCACCTTTTAACAGCATACACTAGAGCACAAAAGGAAATGGAGCAACAAGCAGACACGAAGCTAATGCTACACCTCTACCTCTTGATTTTCTGGACCACAATTCTTTTCTTTAAAAGTCAATTCTTTCATCAGAATTTCTGACAGATAGTCAAGAAATAATAGTTTTTAATGTCAGGTAATAACTGAAGCAGATTTCTTACATTTTACAGTAACTGGCTTTACTTTCTAAATACTTTTTTTTTTCCCTTTAATGACACATTGTCGAGGTCTTTGTTTCTTGTTTTTCAATTTATGTTCTGAATTTTTTTAAAGTGACATAAAGATAGAGAAGTAATTAAATATCTCTTCATAAATGATAAGCTTTTCAGTATATAAAATGTTGATTTTTTTTCTTCTCAGAGGGAAAACAAGACCTTAACCATTTAGTAACTTGCAAAAGTTTTGATAGAAGAGTCCATGTGCTACTGTAAAATACAATCTGATTTGAATAGCATATTACTGAGATTACGACAAATTTCAGGAGACTAACAAAAATACCAACTGCAACAATCAAGACTCCTCATGAACACCTGCTTAGGGACTTAATTTTGTTTTAATGGGCTATTACCAAGGCTTCTCTAACAAACTCCCTTGCCCCCCCAATCAATTCTGGATCAATACAAACACACATGCCCTGTGAAAAGCCTTCTGTTCTTAGGACAGGATTAAAAGATTCGTTAGTTTTACGATAGCTTGGTTAAAAGATGGAAATTAAAAAAAAAAAAAAAAAAAAAAAAGCACATGTTCCACACAGTTTAGATCTCTTCTGCTTAACAAACCCAGCATTTGCAAAGGTTTGACAGAAGGGAGGCAACTTTTTATTGATTATCACAGTAATAGGGATCTAAAAAATCCCAAAGCGCATTGCTCTGCCTCTGTGAATGATCAATTAAAAGCTTGCTTGAGATTTAGCTTCCTTCAAAATTCACCACCATTTCTTAGTGAAACGGAGGTGTTAGAAAACAAAGGCAGACATGCCGTTTTTAAAAACAACGCTGTATTCTTTCAACCAGACAAGTGCGAAAACTTTAAACAGAGCAGATGTCAGATGTCTGAGTACAGAAAAAACTTAAAGCTCTGACCCAGGTATATCAATTTTTATTTTTAATCTTTAAACTTATGAAAAATGTATTCCTTCACCAGCTTTGCAATAACAAGTCTTTTATTTTTTTTAAGTTAATCCTGAGATAAACTTTTTCTTTAACCGAAAATAAGACATGGGAAAAGTCTACAAAGGGCTGTGAATTCATTATACAAAACCCAACGGCATATAGACTTAAAAAGCACTTAAAATGTTGCAAAACGCAAAAACATGCATTATCCACAACTACATTTCGTCTACAATTTGATGATGTTGCTACAGCTTCCCAGAAAAGGATTTTTAAAAACATTTCCTTTATTATGAGATACGATGCTGTTTGAAGCATAAAATGAAGACATTTTTCTACTGAACATACAGATTTATTGCACCAAGTAGTAATGAATATTGCCTGCCCAAAGGAAATATTTCAGTTTTCCATGTAGTTAATAAAATGAAACAGTCTACTTTTCACTACAAAGGTACCTTAAAAGTAGTAAATGGTGTTTTCCCTATCCACCTAATTACATCAGATTCATGTGTTTTTTGGGTAACTGCATACAGAAAATCTGGTCTTAACAGAAAACAAAAACATTATTGTGGTACAACAGACTGTTTATTTTTATTCTTTAATAATGTGATTTTAAAGAAACACGGAGAACATATACTCTGTATGCGTCAGTTTGGCTGTCCGAGTTCAGAAAAAAACCCACTGAAAACATTTCTAAGTGTTTCTTGGTATTTTGGGGCTCTTTTTAAATCTCCTTTGCTTACTTGAAGGCAAAAGAGTAAATTCTAAAATGAGGCAATGTTTTAACCCTGAGAGGGAGCAGACATTTCACTCTAATTGCCCCTCACAAACATATTGATGATATCAACTTTCTAGATGCAGAGTAGTCTTTCTTACATAGATATATTCTTGAATTCTCAGTCTTTTTTGCTCTGCATAATCAGAAACTACACGGTTTTCACTTACTTAGAAGACAGTAATTCATCTTCCCATACATATTTACAGTTCTATTTTCAAAATCTTTTGCTTGAGTTGTTGAGTAAACAGAGTTCACATTTACTGAAAATGAGGACTTATACCATTTGTATGCAACCAGAAACACAGCTTTAAGACACAGAATATATAATGACGACATTTCAGAAGAGAAACTTTCTTATCTAGCTCACTGGTGAATAGCAAACAAACTTAATAGCCCCATAAAGAAGAAAACAAGCAATGTATTTGCAAATGTCTCTTATAGATTAAGAAAAAGTGCTTGGAAATCCTCATCGCTCACAGAAAACCTTACAATCACCTAGCAACCTACGTTACTGCTGCTTTCAATTTTGAACAGGCAGCCTTCACATTCAAAGATGCATCTGAGCCAACTGATGCAACTGTAAGTTTAAAGCAAAACAAAAACAAAAACAGAGATTATTTTTTTTGTTGTTATTTAAATAAAATGCCCCTACCTTTCTTCTGAGAGTACGATGGCGACTGCACTTGAGAAAAAGTAGGTTTTTCTTCTGTGAAATATTCAGGTTGGTTGTACTGATTCAGGGCCATGTCCATGTCAGAGTACTCGCTTTTAAACACGTTTCCAGGGTAACTACAGGTATAAGGCTGATTCACCGCCCAGGCCTGTTCCATATATATGTTGTTACTGTGCAGGACCTGAGCATCACAACTGCTGTAACCCTGATTATCTTCAATATATGTGCAATAATCAGTGGACTGCATGTAGCAATTGCTACCAGCAGCTGGGTGCACTTCATATATTTCTTGCATACAGTAGTTCATTTTGTTAGCCTATCTCAGCTTCTACTTTACGTACACACACACATGCATACACATGCAGGCATGCATACACATGGGTCGGGAGAGGAGCAATGAATATACACCAACAAAGTCGACTGCAAAACAGCCCGTTTTACTTCGGAGCGGCACCTGATGTGCTAAAATCCTATTTATATTGGGACAGCTTGTGAACTCCCCTGCCAGTCAAACATATTGGGAAGCAGATTTATGACAGTCAAAGGTCTTAATCTGTGACTGTAAGTTAATTCCAAGGGAAGATGGCAGGCAGGTAGCAATGACCACCAGACAAAGAAGCGACATCCCGACAACCCTCCTGTTCCCCCATTTGTCTGGAATAATCATTTTATAAACCATTTCCAGCCTTTTCCAATATGATTAGAAAATGATTACTAAGGCGAGGACACAGTTATGTCACTGTAGTTGTCAACTTAAGTGTGAAGAATTATAAAGACTGCTTAAGAACTCCCAGAGGGGATACGCTGAAAATCCTAAAATCAATAATCCTGTTTTTCAGCATTAAACCATAGAAAATCCAATAGTGCTGTGCTGATGACCCGAACAGTAGTCTAGTTTTACAAAATTTAGCAACTTAATCTGTCATCAGCTTTATTGATTTTGTTTTACAGAATTACATGCATGAATCTCCCCAGCCTTCCACACATACACAATCCACCCCACTGCCTGGTAATGCATTTATGAGAAAGCAGCTTTGCTGAACTTCAGTGATTTCAAGAAATAATTTCTATTGAGTTCAACAGGTGGGAAACTTAAAAATAATATAATAGCTAAAAAGAACACTGCTTATATATTATCAATAGGCTAATTGCTTTGCTATTCTGCTTTGTTATCTTTTCTGTTTCAGTTACAAAGTACTTTTCGAAGAGTATCTTTTTCGACAACAGACATAGGAGAGGAAGGAGAGTTTTTGCTCAGTTTGGCTCACCTATGAACATGTCAATGCCACTACAACAAAAACTGCATGATCTTTTAATTGCTGAATGCACCCCAAACCTCAATATGGTCAATATATCTTCTTTAATAAGCCATTCTTTTTTGATCTAAAAATAAATTATTTTATTTATAACTTATATTAACGTCTATTTTTTTTTCCAGGCAAAATGTGATTTTTCTTTACAGCACAGCTAAAATAGGGTAAAACTTCTGAAGTCAGTAACAAGACAGTATCCCTTTCTAATATCTGTTCTTATTACTAGGAAGCAGAATTATTACTGATTTCATAATGAGATTTTAGTTTTCTTATTTCACTCATTTTAAACTAAAAGACTGACAAAATTACCACATAACTTGGCCCTTTTTCTTCTACAGT
Source organism: Pyrocephalus nanus (assembly GCA_038380795.1). Classification (NCBI taxonomy): domain Eukaryota; kingdom Metazoa; phylum Chordata; class Aves; order Passeriformes; family Tyrannidae; genus Pyrocephalus; species Pyrocephalus nanus. Next base: position 33,340,641 of record CM076266.1, on the reverse strand, counting down.
CTTTACATCAAACAACTTTGATGAACATACACTGAAATAGTCCTAGAAAGTTCAGAGCAATAGGTAAGGACTGGGCATGACATGTACATACCTCTCCCTATCCGATATTGTTAATATTTGAGACTAACGCAAAGAGCCAACAGAGAAACTTTTTCCCTTCCAACACACAATTATAATTAACCTATCTGAATAAAAAGGTTGCCAATCAGTGACTAAATATTACCAAATTCAGGACAAGTGCTTTCAAAGATCAGAGAAGTTTAAACTGATGCTTGGATTTTTTTTTTCCCTCTAACTATAAAAGAAGCATCTTTAACACACATTCTTATTATTTAACACATTTCTTATTAACTTGTTCAGAAAATAATAATACATTTGGTAAGTCAAAATAAACTTTACCAAGATCAATCCTGTTGAAGTCAATAAAGTTGCTTCCAAATGAACTTATTCTGATAAGATTCTAATAATTTTAACTAATATCTGACTTCATTAAGAGCACTAATAGCTACTGAAATTCCAGAAGTAAAACCCAAAGGAACCCTCATTCATTTACCATTATCTAACTCAACACATACTATTATGAAATACTATGAGAAAAAGCAACAAAAAAGTTAATTTTCATTTTAGCTCAGGCCCATCATCTAGATTTTACAAACAGTGACTTTGTCCGTGATAAAAAGCATGTCTCAGGCAGGAACCGAGTTTTCCAGAATGGATGTTCAACACTTCATAAAAAATGCCTGTGTTTCATAAGAAATTCTGCAATAGTTGTTTGCAGAGAGACCCTCAAACCATGCTCATTTAGGTGATCGGTTGGAAATACTGTAGCGCATACAAATGTAACTCACACTTATTTCTCCGCACTCCTCATAAAGAAAACATTCCGCAAGTGCAAGTACATGGGTTGTCCCTTTACCACAGAACTACCTCCTGTGCAGCTAACAGGAATTTATGTTAGAGCTTGCACAAACGTGAGGCCGCGTTTTACAGGTTAGCAGAGCAGAATACATGGATACTTCTACACCACCCAGAAAACCCTTGGCGAACTAGGCTTTAAATTCTTAGTGGGAATTTTTCCCCATGTAGAATTGCTTTGCCAGCAGAGTCAAAAGTCCCACAAATTTTCTCTTCTCTTGGTTTTTCACCCCGATTTGATTTAGGTTTGTTACTGAGAAACTAAACAGAACTGAGACTGTGTGTTGACAGAGCTATTCCAGCCAGGATGGTACTTGAGGAAATGGTATATCAACATAGCACAGCCTGTGACTTACTCTCTGTTCCAAAATAAATCCCTCAAACATTTCTTATTTTCTATTGCTATGTCAATAATACTTAGAAATGTGTCATATGTTCTATTCTTGTAAAGAGTTACTGTAATACTGCAAGGAAATTAAATTATTTGAAACTGTGAAGGACGAGAAGGAAAAGAAAAATGGATGGAAGCTTTTTCCGACCACAAAAAAAAAAAAAAAAAAAAAAAAAATTATAAACACTGCCAGGGAATGTGGGTTCCTTACCTTTAAAGTGCTAACATTACAGAGGTTTATAGCACTGCAGATTGTTGTTCCCTTGGAAACAAATCAGTTCATTGATCATCTTTGCAAGAACATCACAAAATCTTAACATTAAAACTGAAATAATCCTAAAATATTTTAATTTCTTAAAGTCCAATCCTGCAGGTCCCCGTCATATATTCCTTTGAATTAAATTGTCTGATAAAAGAGAGTCAGACAGGGTCTTTATCAAAAGCCTGAAAGTGGAGTAGAATAATATTAAACAGTTTGTCTTATATTACAATTTGAATATTAGAGTCTTCATGTCATGTTGAGCTTTCATTGCCTTCAGCAATATAGTACTGCACTTGGAATTTTATTACTGCACAAGTGTCTTATTATGTGAACATATGGAAATTAATCACCATCAGAATAAAACCTTCAATTCAAGTAAACAGGCCAGTGACAAAACAGAAACTTTGATACAGTGACAGCAAAAGATCCAGAGCTCGAACTCCTCACAGTCTGAGATGCCAGTTCATTGTACTAAAAGAGGCAGAAATTACTTTTTGAACATGGGCCTGGAACGCCCTCAAGGTTTTCATATACTCACCCTGGTGTAAATCAGAAGTAAGTGTAGCGCAGTCAGTGATGTTACATTGGGTGGGCAGAAATCAGGCCGAGAATGCCTGAAAAGAGGAGTCTGCAGAAGAAACCACTTTACACTAGACCATTCAGCTCTTCATCGACTCCCGTTTTACAGTTATGACTAATACTTTTAATTACAAACAATTAAATGCCCCACTAAGCTGCACTTCTATTCTTAACTTGGTTGCAAAACGCATGAAAATGAACCCATGGAAACGTTAAGGAAACACAGCAATCCTGTGGACGATCCTCTGGACGCTACAGCCCGATCAACTACCTGACACAGAAAAGAAGAACTGTTCAGCAAAATTCACGCCGCTGTGTACCTCAGCTACCTGCATGATGCACAGGTGGCTTATGACCCACAAGAGTTCTATTCCCCCGACCTTTTCCAAACTGTGCACCCCCAGTCTGGAGTCCTGAGTATCACAGTGCTGCACTTAGGTCCCCTACACGCTAGTTCTAAAAGATTTGGCAATGTCAGTACGTGGGAAGCATTGCAAAGCATTGATACTAGTCAGGGCAGAGTGCCACTTCTAAAGGATCAAAAGGAAGGGTCTTGGTTGTGTTCACACTTCACACATGAATAGAGATGAATAGAAATCCAGTATTTAGTAAAAAAATTTTGCACATTTGAACATGTAGTCGCAAGGATCAAACATACCTTTCTGAACTCTTCACAGTTTTGTACACTTGTATTATCAGCTCCTGGTTTAGTAATACAAATTTTTACACATTACAAAATAACTGTTATATTTCCTATTTATAGATTTTCTTGTTGCCTGAGTTCTCTCAGCCACCTCTGATGATGGTTTTGGGAAAAAAAAAATTAGATCACTGCTTTTTCCAGAGAACACAAATCTGTGCTTTCATAACATGGGCCACATCCCAGACAGGTCTTTTCACATCGTAAGGAAAATATACTGAAAACTGTAACAGCTTTTGAGCAGAAATACTAATGTAGCCTTTGCAACACACATAATTTGTCAAATACTATCTCCATGCCCACACAATGAGTTACCATCTCTCTTCCACATACGTATTTGCACCACCTTATTCATTCACTTTACATACTATGATCAGAGACTCAAAATGGTCCCTCAAAAATGAGACTATGCAAACTTATTGTTAGAGATTAAACTAAGAAAACCTCAAACATCAGAATAAAAAATAATAACGGGCATTTACAAACCCAAAAAAATAAGTCTTTATAGTGTTTATCTTAGTTTGAAAACTCTATTTGTGACTAAATCATAAAGCAGGCAGAATTATGGAATTCCAGTGCTGAAAAGTTACAACAGCACTTGACAGTTCCTGGAGTATGTCTCAATGGAATTGAAGATACTATAAATTGTCATTTTGTCTATGCTACATTTATTATAGCAAGTGATAAAATTGAATGAAAAAGAGCTAAATCTTTCCAGCATAAAATAATTTCTCTGGGTTTGCAACAGATGCAAGCAAGCCTCAAACTAGTTGCCCCTGGTATAAACCAAGGAAAACCTTACTTGGACAGCAGCACACCTATTTTCTCCACATGTACTAAGTTACTTATTTCTCTAAAACTGCTCCTCTCACAAAACTCACTGTACCTCGCTTATGACATGCCAACGAATTTCTACGTGACTCATAATGTGCCAGTGTGATGTACCTTTTAATGAAACACTTCATTAGTCTGTTTGGATAACAAAGAATGTCATGGTTTATATTTAAATGTTCAGATTCGCTACAATTCCAGTTATCCCTCAAAATATTTTTGACATCTTGAATAAATTTGGTTAAAAGAGAAAGGAGATTGCTCTTTCCTGATCAGGACTCCTCAAGGGCTTGTGCTTGCTTTTTCTTGCACTACTCACAATGTGTAGGTAGCACATGGTCTTTCAGAAAATGTTTGCTCCCTGAGAGGTCTGCCAACAAACGGGCTAACAAAATTCTTGAATAGTGTTTGACAACTTTTGAGATGGTCTCTGAGCAAATATTACTAAGAGCAATTATAAACCTGTGACCCAGACAACCCAATTTGTTAAGCCTCCCCATATATCATAATTGGAAGACCCTGTTAGCAGACATCAGTTAATTACAGAACAAATATCTTGAGAAAGTAACCACGAATACTTATAACATGTACCTTTTCTGAGTCATTCCCCACCCCTACTCCACGTGAAAACTTCAAGGTAAAAAGTTTCATTTGTTCAAAAATAAAACCAAGCTGAAAGCAGGCTAATTTAGCTTGACACAACATAATTAACAGACTCCTGGATGGGACTGTCTGGGTTTGGCAGCCTCCTGACAGCCCTTGGTAAGACGTTAAAGCGATCAACACCTGACATCTGTTAGCAAAGAGGCATTCTGAGGTAAAGCACAACTAAATCTAAAGAAATCAGGTACTTAGACCAGTTTAACTTTTTCATGAGGTGATATCCTGCCTGACACTGTAATCTTTCTTCCTGGAATGACGCAAGACTTAAGTAAAAGAAAACAACTTGTAATCCCCCCCCCCGCCCCCCCATTACTCCCAATATGCAGTAATTATTTTTTTAGGCAAAGAACAATTAAGAACTATTTATCCAAGTTTAAAAAGGAATAAAAATAACTTAAGCACTAAATTTGTGCTAATACCTAAGCAACTGTGATTCTGAAAAGGAATTCCTTCAATGCTGCACTGATGTGAACAAACCAGCCTACCTGAAAGAAAATGGTTTATTCTCCTGACTAGTGAGGCAAAGAATATTCCTAACGACAAGTTCCATTTAAGTTCTGTACATGCACTTACTGAGGCTTTGGGGATGGCTAATAATAAGAACGAGGGCAAACAACACAGTCACAGGTGAGAGATGGATACCCTCAAAGTAGTAAAAGAATGCTTTCTTTTGCCTTTGCATTTTTCATGTATCAAAGATATGCTTCATTAAAAAAGGCCAGGTTCAGAAAAGATTTTTGATCAGCTTACAAGACCATAAAGAGAAAGATTTTTAAAAGGTATTTTATTAGAATAGAGCTTTTTAAAAGCTTCAAGTAAACAGGAATTATTTTGTATTAGGTATCACACAGAAACCCTCCATAAGTACTCATCACATTGTCATCAGGGCTCTTCACTAAGCTACTAAATTAAATAGAAAGGAAAACTAAAAATCACAATTGTCCTGATAGAAAAAAAAAAAAAGTTGGTAACAAGAAAACATCCCCACATAATAATGCTTTTATCAATGGCCAAATCCCTGACAATAAACAATGACACAATAACCTGGTTTTGCTTGAGGTTTTTGGATTTTTTTAATACAGCATTTGCTGTGCTCTGCATGATAATGCCAGTTACCTTTACACTTTTTTTCTTCTTTTTGGTATTCCTGGGCACTTGACATGACTTGAAAGTTTGCTTTTGTATGGCCTGGATGTAAAATTGTGCTAGTCCAGGTTGAAGCATGTAGACATTGCGAAAGCTGCTGTCCATTCCTCTGGATATCATAATTTTTGAAGTGCCTTTTTCTACAGAAACGGTTTTCTGCAATGCCCACTAAATTCCATTTTTGATTTCTCTCAGGAAGGTGAATCAGTCTGTCCCACAACAGGAGGCCACGTCCTGGATGTTTGGCAAATACTGCAGGGCTACAAAGTGTTGGCTTTGCCAAAATCTTGCTCAGGTGTGGAGTTTTGGAAAGCAAGTGGTTCCCCAGCTCTCCTGATGCTGTGGTATTCCCGTGCATCTCCACTGGACTGCACTGATACGATGCAGAACCTTTCAGCCATGCCCATTCAGCCACCATTGTTCCCCTTCGGTACAAGTAAATATAAAATTTTCCCGTCTGAGAAGCCTGAACAAGTAGGCAATATCTGTGTGGACAGGCTAACACACTAGATGCAACTTTCACAACATCACAACTACAACATGGGCCCCTGGGCAAGTTACCACCGATTTATTGCCTTGCTCATATGATCATTTGAGGTCTTGTAGGTCGAGGCTGGTCGTGAACAATTTTCAGATACTTAAAACACAAAACATCAAGGATTCAGCCTTGTTTGACTTTGTTCTTATCGTAGGCTGACCTGAGGGACACCCTGTTACCTAAGTGTGACATTCTTATGTGGGCATGCTTAGCAGTTCCGCTTTTGCTACCTACTGCCTTTCTCTACTTGTCGTTACGGCAGAGTATCAGAGATGCTAATTTTATCACAGGAGCGTGGACACTTGGGTCTGGTGTAGATAATGAACAATACTAAAGCTGCATGATTTGATTTAATGGCTCATAATTTATTTATTCCTTGATATAGAAGAAATGGAGATACCACTAGCTGACAAATTTGTAAAACTAAATATAGCCCATTCTGTCTTTCTGGGCAGCAAAACTAAATGCTGTAGGAATGACACATCACAGATCATATTCCATATTCAAAGAATTTCTATTATATTTTATGTAACAAAATTCAAATACAAAATAGCTGTCTAACTTGCATATAAAAAACAGCAAATTCCAGACATTTGATGACTGGTTTTAATCATAGTAAGACTATGCTGTTTTAATCAACCTAAGAACTAATTTTACATACAGTTCACTCAGTAATGTATTAGCAAACAAGTGCTTACTAAGTCAGTAATTTCCAGATAAAAATGATACAAAATAACTTGGATTTCAGTCTCCAGATCTATCATAATATTGCTGTCTCCGAAAATTTTGTCTTTAGACCTCCCTTAACTGGAACATTTCCAATCAAGGACACATTCAGGAAACTTAATTATAGTTTGTATTAAATACTGTTACCCTGTGTTAATCCCTGATAGCATTTATAACTTTTCTCAAGATGTTATTTAATTTTACATGTAAATGCATACCTTTTTCTCTGCTGGGAATAAAAGCTCACCTGATATTTGCAGTTACAAGTCCATTCCTTCTACTAACTATATTCAGCTGGACATCAGTAACATGAATTTGTGTGAGAAACTACCTGGCATCATGGAATCAATGCACAGGGCAGGTAAGTTACCTACAGAATTTGCTCTTACTTACTTACTTCTGGCTTTATAGATCCACTCTAGTTCAGACTTGATTTTCTTGGTAAAATTATAAACTAACTCTAATTGCCGGTAATACAGCAAAAGAATATCACTTGTAGGAGGATAATCGGGTTTAAAATAGAATAGTGAAAGTAACCCAGAGAATAGTAGGCAATTTAAAAAAAAAAAAAAAGAACAGAATATGTTTTTTTTTAATAATTCAAACACTTTTATATTCTGTTGACTTCATAAATTTAAGCTCAGAGGAAGGGACTGGACTGTTCTGACAAGACCCACTGGGAGCTGCACAGAACTTCCCAATAAGATCTGAACTGAACTTACCCACATCACTCTTTGTGCACAAAGAGTAACTGTGCACTATAACCCATCCTCCAGACTTTTTAATTACCCCAGACAATGTACCTGGTTCAGTACAAGGCTACTCTACCTAGTCTTCCTTCACACCCCAGTTATCTCCCTGCATGGATAATATTGCATCTTTACATAAATGCAAGAGTCAAGCATATGTGTTAAAAATACAGACATTTCTGTAATTCACTCATAAATAGATCCCTGCTTTGTTGGCTCCTTGAGCAGAACACTGACATCACACAATTCTCGACCTCATTTAAAAAAGTCAGTTATATCCTCAGTTACTCAGGTCCTGCTATTAGTCCTCGAGATCAGTGATTCATAATCCAGGCTCAATTTCATCAGGCAAAAATTTCTATACTTTTTCACCCAAATTTATCTTTGATATTAAAGGTCATCTTTGCTGTCTTTTAGCCTACAAGGACTTGTTTTACCTTTCATTTTAATCAAAACCATACATTGACCACAATGGTAAAACTTCTGTTTCCCAAGGATTCAGACAGGGTGTCACACAGGGCTTACAGATTTTTAACAAGGAACTCTAAACTCCTTCATAACTTAAAAAACAAAATTAAAACATATTTTACAATTTCTGTGTTTCCAAAGCACCTCTGGGATTTTAAAATATGATTCTAGACACATTTAAACTATGAGAAGAAACTGATTCTATTACAGTTTCCATCATTTGGAATTTGCCCAGGCAGAGTTCACAAAGGCTAACCCAACATCCTCTCTTTTCCTTTCAGTTCCCTCTGAAATTTGTCTCAGTATTCTGACTCTCATGTTAGCTACAGTTTATTTAATTTAACAAGTTTGCACTTTATTTCACAAATTCTCTTCAGTCACCAGGGACATTTCACATTCCATTTTTTCTAGATAAGAATTAAGTTGTAAGGAACTACCACTGAGAGGTCTCATATTTTGTCTCTTTTTCTTGTACTTTCTACACTGTGGCACAGCAGATGGTTATGTCTTAAATTACCATTCACCTTTTTATGTTAAATTTATTCTACTCCATTTTTTCCAACATCTCTTGCCTGTATTTCTCAAAAGCTTTTTTTTCTTTTTTTTTTTTTTCCTCCCCAACAAAGATCACAGTTGAAATCTCCTACATCTACTCTTGGTCTTGTCAAACCAAAATCTTTGATAAAGGATGATAATGTAATTTTGTCTGAGCTCCCTACTTGTAAGAGAAGCATCTCTCTCTCCCTCTAGCTACTGCTAAAATGCCTATAATTAAGGCAGGAAGCAGTACAGCCTACTGGGATGAACCATGACTGAAAACACAGGCCCTATTTCAGAGTAAAGAGGGACTAATAAGCAGGGTCTAGAGCTCTTCTTGTCAACATAAGTAAAGGAATCAAGTAAAGCAGTTTCATAAAGCACATCATAGCAATAACTGTCATTTGAGCAGTAAGCAAGTCAAAAAGACTTCCTCAGAGGGTCTTTAAAGGTTGGTTTTATAGAAGCAGAAAAGTTTTAGCAAATGAACTGTCCACTGAGCTAAACTATAAGCATAGGCAAGGAGAATCCCCTAGAATTTTTTTATTATGGGCCAAGACAAGGACTCCTAATGGGTGGTTGTAAACGTAGCCCTGTTCTCAGATATGCAGTGTTATCTGAATGTCAGTATGTAAAGAACTATAAAAACAATGGGACAATTCATTTGTTTTCATCTCAGTTCTATGGGTTTTTTCCTACTTCTCTACTAGTACCATCAACAGTAGTCAAGGAAGGGATTCAAAAAATCTCTCCTTTTTTTAGTACAACTGAAGAGAGTCATAAGTTGTTTCTTCCAGAAATATGGGAGATGGTAGCCGGCCAGCCAGGAGGACAGTGTTTCCTGCTGGAACGAGCAGTATAAGAAACTCAAAGTAACAGCACAGGACCACAAAACACACTGAAAAAGTGCCTTTTCTCTGTGCTCAGAACAAGCTTAGAGGCACTGCATTAAATTCCCCCTGCTGTGCCCAGAGAATTACCCTATTTTTTGCTAGCTTGGGATCTTCCCTGTTACACTCAAGGCTGGCATTTGCATTGCTGTTATTACTACTAGTGCTTTATACTACAGCAGCTCTGGTTGACAGCTAGATGCACTCGTGATGAAAGCTGCTATGACCACACAGGCAATCAGTCCTTGCTCCTCAGAGACTGACTACATTGCTCACACTCTTTTTGGGAGTGTAAACATTTATTTTTCACCCTCAGCAACAGGCTGTCGCTTAGCTGAAAGGCAAAAGGTAAATCAACAGCTCTAGGATGTCAGAGGATTGCTGTTTTTACAGTTACAAAGACACTTCCTCTCATGACAAAAAGTTATTTTACATTCTGAAACTGCTCACAGGAGAATCAGAAAATTTTCTCTACACAGGATTTCAGCTTGCAGCTAATCAAAACAGTAGCAGTAGGAAAACATCTTAGTAATCTCTGAATTGTCATTAATTTACTTGGTTGCAAAAATGTTATATGTCTTGCCTTTTCTGATACTTCAAGAAAACAGAGCAGCAAGGGCAACAGCACTTCACTGGTTTGGGGGTTTTTTTGACATTGAAGTATGCAAGCATCTAAGGACACTGAAGTGGGTTGGCTTCAGAGAGATCAACTGAGGCAAATGCATCAGGATTAGGACTGAGAGGTGCACAACAGGTTGATGAAGTAGCCTAGCTTTGTATGGACCCAGTCTGATAACACTAGATGATTTCTACTTGATGACTTGAGAGAAACAAAAAGCAACCAAGCTACAATTAAGGACACTTCCCCGACAAAATAAACAGCTGATTCATATTTTGTTCAAGCATTTTAAACCACACAAAGTAACTATAAGTAAAAGCATGTAAAGTTTTCGTGCATGTTTATGCCAGGAAAGATAAAACTATCTGTGCCAGACAAGGCTAAGGTGTAATTCCTTCTCATTAATCTTGCTGTCAGTTCAGGGCATTTTATTTTTTTCACCTTTATTTTGCTTCTCCTCTCCTCTTCCCCCCTTTGTTTTTTTTTTGTCCTTCCCTCTTCTCCCAGATAATAGCATGGCATTTTCTTCTTATGCTTCCTTATAAAACAGGGAAACACTTCACAATTGAGTTTCTCAACTTTTAAACTACATATGATCATTGAATAAGCAGAAGGATGGAGCACAGCTAACACAGAGTAGCCACACTTTTTCATAAATATGCAAATCCTGCCTATGTGCTAAATAAAACCTTTGAGAACATGTGATTTCTTTCCTAAATTTTAAAACACAAAAATAACGATGCCTATAAGAAAAAATTTGTAGAGCGAGAGAAAGGGACTCTAACAGATAGAAGTAGTGATGTCTACTGAAACCATTAGGTGGTTTTCAGTATTTCAGAAACGTGTACATGTATGTTTGTGAAAGTAAATAGAGCCAGGACTATTTAATCCAGGATTGTTTTACTGTTAATTGCTTTAACATTGGCAGTATTATAAAATAATTAAGTATTCATTTTTCAATATGAATTTCAAGACAAATTTAATTTCAATATTTTCAATCTTTGGGACAAAGATTACATCACCATGAAAGAGTGCACAGGTAATGACAGTAAACTTTATAACAGCCTCTACTGCGTAAGAAAAAGCAACACTAAGAAACTCATAATATACAGTGCAGTATCTTTATCCTTGTTCTTGATGTATCTTTACAAGCTTCTCTGTGAATCAATGCTATCACTTTTTAAAAACACACTGAATTTCTATTAACTATTAAAGTAATACTACACATACATTTATCCCATCAAGAACCTGGGCTTGACATTATGCTCAAATTTCTAAACATGAGAAAAAATTCATCAGAGAAAAAGAATATCCAGAAGAACAACAGATGACAGCTCATCTGTAAGAGTCAGGTTCTGAGCACAGAGAAGCAAAAAAAAACCCTGGTTCAGGGTTTGGGGTTTTGGTACATAATAAAGAGCTGTTTGAAATCCTGTCCTTTGAGAAATGAACAGGAATTGTGTACACCAATATGGAATCTTGTAACAGCTACAAATTAAACAAACATACAGCAAGAAACGAATGACCAAAGCTATAAGGGAAAAAGCAGTAAGATACCAGGACACAAATGGAACTAGAAAGGTGGTGCTAACCAATACAGCCACATAGATGCTACATGCATCTTTCCCTCTCATAGTTCTGTACAACACATGGAAGTTTTCCTGAGAAGATGGTATACCTGAGCACAACAGTTCTGTTCAAACCACAGGGCTCACCTGGCTGCTGCTCTTCAGTAGGAGCCATAAGTGGACACCCAGGGAAGAGTAAGAACAAAGCAAGTATGTACGAGAATTTCCACCAAGAGTCTCACAATCGCCAGCTACTTGTCAGCCCAAAGGATCTGAGCCTTTCTAAAATGTAGCAATACCCAATGGATCTCTCTTTGAAGTGCAGCCCGGTCTCCCCTTGTGTATCCTTCTTGCACTTAACAACACACTCTGGCAAGGAGTCCCAGTATCTGTGTCTAATGTGCACAACCACCTCCCTCTGTTTGTTTTAAAGCAAGATTGATTTAATGTCCCACAGACAGCAATCCACCTCTCCAGGACTCATTTTGCAGACTGATGTTTGTGTGAATATGGGGATGTTAATGGATGTTTACTCTCTTGATATTGTGTTAGATAATTCTTTTAATGCCTGGGAATCTACTAAAATAAAAGTAAGAAGCCAAACCACCATTATGGATCAGATTATGGATCAAAATACATAAAACAGATCTTTAAAAACATGTAAGTTACAGTGGAGCCATTTAGAAAATCACTTAAATCACTTTCACAAATCACTTCAGATCACTATCACCTTTTTCTAAAACCCTGATTCTCAGTGCTGCTTTCCTCCTGAGCTTTCAAATCAGTTCACATGGTCTTTCCCCAGTTCCCATCAGACCTTCCACTCCTTCCCACTAGGGAATGGACAGTATATTTGGCCATTGCTTACTAACAGCAAAGCCTGGGGATATGTGCACATAATTGAAGCGCCTTTTTTTTTTTTTTTTTTTTTTTAAGATGATAAAACAGTTCAAGTTATTTTAGTTCTAGAATTCCTTAATGAGATACCAGCTATCTTCAAATAACACCTCCTGTTGAAGGACTGAGTTTTGAGCAATGGCCAGGTAAAAACCCAGAAGTACCAAAACTAGCAATCTTGACAAATATGTAATTTGTCAAAGAAAAAAAAAACAAAAAACAAAAAACCAATCAAGTTTGCCCAAACAACGGAGTCAAAGGTTTCTTCAATAAGAAAGACAAACTGGGATGTGAGGAGAGAATTCTTCAGAACTTGAAACAAACTCAAGCTTGGTACAGGTCTAAACCATTTTCAGACACACAACAAAGCAGAAGTGAAAGTCTGGCCTTGATATGTTGCAATATTTACACACCTCCTTGAACATTCATTTTCTTTTATGGTAAGCACTGTAGCAATTCTGATGCTTTTAAAGAACATAATCAGAAGTGCAGTAAGGGAACACAAAAGGTATTTTGTTTATATGGAAATAACTGGACAGTGCCTGATGCCATCAATCCTGGAGTTTATCAACAATTTTACAACTGGTACAAAAAAATTACCATACTCTCTCTCTCTAGGACTCAATATCAAGGAGAAGCAGAGTTCATTGCTCTGACACACAGTTATCAGAAGAACTGAACAGCAGTCTGGGGTCAGACTTTTGAAGCTTGTAAAATGGCAGGCTGCAACTCCTGTGGCAGGGAGCGAAGAAGATTTAGAAAACACAGATGGACATTTTGTGGGTTTCTTATTAACTACTTTGAAAGGTCTTTGCCTGCAAAATGAGCAATTATGTTTTATATTGACACTATGAACTCCTTCTAAACTGATGGTAGTAGTGAAACAGAGTAACAGAGTCTAAGAATTATTCTCAAAATTTCAAACACAACAGTCTGCTTCCACCAGAAATAAATTTCAGAAAGATGAGTTAGCAAAAGAAACAGCTCTGGTTTAAATAAAATTACTATAGAAAGGGACTAAGTGTACTGATAGATTATTAAAAACAAAATAGAAAAGGGGAAAAAAAAAGCAGTATTAACATAATAAAATGTATTTAAGAAAATGACTAGCAAATGCTGCAAAACCAAAAAAATTACATCTTTGTTTTCTCTGTTCTCTGTGAAATCTAACCAGATCCTTTTTTATTTTTTTTTATTTTTTTTCCCCTTGAAAACATCTCATTTGGAAAAAACAGCAGGTATTCCTAAGTTGTAAATACCAAATTTAAACACCTTAGAAACACAGAGACATAAGATCTTCATGTTTCTCCCAAGGAAAAAATCCACTATTTAGAGAACCTTTTCTTCCCCTATGATGGAAAACACCAACATACAGAATTGCATAAAAAAATGAAACATTACAAAATGCTTTACAGACTAATTGGTTTTTGTATTGATATAACCCTTTTTGAAAGCACTTTTAAAAACACTAAAATTTAAACAAAAAAGTAAAATTAAACCAGAGTGTCTGTAACCTAGAACTTACAAAGTGTGATATTTTTAACTGCATATTCAAAAATATGCTTCTAAGTAATAAGAGCCATCATGGAGTGATTCATAGCTTCATGCAAAAACATCTCACAATATAAATCTTGTTAACCTTTTGAAAATCCCCAAAAGCTCATTACAAAGCTGCTGAATCCTAGTGTAAAAAACCCTTATATTAAAGTATTTACTGTCCTTCTAAAAAGTCCATTACTTAAAAGAAATAATACACTTGACTTAGTCGGATTTTATTATGCTCTGGCAGGCAAAGAAGTTACAGAAATTCAGGAGAAATAATTTGCCAGCTGATGTTAAACAATAAACTATTCTCCATCTGAATTAATATCAAGTTTACAGGGTAATGAGCATTACAGTGAAAAGACTCATGAAGAAAATGTGGTACCTTTCCTATCCTATTACTTTTCCCAGTTCTTGGAAACTACGTGCAACACCCTTGGAGACACTGGTTTTCAAATGGATTTGTTGCACGAAAGGTGATTAAATTTCTTCTCCAAATGAGAGACCTGTTACAAGAAATGTTGCATATTAAATTCTACTTACTGAAAATATGCATTTATGACATTTAAATTATATTCCCCAATGTAAGCACTTAATTTCATTACAATTCCTATCTTGATCTAACTTTACAGTCATTACCAAATAGAACAATGTGGATATTTGAGCGTAGAAGCACAATGACTGAGCTGATTATGAAAGCACCGAGTAAAAGCAGAGTAAAACGGTGGCCTTGCTGAAGTCAGTGAAAGAACTGCTGCAGATTTCACTGGTACTACTATTATATTCTTTACATTCACTCTTCTGCCAAAAAGATGAAAATAATGACATTTACTGTATTCTACAAATACTTTATAGGTTTTAAAGGTTATTTTTGTATTTCTTCTTCAGTTCTCACTCCAGTAAATAAAGTAAGGATGAAGATAAGTCTCGGAGGTTGTCCCGCATTTTGGGAGAAAATATACACAAGGAAGCCTTCAACAATAGATTATTGCCAGTGAATAGTGATGCTAAAGCCAGAAGCTTTACTACAGTATTAAAACAGAAAGAATGTTTTTGATTTACTATGTTACATATTTATTTGAAATACTATCTTCTCAATGAGAAAATAATACTTTCCAACTCTTTTAATTTCTCTATTTTACTGTGCAAATGCATGGCAGAAAGACTTGCAGTTATTGCTAAGACAGTACTGATTTTTAAAATGCTTATATCATTTTTTTCCCCCTATATTACTCTGTGGGCAGTAATTGTTGCTGCCAACCGTAAAAGCTGCTGCTGAACAGCTGTTGTTACAGCCCAGAAAACCAATCACACCCTGGGCTGCACCAAAAGCAGTGTGACCAGCAGGTTGAGGGAGGTGATTCTGCCCCTCTACTCTGCTCTCATGAGACCCCACCTGGAGTGCTGCTCTGGGGTCCTCAGCACAGGAAAGACCTGGACCTGTTGGAGCAGGTCCAGAGGCACACCACCTAGACGATCACAGGGATCAAACACCTCTCCCATGAGGAAAGTTTGAGAGGTGAGATTGTTCAGCCTGGAGAAGGGAAAGCTCTGTGGAGTCTCTGTTGTGGCCTTTCAGTACCTAAAGGGGACCTATAAAAAAGACGGGGACAAACTTTTTAGCCTGTTGCAACAGGACAAGGGGTGAGGGTTTTAAAGTGAAAAAGGGTCGAATCAGATTAGATGTAAGGAAGAAGGTTTTTACAATGAGGGTGTGAAAACACTGGAACAGGTTGCCCAGAGAAGTTGTGGATGCCCCATCCCTGGAAGCATTAACGATGAGGTTGGATGGGGCTCCGAGAAACCTGATCTAGTTGAAGATGTGCCTGCTCATTGCAGGGGGGTTGAACAAGGTGGCCTTTAAAGGCGCCTTCCAACCCAAACCATTCTGTGATTCTACAAAAGTCAATGCACACTTAAAAAAATTGTGTTTCAAAACAGGGAAGTTAAACTTTCAGGTTTGCTATGTTACATTTATGTGTGTGATCACTCATCTGAAAACTATTTCTTTTACCAAGCTTCAGTTAATGAGAACAGAATGCATCTGTCTCAGACATAGTACTCAAATATATACTATGTCCAGCTCTCCGTCTCCTGAAGAATCCCTTTATCTCAATGTTTGGTCATCATCTGAGTTATGTGTAAATAAAACTGGTTAGGCAAGTTTTGACACCTAGAACTCGTAGAGTTGCAAAAGTATACTAACAAACACTGTCTACAAAACCTGTAGATCCAGCTTTTCACTTGTCAGCTTCTCATGGCATCAAGTACCCAACATCAGGTGTTAATTAACTCCATCTGTATTGCTGGGCAAACTCTGCATTCTAAGGAAAAGGAAGAGTATTTTGGACTTCACTTTGAACATTTGCTTTTCACTTTATCTTTCTGCATGCAGATATTTTACCTGGTACATTCATTTTGCTTTTTATTTCTAATTTTATTCACTACTAAGTAAGGACTTCTACAGGTCTGAAATACTTACATGAAGTATACTAACTGAAGTTCCCAATAAGTTTTGGCAAACTTGAACTCTCTCTACTAAAAGCAATAACTACATAAAATAATCACACCAGTATGTGTTTTTAAAGCTGAAATGTCAAAATATTAAAAATATTTTTCTTTCGGAAACTGAAAATGTAGTAAAGCCTAGCTTTACTGTCAAGGCCAAATTCTACAACCTTCTGTCAGAAAAACTTCTCTAGATTGCAGTAAAACCTGAAGGCTTTTGGGCAGTGCCTTCAAGAGGAAAATACATACTGCAGTCAAAATATAACATATGGGCAGAGAAATTAGCTATCAAAAATTCAAAGAATACAGCCTATTATTTTAGTCAAATGGTTTGGGTTTGGATTAGATTCTGTTCTTATTCCAGTGACTCAGTAACAGAATCTAAGCTTCCATTTTCATTAATTGCAAAAGGATGCCTGTCTGGCTCCAGATTGTGGTATTTATGAAGTTTTTAGAGAGTTTGAAAGATTTTCATTTAATCCATGCTTCTTTTCACATTCAGACTCAGGTAGGGAATGTCACTCCTATAATCAGAAACAGAAAATATGAACTGCTCATAATGAAAAGTGATGGACATCTACAGCTGTACCAACAGTCATTTTACAACTATTTTCTTCGCACATTATTTCCTCTGCCCACTTCTTTCAAAAGAAATGCAGGAAATGTAGGTCCTTCCAATTAGGCTTTGTGTTTCACTGAGCTTAGCAGAGCTGCCCTGCCAGGGGCAAGTCCAGTGGGACAGGGCTGGTTAGAGTGCTAGTGGAAAATCTCCATAAAACCACCCTCCCCAGGAAGCCACAAAGCCAACAGGTAAGGTGGGCACACGGCATTTCCTTCCTCATCTCTTGCCATCACATAGCACAGGCTACTAACTGCTCCATTAAGACCTGACAAAAAATGCCATAAAACACAGTTTAGCATGAGACAGAAGAGAGCATAACAGAGAGCTGGAAGACGCCAAGTTACGTGTCAATGCTTTAAATTCTTCCAAAACAGGTATTTGTCAAACGAAATCATCATGCCTAGAATGCCCGCAGAACAATGCAAAAACACTCTCCAAGGCCCTGCCAATGTAGCCTAAGGATACTAACTCCTTCCTGATCCTCATGTGGTGGTGATGCTAATCCAGAGCCTGATACATCAACTAAGGGTCAGATTACTCCACTTCATTGCGCAAACTGCCTCAATGCCCTCTGTCTCCTTCTTATATTCACCTCCACTTCAACGGGCAGCAAAGAAACCATAAAAACCCACACCTCTGCATATTATCAAATAATACATTTTACTATGAAAGCATACATCTAAACAATGCTCTGCGTCTTCCCATCAGTTTTACCCTCTACCTCATATCTGAACCCTAAAGTGAGAAGACCAGCTTTGTTGATGAATGAAGCTGTTACCCCTTGCTGGCCAATACAAAAGGATGGGAGCCTTCTAGGGGAAAGGAAGGGATATTTGATCTGCACAGTGAGTAAAAATATACTGTCCCTTGAGCATAACACCAGGAATTCAGTCTTGTTAGTTATGATTTTTTCCTATGTAGCACATGCTGCATTTTACAAACAGGCATTCAAAAGGTCCCATTTATGCATTTGGCTCGTGAAATACACATCGACAAGCAGTATCGGCAGAACATTTTCTTAGGCAATTTGATGAATGCTAAAACGAATTCTGGAAGTCTGAAACTCTTTGGCTTTCTACATGATCTCCACATTAAAAGTACATCTTTCTAGACACTCTGTTCTGGGATTAGACACACGGGGGTTTTGACACAGCCAATTTATGTGTAGCCTTCATATGCTTTGCAACTGGCAGGGATAAGATGGTTAAGCAGGATTAAAATGGTTAATGGTCATTTCAACTCTGGATCTTCAGCCCACCTGCAGACCTAGTCAATAATTCTCTGAAGAGTACTTGGTAATCTATGTAAAATGATTTTGAGTGTTTCCCTTTGAAGCTCAGGGGATATGTCCATGTTACAAAATAACTTAGGCAACTTTAGTCAGCAGAAACTGTTACTGTACTGGCAGTTTAAGCAGGAATGCTGAGGTTGGAATGTGCATTTAGAACAAAACACAACTACTTTGCTGAAGGAAAACCAAGGAGGAAGAGAGTTTCAACATGAAAATGTTGGGGAAGATGTGTCCCACATTTCTACACTCTTGGTAGAGAAAGGATTTCTATTCCCAGTACCAATGCATTCAGAACTTGTTAAAGAAGTATTTTGCAGTAAACATTTAATAATAATCACTCCAGCAAAGCAAGAAACATTGCATAGATGCTCTTATGGAATATGATTACCTGACATACTGCTGGGAATTATGGATATGTAATCATTCTTGTCCTTCTTCCGTCACCAACGTCAGCTGCCAAAAAAAAAAAAAAAAAGAAAAAACCCCATGTAATATATCCATAAATGCATATCTGCAGAATACCATTATCATTTAAACAGGATGGAATATTTTGGATCTTGAATACCATGGTCTATGTTTAATGGCTTAACACACTCAATTCAAAGCACCTTGCTTAGCTGCATGAAGCAACAAACGCAAATCAGGTCCAAAATATGGTAGACTGGAGGAGCTGTGGATAACAGGGATCTGGAAGCAAGGTCTAAAAGCTGGTGGTTACTGATCCATAAAAAAAAATGCTTCTGCCCACTTCATGGAACATTGTTAGTTTTTTTTTTCAGAATCTCCTGTAAGTTTAATATGTCACCTTAGGAGCTAAATGGTTTTTATTTCACAGTTGCTAATGATATATGCCCATTACTCTCAGCTTCAGTAAGAACAGAGGATTCAAAGGAGTTAGAAATCCTCTGTCTACAGTTACTCTCAATCTTCTTCAATCATCTGAAATCCAAAATTCTACTGACTTTTACAAAGTTCTGATATGTAAATAGTAATTTTACTCATTCAGCAGAAAACTAATTTATATGTACTTCTTACTTAACTTTTGTGCAACATCCTCATTTCTTTTATTAAGGAGACAACTGCAACTGTAAGGAACTGAATTTGGCATTTTAAAGTCCTGGTTTTAATATTTAGACTATATCCCCCATTCACACAACCATACACACACACCGGCATTAAGTGTACTCTTTTTCTGTTTGGTAGCAAAGACTGAAGCCCTGCAAGCTCATTTAGTGTCAGAAGAGGAAATCAGGGATATAAGTTACAACATCATCCTTCAGCAGTATTGGTATTTATACCAGACATCATGTTTTTCACACAGAGGCATAGCAGGCAGCATGCCCTTGTTCAGCCATCCCTGCCCAAAACACAGTGCCCAGTTGGATGATCCCGGCTCGCTCCCTAGTTTAAGCACCAACAATCCAATCCAAGCAGAGACAATCCTAAAGGTATTACTCCAGAATAGAGACAAGATCTCATTAGAATTTTTAAGTAAGAAATCCTGGGCCTACAAGTGACCCCACTAATGCCTGTGGAAAACTAGCCTGAGAACAGTCACGCTCTCTGGAATATCATCCCCCTCTATTTGGCACTAGTGAGACTGCACTTTGAGTTCTGTGTTCAGTTTTGGGCCCCTCGCTTTAGAAAGGACATTGAGGTACCGTGGTGTGTCCAGAGAAGGGCAGCAAGGCTTGTGAAAGGTCCACAAAACATGTCCTATAAGGAATGGCAGAGAGAGCTGGGTTTGTTTATTCCTGAGAAGGGGGGGTCTCAAGGTGGGGGGGTTGAGGGGTGCTTATGCTCTCTACAACTGCCTGAAAGGAAGTTGTAGTGAGGTGGGGGTTGGTCTCTCTTCTACCCTGCCTGCAGTGAGAGGACCAAAAGAAATGGCTTTAAGATGGGACAGGGGAGATTCAGCTCAGATATTAGAAAAAATTTTGTTCCCATTAGGGTGGTCAGGCATTGGAATGGGTTGCCCAGGGAGGTGGTGGAGTCACCATCCCTGGAGGTGTTTAAGAGGCATCTGAATCTAGCACTGAGTGCTGTGGTTTAGTGGTTTAGGGGTTACAGGAGGAGTGCTGGGTGGACGGTTGGACTGGATCATCCTAAAGGTCTCTTCCAACCTTGATGATTCTACGATTCTATGATAAGGAAAGACCTGCCTTTTAATGTTAGTGTATTTCCACGTTTTATAGTGGAAGTAGAACCTCTCTTAGATTGTCCCAATCACCATTTTATGGTAAGAAACTGTCCTTTGGTCTTGTTAATGAACTTAAGGGTTTTAGGACAAGAGGGCACGGGCTTAAGCTCTGTCAGGGAGATTGGATATTAGAAAGAAGTTCTTTACAGAGAGAGTGATCAGGCACTGGAATGGCCTGCCCAGAGAGGTGGTGGATTCACCGTCCCTGGAGGTTTTTAAGATGAGGCTGGATGTGGCACTGAGTGCCACGATCTAGGAATCACAGTGGGGCTGGATCAAGGGTTGGACTTGATGATCTCAGAGGTCTCTTCCAACCCAGTTAATTCTATGATTCTATGAGTTCTCTCCACCCATTCAGTGCCACAGCCCTGTCTGTATTTCCTCTTGGTCACTGTCTCCTCACACGAGGAGCCTCTCTCTGCCTTGTCCTTGAAATAAATATCCTCCCCCAACAGCAGGCTAAAAGAACATCGAGCGCATCTGCTCCATTTAGACAGGGACTACATCACCACCAGAACGGGAAAGCAGGTGAGCTGCAGTCACGGGTAATTAATGCATCTGGGACGCAGCCCCGCCTTTTCACCCAAGCCCATCAGCGCCTTCTCCCCCGGCACCGAGAGTCCTCCCGGGCGCTCCCACACCCGGGGCTCCGCAGAGGCTACACAAGGTGTCGGTGGGATGCTCCTCGCTCGCCCCAGGCGCTGTTTGCGCCGCGCTACCCGAGAGGGAGCGCACTCCAGCGCCATACCCCGCGCCCACCGACGCGCCGGCTGCCCGGCCGGGAAGCGCCGGGAAGCACCGGGAAGCGCCGCAGCATCCCCGCCCTGCCGAAGGCAGCAGCGCGGCCCGTCGGGTCCCCGGCGCGGAGCGGCAGCGCGCCCTGCCGGCCGCGGCACAGCCCCGAGCGCCGCTCCCCGCCCGCTCCATCGCTCCAGACACCTCGCTACCTGAACCGGACGCGTCTGCATACATCTTTAGACTCAATTAATTGCTACTCCCGCAAGCTGGAATTGGTCACGGTTAAAATAAACCAAACACGTCACCACCAAACAAAACCACACACAACCTCCCCCCGCCCCCTGCTGTCCCCCAATAAAACCCAAACACATCACTACTGCCCCGTAAATAAAAAAAAGAAAAAAGCGGTAATCCCTCCCCCCCCCCCCCCCCCCTTCCGCGGTAAACCAATAATCATAGAATATCCTGGGTTGGAAGGGACCCACAAGGACCACTGAAGTCCAGCTCCTGGTCCTGCACAGGACAACCCCAGGAATGTGATCCTGATGGGTTCCTTCCCACTCAGCATATTCTATGATTCAATAAATCACACTATTTGCCGGAGAGCATTGCCTCAGGCTCCTTGAGCTCTGGCAGCCTCAGGGCTGTGACCACGTCCCTGGGGAGCCTGTTCCAGTGCCTGACCACCTTCTGGGTGAAGAACCTTTTCCTGATATCCAACCTAAAGCTCCCAATACAGCTTCATGCCATTCCCTCAGGTCCCGTCCCTGGTGACCAGAGAGGAAAAATTAAAAAATAGGCACCAAATTATTTTTTCCTTTCTCTATTTCCTAATCATCTGAAATTATTTCTTTCTACAGTATATTATACTTCATGGAAATTACTGATTTCAAGACATAATGTTCACTCTATTTTCAAAGACTATTGTTCAGTACAAACAACAGAACCAGAGGTTCTGTTGCAAGGTCTTTCTTTTTGCAACTGACATCTTGTGGAACTTCAAAATCCTTTACAGTCTGTCAATCAAGAGATTTGAGCGGGTACAAATTTAGATCAGACCTCCAGTTAAAATCACACCCATCCTGCCATGCCATGGGATGTTGTGAACCTCAATAATAAGCCATTTCCCAGAATTTAATTATGGTTTGGTGACTCAGTGACATATAAGTGCTCTTGAAGTAAACAATTGAATGTTTTAAACAAAAATTCTGTCCCTTCTGTAAATAATTAGTTACTAAACCTAAAATTATTGGGTTTGCACCAATCTGTTAGAAAGGAGGATTAAAAAATGAGAAATACATTGTTCTTCAATGAATTCTGCATAAAGAGAAAAATTCTAGCTATCCTGGGAGCTTTGCCATTTTCCCTGATGAGACCAGGACTTGGCATAAAGGCAGCTGTCACTTGTATAAAAAAAACTAATTACAAAATGACTGTAAGATAGTCTTTTGTTTAAAGCATTATACTAACGTATCTAGTTTTGGCAGTCTTCCTGTGTGCCACAGTTTAAAATGGAGAGTGTGCATCCCCTCTTTCCCCTCCTAACTGTCCAGAAATTAAGTTTCTTGGAGCAGGTCTTGATGACCTGCTATGTGAATGTACATCATCTCCCCCATCTATCATCTCCAATAGGTCAATTTAGCAACTGCCAAAAGATACACAGTAACTGTGCCCATTTGTAATATCTGCTTAACACCTGCTTTGTAATTGATGGTGATTTTAATAATCTTCCCAAGTGTACTGGGATGTTTTCAAAAGGATACTTTTAATACCGCGCTTTATACTCCAGAAGTAATTTCCCATTTTTCATTTCAAGGAATGTGGCACACAGATGGAAACACTGTGGAAGTACAGAAGTATTTATCCATTCTGGCACCCGAAACCTTGACAGTCTTCTGAAGGCGCAACACAGTTGCTACTTCAAATGAGTGAGATTAAGTGGTGTCTATGTTAATTATAGCCATTTCCTCTTGAAGGCATAGTTGTGGAAGATGTTGGAGGAAATCGGGTTCTTTTTCAGAGTCTACAGCTAAAAAGCACATGAACAGGCGCAAGTGGGAAAGATGCGCATGAGTCACAGACGATACTCCACTACATCAGGCCAATAATGTCTGGTAGTCTTCCCGGACATTGCAGAGTAAGTTTCTTTCTTGCCAGAAGTGACTCAATTTTTATGGCTAAGCTTTGCTAACGTCACAGGGAACAGGCTTTGTTAGATTATCTGTTGTGTGCTGAGCACTTATTTGCCCAAAAAGAGATACCCAAAGTCTCCTGGCTCTCAGTCACAAGCCCTAAGCACGCAGCGCTAATTCAGAGGCTGCTATCTCACATCCCATGTGATCTGCCTTCTAGAGAGCTGAGGCAGCAGAGTGTGCTCCTTCTCCATCGCTGAAGTTCAACTCCATTTTTTTTTTTTGGCGGGTTTTTGTTTGGTTTTGTTTATTTTTGTTTTTGTTTTGTTTTGTTTTTAAACAAGGCAGTCTTTACATTTATATTGGGTACCACTAATAAAGGTAGCAAAATGCTCACCCTGTCCTGATACTGAGTTCTGTCTCAGATCTACAACCCTCCACCAGGAAAAGAATATTTTTATACTGCCTCAAAATAAAAAAAATAAAAGACATCTTTGGGATCTTCAGATCCTCTGGTCTGCAAAGGTGATACCTAGAATTAGTTCTCTGGCTTCAGTCTCCAATCCAGAAAAACTGTCCAGCCACATTGCCAGTTACTGCACCTACTTACTTTTTCCATAATGAGAGGTGATTAACCAATTAGCATTAATCAATGTGGTTAAGTGTTCTCCCATTCTCACCAACTGCCTCCTCCTTCACACAACTGCACTGGATTAACCAATGGCTGTACAAAAGGAGTTTGCTGCTCAGGGATGAAGGTGTTTTTGACCTTAGTCTGATGTTTCAGGTTTAGATGGTGGCTGCCAGTCTCCTCTAAAGCCAGGGGCATGGTAATCTTGTGGTTTGAATCCTGGTTCCTGTCCATACCATGAACCGCACGCTTCTTCGCAAGCCTCAGGCTTCCCTTCCCACTCACCAAGCAGCTGCACAGAGAGGACAAGCATTGCTGCCTCCTGTCTCTTCTCAAGGCAGGAGCAGGTGGGAAAAGGGATTTTGCACCTTTCAGAAGCACTGACAAACCACCTGTTTCTTTGCTGGACTGCCCCTTGACATTCCCTTTTAAAAGCCAGAGGGAGGGCCATGGGGCAACCTGGCTCATTCACTGAAGTCCCTCCTGTAACCCTACCTGCAACAGCCAATGTCTCTGGCTTATCGCTGGCACTCTTACACAACACTCTTACACAACACTTGCTGCTTTGCTTCTGGCTCACCAGGAGCTGGGCTGCCTCCAGGGAGGGGAGCCTTGCGCCGAAAAGGGAGGGCTGCTGGCAGAGCCAGGGATGGGTGGTAGCCTGCCCAGGTCCTGGGATGCGGTAGGGAGCTGGCGAGGGCACAGAGCAGGACAGCAGAGCATGTAGGTTTTGTAACAGGGTGAAGAGGGAAAGCTCCATCACAGTCAGAGCAAGCACCCCAGGACTCCAGCCCCTCACGCCCTTCCTTCCACAAATTATGGCACTTCTGTTTTTCTTGAGGGCTGTCTTGGCTTGGGGGTGACGAATTATGGGATGAATCATCTGAATATTTTGTTCTGCAAACTCCCTCTGTGAAAGCTGCTCTCACTTTGAACTTCATCTTTAGTGAAAAATCCAGAGTAGCAACTTCACATCAGGAAAAATTATAAGGTACCCATATAGAAGTTGTATTGATGCCTAACTGAACTTTAAAGTGTATTTCAATATTTAACAGGAAAGCAAAATTACTATTTTAGAGCAAGTTATAGAGAGGATTTTGTACTAATATATACACAGTGAAAAAATGTACCAGACTATGGCTTATGGTACCCAATATCTATATAATGAGCCAATGGTATTCACTTTCTTGCAAAACATAATTAATAACCGTGCACTGTAAGAAAAATAAAAATCTCTCTAGTTTTTCAGATACATTTAGTGAAAAGACCCCCTCAGAACTGGCTTGTAGGCACAAACTCAGAAGTGGACTTTGACTCATGCTTTTTACTGCTAGTCTAGCTCAATTCACGAGGACACAAAAATATGCAATAAAGCAAAAAATCAAAACCACAGTGCACTATTTGTATAAACATTTGCAGTCTATTCTGAAACACAAGAACAAAAAGGCAAAGAGCTTTCTAATAGGAACATCTAGTAGTTCTGTGCAATATCCTCCTCACACAGACTCAACACGTGCTTAGCTCTGTGCAGGCATCAGCAGATTTTTTACAGCATGAAAGCCAGAAAATTTTTATATGCAGACAATAAGTCTCACAAAAGATAACAGTAACTTCCCTGCTTTACAGGTTTTTGAAAGCTCTTGTATTCAATAAGCAGATCTGCAGGATGAACACTACTAATTTAGACGGACAAACTAATTCTTCCCATAGTCCCATTGTGAGGCTTTGGATCTGGCATATGGTTTGCAGGACAGGCTGAATGAAAAAGCTGTTGATTCCAACCTAGCTACAAAAAAATCGAGCCAGCACCATAAAATGAAGTAATGCAAGACAAAAACAAGATAAAAGTTGTTTTTATGATTTCATCAGAACTTACTGACTTACTGTATTAGGGTAAATGTATCTTTTAATAAGATATTGGAAAATATAATAACGCATTTCTTCATAGCCGAAAAGGAAAAGAGTTTTAGTGTTTCTGTTTGTTTCCCAGTAGCCTGAACAGATCAGAAAGGAGTATCATTGAAAGAATGTGGAGGAAGACTGTAACATTACCTTTAAACCACCTGGTCATCAAGCAGAGAACAGAACATGTAATTCTTCTCTCTCCCTGTACTTACAGAAATTAGTAATATAATTTACAGAGAATCTCAAATCATTTACTATCATGATCTGGAGCTGCTGACTGGCCCTAAGATGTAAAGGCTATAAGAAATCTACTTACATGAATCTTAAAACTTGGTCAGCATAATGGGCTGCAGCCTTCCCTTCCTTTACTTCATCCCCCTTGCAGAAATGTCAGCTCTGCTTTGGCCTACTACATGTGTACACAGGAGGGCATGAGAGGAGCATAGAACTGGAGGCAGCCCTGTTTAGCCACTATTTTGATAGCCAGGGGTTTATTCCCTGGGTGAGGGACTTCCCTTAACATGAAGCATTATGGTGCAAGCTAGCCAGATTTGCCAAAGAGTAGTTGATCTGTAACTGTGAATTAAGTGATGTTTATATCATTAAAGATTTAAGCCTTAATTCACAAAGACCTCTACGGACTTGAATAAATATTCAGTTGAGCAAGGATCCTGGAGGGCCAAGAATGATAGAGAAGGGGATAATATAAAAAAATCTCTAATTTGAGTGATTATTCCAGTGTTCTTTTGAGACACTTCAAGGCTCGTGCATTCGTTCCTCAGCATATGGGTATTCAGACAACAGCTTTGACATAAAACTTTTCTTGTTTGTCTGTTTTGTTCCACAGTCTCAGGAAACATCAGCTCTCCCCGAAATTTCAACAAGGGACAGTTTATCTTCAATGCTAATTTCTCTTATTACTTATTTTGAAGTGTGTATTAGACAAAGGCTGTCTTGAATTACCTACCCAGTAAGTAAGTCTCTGCAACTAACTAACATTAGATAATCTGAGATAATAAATTTCAAAGACCTTCCTTGAAACTGATTTCCCCCCCTTATGATGAAATTGATTAAGAAAAAGAATATTTTCTAAATGTCAGGAGGGGAGGTACCTGGTTGCATCTTGTTAGCATGAATGCATTTTGTCAATGCATCTTATATATGCTGTGCCTAAAAAAATCAGTGAAGCAGAAATGAATATGTTCTAATCTACAAATGTCACTCTGAATAAGGATAAATATTACCCTAAAGATTGGTACTGGCATTTATTTGAGCTATTTTCAGGGATTCAGATATGAAAAGCAGAATTAATGCAGCTTTAGGCTTTCTGCTTTTCTTAAACAGAGCTTCAGAAGGTCACCAGTTTAGTTGAAAAATAAATTCTCAATACTGAAAAATTGTTATCTGTATTTCAGGCTTTGATTTACAGTGTGATTGAAAGTATGTTGAACTTTGTAGAAAATCTTAGAAAACAAGAGATGCTGTTACAGCTATGGGTTATCCTCATGGGTTTTGTATATTGTGTGACTTGATGAGTTTCCAAATTTGATTCTATTTTTCCTAAAAACTGATAGCTGAATTGCCAAACCACTAAATTCCGAAATGTATGGCTTAAATTCAATTATAACTGAGGGCAAATTTTGAAGAAGCTGATTTTCAAC
Organism: Pyrocephalus nanus; assembly: GCA_038380795.1. Lineage (NCBI taxonomy): Eukaryota > Metazoa > Chordata > Aves > Passeriformes > Tyrannidae > Pyrocephalus > Pyrocephalus nanus. The sequence goes on along the minus strand of CM076266.1, from coordinate 33,312,932 downwards.
AAAACTGAAGTAACGGACCAGAACAAGAAGCTAGCTGTTTTCTGAAACCTATATCCACACCTAGCAAGAGCTATGGTGTGTGAATAAAGACTAGCTAGAAATCTGTGAAGATCCTTTCTACAAGTCGAACTGGCAGTCCTGGAGCCTTTGCCTGCTGCTGCAGAAGCAGCTCCAGGGAAATGGGCATCAGAGAGTTGATGACAGTTGATGACGCACCAGAAGAGGACACTGCATTCCTGCATGTGTAGGTTCAGGCCTTATGTCGAGCATTAAAGCAGAAAATACCCCTGCAGGCATGTTGAAGGCACACCAGAGACACAAAAAAGTATGAATAATAGAAAGGGAGGGACAGACAAGTAAAGTTAAATGATTAAGGGGCTGGACTGACATATATCTCTTTTGAGAGTTAACTATGGCATGCTGAAGTGACAGGGAAGTGAGCACAGGATAACCAGGCTCAAAAGAGAGAGAAAAATGACAGGAGAATGTGACTGTTAGGGAAATTTTGGTTAAATTTTGCTAATGGTTACTGGTGGACATGTAATTAGGTTAGAGAGCAGCTATATTTGAAAAGAAAAATTCCTGCCTGGTTTTAATTGATATTTTGAAATGGAGAACTCCATATTGCTATTTCTGAGGTTTACCCAAAAGCTTATTTTTCAAAAGAAAAAATTCAATGACTTCAGTAACAATGAAGCTCAAATTGGAGAAAGCTTTCTGCAAATGACCCCTCTGAAAACACAAACCACATGTTTTATAGATACATAGATATTTTTATAATTATTATAAATAATTAAAGAGTTTCAAGTTACCTTGCAATAAGCCAGTGATCACAAAATATGATTGTATTAAAAACATCTAAAAGCCCTTTGCTTCTGGTTTTGGGCAGACGAGAGTCATGGAGAGAAGGAATAATACTTGTGAAAATGAAGTAGAAGCTCTTATTTTGCTTATTTTAACAGAAAATGGCCTGCATCCTCTGTAATGGCTTTGTCTATATAACCAGCACCACATGAAGTTAACAAGTTAACTGGATTTCAGCTAAGGATTTTCACAGCTCAGAAGTTACCCTATTCAAAGTCCTATTCCTTTTTAACTTTTTTTTTCTTTTTTTGAGAACAAACACATTATGAAATTTTTCCAGCAAAACAATTCACTGATTTACTCTTTAAGGCAGGCAGAGGTTCCTAGGAGGTGTGTTCTAACCTCTATCACTTCTTATAGCCTTTTTCCTGACCTGCTTAAGGTCCCAGAGCAGAGAGAGGAGAGGACAAATACTTCTTCTCAGAAGATGTATATAATCTCATATTAAGTACAAACATTATAGATGCATATGTACTTTTGCGAGCAGACTGGAAACAAACCACACAGCCTAAGTGTTAACAATGGCCTTTCAGTATGTCCGATAAAACGTGATTTCTCTTTTTTGGTTTTTTTAGACCTCTCTTCTTGTTTGCTGCCTCATTTACAGCTAACAATAATAGAATTAAGCCCAGAAATTAAAAGAAAAAGTTTAATCGCTGATGATTTCGCTATCTCTCCCAAGCAAACAACAAAAGTCCACAACCTTTTAACCTTTTCCATCCTATTTGCTAATTACTTATTTTCTAATTAACCCATTATGCATCTGTCAGTGTGTTTTAAATTAAATCACTTTAATTGCTAGTAAGTAGGGTTTATTTAGTTCCTGGTATGGCTGTACGGGGTCATGAGTGTGGGGAGCTGTTGAACCACTCTGAGTTACAGGTGGCTCTGCAAAACTGCTGAAGTTGCTGAAGATAAAGAGGAGTTAAGCTGCTTTCCTTAGGTGATTTGATTTTAATGTCTACTGGCATATTTCTAATGGATGAAAGTTTACTGCAAACACAGGAGGGCATTTTTATTCCTAGTATATAGATCACGTCAGACATTAATTTTTTTCTTGAAATAATTTTTAATAGAGAAATAATTATGCTAATAGTTTTAGAAAATGCCTATAACCACGTTTACTTTGCTGCATAGTAGAACTCTTTGAAATGTAACACAACTTCACATTAACAGCTGAACTTCAAATAAAGAGAATAGAGAAGACCCAACATGTGGGACACAGGGTGTTTTAAGTATGAGGCTAACAGTCAACTCACTCGAATATCTTCACGTAAAACACTATAAAAACTGATGACAGTTTTAAGGATAGACATAATGATTAATGAGGACAGACATAAAAGATTTTGTTCTCTGTAGCACAGCCCCCTTCTACCCCTTGCATGACCTGACTCGCTTTGCTGACCCTGCAGAAAATACCCACTTTTTATGCTGGGTTAGTTCTGTACTGGGTTAGTGAGTTGAATTATCCCTGCAAGGTGGCTGGCGAGCACCACAGCTGGCACTAAGTAAGTGGCAAGAGACCACAACTGCTAGGAGGGAAGGGGAGGGAGATGAGGTTCACCCTGTCTCATGAAATGGCACGCCAGAGGAATGCAGTACAAGTTTATGCCCTCTCTAATAAACTAGAGTATTTATGACTCTGTGCATGGAAATTACTTTTTAACTGTTAAAATTATTTCTGAAGTTTTCTGAAACACCTTTGAAGATTATAAGTCTTGCACTGGGGAAAAAAAACCCCTAAGGACAACACAATTCATTATACCTTTTTTCTGTATTTAGATCCTAGTACACTGAAGAAAGGCACTAAAAAGTGCTTACTGTATGGCCTGGAGAATGGCAATATGAGTTGGTAAGGTCAGTCTTCCCTTCTGGACTGAGTAAAGTCACGAATCGAGTACTACTGAGACATGAGAATAAATTTTCAGCAAGAATGCAAGTCCACATCTTTGCTAAGTTACCTTAGCAGGGAGGTCAGTATGGAAGCAGCATCCTGCCAGGATGTCTGAAGGAAAACCCTGGTATAAGCAGACACACTTTCTCTAGAAAGCACACCAAAAATTACATGGTGAAATCTTATCTACCTCTATTAAGTACTATAGTGTTTCATGATGGCTATGTGACTAACACCAAGGTATCAATCCGTGTTTCCTTGCTCTCCCGAGCTAGTTGGACTGGCCAGGCTTTTCTTTTAATGCATTATTCTCTTTTCTCTTCTTTCTTCGCCTTTCCCCTTCTGTTCTAATTTCTAATCTTGTATGTGTGACCTTGCAACAGGAGAACTGGATGATGCATTTCATTCCTCAGGATCTCACATTCAGGGTCACCACTGCCAAACACCAAAGCCATGGCCCTGATGGCACCATCTGTGTCTACTGGTCCTGTGCGTCCACCATCTGAAGAACAAACAGATCCTTGAGGAATGTAGCTGCAAGGAGGGGCAATTACCATTCAAGGAAAACTTTGTTTTAAAGGCACCCAGCACAGATGACTTCAAAGGTTAGCAGGAAAATACTGAATCAGACCGGGTAGGGAGCCCCAGGGGCAAGACAGGGATAAAACGGGGAGCGCTTCCAGTGGTGCAGCGTATTGAACAGTTTCAAAGAACTGGAGAGTTTTTTGGTCTAAAGCTCTACATAAATGCACTGCACTGGTAAGGGATGGAAGACACAAACGTGAGGATTATCCCAGTCAAGTTACCAGATAAATTTCTCTGCTTATCTCCCAAAAAAGAAGATAATAAAGAAGCCAAAGAGGGTCAAGGGACAAGCCACAAGCAAAATGACTCCTGAATGTAAGACAAGATGGAAATTGCTACTTTTTCAGTAGATTTCAATCCTCCATTTAGCACCATTTCTATTTAACTAATATGCAGTTTGATTTTAGCCAGACCCTGAAAGACAGTTTTTATGGCACTCACACTAATCAGGAGAAGCAGAACAGAACGTCATCCTTGTATTGCTGATACTGAGGCTTCCCATGAATTATCTCAGCAGCATCACAGGGATCTTGGGCAGTGGAAATACATGATTTTAGAAGTGATATTCCACATACTTCCCACCAGGCTTATCTGGAAACATGCTAATAAAGCATCAGAGACAGTCTTTTCCTGTTGCTTTCCATAGTGTTGCAAGCAGTAAAATATTGTCAAAAGAGACACACCAATCTAAATTAAGGATGTGGGCATCTTCCCATACAGTGATGGGAAGGAGCTAATCCATCAGAACAATTTTAGAATTAATAAGTTTCATAAGTATTAATACATGGATCTAATCTACATTCAATGTTATCCAAATTACCTTGTGCTGAAAGAACAAGTTCTGTATAATGAAGGAAAACAAATGAAGCTCACAGAAAAATAATTAAAGTTGGGAGTTGCAATGGGAATTGGAGTCAGCACTGCCTCATGTTCTGTGTTTAAAATTTATTCTTACAGTTACCCAGCTTCCTCATCCATAAGGTGGAGATGATAATAGTTGCTTCAGTTCCAACAGTATGCCAGTAAGATCTACAGATAAGCCATCAGAACTGTTATTATTAATATTATATATGCTTGGCATGCATTTTTTACTTCAAACCACTTTTATAGATTGCATTTCTGGTCTACTCTCAATGTTTAGGGAATCACTTTTTTAGACTTCATAAAAGTTATTCTCAATTTATTTACGACATTTGGGTATATTCTTTGCCATTGACTTAAATTCTATTTTACAGCTAATTAGTTTTATGGAATTTTGTTCTCTGTATGATGTGGGAACACAGGAGCGCAATGATTCAACAAACACCAGTTTTACCAACCAGCCAGATTTAACAGGCTATTTCTTGTTGTATCCTATAAACACAGTGAGAAGCCAATCTGATATTTAATGATGCAAACCATAAGCAGAGGTAGTGTTTTGTGCCAAGCTACAATATGTGGAGATTGCAAAAGCTCATAGTGAAATTTCTGGGGGAAAAAAAATACAGCATGGAGGTTTCTGAGTTGTTATTTTGTGCAAATCAAAACAGGGTATCTTTACTGTGATAAACATAGAGATTAATTAGAAAAAAAACCAAAGATGTTGACAGAACGAGAGAACACCTCATATTGTCTACAGAAGGTAGACAACTCTGCTTTTTATGTGAAAACTTTATCAGAATAGGATTCCTAGATTTACTTTCATGTTCTGCCATCCACTAACTAAGAGACTTTGGTCTGAACGACAAAGAAGTTTGCTCATATGGGAAGCACAAAATGTACTAGCTTCTAAAGAGGGCTTATTTTTTAGTATCTGTGAAGTTGTTGGAAGGATCTTACATAAGACGATATTTATAAAGACTTAAAATTAGAATTTTCTTTGAGGTATCCTAACCAAATTACAGAAAAAAAAAAAAAAAAAGATTTGTGAAACAGTATGAGGCACGTTTTTAAACCAGCCATTTGTTTTTGTAAAAACATCTTTGTAGATCTCTCAAAAGGGAGACTGATATACTATCAGCATTTGCTGAACTGGCACAGCAGCTACAGGATACAGTGGACTATAAAGTGCTGCTCTTAACCACATATAGACAATAACATGAAAAAAAAAAAGTCTTAAAAATTCAGAATGAAATAGCAGAGTTGCCAGTAATGACCTGATCCACAGTTCCTGAGTGCTGGAAGCTGACAGTACTGGATCATTGGAAATGCCTTAATAACACAGAGATCTTTTCTCTCCGGAACAAACTGACATAGCTACAATCCATCAATTTGCTAGAATTTCATAACCACATTAGACATTATTTCTGAACTATTGTGGCCAACAGCTATAGCCAAAATACCTGTATCTTTTCCAGTTATCTTTTTTTTAAACCATATATCCTTTGGCCACATTTTACATGTATTTTGTCATTTTGGTTTCATTTATCCTTACACTTTCTTATAGAATAATGGGCTACAATTCATGAAAACCCTGTTCAACTGGAGAAATAAATATTCTGTTCGATCCTCCAGGACAGATTTAAGATGTCATTGTCAGCTTTAGGATATCTGTCCTTATTAGTCATCCTGCCAGCATTGAGATAGTAAGAGAAAAGATAAGGGTTTGCTGGAAGGCCAATGAAGCCAAGGGACTCTTTCTATTGACGCCAGCAATTTTGTAGCACGTTCCTCTAGCAGGGATTAGGACACAAAGAAGAGCTTCTCATACAAAATTCTGTACTTAACTTCTTCATTTGCACTCATTTTTATTGAGCAGGCTCAATAAAGTCTACTGGGACTGTCATTTCTGCAACTTTTATCCAACTGTCATTGATTTCACTGATGGATGAAGGAGAGCTTGGCAAGAAATGGCCAAGTGTCACAGACAGGGAAAGGGGAGGGCAGAGGACCTGCTGGGGAGTACAGCCACAGGGGCCAGCAGGACCTATCATGTCACCTGAGGCCTGAGTTGAGACAGATGTGGAAAAAATGGGATCACGAAGGAAAAAAGCAATTAAGAGTGGGTTGTTTATTAGGGAGGAGACTGCAGCGGAGAAAACAGGCACATGGGCAGCAAAAAGGAGGGTCAAGAAATGGTAGAAGAAGTAACAGCAGATGCAAATTATTTTAACCAGGGCAGCTTGGGGTAACTATCAGGTGGTCACGCCCTTGAGTACTGCAGCCTGTTGTCCTAAATTGGAATGACCAACCAAGCCTGTTGTTCTGAGTACATCATGTCTGCTGACCTGCTGGCGTGGTCTGCAGGACTGAGTGGGATGGGCACAGGGGAACATCCAAAGCTATGGATCAAGCATCTGGTGTTGCTGCCATGCTGCAGGTACCAAGCCTGACAGCCTCAGCCTCTTCCTGACCTTCTCCTCACACACACAGCAGCAGAAGGAAACCCTCTCCCACCAACGCGGTGTCATCTCCCCAAAATGGCTTCAGCTAAATTGATAAAGGCAGTGGCATTTTTTCCATTGGCATAGCTTCATATGTATTAGGGACTTTGCCAGGATAATTTCACTGGCTAGGAGGGGATGATTATTTTTAGATGCCTCTACACAACATATGTATGCTGGAAAAATCATCTGAAGTCATTTCACTGCTTGCCTAGTCCCATAGAAGAAGTTAAAGCCTTCAAATTCAGTAAGTGGAAGAGCATGTAATGAAACTGAATTATTTTTGTGACAATAGGGACTAGGTGAAAACTAGGCAAAAGTCTCTTCCTTTCAAATAGTTTTCCCCACTGGTATTGTTCTAAAATAACCCTTAGATCTTTTTTCAGTTCATTTCATAGAGAAACAAATTTCATGTAAGTATTACTGCCTTTAGATACTGCACAAATTACCCTTAGAAAGAGTAAGCAGTGTATTATCCTCACAGATATCAAAGCCAAACACCCCCACTCAGGGTGTAAACTACTGATGCTGATGGGTGAAATAACTAAGGCTTAGTCTTCCAGCAGACAGATGCGCTGCCTTCGGGTGCCAGCTACGCTTCTGAAGTTTGCTTCAATTTATGAAGTGAGATACCACAGAGCAAAAAGAAATCATCTAGAGGAGTCAATATACTCAAAAGTAAAAGGGAAGTTCTACAACTCTCAATGAGAGATAGACAAGAAGAAGAAAAAGGGCTTCATCATTAAGGAGAAGACTTAATAAAATCCAGAGACCAGCTTGCAGAAAGAAACCTGACCGGCACCACATTAAGACAACTACAGTATATACAAACCCAGAAATCTCACTAAATATATTAAGTCTTACTCATTACAAGGTGTTTTTATTAAAAACTGTTCAATTTTTCCAGAGGTAGTGACTGAATTTCCACTGAATAGCACCTCCTGCATTCACAGCACATTTACAAGTAAGCAAAGCACCATTCAGTGCTACAAAATGCAAACAGTTGCACAAAGCAGCATAACACTGGAGAGTCCAGGCTCTCCTAGGAAGAAAGCTGGGATTTGGGATGGTAATCATTGCCTGCATTTTTCTTGTTTGGTTTAGCTACTAGAATATTTAATATTACCATACATTCTTTTTTAAATGTTCTCTCAGGAAGAGGGATATTTTATACATAGTGTGTTTTTTATTAGGAATAAGATTTTTAAGCTGCTAAACAAAAAGTTCTGTTTGTTGGGATTTGTGCATCACTGAAACAACCCATAGTTTGGAAGCAGATCAACCCACATGAAGTGTCAAAAATCACATTTACAAGCTAAATAACAAAATAAACCATATGCCTTTTTGTTGTTACTGCTCTGTGGAGAAAGCTTCAAACATGCAGATAAAACTTTTTTTTTTCTTAATTATAAACTACTAAAATTGCCAACAAATTTTAAAATAATGAAATCAGATGGAAAGACTTGAACTAATTTCATTTTTAAAAAATCCTGACTACTATATATGTGGCAAATGCCTTTCCGTAATTCTTAGGCAGCAGTAATCACAGTTCTCCGGGTCTTTGATATAAAACTCAGATTTCATTTGGGGCCCAGATATAGCATTTGGCAGCTGTACACAAGAATGATCACAAGTAAAGCTCCTGTTTACAATGATTGTCAGTTCCCTGTTTCAGGTGGGTTGAATAAAGACGACATTCACCTGAAATACTTTGACTTGGCAAAACCAAAAAACCAACAAGCAATCTGACCTTAAATCATAACCTGATCCTGTTCCCATTTAAATCAAGAGAATTTTTTTCTACCCACTGCTTATATTCCTTCACAGAAAAGCAAAGATATCTCAAGGCAGCAGGCAAGGTAGGCAGCAGCCTAGAGCAGAAAGCTGCCTACACCACTCGGAAGAAGAGGAGCGCGATACTCATTTGCAATTCCACAGCCCCCACTAGTGCACTGTCTCACAACTCAAATGCACTGACAGAGATCAAGGCCTTCAAATGAAATTTTACCAGGCTATGAGTACCTACTGTCTGTAAGTCTCAGTTGCTCTGGAACTGGACAGCTGATTTCTGAAACATTCTTCCGTCTTACAAAATTAGCATTACCATGTAAATCATCTCCTAAAGAAATCTACATTTCTTCATACTCACCAAATGAACCCTCGCTTGATGCTGGGAAATGTTTGTTTCTCTCAGTACTTTTTCACAGCTGCTGGATATTTTGTTTTGTTTTGCTCTGTTTTTTAGATCCATGTAAACCAACTCCAGGCTGATTTCAGTTCCATGTTGCACAGATTGCTCCCAGAAAAGACATTTTTCTTTCTGTGTTTTCAGAGAATATTTAAATATTTTATATAAAAAGAGGAACAGTTTCATCAGGGATGCCAAGAGACCCCCACTGTGGCCAATGCTACCTACCTAGCAAGGAAGCTCACAGCCAGAGATCAAATCAGACAAGATGAAAGATTTGAATAGGAAAGCCTCAGTGCTGCAAACCTGATCTGCTGTGCATCAGGCATTTCCTCCTGCTTTTGGGAGACAGGGATGGATTTGACTTGCCTGGCTCCAGAACTGAATGCTGTCAGCCCAAATTATCTCAGGGGTAAGACTTCACTTTCACTCCTCTCCAAGTCATCTCTCATTACGTGCAGTGGAAGTGGGTTTGTGTGTAAGTGCCATAAGGAACCCCAAGAATTAAGCCTGAAATTCAGACTCTTGAGAAATAGGTGTCACAAAGCAAAACCTTCATGCATTTACCCACAAAGGACTCCAGTACTGTACTTAGCTTTTTTATCTCAAATAAAGGCACTGGTTCCTTCAGTGTGCAGGTGCTCAGCTCCTCAAAGAAAGGTAGGATAAAGCACATATTCAGTTTGTTAGTTTTTTTTCATCCCCCTCCATGTAGACTTCTAACAGTCAATCTTTACAGTCTTCCTTAAGAGTCAAGAAATATAAGAAATCAGTGGGTGTTTTTAAGCACTTTGGTTGCCAAAGTATGACTTGAATGGTTATAATATGTGATTCAACTCAAATGAGTCTGAGTCCTCACCATTTCAAGATTACCCAAAAGATTACACTTCCTTGGAGCTGTCTGTATCACCAAATCAGAAACTTCAGATGAAAAGCAAGTATTTGCAAATTTTTAGTCAGAAACTATTGCAAGTGTCATTAGCTTTCCAAACTAATGCATTTAGAAAACAATTTCACCAATACAGAGAAAAACTTAGCAGGAATCCATTGACTAGAAAACATCAGAATTACTATTATTTCATTCAGGGGTTTCTGTGATAATAATTTCCTGTTAAAAAGGAGAGAGGTTCTTAAAGATGTTACAAAAGTACTGTCAGGGACTTCGAGAACAAAAAAAAAATATCCTTTGATATTGGCAAGAGAACTGGGAACAATTTTTGGAGGGGAGGGTATTCTGATCTGTTTTCCCACATGGGAATACTTTCCCAAAATAAGGTCAGATTCCCTCTTTAGGGCTTCAGTCTGTTAACAATGGTCAATCCCCAACCACTCGCATGCCTTCTGATTTGCAAATAGATACCTGCAGTTTTTTCATATTCCTGTGGCTGGCTGCAAAGGATTTTCGTATCAGTATAATGCTACACTACTGGCTATGTGCTGATGCTCTCACTCCTTCTCTACACTGCTGTTACAAGTCAGTGTGCTGGTAAGGAAATCTGGGTTTGTTAATCTTGCCAATACTGTGCACCATGTCATGCACTGCTCATTAGAAACCACGGGCAACCAGACTGTCTCAGTCGATCAGTTATAAAAGTTACAGGAGCCCTTCCCATCTTGCTGGTAATAAAAGACATGAAGTCTGCCAATATCACAATTCTCTTCAGAAGAAGAAAAGCAGCAAGTGCTAATTAAAGGAGGTGCCACAGTAGGCTGTACATTAAAGGTCTTTCAGAATGAACACTGGAGTGTGAAGGATGGAAAGTTTGCTTCCTTTTTCCAAGACACATAGCTGAAAGTTAAACACCGAAAAACCTCTCTGAAACAGTACAATCTCCATCTATTTTTCCAATTTCTGTATAGTAATGAAACATCCTTAAGCCTTGCATTAAGAACTTAATTGCAGTGTTCAATGGGCTTTTAGCATTTCAACAAGTCTAAAGTTTATTCTTTCAATGCAGGAGTCTGCTCCAGTGCAGCAGCGGATTTACTTCATCTGTCCATACAGACAAGCTACCAGGGTGGGTACTGCTGTAATTTGTGAGCAGGATTTGGAGTAAGTGCAGGGTGAAGAGGTAAAGGACAGCAATGATTGAAAGGAGTTTTAACTTACAGGGTTTTATATAAATTCTGATATACCAGAGGCTACCTATTGGGACTACTACAGCATGACTCACATGAGACAAAGTGAACACCACAACCTTAGTTGTGACTAAGGGAGATTTGCCAGTTGGTGTATCTCTCTTGTAAACCCACTCCCATTTGTGCTATCTTCAAATGCCACACCAATCCCAGGGAATTTCTTAAATTTCTCATCTCTTCCTTTCATTAGAGTGTTTTTCCCGATACAGAGTTCTCTTACTGTAGATTCAACTCTCAGTGTCCTGCTACATCTACAAGCAATGCTGGCACTTCTTTGGGGTTAACCTTTATGCATTTCGTAAGAACTATTATCATGGTATTCCCACTCACCTTATTGCAAAACTACGCAGCTGTGCTTTGCTAAACCTTTACTTAGAACTCAAGCTTCCCACGCCTTCAGTATTTCTTGATACTCCTGCTAGACTGTCTCTTGTTGCTCACTGTCTCTCCTACAATACTAAACTGGAGTGTGTACTCCACCTGGGACCTCAGCAGGTCAACGTATTTGTGTACATATTTTTCAGTCATTACTCAGGGCAATCCACACGTTAACTATTCCAGATCATTTTCTCTGAACTAAGGCTGCTTTCAGTAGCTCACCTGGAGTAGCTGCTCTGTCTCAAGTTCTTAGCTGATGTTTTTCCAAATTAATATCTTCAACATATGCGCACATGCAAATGTATTTCCCCATTTCGGACCTGATGTCTAGATTCATCCTGCATAAGATCATTAAACTTTCAACAGTTCTGCACTTTAGTGACAGCTACCAAAGACAGACACAGAATGTCAGTGAGCATTTCTGAAAATAAGCCTTAGCTTTGCAAGACCATCTTTTTCAGCTATCTGGAAGCAATCTAGATTTATTTTTATTGTTGCAATGGACATTTTTATTATTGTAAGGGATTAGATGTCATTACTGTTCACCAAACAATATATTTAAACAAAGTCTTAAATGTTATTTTACGGGATTAATCAACACATCACAGCACCAATTTTCATTCACAGTGCAGAAAAGGTCAGTATGCAAATTACAATATGCTAAAAATGGATACGCTCTGAGTAATGCCCAATCAAGTTAGTGAAACTACATCCTGAAGACGAAGTTTAGCTTTTTGTTTTACCTCTGATATTTTGAATTTGTTCTACAGACTAATGCAGGATTCAAAATGTCAGGGAGAAAAATGAGAAACTAAATAACATAGAAATAACATTTTGTATCATTATGCACAATCTATTTATACAGTAGCAATCTTTGCATTACTTTTTCCATGAAAAAACCACATTTGATTATCAAACACAGTTTATTATGCTTTTCTTCAACATCACTCTTTTTTGATGTAAATTTGAGTAATTTTTAAAATTATTTACTACTTCTATATGTGTATTAGATGAACATTAGAACAACATTAGCATAACTTTTTCTTTTTAATCAGGGAAGCAATGATAATAATCTTTTAAGCTATTTGAATGAAACTACATAACTCTGAAGAGCAGTCTGTCCAGTATGATCTGTAGCCTTTTGTAGGTGACAAAGAATTTTGACTTTTTTTTTTTGTTAGAACTTTTAACATCATATACAGACAAAAGCGAAATAATCCAAAGACCAATGACTTTCATGAATGCATGATTAGAATATTTTTCTCCTATAAACATCTGAGATCTTCAAATGGATGGGGAGGGAAAAGCAGAAATCATTATGTGCAGTGTGGGTCCCACACTTCATGTGCAAGTTTGTAATCAAGAGAACAACTGAAATATACATAAAATATGTAACAGTTATTGTACCTACAAAGTACCTATGGCAAACTTGTTCATTTTGCATATTTATGGACCTGGTACTGGTGCTTAACACCTGACAGGCATAAGTTTTGCTGGGTAAAATTTGCTCCGGAATAAATACAGGATTTGCTAGGAATAGCAGTTGTATGCACATACATCTGAATACTCACATTCAAGAAGTCCTTTGAGACTAACACATTCTGGAATAGAGCATAATGGAAGACAGGCACGTTACAGCAAAGTACACATAACTTCCCCCAACTGAACCAGCTTTATGTATTAAGGAGGGCTTCTGTTCAGCATAAAGCTGCCTACATTTATAATTTTTCCCAGCCTCAGATTTCATGTAGATATGGCTTTGCTCTTTTTATTTTTCAGATATTCTCTTCATGTTTTTCTTTCTTAATCACCACTAAGAAACTGCTGGATGCAATGTTGTAAAATTTCAAAGTTTTACAACACTGGTAATTAATATTGGAAAAATAGAAAGGAGTAATATTCAGAGCCCATCTTCATTTGTTCTTCATTATTACAGGGTTTCTAGCTCATGTCAGAAAAAGAAGCTGTAAGGATGGAAAACACCATGCCGTTATATATGTTTTAAGAATACAGACATGAAAATCTGACAGAGTAAGGACTGCATTACTTGGATGCAGTCCTATGTAGAGCGAAACACAGAGAATACAGCATTTTTCCCTATTCCCTTCAAAAAAATTCTCAAAGTTTATTTTTGACATATGATGGACATTCAGCTGTTATCTTTATAAAAGCATCTATTAAACACTAGCACTTTTGTCTTAAGTGGCCATACGTCCACTATGACTGCAATTCTTCTCCTTTTAAAAAATATTAACATTTACTGTTACCAAATTCCCTCTGCCATCTTATTACTCGGTCACACTCTACAGAGTGTGTCAGATCCTTCTACAACTCTTCCCAGTTGACTCAAGCACTCAGATCCTTCTACAACTCTTCCCAGTTGATTCAAGCACCTCTAGCAGGCTTTATTATTTCTCTTTTAACCCTTTTTTCCACATGTTGAACCACCCAGATGCCTGGACTGATGTCTTACGGGACTCCCCTGGTGATTTACTTCCCTCCACTGCAAAACTTGACCATTTACTTTTTGTTGCTTCCTAACTTTTAACCTGCTATTAATTCATGACAGGAGTTTCCCTTGCATTGTACAGTAGCTTTAATTCTTTATAAGCCTTTGGGAAAGAATCCTATAGAAAAATTTTAGAAATCCAAGTAAATTATGGCTGGATCACATTTTTTTCCCAAATCACGGCCTGCCCTGGAGAACTGGGTAGACTTGCAAATTTTGACCTCTCCTTTTTAAGCCAAGCTGTTTAGCCTGCATGAACAACACAATCCTAAATTATAATTGACTCCCTGTTCCCATTCATTTCACACTGCAGCACTACACTGTAGCTGTGGTTTGAGAGCACACATCCCGATCAGCTCCCTACACACATGTCAGAGTTTGGCTATCAGAAAACAAAAAGTTATGAATTATGGAAAATTTTTTTTTACAAGATTGTTATTACCCATATCCATTTTTTTATTATTTCCTTTTTTCTCCAATGCAATAAAAATGAATGGAGGTGTGAGAGAGAGGAGAAAGCATTCCTAGAGTTCATTGCAAAGGAAGCTAACAAGCCTAATAGCAACGTACTAGCCCAAATTGAGGGTTTCAAGGCTCAGAGGTGATTTCAAAGCTTCAGAGGACAGAAGAGAAAGACATCTCCAATGCAATTCCCTAAGAAAATAAGGTTCTTGGAGTGGCTATTCACCACTCCATCATCACCTTCCCACCCTCTCTGCCCTGTTCTACCTGTTAGATGGTTTTCACTCAGCTCAACAGGGTCAGAAAACGTGCAAGTTCTGGCAAGCGCCACGGCAAGGTGGGAGCCAGATGTCCGGGAAGAGAAGCCAGCAATGCCTCCCTCAAATGGGGAGCTGGAAGGACTGGAAAACTCCTTGGCTGCAACCAGACACCCAGAGCAGGAGCAGGAGGACGCTGTGGTGGCACCCAGCCTGGGGAGATGCACAGCACAGCAAGGAGGGAACTGGGTGCAGCGCACCGTTTGGTGGTTTTGTGCACAGCTTCTCTCCACATCTGTCAAAAATCTTTCCTGCTGATGTTACATTTGTTGCTGATGTCTCATTAGCCAAAGTTCAAAGAAAGTTCCCCACGTTGGGGAAGATCAAAGTTCCCCAGGTTGGGGAACAGGGGTCATGCACGCCCTGGACCTGCAGCCTCTCAGAGCAGGTGAAACACAGGTGCAGACAGGGACCCTGGGATATCCAGGCACAGCTGAGGGACACGGAGCCACCAGCTCCCAATACTCTGTGAGCATGTCCTACCCACTGGCTTAGGCACCACTAGGCACCTTACTATGGAACAGTCTGCCAGGATGAAGACAAGGTCATCAGGGACCTGTCTCCTGGGCCTTGCCCAGGCTTATCTAACCCAAGAGGTTTTGAATTGAACTTTTCATTCAGAAACTTGAAATTTTCCACTTCAAATGTCATTGTGACACCCTGTTAACAGAGCTGTAATGTATTTCACTTGGTGCTCCTGCACAGCTATAAAGCAATATTATCACTGTGAATTTGACACTGGAGCAGTAGGTATGGGCTGATGATTTAATACTGAGCTTCATGTCTAAAGAATTTTGGCTGCCTGGTAAAATGGATAGCAGACATAGGCCAAAGTACAGTTATTCACACCCTGGTTTATGGTTTGTTTTTTCTCATGTTATGACATGAGACACAAAGAGCACAGCAGAAAGGTTTCTATTTGCTTGAACTGAGAAATGCAAAATTCCTAACACAAGAAGGAAAATTCATGGTGATATTCCCTTAAGTATTACATTGCTTATCTTTTGAAATAACGATTCAAACATATTCATAGATACAGGTATATGTATAGACACACAGACAAACAGAAAAAGCTTATGTCTTACTCTATAACAACTGCAACACACAGAAAATGGTTCACTTGCAACATTCTAGATCAAACTACGATATCCTTTAAGTGACTATATTGTTACAGATTCATATTCATCCAAATAAATTATAAAAAAATATGCTAGCACTACTAGATGGGGTGTTTTCCCTAGTTTTATGATAATCATTTTACAATACAATTCTTACGGATCAATCTTGGTAAAAACACTTTAGGCAGGAATATAAGAGTCACAGCCACCTTTCCTAAAGACTTTTTTTAAGCAAAATCCAGGTTCCCGTTCCCAGGATTCTAATGCTGGCAGCCAATTACTTTTCCTGTAACAGGCTGAACAAAATCCCAAATCTGAAAACATACAAAGCTCTAAGAATATCCAGGTCTAGAAATGTATGTTCCATGAAAACTTTTACTCTAAACTAAACTTCTGCAATTCTATATACATTTTAAAAAAAGTAAAGGAAAGGTCTGAGCGAATTAAAGTACAGAACTGGAAGCGGAGAGGGAAAGGAAAAGCTTCCACAAATTGAGCTATTATGCACTACAGAATTTTGCACAGACCGTGCAAATAGGTAGGCTAGAAAACAAAAGAACATGAAAGAGTTAGAAAGTGAAACAATATAGGTTTAAAGAGCCAAGATTAATCATCTCTCTTTTCTTTGAAAAAGAACATTCCAAAAAAGCATCACCAAAATGCAAGTAAGACACCACAATAAAAAGATGTATTATGTACCAACAAATACTTAGTGTTTGAAGAGACATCACAAAAACTGCATCACAGCCTTGAAATAGATATTGAATTCCACAGACAATCCTTAGTTTAACTGGGTACAAAGACAAGCGGTTTAGATGTCATTTTCTATGTTTGGCTCTCAAAAATAGGTATTTGCTTAAATTTTTTTTTTTTTTCTGCTGCTGGTAACAAATTCAGAAGAAATAGGGTTATGCTCTTTTTGTACATCAATGCATACCTTTGCTACATTAATCTGAATTTTTTTTCTGTGTCTTTTAGCTGTATACACAAATATCAGAGAGGCAAATATCATAGATAAAAATGAACCTGGTTTAGAAACAGACTTTCTGCCATGAAGGACCACAAGGAGAGGTAACTTTTTACTTTGCAAATAAAAAAAAAAATTAAATACTGAAACATTCTTTGAAATGTTAATATTTAATTCTTTAATAGCATCCTCAGAGACTTCACAACTCTCACCTAATTTGAGGGTAATGGGTTACAGCAATTTTTATTGCTGCACTGGACATAATTCTTTTTTTGTGTGCTTTTATGTTATGCCAAAATTGCCTAAGTGCATATGAGTAAGTTTAGGCGGGGGGGGGCTGGGGGGAGAGAGGCTGTGGGGTATGTTGGTTTGTTGGGTTGTTGGGTTTTTTTTAAAGAATGAGTATACATTTAAAGGATTTCTTTTGCTTTCTGCTTCAGTTTTTAACAAGCACCATTTCTGGCCACGCACCGTTTCGCTATTGTTCCTGTCTGTACCCGCTGCATCTGCTCCACAGAACTCTTTAATTTTATTTTTTTTCTGTAAAACACATTGTATTCTGTATGCAAACCTTACTCAGAACTGAAAACAACTTAATGAAATATCCTCCACAGCCCATCACAGAACCCTGCTCTGCATATGAGAAGGTGGCAATGATCTGACCCTGGCTAGGCTCTGTGTTTGCCTCTCCCTGCCTTGTTCTGGCAGAGGAGAGCCCACCAGAAAACTGCTGGCTTCTCTCTTTCAAACAGCTCTCTAAGTGCCACAACTTGAAAAGCATAAAAAGGAAACATACAATTTAGAAACACATCCACTGGCTGAAGCAGAGCCCGCAAATCAGCAATGGAGAAAAAAGAAAAGAGAGGACTCACCAAGATACATCCTGATGTAGGGGAACAGTTTTGGTAGCAAGTCTCTCCTTCTCTCCTCTTTTCCTTTCTCAGTCCCCCCCACTCCTAATTTCCCCATTTAAGGGAGAAAATAACAAGGCAGAAGACGCCAAGAGACTTTCATGACATAAACAATAAGGCCTTCCTGTGCCAATATTTCCTTTAAAAACACTTGCCAATAAAGCTCCTGGAGGCCAGCAAGAGAAAGAAATGCCGAAACAGCCATGACATGAACTTGGCATATTTTCTGACTCACTCACTTCCCTTGAGACAATCCCTCCAAGAGAATGCTGAAGGATAATGGGAAAAGAAAATTTCTTCCAGCGAAAAGGACTTCAGCTGCCCATGCTATGCAAGAAAACTGCCAATTAACTTTATTTCTGTTTACCTACAGCCTTGCTCACACAGCCACCTCTGCTGACATGTTTCCTGACTCACACACTCATGTTTGTATATTCATCTTGCAATCCTGGTGTCTGAGAAAGACAAGGAGATTTAAAAAAAAAGAAAAATACAACTCTGAGAATCCTCAACTCCATATAATTTCTGCATAACAGAACAATGATCAATAAATGATAAAGGGTAGCCAAACACTTGGCTGCTTCACATATTAAATCCAAGTTTACCTTTTACTTATCCCTGCTATTTATACTTCATAACTTTTTAATGCCAGAGACACTAGTCTATAAGACACTAAAAATGCTCAAGTACCTTGAGATATCAGTAATGAAAGATTGTCAAGATTACTGTGTCTCAACAATCTATCTCATTTTGAGTAACACCATGTTTTCAAAACTAAATGGCATGTTAAGAAAAAGAAATTCAAATCTCTTTGGAAATCAGAATCTTACACGCACAAGCATTCACTCACTCACTCACTCACTCACTCACTCACTCACTCACTCACTCACTCACTCACTCACTCACTCACTCACTCACTCACTCACTCACTCACTCATTCATTCCTGGGGTATGGCTGTCCCCCACCTGAAGTCCCTCGTGGGCAGGCACATAGGGCTTCAGCTCTCTCCTCTCATCTGTGCCTTTATCTTCACTGCCAGGCAGGGGACTCTCCCCAGCAGGCTGGAGCCCAGCTCCTGTGGGAGAGGACAAGCAGGAGGCAGACCAGTGCTGTACTGATGGCAGGGGGCAACGTGGCTGCTCCTCCACGGTGGGGTCGCAGTGTCTCCTGCTTTTCCAAGGGCAGGGGTGCGCAGGCTAAACGTGTCTCTGGCCAGGCTGCGCTCCAGCGCAGCCACCCTGCTGCACACTCCTCTCCAACAGCAAGCCCCCACCCTATTTCAAGACAGACAAAGCATAAATCGCTGCTTTGGGGGGGCTGTTTGGTTACCAGTCTCAGTCTTGCAATGCAGAGACACCACCTCTTCCTTCCACGTGTGCCCAATTCAGTGGACCGTGCACGGATGCGTCCATCCCTCTGTGCGAACCCTGCACCCTGTTGCTTGTGCTCGCTCTGTTTCTAAGAAGGCAGCAAGCACTGCCAAGTGCTCCTCACTCGGCTAAGGGCTCTTACTGTTGCTGGGGTTTCTCTGGTTTTGCATTCAACTCCTCAGATTAGCATCAGGGTATCACATATCAAAATAACCACTAGTGAGGATTTGCTGGCCTGCTCAGAAGAGAGGGCTCACCATACCTGAAGTTGCATAATTTTACTGTAATGCAGTTTGATGTCATACACCCCTGGCTTCTACTTTCTAATAACCTGCTTGCTGCTTTAGCACTTGGGCTTATGTCACACTCATCAAGTCCCCAGACTCTCCTCTAAGAGCCTGCCTGCCCCTGAAGACCCTCAGCAATCATACCTAAGCCAGTGCCACAAGACTGAACATACATGGAGGTTTTTTAAAATTTTATTAATTTTTGGGGCAATCCCAGCCAGTATGGCTCTTCTGGTAAAATGTATAAATGGTATAATATGCTATAATGATTGCAATCTGCATTAGGAGTTATCTATTAGTTATCATGACTGCTGGGCACCTTGTCAAGACACACACACACACTGTATGATTCTCTTTTCTTAACCATCTTTTTCTGCCCACTTGCAAAGCCAACACTGGTTTGTTTTTAGGTTTGTTTTCATCAAAACCTGAGAAAAATATGTGTTTTTTTGTAACACTACCGAGGCAAGCCATCTGTGGTTGGCTGGCAAACTCTGAAATTCAGGGCTGGGGCAGAAATATTTAGGAGTCAAAAAAAGCTGACTTGCTCAAGAAATTAAAGCCCTTCTGACAATCTTCCAGAGAGCCCCTAAGGAAAAGGGAGGGAACCAGAGAGACTCAAGGAAAATGGATGAGAGCCCAGCGTTGAGATTCACGCCAGAATGGTTCCTGGCCAAGAAGCAAGGTTGGCAAGTAGACAAATACAGGCTTTCATAGGCAGCATTGTAAACAAGACATTAAAAATATTAATCCATTTAGATTTCAAGCACTGAGATGAGATTTACTTAAGAAGCAGAATTATGCTGGTAATGGCCCCTCAAACATTTCAGCTGAATGTCAAAACTTCTGCTCAACCGTATCAAGTGAAAATACAAGAAGCTGTTGACACTACAATATTCAAACATTCAATCGTATGGCAGGGCTGGAAAAACACAGAGGAAGGCAAAGGAATGCAAAAACTCAAGTCCTCTCAAGGAAATGACATTCAAAAATTATCTTTACCTATATTTCTACACTAAAATAATAAACTGAAGGGGTGAAATGGTTTCTTAAAACCAAACTTCCTTTCAGAAATCGTTTCAAATAAAATGTAAGTTACTTCCACCAAAATACTTTCTTTTCAAGCAGAAACAGTCATTTAGAACAGAATGGCTTTCGTGTGAAAGAAAGTTTAAGTAAAATGTTAAACACCTAGGACTTTTAAAAAAGTTTCTTGTCTTGTGCAGGAATCAGCATGTCACCCCTTTTTGGTTTGGAAAACATACACTTATTCTAAACGATTGAATATTTTCTTTTTTAAAGAATTGGAAAAGCCACGTCTCAGCAAAGCAAACAGGTGTTCAGGAAAACTGAAGTACAGAAATACATGCTTTTTTGGTGCACGTGTGAGGTGTCATGTGACCCTAAGCCTGACGCCACCAGAAGACTCACAGACTTTCTTCTATGTATTGGTGAGCAGAGTTCACAAGCTTCTCTACCAAGGGGCGTGTCAGGGGAGGCCCACAGGGAAGATCAAGTGCCTTAAACAATGAGAAAAATATGTTCTGCAATAACTAAATGGGATTCAGCAACTCAGTCAGGAATTGGAAGACTCCTGTATTGGGTTAAAAGAAAGACTAGTATTTGTTGAATTAATGAGATTAATTCCGCACAGAAGTTCCCATGTACAGCCTGTGCTCAAGAGAGGTCTTTTTTCTCCTCTCAGTAGCACCAATAATCACTGTGAAATGCCACACATGGAGGAACTGAGATATCTCCATTTAAAGCACTAAAAGCATTCTAAAGAAAAGGTTCGTATTCTCCATTATGTTCAGTCACTTAAAAAACACCATTAACTTAGTAAAAAGGGTAGGATAGAAAGAATCCCATCTTTTGCAACCTGGGATATACTATACACCCCTCAGATTTATATTTCTTATCAGGTTCCTTAAAAAAAGAACAAAAATTAAAAGATTAAAAAAACCAAACCACTAAGCTCTTCCTTGCTTGTATCTGTAGCCACTCATAAAATTATCTTAAGATTTCTACAGTATATGAAATGGAAGATCTGGTCAAAGGAATACCTCAAAACAAAATTAAAGGAGGAACAATTTTGTTCTGCTTAGGAGTGAAAAAAATAGATTAAAGAATCCAAAATTTTATAACAGTTCAAACATTTAAATGCAAATTAAAATAGCAACACATGAATTATAGAAATTCTGTAGCACTCCTGATCTTATGAATCATACCATGAAATTTGCTTTCTGCTCTTTCAATGGAACCAAAATGAAATACTGGCATCTCAGGTATTTTGAAATGATACACAAGCAGCACATTTAATAGCATTCATTTTAATAAGTGAGCATTCTATCTCAGATGCATGTTTCAAAATGTTCTAGCTGAAGGTATGTTTAGGAAAATTACTTGCGTATTACATACCACAACTGGTGCATTTTCACCGTCCAGGGAGACATTTTCATCCCACAAAAGGAGAAGCCATTAGCAAAATACTGCTTGGCAAACAGTAGCTCACACACTGAAGCTGCAACGTTATCCTGGCTTTCCTACATATTAAGCATAGGACTATGTTCAAAGTAAACATGTGGTCATAATTAAATAATAATTATGACTAACATTTGTGTAACACCATTCATCCAAATAGTTTAAAGCATTAGGTAAATCTGTAAACAAAAGGTCTAATCCTGCACTCTTTACTCACATAATACCATGCAGTTCAAACGGGCTGTGTAGATCTTGTCTACACACAGACCTAATTGTTTTCAATTAACTCCATGTGTTAACACTTATTCAAGTGTGTCCTGTTCCTGTTTAGCTTAATTCTCTCACTGCTTACTACAGGTGAATGCACTGTTTCTACACTCTCACTGATTTAATATCACTTCTACTTTTGGACACTTCCCTACATAAGGCTTTTAAAATCTTAATGCAGCCTTACCTCTCCCACATACTTCTAATAATACAAATATTCATTTATAGATGAAGTTCATTTGTTGCTACTATGCTTAAGGGACTGACCATCACATCTAACTTGCAACTGTAAACCCAGGACCTACAGTTTCTATTCTCATACCTTAATCACACAAATAGCCCTCTTCATCCATCATGCTCCAGAGTAAAACCACAGGAAATGGTAAGAACAGGGGAAAATTCTGCAGTTTCTAAAAATAAAATATATTCAGAAGCAGACATGCTCAAACCACTTTTATGCATCTGCAGTACAAACGTTGTCTGTTACAACCAAATCAGTTAGAACCAAAGTATCTACCTGCTAAAAAAAAACAAAAAAACCCAAGAACAACTTGTAGACCTTCCTAACAATTCTGCATCAGTCTGCCTTGACAGTAAAGAAACTGGAGACCATGGGGAAAAATCAGGAATTCTCGAGTCAGATTTCATTTTGGCTCTGCTATGGATAGCTACTTAACTTCCTCACTTCAACTGCAGTATCTACAAGTCAAGCCAAATCATCTCTTCCACTTGTGGATCTTTTGAAATTCATAAAAATCCCTGTGGTTCTTTGAGGACAAATACTGTTTACTAGTGCTAGCTGCTACTTAGCTTTTAGCATTTTTTATCTTTTATCTTAACTTTTGCATAGAAGAAAGTCACTGTCACAACCCACTTGCACCACAATTTAGTGTCTTTTCCTTCCAATTTTAATTCACCTTTGCAAGAGGTATACTCAGTTTTAGATCATATATGTATTCCATGTAACTTTGGTATACATCAGAAAACATTTTTTTTTTTTTAGTACCAGACAAAAGCACAAAATGTTATCTCCTACTGAATTGTCAGCAAAGCTCACACTAACATGGCAGTATAATAGGGTGGGGGTTTTCCCTTAAAATATTCAGATGGCTGTAGGCATTTCTCTGATGTGTTCATTCAAAAAAAAAAATCCAACAAAACCATAATTGTCTGACTTAAGCACAATGTGGTCGAACCTGAAAAGTATCTGGTGTTACAACAGCAATCTCTACTACAGAAAAAAAATCCTGCAAATGTTTACATATTGTGGAAGGATTTCTCATGAATTTGGAAAAAGCTGCATGGCTATTAGCTAGTAAAGACACAGCTCTCCTTGTTCACTGACAACACCTACAGCTCTGCACTCTTAATCCCATATATAGATAACGTTTGTGGACCCTGTACAAATGAATATGTGAATATTAATGGTTTAATCCACTATATGTTAATGGCTTTAATAAGTGATGAAACAGACATGTTATATGGAAGTGCATTGTCTTCACATGTGAGGGTGGAAAGGTTTGCTTCTCTCTTCAGTTGAACAAGCAGCACCTGTTGGCAGCACAAACAGGAAGCAGGCAGGGGAGTTCTTTTGCCCTGTCCAGATGAAAAAGCATTAGAGGTGCTATACTGTGTCCTGCCAGGACACCCAGAGCAGTGCTCCTGCTCAGCAGCTCTTCCTCATTTGTTTCTGCAGTGCCTAGGACAGGACTGCAGCAGTAGAAGCCAAACAGTCTCTCTCCCTTCCCTTGGACTGGATCTTGACAGCTGTGCAGAGACCACGGCTAAACATTGAGCTGAGACAGAGAAACCAACAGCAACTCCATTCAGAACTAGGCTGTACTCTCCTCTGTTCCTTATCTGTTGCCCTTGTTCTGGGGTTAGGCCAAAATGAGCCCATAACCCTGCTGGCAAGAGCACCCCTGGCACTGCTCCACATCATTTATAACAGGGGCAGGCAGCACAGAGTCCAGGCCAGGAAAGGATCCTATGGGAAAATCAGTATCATGCTGATGGGGCACCACAGAGCTGCCTATAAATACAGAGACTCTCAACACTATCTCTTAGCAAATCTATAATCCCAGAGAATTTGTTCACAGTAAGCTGTAAATCACGCCACATCGCAATTCACTGATGCATCACTAAGCACAGCACTGGAACAATTCATGCAAGGCTTTGATAGGGGCTTCTCATGGCACTGAATTTTGGCCATGAGGGTTAAGAAACTATATGAAGTGAAAAGGAGCAGTGAATTAAAGGAAAGTATACAGGACAAACAGGCTTGGTAGTCTGGACTTCCGGAGCTGCTTATGTGTGAAAAGCAATTATCAGATTTGACACAGTGGCAGGCTAGTCCATCCTTTCAATTCCCTTGCAGTAGTAACTGGTATTTGCTTGGAAAGCTTTTATGTTTAATGCTGGAAATCCAGAATTAACTCTGCATGCGATACAAGGTATGATAGTCAAAATAGCCAAAAATTTTAGTTAACATTATCATAGGCTATAAACTGCAGTATCTCAGGAGTGTTCCTGTTAGGAAAAACAGCAGCTCCAGAGGATAATAACCATTTTGGACATCTTAGGTGAATATCATGAGTCACTGATGGCTGTAAGTGCATCTACAGAAGACAAGGAAAAATGTTCAGGGGCAGAAAGCGAAGTCAAAACCTTTTCTGAATCTAATTAGGACAATTGAAAGTACAAACTTCAATTTTTCTTTCATTTTAAAAACAGTCCCTTCTTATTGCTATAACTGCCTCACACTATCACTTCCTTCATTTATTTATCAAATGACTCACTTATAAACACAATCTGGTACAATCTGAGTTTATCATACCACTGATTTTAAAATTTCATACACTGCTGTTTTGGGGCTCTTGCATCCCTGAAGATGTATACTCCAAATCTCTGCAAGCACAACGTGAACATCCCCATAGTAGATCTTTCTAACATGGGAGTAAATAAAACACACAGTAAATATGCAACTAATATCAAAGCAGTTCTTCAGACCTGACCAAAGCATTGGTTGTATTTAACACTGAGCAATGAACAGGCAGAAGCCACTCTTCTAAGAGAGATGACATTCCTGAGAGTAAAACACAGGAGAAATACTGATGAGATACTTTTGTCAGTTTAATTTCACTGGCTCTGATAGATTTTCTCTAGGCTGAATAGAAAATGACTACAGAGATTTCTACAGATCTCATATCTGAGCAGAGCAGATAACATACACTTTTCAATGTAAACTTTGAAACCTTCGTTGTTCTGGGGTGCAGCAATCAAGAAAAAAAAATCCACCAGGCAATTTCTATTGCCTGGGCAATTGCCACCGGGCAATTTCTACCTCATTAGGGTGCAGCAAAGGCCATTGTCCATATAGAAACAGCAATTCTTGGCTATCTGTCTTTGAAATGCTGTATATCAGGACACTTTCACACTGCGACACATCTGATCAGCCTCTTCTTCACTGTATATTTCAACTTGAAGCTAATAATAAACTTACCTCCCATTGAGATATCTCTTTTTTTTTTTTTTTTAATGTACATAATCTAAAAAGGAAACCTGAAAATAAGCCTAAATTTTAAAATAAAATATAAAATGTGATTTCCTACCTTATACCTGCATCACCTCCTAATAAATGCCATGCAGCTGTGGGAGGGCATTTTCAGAAGGGAGGAAAAGTCCTAGGAAACAAAATGCTTTTAGTAGAATTCTGAATGGTTTCATTGAGTATTTTTAGCCTGGCCTCTCGAGAAGCTCTGCAAACATTTGCAAAACTCTAAAACAGAGCCAGGGTTATGTCACTATCTTTGGTACAAATAATTTGCTAGGAACTATTTTATTCTGGCACAGGGATATATCAAGAGAGGATGCGTGAACTGGCTTGTTTTCTTTTGGATTAATGTTGTTTGTCAACTGAAGGCTGTCTTTATGTGGAAAGAGCAAGGAGCCAAGAAGTACATTTCACCATGCCAAAATTAAAGGGAGGAGCTCAGAAATAGTCTTTTATTACCTAATTAGTTTTATCAAATGACACAGATCAACTAACAGGAGATAACTAATAGGAAAAAGGGGTCTAATGAAAAAGTAAGTTATCAGCTGGATGCTCTCCAGAAAACAATTATCTCTCTAGGTAAACAAGTACTACTGTTGGGAGGTCAGACACAAAACACAATGAATGGAGGTCTTCTCAGGATACCAGCCCTCAGTGGAGTTGAAATGGATGGAAAAAGTAGTGGGATAAACTACACTGAGAAGAAGGGATAACTTGTTATTAAAGAAGCTAGTAACTTTAAATAAAATTATTCCTATCTGGCCTATAGATATTCCACCAGCTGGTTGTTTTTTGGTCTTTTTTTTTTTTTAAACACAGATCAAGAACAGCTTTCCAGATTAATATCTCTATTTAATATGAAAATTAGGACTACAATAAGAACAGCCACATTCACCTACTCAAGAACAAATTACCAGAATAAGTTTTTTACAACTCAGGAGGAAAATGGCAGTTCACAGATCTTATTTTATATTGATTGCCCTCCTAAGACTGGAAAGGATTATCACAAAAAGAAATACATAATTTTAGATCATATTCTATTTTATATATTATATTCTGCTTTATCCAGAATAACCAAAGGTAGTATCTGGAAGGTCACATGTACTTACATTTCCTTTCCATTACTTTCGCAGTTGCACGAACTAAACTAGTCAAATAATTCAAACTCATGTGGCTGACATTCAGATTACATCAACTTTTAATTCCTAATATGAACCATACTTTCATGTTTCCCATTATTATTTGCTTATCTAGTATATACCCAAAATAAGAAAAACTTATCCAATTATTTTAGCTAGTAAAATGACACCAGATGCATGTAACAGCAGAAAGACATTTAAGAAGCCTTGCTTAAAAAAAAAAATCCAAAAATGAGAATTTAATTGACTAAAGACTTGTGCCCCCAAGCAGCTTGAAGAGAAGCAACATTGATTTTTACAAACATTCTTTGAAAATTGGAAGTCATGCAACAGAGGAGTTTTATTATGCTATTCTTTCTCTTCATCTTCCCCCTCATCCATCCTCAGTTAATTTGAAAGCAGACAGGGCAAAGAATTTATGGGAAAATGCTCTGTCTCTTAGGATTCTGCAGTTCTACCTTTACTGCAGAGCTGTGGGGACCACAGGAAAATGTCATTTATACTTACAGTATGCTGTAGCAAGGACTTCTAAATGCAGAACTATGAAAGGAACATAAAATCAGTGGAACCTAAGAGAAAATACCAACCACTCCATCCCACAACTATGTCAAGAGTGGGCATAAGATGTTAATGAGGGCTTGGCATGTCCTGGAAAGGGCTGAGTAGCATTGCTGGGAAAGAATGGCCCTGCTAGCATGCTTTTCCCTGCCTGGAAATGCTGAGTTAGAGACCAAGTCCTAGTTCAATTAAAACATCTTGATGACCCTGCATCCAGCTGAGAGCACCTGCAGCAGCAGAGGCTTCATCCTAGATTTAAGTTGCTCATCCAGACTGTCACAACCCTTTCCAAGGGAGTGCTGACATTCCCATCAACCTGCAAATGTAATAGGTACCACCATTCCTCTGTGCCTCAATGAACTTAGTGGGGTATTGGATTTTGGGGACTCTACAGTAAGACAGTCCAGGAAAAATAAATGAAAAAAGAAAGAGAGAGCACATTACAAGAATGCAAATCAGTGAGCTCATGAAAGCACAAATAGAAAGCAGATTTAGTTGAGGAATGAAATAACCAGTGGATGTACTTATTTCATCTGCCATCCACCTTTAAAGCCCTGCAAGGCAAAGACTCTAAGATTCATGGCCTTCACAAGATTCCAAGTGACTCCACAAAGAGTGGGGATTCTCTGCCAAAAACAGCCAGCCTTCACTTTCCTCCAGAGAGTCAGTCCTTGGCAGGCAAACCTTAATCACTGAAATATCCAGGCCTGCACATGGATGAGGTCACTGGCCACGATCAGCACATCAGCATGTGTGGTACAGATCTCCATGCATATCAGAGCCAGCTTCTCTCTAATGTATGATCATTCTTCATTCCCACTACCACTGTACTCTTTTCTTCTCTCCCTGCCCCACCACTGTCTCCTTTTTATTTTTTCTATTATTTCACCTTACACTGGAACTGACTGCAAGGCATGGTGCCATCGTACTGCAGCAAAATCCTCCTCAGCTCTGCCCACCTTGAAAAGACTGACAGAGGAGGAAAAAATGGCCAAGCCATGACAGTGAGCCGGTCCAGAAGAGTAACCACTGCCATTCTCACCATGATCACCTGGATATTCAGTCAACCACCTTCCTTCTTCCAAAAGAACTTATCTGAACAACAAATTACCATTTTAACTCCGCATCCCTTCTCTCACAAAAGGTTTCTAGCAGGCTTTGATCATACGTGCTGAATTTCAAAATGTTTTGCTTACTCCTTTTCTTTTAACCCTTTCCCTCCTGTGTCCCTTAAGCAGCAAGTATCTACTGTATGCATCAGAGAACTAAGTAGCAGAGATTCCTGTACTCAAATTCCAAAATCCAACTTTTTAATGCTGGGCCATTCAAATTTACACAGCTCTACCTATAGCATTGTGAGAAGACTCTTCCCATAAATGGGTATGCATCCCAGGGTACAGCCAGAGCAACCTCCTGAGATCATCATTCCTCCATGCCTACAGCATTCCTGCAGACAGCTCCTCTGAAAATTATAAGCTTTAAGGCAATGCTCTCTGCACACCACCTTCCTTCTTTGTGTCTCCCCGGGAAGGTTCAGCCTTCCCAGCATACCCAACACTAGACTCGTTCTGATGGCACAACGTGAACCCATCAAAACAAACAACCTGAAGGAAAGGTGTTCATGCTTACTGCTGCTTTTCCATACCACACTGGCGTTTTGAGTCTGGTCCTAGGAGTACTAAGGCTGATGCACTGCATCGCCAACCCACAGTCACAATAAATACCAAAACTTCTCCACAAAGACTGAGTTGGTTTGGGAAGCATACCTCAATATAGGAAAAAAATTATTTTTAGGAATGTGGGCAAGAGAAGCTATCCAAACAAAAAAGCGTCACTTGACCAGATCACTGACCTTGCCTAGGAATGCAGGTACTATACACAGGAAGAAAGTTATCTGTGCTCAAGTTGCATTTAACACCCAGATTCATAGGCTGTTTTCCACAAGAAAAAGCTATATGTAAGGTCAGAAGGCAATAAATCACACTGCCTAATGGATCAGCTTATTGTTTAGGACACACACACAGAGAAATATCAAAAGCTTTTTGAAATTAACAGTGAGTGATTATGTGAGACAAATGTACTGAAAACAGAACAGTCTCTCTTAGCTAGGGGTAGAGAATATTCAGCCAAAGGCTTCCTTTGACTCCCACTGCGAACAACGTGGTATGGAAATAAGCAAAATATTATATTAGAAGAATGAAGACTGAAGGCTTTCCACTAACTTATTGTTTTTCTGAACCATTAATTGCTAGACAGCTTTCTATGTCACAATAGCATTTCAATTACTGATCTTTTATATGATAAATTCACTGTACATTTTTGAGCATGGGCAAAAATGTTCTAATTATGCAAACATGTCTAACAGGAACAGTTATAAAGGACAACTGAGCAGTTGGTCCTCCATTTGCTGTTATAAAACGCAATCTATGCAAACAGATGATAAGCAATTAACAGGTTTAACAACACATGCGATTAGCTGCAGTCATATTTAGATAGACTGATTCTTATGCACATTAAGTGGATTATTTAATTAAGAGATATGCACTTCAGCAGAATACACTGGATGAGAGTGTGTGCAAGTTGCATGCATGTTGAAAAAAAGTGTTCTTGCGAATTCAATACACATAAGTGGGAACTGTGACATGGACTGTTACTAAGGATTATCCAATACTTCCCATAAAATCTGATTTTCACTTGCCTATAATTTTGTTAGACTAATTGTTTGGGCTGAAACTTTCCACTTGAAAAGTTGGATGTCTGCTTCAGGCTGTTGTGTTTTTTTTTTTTTTTTTACATTAACCAAAATAGTTTAATTATTTTCAAGAAAAAAGCCAGAAAAAAAAATAAAAAAGACATTGTTTCACAAGTGAGAAAACATTATCTGGTACTTCCTTGAGAAAATATTATCTGGTACTTCCTCTTTCAAGAATTCAAATATCCCTCTTCTTTTAAACAGGCAGAAAGTGCATTTTAGTCAGGGAACTGGCTCTTGCCAAGCCAGTTAAAACCAGCTCAAATCTGATAACACTCTGAACTTCTGCAAATTTGTGAGAGGTGCCGGATATTTGGTTTAATGCCGGGTGCCACTGACAAGCACTACCCCCCTGCCATAGCTGCTGCCCGTCCCTGCAGCCTGGGATGGAGGTCAGGTGGCACCGAGAGCAGGACCAGGCTGACCCACCCTCCATCAGGGACAACCTGCTGGAAAGAGGAGGAGAAAGAAGGTATATCTGGCCCATACAGACTACTCATGCAGAAGAAGAGAGTAGGATCCCCTGAAGAAGAGGTTAAAAAGAAGCGGATTTAGCTGACTGAAGCGACCTGGATAATGAGTTTATAATGAAAAAAGACGGCCAGACAAGGTCATGGATGGGGTACAGTGCTTGACTTTGCAAACTCTGTGTGTTATACGTGTGCAGCACTCAAGTAAGAATAAAATGCACTTAAAAGGATATAATAACTTGATAACTCAGAAATGTACAACTCAAAGCTAATGTTCTCAGGTACTGACTATACTATGCTGCTCCTAAATAGTTAGGCCACTCCATTCAGATGTAATGTTATTGAGACACCAAGCATACCCATAACTGCAGTCAGAAATAAAACTGTTTATCAGTAGAAGATCCCTCTTTTTAAAGCATATATAAAAATACACCCCTGTTTCCATGATTAGAAATGCACATATAAAAAATGAGAAACGTGATTTGAAGTACCTCCAACAGCAATCAGCTGGATAGTTCTTACCGAGTTTTTTAAGGAAACATGCCTTGGAAAATCTTTCCTGTTTCCTTACAAATCCAGCTATATGCAACTTCATTTCATCCGTCCCAGGGAGATGACACAGGAGCTACAAATCATGACTGAGAACAAAACATTAAAACAAAACCCTTTGGAAGGTCAAACAGTGTGTTTACACCTACTGTGTAGGCTGGCGCACACCTCCTCAGGCACCTACTACCCAGTCGTATGAGCAGCAGAGAGTCTGTGGGGACACAATCCTCGGGTCTCTGCCTTTGGAGCAGCTACGGCTCAGACCAAGCTCCGATGTGTTTGGTCCACCACAGCTGTGACATGCCAGCCCTCAGGGTCACCCTGCCAGAAGGCAGTGGCAAGGATAGGGCAGTCCTGAACTGCTGTCCTCTGCAGGAAGAAAGTGGGATGGGAAATCTGTCTCAGCACAGGAGAATTTCTGATGTTTCGCAGTGATTTTTGATCAGTAGCCAAGTGTTGGGTAATCATTGACCTTTCTTGTGTCTGTTGCTCAATACAGAGAGGGTACTGCACGTGCAACTACACCACAGTCCAGAGTCGAAATGGAACAAAGTAAGGCAGAAATTTTCTTTGACTGGGGGTTCAAGGTGGTATCCAAAGATTAGTCTTAGAAATATACAGATTCTTTTTTTCCTTTAATAGTCAGCTCACTTTTCTCAAAGAGAACAGTTCATCTGTTCTCATTTCAGCAGTGAGTTACACTTTTCATAACTAGTTGATTGTGTGATGAATTAGTCTTAAAGGCAGAAGATGAAAAGCAATGTTGGCTGTGCACTTGGACTCTGCTTCTCTTCCTATCCCCTAAAATACTATTCATTCCTGCAGATAGAAACTTAATACTCATTTATGACAACACTATTTTAATGGATTATGTGCTTATTAAAGCTAACTTTCCTTCAGTGAAGAAAAGCACCTTCTCCCAGGAGAGAGAAGATTTGCAATTTCATAATAAGTGCAGCATCTCTTAAGTAGTTTTAATTTTAACAGGATGAAGTACATTTTGTTTTACAAGGACGATGGAACCATTGCACAGCACAGCACTGCAACCTTTTCAAAATGCAAGCATTTCCTTAGATAAAAGAAAACCAGATCACATTTTTTGTGAATTATTATTTTCTTATTATTTAAGAATACAGACATACAGGAACTTTGCATACTGTGCATTTAAGAAGACAAATACATGAAAACAAGAGACTCAGAAAAGTTAGGACCTTGAATAATTTTCTTCCATCATTGTAGTATAAACTATTAATTAACATTTGAAGTATTTTGGTGATGAAAAGGAACACAAGCGAAATTTCACAAGAGATGTATTTGTCAAAGACCAGATGATCTATTCTCTGGGTCCCATTTCTCCATTGCATAAAACTATTTCCAGTAGTACTGGCTGATGTGGCTTATGCTCCCAATAATATGGCAGAAAGTGGTCTTGGTGGATATATAGGTTCTCCTCCCCTCCAATTCTGGATGCACTCAGTCTTAATATTTGCAACTGTGATTATTTCTTCCCTGCAAAATTAACTCTAGACATAGTAGAGAATTGAAATATAACTTATACAGTAATTTCTTGATTTATATTTGATCTAATTGCTAAACTGCCTACTAGAAACTTGCTAGATCTGGCCCAAAAGTCACCATCAACAAACTATGACAAAACGTGTGTTGGTGCACATAAAGAGCAAAGAATTGCCTCAGAAAAGCAACACAAAGCACTAAGTGAATTGGAAGGAGAATGTGAAAGGCAGAGGGCATGCACTGTAGCTCTTTCATGCTCTGGTTGGTTTTAGTGAGCTTAATTTATGTATAATTAACCATTTTTTCCCCTGCAAACAATTTCATTCGAAGCTGTGCTATCATTTTTACCCCCCATCCTCCTGCCACAGCCACATAAAGCAGTCCAGCTAAACATGGTGACAACTGAAACACACTGACACAGCAAGACTCCAAACTCTCTCTGTTTGCATAAAATCCCACTCTCTTGTCTTCCTCCTGCTCCTCCTATCATCACAAGAATGAAAGAAATTCATAAACTGTAACTCTCAGTCTAATAGAACCTTGGCCAAAATTCAAGCTTGATAATTAATTACATTCTGTCTCTCCAAATTCCCACACTAGGCTGACTAAAAGAAATAACTCTTCTTTTGCCCCCCCAGACAACAATGTTTTTATATGGCTAATGGACACAGCAATTCACCTCTGAGAGAGCTGGGAAGTTAACTGGAAAGAAACAAGAGATACTTATAATACTTGGATAAAACAATGGCAGCAGATGAAAGAGTATTGTAGTAAGTTTTAAGTGTATATCAACACAAAAGCTAAATCATTCTTCTCTAATTACGCTTTCATCAGAGAATAAAAGCAAAGACAATCATACAGGACAGGCAGCTGTGAGGACTTGGTGTCTGAGGGACTGTAACACAGGGAGAATGATTTGGGATAGGAGGGTGTTTGAGATAATTCAGAGATGGTTATGAAAAGCTGATAAATCAGTAAGGTAAAGTACATTTAAATATAGCACCAGATCTCAATAAAACACAGAAGGCATCCAAACCTTTTCAGTCTGAAGAATACAAAGCATTAACTCCATACCATGATCTCAGACAGCCATGAAACAAATCACTACTTCATGCCAGTATTCAGTAAATGACCGATATATCAAGAGAAGGAAAACTATTATGATACCTGTACTGTGAATAACATAAACCACTCATCGCATGGGGATTGTAATTGGAATTTTCTTCTGAGGCTGACATATGAACACTATAACCTTAAGCAGCACTCTTACAAGATTTTATTTATTATTTCACATGTATTTGTAAAGGGCTTAATTAACTTCTTTCCCTGCTGGGACAAAAGGGTGTGCATCATCACTGAAAAAAATCACAAGGCAGGGCTGGCATGAATGGTCTTGCTAACACTGCATATATTTCACACTGACAAAACCCAGTGCAATTCTTTCTAAATACTGGAGATATCATCAATAAAACCTGTGTTGTTCCTTCCTTAATCTGTCATATTTGATGCCCACGTCACTGTCTTTATAGATGCCATGTAACCTAGAGGTATTATCCATACAAAAACAAGACATTAATAAATGGTGATAAACTATTTTTACACTTGTCATATTACTATGGAGAATATATGCAGTGTATGCTGCCAAAAGCATAGGATTGTTCTCCATTTACCAGATGGTAAATCTAGATCCTGTTACTGTTTAGTTTAGACTTCTAAAAACTCTTCAAGTCTAAATGAGAAACAGGGTAATTTCAATCCAGCTTCAGCTGAAAGGTAGTATTTGAACAACTGATTCAACTCCCATCCAATTATTCATTCATTCCACTCATATTCAATCTGTAGGGCATAAAACCTCCAATATTATTATACAAATAAGGTCCAGGATACTATAACTATAACATCCACTGCATATGCACCAGTGTGCTCAGGCTCATGAGGGGAAGAGGAGGGGCAGATACTGATCTCTTCTCTGTGGTGACCAGTGACAGAACCCAAGCGTGTGGCTGTGTCAGGGGAGGTTTCAGGTTGAATATTAGAAAGAGGTTCTTCACCCAGAGGTTGGCTGGGCACTGGAACAGGCTCCCCAGGGAAGTGGTCACAGCACCATGCTTGACAGAGTTCAAGAAGAGTTTGGACAATACTCTCGGGTACATGGTGTGACTCTCAGGGATGGTCCTGTGCAAGGCCAGGAGTTGGACTTAATGATCCTTGTGGGTCCCTTCCAACTCAACAGATTCTGTGATTCAGTGAGATTTACTGCAAGCAGTTCAGGGACCTAAGGCTTGGAACTCTACCCCGGTATCAACACCACATGGACTGGGCAGAGACACAAGAAAACAGCTCAGGTAGAATAATTAGTATCATCAGTTTTCCAAAACAAATCAATCTTGTTCAGTAGCAAAAATGCTGGGTCATTGCATAATGGCTGAGAGAAGCAATAAAAAAAAAATCAAACCTTTCTGAGCATATAAATGGTAAGCAGAATGTTTGTATGAGTGTTTAATTAATTATACTTGATGACTTGTTAGTAGGTATGGAGTTTAATATTAATTCTGCAAGAAAAAATATTTCAATAGTTTTATATCTTTGTGCTTTAGATTTCACAAAAAAAAACCATATTTAATATATAAAAGTATCAAGCATCCTGTGCATGCAAGCACACATAAAAACTGTGACCAAAAAAATGCTTGTCTAAATGTACTATTTTCTATTACAAAGTGGAAAGGATGGAGCCATCAGACAAAGACTGCCTCTATGCCAGTGTTTGCTTTAAACTGGACTGTATTCTAGAACTATCACCCCCAACAAGTATTGGAACTTTTCAGGTCTCCAGTAAATGGGTAGCAAGAGTTAATTCCTATCTTTTATATAGCTGTCATGTAATTTCAGCAATTTAGGTGCAATCATTTTCAATTTATATATATGACAGTCAAGGAAATGACAGTATCAGAAAAAGGGTAATTAAGTTTTATTTTTCACTCAAGTTTAGATATCCCAATGTCTTTTTCTTTGTTGTGCTAGGTGTATATTTATTGTATATCATCATTTGATTTGTAATGCATTATCACACAAGGCTCTGATCATCAATATTATAGTTTTCTTGCTTTCTCCTTATTCCTCTCATGTAGGGAAGGTTTGTAGTACACAATAAAATAGCTCTAATATTGTTGCAGTGTCAAAACTAATGGAAAGCACCACAAATCCCAATACTATAAATCATGCTTCCTTCCTCCTCTTGGTCACAAAATGTAATTACAGTTGACTCAAAGCACAACACACAAATTGTTCTCAAAGTGTTTTGCATGGGCACTGAGCCTTTTATCTACAGATCCTAACAGTCCTAGGAAGTCTGAATTTCAATCTGCAGATTCCTCACAATACGCAGCTAAGATATAATACAGAATAGATTAAATATATACAGAAGATGTAATACAGAAAAGATATAATACAGAACTAGATTAGCTGCCTATCATCGGATCAGGGCACATAAAAGAAGTACTTTACTTGACATGGTATTCCCAGTTTGAAGACGATTCATATATCTGCTTTTTCAGATGATGCACTGAACAGCCCCCTCACCCTCATCTGGCAGCTCAGACAGATCCCAAGGGGGATTTATGCTCCTATACTCATGATGATCAAAATAGTCTTCAAATAAAGTGAAGAAGTTGTTAATTCACCAAAGCTACCCTTAGTTCTAGCTGGGTATCCTGAACAGGAGGAAGAGAGGCAACAGCAGCAATACATGGGATTCCTTGAACAAAGGCATTTAGGGTAAATCTGCTCAGGATCAGACCTATTCTCAGAGCTCATGCCCTCTATAGGGGGGGAAAATCCTGTTTATCAACTCTCATCCAGGTGGCCTCTTAGGAATGTTGGACTTTTCCAAATAGAGCATATAAAAGAATGACAGATTGGATTATCATTGAACATGTTATGCAGGCTACACCTCTTAAATAATCAACTCATACAGAGATCCTGAATGTACAGACACAAAATAGATATACTATATAGATATAGTCACAATACAGATACCCATCTACTGATCCTGACTGACTGATCTTTACCTTCAGCACATATCTCAAATCAATGCAGAATCCAGGACTTTCTGTAGTGGTTTTCTCTGCATCTTCGAAGTCTTTGGTCACAGGTGATAATTCTTCCCAGAGCTGGTGACAACCCTTGAAATGCCTCATGCACTTGAGGAACAAAGAGCAATATACAGCATAACTTCTGGGTCTTAGAAGAACTTTTCCTAACTATTAAATGCAATATTACTGTCTCCTTGCTATGCCTTTTTTTTTTTTTTTTTAATTCAGTAACAGTAATCATGGAGGTTATAGCATTTGAGCTTAATTTCTTTCAGCTCTGTACAAGCTTTACAAAACACTGAAGATCCTCTCTCTACCATTCTCTGAAGGTCATGGGACTCCAAATGAATATGGTGATAATTAGGACAGTACTACAAAGCATTAATCTTAAATAAACACTGAAACTTTAAAACTTTGTATGGAAATGTGTAAAAAAAAGCCCAGAAACTCACAAAGCTAATGATGAAATTCATTACAGTAAAATGGCCAGTTCACTTTTCTAAGATTTCCAGAACATCTGAGACACTGCTGAATCTTAGCAACTTAACTAGCAACAGTCTGATGTAAGTGATATGGGCAGGATTAAAAAGCTTTCTTGATTTCAAAGAATATACTGGAACATCACCTGGAAAAGTAACTCTTTGGTAATGCAAGCCTACTGATGATTTTCATTTACTACATATAATGTGTATGATTCAGTTCTCCATTTCCCCATTAATTTTATATCCTTTGTCATGGACTGTTGCTGGTTACCCTGACTGGCTGGTACAACTGTAAAGCAAGACAAGAATCAGTTTTGCAGATTTTAAGTCCAAGACAGCTAATAATAAAAGAAAATATATGAACATATGGATCAAGAATATCTTGAACAGGAACTTAAAAATGGCTCACACAATGAAGCCATTAAATTGCAGAATTACTGAACATCACATACATTACAGAAATGCCGCTTATATTTTGTTTTACTGACATGGTAAATTACCAGCCTTGTTCACTGTAACACATACTTTTAAATTATCTGCTCAGATTTATCAGCATAACCGTATTTATTACACACATGTAGACACCTGCTTTATAAAACATATCAACTGTGCCAAAACGACCATGCTGGAATCCTCTGGCTCTCATCCAAGAAGAAATGGATTGAAAGCATCACTGAACTGCACTAAGAAGGCTCCAGTTGTTAATGAAGAGATCACCAGCCAAAGCAGAAAATATTTTTTGATTTGCTGATCTCCACGTCAAAAAGATTAAAGAAAATTTACTATATTTTCATCATTTGGCCATTATTACATAAGATGAAGACCAAGACTAAGAATTCTTTTCTTGTGAGAAGTGACTAGTATCTTTACTGTCACCCTAAGGTGACAGTACCTTATAGGCACTGTCACCTTTTTGCCTAAACACTTAAGTTTTATTTATAACAGAGGAAAAAGTCAAAGGCAAAAGGGCGCAAATGGAAAAAAATCCCACATTCTCTCATGAATTTAAATAACACAAGACTTACCACTCTCCTGATGAAAAGTAAAAGTTTTTTGACTGCCTATTTCCAAGTACCACCCCAATATTAAGTTGTATCTCCCCCAGAGATACCTTTCCTTCTGGGGCCACTGCTGGAGGTCCAGCAGGACACCCTCTGTGAGCGACATCTCAAGTATCACTGGGCAGCAGGATGTTGGCAGATGAACCTAGATGTTAATTGTACTCCTAAACATGATGCTGCAATCAATCAAAGGCATGCTTCATGATTCAGATTTGGTGTTGAAAAGCCTTCTCTGTCAGGAGTCTCGTGGGAGTACTTAATGACAGTAACCCCTGGGGGATTCCACACACAGCACACCACCAGATTAAAGGATGCTTCCAAAAGGTTTCTTGACTCTGCCTACCAAGACACCTGTCTGGGTCATTGAAAACTTTGGTGTTTTTGTAAATGGGCTGGCCACTATCTTTCTAAGCACAATATTCCAATGAAATAAACCAGAAGTTCAAAACCTGCATTCAGTTTGCTTTTACTCGTTCTGAAACCTTCTGATAGGTAAAGTTTTGATTCAGGTCATCTCTATGGAGTATAGATGACAATCCATCAGATAAATTTCAAAGTCTTCTTCAGCTTTGAAGGTCAGTTACTCCAGCTCTACAGCCAAGCTCTCGCACTAAGCCAAAAAATCCGTAGGAAATTTTCAGTGGTTAAGAAGTGTGCATACATGCAGAAGAGTTAATAATGTTATTTCCTGGACAAACTAGTTGGAACAGCCCCTCTCCACATTTGCAACTCTAAATATTTCACCCGTATGGTGCTTTCACATGTTCCAAGTGAGAATTATTCAGATAAAGGAACACAGGGAAATACAGCCTTATTATGGTTGGTGAATTGGCCTTTACCACATGTTCTTCTGGTAATGTCAAAAAATAATGCTAGGCATCCTGAAATTGTGTCAACAACGTTGTTACACTGAAGACTGAGCAAATGGATTTCTCTGTAGAAGTTCATGAGCATGGAAATGCATTTTGATTCCTAGTAAACATGAAGATCCTTTGTTTATTTAGTGCTGAGCTGAACAATGGACCAATTCAGTCCCAGGGCAAGACTGATTTCCAGAGGTCTTGAGAACAAACACTTCAGTACACAAGTATTTTGAGGTCTCAGTGTATGGGAGGAATAACCCCAAACCCAGGAAAAATTAGGAAGGAAGTAAAGACACCCTGGGGGTATAATTATTGTGGGACATTGACAATAAAATGAGAGAAATGAAAAAGATGTTTTTGAGTAAAGTATTGCTAACAGCATGTGTGTAAGAAAGCTCCTTTAAATAGTCCTAAAATAGTTTCAGTGGTAGGGCTTTTTTTTTTTTTTTTAATCCATCACATTAAGAAAATAAACATCTCTTTCCTCAACATTTGTGAAGATCCTAAGGAGCAAATTTTGATACAAATAAACTGACCACTATAAAGAATGATTGTTATATATTGACCACTGAATGGTTGACAGATAGCAGTGACCTATCTCTAATAATGATATGCTTTAACTTTAGGCAAATAATTCCAGAGCTGCTTTTTTTTTTTTTTTTTTTTTTAAACAGTGTTCACAGAGGAAATCATTACTGATCTAGATAAATATTTCAAGCTTCGTTTAAGACCTTTTACTTAGATTTTAGACTTCATTTTGCTTTTAGGCTAATTTATCTTATTCTCCTCCTTTCTCTTCCCTAGTAAGGTTGTATAATAAAATTTCGAGTCCTTTTCTATAAAATAATTAATAAAAAAAAGAAAGAGAAAAAAAAAAGAAGCTTTCTGTGGTGGTAAAAGATAAAATATGAGCAGACTGCCTTGCAATACATAGATAGCTTTAGAAAGCTACAATACAAGAATGAAATAGTACCATTATTAATAAATTTATCAATGAATAATCACAGGTCTAAGAATTAACATTATCTGGTTGTAATTGAGCTAACAAGAAGGAGAACAACACATCTCATTTATGAATGGCACTGTCAATTTTTACAAACAATTTTTAGGAAATATTTTCATGTGAGTGTTCCTTTCAAGTTTTTTGTGGAAACTGGAAATGGGAGGGTTTTCTTGTCAAGATTTTTGCTCTGTTGTCTACATGTAGTAATGGTGTTAGTAGTTCTGCTGAAGAGTTTCAAATCTGATATTTGCTATCAAACTTCAAATGCAGATCTTTGAACTTCTCAAAACATAAGAAGAAACAAGAAAACTGATACTTGATACTCCAAGGATATCTTAGGATATCCTATCCTAACACCGCACCTTGCACATATCATTACAGTCACAACATAATTACTGCTCATTTTGCACTTTTAGAAAAGGGGGATAATGTCAAAAGTCAGCAACCCTCACTCCCAGTATATTTTCTGATATTCATAATGCTTATAACCCATGTAAGATCCTTAGGGCTTCCTCAGGCCTATTCATGTAGTAAAAACTACATAAATACCTAATAAACTAAGTTCTGATCACAACAAAGGTTTTATACATTTTCACAGAAATTTATACAATTTCATAGAAACCAGATTTTTTTTTTAATGAAACTGTCAAAAGTTCACTGACAATAGACTCCTACAGTTAATTTTTTTCCTTTAATTCAAAAAATAATGTTTTGCACTAAACAACAAGATACTACTACACTAATCTGTAGTACTCAGTTAATTTTCTAAGGGCTGTTCAACTATTTGTTGGGTACTTGATCTGCATGTTCATGGCTATGCAAGAGTCATGCACAATCTTGACACCTAGGAATGGTGAATCCACTCTCCAATATACTGGGAAAAAACAGGAAGATGTGCCACATTTCCAACAGCATCTGGGAAACTTTATGTAGTCACAGCAAGTTCAAATACACTCATCGTCCAAACTAGCAATTTAAACAGCCATGATCTAGATGTGTGGAGAAGGTGATCAGTAAACTTTGATTCTTTAACCATATAGGGAAAAAAACATTATTAAGTTGTGTTCCTGTTTAATTTCGTTTTTACATAGATCAGTCTCAAAAAATTGATCTCCATTTCAGCAAAATCAATTTGATTACGTCCATGATGACAATAAAAGAATTTTTGCCAGCTGCAACTGAAATGGCTAAAATCCAAAGACCTTCAGAGATCATTAAAAACTTCAGTAAAAAATTCAATTTTTATATTCAATTACCTGGGAAGTATCTCAAGAGTAATAATAGTCTATTTCTTGCTATGGGATACAGAGAATTTAGATATGTATAACACTATAAAAAAATATAATTATTACCATACATATCACAAAGTGGCTTTCAGATCACTGAAAACTTTTTATTAAACTAATGAACTTGCTTGTAGAAGTGCCGACAGATAACAATGTAACGTTATCTCACTGATGCATAATTTGAATGCTATGCAACCAAAAGAAATCTGTCATAACACCCCACACAATACAGAATAGTCAAATGCTTTATTCTTCCTGTCAAGAAATTAGCTGCTGCTTTTTTAGATCTGAAAGTGAGCATATAAATATTATGTTAACTTGCGACAAAATGACCTGGAATTCATATTTGCATTCACGGCTAACATACATAACTTAAACAATCTTCTCCTGCAAAATAAATAGTAAGCAATTAAATGAGGGAAAAAATTAAAAATCACATGCCCAAGCAGAGGACAGAGTCTTTATATTACATTGGATTTATTTTAGCCTTGTTCACCTTTTATGAAGCAGTATAGCTTCAAAAGAAAACATCAGGAAAACCTCTGAGCTTCAAGAATAAAAGCTGGCATCAAGGAATTAAACACAAAAGCAGTATTTTAGTTTCAGATGTGCTTTGCAAGAATTCAGTTTGCTCTGTGTTTTTGTTACAAGCTGCTGACACCCTCCATAGGAAACAGTTATTTTCTCCTGCAGGAAATAGCTCTGGTGATTCCCTCTGAGGTGCTGTCCCTGCACTGGGATGGCCTCTCCCTTTTCCCAAAATGAAGCAGCAATACTGTGTACAGTCATCATCACTGACTCATCATCGTCATCTTTCTAGTGGTGTCAGAGGTTGCCTCCTCTCAGCGCAGCCAGCAGACCTGCCCGCAAGTTTTGAGGAATTCCACAGGAGGAGGCGGACGCAGTACCACACCTGCTCCCCACCCTGCCTCTCCAGGGACAAGTACCCCAACTGCTCTGTGCACCAAGTGAGGAAGTTCACACAAGGATGCTCCCCTTAGGGGAAAGGTCTGAAGCACAACATGCCTCGGTTTCAGCCCGGACCATCCAGATGTAAAGGAGACAAATCCCAGCCATATTATAGTAGAAAATCTAAAACACTGGTCATGGTTCCACCACGAAGTGTAATCACCTTGCTGTAGGAGATGATTACCTTGTACTCTAGGGATTTCAAAACAGTTACTGTATGGAAACAAGCATCGTTTTAATAAAAAAGATTACAGATAAGTTTTAAAATTAATTTGACTCCAAACACTGAAGAAATGCTGTGTTTTTCTTCCTTTTCTTAAACAAAATGACTCTGTACGCAAAGACAGAATACCTCTTACATGGCCATGAGCAACAAAACACTGTCGGCAGTATTGACCCAGTTTTAAACGGAAGACAGTTTAAAAAAAACAGCCCACAAAACCAAAAGACAACAGACTAAAAATCAAATAAATAACCTACCTCAGGAACCATAGGAAGCAGTACCATCTCAGCGAAAGTCATGATTAAAGCTTTTAACTCAACTATGAACCTTCCCAATTATTCCCAGCACTGAGTAACATCCTGAAGTTAGCAGCACCAATCCTCACTCTTGGTTCCCTGCTGCAATGCTGTTTTCTGGCAGAGAAGGAATCTGCAAATCGGAAGTATAGCCCATATACAAGGCAGACTTCAAACAAAGGACCATTGTCACAACGAGGAGCCTACTATGAATAATCTCGTTATTGCAATCATGAATGATCTGACTCGCCAAGTGTCTGCAGCGATGTTTCAGGCTACAATCACTTGCTTATACACAAAACACACCTGGCTATTTCACACTCCCCCAGCAAATAGATGCTTAGTAATGCTATGTGGTTTTACAAAAAGCCTGGAG
Source organism: Pyrocephalus nanus (assembly GCA_038380795.1). Classification (NCBI taxonomy): domain Eukaryota; kingdom Metazoa; phylum Chordata; class Aves; order Passeriformes; family Tyrannidae; genus Pyrocephalus; species Pyrocephalus nanus. Next base: position 33,269,646 of record CM076266.1, on the reverse strand, counting down.
ACAGCACAGCCGGAGTTAAGAGGAAATTAATTCCCCTATCATTATATATTTATCTTTCCCTTCTTTAGGAAAGGGGAAGAACGCCTACTCCTACCTAGCATATTCTGCTTTTCACATTAAGATAAAACACTTCAAATCACTCCCGATGCAACCAAAGCAGCCTTATGCAGCTCTAAGTACGCCATACTCAGCTGGCACTGATCTGTGTCCTGCGGAAGCCAGGGTGGCCAGCACACACAGGTCACCTGCACCCACCCCAGCACACAGGTACCCAGCAGAGCACCTGCCTTTGCCATCCTTGTGACATCCTCGGGCCCCACAGCACCTGCCTTTCTGTGCACAGCACCGGGATGCAGTGACACACCAGAGGTGAGGCTGTGCCACGCTTCGAGGATGCCCAGCTGAAAGATCTTTCTGTCCCTTAAGACAGCCCTGCTTAAAAAAAATGCTGGTGACACAGCACAGCACAGGTACAACGCTGGATGAACCCTGCGGGGATAATGCCACTTTTGATAGTTCTACCACTTTTAGTGGGAAAATTGTCATTGTCAAGCCACTAAGCATTAATACTAGAAAATAAATATTACAGAAAATATTCACAGAGGGGGAAAAGAAAGGTGCAAGTAAATCAATCTACATTCTTTATAAACGGGAAACCAACACAATTTAACTGCAAAACTCAACCTACCAAACCTTCGGCAGCCCAAGCAGGCAGGAGTCTATAATGTGATAAAATGATTATTTAAAAAAAATAATATTAGAAACTTAAGAGAATGCACAAGTGTTTCTTAGTAAGGCAAATTAAGTTTCTTTATGAGCATATTCCCAAGCTGAACAAACATTTTAACTTGAAATAGAGGGAGTGTTTTGTTAAAGCATTATGTAGATGTGAACCTGCTTTTATGTAACTCAATTTATCAGAGAAACGTGTTGTATCATGTTGTTAGAATATTATAGAGATAAAAGGATAATAATTGAAATGTTTGCATATTTGTAGTACAAAGAAATAATGTATGCTAACAGACTATTTGTTGTCACATTAGCTTCAAACAAATAAGTAAACAAGCGTTAATTTATTACTGTGTGTCTTGGGCTGTAGGATGGTAAAATTCCACTGACTGTAGTTTAAATAAAGGTCTAGAAAAGTAATGGAAAAAATCCTATCAAGCTCATAATTGAGGACAAATCAATTGAGGACGATGTGAGGTGTTTATTAAAACATTAATGAATTCACCTTGTTTATTCATAGTAAACTGCAATTTCTTACATCTGCACTTTTAAGAAATGTTGACACGTTGAGGGTTGCATGCCATACCCTTCGAAAATAACAAACCCACTGAATCTGTTCTGCAAAACTTGGCAGCACCTCTTCTTCCAGAGCCTGAGTCCCCAGCTTGGGCTCCTGCTGCTGCAGCCAGACACATCTCCCAGTACTTTTCAGTTCCATTTTTGACCCCACCATTATCACTGTGACCCTTTCCAGAATCTGATAATGTTAATTGTTATCTCCCAACCTCTACACTTAATAAACTGCAGATGAGTTTGTAGACCCTCCCACTGCAATGCTAGCCTCAGTCAGTGAAAAGAGTTTTATCCCCTCCCTTGTTCCTCACTACAGCAGGCAAGGTGAGGAAAGAGAGAAGGAGGAGGAAGGGGAAAATAAACTTTAGCTCGCACATATACACATGCATTTATGCACACACACACATACATGTGTGTACAAATACATGCTTACATGTATACAGTATACATACAAATATGGGATGTATATGTAATTAGAAATTAAAGGTGGAGCCCTGAACTCACAGACTTAGGAGCTGCTTTAGCTGATGACTCCCAGGTTTGCTCCCATTTTGTATTGAAGCTCACTGGCAAACCAAATCCAACAGCTGGTGTTTGATTCGGCAGGTTGGTTGCACCACAAAAAAGTCTTCTGAAAATTCTCTCCGTTACACCCAATGCCCATGAAGGGCACCAGGAAGGTATGTGCTCACACCACTGTAGGGGCTAGTGCTCAGCAGCAAATGAAATGAGATGCAAAAAATCATCACAGACCGTTAATCGTACGCTGCAGTAGGATCACATTTGAGAGTACTTAAGGGATTTAAGAAATCAATTTTAAAATAGTTTCAGCTTTTTTCAGAGACAGCAAGTAGATTAGAAGAGTGTTTATTTCAAGTAGTATAGCTAAGGCCCTACAACTCCATGTGTAGATATCCCTTAGAGAAAGAATTCCCTTCCATAGCTGAAACCAATTCTACTGTAAACAGATCAGATTAAACCAAAATGAGACATTCTGAATGTCAGCATATTCCTTTGTAATTCCACAGGTATTTTGGAATGGCACAGATCAACCACAGATAAATAAAAGAAAGAGCAATTCCCAACTATGTATTTGCAACTATTTTTTCATTCCCTCACAATAATATTCTCCTGTAAATGTCATGAAATTACAGCATCTTAGACTTCATCTTACAAATAACAGAGATGTTTCTGGGAAATAATACTACTTTTGGAAGTATTAGCAGGCTATTGTTCCATTTATGTGTAACTTGAAAATTTTGAAATTTTAAAACTTGTAGAAGCTTTAGATTAGTTTCTTAATGTCATTCTACCAAGAAAAAAATATATACAGTAGAAGCATAACCCCAAACAAAATCGCTGACATAGTCTTAAATACCAAGAAGTAGCGAAAATTCCTAAATCTAAATAAAAAAAAAATTTAAAAAAATTAAGTTGTGATAAGATTTCTTAACCTAAGGCATTGGATGTCTTAAAATTTGCAGCATATTAAGGTTATTAAGCAGAACATATTTTTGTTTGAGTGTAAAAGTTTGGGACTTTCCTCATATGACCTTCCTGGCATACTGCCAAGGCTCTGCTCTTATTGACATTTAATCTGAACATAATCCCTGAAATCCCTGCGCCATTACTGGGTTGCATGGGAATGATTCCCTGACAACATACATGGAATTGTGCTGCAAATTTTATTTTCAGCTCATGGCTATTCCCCTTCCTCACCAACTGCTGCAAATTACTTGTTTGAATAAATATAAATTATCTATACCCTTTTTTGTTATAGAAACACATAATACCTGAAAGAGAAAACAAGTACAACATTTCTTATTTCAGACGGTTTTCTACTGACGGCTACCATATTTTTAAGGGAGTAAACTCCAGAAAACAAATAAAGTTCAGCAGCTGATGAAAAGCCTGGGTAATGAGCTGCAGTGGCGCAAACAACCCCATTGACTCTAAACAGGAGCAAGACCACACTGCAGCAGAGGGCTGAGGGTTCCAGCTGAGGGTACTCACACTTGAGACTGTGGTCTGAATGAGCAACTGCCTTTACAAAAAAAGCATACACTTAAAAGAGCTTTTTTCATATTCAAAGATGCCTCTGATCTCTGAAGCCAACTGCTTTTTTGTCATGAACTCTGTGAAAAATCACAGTGTCCAAGATTGCCACATCTGTGATTTTTGGCACTTATGCAAGGGTAGGAACTGAATAACTGATGTCTGAACAACACTAACAAAAATGAGGCAACACAGCAATTTGTCCCACAGGAAAACATGGAAAAGCCTCAGAATCACTGCAATAAGTGTGGATCTCTCACTGTTTTCTCTGTGCTCAGGATTTCACAAATATTTTCCCCCTGTATTCCCTGTAGGAAGGATGTAGGTAGGCCAAGCAGCACTGACTTTAATCTTACTAATGCATGTCCTAAAAGCAGTGAATCATACAGCAGTAAGAGCTCCAGTTTGGGATGCAAAGACCTACCCATTGACCTGCATACTTAGTTCAGCAACAATCTAAGTGCCATTACAGTTCATGGGAGCTAGCACCAGTCTACCCACATTTGCTGTCATCCAATTTCTGCCTGAAGCAAAGACTGGCTCTTATTGAGACTTATTTACTGAGTGATCCTAACATTTTTCCTTTCCTATGCAAATTAAGCTAATAAAGTGAACAAGAAAGATTAATTATTTCCTGCAAAAGAGGAACTCAATTTAAGAAAGTATAAAACTTTGACATATAAATCAATATTATTTTTTTAAAACTCCTAATTTTCAGCAGAAAGCTTGCTTTGTTCAGCGGGCTCTTCTCTCTGTGCATTAACCCTTCTCAGAAAGACTTTACCTACACAAAGCTGACCAAGGACCATAATTCCGTGGGAAGAGAGAAAGTGCTCTGAAGCATTCATAAAGGCTTGTTTTATTACCTCTAAGTTACTTCTAATGCTAATCTCTTCATACATGTAAGCAAGCATCCTATTTCAAAGGTTTTCCTTCAGATTAGGGTGCAGAGGACCTTTCAGTTCTTCTCCTTCTGCTCTTTATGAAAGCTGAACTCCAAGGATAAATAGGAGCTACTTCTCCAGTCCTGTTTCCTACAGCAGAGTGGCTTGATCCAACCAAGAGCCACTCAAGTCAATATGGAGCTGATGTTTGGTTTAGGCCCCATAACAGTGAGAAATTGAGAAACATGTTTTCACCTGGCCTTCAGCCATGCACAATGCCACCACTAATGAGTGGCTGCTATAACGAGACCTTTTGCAAGAGTCATATGTGAGATGAATTAACAAACACAGTGCACACCTCAACCCCATCTCAGAGGGGAAATATCATTGCAGCTTTATCATAAGTATGTTTAGATGTTCTGATGCCAGCCTACTGCCAAAGGAATTCACAGATAGGGAAGGGCAAGGTCTGTTTGCAATGCAGTCCTCCCTTGGGAGATGCATTTCACGGCTTCCAGCCAAAGCCTCCAAAACGCCTCCAGGGTAGCAGTTGGGCTGGAGCTGCCCCATCACGCCCTTCCACTGCAGCCGGATTTGCCGATTTTTGCAGTTGGCACCACCAAAGGCTACAAAAACTTGTAGTCAGCACAATCCCTTCCAGACTTTTCAGTCTCTCCAGCTAATAAACACTGAGAGCAGTGCATAGACTGGCAACAACTGTAAACATAGTTTACATGGGAGACTCTGCACCTTTCAGCCTTTCTTTTTCATAACAATTTCTGTGTGACTGTTACCGTCATGGCCCTCACTAGCCTCAAAAGAAAACTGCCCACCACACCAGCTTGTAAAAACATCATTTCACCTAGCGCTGCCATAACAAAATCCTTTTTGCTCAGTGTTTCTAATCCCCATGATAACAGCGCTGGACACAGAGTGTCATAATGAAGAAAACAATACTGGTTTGAATATGACTCAGCTGTGGTTTCTTCCTTTGCTGCTCCAGCAGCACCAAGAACGGGCTCAGGAGCTTAAATCTTGAAGTTAAATACATGTTCTCTGAGTAGTCAATCCTATCATTTTCAAGACAAAAGAACAAGTCTGTGCAGCCCACAGCTACTGTTGATGTACATCCTTGTACTGTTGATGTACATCCTACAAACAGTACAAGGTACTACCTAAATGAAAAATACTTTCAATGGTGAGTGAGGAATTTTAGTAATGTCTCCATTTGTCATTAAAAATTCAAACAAGAGAAAAAATGTCAGAAAGAGAGCAGGCAAGGATTATAAAGAATATTGCATATACAGGTGCACCTTGTACAAACAATTTTTGGAACACATTCTGTCAAAGCACCATCAGTGCTCAGGAATTCAGTGATTCTTTCCAACAGACAACTGCAGAGGGCTTCACAAAATAGAAGTCCCACAGAGGAAAGTAAACACTAGCTATATTCAGATAAAGTGCTCCAAAGCAAGCCTGAAGAGTGAATTATAGGAGTGAAGTTAAAAAAAAACAATGCATGTGTGCAAGCAAATGTAAAACTGTATGTGCAATGACCATGAGCCTGTGTGATAAGTAAATATATACATACCAGAACAGTAATTACTTATCTAACTTGCTTTTGTGGGCCTGTGATGACACTGGCTTTGTGAGCTACTGCTGTACTTCTGCTTGCAAATGAGCTGCACGATGGAAAACTCCTCTCTGGAAAGCTCATTCAAGCTCAGAGGGATTGGTTTTGTTGTGATGCTAGCTTGACGTAAAACTTGAGTTGTGCCCCTAATCCGACTCTTATTCAAAGAAAAAAGACCCTAGCACTATGAAAGGGGTGCTGTAAACCTGAGCAGATGGCCTACAGAGAAGAGGAGGAGGTGGCTCGATACTGTTGTGCATAACAGCACTTAGCGATGCAGTAAGGACATGAACATTTGTATTTCAGTATCCTCGGCAAATGTTAAGCCTGAGAGAGGCTGGTCTAGTCTATAAAATGCATCAGAATCCAGAGGCTCAGGGGGAAAAGCCAGAGCCAGTTCAAATCCACATCTCTACACTGTCTTCCCCTGCAAAACATTGTTACCTCTTCAATAATGCCTGCTGAGAAGAATCCCCCTCCCACACCGTCCTGCCACAGGTGTCATCTGGGAATGTGCTAGTTGGCACAGACCAAAATCATGTCACAGAATGTGCTAGAAATTAAACAATACAGACAACCATAAGATACAAGTCCTGGCCTTGATTAATTTACCCATGCAAACAAAGCAGTGGTGGAGCAAAGTGGAAGTGGAGTCTTTAAAGCCCATTGCTGTAGTTAAAATACAAATATCAGAAACAGGGCAGTACAGCAGGACCAAACACTAAGATTGCAAAGTTTAGCCCCGTAGCCACAACACGACCAAGCTAGTGCCACAAGAAAGCAGGAAGCACAAAGAAGCTCTAAACACAAAGTAAAACTTCTCTCTGGAAATAAAAAGGCCAGAAGATGAGTGCTACAATAGATACCAGGGCGCTGGCAAAGGCAAAGTGTGAAATGGATCCTTTCCAGCATTCAGTTTAGGAAGACAAACATTGTTCACAAATTCACTGTAGCCCTGCTTATTTTCCAAACTCCTTAACTCATGACAAAGGGCCTGGACTTTCTGAACATCCTGTTCTGTTTCCTCCACCACTAGTCTTAGTCGTCAGTACTAAATGTCTTTATTTCAGAGTCACATTTTCTATCATTTTATTCCAAACTCCTCCCTCTGTAGGTTTTGTATCTTACCTCTGGCTAAGAGTGAAGACATGCAGATTAATGAGAAGTCTGAACAGCACATTAAGTTACACCTATTGTAAGAGCCCTCCTCAAGTAAGCATCCCAAGGCACTGCATAAAAATGAAACTACACCAATCACATTTAAATCCAACAAAAAGATTGCAGATTGGGGCATGCCTTGAAGCATAAAGACTGATGGTTAAATGAAGTCTTGGAGCCACATGAATACAGACCATTTTACCTGCCACTGCCGGGGTGCATTAGTGATCTATTTGGATGTAAAGCTAAAGAATCTTCATGATGGCCTACTGGTAGGAAAAATATTCACACCTGACAAGGACAGGAAAATAGTTCTAGTCAATGAGTAGTAGCTAGCTATTTCAGGGATTTCCTATCTGATGAGCAGCAATGCCTCCTGCACCACTCAAAGGTGGCTCCAGAACACATTTCTGCTCCTGTCTTTGCTCCTCCACAGCTGCAAGAAGTCCAAGGTAAAAGTGGACTACAGCAGCACAGGCTTGGGCAGAGACAGGGATGTCATGTCTCACCCTACGGACTTAAGCTCCCAGATCCACTGCTCTTGGGACCCCACTAAGATCACAGGAAATGATAGCAAAGACCTTGACATGGCTGAGGTGCACCCTGGGTCTGGCTCACCCACTCACACAGACACACCTCCTGGCCACTAGGGCAAATGACATGGGAGAAGGTGTTTCTCTTGGTACAAGAGGGACCTGCTGCTGTCAGGGAAGTGCCAGGAAGCCCATCACATGGACACTAAATAGTCCACTTGTTTCCCACTACTCTGCCATAATACTTCCTATCTTGCTTCCTTCCTTGTCCTTCCCATAGAAGGCAAGGCTGAGACCAAAGTATGCAGTCAGAGTTACAAGGAACCAACTAGTGATCTCACTTGCCTTAAAAAAACTGCATTTCTACACTGGCCAGTTCCAGTGGTCAAGCAGCCATGGGGCACAGAAGATGCTCCCACATCTTAGATCCCAATGGCACCTTCAGAGCACCCCAGCAAGGAACATGGATGACCCTGCACTTGGTCTCAAGGTCATCAGGAGCTGCTGCTGGCTGTCAGTACCTACATCATGAGACCGAGCAGCAAAGCTACAAGCAGCAGGCACAGTCCCACTGTGCTCCAATCCCCCATGCCCTCCATACAACCCTTTCATTGGAATCCTTCTGTATGGCTCCTCACTTGCAGCTACTGGGCTGATCGTGCTGCTGTCTGGGAAGCATCACTTGTGTGTAAAGTTCCCATGTAACTACTTCATCTTGCCCTGCCATTTTGAGGCAGAAATGATTAAAGCAATATACAGATAACCAGCTGGCCCCTTGTGGAGATTTACCTCCCTTTCTTGAGATAATTCATGAGAAAAGAACTATGGGATGTACTTGCAGCCTCTTCAAAAAAGTAGTATTGGAAAACAGCTGTGGCCTGCAAACTTTAATAAGCAGTAGTGTGTCTTACACTACATTCAACCCTACTTTAAAACTATGTGTTTATTAAATTGTGGAATTAAAAAAACACAATTAAAAATTCTTATGCCCGCCAACACAGGGACAATTTGTGAAGAGCATTGACTTTAGTGGGTCAGCTAAAACAGAGCTACAAACTTATGAGGGGCACAGAATGACATCAATGTAGGAAGAACAGGAGGTCCTCAACAGTGCTGGAATCAGATTTTGAAACCAACATAGGCCTATGTATGTGAAATCAACCCAATGAACAAAGCTGATGCATCAGTGAAAAAGGTCTGGATGGACAAGACTTCAGGCTCACACTGATCAAATAAGGAATACTTTCCTTACTATCTGGCTTAGAAATCACTTGGATTCCACAGTGGCCATCTAATGGCCAACAGGAAAGCAGGGAAACTATTTTAAGTAAGCATCACTAAAAATAAAACAGGAGATGCAATGAAAGGAAAAAATAGAAAGGGGTCAGTGATAAATACAGTAAAAAATTTTCTATTTATATTTTTAAGGCTATTTATATTTGAAAGCTTTCCTTTTCAGACACTGACAGGCGGGTTTCCACATTCATTAGTCTGGAATTCATTCAATGACACAGTACTTACAGAAACATGTAAAGGTCAACAGAAATAAAAAAGACATTAAAATTAAGTTCTGTCACAATTTGGGGTTACGATTATCCCTTCATATTCAAGTTAAGCCACACATAAAAAAACCCATTGCTTAATATTACATTGATACGCATTTTGAATGCTCTCCATGAAATTCTTCTCCAGCAACAGGGCACACTTTGAAAAAACTAGTGCAACAGTTTGACACAATCTGGCACAACGTTGCCTGGAGATAAACTATTTCAGGTGAACTTGCTGTGTGGGCTTGATTTCCCAAACAGTTGAACCGGGAAACCAGCACAGCATCCGTGATGGTAGGGCCACGGAAAACCTACATAACACCACACAACAGAAAAAATCTAAAGAACAGAACTGGAGAGGACACCAGAGTACCTGCCAGTACTTAAAAGGGGCCTAAGAGATCTCGAGAGGGACTTTTACAAGAACATGCAGCAACAGGACAAGGGGTAATGTCTTCAAACTGAAAGAGGGTAGGTTTAGATTAGGAGGAAGTTCTTTACTGTGAGGGTGGTGAGACAATGGAACAGTTTGCACAGAGAGACTGTGGATGCCCCATTCTCTGGAAGTGTTCTGGAAGGCCAGGTTGGATGGGGCTCTGAGCAACTTGGCCTAGTAGAAGGTGTCCTTGCCCAAGGCAGAGGAGTTGGAACTGGATGATCTTTAAGGTCCCTTCCAAACCAAACCATTCTGTGATTCTGTAACTGAAGAGGAAAGGATCCATGAGTGTGGGATGAGTGCTGAAAGACTGATCATATGCTGGAGAAGAACTGCCAAAATACCCTGAACAGTCCTTTCCAAAGATGTCGCATCTGGCTTTTCAGAAGATAAGGCGTTTGAAAGGAAAGTGCAACTCCTCTTGCTCCTCTCTAAAGTTCTTCACAAAACACCGACAGTGCATCTGGTTATGAACAGGTCACATTCATGAACTCATTTAGAAAATGTGAGCTAAGATGCATGCTGCTTCTAGTAACCTGGATGATCTAACTTTAGTTTCAGAGGCAACTGACTGCTTTCGGCTAAAATTAAAATCTGTTATTACCTTTGGTAAAGTGTCAACACTGTTTAGCTTAATTACCTAGCTTTCCTCTCTACCAGTCCCTTCCCCGATGTATTTATTAAGGAACTATCTTATTGTGCCTCAGGTTTTACTTTACTAGCCTGCTCTGCTAAGACAAAGGCTCTCAGACACGCTTTTCTTGCTCTACCTGTTACAGTTTGAATCGTTTCTGAATTCAAAACTCAGAACAACCCATGAAATTTGATTTTGTGCATCTTTCTACACTGACCATGTCTCCATAACCTTCAAGTTACATCTATTCTATTCTAGATCCATATTTATCTTATTGATTTAGGTCTAGATATTTGCCTTGTTTTGATACAAGTTTCAAGAACTTCTTAAAATATTTTCTGTACTTTTAAATGTTTGGGCTTTTTAGTCCAGCCAATTTAACTACCTACCAACCTCATAACCTTATTTCCTTAATTTCACAGCCTGGTCTTCTGCTGGAAGGAGTGTTATTTACGGACCTATGTTTGCTTATGCTTGTATTACATTTAAAATCAAATATCTAAATGCATGGTTCATACAAATTTACTTTGTATAACCAACTCTTCTATAATGTCACCATTCTACATGAATACAAATTTTGAGAGCACATCAACATTTTATTTCAGCAACATTTTTAAGAAGAAATCATATTCACTGCCTGTCACAGCTTGCACCAAAGACTGTCAGTGTCCTAAGTTTCCATGGGATTGCATCTACTGAGCCATTTACAGCTGTATTTCTACAAGCAAAATAAACACGTCCAAGAATATTGAGGCCAACTGGCACAGAAAGGTGCCATGTTAGTAAAGTCTATCTCCTTCAAAACAGGTTGGTTGCTTTCAAATTGCATACTGGGAACAATCCCAAGATAATTTTCAAACTCTACCTGGTGGGTTCCTGTAAGTATAAACCAAAACTAGGCCAGTGACAATCAACAGTAGATACATTTGATTTCCAGGGCCTGGGAGTGCTTCTAGGCACCATTTCAGACATGCCCATTGCATGAAGAACTTTTCATGCCTGCAGGACCTGAGTTCTTCATGAGTCTTTGTACACCGTCATTAGCTTGTCACTCTCTTACCTTCCTTCTCAGAAACCACACCAGCCACAGATTTTAGGAAACTGTTCTCTGGCTGAACATAATAATTTTCATTTTGTTTCAAAAGGGAAGCTGTGATTTTTGCCTCAAGTTTTTCCTCCAGTCTTTTTGTCCCCAGTTTTTTCTAGCTTTATGTTCGCATAATGTTTCTTTGGTCCTGGAAAATAAAACGCTGCTCTTCCCCCAGATGAACTCTGCTGACAAATGTGTCTTTCCACCTAAAGAAAATGAGTCTTCAGACATATACATCTGCATCTTCCTGGAACTGCTAGGACCAATGGTTTGGGTTTCTTATTTTCCTTTTCCCCCTGATGCTACCCAACTATCTTATACTTTCTGTCCCTAGTTCTTTAACCACATCCTTCTTCTTCCTCAGCCAAAAATCTTTACTTATCTCCATCTTATCCTCCTTCTTTTCTGGTGCCACTCTTCTTTGGTGTCATCTGTTTCTCACTTTTTCATCTTGAGTTCTCCATCATAACAGATCAGTCTTTCACTTGATTTATCCACTACCAATTAGTGCCAGCCTCTACACTATGATTATAGCCACATGCATCTGTGGTCAGCTCCCTCAAAGACCTCTCCCTTCCAACTACTATTTTTATATACAGCTGTGCATTCAGATCACCTCAACTGCCTCTTCTATTCCCTCGTGTCTTTAGCTCCCTGCCTTTAGCTGCATCTAAACTACTTGGATATTCTCTCTCCTGACTTCTGTCAGGTGACATTTCTATATAAAAATAGATCCTATCAGGTAACACTGAAGAAAGTAAATCTCCTTCTGTTCCTACATTCAGTCCCGGTGTCATCTCTGCTATCCTTCATTCAGTGCTGCATCACTGCACATCCTTCCTTGTCTCTGCCTTCAAGGAAAAATAAATAGCCCAGACTCTATGCACCCAGACTCTAAGTTTTCATTAAATGCTGGCTTCCTCTGGCCACTGACTTTTAAAATTGTTGTCCACGTGTGAAAGGCAATTATTTGCCCAGCCTGAACTAAGCTCTCCTAGGTGAAAAGTTTTAGTTGTGATCAAAGGCAGAAAAACTCCTTCATCTCCTTCAGCTACAAGTTTAATCCACTGAAAACTGCAAATCGTTCTTGAAAAAAAAAACCCACACCAAAAAAAAAAAAAAAAAAAAAGGAAAAGAGTAATAACAATGTAGAGCAGGAATTCTTGAGCATGAAGCTTTACTACAACATAAAGAAAAGGGGATGTCTACATAAGTAGAAGAAAATGAAAGAAGTAGTGGGAGGAATTTCATATCAGAGATCATAAATCTAGTTTGAGTAATCTTACTTTTCTGAGAAGAGGCTAGGTACTAACAGATGACTCCTCATGCTCATGATATAGGAAAAATAAGTTTGCACGAACCTCAGATACAGAACAAAATTACTTTTGGAGTTTTCTTCAAAATCAGAAATGACTACAGAAGCATGCGGCTAAAAAGAAAATACAGTTCAAGGATTTAACAAAGATATCTTTTTGCAAACCAAAGTACAGACTCCAACCCTTGATTATTCCCATCAAATCATGGTATCATATTAAGGAGTTGTATCACACAAACTAAAATGTACTTTACTGGTTTTTTCCCCTTTAAATAACACAGATTTTACAGTACAAATAATAAGGACAGAGCTTCAAAGTTCATGCGGATGTGTAGGAACAGAGTACAAAGCAGAGTGTCATCTCAAGTCTTTTATTATATAATAAAAATAGCACTTTGTTTGAGAACTGGGAGCTTATCGGTCTCACCTTCAGTGCAAGTCTTTCCTGCATATCCAGGCATGCAAGAAAGGACAAGCAATGAACAGCAGGAAAGCCTTGTGCCCCCATTGCTTTGGTTTATCTCCAGAACTCAAACTCCAGCAATGCTGCTAAATAAATAAGGCACACTGAGATACAAACAGAAAGAGCATGCCAATTGCTTTCATGTAAACAAGCAACTAGGCATCAAATTTAATTGTCAGTAACTGGGAGGATTTTCTAAGATGCAAATGGACAGTAAATGCAGATTTTAAAAGGTATTCAGGAATGGCCTAAGTGATCTAACTGCTGCTGTAAATCTACAATTCCTGAAAGCTATGACGTCTCTTTCACTGTTAAACATTTTGGATCATCTATCCACTATAAACACTATACTAATTATAATTAATTACATTAATTTTCACTTATAATTTCCACAGAGATTCTCCTAAAATGAAGCAAGCCAAGAATACATCGAAAGAGGCATTTCTTGTGCTAGGGCACTGAAGGTACCTGGCCTCCTGATCTTGGAAAAAAATGATTAATATCTTTCTGGCAGATCACATTTATCTGTGGCCTCTGTTAAAAAGTACAGTGCACAGTCTGACCCACATACCCTGTCAAAATAAAACAAACAAACAAACTCAAACAAAAATATTTTAGCTTGCTTTAAATTAGGGTAATTTTTCCCATTAACAAAGAAAGGCAAAAGTACAGTCCCTGCCTGTGACCAGTGCTGCCATAAGAATTTTTTAGAAACATGTATTAGAGTGAAACAAACAAGAGGATGTATCAGAGTAAAAGTCTACAGCATTAAATCCATACTTGACATAAAATGTATGGAACTAAAACAAAGCACAAGTCTTTCACAGTTCCTTCTAAAACTTTAGAAATCTTCCCCTGAATTCCCAGTGTCGCTTTGACTTGCTTTGAAGACTAATCCTTTGCCAGAGGTGCTGTATAATTGTTTATGTCTCATCTAACCTGAAGTGGAAGTTGAAATCCAACAAATAAATATGCAAATATCTCCTAGTGATTTGTACTTGCAAAATATAACCCAAAGGTTTATTGAGATCCTATTTAACAATTTCCCAATGGACACATTTCTAGCAATAGATTAAATGCAAATATCATCAGATTTCCTGAAAGCCAATCGTAAAGGACTAGGAAACCCGCAGAAAGAAATTTCTGAACAAGATCCCTAAGATAAATCCTTTTGTTAAGAAAGATATGGAAGAAGTATGGTTAACAGGGAAATCTGACTGACTGGTTCAGTATTCAGCTACTTTCCACACATTTACATCAAGGAAAATAATTTTTCCCACCAGTGGAAGAATTTAATTACATGGGGTACAGGAAAAAGAAAAAAAAAATCCATTGTGAAAGGGCTCTTTCACTGTTTTAGTCAAAGTGGATGTCTCAGAATATATCAGCTGGACAAACTGAAAATACAAAAATAAAATATGATTAAAGATAGTGTATCTTCACCTAGCAATTGGTAACTATGTGTTCCAGCCAGAGAAAACACTGGGAAAGCTACTGGAGGAGTTTTCCTTTGGCTCAGGGAACAGATGAGCAAGAGTTCTCCTAAGGCATTACTTACAAAGCCAAAAGCTGTTAAATTCAGTGGCGACTAAAGCAAGTTACAACACAGTCTGCTCCAGACTATGTGGACAGAGCCAAACTGCAATATAATAACATTTAGGGGAAAAAGAGAGCAAGCAGAGAAAACATACCTTATGGTTTTATCCCAAGCCTGAACCAGATTCATGGAGCTGTCTCAAGTAAGTCAGAATATGGAGGTAGAAGAGGCTTTCTGCTTGAAGAGCGCTCATCTAAGGAAGCACAGGTTCTATAGTGGTGTTTTCTAGTGGTTATTCAACCAAGTTTTCAATTCCCAAGTAATAGAGAGACACTCTCTTTGGAAAATTATGCCACTTGCTGTTGTCGAGGAAGACTTTTCCACTCCAACAAATTGCATCTTTCCTGTCATGCATTCTTTCTCAATTAATCAAATTTTTTTTCTGTGTCACTTTACGATTCCAAGCATTTGGATGAAATCATTTTTACAGAACTGCTTTCTCCATGCCCCATTCCTACAGGAAACCTCTCTCTTCATCTGTCCTTGTACATTTCTCCATGTCCATGGTTCATTTTCCTTTATTTTCTCAGAATTTCAGTTAAACCACATAAAACACATAAAGACTAGAGGGAAGTTTAAAAAGCCACTGAAGTGAAAAAACAGGCTGGAATTGTGAATTAAGGACTGTTTTTTGGTCAGCTGTGCAGTTCTAGCTCATTGCATAAGCATGAGTGTAAAATCGTTCTGCAGCTTCAAATAACTCCTATTTGTGTAATTTCCACTTCATTTAAGAATTAGTTGGAGCAAACTGCACTGGCAATCTAAGGAAGGCAGAAAAAGTTAAGAGGATCTAAAGGGTTTTATACCATGGCTGCAATGCTGTGTCAATCAGAACCAGGATTTAGGAACCTGTTTGGGTGATGAGGCACTGGAACAGGTTGCCCAGAGATGCCCCATCCCTGGGAGTGTTAAAGGCCAGGTTGGATGGAGCTTTGAGCAACGTGTTCTAGTGAAAGGTGGCCTTGCCCATGGTGGGGGGGTTAGAATTAGATGATCTTTAAGATCCCTTCCAATACAAGCCATTCTATGATCCTATGATCCTGTAAGAACAAGAAGTGACTTTTTCCTCTTCTGTTATTATTTTTGTTCTGTTAATTATTTTATTTCAAGGAAGCAACGAATAATAAAATTAAAACATAATTATGGATGCTAGTACATTTTTACAGCAGTCTTGTGTTTAACCTCTGTCTCTTCCACACGTGAAAGCTGCAACCATAACCATCTTTTGGAAACACAGAACATCAAATCCACCCATGCAGAACAGGAATACACCAGGGTCAGCCTGCCATTTTCCCACTGAGGACAGAACTTGCTGCAAGAAGTGAGCACTCCCTGTCATTTTCACTTAGCTTTTGCTGCCAGCAAAGCTGGAGCTCTTTCTATAAATCTAAGTACCTTCCAATCAGATATTTCTCAGAAATGGAATTTTGGACTGGAAAAAGCACAACTCCCTGTATCTCAAGAAAATCAGAGCTGGTGAACATGTGGTTACTTACCTGGAAATCTTGATGGGCTAATACTGTCACTGTATTTTAAAGAGGCTGTACATCTAATTTTTTTACTATCCTGTATTAAACCCACCCTGTAACTGAAAAACAAGGCTCTCTGAATCAGCTCCAATCAGGGGGTGAGTCTAATGGGGTCTATGGCTCGCATCTTAACATAAAGAAAGTCAGAAATGTCTAAACTTGCCATAACTGCTCAATAGTATTATCCCTCTGTACTACACATCTACTATAACTAAAGGACTATGACAAATTGACATCCTCACCATCAGCAAAAATTCAGTACTACTTTTCCTTGGTTACAGTCAGACATGGCAGGGAACATTTTCCTTGTTTTCTGGGTGAACTCTATAGAAACTTGCTGCCTTTCTGTGAGGTGCATATGCACTTCAAGTCTCAGTTCAGAACATACAATTTCCCTCCCAAAATTGTATTATTTTTACCTGTAATTCTGGGCTTTTTCGGTGATTATTATATCACAGAAAGCACGACTGGCCTTTAAATTAATTTGTGAAAGGACAATGAAAGATGCTGGCGGCTAGAAAGATGGGAACAGTTTCTAATGGATGAAAAGAGAGAGAGCACTAATGAACAGATGTGTCCTGAAAGGTTTTCTTAAATGCAGGCATAATGACTATCTCAAGACTGATCCATTACAAATACAGGTCTGCCCACCACGGTACCAGGGAAGAGCTCTTACTATCTCTTGAGCAGAAAGGGAAAACAGCAGAAGGAGCCTCAGTCAGCGTTTCACATTTGAAGGAAAAATGAGGTGCACGCCGTTCAGTCCTTGCTCCCTCTGCAAACACAGGAGGAGCACAAAATTTAAGTGCTTGTCTCCCATCCTTCTGTCTGATTAGGATCGTGGGAGCTACAGCTTTCCTAGGAAGCCCACAAGAGAGCTCCTGTCCTCCAAGGGCCAAACTCTGCCACTGTGCTTGACAGTGCAGCTCAGATAAGAAATACTCACTGCTCACAATATTCTTTTGTACTACAAAGTGAAGCCCCTGAATAAAGAGCACAGTAGATCACAAAAGATCAACGAATTAGAAACTAACCAGTACGTGCGACTCTACAGAGTCACTAGACTGTTCCTTTCAGTCATTGAGTTAGGCTGGCATGGTCGAGGCAGCTTTGTGACTGAAAAGCAAAGCATTTCAGGCTGCAATTCCTAGTCCTTCTATTTTTTTTGGTGTGTGATTGTAACTGAGTTAGTTCACCATACAGCTCAAATCGATCAAACACAGATGTTAGCTTGAAGTTAGTTTTACATTTATCTTTTTGGGTTCTTTTCCTTTTTCAATGAGAAGGACTTTCTAACTTTGTGATAAAGTGTTCTCTGTCAGGAACAAAATCAGCCATCAATTCTGGCTGGCTGTACCTAAAATCCATTTAAAAAATCCCTAAGATATACATGCATTTTACTTTGAACATCCTGCTAGATTGCATTTGCACTTACTTGAGTAAAAAGTTAGAACTTCTCTCCCTGCCTGAGGGAACCAAAAATATTAGCACTGATTAAATATTTATTTTGTAGCAACATGAAATCTATCATGCTATAGAAAATTATTTTGAATTATATGTCCTAAGCAAGGCTGCTACTTACAGTTTTTCTTTTTACTAAGCTAAACATTAAAAAAAATATAGCTGGGCCAAGAAAACTCTGTTTTGCTTTGGCACAGCATCAGACGGCACCTTCTGGTTTGCCAACACAGGCAGAATCTTATCTAACTGTGGGATGTGCTTGGATTTACTACCTATTAGCAAAACTATTAAGAAGCACTGAAAGGTTCCAGCCCCTTTTACATATTCTCAGTCAAATCTCATTAGCTTGCATGCTCTCAGTTTGCACACAAAAATACAGCAGTCTTTTTCCAACTCCCAGGGAAAAAATTCATAGGATAGTGTTAAGTCTCATGTTACAAGGACTTCATTACTTTTACAAGCTATGATAAATAATTAAACCGTGCTTGTCAAATAACTGATTAGAGAACATTTTGTGCTGTGGTGTATGTTTTTACTGTTTGTTTACCTCAGCTGACAAAATTAAATCATTCACAGAGTCTCCTGCACAACACTGCAAACTGAAACCCTAAACTTGCAGTGAAGAAGAGCTGTGGGACTCAAAGAACAAGTGTATAAAGGATGTGATTAAAAAGACAACTGGATTAAAGGCACAGATGGGGAAACTGAAACAACAGAACCAAAGCTTGCTCTGAGAATGCTGTTGAATGAGAAAAACCTAGAAGCAAATCTAGCTAAAACCATCTAGATCTCTAGCAGCTTCTAGACAGGCTTGTACCCCTTACAGTGAGCAAAAAAACAGAGAATGCATACATATTGCTCAGAGAGATTAGTACTAACAATATTGAGTCACCACTGCCTTTCCCAACCTTTAATTTACCTTCTTATCCACATTTTCACAGTAATATATTAGTGGGGGTGGGGGAGGCAGAGACAGGCTTTGACTAGTGCAAGTAGCAGGGTACAGAAAACTGAAATATTCTTTCAGGGCTGAAATTCAGGGGCTATGTGCAAAATGGCAAAGGTCAAAAAATTAGACTAGCAACCTACCCCTCCACCACATCCATAAGACAAGGCCATTTTTGTAATGCCAAAAGACGAACAGAATTTCTGACAGTGCAGGTTGTCCTACCTGCCTCTCTTCTCCACAGGCAGGTCTCTGGAGCCCACTTCATCCAGTGAGACAACCCACACAGCCAAATGAAGGAGATGCAGTCAAATGAACAGCTGTCTCCTGCTGATGGGAACTGATCTGTTTGGTCAACCTGGCAATTTTGCAATGCACTCTTCTAAAGGTTATTCAAAACCAAAAACTATCTGGCTGCAAATCCCCTCTGGTAGCAGTCAGACATATGCTGTACCAGTCTGCTGCTACCAGAGCCTCATCCACCCTCCCAGGGCTGCAAAAAACAGCAGGATCTGCTGTCCTGTCATGATGTTGAAGTTGGATTCTGTCAATGAGAGCACACACACAATCTGCAATTTTTTAAATGTACTAGTCACCAAAAGCCACATTTCCATTAAGCCATAGAGAACATTCCTGATGCTCCCATTCTCTCACAGCAGCAGGATTTCCCTGAATCGACACTTTTTGCAGAGTTATGTAACAGTGAGCACAGCACTCTTGACTCTCATCTGAGCAGACATTGCGAGCACAGTAGAAGCACCAGGGTACTCCTTTACCCCAAACTGTGCTCCAACCCAGCATGTGGATTTAAAAAATTTGAAAAACAGTGTATTTATTTCTTGGAAGAGAGCAGCACATTACCCAGGCATAATCACAGATTCTTGTATAGAGGTTAATAAGTAAACAAAGTGCAGGAAACAAGATTGAAAAGCTTTCAAATGCAGTCAAACTGAGCTTTGAAAGCAAATGCAGTTCTTTGATACAAACCATGAATTTGGGACTACCAGTGTGCTGGAAATGCACCAAAGGAACTCCCCAGACCTCAGCATAACTCCTGCATTCTGTCATCTGGAATGCCTTTACAGCATTGCCTGAACAGAAAGAAATGCCAAGGAAACCCTCAGCGATAACCAAAGTCAATTCTGCAGGCTTGTGTACCACTGTCCACTGGAGGCATTTCTTCTGTGGTAGGAAAGACTGGTTTCCTTTACATTAATGACTTAGTAATGAACTTCCACACAGAAGAAAATAGCAGCAATATGATGTCTCAAATACACTTACTAATGGAGACAGCAATTTTCTTTAGTGGCACAGCCTCCTCCACTCCTTTTCAGAACTGAAGTACCCATGAAGAGTGACTCAGTGGCAGCAAAAACGTGAAAAAATGACATCCTGAAGTTAGTTTTTAAATACTCTCCACACTCAGTATTATGGCTATCAGGAATTTTTGAAAACCATGGGTATGTAATATATTTTCATGAGACATGGAGCATAAGAAACTTCATACTAAAATATCACAACTATTGCATAGCAACCAGCCAAACATGTTTGATTTCTGACTTACCAAAGTCTTCTCTCCTTTCTACTTCACCACAGCCACAAATCCCTAACCTATTAGCAAGGGTAATGACGCTTTTTTTTTTTTTCTTTCTCCAACATCTTGCCCTGCCTCTCCTTTCTCTCTTTCTTAGATGTCCACGAAAGCAGATGGAGCCTTCACGTGGAGGGACACACGCTTACTTAATCATCTTAGTTTGGGTTATCAAACACAAGGGTACTTCTCTACTTTAGTTTTCCTACTGCTTTAATGTAATAATTTTTCCAAATCAGATTTAGACTGCCCTGTGTAAACCATACGTACATGTTAGTCCAAAGAGGGAGAGCAGTAGGGATGGTCAGGTACCAAGTGCCCACAACCTGCTGTCAGATTGGGTATCAGGTATTCTGGAACACGAAATCCTCTGATATGTCTGGGATCACCCTTGAATTACCCTGGATAATTTTACAGAAGAGCTTTTTCACAGGTCTTTCTACATGGCCAGAATTACATGAAAAATCTCCTGAATAATTTTTTATGCACACACACAGCCAGTACAACTCTTAGCTGTTCTCCCTGTCCTGCTGCTGTGGAGTTACACTGAACATTCTTATAACAGAAGCTATGCAACCTAAGTACAGTAGGGTGACATAATTCTGAGCTGGAGTTGATGGATTTTTCCATTGTGAGATTTTGCACAGTAACTCCTAATTAATTCTGAACATTGAAATTAATGAGCTTATCAAAGAAACAAGAAAGAGCCAGGACTATCCTTGGTTCACCACAGTGTTTTATGTTTCTTCTAGCACAAAATTACTTTTTGACCAACCATTTAAATCTATTTTCTGTTAAAAGAATTTTGCCTCTTACCCAGTAAGACAAGGATGCAGCTGAAGGTGTAGCTGAAGAGAACTGAAAAATTAGTATCCTCCACTCTCTCTCAGTATTCCATGCAGGTCCCAGAGCAAATATATAAGTTACTACTTTTTCAGTTTTGGGGAAAGCAGATTATTTTATATTAGGAATTCTACAAAATCTGCTAAAAATTTACCCTGCCCTTTCTACTCATATGGATATTAAGACTGGCTATAGAAGATCCTGTGTTAAAGATGACAGCATTATGGCCACTGAATAACTGAGGAGAACTCTGAATTTAGTCAGGACCTTACTTGTATCATAGAAGGAATTCAATTTGCATCATGGAAAAATTATTACTTTTCATTGAACTCAATACAAAGAAAGCTACTAAGTAAATCAGGTGAAATATTAGAAGATTATGCAGAGGGATGTGTCTATGGACTGATCAGATAAGAGCAGAAACTGCCCCAGTGCTGGTCTGTATGACTGGAGCACACAAAATCTGCAAGGTCAGTGGCACTGAGTACCCACCACTGCGTCTCTGCAAGGATCTGCTCAAAGACTTTTCAACCTTTCACTGCCAAAACAAGAGTGACCTGCTCCAGCTCTGATTTTAGAAAATTCTGTGGCTGCCTGTACCACATAAGAGTCTTTGTTGGTGGAGATGTGGATTTAAAAGGCCTGAAGGAATTCTTATGATAATCTGGTCTGACTTCCTGCCTGGCACTGCCCATAATACCTCACGCAGCAATTTCTTTACAAAGCACAAGAACTTGTAACTCTACTAGAAGACATTTCAGAAGGAGATCTAATCTTGATTTAATTACTCCAAGTGATCTACCACATTCCTTTCTAAGCTTTTTCAGTGGTTAATTACACCCACAGTATCATAATTCCAGTGTGAACTCCTCTTCCTTATCTTGCCATGTTTTTGTCTGTTGGAGCCCTATTCTATCTCCCTGCAATGATATTTTTAGATACTAACCACATCACACCTCAAAATTCTCTTACCTGAGATAGTTTGCCTGCTTGGCAAATCAAAACAGAAATTCCTGAATCCAACACACAGCAGCTACAGTGGCGTAGTATATATAGTGTTTGACTACAGAAACTAAAAGACAAAATTCAGTTCAAATGCAAAGGAAAGGTACCAAGCACCTTCTTTAACAAGCTTTTCCAGCTTTCACAGCAGTCACCCACTTTTGAGACCTGGAAATTTGGATCTGTACAGCTTCATTTTTAACCTAACTGATAAATTCTAGCTCAAACAGGATCAGCAGTTACTAAATACTATAGTTAACTCATAAATAAAAAGTTGGCTGATGGCAGGTGGCTTTCTACTACCCATATGTCAAATCACATAAAAATCCTGCTAACAGAATTACCTGGTAGTTCTGCAGGCACTGCCAAGGCAGAAATCCAAGAGTGACCAAAATATACCCTCAAATACTTCCAGTTGTGACTCTGGTAAACAAAATAAGTAAATTTCCACTACTGCCGTCACGCTATATTACTTAGGCATATTACTTAGATATTTATATTACTGTAGCATTCAGAGGCTCCACATAAGACTCTTGTGTTAGGCGATCAACTACAAGCACAGCAGGTTTAATTCATTTTTGCAATGTTTGCCCAGTTCTTGTATGACTGAATCCTGGTAAGGAGACAGAAGGAGGACTTGTGTCCTCCCTGGATCAGAGGTGCTGATGAGCTCAGTGTACAAAGACTGCTTAGAACTAGAATTTCTTCTGGCATTTGCTAAATCCCTGTACTACCCGTGTGGTTCTCAAAACATTATAAAGTTCCTTAGTTTCCTTAGCTCTATCCCAGAAGGGTTTTCAGTCCTTCACACTGTTTTGGTACGAAGAGCAGTATCTTGCTGTCTAGGACATATACCATATATGCACACACCTTTGCAAATACAGGCACGTACTCTCCATATACTAATACAAAGTAAGAACTGCAAAGCTAGATAGTCTGCTATTTGCAACATCATTTGTTATGACACCTCATTACTTTTTCACAATAGTACTGTTTTTTCCATTAATATTTCACATTTCTACTCACTTGTGGTTTCTAACAGTTTACATTTTGCATAGCTTAACTGCTTTTTTTTTTTTTTTTTTTAGCCTCCCTCTTCCCTATTTCAAGGATATCCCTTTGCAAATCAGGAACACAGTTTACGTAGATGTGTCAACTTTTACTGGTTTAAGATGTCAAGGGTTTAAAAAATTCCTTTTAAATACATTTCCATTTGGAAGGCATTTGAATTGAAATATATGCACGAAAACCAGCAAAAAACTCTGCAAACTTTTACTTTAACCACTGATAAAAAAAAACAAAACAGGCAAATACAGAAGGAAAGGAAAACAGTAACCAACACTCCCTTTCCTTGGTAACCTCTGAATGACTATTAAAACTGAAACTATTACCTGTGAGTGAAAAGCAATTATATATTTCTGTAATGTTCTGAACAGGTTCATTCTGCAGTTGCCTGTCAGAACAACTTGCTATCGTATGCCTAGTTATGCTATTTGACATAGATACTTCATTTCCTAGAAAACACACTACATAGATGTCCTTGCTAGCATCTTCACTAGCAATGGAAAAAAAGGAAAAGATAAACCCAATTTTTTAACATCTCTTGCAATTGGTAATGTTTTGAAAGACCTCCTTATATCTTCTGGCCATCTAGGAAATGCATACAGAATCCATTTCCAGAACGCAGTCTGAATGACATTATATTTAACAGGAAATATTCACTGCTAGAGGAATTCACCCCTCCTTTATTTATTTAACTACGTAACTCATAAACTCCTACCATCTCAAAACCCAAAAATCTATGACCAAACTAGTTATTTTAACAGTATATACTCTAAAATTTCATTTTCAAACCACAAAAAAGTGAAGATTTTCACTGATTGAGTAGTGAAAATAATGGCATCTGCTGAAAAATAATTACCTGTAAATTCTTTATAGGCAAAAAGAAGTTTTCAAATCTATGCAGGTATCTTATTTTGATTAAAAGACCAAAGAGTGGTTTAGTAACAACAACAACAACAACAAAAGTTCAATGTTAGACTCATTCTTCAATACCGTATCCTTTCCTATTTGTGCTTCGACATACTGACTCATACTACGTCTCGGGTCTACTCTGAAATGCCGAGCATATTTGTAAAAATTACCTCAAATTAACTTGAATATCTTACTAAAGTTGAATTTAAAAAAATCTTACCTTATTAGAGCTTCATTTTCTGTTCATTCACTGAAAAGAGTAAAGAAATCTGTATTAAAGATCCATTTGATAAAAAGTACTTTATGAAGTTATTATTTTAGTTTTACTTCAATTAACACGGAAACTATGGGGTTCTTTTTATGTAACTGGAATAAATCTCCATTATTTTGGAGAGTTGATCATTCTCAATACTCTGGGGTGGAGGTCTTTATTTACTTGCCATCCTAACTAGCTCTGCTGAAAAAAAAACATTTAAAATGCTTCAGAAATATCAATACAAACAAATGATCTCACCAATTCATCACCCAAACTGCAGGCTGATTAGGCACACCCGATAGGTTTATTTTCACTGCAAGACCTATTTTATGACCAGTATTTGTATTGCCATTGTTTTTATTGGACATTTCATATCTTCTGTTATATGGGTATTCCCATTTACAGAGCTTCCCAGCCTGGAAAGTTTCTTTAGAAGCAGCTATTTTCTGCCCAAATCCCAAACAGTTAAGGTCAGTAGCAGCTTAGAAGAATGAAAGCATCAGGCCATTTCATTACATACCTGCTTCAACTAAGCCACTCTATATGACACATTTGTCAACAACTTACCAACATGCATCACAAAATCAAAAAACAAAAAAAGCTTGAAGACTATTCTGAAAAAGTTCAGGCATGAGTCAGAACAATCAACGAATGCTGAGGCCTGCAAAAATATTGATTAACCTTTCATTTTCATGTGAATTTTGTTCAGTCCTTTACAACTGGGGAGAACTGTCTTCAGGCAGTTACAATCAGGAATTGGATTCTGGTAATTCTGAAGTAAATGGGTATTTCTGCCACTAATATATGCAAGAACAAAATCACACTTTTTCTTATTTCATTTTCTAAATTAGCATAATACACAGCATGAAATAGAAAACAAAGAGCCACGTCTAATAAAATCTGACAATTATTAGCAGTATTTGTTGAAAAGCAGAGAAAATCATGCTGAGTCACAGGCAAAGCATCTCAACCTCTACCACTTTCTGTACACTTCATTAGCCATCAGTCAGTATGGTTAGAGATTTAGAGATGAAGGGAAAACAAGGAGAGACCGTGTTCATCTTTGCAAAGGACGAATTCGAAGCTCGGCCTCAAAGGATGAGATCAACACAGTGGTTGAAGAGACGATTTCTTTGCTCTAAAATGAAAATATTATGATTTGGGGGACAGAGGGGTTAATAAGAGACTCTTCTAGGAATGAATTTGTCAATCTGAGGGAAGCAAAACTTAAGTGAATAGCAGAAGTGCCTCTTCCCTTAATTTACAGTATGGCCACCTGATATTTTATGAGAGACCTACAAAGTGAGACTATTTCAGAAATGGAACAGGTAAGCTTGAAGAGGGACATTCCTGGAGTGCAGAAAATCATTAGATAAATGAACTGTTCTGAGAAAAGACATGAGATCCCATTTTTATGAGTCAGCTCATGAGAGCTGACATTTACAGTGTCTGATTTCCCACAACAGAGTATCTGCACATCTGTACCTCTAAAGGAAGAAGAATATAAGGTCATTTAATTACTTAGTAAAATATATAAGCCCTCATGGGTTTAATTTTCATCAGCTCCTTCTGATAATCAGCTATTAAAAACATTCATCAGCACTAGATTCATTCACATTTACCTATCTGGCTCTAGGTGTGGGTAACCCACACGAGGTAATTTAAGAAAGATTTTGCTGGAATCAAGGGACAGAACCAGTAGGTATTTTATCACTGGATGCTACGCGGGGTTTCAATAGGATTGAGTGGGATTTATTACAGCAAGGGCTAAATCCTTCTTACTTTTCTCATGCAAAATACCCATTGAAGCTAGACAGAGTGCAACTGAGGACATATTACATCTCTGATTCTTTATTACTCACCTGTCACAATACTACAGTGGTCCACAGCACAAAATTTATGGGACCAGCATGGTTCTTTCTGGGAAGGGAAAGGAGTATCTTAAAGGAGAGCCTGTTTTAATTATAAGCAGGTACAGAGGCAAGTCTGAAGAAGACTAAAAGTCATTCTGTACTTGTGACAAGATCCACAGCTTTTAAAGCAAAGTATTTCTATGCTACAAACACAGCACAAGCTGCTTTGAAGCATATTTAATGCATCCTACATACTTCTAAAGAAGAATGAAAGCTTACTTTGGCAGGGTTTATGACTCCCATAAAAAAAACCCCTATCATGCTTCAAGAAACTATTTGCATAAGTTTTCCTTATCTGATGTAGCTGTTGATAACAGGACAAGCTATAATGAGGGCCATGAGCACCTCCCATCGTAGGTTCTCACGGGCCCTGCTGCCTCTCTAGCTTAATGGTCTCAGCAGACATTTGTTCATGAGGACCCATTACTGTTCTCCATCAGGTAGCAGGAAGCTTCTGTCTTCAGATGATCTGGCTTCTATCCCAGTGGAGATAACCCCCACCCACCCAATGTGCCCAAAACCACAGTGGGTAAGTGAGGTTCCAAGCATTCAACAATTCCTGCAGAAGACTTGTCCGATTTCCTGTCTTATCCACCTCTGACACCTTGGCAAAGAGTTTCACTCTTTTGAAAGTGTGGGCTTTACACTTTCAGATAAAACTATGATACTTCCTGTTTATTGCTTGTACTTCATGCTTAATGCCTCCTTGCTTAGATAGAGGGGAGGGGTAAAGTACTATAAAAAAAAAAAAATCAAGGCATTTTCATCTCAATATTCAGATG
Organism: Pyrocephalus nanus; assembly: GCA_038380795.1. NCBI lineage: Eukaryota > Metazoa > Chordata > Aves > Passeriformes > Tyrannidae > Pyrocephalus > Pyrocephalus nanus. The sequence goes on along the minus strand of CM076266.1, from coordinate 33,242,702 downwards.
TGTCATTTTTCTAAGCATATGCCTCTTTACAGTAAAATCTATACTTGCTGCCAGTCACCAAATGTGTTAACTTTGGACAGACTCTGGAAGGATTCTAGCAGACTGCCTCAAAGGCACATCAGTACCATTAAGTTAAACCAAGCAGACAACTGTCCACTCAGTGACAACAGGCTGTGTAAATACAACAAGGTATTTACCACTACCCTTTCATTTCAGGTACAGAAAAAAAATAATCATAAATCTTTTTGCAAGATCCATCTTTTTCAGAACAACTTCTTGTGATCCAATCTTGTAAATACTAAAACTAACACTAAAAAAAATCTACTGACAGAGACTGTTTTAACAATATACTTTGCTATTGATGCTGTTCATGATTTTTCTCAAAGAAGATTCATCACTGACTCACTGGACCACAGGAAATCAATATTGCCAAAACGATCAGACAGCAGAATGGATTTCCTCCTTTGCCACACTTAAAAAATTCCTGACTGCATGGCGTTGTACACATAAAAATGTTCCTTTTTGTTTCAGTCATTCTTATTTCACCTTTTCTGTTTAGCAGAAACTGAAAAATTGAAGATAAAGAAACACATCTTGCCATTAACTAAAATAGAGGTTTGATCTCTATAATGAATATAATCAACTAGCTAAAACAAGTTATTTCCAAATGATCCAGCACTTATCAAGTATGCAGTAGGAGAAAAGACATGCAGGTGCACTTGAAAAAATTTACACTACATATTCTGCCTAAGTCTTTGAGCAGATATCAGATTAGGGATGAGAACACTACTTTTCTTCTTAAAATTTTCTTCTTATCCAACAAAATCCCTTTCATCCTATTAAGACTTACTTTCAGGCTTGTGACACCCATCACAGACATCTTCATTTAGAAAAAAAACCTTCAAGTTACCAAAAGACAAAAATCTATCCAGTCCTCTAGACAGATTCACCACTACCCCAGAATTTGCTTCAGTTTACTTTTGTAGTCCCTGCAGAATGCTCTGATGTTCATGGATCCACGAAGATACTGACTGAGGAAAGTAACTACAATTTCCTTTTTCACAAAAGATCACAAAAAGCCACTCAGACCTGGAAAAGCCCCAGAGTTCTCACTACATCAGAGCCAAGTAAGGAAAAAGAAAGGGGTGGGGGACCAACAATCCTGACTAGGAAATAAATTAATTCTTAAAGCCCCACCAGTAAGTTTGGCTTTCAGTTCTGCTGTTTAGCAACTCCCAATAAGAATTAAAATGCATATGGGGGGGGGGGGAAGAAAAAAAAAAGAAAAAAAAATCAGGGAAAGTCTCACTGACCTCCCTCAGCAAAGCTCTTCCTCAATATGCAATAAACTCTGCTGGCACAGAAGGTAACTTAATTCTTCCTGCCACACCAGTCTTGACTCAAGGCCATTTGATTTCACAGTTCCAGTACTTGCAGTAGTTAGCAAGTTGTGCCATGCACTCTATAGAGTGAAAAGCCATGACTGCAGCATGCCAAAGTCTAATCTGTGACAGGCATTCTCATTTCTGGAACTCTGCAAAGCATGAGTTAGACTGGGCAGTGCTGCAAGGCAGCATACAGGCCTGTGTGGACAGCCTGAACTCTGAGACCTAGAGATGCATCCTGAGAGTGTTTACCACCAGTACAATGATAATCATAATCATGATGCGGGTATATGCTCTCTGCAGGATAAAAGGGTAGAAGAAAGCCAGTGTTTAGATTGGACAGCAAAGACAAGATCATAGCCAGAAGGCAGAAAACTCCTGAAACAGTTCCAGATAAAGTATACACACAGATTAAAAATTAACCACTGTTGCCAAAAAAACACACATAACCCCACCCACACCTATGCATACCTATGTATGACTGCCTAATGCAACAGGAATATGTGCTCTGTGCTCTGCTGCCCCACTACCATGACCAGACACAGAGCTACCACCTCACATCAGTCTTGCTCCCGAAGAAAACACCCAAAAAAAGCATCACCATTTATTATTGCTCTTTAATGATTGGATGTCATACAAATCAAGGACTTCAATGAGTTTTTGTAAGGTAGTCCTCCTTCTGGGTCTAAGAAGTCTTAAATTTTAGCCAGGTAACTTGACCCAATTGTGCAGAGGTGAAATAATGAGGAAACAAAAATCACCATTGCTATTGCTGTATGCTTGTTGAGACTATTCTAGAGAATAAAAACTCACAGCTGCTTTACTGAAAATGCTACAACTAAGCTGTCCGGAAGCTATTATCTTCTCCAGTAAATGATGAGTCCACAGACAGTAATGTCTGCAGTCCTGTTTTGCCAGCATTTCCATTACAATTCTCTGTTTTAATGAAGAATTAACAAGATTAAAACACACTTTGGCAAGTAGACCTTCAAGTTCTATTACAGAACATTGTATTTATATTATCAGTGTTAATGTCACAATTCTTCTTGACTTAAAAAAGGACAAAGATAAATTAATTTACTTTTAAAATAAAAACTGTACCAAACGTAATTGTCTAAAATCTTCAAACTTATTTCTCTACTTTTTATAAAAAAATACATTATTTATGCCACTAAAAGGAAAAGCTTATTGTTGCAATAAAAGAGTTTACTGAATTCAAGAGAACTAAAGCAGATGCCAGAAAAGGGTAGTTACTCTCCCTTTGCATAACATAATCATATGCCCTAAACCAAATTATTTTCTTCCTCTGGAAGGTATTTAAGGATGTCATCTCTGTAGGGCCTGGCCCGGTGCCACCGAAAGTAAAGCGATGCACACGGTAGCCACTGAGAAACCTTGCATTCACCTTAGACTTGAAAACCTTGCCTTGGACCAAAAACTCAATTGCAAAAAGCATGAGGATGTTGAAAATATGCCTTCATACATATTTTTGAACTGCTAATGTTCATCATTTTTCTGACCGTTGCCCAAAACTTAAAAAAACCCTAACTAATAGTCAAATCTGAGGAGAACCCTCAGGCTTTACATGCAACGTTTTGCGAACTCAGAGGTATTCACCCCACATGTGTTTATCCATATACTGCAGTTACTGGTGGAAGTCACCACTTCTGACACTGATGATACAAACAGCACCCTGGAATTTTCTCGTCTCCTCCCCCAGCTTACTGAAGAGGAACCCAGGGAGCAAACAAGCTGAGACAGCCAAACAAGGTTTCATCATCCATTCAATCATCCTTAGTTTCAGACTGTTTTACACCAGATGCCTGATTTTAATCACTGTCTGTATGTCTGAGTAAGCATAAACTACAGCAGAGATCAGACTGTGGACCTTCAAACCTTTTATCAGAAAGCACATATTTTCCTGCTTATTATTCCCCCACTGACACAAGAATAATTGTTGTTGTCTTAATTGGTTTTCTTCTATGAGATGACCGAACTAAAAAAGCTAGTATTTTCAAGGACAAATGTACAGTAAGTATTACTGCATAATATCCCCAGCCAGTAAAGTTCATTACTGAGTCTTGGAATAAAACATGACAGACTTTGTTAGGTTATCTTTTTCAGGGTGTCAGTACCAATCCAACATATCCCACAACATAATAAAGGCAAGCTGTCACCAACTCATGACACATCCAGAACATGTATTTTTTTTTCCCCCACTGCTTTTCCTAATAACTAAGTTGGTGGTGCTCTGTTGTGACTGGGATGGTGGATGACAGCCATCACACCTGCACACAGGAGTGCAGCTGTCATGGTAATTCCATCCAAAATTAAAGCAAATTCTATGAAAGCAAAGGTTTAATACGTGCTTCTAACGGCGGAAAAATACGGTGAACTGGTCTGTAGTATATTAACTGCTTTGTCTTTGATTTTAGGGTATTTTTTGTTACACTTCTTCCTTCTACTTTTTTCCTACCTGTACAGCATGTATCTTCATCTAAGTTCTGTGTATAGCACATGTGCCAGTAAATTGTCCCAAAGCTGCTCAGAACTGTGGCACAGACTGCATGATTTGAGCAAGAAATATGTCCTTAAGCTCTGCATACATTTTGAAAGATATGAAAAATACCCAAAGAATAAATAAAATAAAATAAATAAAATCTGACATTTGAAAGTCAGTGGAAGCAAGCTTAAAGAGAAGAGTAATTTCTTCTTATTTATGGTACTGTAAAGATTTTAAGGTATATTGTACAACAGTGCTGTATAATCATCAGGCAGCAATTCTGCTGGGAAGTGCTTTTCACATGGCAGTTTTGGTTCCTGACATAAGAAACAGACAATGAAACAGAAACAGCTATTTCTAGGAAGGGCTTTGGAAATTGTCTCCCTATGCACAGCATATAGAGCAAACATAAATCTTCACTGAAACAAAGTTATATTTCAGAAGTGTCTGCACCTGCCTAACTTCTCTTCATCTTCTGCGAAGAGGTGGTGGAAAACATTGTTAGTGACAATGACATCATTTGCTAGTGATAACCAACTATGACTAAATTAAAAATATTGTTGAATCAAGGTTTTCCACCTAAGCTAATGGGATAAAAGCCTTAAGAAATTATATTTGCTTTATTTTGTGGAGCTAAAGTCAAGCATGCTGAAGCTCCCTGGTTTTTTTTGAAAGGTGGAATTGGGCTGAACTCCAATTAAGAGACAACTGACAGATTTAGACACTTGTTTAGGAACTATGTGGCAATGTATCAAAGCCAATGCATTGGAATTGTCTTTTATGTTTATTTCTGCCAAATGAAACCAGAATTTAAAAAATCTATTAAACTATTCAAATTCAAAACTGCATTCATGCACACTGAAAACCTTTGAATGCACAACTAGCAGAAAAGGGGAAAGTGGTTATTTCCCCCACTTTGGATGCTCCATAAAAAAAGGCTTCATTTGCAATTATGTGTTTTTAGAAAGATGGTGGTATTTGCTGGTTTCTTCCCCTCAGTATATCACAGATAATATTCAGCTGTCACATTTATGAGGTATTTTCAATTGTAACTCAACAGACAAATCCTTTGTTACAAAGAGAGAACAAATAATGGGGATTTACAAAGCTGTAATTACAGCAAGACGGTTTATGCATAAGGATATATTAAAAGAAATACTATACTCAAAATAATTTCCTTTAAGAAATCTTCTGAGCATTATCACCACTTACACTAAGGACCCTTTTATAATGTTACCATAAAAAGGATTCTAAATGGTTGTCATCCCTAAAGGATGCCTGCAGATTCTGCCAAGCTCTCCTACGTAGGCTGAAGTTGATAGCATATACCTGTTTTACAGTTAGAAAATTATGAAGAACGAGCACAGCATACTTTGAGCCCCAAACAAAACACACTAAAAGCAGATGCTGTACTTCAGCAACCAAAGCATGTCAGCTGCTGCAAGCCTTTGCAGTGAAACAGGAGCAGAGACCAAAAGGTGGTGCGTGCCATTCCAACCAGCCAACACCAAGAAGCTGCATGGTTTGTTGCACGACAAGCACGAGCAGAATCACGGATCGATGAGCCCACTCCGGATGTGGATCAGGCTACTGTAAGGGCACCTGCACGTGAATGACAATGCACCCACTAAGTAACACACCACTGAGGACAAGGACCATATTCTTGCCTTTGCGCTGGTCCATCTGGTCATGAAAGGCACTTGGACGTGCAGGAGTGGGATGCCTCCACATATGGGGGATGCAGCCTGTGTTCTGAATCTCCTGTTCCACCAGCAGCTTCCTGAGAACAGGTGTTCCTTGTGCACCAGAGACCTGTGGCTGATTGCACAGCATTCCCCAGGGGACCCATAACCAATTACAGTTGTGCCCTGAGGATGCTTTGAACCAAACTACCAGCCAGCTTGTCCCAGCAGTGAGGAAAAAAAAAGCAAAGATGACTTCAAGCATCTCACCGTCTGAATTAAAAAGGATATTAAGTTAGGTTTCACTTCAATATACTCCAGGAGCAGAACATAGCTGGGAAGTTATTTTACGATACGATGAACATTGTTTATTTAGCTATCAATCGCCACTATAGTTTCTGTCCCTCTTAAGTCAGGAAGATTTCTACATCTTCTCAAAATAAAACATTAAGCTGGGAATCACAAATAAAGTCAAAATATTTTGCTTAAATTTATCCTGAGATCCTTTTGATCCTACTGGCTTTTTGGTAAACCAGAATGGGAGAATCTGACTGTTATTCAAGAAACTACAGTAAACTGGAATTACTTTCCCAAACATCATCTCTAAGATCCGTGATTCGTTATCATAGTTTAGATTTTGTAAACAATTGATTACTGGTGTAACAACAAGCAATTCTGTACTGGATTTTTAAGGTTACATTGAACACACTGAAACAGTTACTAGTGCAATATATAACAAAAAAAAAAAAAAATCCAGGACAGGATATTCTATGATTCTATGACAAAGCAAGTAAATATTGCAGCAAAGCTACAACGAATCATAAATCTGCATTTTTAATTTTAAAAACCAAGAGAGCTTTTGTTACATATATTTCAACTTTTGTGTTTGATCCTGAAATAATAATAATAAAAAAAATCTATGACTTTTGTATTTGGGATTGGTCATATGGACTATGTAATGGAAAAGCTCTTTAACTTATCTGAATCATTATTTTATTTTGTTCTCCTGTGGTTCCAATTGTTCATTGTTAATTAGATCCAGCCATAACAACTCATTGTGCAAAACGCATACTCTGTTTTAATCAAAATCTTGGACAGCATTTTGGATGGCATCTTTAAAAACTTGGACAGAATACTCTGTGGTTTCCTCACCAATGAAGAATCAAAATGATTAACTATGAACACATCTTCCACTGAATGCTGACAGTTATTATCAAGTTATTTTGATGAACAGCTGCCTGTTTCATGGAACTATTTTAGATTTCTTTCTGTTCTGTACCTGCTTTCTTCACTCAAAACAATAATGAAAACCTGTCCCACGGGATACATTCATGGTGAACTCCTAAATAATTTTTTAATTTCCATTTTATGCTATGATGAAAGTAACACATTAAACACAAAACATGACTATGATAGTCTCATCTATTTGAAATCAGATCTTTTTATTTATGGTGTTCAAATTATTTTCCCCATTGTTTTAGCAATGAAGAGAAATGGCCAGTGTTTGGGAATGAAACACACCAACAAGGTCACACTTGCAGACTTTGTAAATGCATTTTGGTGACAAGGTACTGATTTGGAGTATCCTCACTGATGCCAAAAATCTGAAAAATGCTTTTTTGCCAAGAACAAACACAGCACTTTTGGTTTTTTTTTATCAATACATAAATTGTCATTCGATGGCAAGTTTCATTTTAGTGGTGCTGTTTTGAGAACCCTTTGCTACGTTTTACATTTTGCTCCATAAGATTCAATTACCTCTTTTATATCAGGCCATTTACCAACTTCTTTCCTGTTGTCTTACCCCACTAAAGCCCTAAGCAATCAGACTCACAAACCTTCTTTTGCTCTTGCCCAATCACCTGTTTGTAGCGGAAAAAGCAACATTGTTTAGCACGTTTATTGGGATGGAGTGGACCTCCAGCAAGCCTGCTGATGACACCAAACTGTGTGGTATAAACAACACACTGGAGGGAAGGGATACTACCCAAAGGGACCTTGACAGGCTTGAGAGGTGGGCCTGTACAATACTTATCAAGTTTAACAAGGCCATATGCAAGATCCTGCTCTAGTGTTGGCGCAATCCCAAACTCAAATACAGGGTGGGTGGAGAAATGATTGAGAGCAGCACTGAGGAGAAAGATTTGGAGGTGTTGGTGGATGAAGAGCTGTACGAGAGTCAGCAATGTGCACTTGCAGCCCAGAAAGCCAACTGTATCCTTTGCTGCATCCAACGCAGTGTGACCAGCAAGTCCAGGGAGATGATGCTCTTCCCCTACTCTGCTGTTGTGAGACCCCACCTGGAGTATTGCATCCTGCTCTGGGGCCCCAACAAAAGGACATGGACCTGCTGGAGCAAGTCCAAAGGAGGGCTGTGAAGACAATCACAGCGCTGGAGTACCTCTCCTATGAAGACAGAGGGAGTTGAGGTTGTTCAGTCTAGAAAAGAGAAGGGTCCAGCATGACCTTGAAGCACCTTCCAGTACCTGAAGAGAGCCTACAAGACACCTGGAGATGGACTTTTTACATGGACATGCAGTGACAGGATAAGGCGGAATGGCTTTAAACTGAAAGACAGCAGGCTTAGATTAGATATTAGGAAGAAATTCTTTACTGCGAGGGTGGCGAGGCACTACTGCAAAAGGTTGCCCAGAGAAGTTCTGGGTGCCCCATGCCTGGAAATACTCAAAGCAAGGCTGGATGAAAACTTGACCAACCTGGTCTACTAGAAGGTGCCTCTGCCCACGGCAGGTCCCTTCCAACCCACACCATTCTATAATTCTGTGATTCTATCAAGTACTCACAAAACCAGTGTTTTAAGGGCTGTAAAGAAAAATTAGAGGATTCTAACATGCTCTCTAGCCATCAGTTATTCCTACTTGCCTTCTCCTTGCAATAATACAGGCAATAATACAACTGTTTTATAATAAATCACATTATATCATAAATTACAGTATCACATCACATTGTACTATGTAACTACATATAGATATAAAAATTTGTTTGATTTTAATCTTTTCACCTTTTTGAGTTACAAAAATCTTTCAAACACAATCTGAAAGGAAATCTAATAAGCTCTGTTTGCACATACAAGTGGTGATTTTGGATGCCTGGGCCCTTCTCTGGCAAACCAAAATGTCTTTAATGAAACCTTGTTTCCAGTGAGAACTGAATACCATCTTTCCGATATTTTAGTTATGCACTCTAAAATGGCCTTATGCCAAATCATGAGTCACTTTTGAAAGTCTAAGATCCTGTATCTAGTATCACAATGCAGCAAAAAATAAATTCCTTAACTATTATCAGAGTAGCACCATAATTTGGAAAAAATGAAAGCTCATTTTGGCTGGTTTCTTCTGTAAAACAAAACAAAACAAAACACCACAGGCAAGGATTTCAACTGACAAGTTAAAAAACAAACAAGCAAAAAGCCCCAAAAAATAAGCCTCTTTCATAAATGGAGGAAATAAAAAGTATTTTTGATTTCTCACAAACAACTTTGCCTATATTTTAGAAGAAAAACCATAATAGCAGTAACAAAAGGAAATGAGCACTAATGGGATCCCCCAATCTGCCTCACGAGGGGTTGGCTACAATATACCTACCTCACCTGAAATGTTTCTACACTAAGGCACGCAGCACGAGGAACAAACAAGAGGAGCTCCAAGCTTTGGCCCAGTCCCAGAGATTTGACATCACTGGTGTAAGTGAAACCTGGTGGAATGAGAACTGTGACTGCAGTGCCCTGTTGGATGGTTACAGGCTCTTCAGGAGGGATAGGCAGGGCAGAAGAGGCAGAGGGGTGGCACTGTATCTAAGAGAAGGCTTAAAATGTATGAAGCTCCATGTTGTCAATTGAATAGTTGAGAGCCTCTGGGTAAGAATCAAGGGGCAAACAAATAATGTGGATGTAATTGTGGGAGTCTGCTATAGACCTAGCCAGGATGATGACATCAACAAACTATTCTTTGAGGAACTAAGAAATACTTGAAGTCAAGTGCCCTTTTCCTTATGGGGGACTTCAATTTGACAGAAATCAACTGGGAGCATCACACAGCTGGTACAACCTGGGCCAGAAGATTCCTTAGAAATCTGGATGACAACTTTATGGAACAGGTCCTAAGGGAGTTGACTCAGAAAGATGCTCTTCTTCATGTGCTGCTTGTCAACAGAGTGGATTTCATGAGCAAACTGGAGACTGGTGGCGGTCTTGGCCTCAGCGATCACAAAGCAATTGAGTTAAAAATCTCTGCTGACAGGAGGAAAAGTGCCAGCAAAACCTCAGCTCTGGACATAATGTTTTTGCAGGTGCTGGGGTCTGTCAGTGCTGGTCACTTTTTAAATATCATCTGCTGAGGGCACAGGAACAACATTTCCCAAATGGTGGAAGTCAAGCAGGCAAGGCAGAAGGCTGACCTGGCTGAGTAGCGATGTCCTCTTGGAAATTAGGCAAAAAAGGAAGGTGAATGCCCAGTGCAAGCAAGGTCAGGTGACATGAGAAGAATTCAGAGATTCTCCTTGATGCTATAGGGAGAAAATTTGTGTGGCCAAAGCTCAGCTGGAGTTGAAGTTGAACAGAAATGTGGGGAACAACAGAAAGAGTTTTTTCAAATACATTAATGGCAATGGGCAGTATAGAAATATTATTGGCCTCTTACAGGATGGTCACCTCACAAACAGGGACAGAGACAAGGCACAGGTGTTTAATGCTTTCTTTGCTTCTGTCTTCAACACGAATATGGACCACAGGGGTCTCAGTGCCCTGAGCTGGAGGACCACAACTGTGAGAATGATCTACTGCCAGTCAACTCTGAAACTGTGCAGGATCTGCTGTTCCAGCTGGATCCCTACAAATCTACGGGGTCTGATGGAATTAATCCTAGAATCCTCAAAGAGCTAACTGATGTCATTGCAAAACCTCTCTCGATGATTTTTGAGCAGTCTTGGGAATCCAGAGAGGTCCCAGCTGACTGGAAGTTGGCAAACATTGTCCCAGTTTTCAAGAAGGGCAAGCAGGACCATGGAAACTACAGGCCTGTCAGTCTCACTTCAGTGCCTCGTAAAGTTATGGAGAAGATTATTCTGGAAGGTATTGAAAAACATCTGAAAGACAACATAGTTATTGGTCACAGCCATAGCATGGCTTCATGAGAGGAAATTCCTGCTTATCAAATCTGATTTCCTTTTATGACAAGATAACCCACCTAGTTGACCAAGGGAAGCCAGTTGATGTAATCTTTCTGGATTTCAGTAAAGCTTTTGATACTGTCTCTCACAGGATCCTTTTGGCAAAATGTCCAGCCCACAGCTTGATAAACACATCACATGGTGGGTGAGCAATTGGCTCCTGGGCTGAGCACAGAGGGTAATAGTGAATGGTGTAACATAATACTGATAACCTGTTACTAGTGGGGTTACACAGGGCTCCATCTTAGGCCCTCGACAGCTTCATAAATAACAGGAGTGCAAGGGATACTAAGCAAGTTTGCAGATGACACAAAACTGGGAGGAGCTGTTGACTCCCTCAAAGGCAGGGAGGTCCTGCAGAGAGACCTTGACAAATTAGAGGACTGGGCAATCACCAATCATATGAAGTTCAACAAAGGGAAGTGCCCGATTCTGCACGTGGGATGGGGCAACCCCGGATGTTTGTACGGTCTGGGGAATGAGATACTGGAAAGCAGTGCCACTGAAAGGGACCTGGGGGTCCTGGTCAACAGCAAGTTGAATATGAGTTACATATTTCTACTACTGAATATAAATGATAAAGGTCAAAATCCCCAAAAATTTACCCAGTAGAACTATCATACATAGCAGTTTGCCTGTACAACACTTGAACAATTGACATTTCAAAGTTCTTAAATTTTTTTTTGCCCTGAGAAGAGACACTGAAAAGCAGAGACTGGTAGGACAGCAGCCTGCTTCCTTGTCACACAACTTTTATATATGTAATTCCAAGCAAGTTCTGCAAAGTGACTGACAGACATAGACTTTCGGGGGGTTGGGGGGGAATCAGCATAGCTGAAATTGTGTTGGTTGAATGCTACAGCACAGCAGACAGCAACTCTATATGCCAGCACAGCAGGGAAAAAAAACTCAACTGCTTTTAATAGACAAGCATTAGTGGAACTAATATAATCTGGAGTGACATTTCCCCCTCTCTATTATGTAAGAGGAAAGCTAAACTTTTGCTTTCATACAGTATATAGCCTATCTTCAACACACTGCCTAATCAGCTTTCTTTCCACTTTTAAGGTATTTTAGTAGCAAAAAAAGGGAGGACTTATCACATCCTTGAGATTCCTTCTTAAACCCTTTTTTCTTCCACTCTGTGTTTATGTTGCCACACAGACAGACTTCAATAGGAACTGTTCTTTGTTTAGTTAGCATGGTACATATTCTATGTCTAACAACCTCTCAAAGAATTTTAACTCTCTTCAGAAAATAATTTAAAAGGTGAAGAAAAATCCGAGAAACTCCACAAAGAAAACATGGAATTTCAAAAAATCAAGGACAGTCAATCCATTTTACCAGCATCATTGCCTAACACCTCCTTTTCTAAATTTCAGGAAAAGAAGTGAAAAAGCAAGGAAACGGGGAGTTAGAGACATCACCATTTTTATAACTCAAGCATCCTCCATAATGTGTGATATCTATCTACCCCTGTGACAGCAATTATCCTTGACAATATTTTCAAAATGGCATTCAGCAGAAGACTTAGAGAGATCAGGAACTGTCCACAAAAAGAGCAAAACAGATAATGACAGACTAGCTCTGTTAAAACATTAGTTTATAACTCCAAGATACTTAAATTAATAGCTAATTATTTCCCAGTCTTTCTGTTCATCTATGGCTATTCACCTCTGTGATGTCACTGGATAAAGCTGATACCTTAATTGTAACCTGTTCAAGATAGCCAGCTCCGATAGACTGACTTGTTTTTAATGTATTTTGATAGACAAATAAAGCTGTCTAAGTGCCAAGAAGTCTGCATATTTAAGATTCAGTACTCAAAGAAGTGAGTGATTAAAATCTAGTGATTTTGCAAGACAAGTTCATAAGGGCTATAAATACAGCACATAGCATCAAAAGACCTCATCAGCCAGACATCTGAGTACCAGGAGACACAAGGCATAAAAGAAATCAAACCTTCAAAAACAACGTACCAAATTGATTAGGCAACACTGGAAGAATGAGTCGTACAGGAGACACTTTATTGTGCATTTATGCCAAACATGTTTATGATTCCTCTTAAAAGACCTGTCTTGCATTATCCTGGTAGTACCAGATAGTTCATGTCCCACCTGCCTTCCCAAACTGTATCCCACAATGAACAATGCTGCCTGCAGTAGAAGAATACCCCTTCCAGGTAGATATCACCTCCTGAAAGGGCACTAAAAATGTCCTACCCTGATCCTTTTAGAGCCTGATCATGAGCAGGAATCTCTGACTTTCCCAGTCTGAGGCAGGAGCATTCAGCATATTTGCACAGACAACACTGCAGAGCTTCTTGGACTATCTACAGGTGCAAGAGAGATGCTGACCACTTAACCAGCTCTGCACACCATGCTGTAGTCTGTAAATCTCCTGCTCTCTCAGAGCTGCATGTTTCCTGAACCATGCCACTGATGCTACTCCATGCATCTGATGGAAAGCCTCCTCCATGCGAAGCCTTCTTTTGGGAGCACCGAGGTGGATGTAGGACATGGCAGCCGCCGTCCTACTGCACTGAGCACCTCGGTGTGCCGTGCCTGGGTGGTACTGATGCCCAGCTCTCCTCTGACATAAAATCTTTCCACAGACAGAGCGGAACCTGTGAGTGTGCCTGTCAGCTCCGCAGAGATGGGATCAGAAAAAAAGTTTGGAAAAGCCTTGGAAAAGAGGAGGATAGAAATCTGTGAAACTGCTAACAAACTCACTCGGAAACCTCAAGATGCTCATGCAGGGAGCAGTGATTGGAATTTCAAATATAAAATATACCATCTACCCCATACCAGACAACACTCTTCATTTTCTATTGAAATTTGGTACAGGGGCTGAGAAGACTGCCTATGCCCACTATCTGGAAAGGACTGTAAAACCAGCAACAGCCCATGCTATGCCCTTTTTCAGAAAACAGATGTTGAATGATACAAGCAACGGGAAAAAAAAAACCCTTAAGTTGTCTCAGAGCAAAGAGATTGTTTTTCTCATTCAGCACAAAAAACACATGGCAGGGCATATTTCCATTTAGTTTTCTTTGGGTTTGCTTCTTTTGTATCCTATAGGTCTTGAGTTAGTAAGGCTGAGAGCAATATTCATTTAGCGGGCAGAACCCAGCTGCAAGTAAGGTCTTCACATCACAACAGCTACCAACATTTTTCCCTCTAATTATTCTTGCTCAGTATTCTATTCTTCAGGTTGAAAAGGAAGGAAGAGCTTCAAACACTTAGAAGAGATGCCTCCTCTTGAAGAGAATTAACCAGAAAAAGCACAATTCAGAATTAATAAAGCCACTTTTCTACAGAGGCTTTCTGAATCCTATATATGCAGAGGAAAGTTTTGCATTTATCAGGCAGCAGAAGAGGAAGGGCTTTCTACAGGCGATTTTGAAATTTGTGGTCAAAGGTTAACTTGGTTTTTAACTTCAAAGTGCAGAAAATCTTAGAGGTTGAAAGAATACAGTAAAACTTCAGAGGGATGTTACCAATCTGAAACCAGGCTATGAAGGCACATAAAGCTGCCTTCTGTGCTACACCTTTCCTTGCTCTTGGTTTCAGACAGTTCCTAAGAAGTGAAAAGACAAAGTCGGTTTGGGAAAGTTTGAAATATAATCAAATTTTTCTGGCTGGCATCACTGAAGGAGGAAAGACAGTTTCACTAATTAAGTTCTGAACTCCTGCTTCAACTTCAGTTTTTCATGATGTTACTAGATATTTTAAAATATGGTACTCATTCATTGCAGGGTGCAGCACCCGCAGGGCAGTGAGTAATGGCTTTACTCTTGCTTCAGTACTGGCAGCAGCATGTTGGACTGGAAAATGAACCTCTATTTCCTATCTATTTTTATAATCAGTTTATCTATCATCTCCTTAATTCTTACTCCTATATACACACAAGAAACAAAACATTAAAGACTCAGTGCTACTCTGAAATACATTCACAACGCTGCCATTGACAGGCATTAACCGAGGACAGAATTTGGCCCCAACCAGTATATCTGCAGTCTGTACAAAAAATTGATGAACTAAATCTTTTAACTTCTTTTATAAATAGGAGACTAAAAGAGAGAGTCATCACTTAGTCAGCCAGGGAATTATTCAAAATCTAAACCTAGGATATAATTTTAAGGAAAGTAATTGGTAATAGATACAAAATATATTTTCTCATTGTAAGAGAAAAATTGCAAATTGAAGTTGTTCTGGTTTACACTGATTTTTTCTTGTTTTCATTAATTGAAAAAGTATAAAATACCAACTAACCATAGCAGTAAGATATCAGACACAAAACAGAAATCTGTAGTGTTATATGCCCAGGTATATTTTACTGCAGCCCTGAAGTCATGCATGTTACTGAGTTCCAGTTTATTTGCAAGCTTTCCTGTTCCTCTAAACACAAACATTACTTCTGGTATTTTGTGACTAGCTCTATATTATGAGGTGATATTAACTGCGGGGGTGACAGCTGGCAGGAACTTTTGAATTGAAGGGTCTCTTTCTAAATGATACACACAAAGCTCTGTATTAGCTCTCATAAGATGCACTGTTTACTAAAGACGATTACCCATGAGTAAATAATGAGTCATGATATCCCTAAAAAAGCAAACATACAGAGTTAAAGAATAATTTCTAACACGGGTAAACAGACAGCACTGAAAAATTGAATCACTTATGTGCATTTGTCCTAATAAAGTGTTAAAAACCAGAAAAAACTAGAGAAAATAGCCATAATTATATAAAAATATGTTAGAAGATCTTGGCAAGACCGTCTCTCTTTTCATATGACTGTAAAGCACCATTTACAGGCATACAAATAGGTAAATGCAGTCTTAAATATATGCAGGAACAAATGGAAAAGGGATTTTTATTTGGTTGACACAACACAGACCATGGTAGTTTTTTCATTCTTGATGGGTTACTACTCTATCCTTACAAACAGTGCAGACCACTGAAATGCTACATATTAAAATTCAAGCAGGAAAACAGCACTGTAATTATAATAGGGATGCAAACTGCTCATTTTTATTTTATGTTATCAGATGACTACCTAGCGCTTTGAGGATTTACTGTTGGGGAATTCATCTCCAGACGATCACCAACAGTGGTGAAATACTCTCTCCTTCATTATTGCTACTTCAAGAGGCATCTTATTTCTAATGCTACCTTATACATTTCTAAAATCAGCACTAGGCTCCAAAAGTTCCTCAGGGGAGTACGATGGCATCCTGAAGATTACAAAAAATATACTTATATTTTGTCCATTCAAAACACTATTCATCTGTAAGGATTTTGCCTGAAACAGTTTGCTCCTAGCCATTCTGCAGAGCCTTCCAGACACCTGCGAAGCTTGTCAGCAGTTTTACAAGAAAAATTAAATGGAATCTAGTGATCCTCATAATTTCTCAGCAGCTGAGTGTGGTGGCTCTGGAGTGACAACAAGACATAAAGGCAAGACATAAACACACTCTACTGGAACTGTGACTTTTCATATAACCTTCCAAAATGTTTCCTTGTGAGGACTAAAGTAGAAAAAGATGGACTCTTAAAAAAATGAAAATAATTAAATAAGTTATTTAAGGACAATACGGAATTATGTGAAGATAGGAAAAACCAGGCACCTAACTTGCTTTCTTACACCACCATATTATGAAAAGATCCAGATTGAAAGTTGAAATGGGTGTTGACCAAATGTTAGGACTAATGCTCTTGACTGACAATGCTATGTTATTAGGGATAACATAACATGAAATTAGGGATGCTAGGATATATTTGAAGATTTCATGAGGATGAAATAGTCAAATTAGATTTCTTTGGAAAGAGCACTGACACCTCAATTCAAGACTGAATATGATCACCACATTTTGGGGACTGATGCCCAGCTAGGGTACCAAGCAACTAGAGGAACATACACCAAACTTGGTAATTCTGACATGGAGACAGAGGTGCTTTACCCTCCTTCTTCCCTTTGTACTCCTCCTTGTATATTGGTCTTAAAATGTAATCTCTCATGCTTTGACCAATCTACAACCTCACATAGTTAGTCACAGTTCACTTTTTGAGATTATGTGATTTTAAATCACAAGTTTCTCAAAAGTTGTTGTAACATTTTAAACAGATATTTTTGAGAAGACCCAGACAGCCAGTGAGATGGCCAACCACAGCATAGATCTCACAACCTGTCCTTCAAGTTTCTTAAATTACAGACACAGTTCTGAATCAAGGTCACACATAATGTGCAATTCTGTGAGGTCCTCCTCATTTTTTGGCTGACTGGTGACTGTTAAGATCACTGAAAAAGCACCAAGCAGCTTTAGCTGCCAATGTTCATAACAGAAAAGATGGCATTTCTTCCCCCACAACCCACAAAACTTAAAATACTACCAAAAAGAAAAGGAAGAAAAGATCAGTGCAATCAGAGCACTTCAACTAGAATAAAGACCCCTTTGGGGCACTTTAACTTTCAGTCTGAAGCTTAAAAGAAAAATTAAATAAAATCTAAAATGGCACACAGGGCTTACAAGATTACATGTGCTTACATTAAGCAAATACAACAGAAACCTATTTTTGCTGTATCTTGTTTTATATTATTGTGAATGTTTAATTAAGAAAAAATAATACACTAAAAATAGAAAATAATTTAATGTATTTTCCTTTTTTCTTTCCATGATGTAAATGGCCCATATTCTCAATGCTGTTATACTAGAGTTAAACTAGGTCAAAGGCATTTGGTGTTCAAAACCAGGACATGTCACTACTATCAAAAATTATCATACAAGAGCAGATTTCAGTAGCTGCCTATCCCTCATTGTACTGAAGTTGTATCATTCCATAACATACAGCTGCTGGTGCTTTATACAACTTAGATTCCTATCAATCAATTACAAGGTGGTAACACCATCACACACAGACCAAAGTCTTAGATCCATCCCTTCGAACAAGTAGCTCTCCATTAAAATTTAAAAAACTCTCACTTTTTACAGTTACCTCTCACAACTACTTTCAGACAATTCAGACATGGTCACTAACAGACATGTGCAGACACCTTGCAGTCTTTGCTAATGTCATTTTCCTTTCCCACTCTATTGTTTTTCCAAATCCTGCCTGAACTCTCTCTCCTGTTTAATCTCTTCTGGTTAGAAAAAAACACAGAAAATAATGAGCAGTACACAAAAGAGAATGCAATGTTCTAGGACTGGGCTTGTATGAGCCATAGAAAAATGGTACAAAACTGAGAAGCGCTGTGAAAGCTGTAACGTGATGTCATGACCTCTGTTTACAGCAATAAATTACATCAACAAAGTGACAGTGTTCTGCGTGACCCCTCATTGTTTAATTTTTTCTCTCCTTTTTTAATTATTTTTCCTCTCTTTTTTCATTATTATTGTGCCTGTCTTCACTTTACCAATTCTAGTTACTTCCTCCAATTTGATAACGGTCTAACCAAACACATATTTCTCCTACACGTCCAAGCAGAAGACCCAATTTTACTGTCAACACAGCCAGATCAAAGCAGCTAACATGTTACGGAAACATCAAGGCCAACACCCTAATAATGTCCCAATTTCTTCTGTTAACCAAAGAGATAAAATTATTCTTAATTAACAATGGGTAATTCAGCAGAAACATAACTTGAACGTAAGTGTTGACAGAAAGCAAAATTTATTGACTCAAAAATACAACGCATTTACTCCCCAAAATTCACCTTCTGATCTACAAAATGTACAAAAGACACAAAAACACATGCTGTGCTGCACATCTAGAGATAACAAAAGAGCACAGTATTTAAATTCAGTAGTTTTTGCTCTATTTGTTGAATTACATAATGTTGATTAGATGACATTAGCTTGGTTACAAAGGGAAGAGTATTAATTGCTTTCAATATCAATACCATGGGCTAACTGAAATATAAGGGTATAAAGACTCTTGAGTTATCACAAAGTTTAACCAAGTTTTTCATGAAGATATCAGGAAACATAAAATACAACAAAATTCAACAATGAGATTTCACACTATATCAGAAAAAGAAAAAAAGGAAAAAACAAACAAACAAAAAAATAAAAAAATTTAAAACAAAACAAAACAAAACAAAACAAACAAACAAACAACAACAAAAAAAAAAAAAACAAAACATGGTAAGACTCTGAAGAAAACCAAACAAGAGCATGGTATAATTTTAATCCCTAAATCAAGATATTAGACCTGCCATATACACAGACGCAAATGGCTGGGTATACTGATTCCAAATTTAGCACTGCAGACAAAATTACTTCCATCATAAAAACACACTGTAATCAGATAATTTTGCTCACAAAACTGTTGAGTTTTGGTAAAGAGTAAGCTTGTATCACCTATCTTTATTTTTGCCTTTCTCAGTTCTCCAGCAGTAATAACCACTGAAGGCAATTATGTATTAAATTTCATTTTGGAGTCCTGAACCCTCATTTCAAACATTGCAGGAAGATGTGCATTTATTTAACATACGTAATGTTGACGGAATTGCAAAAATCACTTTTGGGATCATAACATATCATTTCTGGGCACTATTTAAGGTTCTAATCTGCCTGTGATACTCACCAAGCCTTTTTCACATCAAAATGAGAGAGTAATTCCACCACTTTGATATTATTAAAAAGACAGCTTGTATCACCACTAGGAAAATCATTGAAAAAAACACATCCAAGTAAATTAAAAGTAAAGTATCACAAAGACTACTGGCATCTACTGGCTATAACCTAATAGCTCAGATTTGCTGCGCTGAGATAGCGCATAAAAGGAGTAACACCAGACATCATTTTTTCTGACTCAAAATGCTTCCACCCAAAAATACAAAGAGCATGCAATAAATACGAATGCCCAAAGATCATCCCCGATGGAGATAAGCTCAGCAAAAGTAAGCGCTTAAACTGTAACTTCTGATCTGCCCATCTGCTTTCCCCACTTTGCCCTGCTCTCCAGATGAGAAAACAGGTGAGGTCTTGAATTACTCATATGTCGCTCTGTAGTTTTGCCCACACCCTTCTTCCTGTTACACCATCACCCAAGTGTTGTGAAATTTGGATCTCCTAATAGAGATTGCAGATCTTAACCTTCACATGGCAATAGGTAAAGCTCAGTCCTATTCTATCCCATGCCTTGCAACATCTGCCAGGTTGAATCTCTCAAATTCTTCCTGCCTTGTGCTCTTTCTGGATTTAAATACTTGTTCTCCTTAAAGAACTAAAAATGACATTGAGGTTTTCACAATCCTAATTTGCAAATTGTTTCAAGCTCTTTTAGATTAGATTACTTTCCAAGCCAACACAGTAATGCCCTACTATTCTCATTTCCCAAACACAGATCGCCTTACAACTGTGCAGGGCTCAAAATGCCTTTGCTTCTTTCAGATGCCCATGTTCACACAAATGGCTTTCACTAACTCAAGGAGATCTTTGCAAAAGTACAGGATGTTCCACTCATCCAAAGCTATTTAAAAGAGAAAGACCTAAAGAAATATTGACAAGATTAGGCATGATGTATCAGGAAACCCTTAGCAACAAAACATTTAAAAAAATATTAGACTGTAGATTTGATCTTGTAGATCTGGACTCCGGCAGTAAAGGTCTGCCTTTACATATCTTTCTTGCACCATCAAATAATTAATTCAGCTGCAGACTTATGATCATCAAAACGGACTATGGCTATATCTACACAGACAGGTTTTGAAGAAGCTGAGCTCGTTATAACTTGGCTTGGAATTGAACTTCATAAAGAGGAGTCCAAGCTTTTCATCTTATTGCATGTTATGCTTGCCCAGGCAGCAAGCAATATCCTCTCAGCAATCCATTTCCCTTTTTCCTTCTATCTCCAACATAAATTGCTGATAAGCCTTCCTGATAAGCCTAAGTTGAGAAAATAAAGTATGTTAAAAATATTGAGAAATACAAATTTTTCAGAAAAGAGGCGGCCTGTACTGCTATTGCAAAGTACAGGTTACAATCATGTGAGCTTATATAATGGGTATTAACTTCCAGCTGCATTTGTGGATGAGCTCCATCTATGAGCAAAGGTAAGGAGATGTCTGGTACATGCCTGGCTACAAGCCAGTGTCCACACTGGTCCCCACAGAGCTGCCTCATGAGTAGGTGGAGCAGTAATGGGAGAGGGAACATTGCCTGAGTTCAGGTTTTGTGGCTGCAATTCCACCACTGTCTTGATCTCAGAACTTGGGTTTCTTGCTGGAGCAACACATAACTCACAAAAGAGATATCTGAAAAAGTGCTCGAGCCAAACTGGGCAGCAAAAGTCGAGAGTGAGGGGAGGGCAAAGGTTCACAGAATCTGCTTATGTAAATTTGACTTTTTACATTTAAATTCCTATCTGCAAAGCATGATCAGAAAATTACTCCCAAACAGCCAGCAAATCCTGGCTACTTTTTCTGCACACATGATTCTTTCTATGAGATCAAAGGCAATGACACTGAGAATTGGCCTATTATGCTCAAAGGTGAGAGTATGCATTCTCTTTCTAAGTTTTAGGTAAGCTCACAACTCTGATCTGTGTATAGAAAATGCATTTAGGGTACTCTTTAGTTGCAGAGATGCTTCAGTTGTTTGTATAGACAGAAGTAATATGATTTGCTGTTATTTTGTTATGAATTCATAACATTTTTATTGACTCCCCAGAATTACAAGCAAGCCTGGCAGAGCAGCTTAATTTGAAAGTGTGCTCTATAGTTCCCATTAAATGAATCTATTTTAATTTATTTTTTGCTTCCCTCACCTCTAACCAAATGAACTTCAATTCTCTTTAAAAATATTCTCAGAAAGTTTCAGTCAAGGAATGGCTGAGGCTGGAGAGGACCTCTGCAGACTGTCTAGTCCACCACCCTGCTCAAGCAGGGTCACCTGGAGCAGGTTGCCCAGGACCATGTCCACCTGTTTTTTTAGTGGATGGAGATGCATTAACGTCTCTGGGCAACCAATGCAAAGAGTCTTGCTATTTCTGCAGCGAGAAGTAGCAAAGGAAATGTTTGGGGTTGGAGGTTTTTTTGTTTGTTTGTTTGTTTTGGGGTTTTTTGGGGTTTTTTTTTTGAGTTCTATTACTTGGAACAGAACTTGTAACTTGGCAAGAAAGGCCTTTGTGACAGGGATGAATCCTGCTGTCCCCATGAAAATCTAGACAGAAGGGGAAAACAGGGGAGAGAGGTTTGCCTAAGTTTGTGCTCCACAAATATTTGTTATTTATATTTGGAGAAAAAAAACATGTTTCATTCACATTCTTGAATTTACCAGCTATCAGGTATTTAAGATGTGAAGACATCTAGAAATAGAAGGAAGCATGCTCTGTAAACATGGTTCTTCATATACACGGCTTTATGCAAGGAAACTGTCACTCTAAAGCCAGTCCAGAGCCAAAGCAAGGAGTCTTATCCACATCACTTCAGGCAGGACGGAGAAATTAGGATGGCTAGCTCAGGGAGCTAAAGCCCTCTCTCCCTTGGGAATTATGGAATACAGCACTTTCCCTTCCCCAGGTCACGCCATTCCCACTCACACCTACCCTCCAAGCAGAGAAAGCGCTTCCACCTTCACAAAACTGAGTAGTGTTTTGATATATATCCTCTTGAAGAGATCACAGTGAAGATGCTTCTGCCTCGCAAAATGCACTCCCACCATCCACGCACTGGGAAGTCATGGCCAGAATGGCTGCAAGCACATTCCCTGCATCCTACTGTGAGAGTGACAGCGGGTGAGATTCATCTTCCTTGGGCAGAGGATGAAAGCAAATAGGCTTCTTAGGAGGCCTGACTATCAGAGCAGTCTCTGGGTTCTCCCAGAGTTCAATGCAAATGAAGACAGCTGCCATCAAGATGGTATCTTGTGCAACAACTTACTCGGCAAGAAAGAAGGCTTCCTACATTTCAGAGGCTACAGAGGCTACCACCATTCCTGTCCAAGTTTCACAGCACGTGTCAGTGGTCACATACATACACAGCAGAACTTCCAAGAAGGGGGGGCCAGGGAGGGCCAAATGGCAGTGGGACTAGGGACAATGAAAATTCCCCACCAACCAAAGAACTCAACACTCACTCATGCAGAAAGACAAGGAGCTGAAAGCATAGGGTTTGGTCAAAACAATGGCAAGCAGGACTCTTGTCATTGGCTCATACCTTCAGGTGGCAAGAAGACCCTGTCAGAAGCAACCAGGAATCAGATGACTCCAAGTGCAACCTACTCTGTCAACACCAAGAGCATGGCAACTGCCTTCAACACCTGCCAGATTAAGCAACTAGAGCTTAAACTGACAGGACATCCTATGGGGAAAGAAGACTGAGGACGCTATCTCCATGCATAAGACTCTTCAAGAAAATAAAATGTCTCTAGCAGCTCTGCCCCATTTCTGGCAAAGGAAAAAAGCATGAAGTTTTAGAGGCAGGGGACTGCTGGTGGTGGGGGTGGGAGGTGGGGAACGGGATGGGCAAGAGAAAAAAAAACGAGAGCTTAACAGTTTGCAACAATTGAATGCTAAGCTGGATAATCAGGTTAGTTGCCTTCATGGTCCAGGGATAAGTGATTTTCAACTCAAAATTCACAAT
The DNA here is from genome assembly GCA_038380795.1 of Pyrocephalus nanus. Classification (NCBI taxonomy): domain Eukaryota; kingdom Metazoa; phylum Chordata; class Aves; order Passeriformes; family Tyrannidae; genus Pyrocephalus; species Pyrocephalus nanus. The sequence goes on along the minus strand of CM076266.1, from coordinate 33,219,360 downwards.
TACCAGCAACAAATTACTGTTACATGCGTATAATTCACAGACAAGGACCACATGCTCACAATATGCTACGTAACCAACTGCATTCTCTGTGATCTGATGTTTTTAAGTTTCCTGGTTTCAAATAAAGTTAAGAGAAATTGTAGTTTTCAAGCACAGCTATTACTACATACGGCTAAACACCCTGAAAAGTAAAGCAGTACCATCCATTGACTCTAAACCTTGGTTTATCTGCATATATTCAAAGATAACTGAATTAAGGCTGCATAATCAACCTTAATTCTGGTATTTCTTTTCCTCAGAGCCAGACATTATAATCTTAATAACCAGCGACTTCTGCAGTTAAATAGTTGATCCCAGTCCTCTGGCCCAACTAAGCTGTTGTATTCTGGTCACACAGAACATTTCAATAAATTAATCACTTCAGTAAGCCACAGTGAAACGGGAACAACATAAAATGCATGCGGTTCAATGCTGCATAGGAAGTACTCTTTGTTCCAGATATAATTTTCTTTGTAGAAATAAAATCATACTTTCATATGTAAGTGAAGCAATTACTTTTCCTTAAAAATGAAATTTGTCAAAAATACTTTATAGGCGAATATTCTTTTAATGCATGTGTGCATGGGCTTATATATTCTGGATTTATATGAATACAACACTGTACAGACTATTTCCATGCTTATCTAACTATATAATGTGTTTCACCTTATCTTTTTTTAGAACAAATGAAATATAGAAAATAAGACATCTTATTCATAATAAAAGGCTCAATATAAGCACTTCCATTTCCTGAAGTGATGAACAAAGTCATTCTAAGCCTTATACCAAAATGCTACACATCTTAGTTACATTTTGAAGCACCTTGTGTACAAACACACCACATTTTTAAAAAAGATGTATGAAATACTGAAAAAAAAAAAACCAAACATAACCAATCCCAAAACAGAGCCAGGGAAAAGTAAATAAATCACGGAAATAAAATTATTTTAATGTAAAGACAGAAAACAGTATGAAGTTGCATGAAGGCCATCCTACCTGTCAAGAGTTGCAAGGAGGTAGGCAAATGGACTTGGACTGATACAATTTTGCTAAAGGTCAGAGGAAAAAACCAATGATAAAGAAGAAATATTATCATTTTATTAGTGTTCATTCTTTCTACTGATAGGAAACCAAGCAGCAGCAGCATTCCATACCTGTTGAAGTACAGCTTGGCTGGAGCACATGGCAAATAGCTGGCATAGCCAAGTCAAGAGAAATAATGCAAAGTCATGAGTGGAAGGTGTGGAGTTAACAGGATACTAAAGGAGGCCACGGTGTGAGACCAAGGGACTACAAACCCATGAAAACATAAGAAAGGAAAAGGCCCAGAGTTCAAGAACATTGCACAGATGTAAATAATGACAGCAAACACGACACATGACTCAAGGAAGCCAACTTGCAGTGGGGATGAAAACAGCTCTTCTTACCCACACATTTTTCTCGTGAATGTTTTAAAAATGGTTCACCCATTTGCTTGTCACTAAGATATTGGTTAGTGAAGAATTGTTCAAGGATCCAACTACTTACGTAGTTGACAGCTACTTCTGATTTTCTTCAAAGAGCTCCTTTATTTTCCTACACCACAGCTGTTGCAAAGAACATCTACTGTCAAGCAACATTGTTGCCGTATCTGCGGCATACAATTCATTCCTACCAACCCTCATGAAGTAATCCAGAAGACAGCCAAACACCAGGATCAAAATAGGCCAAAAAAATGTAGCAGGTTGTGAGAGACAGCTCAGACTACAACCCTCAAACCCTGTTAGCAGGTGAGTAGAACTAATGATCTTCTACCCTAGATAAAACAGTAAGCATTGTGTATGCATACTGAGAAGCAATTTGGTTCTATGTGTACCAACTTCATCCAGTAAAAGAAATACTTATATTTTGTTTGATTTTAAATTCATTTGATCAGACACTGATCTTCTTGCTCTGTTTTCTACCTTACTATTAGGCAGCTCGACAATCAGTCCTTTTATTTCTTCCAATGGAAAAACAGAACCCTAATTTATTGGGTTAGGTTCACCAGAGGACACAGAACAGTTCTGTAGTCTAGAATGATCACACTGCTTTCAAGCGTATAATCTAATTATAACATAAGAGTATTTGCCCTTTTAGTTCATCAGTAAAAATTATTACAGCTCTGTATATTTAAGACACTTGAGGATATACAAGGTTTTTTTAAAAAACTGCAATTCATTCCTGTACTCTTTGACTAGTTTACTGGTTTCACAGGATATTTAATTTCTAAGAAGGTACAATAGGTCAGAGTAAAATGAGAATTTTTATGACCAAAGCATTCAGAACGGAATATACAATTTAATTTTCGTATTTCAAGAAGGCATTTTATTTGCTTTCAATTTCCTCTTCTCTAGTTGCAGGCTGTTACACACCCTTTGGCAGTGTGACCATAAACCAAAAAGGCTAACAACAGGACCAACTTTTCCAAACAATCCTTTTACTTGTATTGTCCCCCTACCATAACCACATTTAAAGTAAAGTAGTTGTGATGAATAATGGAAACAATCTCATTCACGTGTTGTAAATTAAATGAGAGAAACAACTTGTGCAAGATTCAATCTCTTTATTCAGAATGTCCTCTTGGATCACATAACAACCAATGAAATAACATAGAACTGAAGGAATACAATTCTTTAATCTTTACACAGAAATTTATAGTCTGCCCTCGATTTTGATTATAAAGGTTCTCACAACACATGCATTGTTTGTTTAGTTATCCCTGTACAATACGTAAAATCCTAGCTCATCCCTGAGAAGGGAGAGTAGTTCTCCACTGCACAATGACAAGCTCAAAAAGCATCAGAAACAGTACTACCACACTAATGGCCATGTAAATTTTTCTGCTAACTTTTTTGATGAGATAAAGTAAGCCAAGCAGACCCTCGGACTGACATACTGCATTTCAAGTACAGACTTCCTCACCCACCCGAAGGCCTTACTTGAGTTAAACAGATAGAAGAAAGAAAGCACCTTTGTGACCTGGCTGAATTCTACTGTCATATACCCAAAGAGCTACCGAACAGCATCTGTTTATTTAATTATTTGCTTATTCGAATAGGGCCATGCAGGAGAGAATCTGGGACTAAATACATTGCTATTTGTGACATTTGGAAAGAAGGGGACAACAACAAACTGTGGAAATATTAAGAAAATCTTTCCTGACCAATCCTCTGACCCTGGCTGACAAAGAATTCAGAAATTTATACCCTGACCACACTCTCTGTAGAAACCCATGGCGTGAATGTGCTGCCTCGTTCCCTGCAGGCAGGTGGGCAGTGCCCAGCAGTATCTCCACCCTTCCTCCAGAGGCCAGATTCTCATGTGCTTTGGAAACCCTGCATGCAAAAGTACAATACACAGGAAATATGCAGCTCTATATTGCTACCCTGCACTCTGCAGTACAGCTCTGCTTTCTGCCATGACAGCCATCTCCTATTAAAGACAAAATTGGTTTGGCTGGAAAAATTAGAACTTCCCAAGTCCTAGGAGGAAATCCAATACATGAGGGCTCATAGTAATTGTGCTTCTCCTGCCTTCCCTCATCTCAGGCTATTTATCTGAGCTTCTTTCACATGCATACCTCTTTTGCCTTCTTCAACTTTTAGCAATAAGCAAATCCCAAATCAGTAAACCAGAATATGATAGAGGAGAGATAACAAGTATCAGAATTTCCTTTTCCAAGGAGCCAAAATTCCTGGTCTCACCCTTCCGGTGGCAAATGAGATTCTTGCTGGAGGATGTCCTGCCTCAAATCAGGTAGGGTTTTTTTGAGGTTTCATCTCTTGATTCCCTTCCAAATGGAATCAAATTTCAAGACAGGCTACACTAAACTCTGACAAACTTCCATGATTTGAGTTTAGCAATCCTTCTCCTCCCTACTTTCTCTTGGCTGAGTTTTTACATATAGCCAAGAGGAAAAATCCTGCTCATCATCAGCAACACAGAAGCCAGGAGAGGATATATGCCTATCACAGGTATGTGTTATTCTCCAAGCTTTTTTAGAGAACACCAGTATCTGTTCTCACTAAAAGCTTTCTCCCCTTCAGCTTAAAAAAAAAAAAAAAAAAGGCAGCAAACAACCATATACTGAACAAAGAAGTACAATGTGCACCTCAGACAAAGCATGTCTTCCAACTTCAGATGTCCTACTACTGTAAACTCTTTGAGAAACACCTGAAGAAACCCGTCTCAAGGGTAAGCAGCCTTCAGCAAAGCAGATTCACTTTCACGTCTTCCAAAATCCCCCATATGTTGTCCTCACATAGCAGGAAATGATCAGATAATAAAATTAATGCTATAGCATATAAAAGAGTGAACAAAAACACTACCATCACTTTCTACCAAGCAAAAGAACATTCCCACACAGGTGACAGCACAAAAGAAAAATTGACTTTACATAATGACTCGGATATGCAAAGAATTTCAAAAGCACTGAACAATTTGGAGTATCCATGGTGTGCTCAACACCAGCCCATAGAAGCCTTTATCCAAAACCAGTAAAAATCAGTGGGAGATTTTCCACCGACTCTAACAGACTTTGGTTTGAGCCCTTTCAGCTCTGAATTATTATACTCCACGCAGTTAGAAGCACATAAAAACCACAGCTAAATCCTCCCTTTTCCAACATGGAGCCATGAGACGTTTAAATTTCCTCAGGACCATCCAGCAGCAGTGTCCTCAGTTTCACAACTGGTACGTCAGGACTAGATTATTCCATCATTAGCAAGTAACAATGGAACATACCAGCTCATCCAAAGGTCACCAATTCAAATAAACTGGAAGAAGGCTGAGACTAATTTAAGGGTCCTGGGACTAATATGAAGAGTGATTTCATGCCAGTTAGTAGAAAAGAAAAAACAGTCTTGTGAGGAAGGAAGGAGGCATATACAGTTTCACAAAACTTTTGGTTTTATTGTGCCTTAAACAGCTGTTCTATGAGAAAGTGACCAGCTATACTTTCCAGTGATTTAGCCCAGCTTCTCCTCTTTTAAAAAGGCTATACATTCATATAGCTATATTATTTACAGTTCAAAGTAAGGGAGAGAACTCAAGCCTCTCACTGTAAGGTAATACAGCTAACCAGTGCAACTGAATTGATCATGGTAAAGTCTTCTGAAAATTAACTTGTTACTATTTCTTATAAAGAGCAAATTTCTTACAAAGAACAAACCCTTTGCTCTGTTGTTTTGGTTTTTCTTCTCAAATATTTATTCAGAAGTTGGGGCTGGGAAAACAGGAACCAGAAAATCTAGTAAATTGTCTCAACATACAAGTAGTATTGAACTGTAAAAGGAAAACAAACATTTTTTATAAAAAAACTCCAGTCTATCAATTAAGCAAACATATATTTACGACAGACTAAGTTTTGTAAATAAATGCCAAATATGTTACTGTAACTAGCAGATGGTTCAGTTTGAATGCATGAATTTTGTGTTAAAATAATAAAGGGAACACGGCTTATACTGTAAAAAAAAAAAAATCCTGTCTGCCTTCCTGGTCAGAGCTGGTATTTATTACAGCATTTTAAACCTGTGTTTCGCCCTTCCTCCGTTCAGATCACAGGAGGGCAAACAAGGTTTCTGGGGACCACGGGGCTATGGGGCTCCTGCCACTCACCAGAACAGGTGCGATCCTTCCTACCGGCAATTGGCTTCGTAGGGCTGACAATTTTCCCTTTTCCTTTTTACTCATACGCTGCCTGATCAATCCACCCACTTACACCTTCCAAGCCTTCCTCTTCTATATTTAGTTAACAATTAACACATTTGACTTTTTTAACTTCGCGGATTTCTTGCTGCTGTTGTTGCCGCCGCCGCCGCTTTAGAAAGTCAAACAGAACTTCAACGCATAAACTCTTTTAACGGGGAAATACCACCTATGCTGCAAACATAAATAAATCAGGAAGCGCCGGCAGCCGCGCGCGCCGCCGCTCCCCCCGCCCGGCACCGCCGCCCCCCGCGGTGATGAATACCGGCGGTGCCGCCACTCCGTCCCTGCCCTCCCCGCCGGGCCGCGCCGCCGCTCGCCCCCCGCCGCCCCCGGATGCTGCTGCGGGCGGCGCCCCGACGGGCCGGCGGATCTCTCTCCCCGACCAGCGTTTTGCGCGCCTCTGCCACCGCTCTCCCCGCCGGTGACAGCTAAATATAGTGAGCGGCCGGGGAGCGCGGCTGGGCTCCCCCGCGCCCGCCCCGCAGCGCCTGGCGGACGGCGAGCAGCGCTGCGCTCCGCGGGGGCGCGCCGGGACTCCCAACCTGCGGGGCCGGCACCCCCCGCCCGCCCACGCCCGCGGCCAGGCGCGCTGCCCGCCGAGCGGGTGCGCGGGTGACTTACCGGCGGAGCGGAGTGACCCGCCTGCCCCGCGCCCCTCGCCGCCCGCCCGGCCGGGCGCGGTGCGGTGCGGTGCGGTGCCTCTCGCCGCGTCCCTCCCGCCAGCCGCCGTCTGGCTGCGGACGTGACCTGGATTCCCCCCGCCTGCGCCGCCGCCTCCCGCGGGGCCGCGCACACGCCGCGCCGCGCTGCGCCCCCCCGGCTTGGCCCGGCCCGGCCCCGCCCGCGCCGCCGCCGCTCACCTCCGGCCGCGGCGACCCGACCCGCCTGGCTGCCTGCGCGCCTCCCTGCGCCCCGAGCGACGCGCGGCGGAGCGGAGCCCAGCGCGGCGTTACGCAACGCGCCCCGCGGCCCCTCCGCGCCGCGGAGAGGGTCGCCGGGAGGCGGGCGCGGGGCGGAGGGAAACTGCGGCGGAGCCGGAGCCGAAACCGCCCCCGGCGGCCACTTGTAGCGCCGCTGGAGCCGGGATCCCCCCGGCTCCGCTGCGGCCCCGCGGGCGGTGCCCGGCCGGGCGGGCCCCGGGGCGCCGCCGAGTCACCGCTTCGCCCCGGGGCTCGGGCGGAGAGGTGCGGGGACGGGCCGCGGGGGGAGCCGCTGCGCGGGCACCGCCGCTCGTTTCTGCCACGGATAGTAAATCCCGCGGCCGTGGGTCGCCCTGCCAGAGGAGCACGGGCACGGGAGGGGAGGAGAATCCCCCGTGGTCCGAGGTTGAAGGCAGCGGCCCTAGGTAACAACTGTGCCGCGGCTCAGCCTCTGGAGTGGACACCCAGGGCAGCCGCGGCTCTGCGCAAACACGCAATCAAAGGGCTTTTTGATGGCACCTCCTGCATCCGGCTGGATTGTCCCGCTCTTGACTCGTATGTTTTTCCCATGGGCTTTGGCAGGCGCACCCCGCCGCGGGGCCTCCATCCCAGGGGTGCGGGCAGCCCCGGTGGGTGCTGGCGGCTGGCATCCTCTCTCTGTAGGGATGCCCAGTGGGAGCTCTCCCCTTGGCCCCGCAACTCTGGGTTTGGGAAACCAAGGGGTCAGGGTGAGAGGGCGGCTGGGCAGCCCACCAGCCCTGCTGACAGCCGGCCCGTGCAGACGTCAGCAGGAATGAGATGGGCTGTAACCAGCATACCGGCTCTGACAGGAAAATGAAGACTGACAGTCCTCTGGCCTACAAAACCAGTGCAAATTGGGTCTCAGAAACATGATCACCCCACATCATCCCAGCACAAATGCTGCTCCTTGCTCTTCACAAGGCAAACAGGTTTGGGAGGCTGTAGGTTCCCTGGCCTTCGGTCACGCTCCGAAGAATGTGCTCAGAAGAGGATGACAGTACATCCCCACCACCCATCTCTAATTCATGAGGCCAGGAAAGCAAGGAAGGAGAAGTACCCAGAGTCTCATTAACAGCTATCAGCTTGAGCGAGTAAGATGGCGTCTGAAGTAGCAGGCATGAAAGCAATAGCTACTTGAAAGAATAAGATCGGTTTGTTTTTCCTTAAGGAATTACAGGAATATTAAACCCTTCTTGCAGTTATAAATCATTTAATGCAAATCATTTAATCCAAACAGAATTTTTACAGGCTCATGAGGCTCACTCATTTTGCCAAGAGTGAGTCATGTACAAATAAAATGAAACCAACAAAGAAAAGAGCTCTCATACCATGTGTATGTGGGTGATCCTTTGAAAAACTTGTAATTATTTTTTAACTCTACCACAGCCAGGAAGACAGGTTTATGAAGCAAGAGCAAACCTTGATAACTGCAGCCCATCGACGAGTACTTTTTCCTTCACCCAGAAAGTAACACAACTGGTCCCTTGTCAGGCCGACGACAGCAATGGCATGACTAATGTATCAGCAGCCCCTCAAACACCACGATTTCAAACCCAGTTGTGTGCTGACATACTGAGGAAGCAAAAGACTTTTCAAAAAAATGAAAATAATGTTAAGTGATTAATACTTAGTAAAAGAATGCAGTAGGCAGTTAATCCCTCACTTGCGGGTTAGTTAAGGACGTGAGTTAAACTTCATTCTTCACTCCCCATGTCATAAATATGTGCTGCTAAACACAGAGCACAGCATGAGCCAGTGGGGTGGTGATGCACTGCTCTGAAATGACTAAAATGCAGGGACACAAAGCCATGTGATGGTGAGAATGGGAGCCTTAAAATGTGTCATCATCCCCACTGAATGACACTGACATGGAATGCTGTTCACTGATGGCAACGGCAAATATTTGTGGATACTGAAGAGATATGGCTTTCTAGAATTTTCTGATGCCAACTCCCTGCATCATTTGGAATAGATATGTGAAAGTATCTTGAAGTGTTCCTCTAGCCACCTACTTTGCATTCTGACATAAGGACAGATGCTCCTGGGTCCTCACACAACCACAATCGCCCTTCCATCTGCTTAGCCAGAAGACAATACTTGCATATGGACTGTTGCTGCCCAGATTGGGGCAATCCAGGACCCTAAGCCCTCTGTGACTTTCACTAGCAATGCCCCCATCCCCACCCCCAAACCCCAGTGTCTGAAATACCATTCCTGTCTGGCATAAAGAGAGGTCCACTTGTTCTCTTTAAGTTTGAGGGAATCCCTGCTTGCCTTGCTGCTATTAGGGATGTGCTGTGTCTACCATGCATTCACATAAATGCTTTTCTTAGTGACCATGAGACAAGAGTTCAGTACTGCAGGACATGTCAAAGAACCTCTGAAACCCTTCACTATCTGTGCTGCCTGACCTGGAACAGGCACTAAAGAGGGAGGGAGGAGCAAAGGGATGGAGCGCATAGTTTGTACAGCCAGGAAAGCAATGAAAACATTTTCCTCCTCCCTGAGAACAGTTCAGGTCATCTACAGGCATAATTTCCCACCGCATCAGTTAGCCACAGGCCATGACTTTGTTCACAAATGCAGGAGTCAGAAACTTCCTTCAATTAAAAAGCAGCCTAACACTGACCTCATCAAATGCCTGATTGCTGGACCAGGAGCACATAGGATGTAATCAAGCTCTGAGATGAACTGGAAGAGAATCTTTACAACTTTCATGGCATAAGGCTCTTGTCAATGAAACAGTATTCTTTCTTTTGCTTTTTAACACAATGACTTAATTTCATACCTTGGTGGATTTCAGCTTTTTATCTTTTAATCCTCTCAGTTTACATTTTCTCCTAAGTAATTTTTGTCTGGCTGTCATACCTCAGGGCTGGACAGGCAATGGAGAACTTTAGTTTATCTGGGCTTTTTAATGGTAATGGATGGACATTGTGCATTTGCCATCAACTGCCAGATTCCCTTGTTACTGGTTGGTTTTGTTTTTTCCTATGCATCTTTGATTTTAGAATGGTTGTTTGACAAATCAGGTACAAATGACTTTGTGTTCTTCTCAGAAGTACTACACACCTCATGTGTTCCTTTTTGAGGAGGGGTGTTACTAATTTGTTTATACACAAGCAGGCAGAGAGCACAGGCAATGAAACATGAGCTAAGATGAATCACTTGACCACCTAGCACACATTAACTGGTGAACAGAGGAGCCCTTAATCACTTTCTGAAGAACGGTCTTACAAGACACATGGGTTTTCTTATTATTTGTAATTTCCCAGCCCTCTTACTTCCTCAGTGCATGGGAAAACAGTGAATAAAGATGAAAACAGTTGTGGTAAAATAGCACTTTAAAAATTACTCTGGAATCTGCTGATTAAATGAGAACCTCACCTTTTGGCAGATAAAGAGAATCCAAAACATTTTGTTTTAAAAGTGCTACAAGGAATGTGAAAATAAGGAAGTACACATGCCCCTTTTCATTTTTTAGACTACCAGGAATGATTCAGCACAGCAGGAAAGCATCCTGTGTGGGTCCCTCTTTAAACCATGGATGACCAGGGCTTATACACACAACAAAAATACTGGACAGTACATGACTACAATGACTTTAGTTTAATGTCCATTTATTATTAATCCCAGCACAGGCCTAGGTTCTCTAAATGCCATTAAACACTTCAAAGCATATTGGTGTTAACTGAAGGTATTTGGCCAACATCCTTTACTCTTTGTTTGGGACAAATATCCCTTTCCTGAAAATAAAAAAAAAAAAAAAAAAAAGTAAAATAAACCACTAGTACTACATACTGCTTCTTTTCCTCTTCAATTTCCATTTTCCAATCCAATGTAATATATGTCTGTTTCAAGATTTCTGAGGAACAAAAAAAGTAACCTAATGTAATAATACTTTGTTTTTGTACAGAGATCCAGTTCCATCCTGCCTTAAGAATTCGAGGGGAACCACAGGAGATATGTGAGAACTGAAGAGAAATGAATGAAAATTGAGACAAATAAGAAAGAAAAATAAATAATAAGTAGGAAAGCAACAGAGAGAGAAACAAACCTAGAGGCACAATCTAACCTCCAATGCACAGTTCATACCCAATTTTGATCTTCCATGAAAAAACACAGCAGGGATTTTTTTTTTTCAAGTTACCCAGGGTTGCACATGGCACAGGACATTAGTGCTCTTTCCACAAAACCAGACAAACAAGGGCAAAAAATTCTAAACTTAAAGAAATGCAGCAAGATTAAATTATTATCAAAAATTAATTTTAAGATCTGTGTTTCTAAATTGCAGCAACAAAGTATTGGGGAAAACAGTCTCAGCTCTGCTACACTGAAGCAGGCTTCCAGACTAAACACTTGTGTATATTCTCCTTTTTATTGCAAAAGCTGTTTTACTAAAAAAGGGTATTTGGTCTGTTATCAAAGGATGATGTGGAAGGTCAAGAAAGTTCAAAATGAAACAGACAATTTATGGTCGACAAGTCCATTGATGGCTAGTAAACATGATGATGCAATCCAGTGAAAATTCTGGTTTAGGAAATTCCCATACCCTCTGACTGCCAGAAATTAGGAAATCCTACACTTGTCCTGTTTTTTCCAGTCTTTCTGGAAGCATCCTCTACTCATCAGTCAAAGGCAACTAGGCTAGATAGGTTATTGGAGTAAACAAAATCAGTAGTTCATTCTTCTTATACTCCTAATAGGTTATCAAGCCCGTTCCTCTCATATTCTGCTGCCATCTGTGATTAATTTTTTAATGATCCAAGTCATGGCTCCAAATTGCAAGATAGTGGACCTAGATTGGATTTCCAAAAAATACACAGCAGAAGCAACTATACATAAATAAATTAATATTCATGCAAAAAAGTAGAGGGCAGCCGACAGGCTTCATTAGCTCAGATCTGTAGCTTTTCCTTAATTCTGAATGGGATGGACAAGGGGTGAGACGGGCACATTAGTAAGGACAGCCCATTAAGCAAGAAGAAATAGCACCTAACTGACCTGCAGGAAAGCCTCTAGCTTGAAGTGGGTGTGATAGCACCAAAGGCTTTGCACACAGTTCCCTTTCAGTGGTGTATAAGGGATATCTCTTTTGAGAAGAATCAAAGGAAGAGTGAATGCAGCTCTGAGAGAAGGTAGAGTGGGAAGATGGCTGAAAGTTCTACTGAAACCAGATCCCTTGTCCCAAACCACAGTGGTTTCAGTTAAAAGATTAGGGCTTGGACAGGCTCCTGCAGTTGGAATAATTATTACTGTGTTATTCTGAGGGAAAGCAACAACCCACCAGGGAAAGACTTGATTTTGGAGGCCCCAACAGAAGCAATAGCTTTGCAAGTTTTCTCATTCCTAATCCAAGACCATATGGAGCTCAAGTACCAAGTGGGTGGGTATATTAGTTGAGGGAATGTGCAGCTTGTCCTATTCTACATCAACTTATTCTTCATAAGCAGTCATTACTATAGAAAACAGAGCCAGAAATATAGAGATGCTGGGAAACAACCTTCACCTCTACGTAAAAAATCACAGTGTCTAGGAATTGAGATTCCACCTTTCTCCTAAGCTCAGAACAGAAGGTAGAAGCCTGATATATTTTCTCTGGAGAAGATGAGGTCATCTACTCAGTAAGTAAAACCATGTAAAATAATGCACTATAATCTTCCCATTCATTCTCCACCTCTTGCTTTAGCAACATTTTGCTAAGCTTTATTTTAGCAGGCCTAAAACATGCCAAAAATGAGATTACTTAACCGTCTTCATCCTGAATCCAATCATAGTTGAATTTCTGGAAGAATTCAGAGACATGCAGAGAGTTTTCATTGAAGTATTTTGGTTCCTAAGTTCTCTTGAGAAGCATGGAAGAGAAATATTACCATGGTGCTAGCAGAAATGCTATAATGGAATAGCACTATAATTCTACTAGTTTAGAATGACTGTTGCCATTTTTTGCCCCAAGTGTAGCATGTTAGCGTAGCACAGATACCTGCTCAGTGTAGTATGTAGTGCTGGTACAGTTCCAACAGTCATATTTCAGTAAATGCCAAATTAAATGTGATTTGCCTGACATACAAGAGGAAAGTGTCCTCTGACTGTGATTATGGGCCTCATGTTGCAAAATTTATGCGAATAGTATCTGCAAAAGAAGCAGTTCCTTCCCTTAGAAAACTTGATCTGTCAGGAATCTCAGCAGGTGCTTTAGAGGCCAGCTTGAAAATCTCTCTGTAGGATCTGCCAAGGAAGAGTCCTACTTCAGTCAAAACTCTAGGTTTCAAGTGACCTTCAAGTGCTGTAGCAGAGTGGCAGTGTTACCCCCTGTACATAAATCTTTGCAGAGGGACGTGCTTCAGTAAAAGCTCTTGTTAGACTTCTCAAAAGTAAGTATAGAAAGTCATAGCATAGCTATGCATAGCATAGCATACCATAGCATTGCCATACCTTTTTTTAGTTACCTGGTCAGCTGAAACCCAATAACATTAAAATTAAAAACCTAACTGTGACCCAAATGCAATGAGTAATAGTATGGAAACACCTACAGATCATTCCTGATGCACTCAGACCCATGGCTATGAACTCTTGGAACAAATTAGAAACTGGCGCTACTGTAATAGCTGGGTAACTCATTTCTTTAGGATACATCTGAATGAGCAAAACATGAACAAACAAGCAATGGATGAAACAGATAAGTGGCTAATTCCAACATGCAGGAACCTCCTGCTTGTTAGTTTATCCACCCTAGTCAGTCCTCTGACTATAGGAAAAACAATCCACCGAATCTATACTTGTGTACCAGGGCAGTAAACAAATTATAATGCATAGAGACAGGCTGAACCACTTGCATGTTGTTTTTAAATTATCTTTATGAAAACGAGAATTTGGGGAGGAGCTGGGGATGATTAGAAACTGATGATGGCATACACTGCAGGCTTTTCCTCCATCCAAACATATCATTTAATTTCTTTAAATTCCCTAGGTCTTCAGACACAGAAAGAGCAGTTTCTTATTCTTTCTAAAGACTTTTAGAAAGCTAGCACTTAGACTTTTAGCACTGTGAAGAGGAAATAAGCATTTCAGAAAATCTTACCTGTTTAAACCAGTTTTTAATGGTCCAATGATTTTTTAAAAACAACAATTTGACTTATGCCAAAGATATCATTACAAACCAGAATTAAAGTACTTCTCCACCCTGACTATAGAATTCCTGAAACAACACAATAATAATCTGAAGGGAGGAAATTCTCTAGGAAAAAATGTGTGTTTATTGTTCATTATAGCACCATTGAAAATGTCCATTAATAAAATAGCTTTCATTGGTTTTATAACAATTCCGGTTCAAAATCTTCTTTTTGGAACTTTAATTGATCCTCCAAATGAGCTTTATTAATCATTGACGGAAAACTGGCAAAATCCTTCCCTGTACTTTGGCAACATTTCAAAATGCCCAATTAGGTCAAATCAAGAAAGCCCCAGAAACCAATTACAGCAGCACTTCTAAGCCAAAAAATCTCATTGTACTCTGAAAAAACTGCAACTTTATAGGAAAAAAAAAACCCAAACAAAACCCCTCAATCTTGGTTATGCACCTGAAATACCAAGTCCATAGAAACATGCCAAGTCCATAGAAACCAATGCCAAATAGTCACTCCTTGAAGTACATCAATTAATGATATTTGCTCAGAGATTTTATTTATCGGTGCCATAAATGTCACCAAGCAGTACACCACAAGGAACAGTGCCAACCAGTTCCTTAATCTGTCAAGCAAACACTTGCTCCCCTTCAGCATTTTTCTGTACATCTCATCTCCAATGCTCTAATTGCACATGTAGACGAAGTCTTCACCTTTTTCATGAGTTTCATGTGTTCTGTATCTCACATCCATGTTTGTACATTAACAACTATGTTGACAATGCGATAAAAATAATCTTGGCGGCAAGAACAATAGCGACCTTTATCTAACTTCTCAAGAATGTGATCTTTGCTTCTGCAGTACTTCTGCACGTACAGCCCTATGGTGCTAGTGGGCTGGTTGAGGTGTGTTTTGCTGCCAATCCTAATCCCACCACCCACAGTCAAGAATTAATTAGGACTTGAAGATGCCAGAGGGAGGCAAAACAAACAAAAATAGCATTTTAATTAACTACAAACAATAATTAAGATTCTGCATTATGTTTAGCATCTGCACATTTCTGGACTTACTGCAGTGACTCTGAATCTGATGAGATCATCCATCTAAATCCCAGAGGACTGAACAGATCTCAGATCCTAAGTATATCTCCTATTATATCTTAAAACAGTAAATAATTCATGTATTCTTATTGTGAAGACCAGTAATTAAAAATTTTTAAAAATGTCATTGCAAATGAACCGAATCCATATATCCTGGCCAGACTAAAGGACAACAAAATATGCACCCATATAGTAGATAGATTTGAGTTTCCAATGCCAGATGTATACCTGTTCTGCCATTTCATAACACAATGGTCCCCACTTTAACATACTTACTTATACTTACTTATAACAACCACTTATTTGGTTGGTTAGGATTTTATTTATTTACTTACTTATTTACAGTTCCCTTTTACTTTTCTTACTAGCTTTTTTATTAAACCTGTCATTATCTTAACAAAATTAGGAAGGCGGTATTATACGACATATTTTGGCCAAAGTCATGAAAGTTATTTGCAACATTTTCCACTCCAGTGCTCTTTTAATTACAATGTTGAGACACAGAATCCTCTAAGTCTCTTCCTATCCATTTTAGTTACTCAGTTTTCTCTGCCATTTGATCTTTAGCTGGCTAGTTTACAAACTGGATCTCGGCAGTTCATCTCAACACAAAGGATTACATTCCCTCAACTAGTGCTTGACACAGTTACATATCCCTCAGAAGTCAAACTCTCTTAACAAAAACTCCTTACCTTTACCAAGAGGACCGGTAAAGTTCCTCAAGTTTACTTTACCATGATCTTGATCAAGGGTAACCACCAGGACCTAGCCATACAGAAGAAAGTCAAGGTTTCTCTTGCATCTGTCTCTAGAAACCTAAAGGAAAACAACTGTCTGAAGTAACCACGTGGCTTTAGTGTGCTGTCATTTTCCAAAAACAGCTAGACCAAACCTCTTAACATACATTAACTACAGCTAAAACCTTAATTCACCAAAGATAATGGAACTCACAGTACCATTTACATAATGCAGCCCCAACATCTCATTTGAATTTTAGCCACTATAAGGCAGACAAGTGCAACATTTTAGCTCATACGTTGAAAGCTTTGGGTGGATCCTTTTCTTCCTCCCATTAGTTGTTTATTAACCCATTAATATTAAAACAAAAAAAAATGTTTGGAAGATCCTGCATATCTCTAGCCCTCTTTCAGACTGAGTTTCATAGGTTCCTCGAGTTTCATAGGCTTCATGTATTCTCCCTCACATTTTGCTAAACTAGTAGGTACAGAAAATTACTGATTTGTAATGATATTGTTGTTTTCACCTCCATAGCAAATTTTGAAATGCAAATTTAATAACTGTAATTTCATAAAAGCAGTAAAAACACACTGGTCTGTATTTAGAAAGCCGAGGTCAGACCTAAGTGTAAAGTTTATGTTAGGATGTATCCTAATGTAAGGATATCTTTTGTTAGAATGACTGGCATTATTTATGACTGATTGCAAATGGGGCTGAATTGATTTGCTGATTTGTAAAGGTCAGGAAGTTTACTGTTTTTCCTCTCATTTTATTTATGTCATGCCTTTTCTTTAGCTGTCTGTACTCTTGTAACTGCACCACTTTGTTATATTTGTCCTTCTACAAAAGCTTTCCTTCCTTTTTTTTTTTTTTTTTTTTTTTTCTGTTATGGTGGCAAATACTCCATTAAAAGTTCTACATTTCCTCTGAGTGGATGAAGAAACCAGTAATCGCTCCCTTTCTTTATATGAAATGCTGTTTTGTTGTGGTCTAGAAAGCCCAGCCTGGTACAGGACAGCTGTACCTATTAGGCTGCTCCCTGGTCTGTGGGACATCCTGTAATGGATCATACTTCATAGTCATGTACGTGGTTCTGTACAAGAGTGGCTGAACCTCAGCCCTTATCACAGTTGCTCCTTCTGGTTGGTAATGCTTTCCAGGAAATTGCCTCACAGTCTCTTGTTTTTCTTTCAGGTGTATATAAAATCTGTATTTTCCATAAGCACCTTTGGCTTGCAGTGCTCCTTAACTTTCTTGGCCTTCCTTCTGACATCCCCCCGTTGGGGCAGATACATCATCCTATATCAGCTCTTTTCCTGCTTAGTCCTTATCCTTTTCTTGGAAATGCAGACATTGGCACATTCAAGAATTTCTCAGGTTTATCCAGAGTATCTTCATTTGCCAAGAAAATAAAACAGTAAGGTCTCAGGGTCCGGGATTCCAGTTTTAACTGCTGTCAGCATAGCAAAACAAGCTCACAGTTCCCTAGGACAGCAGCTTTGCATCCCTCCCTCCCAGATGAAAGTCTCCAGAAATGCCTGTGGCAGTTCAGCTTCCTACTTATGCTCTGTTTCCCACTCTCTTTTCTTGAGCCTTTTCCCCAATTTTTCTACTAGCTACCTCACATTTTGTGTCTTTCTCAGGTTGATCTCCAGACTGTAACAATTTGTGTAATGAAAATAAATGTAATTTATCTCCTGCATCTCAACTTCTTTCTGAATACCATCCTAGGTCTTTATTGTTTGATTCTCTTGAGCTGGTCAACTAACTCCAGTATTACATTCTGAAAATGTTTGTGTTACCTGGAGCATTTCAACTTCTTTTTAATAAGAGGCTTCCATCATTATGAAAAACATTTCTTTTGATTTCACTTTTTTCCCCCAACTTTTTTTTGCAAAACTTTTCCATTTCAGCTTTTTCTATGAAAACAAAGCATTGTTGTATTTGCAGGTTCCCTTTCTTTCTGATAGGCCTCATTTTTTAAGAGATTTCCTTTTTAAATCTGAAACAATATGTCTTTCTTCATTTTCCTAATAAATCCTGATACAATATCCCTAGCCTTTTTTACTAATAATGCCTTCTCATTTATCCTGTTCAAGTTTTATCTCAACTGCTCATATAAGTTTATATTAGAAGCTGTATATTTTTGGTTTATGTTTATTGATTCAATGAAAAAGACCAAGATCTTCAACTTCTGCAGCCCAACATGCTGTTGTGCTTTAAATTCTTAACCAAGTCTTACTCGTTTTGGTAATCTTGCTTGTGTGGATTGACTCTACTAACTTTTTTTTTGATGATACACAGTATCTTTCTGTTTTCCTTTGCATCTAGTTTAGTGCCGCAGTCCCCTGCAGTATTTTCTTTCAGGTATAATTTCTCGGTAAAAAAAAAAAATCTTTAACGTGTGAAAGAACTGTGAATTGATTATCATTTATGTTCTGCAAGTGCTTTCTTTTCATCGAGGCTCTTTCTGCTTTTTGCTATCTCCTGATCGTTCCAGAGCACAACTGCTCCATGCTGCGTGACCTAGGAGAGCATCCTCCTCTGATGGCAGTGGTCACCTCACAACATATGCCTTCAGGAGAGCCTCAATTTCCTCACCAGAACACTGCTTTTCTGGTCACACGGTCTGAGCACAACTTACAGGGACATTTCTTTTTTGCCCAGAGCTGCTCTCCCAGTCTAATAATAATAAATTAATTTTAGTTCTTTATCCCAGTTTTTTTAAGCAAGAGCTCATCCTGCTTTCCTTACAGCTGATCGTATTTTGCCACTGTTTTGGCGAGAGGAAGCTCTACCCTTTATGGAGGAAAACTGTACTACGACAAATGCAAAACAGAGAGCCAGGACACACATTCTCTTCTCTCAGCTCTGCCACCTGTTGCTGCAGGACTTAAGCTACTCCATATTCCTGTGCCTTGCATTTTTCACATAATGTGTATTCTGTATTAGTTTGTTTACATCTCTCCCGCAGAAGCATCCTGCAGGACGCCCTATGAAACTCCAAGTTTTTTCCCATGAGACATTGACTTCACTCGACTAGGAGGCCAGTAGCACCCATTTTTTAAAAAAATATTGGTTCATGATCCTTCATAGTCACAAGTACGATTAACAGTGTTACTATATTTGCAGTGAGGTTCTTACAACTTGTCTCAATTTATCAGCTGGTCACAGAGTGCAGTCTGGAATGATAACACACGGCCACTGCCATCTGTGGCCCGAACTCCCCAGCGTTTCCCAGCCATCTCCCGTGCTGCCATCCCAGCTGAGCTCAGCGCTCCCACACACGCCGCGCAGAGAAAGTGCCTGAATTCCCCGGGGAGTAGCCTGGACCCTCCTGCGAGGTCTGCGCAGCTCCTAGGAGTGGGAGGAACTCTGCAGAAGCAGCAATCGCGTCGTAGCCCCTCCTGGAGCCTATTTTCATCCCGTGTAACCAGTAAATACGTCTCGCAAAAATGTAGGGCCGGGGGCACTCAGTAGCTGGCACTGCCCTTGCATCTCCAACCCAGCCCTCGCATGGCCAGCGCAGGGAGCCCCGGCACGGCTGGGAAGGGGAGGGAGCCTCGTTCCCTGGGCGGCGGCGCAGCGGGGCCTCCCCGCCCTGGCGGCAGGCCGGGCCCCGGGCTGCGGAGGCGACCGGCGGCGCCGCTCCCGCCCGGGCTCCTCTCCATCCCCGCCGGTGCGGGCCGCCCCAGCCAGCACCGGGGAGCGGCCCCGGGCCCCCGCCCCACACGCTGGCCCAGGGGCGCTCCTCCCGGCCCCTCTGTCGGGGACCGGCGGGGACATGGTGCGGTGCGGTGCGGCCGCCGGGGGAGCGGGGAGGGACGCGGGGAGTCTCACCTGCCACAGGAGAGCGCCGAGCGGGAGGCGCCGGGGCGGCTGCGGCGCTTCCTGCGGCGGGAGGCGGGAGCTGTCCCCGGGTGACCCCGCGGGGGGGCGGCGAGACGCGGGGCCGGGGGGGCCGGGGGGGCCGGGCAGGCGGGCGGCTCGCCCTGCGGAGGGAGGCGGCCGGAGCGGGGCGGGCGCGGGCAGCGCCGGGGCCGAGCGGCGCGGTGGCGGCGAGCGCTGCGGGCGCTGATGGCGCGGAGCGCTGGACACAGCGGCGGCTCCCGCAGCTCCTCACGCCTCTCCTGGGCGCTTCTGCCGGCTGGGCCGGGGACGGTACCCGCAGTTTCCCCGCCGCTCGGCGGAGAGAGGGCCCCGCCGCGCCGCCCCGCGCCAACTCGCCGCGGGAACGCTTGCTTTCTGCACCGCTAAGACTGCCGGCGAGCGAACTGCGCTAATTCCAGCGAGCTGAAGAGCGGCAGGCAGTTCTGCGGTTCCTAGCGAAGTGCCAAGGCAGCCCTCAGGGCTATCGCCGCTCGGCGCCGAGCCCCGCTCCGCAGAGCCGCCCAGCAGGACAAGCAGCGGGTTGCGTAAGAGCGGCCGCTGCGCCCGGGCTTGGCGAAGGTGGTTTTGCAAACATCTCGTGGACACTGAGCAACGTGTTTCTTCCAGATTGCGAAGAAGTTTGTTTGTTGGTTTGTTTGCTTTTTTTGTTGTTGTTGTTTTGTTTGGGTTCTTTTTTTTTTGGTGGGGGGCTGGGATGGTTTTTTCCTTCGCACCACTGTTCATCAGCGGCCAGGTGTGGAGGCTGATCTACGGGGCTGCCAAAATATACACCCATTTGGCTTAAATGTCTTGCTTCTTTCTGTTTTCAACTTCTCTACCAGCAATTTTTACATGTGATAAGGTATAAAAGGAAAGAAAAAGGCACAATGACGAAGCACAGTTTAGCTAGCACAGTGCTGCCTGCATTAGAAATGTAGAAATAAGATAAGCACCTACATGACTCCTACAAGGGGATGCAATTAATTTGACTAGACAGCCTCATAATATCACAGCTGAGACAGGAGTGTGGTTCAAAGGCAGTAAAAGGATTAAAGCTCCTACCCAGTTAGCATTTAAGCTTCTTGAACATGGCTCCTCTATAACGTGATTCTGCTCTGAAAGTGGGATAGCACGTACTGTGTCTCAGTGCTTTCTGCATCGTTTCTGCTCAGTTTACATACAGAAGATGTTGCCACTGAATAACAATCCTGTAATGAGAACTGAGATCTTCAAGTAATAGAATAATTATTTAAGTATAATACACTGAAATGGGTTAAAAATCTAACTTCTGTACACAACACAATACCTACGTCTTCACTAAAATTAACCAAAAAAAGGTATGACTCCTCATAATCCATATGAAACATTCTACATATTTAAATTAATTTAAATGACAGCAAAACGCAAATTGGCCTGAGCAGGAAATAGTGCAGGTGAGCAAACAAGCTTCTCTATTCAGAACATCTAATACCTTGGCCCTGACTCCTGGCAGCACACTGCAGAGGGTGGCTCTGTATTATGCTTGTGGATGTATCAAATTAGGAACTCACTGTAATGATCAGTGATCTAGAAAAGTTTTAATGTATTCCAAAGACCTGAAGAAGGACTGCTCTTACTCTAGAGGGGGAAAAAAAGCTATGTGCTCTAAAATATCTAGGGGTGATGAACTGAATTATATTTATTCATTTTTATATGAACAGTTTTTCAGCTAACACAGATACACAAAGTGTGATTGAACCACCTTTGTCCCCAAGTCTAGTTGCTCTGTATAGAAGGAGTTCTGTAGACTAGGACTATAATAAGCCAGGAAACAGATGCTGTTACACTATTAATGACAGACGGTGAGGGTAGTGATGACAGTGAAGTCAAAAAGTCAATGACAAAGCAGCGAGGTGAAGGCAAGTAAAGGCATAAACTTCACCTTAATGTAGCAGGGCAAGGGAAGCGAGCTGGATGCTCATAGGGGTATTTCCAGTGGCGCAGGAAAGAATGGTGACCATCAGAAAAGAAGAGTGTTTTCAAGACCGTTTCTGAGATATATTTTAAGGATTTTGTTTTCTAGGGGATTTCCATAGTTCCATCCAACAGCAAAAAAATGGATATAAACTATAAAGGACTTTACTATTGATGCAGTTCCATTTTTTTCTGTGCTAAAGCACTAGATAGGAAGACACAACTGGCTGGAGCTGGGAAGAACTGAGGAATGTATTGAAGTAGACAAGGCTCAGTGTAATGAAAACAATGTCTGGAGTATGATCTGAAGCTTTGCTATTCATGCTTCCTACTAGACTGTCACACTATTTTCTATAATGATGATTTTTTTTTTTTGAGTTTAGAAATAAAAATGACCAGAATTGTGTTTCTGTATTTGCTTACCAAAAAAGACACATCTTCTCCCACAGACTTTGCCCTTAAAATCTTGAGTGGAATGAATCTACTGGAAAACTCCCAGCTATACAGTGCAACCAGATGAAGCAGCTGTTTGATGCATGCAGCTACTGTGTGAGTCTATTTGAGCCACTACAGTATTTTTACCCTTCCATCCATACATCACATGGTAGCACCTGGTTTGTTGTGTTGTACAAACTGGAAGGAATTCACGTACACTCTCAGTTCTCATGACTTGGTTTTCATAAAAGTCCATTTAAAAGATACTTATTTTCTGGGATGGTGGTTGTTCCTCAGTTTGGAAGCAGCAGCCCAGAGCTCCCTCATGCTCCAGGAGCTTCTGCAGTAGGAGGAGGCAGGGGAAGGTTGGCCTGAGCTGTCCTTGGTGGGAGCCACCAGGAGCATCCTGGCAGCAGCCACGTGGGCTCCACACACGCAGGAAGTTTTATGATCTTCATGGTAGGGAGCCACACTGCCCTACACAGTGTTCAGCAGAAGGTGTACTTTTAGCTCTCCCCTTTTGCATATACTTCTGTGTATACTTTTACCCAGTAGATTCTTCATTTTTATCACCAACATATATCTCAGATAAAACTGAAAAAAAATTTTTGTTGTTGTTGATATCTGACATACTGTTAAATTTTGTTAAACTTGTTAGAAATTCACTTATTTTAAAAAATACTATTTTTTCCAGGTTTAAGTTTTTCCAAGTGTTTTATCAGGCTTCCTAGAAGACTGCCTATCCTTCGGGTAGACTTCCAGCTTTCTCATCCATCTGTCAAGTTGAAAATAACATGAGCTGAATATTCAGTTTGTTCTTTAAGTTGTAGATTTTCAAGGATTGAATCTTATTTAAGGGGATAAATGCAGCTGCTGCCTTGCAAATTTGTGATATGATTTCATTCTGGATATCCCCACTGGCTTGCATATTACTGCCAAGGTATTGAGACTGACTCATCTCTTGCATTCCTTTGCATTCTAAAGCAATGCTTGAATTTTAGGTTTCTTGTTGGAACGATTATTTTTCATAATATTGTCGTTAGCCCTCTGTATCCTATCATGCTCAGTAGTCTTTCAGCTCACCTTTTCAGATGGTTTTACATGTCTGAGTGGACACTGAAGACCTCAATCACTAGCCAAATAAAATTTCATCATGTTGCTATTAAGCTATTTATTATCTAATAGGCTAGCCTCCTCAACATTTCTGATAGTGAATCAGTAGCAACCCCAAAACATTTAATAGTTTACACTGTCATTTTTTGTTGACGTGCATTCATATTAAAAACTTTGGCATCTCTTTTTCCAATACAACCTTGTTCAATGTTAATCATCAAGCAGAATATTTTATCTCATTTCACTTACCCTTTTTTCTATGCATGCTGCACCTGGGTATAAAACTGTGTTGATATTAATTACTTTCTTTGATTTAACACATTGTGTCAAGACACAGCAAAATAAAACAGAATAGAGACTGTCAAATGCTTCTGAGAAATGTATGTGGTTTGTATTAGTATTTTTTTGCCATTCAGTCTTCCTCTGATGATTGTTTTTAGACTGTACTGATACACACTCTGAGAAGTTAGAAGTTTCTGCCATGAGCTTTGCTTCAGGCAGCTCACCATATGAAAAGATTTATCCACCAAGAAGAAATAAAGGAACAGATAAATTCTGCGGAGATTACTCAGTGGACTCTCCTGGCATTGTTACTCAAAGAACATAGGCTTGAGAGTTGAAAAATTTCAGAAAGAGAAAAGCCCTCAACTATGTAGTGGTTCTCATCCAGTGATGCAAACGTGGGCTGTCTTCACAGCTCCTGTCCTCACACAGCTCTGCCTTGGCCATCCCTTCTCTCTCCAGCCCATAACTTTCCGCCTCACCTTTATAGTTAACTCTCTCCACATGATCCTTGATGAAATCTGCAAGAAGTGGCATTAAGAGACTAAGTGATCTTCTGTTTTTTGCATCTGTAGGAAAGCATGGCTGGTCATGTGTTAAAGTATGGATTTCAGATAGTAAAGAAACATGGGTTGTTGATGTTTCTAGTAAGAGCATATAAAGCAATTTCATTAGTTTGTTCTGATCCAAAGTGCATTGAAAATTTCCATTGCTATCATTCTGCTAGGGAGCCTCATTGGCTTAAAATCAATATCAAACATGCAGTTGAAATGGCAACTTTATTCAAGATTTCTTCCGTAGTAATATGCTGTCATACACGTTCTGAGTGGACATATGACAGACATCCACATACTGTCTCCTTTTAAGCAAAGTATATATAGATATATTTCTTACAAATCCCTGCAGGAACAGTAAGGAGGAAAGCCTTTCAGCAGAAACTAATTCTAAGCTCCACAGTTTTGCTAGTGGGTAAGGAATCTACTTCCCTTAAGTGAAGGCATCATTTCTTTATTCTCTGATAAGGAACAGAATTCTCTGTAATGGGAAGAGAGAGAGAAAGCACAGCCACTCCTTATGTTTGGTTCTATTTTCTGCCCATGTTAAATGACCCATGTAATGAGTAAAGAATTGTTTAGATCGAGTTGTACACAAGCATGTTGGGTCAATGACTAGTGAGCTGCTAGCTGGAGTCTGAACTGGCAATGATCAAAATTGATGCTGTCATTTCACAACTTTTTTAAACCAATGCCGCTGCAGAAATACTTCCTAGAACAGACAGATTTCTTTGCAACATGATGATTCACACCAAGAGCTGAATGATGCAGAGAGGCCCAATGTGGTTTTTTTAAAGAGCCCAGATGTCTCTTGGGTTGGCCGATGGAGCACTAATGGTGAATATAAGATTCTTACAAAAGTCCTTCAAGATTATTAAAAAAACAAACAAAAAACCTAAACACACACACACAAAACCAACCAACCAACCAAACAAAACAGAAAACAACACACACACAAAAAACCAACACAAAAAGAAACAAAAACCCCAAACAACAACCAACTATTGAGGCTTCTCAAGATGTACTTTTGAACGACCTAGTTTTACATGAATGTGGTTTTTTATCCTGCCTCTCCTAATTACTGCACTGATTTGCTGTGAGCTTTTAAATTACCTTGCAAATTCCAAAGAGTAAGAGCTACAAGTGTGTTTGCAACACACCTAGCCCAGAAAAGATACAGCTAGAACTGGAAAATGACCTTATTACAGAGAGGGAAAAAGAAATTATATAAAAAGAAAAAAAAAAGTGAGAAATGTGACTACTCAAATCTTTCCAGCTATGATAGAGAATGGATGGCCATCCTGACTTTTGATTGAAGCCAAAGTCCAGCAGCCCCTGTGTTTTGAAAGATGGGCTGTAAACAGACATCAGAGTGACACTACTCTTATTCAGTGGGAATGTGTATCCCATTAGGGGAAACACCACAGAGTTCTCAGTGTTCAAGAGAGTACCAGGAGAAGAAAAGGTTTTGCTATACCACACCATGTGGTATGGCAAAGAAATATGTATATTTCTATATATAAGAAATATATTTCTTGCAATGTATAGCAAGACATGTAATTTCTTGACAAATCTTACCCTTTTTTTTGTTACTTTTTTTATAGGCTACATGGACAATTAATAAATGTTTCCATGGCAATCATTGACAGATTCGCATGGATGAAGATAGATTTTAAGACAGACAAAGACTTCATTCTTCCTTTCTGGTTATAAAGTATTTTTAAGGCTAACCAAGGAGGATCATGTAGGAGTGTGCTCTATTACAGTAACAATATCACTGTGAGAATATTTAGGGAGGTCCAAGTTAAAAGTAGTCTATTAATAACTTAAACATCCATGTTAAAAACACATTCAGATGAGATCAGAGTGTATGCAAGAGGGTGGGTTTTCTTCTATAGAGAGGGAAATGTCTTGTCATCTTTCCTCAACTGAGGCTGCAACCAGAATAAAGTCAAGGAAGGGCTCCCCTGCCCTTGTAGAGCACCCAGTTCTCACTGTACCCTGATGCCTGCTGGGACCAACCAAAATCTATGACAAGGTAACCCAGCAAGGGAGCAAAACCACATCAGCAAATTATATTAGGGTCAGGAACACTGTGAAAATATGAATGTAATTGGCTCAGTTGTCTCAGAAAAACCATAAACTGGTCATATTCTGGGATAGGAAGGCTGATACTGGTCTGACAAGAAAAACTAGCACCTCACAGGTAGTATCTTCTTGTCTGTGCCAAGATCAGTGCTCTACTGGAAAAGAGATCTGGGATGAGGAAAAAACCTCACCTCAACCCTCCAAAATAGGGTTAAATTTTGAAGTTTCAAAGAGGACTAACAGTGTGAACCTTGGTACAGTTATGGATGGACTCAAGTTTAAGAGTCTGTCATTTAATTAATTTCATTTCAGACAGACAACATGCAGTGAGACACTGTGCAAGTATACTTAGTTCTCACTCCTGAAGTGCATTTGGACAGTCCACAGGATATGTCTTGGAAATGAGAACTACAGAAACAAACAAACAAAGGAAAAGCATGTCAAGTTACTAAACAAGGGTCAGACAGAAAAAGCCTGCTCATTCCTCTTCCACAGGAAAGTCACTTGATAAGAGCAACCCTTTGTGAGGGGGAGAAAAGGAGGAACTGCTGACACTCACTGTAAAGTGGAATTCTGACCACCTAACCTATGGCTATGCCTCCATTAGTACTTTTACATGTGAGCAACTGAATGAAGACAAGCAAATATTGGGGAAGGGGAACAAGGGGAGGGCATGCATAATAAACCATCCCAAACTCAGAATTTTAACTGAAGTGTAAATCCTATCCATAAATTATTTGACTATTGATGTCTAAAAGTACAAGGTTAGTTTACCTTCTTGCCTTTCAAACCATCTTATTAACTTAGCTCTTTTTTTTTTTCATTTCTTATAAATAAGAGATATTTTTTTACAACTACCATATATTATAAATAGTCCTCTTTGAGCATCCAGCCAATATTCAGCATATATTCGGAAGGGAAACATGAATTATTTCTGAACTTGTGGTATGGTGTGTTTTCCAGAACTACTGCATTTTTCACAGTTCTGCAGGCCCTGGAAGCATTCAGAAGAGGTATTTTGTCTCCCATGTCATGGGCGTGTTACACCTTTAGGTACAACCAGTTCATGCTGGTTCCATAGGCACCAGTGTTTGCTGCTCAGGGAAGCTGAAGCAGTTTAAGTTTTCTTACAAGCAGCTTTGTGGTACAGACTGGTGTTTCTAAAAACATTAAGTTTGTTTATTCTTAAAAGTAACTTAAATGCAGATGAACCATGCCACACTTTTTAAAAATCAAATTTTTTTTTCTCTGTGATAGAATGACTTTTTATTAAGGTTGCAAAACTGGTGAAACTGCTTCTTCTTATAGGAACTGCTGCAGTGCATAGAGTGCTGTGTAATCATGAGCACCCACCTGAAGCCTTAAAACAAAAAGCTGAAGAGTCTTAGATTTAGTTGCACAGACTGTTTGGCTTCTCAGACCAGTTTGTTTCCTTGCTCAAAGCTGAGTTTTAGAACTAAGCCTTTATATACATGTGTATATATTTATACTACTTTTTTAAAAACCACATAAAACTCCTTAAAGTAAACTAAATATATATATTTGTGTTTTTCATGAAGAGCAAATAAGTTTCATCTTCTTCCCAAAGCAGTTTATATAGTTTACAGGTGGACCTCTGTATTGAGAGGGAGTTAATACTTTAACCTTCT
The DNA here is from genome assembly GCA_038380795.1 of Pyrocephalus nanus. NCBI lineage: Eukaryota > Metazoa > Chordata > Aves > Passeriformes > Tyrannidae > Pyrocephalus > Pyrocephalus nanus. The sequence continues at coordinate 33,191,744 of CM076266.1, read as the reverse complement.
AGAAACAGAAATGAATGGATGCTGCAGGAAATTTACTGTGGAGCAGAATATTAGTCCTCTATCAGCATGTTAAAATGAAACAGTGCATCTACTGTCCAGCATCTATCCCATTTGTGTACTGGAAAATTTTCCTTGAAGGCTAGATCTTCAAACCTGCATCACTGCTAGCCTATCTTACAATAGGAGGTACTGGTGGTTCTTTTCAGGTGATGCCAAATAGCATCACGATCAAGGGCAGAGGCAAGGGACTTAAGTAATATTACTAGGACTGCTACCACCTTCCTCTGTATTCTTACACAGGCTTTTAATTCCTTCTGTTTCTTGTTTTCCCTGAGAAAGGAAGTGAAACCGTTTAAAAGCAACAACAACAACAAAAAAAGCCAATGAGTATACCTATTTAATAAACTTAGGTGCAACTTCAGTCTGGTACTAAAATCTAATAGGTAGATAAATCAGTGAATATAAAGAGAAAATGAATGCACTGCATTATCTACACAGCAAAGACCACAGAAACAATTTGAATTTCTGAAGTTCAAATGTACTCATAGTGCAATATGGTGGTGAGGAACTGAGGTAAAGTCAGTTCTGGTATGTAATACCTCACTACACAATAATCCAACAAAGCCTTGTAAACAGTCTTATGAACTCTTCAAAACAAAATACACATAAATAGTCATAGAACATCTGAACAGGGTGGAAACAAAAGAAATTATGTAATAATTTCAACACATAATTTTCAAATTAGATCTGCATGAAATGCTACTGTGGTTTCACAGTAACAAACAAAGGTTAATACTGACAGCAGATGCTCTTCTTCCATACTCAGTATAATATTATAATACACTGCTGCTGCATTTTCAACTGATTGAGAGTATTACTGCGAAGCCCACTATGGAGAAAAGAGAAAAAGACCAAAAGTATAATATTATTTCTATGCTATGCCATTCTGGAGGCAGCTTTTATAGTTGTGACCAAGAATACAAACAATTTTGTAGTTTTCACAATCAATTCCTTCAACTGATGTTTATTCTAAATAAATAATTTCTCTGTGTCTGTGTGTGTTTTCTTCTCAAGTGTGGGCTAAACAGAGGCGTAGTGAAAAAAATAGCTACCACATTGACTGCAACAGGCTTGAATTTCACCAAAGTGATTTTAACCCAAGTATGCATCTCTCTCTGTAAAAGCACTGCTGAAATTCCAGTTCTTTCACTTAATATTAGAAGCAGAAATGTAGATGTGGGTTAAATTTCAATCCCACAGAAGTTAGCAGCAAGCCTCCTGCTAGCTTCACTTACATGTACAAAACACAAACATATGGCTGAATTGGGAACAAAGGAAAATAAGGAGGAACAGAGGAAACATAGTCACTGACTAAAAGCTGGGTGGGTGGGCAGTACTCAGCCTCGTCCACATAGGTTTCCACTGTAATTTTCTGATGGACTGGAAGAGCTGTTCCTGCTTCCACCAAAACCAATGGTTTGTACCCAACAGAACTAGCAATTACTAGCTGCCAATGTATCAAGAGAGTATGGAGGTGAACAGCTGAAAGATACTCAGGCATGTACTGAAGGCTGTGGGAGAGCATAAGAAGGTGAGGTGAAGAAAAACAAGGCAGTTCTTGCCTGGAATGAGACAAACTCCAAAGGACAAACCTCAGCTGATTGCCGTGTTTTTATATCTGCCTGCTGCAACAATTGCATTATCCATAAATTTGCCCATGTCTTTGACAGTTATGAGAGGAGCAGCCTCTTCTTCTTCAGGCTTGTAAGACACCCAACTATGCTAGAAGACATCCAGTTAGAGAAATGGATGGATAGTTTTTTAGTACTGCTATTTTTAGATTATATAAAAGCTAGGGCTTCTGGGGAGTCTGTTATTTTAAACAAATGGTAGATTGCTTCTTTCTCTTGCATGCATAAGGCTGTGTCATGATGGAAAAATAAACACATGGTTGAGAGATTTCTTGAACTCCTCTATGGTGGTTAATTTTTCAACAGTTTTTTTAGTGGCTTCAAGAGAGTAATACAGCAGAATCCACCCAGAGTCAACTCTCACTATCCGTTCTTCATCACACTGTTGAAGAAAATCCAATCTGTCTTCCAATATTTTAATTTTTAACTATGTTATTTCCCCATCTCTCTCTGGTCAGCTTTTGAATGAACTGCAAATTTTGAATCTGGTTTTTGAAGCAGTCTACGAAAGCATGGCTTTTTTAACCATGTTTGCATAACTCTCCATCTGACTAACCTGTTAAATTCCTTGTCCCAGTGGATATACAGAAATGACCCAATTTCAGCGACTGTATACTTAAGGACTGCATAAGTTTGCCACAAACAATGAACTGCCTCTTGATAACCCCTGGGGTTTTTTTATTGCACTGGAATGAAGCCTTTTTTTTTTTTTTCTCTCCCAGAGCAATGGAAAGAAAAAAACGTAATTGAAATAGATTGGAAGACTCGATGTCTTAGGATTTAAAATCCAAAACCAGCTCACTTACATGTGGCGAATCATTTTCGGTTTATGATAGGCTATGAAAGACAATAAAGTTCTCATACTGTTCCCAGTGGCCAGCTATTCATATCCCAGACCCACCAGTGTATCTGAGTTACTAGCATGCTTTTTGGCAATCAGGGAAGAAAGACTGCAGGCTGAATGGGTGCCAAGATGAATGTATAGTGTAGTATGGGCCAGTTCTCCAAGAAAAGTCTGATCCAGCCTTGCTGAGTGGACCAGACATTCAGCAGAGCAATTTAAGAAGCAACAAGGGGTTAGGGGGAGACTGCCTGTGCCTTTGGAAGAGCTTCCCGTTGCTTTCAGAGGGAGGGCAGATTCCCATAGGATCCTTCAGAAGTTTGGCCATTATTGTTGCAGCCTTGGTCCATGTGTGTTCATGTTGATTTGTTTGCCTGGAGGTTTGGGAGTTTATTTTTGACTCCTGTTAGCTCTGCATAAACTTGAAGAAGTGAAATGTTATTTCTCTTGAACAGTGTCAGAATCCACTCTATGTGTGCAAAGCTACTGAAGACAATCTGATTGCCAAGTGTTTCTGGTGGCAGAACTGGCCTGTTCATTGCAACACACTGGAAAAACAAGAGAAGGAATCAAAAAATGACATTCAGCTTCTAAGCAAGTTGATTGAGCCAAGTACTGGCAAGTTAATACATTAGGACTCAGAAGGGAGATAGCTTTTCTTTCCACTTGTAAATTTGATATGTTTTGTCTGGAACAAATCAGAACAATATAAAAATATAGTTTGGCCGTATCATTTTTCTAGCATCATTTTTGGAAAATAGATTTATAATTTAAGGTGCTACACAGTGTCTGTGATGTGCTCCATCTGAAGCACCAGGAGCTTGCTGGTTCACCATGGAGTTGCTTCACCACAACCAAAAGCTGAGGAATACAAAGTCTTATTGATCTGGTTACCTTTTGAAGCTTTATTTATTAATCTCATTATGCAGACTTGTGAGAACATGGTGGGAGAAGATTTAGATGGGGAGGAAGCTTTTATCTGTGTAGTAAATACAAATAAGAAGATAACATTAAGCCTCTCAATGGGTCCTGCTGAGCAGGAGGGATGCTGCACCACCCCTCACTAACAGAGCAGGCTGTGGTTGTTTTTGTGAATAGAAGCTTTGTATCCAAAGAAAAATTGACTTTAAAAGGAACTAGTCAGACCCAAACAAATTATTTTAGTAAACTGAGTTGTTTTATCCCTTGTATTCTGAGAAAAATGCATTCACAGGGACTGTTTTTCATAAACCTGTTTCTCAATTAAAAAAAAAAAAAAGTGTTATTCCACAAATGTTATGATTTCATTATCTTTCTGCTAGAGTACTCCTCTGGACACTGGATCCTTCAGTCTGCCAGCGGCTCAGTGAGCTGGACAAACTACTGGACAATGACCTGAAGGAGAAATTTAACCGAGTTAATAAAGGCAGTGACTGAGAAGTTCTGGCAATAATTGATCTGGGAAGAATGAATTAATGGAAATACGAAGTACATTATCAAGGCCTCTTGATACTGTTTTCCAATAAGAAGATACCAGTAGTATATCAGATGGAAGACAAACAAAACGTAAACTAAAACTTAGAAGTTTAAATTTCTTTGAAACTAATATTTCCTACACAGTTTAAGTCTCTTGGGTTTAATGAAATTGACAGTGAAGAATGAGCGTCATTCTTGTTAATGGATTTTAAAACATAACAGATTCAGAAACAGACAATGTAAGGGTAGTTAGTACGTTAGGGAGCATCAGAGAACATTTTGTAGCAGAAAGAAGTTTACTAGTCAGAGTCAAGCTGAAAAAAAAAAAAAAAAAACCACAAAATCCAAGTCACTCTCTGTTCTGAAATGGAAATACAATTAAAGATATGAAATGCCATAATGTGTTGCATGTCCTCCTTCACAGCTGTTGTGCATCCAATACTGGGCGTCTAGAAAAAAATATTTTAGTTGCCTGTTAAATGTGTTAGGGGGCTTTTTATCACTTTACCTTTTTCATTTGTAGGAGTTTGTGAGGTTTCTTTCTTTTACTTTAAAGGCTTGGGAAAGTTTGGGATTTTTTTCTACAGGAACAGACTGACAGCTGCACATGATGGCCATACCTGCAGTGATTCCAGCAGCAGGCGGCAAAAGCTGGGTGCACTTCCCCCCCCAGCTCTGCAATGCAGCTTGCCACCCATGGGATGCTGGCAGCCAGGACTACTAAATTCTGATCCTGTTTGTAGCAGACAGCGTAGGGAAGAGATGAAAGATTCCTCAGTAGCTTGATGTCATCGCCTCAGCAGATGAACTGACGTGGTGCCATTGCATTCAGACTGGGGGTAGTTATGTGCTTATCCTTGAAACACAGACCTGTATGGTCTATAAAGATAGAGCATGGGCATACAGCTTCCAGCTTCCATAGATCTCTGGCTCCAGAGAGATATTTCTAAAATAAGGCACCACTTAAACTTAGCAAAAGGAGCAGATTATGGACTTCTGTCACTTCCCTCAAAAATTTAGGGCAGGTTTGGCCAGCCTATTCTGTATGGCATATACTGTAAGAAATTAGAGCTCTCACATGCTTAAATTACCATGTGGCTGTTGAATTAGATACCAAGTACTATCAAAGGGATGAATGTTTCCAGTACTCTGCAGTTATTTGCAGGAGAAGGCCTCAAAATTGGATTAGAGTCAGGCTGTGTTCCTCATTTCCATCTGAAGCTTTGCTGTACAAGGGATTCTTGCAATGGGCTTTATTTCCCGAAAAATACTACAAACAGGATTTGCCTCTGTTTTCTTCAGAGCTAGTACTAAATTTGCAGATTAAGAGAAATCCAATGGTAATTGCTGACAATTCTTTTAATTTGGTTACACTGTTTATATTTGCTCAGTCATATATTTATTTATGTTTCGCACATCAGAGCAGATAAAAAGAAAACCCCTCAATGAAGTCAACAATCAAAGGAACTGCAGGAAAATATTCCATGCATGCTTTTTTCCTTTGTGAATTTTACAAAATGGATCTGTCCTAAGCTTAACTGTATCAAGTGCTTTAAAACTGTTTTTTTAACATTGTTTTATCCTTCCTGCTTCTGAAGCAAGAAATCTTTGTGACACTCTGCAGTGAGTCTGTGCCTAGGGACACAAAGAATGACTTGGAAATCATCCAAAACAGGACCTCCTTCCACAAGAGATAGGTCACTATTAATTATATATTGTGTTTGTCATATAGTAGCTTAGCATGGGCTATGATTGTTATTATCTGTGTCATGCTACATTTGTGTTATTCCTACATTTTGTGTACAGGACAGGTTCCAGAAATCATATGCTCAAATTCATTAAACAGCAAACTTTTTTTCTGAGATATTAATTTTCGGCATTTACAGCTACGTATGTTTAAGTCCTAACAACATCTGATTCCCCAGAAGCATGATTCATTTGACAGATCTAATAACTAAGAAGGGTAAGATTTCACCAGACCTTGTAATTTTGTTTGTGGGACTTGGCAGGGAAGTTTCATGCACTGTATTTAGAATTTATCGGTTATTCCTCTTTAAGTCCTAGTATGACAGAGGAGAAATAAAAAAGAAAAAGTGCAGATCAAGGCATTGACCAAGGAAGATCATGGTGGATTTGTCAGGGGGATTATAGCCTTCTTTGTACTGCCCCACACAAAAATCCATTTGGAATTGTATACGGAGGGACCAGCCCTCACAGCTTCCCCCTGTGCTGGACTGCAGCCAATCTGAACCAGCCTCTCACAGGCAGCAGCTTGAGCCTCTTCACACCCATCCTACTGCCCTAAAGGATAACCCCTGGACACTAAGGTATTCACGGGAGAAGCTGAGGAATAGTGCTTATTGCTCTTCTTTAATAGAAAAGCAAAATATGTCAGGGTTTTGTTTGATTTGTGTTTTTTTCCCTCCTTTATTAAAAAAAGCCAGTAAGTCTTATACTGACGCCCCTACTCCTGGGAACTTTGCATAAATAAAGTTTAAATATTGGCAAATACTTTGGTCTTACGGAAGGGCAGCAAAACACATACTTTGCTAGGGAAAAAAAGGAAAACAAACTTTTCTCAGTGTCATGATGAGCTCATCTCTGTCCAAGGGGAATTAAAAGTTATTCTGTTGATTTAAACAGAAGCAGGATCGTGTTCTTTTTATCAAGGACTGATTCACAGCCTAGGAAAAAACAACTAGAGAATCTTATGGATATTTTAAGATTTCTGCTGATCTATGTACCTATGCATAAAATGAGATGCCTCAGTGTGGAAGGAACTGCATTACCTGAACTAAAAATAGATGGATCATTTACATGCAAAAGTAAATATAAGGCAATCAAATTATTACGTAAGAAAATCCTGCAAGGAATACTTGAACAACAAAGAACATATTTCAAAAAAATTGACCTGGCGGCAGCATGAGAATTTAAAGAAATGAGGGAAAGGAGAGAGATACATTTCTCACACAGCAATGTGCCCAAACACCATAATTCTGGTTCTGCAGTCACCCAAATCAGAGGTGGTACTTAGGACCATAGCAGCACTTTTCCATGTGGTGAACCTCCATTCTGTTTCCACAGAAACCTGGACATGTGGCTACATATCAGCAACTTTTCTGAAAACTGGTCATGAATTCATCTACCAACCCTCAGGAGACTAAAAGTTTTCAACCAGTATGGACAAGCCAAAGAGGAGATCCTAAAATTCTTTTTTGATTCACCGACCACTGTGAATTGTCTTCTGTGGACACAAATGACTGATCCAGCTCCCCACATAGTGGAAAATGAAAAATTACACTCTAGCAAAACAGACAAATTTGGACTCAATGTCCAAGCTTGCACCCAGCTGGACTTGATGATCTTAAGGGTCTCTTTCAAGATAAATGATTCTATCATTCTATGATTCTGTTCCAAGAGATTTTCCCAGTAACATAGTCTTAGATTACTTTGTAACAACCAACAACAGCATGAAGTTTGTGAGATTTGATTTTAAATGTTCCTATGGAGGCAAACACAAAGTCTCTGAACTGAACTTATGAAAAATACCAGTTTGATTCAGGGATTTTAAATACACAAACATATTTATTACTAAATGTTTCAATCACATCAATAGTAACCTATTATTTCAATATCTACAAACTGTTCTTGCAAAGCTGAGTAATATGATATTTAAAATACTACATAAGTAGTCAAAACGGTTACTATTTTTATTTACTTATGGGTAATATCTAGTCCCTATTGGAGCTGATAGAAATTACTTCACAGAACCAATCTTAAATGATGTGTTCAATGGCATGTGCAGCTACATGTTTAATGCTGAGTCTGAACAGTAGCTGCTGAGAAATCTTGAGACCGGCAGTGATTCAGTGCTCCACAAAATCTTGCCTCATGCTCATCAAGGAAGGAAGTTACTCTCTAGGTTACTTCTTCACATACAGAAGAAACTGCAGTTTCTGAGTCTGCTCCGGTTATCCTTCCAGCATAACTCTCTTTCAAGTGTATGAAACAAATGATTCTATGAAACAAAGCTTCTTTTTATTCCACCCATGCAAAGCATTTACTGCAACCAACTAAAATTATGAAATTCTGAATTATCATGAGAAAATCTGAGAAAAGACTACGTTAAGTATAATGGTATTAGAAGGATCTCCTCAAGAATTGGCACAGTGTGGATATATTTTACAGGATGGAATGGGAACTGTTGAAATCCAGTAGGTTTAGTGTAGGAGTACAGTGTTATCATGGGTTGTTTAAATCAACAACTTCAGAAGCTGTTATAGCCTTAGTCATTCTGAAGATGACACTTATTTTTCACTCTTGAAGGTTTAGTCCTGTCAGTTGCCAAGAATTTCCTATTTAATGTACCTAGAGATATTGTTTCTGATTTCCACCTTTGTAAATTTTAATTAAAAGTGGAGAATAGGAATAAATGTAGCTTGCAATTATACGGTGTTCAAATATATGAAATTTCACTAAAGGATCAGTAAAGAAAGCAATCTTTCTATATCCCTTCACAATCCTTCAGAAATACCATGCATTTATTCGGTTATGGGCTATCACATAATCTGAAGTTGTAACTACTGAGTAGCAAATGTTACTACATCTTCATTGGGCCACATTTGCAGATGGTAAATTAAAGGTTCAATTCAGCAAATCTTAGTGATGTGAGTAAATCTTATTTTTGCATGTCTTCTCACTGATTTCAAACATTTATATGAATATTTCCACTGCCCTCAGTAGTACTAACTGGGAGAATTAGAGTTTCCAGCATTAGTTTTTAAATTATCTTGGGAGGGGTGGCGGTTCATGAACATGTGTCGTAAATTCTACTGAGTAAATTAGCAGTTATAGATTGTTTAAAAGACATGTGTTAAATGCTTCTTTGTTGGCACTAGAATTATTCCTTAATGTTTTTTGTTTGGGGAGTGTTTGCTTTTTTTTTTTTTTTTCTGGAGGGGTGGGTAAACACTGTATACTGTGGACTTCTCCATGTTGCCACTCCAAAGACCTTCAAATTTATGTGTAGGATTAAAAAAACCCCAAACCAGAACATGTCTGCAATAAACAAGATTTCATATTTTTACCACAGACAAGGTAAAATAGCAAAGAAATAATAAGACTATTTCAGAAAAGACATGAAATTGAATGCAAACACCAGAAGTGGGATTTAGGTCACCTAACTTTAACTGTGTAAAAGTAAGGCATTTGGTCTTAGACACCTCAGTTGCTGCCATAGTCCATGGAGAGTGACAGATCCATGAAATGGGCCATTCATCCAACGTATTTTAGGATGTGATGAATCATTTTCTGCATGTGGTTGTGTCCATTGACTGCAGTAGGCAACTAGGTAACTAGTCTATATTTAGTGCTTAAATGCCATTTAGATGACTAAATTAGGTAAGAGAACCCAACCCAGCTGCCTTGCAAAGGTCAGTGTCTACATCAGGATGGAGGTGACTTCTAAGGAAGGATTTACAGACAATAAATCCAGTTAGGTCATCAGCATAAGAAACAAGTCATTAAATGGAAATGTTCCATCTCGAGTCAATAGATCAGAGATCAAATATATCAAGTAAGTATTCCCACACTACCTGCTTCCTCATCCGTTCTTGCCATTTCAAACACATTTTTAGCCTTTTAAAACTGTTTTACCTCCCCTTGTTGCTATGTACAAGAGAATAGAAACTGGACTTTATACTGAGACAGTGAAACTAGTGTGAAGGTGCTGCCTGATGCTCAGAGCAGAAACTTTAAAATTAGTAGTTTTCTTTTTAGGCACAGTTCTATAGAAGACAATAAGCAACAATGGTAGGAAGATAACTTTCAAAAATGTTTCAAGTGGAAGTGCAAATCAGATAGTGGGAAAATGGTGAGAGGTAGAAAAAAACAGAAGTATGCTAGATAACCATTATCTCTGACAGACATCAATTTTCAGAAGTGGCCATTGATTTCACAGGTCTCCATGCAGCTAACAAAATAATCACTAGCTGTTAGTGAAATTTTTGATCAGAAATAATTCTTGCATTAGGTCTGGAATTCCTTGTAGTCATAGATTTTATGGAAGAAAAGCCTAGATAAACACAGGAAAGGTATGTGAAATCTGTTTTACGTTTAGAGGAAGAGAAAATAACAGCCTAACTTATATGTTCTTTTGTCAGATTATATTTACTTATATTTCCATTATTTTATTTAGTCTTTTTGTAGTTTAAAAAATGTCTAGAAAAGGTAATTAAAAAAAAGAAATTAAAGATTTTATGTCATTTAAGGAAATAGTTATTAATAACTACTGTTATAATTCATATTATATAAACAATGTATTAATTATAAACTCGTGTTTTATGAAAATATTATATAAATATTTCTCCCATTTACAGCAAGTGAAATCCATAATGCTATGATAATCAGCAAGGAGCCAGTCTTAGAGACTATGGACTCAGCAAGAGAGCAGATAAATCAAAGAGGACTGCCAAATTTGTACATGACATTGAAATAAGCCTGGATACCCTTTGGGTCTGAAATCTATTTTTGTGTTTGCAGAAGCATCTTGATATTAGAACAGTTCCAATAAATCTCTCTCTTGATGTCAGCCCCTCAATATTGCTAAACAATAATAAACCTTATGTCAATCCATAAAATGCTACAGACACAAGCCTCATAATTTTTTCCACTTTGACTTTTCCCCAAGTGCTGATAAAACCATCTATCACACAAGCAGTACAGCCTGGATCCCTGGTAACAAACTTTCAGCCAAAAGTTGGTGAGGAAAAAAACTTTGGTGGTCTAATGCTTTCTTGATCTAGTGACACATTCAATTCACTTTCTAAATGTGACTTCAAATTAGACATAACAACCAAATCTATTATTCACAGCATTTGTTTAGTCTCTGAAAATGTATAACTATTATTACGGTCAAGTTTGCCTAAGTCAGTAGTGAAGTACTTCATCATGAAGTCCTGCTGTAGTTTCAGAACAGTGCTGGCACAGTTCAGAAAAATTTACTATAATGATCCTTGAAAAACAGCCCATTTTCTTGCAGTTTAATTCTAGTCCATGTGCTTGTGGCTCGAATGGGGAATCTGGGATCCTTCCATACTAGTAGTGTTGCAAAACTAAAGAGCCCAGACATTAGAGAAAGGATGCCTTGGTCAGTTATGTACACGGTCACCTACAAAAGGAAATGGAAACAAGGCAAAGTCTGTCCTTTTCCCCCACAAATTCAATCCAAGGAAAAAAAAAATATTTCTCTCTCTCTCTCTTTTTTTTTTTTTTTTCCCCAGATAAAAATACTTGGAAATAACTAATTTCATAAGCAGTACTCTGATTTTAGCTCCCCCTGTAGTAGCCTTGGACACAGCCACTTAAAGGAACAGACTGGAAAACACTCTGGTCCAAGCCCAGCTCTGCTGAATGCTGTGAGTTGTGAACATCTGTCCTGCAGATTGGAGAGTATAGTTGAGATACTCAAGGTAGCTTTACACGAATTAGATCAGTTGTCAGATAGAGTCCAGCGTAATGCAGAGCTAGTCAGCAGAGGCTAATTGCACGTGGCAGTGGCTCCACTGTGAGAGCCATGTGTGTGGCTCCTGACTCAAGGGACACTAGACCCTTGGCACTGGACCCTGCCTGCCTTGTTGTCACCCTCAGCAGTGCCAGTTCTCACCATGTCCTGACATCAGCAGCCTTCTCTATGTCTTCTCTCTGCTTGCTCCTCAGCTGGAAGACAAAAATGCTTTGCTGAGGTAGGTGGGCAGCTGCATAATGCTTACAAGGAGAGGAACCCCAACCATAGCAGGAGAAAGTTGAGATAGCCCACTGCATGGAACAGGCCTCCCACTACCTGCACAAGGACACAGGAGCAGGACAGAGAGAGAAAGAGGAAGAAAGAATAGAGAGAGAAGAGAAAGGCAAATTGGTTCCACAAACACCATCAGAAGATGAGTGTAGATGAACGTACATAGCAAAAGATCCATCTCTTCCTAACCTCTTAGGGCAGTTAGCACAAGCAACCAATCGCCTGAAAATTCATACTGAAAAATCCAGAGGAAAGAGAACAGAGTCCTGTGCACATCAGAACTTCCATGTGTGCTTTCACTGCTGGCAAACATATAAGGTCTGTGATGCCTTTTAAAAGTGCATAGATTCGACTGTTGTTTGTTGGTACTTTGTTTTGACTGTGCTATATATTGCTATGTAAATACATGAGAAAGAATAAAGAGTAATAACATTGCATGCAAAGTTGTTAACATTATCAAAATATTGTAATTACATAAACCCAAGAGGAAACAGACTGCAACAGTGCAAATTATCATTTCTTTCCCCTGTTGGTGACAGTACACTTCCTCAAGATCATCTTTCTGTATGATGCAAGGGTATGAGCATGGGAGATGTGCCTTATTTCCTTTTGCTTGAGTGCTGAGAGATACATTTTCTAGGTACTATCCAGAAGTCTGTCTATTGAGGCATCAATTCCCATCCGTGTCCCAGATCTCTCAGTTCCAGTTAGCATATCAGAAAGATTGCTAACCTCCCCTTTCCTCTCTTCCCTTCCATCCCAGACCTCTGGGTAGGAAGTGTCTTAGAGATCTCTACTACCAAAGCATGGGCAGCTGATGGATCAGTGACAGGTGGGCTAGCCATTAACCTGATGTTTAGAAGAAAAGTTGTTCCTTTCTGGGTTTTACTCAGCTTCAGGTTCCTTGGTAACCCTGAAGAAGGGGACTGAAATGCAACAGGACTTCACAAACTTCCCCTGTGGTACAAGGAAGAGTAGAGTCAGTCTAGCTGATTGGAACCCTAGGTGCAGGTATGCCCAGAGAGATTTTCTTCTTTCCTATCCAGCCTCACCAGGACATAGGCTCTGTATCATGGAGATGATACCTACAGTTTTATATCCTTGGCATGCTAGATATTTTTAAGGGCTTTTTTTTTTCCTGAGGTTCCCACGGGGACCTGTACACATAGTCTGAGAGGCTCTTCAGGGGCAGACCTTGATACCCTTTGTGCTTGTGGCATTACCAAGTGTTAAAGAAATACCATAACCATAGCAGCATCAAAGCAATGGTGCCAAGACTTGAGCTCCATTCACACAGTACAGTTTCCATTAGCATCCAAGTAAAAAAGAAGAAAATAACTTCCTCTTTAGGGGGTTCATGACTTGCTAACTCATGCATAAGTAATTATAAAGCCATACTTTATTGAAATGCATGAGAAGAAATTAAATACAAGTCTTAACATATGCCAAACATACTTGTTCCTGCCTACATATAGATAATGAATAAAAATATAATTTAGCTTTACTTAATTCCTTTTCAATGGACTCTTAGAGAGTCTCTAAGATGTTTTCTATACACTAAATCAGATTTTTCCTAAACACAAATAAAGGACTGAGTTATATAGTCCAGTTCTCTGTTGTCACAGGCAACTACATTTTGTGTGGCAAATCAGTCTTCATTCTTCAAAACAGTCTGAAGTTTTTGCTCTTTTTCCTCCTAGGGGAAAAATTAATAATAATAATAATAATAATAAAATATATATGATGGCAAAGTTCTGATTTCCCTGCATAAGCGAAGTACTACTTTTTTTGTGTCTGGGCTTGTTGCCACAATATCTGATTGCTCTGGAATACTGTGGGTTAGGTATAAGTGTTTAGAGAAAATATGAGTAAAAACCATATGCACTCATTAGTGAAAAAGATCATCATGACAGATTGTTCTCCATATGTGGAATTTCTGTACGTAACCTTGCTATTTACATGACACATGAAAAATGTATAATTTTCTAATGAAGAACTTCACTTTATATAATATCTTATTAATCATAAGACATGAAAAAGGTTATTTAATTTGTATCTATTCCATTAGAAATGGCCAGCCATAAATTTATTGTGTTATATTTGTTGCTTTAGCTTTAATGTATTTGTTGATATCATTACAAAACATGGACATTACAATACTAGTTGAAATCGACCAAAATTAAACAGGCCTATATAATTATCCTATAATTGATGCCATGAAGTTCAGACAATTCTTCATATTTCAGAAGTTTACCTCCAGCAGTTTTCTAATCTACTGTATGTGAGAAAAGGGAAGTATTTATTAGTCAAAGAAGTCAATTAAATCTTGCAATGCAAATGCCAGAATTTACTTATACTTAATTAAACCTTACTGAATAATTTTAATTAAATTAATCATTTGCAAAATATTAGCAATATTGAAATATTAGTCAAATAATTCCATCAGTTTTCTTCCTTGACATTTGAATGTTTTTTTAGATGTTAAATATTTATGAAGAAAAGTGTAATTTAGAAGAATAAAATAATAATAAGATAGAACAGAAAAGTATGCCATCCAGTAAGCAGATTACTCTTTCTTTATCTCCACATTTTTTTTGATTTTGTTCAAGTACTCAGCTATCCAGCAAAAAAAATGCTAAATGGAAACCTCTTAAAATAGGCATTTTCCTAAATTCTCAAAATAGAATTGTATTCCTGTAATCTTTCCTTAGGCAGAACCTTAACTAACTTGAACACAATCTGTTCCAAAACCCATGTAATCAGTGGAAACATTTCCACTTACTTTAGTGAATTTTGGAAAAGGGAATATCACAAATATCTGGCTGCTATTTCATATTTTCAGCCTGTTAGTACATGACATTTTCGTAACTGTTTCTCAACTATTTTAAACTACAGCACAGACTATTGCACATGGTATTCAGAGACCTAAACTTTCTTTTTTGGAGGAAACTGAGGTAGACTTAAAAATCAATATTTTTTTTCAGATGCTTTAGGATGAAAAAGGGAAAAATGAAGTTTTGTTGCTTTGTGGAACTGCCATGTAAAACTGCTTGTCTTATGGTAGTGATTTTCTTTCAGGATGATTGAAATATACCATAAGGACATGGAGAAATACATGTGTTTCCACCCTGAAACTGTTGACAATGATTAATTATTTAGTATTTTGGCGAAAAACATAGAATATAATGGGCATATTACATTTTTTTTCCATAATGATAAAGTCAGAAATGTCAGTGGCTCACAACTAATGACTAACTAATAATAAATAACAATAATTAATCAATATATTTTATTATGAATTGAACTCTTTTAAAGACTAAATTAAGCTTTCTCTAAATGGACAGCAGTTTTGTGAAGTTTGTACCTTTTTAATTTTCTTACCTTTGTATTTATTGTACTCAGACAAACATATAAAAAAACAACTGCACCAAAAAGTGACTTTGTGTAACTTTCATTCAGGTTCTCAGATAAACACCTGAAGAGTATCAAGGGTAATTTTTTTGCCACATTATTTCATCTAGTACATCCAATAAAAGACTTTTTTGTTTTCTATGTGAATGTGTATATCTGCTGTAATAAATCATTTTCTGATATTAGTGAATAAGATTTTATGGTGCCATTAATTATGTACTTCAGCTGGAGGCACTTTTGCATGAGTTGTGGAGAGATCTGTGACAACAGTGAGAAACTCTATTAATCATACGCAGATATTATTTGTAAGGAACCTGCTAGCGATTCCTGATTTTATACATAACATTCCAAAAGGACCTGACATGTACTTTTACTTTCTGCCTTTCTTTTTTCTTTCTTTTTTTTTTTTTTTAAATTAAAGTTTCCTGATTATAGCAAGAGCTCACTGCATGAAACAAAGCCAAAGGAACTGTCTGTTTGGGAGTGACTACATCCCACTCAACACTATTCTATCAGCGTGCCTTAACCAGTATTTACTGATTTAGAAATGGGGCTGGTTCTTAGGAAAAATAGTGATGACAACAACTACAGAAGCAGAAAAAAAATGTTATGTCATAGTTCACTTGCAGAAGTCTCAGAATACCTCATCAAATTTTGTAAATTTGGGGAGTTGGGTCTTGATTTTTTGTTTGGTTGGTTGTTTTTTTAATTTTATTTCTAAGCTGTTTATACTTTAGGGATGTGAAGACCCCCTATCTTTCATCCTCAGATATTTGACTCTGCCATGCAGCAGCCTAGCCCATGATGGCCTGGAGGAGCTTTTGCTATCTTACCATTTGCTAACAACAAATTACCAAGTAAACATATTCAAAAGGCTTTTTGATCTTACTATTTATGAAATAATATTGAAGTTTTTTATGCCGCCTCATGACAGTTTATTGGAATTTTATTTGAATATGGACATTGATTTCTACATTGATATCTACATTGATTACTCTGATGGAGAAAGAAATAGATTGGAGTGTCAGGTGAAATTTCATCTGTATTGCCCTAAGCACTTATTTTGAGAGGACAACACTGAAACCATATTCAGAAAGACTTTTGAGCACAGAAATCAGAGCAAACAATCAAAAAAAAACCCAAACCACAAAACCTAAAAAACCAAACAACAGAAATGAAATAACTCTTGTAGATTAATTCTTTTCCATATCCCAAAAAAACCAAAAAAAAACAAAACAAAACAAAAAAAACCAAAAAAAAACCCCCTAAGAAATAAATGTCAGAGAGTCCTTGAAGCCATCCAAAGGTTCCACTTCTGCTATTATTTAAAGGAGGAAATGGATACTTGGATGAGAGGTGACCAAACAGTGGTTCTGCCCGGGGTGGGGGGGGTCACCATTACTAATCCCTGCAACTCATATTGCTCCACAACATGGGCAGCCTGTGTGATATTACCCTGGGAAAGCAGGCAGGCAGGAAGGGTAGGAGTATTTCACACAAGCTGGCTGCTTTTGCATGTCTTTTATCTCGACCATGATCAGCTCTTAAGTGCCTGATATGTATGTGTGGTTTCTTAAACATCCTATTTTGTAGTTAGTACTAATTCAGTCCTAGTAATGTTTTGTTTGGCTGTGATTCTCTTTGAACAAAGCCTTTCAGGAAACCCCTCCAAGCAGCTGCTATGCTCTAAGGCCTTCTGCTAACAGACTCAGAATTCTGGACAAAGTCCTTTTATTTAATTATTGAAAAATAATTATGAAAAACTGGTATCTGACAGGGTTGGATATAGTATGGACTTGAGATAAAACATGACTCGATGAGTCTGATGACATTCAACAGTTAAATTTTTACTGAGAACTGAATTCCTTGGGTAATTCCAAAGCTATAAAATACAAGGATTCTGTTTGTCATCTCTTTGACTTGGTACCACTGAAGTTGAGAGATAAAATTCTGGCCTTACTTGGCTCTACATGTTACAACAAAGACCTATGTGATATTTAGAGTTTCTCACATATTTCTGTGCATTTGAATGATCCAGGGGTCAAAGCCTCTATTCTGACTGTGAGCTATTGTTTTTTTCTATTCAGTCCAGATCCCTAAGAGTTCTTGGACTCTCTGAAGGAACCTATTATTTTAAAGAAGTTTGTTTTCCACTAACAAACGTGTATATTCATCTAAACAAATGTACATACTGATGAATATATGTTATCATATAACACAGAAAGTACAGTGGGTGTCACTCAGTGATAAGATTCAGAATAGACAATATCTCTCACACAGACCCCCTGACAGAGGAAAGAGTCTGGCTAAGAGTGTCAATCTTATATGAACTAGAGGAAGTACATGGGTTTAGATTTGCATTAAGAACAGATCTGCTTTAAAAGCTACAAGGTATGCGTTACAAAAAGCAAGATGTTGGCATATAGGCATTCGAAATGTCCCTTGAATGCTAAGAAGGTCTTTTTCTGGGCAATGGTGTCTTGCAGCTTGCATAGTTACCACAGTAACTTTTTAGGTTTTTTTTTTGTTCAGAGAGTCTCAGCAGAGTATCATCAGGGAAAAAATAAAATTGACTTTTCCCCTTGTCAGTTTTTTGGTGGTTTTGTTTGTTTTTTTGTGTTTTTGTTGGTTTTTGTTTGTTTGTTTGTGTTTTCGTTTGTTTGGGTTTTGTTTGTTTTTGTTTGTTTTATTTTGTTTTGTTTTGTTGTTGTTTTTTTTTTTTCTTTTTCATGAAAAGGGGACCTTTCAGACCCTAACTGGGTTTCTCAAAATTCAAGGGAATTATTTTTGGAAAACCAGCATGATTTTTTCATTGCTTTCAGACAAGGGGCAAACCAGAAATTGTATTTTCATATTAATATCAACTACTTTGTATATTTGTAACAACAAAGACCTCATATTCTTTTGAAAACATGAGACACTGAACAAAACCTGTGCATTGACAGTAATCAACATCAATTGCCATCAATTACACTTATGATTGAATTAATTTACTGTATTAATGTGACCATTATGGATAAACACAAGTTATTCCTCCAGACTAGACTGAAGCAACTTTCCACTACTGGCTTGAAAAATTCCACCCATATCCCTCTCCCTAATTTTTGAATTTCTGGCTGCTTTGTTTTATTGAAGTAATAGGGGTAGTATTTGAGGGCAAAAGTAATAGCTGTCTGCCTGGAAAAATTCAGACAAGGACCAGATCTTCATCTGGTGTTAATGAATCTAGAGGTTTCAGTTTCATAGGAAAAAAAGTTATATTAACCAGATGAGGATTTGGCTCATGGAATTTTGTACATTAATTTGTCATCCATTTTCTGAAACTTTCCCAAATGTTTCTGTCAGTCCATGAGATCCCCACAATGGCTTCTTCTAGCCTATTCAAATTTACTTCTTTGGCTTTACTTAAGAGAAGGATCTGTAATGTGTAGGGACATTACTCCTAGATCTAATGGTAACATGAACTTAAGAATCATGAAAAGTCATCAGACAGCTTTGTGAGAAAATACCCTCCACTCTTACCAGCCCTCACTTAATGCTCATGCAGAAAGGAAAAGAGAAAATAGATGTGCAGCTCCTTTGTTCCTCCTTTTTTTTTTCCCCCTGACTCTGCTAAAGGCTCTCTCACCAAAGCCAGAGCTGTTACAGACTTCCAATGTGTTTTGACTGCAGCAATTCCCAGCAGATCTCTCAGGCAGCCAAAGCATAAGTAGAGCACATTAATGCTCCAACAAGATCTGTTTGCCCTGCTCCTAAGCAAGGAGGTAGAAGAGATGCTGCAAACCCATTAAGCTGCTCTGTTCCTCTATGGATTTCTCTGAAATCAAGCAACGTCCGAATTACCATTGCATTATAAACTTTATGTTTCTGAAGTAATTTAAAGACTATATATGGATCTCAGAAGATCCAGTTCACAAAGGCTACAGTGATGACAAATGGTAAATGTCGGTAGAGAATCATGACTCTGACCATCAATTTATTAGATAGTTATGAAACAATTTCTTAGTGACTTCATGTTTGACTTACAAGCTCAATATCAAAGTTTTCAAGCTAGTGGCACAGACTGGATGACAATGATGAATTTAAGAGATTTATCACCATGAGATTATGTGCAGGTTAGCATAATGCTTATTCAGATAATTTGAAAAATAGATGAAAACGTAAAATAATCGTAGAAATCAAAAACAGTAAGTGTATAATTTTCCTACGGTAAGATTCTAAAAAGCAGATGTACTTACAGTTTACAATGTCCTCATAGATTTTCCCTATCATATATTATTGATATCTTTATTAAATACTTTTGGAGCCATATTTTATATGTTCCTGGAGGAATATACTATGTCTGCATAGTTTCTACGCAAAGTACATGATTGGATAAACTTGGGTACTGACATTAATAACGCTATAAACAATTTGCAACCCATGCCAGAGCATAATGTCACTTATGGGAAGGTGGGGAAAAGTCTAGATTTGTATATGTCAAGATACAGATAATTAATTTTATCTGTCACAAACAATGGCACAGAAAAATATATGCTGGCAGGAAAATAATGAAGAATTAGGAAAAAGAGAGCAAAATGCAAATGTCTGGAGACTTGGAGGAAAAAAAAAGCCTTCCATCTTCCTACTGAAAAATGGAATAGCCGCAGACAGAAACCGTCTGAGAGGAAGTAGGCATTTAAATGGTAAAAGAAAATCAGCTTGTTGAATAAAACACACTGGCAAGAAGTTGCCTTCATGCCTTCCACTGGAGGCTTGTGTCAGACACAACAAAGCCCTTTCCCAGGGACCATTTGTGTGAGTAAAAACAGATTTCCACAGCACACATTGAAAAATCTGGTGGTCTACTGCTTTGTAACATGGACTATAGCAGCAGAGTTGGCCCAGTAGCTCCTACATGAGGGTGGTGATGTGGATCACAGCCAGCTCCTGGGGGGATTCCTCTGTCATCTATGAGTGAGGATGGCTCTGCCCTCCTTCCCATCGGCAGGGAGCATGCAGCCTCATGGGCATCGCTTCCCAGCTATGGGGCTGCTGAACTCCCAACAGATACCTCAGATAACTGTACCTCCTGACTGCACGCACCTACCCATAGCCTGAGTGTCTTAATAAAAAAAAACAACTAATGTAACAAAAAAGTTGCAAGCAAAAAAGCCACAAAATGCCTTCGATTATACTCAATGGCATTATTTTATCCGTGGTTTTTTGGTGTCTTTCTCCTACATTTCTTTTGAGTGTACTGTGTATACAAGTCAGAGGCCCAGATCTCACTGCAAAATCAGATGCTCTCCACCTGCCCTGTGCTTTGAGTTACTTCCCTTTTCACTGACTTCCATTTGTATTCCACTGGACACAGTCTCTGAGATACCAATGTGGATTTTTCTCTCTGGACGGCATCTTGACCACATTAGCATTATTCCTCTTTTCTGCACCAAAACCACCAGTGGCTGTGTGAACCATCTATGTGGTTATCTAATTGCTATTGCCTGTTTTTCCCGAGTCCTTGCACTATGTAAAAACAAATCCCTCTCTTCCTCTTTGACCAACTAACTGCTGGATGGCTCCCCCCTCATTTTTTAGTACCGAGGATCAGTCAGGGCTGCTGGTACACTGAAAAGATTGCATAAAGCATTTGTTACATACATATCTTCTTGGGAATGCTTTCTGGTGTCTCAGTGGAAAACATGACACTAAGACAAATGACAGACTTTGTCAGAAGGGCCAGTTGAAGCCCAAAGACTCCAGAAGCTCTCCAGTCACTGCTTATCCTAAAACCCAAGACAGCTACAGCCTCAACATACCCTGGTGGCTGAGCACCTGCAGCTAGACAGGATGACTTCAGGCCTTGTTTCTCAGCGTACACATGTCTGTGTCAGCAACTCCTTCCTCTCCAGCTTTTACCAGTGTTTCTGTTGGACCATAGAGATCTCAAAACACGTTACAAAACTTTTTATGGCAGGAATACTATTTTAGAGAGAAAACCGAAGCAAAAGGTGAACTATGAAAGCATGCAAAGGGCCTCTCTCCCAGCCCCATGTCCTACACCAAGGTTCAACCCTCTTTGCTTCACCCAACAAGGATATGGGGCCCCAAAAGAGGTGACCATCCCCTCTTCCACAGGGGCTATCCGGAGTGGGGAACATGCACACTACAGTCTGTGTGGGGCTTTCCTCCTCCCACCAGAGGAAATGCACCTTGCCTTTAACCTTTACTTTGTCTTGTGCACAGATGTCACACAAATGGCATCCCAGCCTATCTGCCTAAAAATGCCACATTATCCGTGAGGGCACTTACTCTGAGGAATAGGGGAGACCCAGTGTTTTGGGTCTGTTAGGTGAAGGGCTGGCTTAGTTCTGGTAACAGAAAATATTACAGACTGTGTCTTATTCTGACCACTAAACATCATTGTTTTTGGCCAAGCGCTTAAAGCAGCCAGAATCTTTAACCAAATCTCTTGTTTCTTCCCAAAGTTTCCATCAAAGGGGTTTACACGTCTTTTGCTCATTTTAAAGGGTGGGGCAAATTCCTCACTGCAGTCAGCGATCCCGCTAGCACAGACTGGTGCCATTTGCATGCTGTATTGCCAACAGCAAGCCCTGAGAGTGATGAACGTGAGCCCAAACATCATAAGACTGCCTAAAAAAAATTAAAATAACAATAAAATTTAAAACAACATTTTAAAATAACAAAGGGAGGCTCTTTTCATTACAGCTCAGATGCTGGAAATTTAGGTTCTGCTTTTTCTGCTCCTTTTGCACTGTCTTGCAGACTGGAAATATTGTAGACATGAAAGCTGAGATTTACACACTTCTGAGTGCCAGTACATTGCAGTTGCTACCAAATTTCATGATAAGGCCCTGGAAAGTGGTAATATTATGCAAATTTCACTCAAATAATTACTTTGAATTGGCAAATAAAGTTAAGGAAATTAACTCAACAGAGCATTCCTTGCTATTTTTAAATAATTTAAATATTTTACATATATAATAGACCACACTTAAGTGATGCAAGGCTTAACATGATTCCTACAATGTCTGAAAGTGTATGTGCTTACAAGTGAATAATAGATATGCAAACCATGTTCTCATGTGAAAAATAAATTGTATGCCCATAAAAATGCAGTAGCAAAGCAGGAGACTGTTTTAGAAAAGGTGGTTTGTTTCCTTGCTATTGTAAATGCATCAGTTGGACCCTTTTCACTTCCTAGTCAATGTATTCACATTTGTAATCAGTTTTGCATACAGAAAAAAATTATTTTTCTATGTAATTCTATAACTGAATATAAACTGCTGTTCATATTAGTACTTTTAGTGCCTAAATTTGACAGTGTATTTTTCTCTTCTCTTTATTCACATCTTCCACAGACACATATTTCCCATCATTACTTCAAATTTGCTTTATTTTGACCATTTTTTTTGGACTGTGTTTTGGACCACTCTGTTAGAAGGAAAAAAAACCCAAAACACTGGATTTTTTTCATCTCTGTTCTGGAAAAGTCCCAGAAAATCTTGTTACCACCTCCTAAATTTTTAACAGTCTGGTTCAGGGTTGGTCCGAATCAAACAAGCTTCCATTAAGTGGCACCAGCTCCTATTAAAATGCCATTTACAAGGCTGAATCTTCATGCCTTTTTCTCTGGAAGACTTGTCAGTTTTAAAAAAAACTCCTCTGAATTTCACATTTCCAGTTCTAAATGTTTTCATTGCGGTTCTCATTTGAATCTTTGTCACCCTCTAGTGTCATGATAATGGAAGCCATAAGCAAAAAAGGCAAGTTCCAGTGTATAGAGCATCTGAAAACTATCCACACCCGACAGAGGATTACAGAAATAACCAGGATGCAGACAATAGATGTAGCGAGTGCAATCATGCGATTGCACGATGCATAACAAAGAATCGAGAGTCAGCTGTTGGTGCGGATTAGGGGGCGATAATCATCTGTCCCTACTGAGGCCACGGGGACGTGGCTGCAAGCTTTGTGCAGCTGTGTCACAACACGGGTGTGCTGTTGCCAAGCACAAGCGGCTGTGACACTTTGCAAAGTGCCCGTCAAATCTCTTTGCCTGGGCTTATCAGTGGATCATAAAGACAATTTTGAAAAGCAAATGTTTTTGTGTTTGAAAGGCAGTGGCATCATATCCAGCAGACTCCTGTGATGGTGTCTAACACCGGATCTGTTGAATGCCATAGACTGCAACTTTTGTTCGTGGCCAAACACATTCCCCTTTTCCAGCACAGCATAATGCTGCTCAGTCTATTTTGGATGAAAGCAAATAAAACTTGAGTCCTAACGTTCCCTCACAGTTTTCTACAATTACAAGAATGAAACAACTTTCCTGATATGCATCAGCAAATTTCTTTCTTTCCTTCCATTTTTTACTTTTGTCTCTGTCCTCATCAAAATGCCCTGAGCTCTCCGTCTTTGACACCAACATTATCTTCTCTCAGGTCCTGAAACTCCATCTTTCCCCTCCCCATGCTCACTACATACATCTTCTTTGTGTTTTGGGTTCCCCACCACCACCACCACTGTTCTTTGTCACAATTCCTCTTGCCTTCCTTTATGTTGCAGTGGGATTACTTATATGCCTTTTTGTTTGTTTGTTTTTGTGATTTTTGTTTGGGGTTTTGTTTGTTTTTTTCCATACATCTTCTAATTTTGTCTTTAGAGAGGACTCCCAGGAAGCACATCTGGAACCTGTACTTGTGAAATGCTACCAGAAGAAGAGCTAAGCCTTTCTTGGTGGTCAAGAAGGAGGGGATAGGTGGGCATGGCATAGATAGATTCCATGCATAGATGGCCACGACAGTCAGGAAGAGGGCAAGGGAGTGTAATAGGTAGGGGACAAGCAGGGCTGGGTGGCCGGTGCAGGAGGAGTATCAGGCTAGGGTGGGAGTTCTGGCAGGGAAGTTAGTAAGGGACACGTTAAAGGCTACACAGAGCACTGGAGGCCCTGTGGCTGTTGCAGGGCTGCAGGATGAGAGAGTTGGGAAGCAAGAAAGAATGGAAGAATTTACAATGGAGAAGAGAGTTGGAGGTAAAAACATTAGGATGAAAGGAGCAGAGGGTTTTGTAGTATTTATAGGCTTTGTCAATGGGATCCAGAGGAATGGAAAGCTCAGGAAACTTTGTCAGGAAGCAAAGAGGTTGCCATTAGCATTGTCCCCTGGGAGCTCACCTACCCAGGTTCTTAGCTTGGAAACAGAGACATGCCCAAAGTTGTCTTCAGCAAAACTGCCAGGTGCAACCAGAAATGCCACAGACGTGCTGTACTGCTGTGCTAGGAGCCATTCCAGTGTCTTGTCCACGCCACCACTCTTTCCTCCCTGAAAACCTCTCTTAAAATTAGATGACAAATGAATGACAGCCCCAGAAAGGGACAGATTGCTTTCATCACAGTTAGATCCATTTGATTTTGAGAGCCTGTGTGGCAATGAATGTATTTCATTTTGTATTTTGTAAAGCTCCATTAAACCAAGAATAATTATTAATTAGAAAGAATAATAATAATGTTGTTTTTTGCAGGGTGCTTGTGCATATTGCAAAACTACCCAGAACTGAGCTTGCCTAGCAGCATCTGCCATAAATAGTTGGCACCAAGGGGCACCAGCAGAGCTGTTAGGGAACCTGGATTGCCCAGTGCTACCCTGTCCTTTTTGTAATCAAAATTAATTCTTCAGTTAAAATATTAGAACACTACAAGCTGAGTCAGAGTTTCACACCCAAGGAGATAACCATCCCAATAGTTTCAACGTGATTCTGGGTTGGAGTGTGGGGGTTTTTTGTTGCTGTTTTTTAAATCTGTCTTTAAATGGCACATGGATTTTCTGTTTGTCACTGTTTGTCATATTTCATTGTAGAAATGTTCTACTGCTCAATGCTATAGTTTATCTAGCATTTTGTGATCCTCCAGATGAAAGAAAAAAATTGAAAAACCTTATGCCATTAAAACTAAGCACCTTGGAAAATCTGAAAAATACGGATTGTCTCATACAGAATAATTTACCATATAAAAACTATGTTTCCTTGATCTGGACAATGACTGATAAATAGATCCCATGGTTAAATGGTTTAATGGTTGATTAAATATGTATTTCAGGATTATACAAAAGTACATTTTTGGATCTTGATTTCTAGGAACACAAAAGCACTGTTTAGTTAATCCACATCTGGTATTCAGTGCATAATTCTGTATGTTTTATTCAGAGTCATGACAAAGTTTTAAGAGCTCAACAGAAACAGTGTCTGCAAACTGAATATACAAGGACATAAATTATAATAACAAAAGACTGGACTTTTAAGAGACCAAACACAGAAACCAGATAAAATTGATGTATTGAAGCTCAATGCTCCAGGAGCTGAGTATCTGATTTGCAAGGTTTTGACAGATTTGGGGGCTGCTTCATAAGAAGGTAATTGATACTTCGCAGACTCAGGCCAACAGAGAAAGAAGTATCAATGATTTTAAAGATGTAGCTGAAGCTCCTATATTTAGAAATGTGAGGGAACCTTGGCACATGAATGGGTTAGAACTTCCCAGAATATATTAATTCCTCTGTTGTTTACACAGCAGAAATTTTAAAATGGTAAACTGATATGTAAAACACAAGGATCAACGGCAAGATTTTTTTTGCTGTAAGCATTCAAGAAAAATGTCACCTTAGGATGTGTTTCAGAAACATAAAATCTAACTATGACAGAAGAAGTTTACTATGTGTGAATTGCAGTAAGAGGTGGTGCTGATAGCATCAGCTGTATGTTTGCCTGACACTTTCTGTGATAATACCCTATATTGTCTTGCTATAACTTAGCAATGCTTTAACAGTTTGCTGTTTTACCATTACCATGGATTTGTATCTGTTCACAACCTTTTCTCTCAACAGCTGCAGCACCTTGGAAAAGTGATCTGAAATTTGTAAGGGGACAATTTCTGTGCAATGAATATGTCTATTCTTATGTGAAAAGCCTACCAAGCTTGACCAGGCTCCAAGTGCTTGAAAAATCTCTTCATCAGTGCTCAAGAGGGACTCACTTGCACTTTGCACCTGAAATTCCAAAGGGTGCAATAATACTGTCAGCTTTCCCTAACCACAGTTGCAGCTTTGGGATTTTACCAATCAGAACCAAGAGATTGTTTTTCCTGAGGTTTTATCCTCCTCTTTTCCCCTTTTTGTTACAGGTAGAGGACAGAACTGCCTGATAGAAATGCTGGGAACAAATGGGTGTGAAGCTAATGCATAAAGAAACTCCTGAGAAAACCTGGTAGAAAAAGGAACTGTAAGCTTGTGGAAAAGAAGAAAAACCGGCTCAAGAATTTATAATGGGGAGAGGGTGAGATTTAGTTGTCAGAGAGGAGAGATGGAAGAAGGAAAGACTAAGCAAGCAACTTAGAGGGGACATGAGGACTGGAGCCAGACATCATGATGGGATGTGCCATGAAAATCACTGAAGAAATTATAAATCTCTGGAAAATAATTATTTGCAAGTGCATACCAGTCCTTGTTAGTAATTTCCTGACCTTTCAGAATGTATCAGTATTTATCACATTCTCCCAAAATCCTCTGTATGTTTGCAGTTACATATACGCTGGGTCATGTGTTCAACTCTGAAATTCAAGTAACCATGGACATCTTTAAACTCTTTATTTCTGTTTTACTTGAATTTAGCCTTTGTCCAAAGGAAAAGTACACTGGGTCAGGGTCCAGGAACTGTTAGTTCTAGCTTCATCTGTGACTAATGCATGAGTTTTCACACTTCACTGTCTTTGTTACTGTGTTCTTTCCTCAGCAACTCATCCACGATAAGGCTAATATTGTTTTGTGTATTTGACTTATGCAAATACACCCTTAAGAGATGTGTCACAGGATTTATGTTACTGCAGTGTATATTACCACTCAAAAAATATGACAATGTATCTTATTAGAACCAGGTTCTCAAATAATTACTTTTACAGCTTCTGCATACATAATGATTTTAACCTGGAAAAAATGACAGAGCAAAACCTCTAGCTTGCAAGACAAGAGCATTTTGAACTGTATTTGTAGTGTGTTTGGCTAAAACAGGTGAATATAGAAAAGCTACACAGCAATATGCTAAATAGATAAGAACATAAGTGAGAAGACATTTAGTGCCTGGCAAGACTATGTTCTCAATGCATAACTTGGACAACACTGGAAATCAAGGCATTCTGGTTCCCTCTGCTTTAGCAGCTAATCACACCATACTGCCCTCTCCATTTTTTTATAATGCAGCTGCTTAAGAGTGTTGGTTATACTAATTTCTGGTTTATGCAAATAGAGTTGCCAGCTTCACTTGTCTTTCTACCACCTTTGCACAACAGCCAATATTTCTCTCCACCACCAAGCATCACATTGTGCATGAGGCAGACAAGGCTGTGCTGCTTGGTCTTCCAGCTTTCTCTTCACTAGGCAGGAAATGTATGTGTTTAAAATCTACTGTGTTTAAAATCTACCATATTTAAAATCCCACTAGCATTGCCTGAATCCTTTTTTTTTTTCAGTAGCAGACTGAGTTTAGAATAAGACAAGTAAATTCGTTTTTACTGGTTAAATTAAAAATAGTGGCTATGATGTGACAATAGCAGCAGGGGAAATCCCAGTTGGTCTTTTGGAACATTTCAGGCTTCCTGCTTCACTGCCTGTGCTGCAGTATCCCCCCTTACATAACGCAGCAAGCAGCACTGACACACTCATCTGAGCAGGCACATTGCCAAGGGTATTTGGTCTATTGAATACTTGTGGTACACAGACTTTTGTGACTCTCCTCCACATGAACTTCAGCTTTAAGTGGCAAAGAAGTGTTTGCACTCTTCTCCCTTGAGAAACCCAGATTTACTTTTAAGAGGCCATCAATATTAATGTTCATGCAGCATTCCAAAAAGCTATTTTTCCCTTCCTCTTACGCTGCCAAACATGAACAATGAAGCAACTTTGTAATCAATGTCATATTTAAACTGTTTATTGTTTCTTTCTCCTCCTCCCCTCTTCTCTTTTCCTATTTCTTTGAAGGGTCTATTTTTTAAATTTTTTTTTTTTGGCTGCTGAACCCTATCTTTACTTTTCTTTCTAATGTTTCCCTTGTTCAAGTGGTCTTCTTTGCTTTGGGCTTGCATCAAGTTCCTCTGTAGCATGTAATCCCACAGTTACACAATGTCCCCATAATGTTGAAATTGTCACATACATGCCAGATGTCAAACCCAAAATGTTTTGGGTTTTGAGAAGAAAGATGGAAGGAGCAGAACAGACTGAGGCATCTGAAGGGGATTTGGGAAGGTGCACATTCCCTGTGACGCCTTCCAGAACCACAATACTTACTGAGTGCAACACAGTCACTCACTAGAGCAGAGTTCCTGCTGAATGGTCCTTCTCTTCTGAACTATAAGTGCTCCTCAGGCAAAGATGTGTTTTTCAGAGAAGAGTTCCTAGATTTTATCCAGGCACAGTTTGTGTTGCACTGGAGGTTGATTGATCCATAGGACTAATGACAGGAACTTCTGCCTTTTATCTGTCTTCAGTTTTAACTGCAATCATTTTCCAGGCAATCCTTATTTTAAGACAGTAAGCAAGCAGAGAAAAGCTTTATAAGGAACCTACAAAATTCAGAAACTATGCTGTATGTTCCTGAGTGCTCATCTAATACCCATCTAATGACTTTAATAAATAGTAAATACATATATTGAACTCATCTTGCTGGGACTGCTTCACACCAACTGGGAAGTAAGAGTAGTTGACAGCCAACTTGTGTCAGCAAGCTGAGGAAGGGCCTTGGTCCAAGCTATACTATGAAGGCATGTCTATGTAGTCAGGGGGAGACAGTTGTGGAACAGCTTAGCTCATTTTCTGAGGTACAGAATGGAAGATATATTCAGTCCAAAAGCTGTATGGACATGCTGCTGTGGAACTGTGCCCAAGCTAATAAGTTCTGTTCAGAGGCACGTTATTCTTTTACATAAGTTGGCTGGTCCCTTATTTGGGGAGGTATATATGCTAAGGCTTGAAATAACACAGTTCAGCCTTTAGTATGAATGTTGAATGCCAGAGAAAGGCTGCTCAAAACGACAGACTTTCTTTTAGTTTTTCATATTCATCCTCCTGAAGATCCCAGCAAACTATTATAGGATATATTATGCTTGCATGGCAGTAGTAAAGCAAAATTTAAGAGGCTAAACCTTTTAATGGCCAGTTTCTTTTTCATATTTACAATATCTTTCAGTCTGTAGGAACAAGTGAAAGGAGATAGAACTACTACCATTCCATTTGTCAAAAAATGCCCCTTTTTCTCTTGTAACTATCTAATGCATACATTAATTTTAATTTATAGTGGTAATATAAGCTACAATACATTTGGGGTTATAATTTTTACATTTAAATATTATAGTTAAAAAATTTTCAATTGAAAGACACGTTACAGTTATCAAATTTATTTATTATAAGACCTTAGTCTTATATTAAGATGCTTGATGTCAGCATATCATGACTTTATAAAATGTCTTTTTAAAGTATTTGATGATACTGCACTCCTATTTCCCATTCTACACAGACTGCAATTTAACAGATTCATATGTAATAAAGTTTATTGCTTTACTATGTCATTAACTAAACCAGGTGACCTCTCTGTGTCAGAGGTAAGCCATTTCATGTACCATCCTACTCTTACTTCTGTTGTAATAACTAAGTACTTAATTAGCTAGGAGTCTCAGCAATAACTTACTAATCCTTTACCTAAAATTGCTAAAAAATATGTAAAAATATAAGTAAACCCCAGGACTTACCTTGGACATAATCCTGAACTACTCATCTAAAATGCTTTTTTGGACTGCACCGAACTTAACCTCTTAGCACTGATTGTGCACACATTTATCTTAGTTAGTCATTCAGGCTGAATCTCACAGTGCCTAGCACTTTGCTTTCCACAGAATATGTTTACTCTGATTAAGAGGAAATGCTATACAGAGAAACACACTGGGAAAACACTGATGCTTAGGTTGTAGGAGCTGTTTTCACTGAAGAGTTAAATGGTAATCCATGCTGCATTAACTCCTTTCATGCTGTCTTGAACAAAAGCATCTGCATAAGAACTGCGTGGAGATATCACCTTAAATCAAGTTAACTCTGCAGAAAAGAGCACAACAGGACTGTGGAGTTGTTAAGACCTGAATGCTTCCTGTCTCTAGTGGGACTCCCATGCAAAGAGCTGGGTACCATTAGAAGTTTGTAAGTCACACATCCGGCTTGTAGTTTAGGATGGGATAAAGCCTGTGGCAAGACCAGTTTCTGTGCATAGAAGGAATGTTGTTCTGTCTGTTGGGTATTGAAGCTACCTTACATTGGATCCAACTACTTAAAAATTACAAAACCTGGCTGGGATGCGTCCCGTCCAGTAGCAACGGTTAACATTTTGGTGAAAAAATTCTCCGCATTTTCTTAGGACTGAGATTTGACTATTGTAAAAGAGAGAGGTAAAACTGAACCAGGCAACCTACAGGCTTCTTTCTTAGATGAACACAACACACCATTTCCTCAAGCCTATGGATTTCAATCCCCTTTCACAACAGAGCTCCCTGAGCTGGTGTCTATCTTTCATAAATAGTTGACAACTACCTTTGTTTATACTTGACTGAGGTACAGTTTAGCTCTTTATCTAATGTCCTTTTGTCTCTGTGGGCTTTTTCAAATCTCTGTAGAGCAGGAGTCGCTGCTGACACAGCAGCTACTGTTCCATGGCAACTAAAAATAAAAGCTACACCCTTCTTTTGATTTCAAACCTACTATCCAAAAATGGCATTTCAGGCAGCCCAGTTCTTGGGCTGTATGAGAAAGAGAAGAATCCCTCCCTATTAATTTTTTCAATTCCACTAATGATTTTATAACTTCTGTTATTTTATATCCCAAAGAGATATTTCTCATCCAAATTAAAGTATGCCTTCTCTATTAAGTTTCATCTTTTGTGGTTGCCATACCTTATCTCTGGTCACACTTATTTCCATCATTACTATCTTTCCTAGCTCTACAATATTGTTTTAATAAGCACAACCCGAACAATGCACAGTTTTCAAAACGTGGGTCAAATTTATAACTCTGGATCTGTAAATTGTTTCATGCTTGAAATTGCATCCTGGTTTCTGTTTTATTCACCAGTTGCTTCTTCAAATATTTGGGGGTTTTGCTGGTTTGCCATTGCTGAATTTGCCATTGTAAATCTGACATTTGCATACAGTATCTCTCAAAGAACTCAGACACTTCCTTCTGTAGCTGTTATAACTTATTTAAAGCTGCACGTGTACAATTATAGTGAGCCTTTTTTGTCCTAATGGATTACTCTGTATTTAACATTGAATTTTTTCCACCATTTATTGCCAATTCCTCTGTCTTGAGAGAACATTCTGCATCCCATCATAAGTGGATCTTGGTTTGCATCATCTGCTCATCTTACGACCTCACCATTTATTTATTTTCCAAAACACTGAAAATGTAAAGTAGTGCAGGAGTGAACATCAAACCTTGAAGAACATGTATAAGTAAACCCCTGCTATTGTGAAAATGGAATGTTACCATTTCATTTCCTTTCTTGATTTCTGAAGTTTTTCTTTCAATTGCAAATGGACACCTGAGAAAACGTTTTATCCATGCTTGCCTTTTTCAGAATGTTTTGTTGAAGGTTCTTTGCTGAAAGATTTAGGAAATTCGTCTATAATATATCATCCAAATCATTCTCCTTCACTTGCAAGCTGAATCTTTCAATAATCTAATAGTTTGTGCCTTATACCCTTCTTTTGAAAAAGTTTTAAGAACTTCCCCTTTTCATGTCATGTTAGCTCTAAGTCTGTCTATATTTCATCACAGTTGGTATCAGCCTGCTTGGTGCAGGAAGCCAGGCTTGTTGGTCTGTAATTCCTGATATGCCCCTGAATTTAAAAACAAAAGGAACATCACATTTGGCACATTCCATTCCTTTGGAACAGAGGCCAATCTATGCGTTGAGTTGCATCACAGTTAATAATTTGTCACATATACCAGACTTCCTTTAGAAGTGTTTTGAAAACCTGATCTAATCTAGTTGATTTGTTACCATTTGGTTCTATCCAATCTGAAATTTCTTCTCTGACACTCCAATTTTAGATAATTTCTTTGACTTGAACCCATAAAAAAGGTTCTACTGTGGAAACCTGCCTAAGCTTGTCCATGGAGAACATTAATGTGAAAAATTCATTTAGCATTTCTGCTCTGGGCTTATCTTCTTTAAATATTCCTTTTATAGCCCAAACATTATAGAATGCCTATAAACTGTCTGGAACAATTCATGCTTCTGATGTGTTTTGAAGAAGTTTTATTATTCATTCTTATGCTTATCACAAGTTATTCCTCAAAATATTTTTGGCCCACTTTATAAGGGGTTTATATTAAATGTTTAAGAGTTTATGTTCTTTGCTGTTTTCCTCATTCAATGTAATTTCCACTTTTTGAAGACTGACTCTTATTTCTAACATCTGCTTTCGCATTTCTGTTTAGTCATGCCAGCTTTCTGTGTGTGTGTGGTCCTTTTAAAGTCTTTTTTGATAAGCAGTAAATGTTTGCTGTTAGTCTTTGGTATAGCGTCTTTAAACGATCAACATGCCACCTGCAAACTTTTTAATCCTTTGGCTGCTCCTTTGAATTTCTCCTTAATAGTCATGATTTGCATATTTCAAAAATACATAATAGCCTAATAAGATACAGCAGAGACATATGCTTTGATACTACCTTTTTGTTCCTGGGCAAATCCTCATAACATCGGAATTTCTTTTTAATTACAATTTCTAATAACATCTGTGCATTGTTAGTTTCTCTCAGAATCCTGCTTTGTTTCTTAGGGAATTTGACCAACTTGTCAATGAAATGAGAATCAATCAGATATCAGATAAGACAGCACAGAGTGAATCTCTCTCCAGTTGGTCTGGATAGAACTGAGTAGGTCAGCAGTTCTAGGACTGAGGGACTCCCCCTCCTAGTCTGGGCTTGATTTTAGGGTTCGCACAGTTAGCTGTAAATGATTTTGTGAATATGAAGAAAAATGTAAAAATATTAGGAGAATCAGTAGTGCAGACAGGTGCAACTTAGAGGAGTTAATTTTGAAAGTAATACTAATTAAAGCAAACAAATCAAAAGAATGTGAGATGTGAACTCGCCACAGATTCAACTATCATAGAATTATATAGTGAAGTTTGTGGATTTTCTAAGCAAAATTGAATAGTTTCAGTCCATCGCCTCTTGCATTACCCTTCTGCTGAGTGTGAGTCACACACAGATTTTAAGACACTACTTTCTGTCCCCAATAATTTTCAGGAGCAGCAAAATTAATAGCTCGTAATATAGAAGTTTAATACAAGAAAGCTGCATGTGTAGTAGGAAGGAAAAGAAGATTTCAGCAAGGTACAAGTGCCCAAATAATGAAAATTAATGTTTCTCGTCCTTGCGAAGGCCCTCGAAAACGTTTTCTTTCTCTCTCCTGCAGCACCACCAGGTGGTATCATTTAGAAAGAGCCGAGGCTGGTGAAGCCGATTCGAGAGGCCATGAAGGATTCTAACTCCATTCTGTCTCTCACAAGCTCTCTGTTGGCTACATTACCTGCGTAATTTGGCTGCTATAGACATAGATGTTTTTCATTTTTAGTGCACAGTACATCTTACCTGTGTTTATTTTTAAGAGCTTTGAGTCCTGTGGCTTAGTCTTTAGACACATGCAAGTACAATGTTCAATAATTATTTTTGAAGAATACACAAAATCTTTTTTCCCCCCAGTAGTAATGTAATTTTTTTTCATCTAAGAAAACAAAAAAACCAAGCAAACAAAAAAGTGTCACATTTGAAATTGTAGGAGCAAATCCTAGTCATGTTTGAACTTTTGGGGAAAATAATTTGGCTTTTGGAGGCAAGAGCATGGCTCAAAGTTGTTTTTTTTTCTAATCATTCTGGTGGAAATAGCAAAGGAAGTGTTTGCCTTGCATGCTGTGGAGGAAAATGTATTATGTCTCCAAGAGCAACTTACACCTGCCATCTTGTCTCTGGCTGACTCTCACTCCAGATGTACAGCAGCAATCAAGAAGAGAGCTTCAAGAAGTCTCAGGAGACCTATAAAGTCAACAAAATGGCTTATGACCTCTTTTTTGTTCAATATTTCATGACGTATAAAAAACCCAAAGCGTTGAGATTTTCCATTTGATTTTCCATTTAAAAGACAGATCTTGTAAGAGTGTAAGGTTTATCACATCAGGGAAATGGGAAAAGTGTAATTCAGTTGAGATTTTTTTCAGCTTGGCTGTTTTCAGCTGTTTAGTTTGTTACTTTATTTTTAAACCACTAATTCCCATACCTGGAAAGGAAAGTTCGATATCCCCATCTCTCTCAAATAAAAGAATAATCAATACTCTCACCTCAGATTTCTGAGTAATCCAGATGTGAAAATAAAGCAAAAGAAACCTTGAAATTTTTGGTATTCAATATAAACAATTAGGTACGTAAGAGCATACAAATAAAAATTATATCATTTAAGCTAAAGCTTTTGTTGTTTTGGTGCAAATCTGAGTGATCAGACTAATCTCATGTTATCTCTTACTTTTCTCACATTTAGGGTCCCTGTTTTACTGTCAGTCAAACTGCTGCAGGGAAATAAGGGGTTTGTATAGCCTCAGCCTAAATCAACTTCTCTTTCAGATGAAGAATTACCCCAGAGGTGAGCTGCATCATCCTCCGTTTAGTATAATTCCTTTAATTTCCATTCCATTCAATGGATACTCTGAACAGGATGTTCTGCTTCTGCCTCTTGTATTTGTAACGCTTTTGTATTCCTAATCCTTTTGTGGGAACTGTTCTGTGTGTCTTTTCTGCCTAATTTAACCACAGCTTATATGGCTATAAGATAAAGATATTTTATACCTCACTGGTCAAGTGTAAACTATTACAGTAAATCGTGTTATTTTCACAAGTTTGGTAACAAGTGCTAGCTGGCATTATAAGTGTGGAAGTAACACTTTTATTTCCACATTCCTGCTTTCATCATTCACATTTATTTCTTCAGGGGAAGAACGTTACTTGATGTCACATTGAGGAGTGTCTCTCTCTACTATATTTAATTCCTGGGCTGGGAAAAAATATTGCCTACATACGAAAGGTCACAATAAAACTCTGCAGTATACATGTGCTCCTCCCGATTTCTCTGTGTTCTTAAACTGTAACAGCATCTGACCATAACAAAACAGTGTCCTGAGGCCACAAGGAACATTTTTTCAAGCGCTGTTTTACTCCTGGTTTTCTTTGTTTTTCCTCGGTTGTTTTCTGAGCTGCTACAGCAACCAGGAGAGGAGCTGTTGTGCCTGTACTTAGCTTTCACTTGCATTGAGGCTGTGTTCTAGTTCTGCAATGATTCAGGTGCAAGTTGTGTAATTGCTACCCACATTTAGACCTAGCTGTGTTTCCAGGCCAGAGAGGTGTCTTTAGGTACAGAAAAATCAAACTGCAGTTTTTAATAAGGAAGAGAAACAGAAGAGACTCTGTGAAAGGAAAAAGAATGCTTTTTTATCAGTTTTATTCCACATTCATGATATAAATTCTACAGCAGGATCTGTGACACTTACTGTAACATAAAAGGGACAAACAATATTTGCTACCTAAAACCTGCTTTGTCAAACATCAATGAGCTTTTTCATATCTGTGCTCTAGGATCCTTTTCCTACCAGAAACCAAGAGCTGATCACTCTTCAGATGGAATATTCCCTCACTTCTGGGATGTTTCAGTGTTACTCAGCAGAGGAGTTCTGCATGTATTTGTGGGAATACCCGAAAATTAATAAACAGTGCCAATAGGATTTGTTTCAGTGGAATATGGAGTACACAGGCTGTCAGAGTGGAGGATAAATAGAACACAGACTGTTGTCTCACAACAGTGTTTTTATTCTTGAAATACCCTTTTAAGGTTCAGACTTCACTGTGTAAATATAATTTAGAAAAGTATCTTAAATACATTTTGGGAAAACCATTCATTAGATTAATATCCGTCTATTACTAAATTTCAAACACTATGCTCCATCTTTTCAAAGGCTCTACAGCTCTGTTTTTCTCCAAACACAAAGGGAATGCAATGACTAAAAAGCTATCAGACCGAAGCACAGACAGTGAATGCAGCATATTTGTGGAGTGCTTGGAGACAAATGAGATTTTGGCATAGTGGTGACTCATTTAATTGCACAGCTATCACAAGATAATGTGATAGTATTAACATAAGTAACTATGTGCTGCAATTATTCCTCTCAGAGTGTTATATGCTAGCATTTATAACAGTGTTCACTGCTTCTAGCTCATAAAAAATATCCTGAAAGTATTCTTATCGAGATTACTTTGCAAGTGTTCTGAATAAGCTATTAGATTCTGTGTGTCTATGGCACTGTTAGTGCCTCTACCCAGCATAAGTGGCACTGGATCTGACAATTACTCTCAAAAGCAGGAGTGGACAGTTTGGTGTTCAGGGCTGAAGAGCTGTCACTGAAGGCAGTGCCAGTCCAGCAAGTGGGAAGTCTTTAACCAAGCATTCCCGAACTACAGCACACACCACTAGCAACACACAAACACTGCTAGGACGGCAAAATGTCTCCCACTATGCACACTGCCCCAAAAAGCCAGGAGAAAGTGCTGAAAATTAAATTTAGGAACACTCTTCATAGACCAGTTAACTGAAGACAAGTGGCCAAACTGAACTGAGCAGAATTACTTGGTAGTGGAAAGAAAATGGGCAAGAGAAATTGGTGCCTACAATGACATTTGCTAAATTCTAATTATCTGCTGATATTCATTATTTCTGACCCTAACACTGGCAAAGGTACATCAAAAGAGGCACACTAAAGAACACCTAGGCAAATAATTTCTAAGCCAAAGCAGTAGGCAAAGAACCCTGGAAGATTTGTTATAAAAGTTATCATGCACAGGGTCAGCCTTATTTTGACAATATATGCTTCCGAATAATATTTGTTAAATTGTATTCATTTACTCCTTGAATTATGGTAGGCCCTAAACCAGGTCTTCACCTTTTCAAAATGCCATCTGAATATTACATTACATTTAAAATATCTGTGATATTACAAATTTAAACAAGCAGTCATATGTAAATCAGAGTTAATAGAGCATCCCCTTTGGTAGTTGGACATGCATTATTCAGTTCTGGGTATCTTCTTTTTCCCCTGCAGGCTGAAACCATGATTAAAATGTTACTTTAAAATAAATGTCTCCACAGAGATAAAGACAGATTTAAAACATAATGGATTCTCTCCCACCATGCTATTAAGGAAGAAAGTTACCTCAGCATGAAGATTTCATTACATGTCACCGAAAGACTTCAGATACTCCACTGCAGTCTCAAAGATTACACAAGGCCAAAATGAATTAAAGCACAGGATCTCTTTGAAGAAGATATATATTTATTATTTTTTAATACAGAGATATAAAATTTCCTGTGAAGATAGCTAACAATGTACATGCATGCCAATTATTTTTAAAAACACAGCCTATTGTTTTTATAAAAGTGGTCTGGTGTTGTGTAAAGCCTGTAAAGCCATAATACATGGCCCAGTTCAACAATGAGTTTTCTACTGCATTGTTTATTTAGGAGGTCACTGTGGTTCACTGGGCACAGAATCAGATTCCCTTTAAGGGCATCAGATGATTCAAAGCCTTTGTGGTCACCACCACACAGTATTTGGAAGAAGCAGGATTTGGACCAGATAGCTTCAGATCAGAACTTGTATTTCAGTACCTTCTAAACAGACAATAAAGTAAGTTCCAGCTCCCCATGGACACTGCCTAGAGAGATGTTCCAAATAGACCATGACACAATTAACTAAGATTCAAGCAGTGGGAGTCTGAGGTTAAACAGAAATGACATCTCCATACATGTAGAGCCTTTCAGGTTTTTGCATGGCTATTTTCTGAATCTAACCAATGGAAAAGTAGGTCCATGGCCATGTTCCTTCCATTCCATAGGGCGTAGCTGCCCTGATGCACTGCTAGACAGCCACAAATAAAGCAACCTGCAAGCCTTAGGAATTGTCTGTCCCAAATGGCAGGCACTCCTCATCTCTTTCCTCTCTGAAGAAGCTCATGCCTGCCCTACCACTTGAGTCTGCACTTCACAGACACTAATTTTTCCTCAGTATAAGTCAAAGCCTTTCTCTCCAGATATCATCACTTCAAACAGGCCTAGATTAGGACAAGAAAATGCAAGTGTGACTGTCTGTTCAAGTTTAATTCCTTGAAATCCAGGCTGCTGCCTGACCCTTCCAGTAATTCTTGCTACAGCGTAATCATAACAAATTCACAGTGTCTGCAGTTTTGATATGAAATTATAACACAGCTGATTACTTAAAATACAGGGGGTTTTGTGCAATGGTCACACAGCAATTCCCTGGGACTGATCTTTAAAAACTTTAGTTTGTGTCAAAATTGCTGGAGTCTGTGGAGCTCACATGTAAGCTATCAAAAATTACACAAAACCAAAGCAGTACTAAAAATAACTTACTTGAATATGTCTTCACATCTTGAAACATGAACACTCTGAAGAAAAATCTTGAATTATTTTTGGAGAAGTTCTTATTTCGTGCTTATAGCATAGAGGATCAAAGGATTTTATTGTGTTTTTGCTGAGCAGAAAACTATGTAAGAGAAATTAACAGCCTCCAAAATAGCAAAGTTAAATAATAAAAGGCTTAGGATGTTTTGCAACTGTAAATAATTGTCAAATAAACACTGTGGAATACAGCTGTGTTTGTTTTTGTTTTCACTCTATGTTAAATACAAGACTTTTCTGTCTTATATTTGAAGTTAAAAGGGTGTCAGTGGAGCCAAGCTAATACCAGAGATAATTTTTTCTTAACTACTGAATATGCTTTATCTGGGTGTGCTTTCTATTGGCTTCTGCCAGTGCCCTGGTGAACAAATGTGCTGGCAAAGCACAGAGGAACATTCTGACCTCAGAATGGTAGAATTTGCAGTTGTGTCTCAGATCCACTTAAAAGAGACAATACAAAACCACATGAATGATTCTGCCCATCAAAATAAGCAAATCAGACTTAAAATATGTAAAACTTGCAGTGATCTGCAGATGAGGATGCAACGAAAGCACAAGTACGTGGTTCTGCTCTACAACCACTGACTTAAATACAGCAAATGTGCACGGGAATGAAAGACAAGAGCGACACAAAGCATTGTAGAGTTGTGGAAACAGATCTGCAAAGAAAATGCATTAGTCAAAAGGGTTAAGCTTCTAATGAAACACAGCTCAGTCATTTACCCACAGCTATACTGCAAGTGATGTTGCAGAGGCCGGTGAGCAGACCAGAAGTAGCCCCCCTCTACCCCAAATGAGTGGCAGACCCAGATTAGTTAGCCACCATGCAATTAGCAAACAGCATGCATGACATGACTGAAAGATGAGCGACGCTTGAGACCAGAACAAATGGCCTGTGGGACAATGTGGGGCAGCTGTGGGGAAGTAAGCCAGGGTCCCTGGATCTGAGGCAGGTTGTGAGATCTCTCCTTCTAGGAAGGAAAAATAGATGAAATATAAAGGAAGGTGTGATATATAGGGTTTACAGAGCTCTCTGGGTTACTGTGCTGAATACACATAGATATCTAAGTGTGAATACATTCTTTATTCATTTTGTTTAGCTGTAAAAGAAGAGTATGTCTAGAAATAAATGAGTATTGTTGTTATCATTTTTTTCTGACACACATCCTCTACCCTGCCCAGAGAGAAAATGGATCAATAACCTTAAATAGTAGCTTCCAGAGCTCCAACAACACGGTCCTTTCAGACCAGTAAAAAATGCAACAGGGGCTCTTGCACACTACCTAGAAAACCAGCAGCAGCCCAGCTGGATTCCTTCTGCTCCCGGAGGAAGATCAGAATTAGGATGAATTAGATCCCTTCCATACCATTATACCACTTTGCTTGTCTGAAAATGTGGGAGGAAAACTGTTAACACTGAGGCCAATTTGTTGTTTATATCATCTATTTGCATACTTAATTATGTAAATTGCCAGCCGCTACTGAAGTTTCAGACAATGACAATAGTTACGCTCCAGTTTTTCAAGTTAAAACCTCCAGGAGGAAAACGTGGCCAGTTTGTGTTTTCCCTACATCAGTGATGGCAGTTTCCAGGTTTTATTATTGGATTCTACTTTTGGAATTAAGAGCCAGGCAATAATTACCTAAATAGGGGAAAAGATATTATAATGAGACTTAGGACCGGGCAGATTAGAATTACCAATGGGAAACTGTCCTTTTTTCCATAGAGCAAAACAAGTAGTTCTGGGCATGTCTTGGAAAACAATATTGCACTGTGCAAAGAAGCTGTTTCTGTGGTGTTGTCTTTTTTTTTTTTTTTAAATGCTCCTTTTCTGAAAACAGTATGATGTGAAAGAATTTCATAGTACAAAAAAGGATAATGGAAGTCGTGAGAGGGCTTTGCAAAACAAGCTCAGTGTGAGCTCTGCTAGAATGAAGCCTGCAATGATTAGACTTCTGAATAATCAGGCAAACAGCCCGCATTGTAACAAGCACTGTTTATGGGGCTGAAGCAAACACAGACAAGTTTGATTCACATGCCTCAGTAAGCGCAAAAACACTTGTATCAAGGAGCCTTGTAACCCTAGCAATTAGGATTATGGAAACAGTCTCTGCCCTACCAAGATCATAAGCTGAGTGAGAGGCAGGGATGGGATGTTCCAGGGGGATGGGGTGTCAGCTCCCAGATAGGCAGCTATGGCAAAACCAGACCCTAAATGGGGCTGTGCTCCCTGTACAGCTGCAAAACATTGCCAAAGAACATCTGAGCAGAATTACATTAAAATCAAGCAAAAGAAAGCCCTACAAAAAGCAGTTCTACATTTTTGAGAATTTTTAAAACCGTTGCAAAAGGCATAATTTTGGTAAGCGGCACTTTATTGGCTTTATTACTAAATTGTAATATAAACAACCTCAGCTGCAGTAGCTGAGACAGTTTTCTGCTTGCCTTAAACATGAATGCACAGCATTTCGTGAGTCTAGAAGTAGCTCATAGATATATTTACTCTGCATGAAGTCAGTAGTCTACTACAGTGCTTTAGAGACTCTCTCTCTGCTTTTTTAAGAACAAAATTCTCACGAGCACAGCCTCCTGGGGGGTTTGTTTTGTGGTCAGCCACCTACATAATGCTGACAGTCATCGATTAACAAGGCTGTAGCCATGAAGGTGTAGTCAAGGTGCAGTTGCTAGCATTTTCCCATGTCCTGGGGATATTCCAAATGCATGGGTCTCTTCAAAGACCCCCAGTGTTTTCATCCTGTGATTTGGGTCAGCTGCAATTACTACCATGATTCTCCAAGGGAGAGGCTCACTCTGGTTCCAGTACAGATCACCAGGGCTTTGTGCTGTCCTGCAACAAAGCACTTGGAAGGGTACGAGTGCTCAGCTGTCAGAGGTGACATTTTTCCTATCCAGAAATGCACCCTACTCCTGGGTGCAGCTAAAGGTAACTCTTTACCCACTCGTACTTTAGTATTAGACTGCTATTTCCATGGCTGACCACAGCAAAAAGTTCCTTTTCTAGGCCACAGAAATCATGGGCTGCAAATGATGTAGGATCATCTTTCAGCATCTACATTTTTTGATCACCTGCTTTCTCATCCTATAACAGAAGAAACAATAGCAATGTGTTGCATTAAATACAGTGGAGAAGCTTCAGCAAGATTAAAGTCACTGTCCTAAAAAGTGTGTAGCTGCTACTTTTCTCCTTGTTTACACTGTAGTAATGTTGACCTGGGACACCATGTCAGCTTTTTTCTATCAGTTCCTTCTTTTCCTGAAGCCCCAGTGGCCCTCACATCATAAGATAACTTTGCACTTGTTTCTGACCTCCTTACTGTACTGATTTGGTGTCTTATGCAAATTTGGCTGCATTAGAAATTACAAAACACAGGATGGTACAGAGACACAGAGTGTAGAGACACCTGCTCTTAGTTCCTTACTTTAATATCTCTAAGTCCAAAAGGACTTGGAAATAAAAAATAAATGCAGATTACAGTTAGCTGGAAGAACCATCACTATTGGTTTTGTTTCAGTTTTGTGAAAGCAGCAGCATCACAGACCTCATGAAGATGCCCTGCAGAGAGCCAGGCAATCTGTTCATGTAATAAAGCAGATCACTGGATGTCAGAAGTTGCAGACGTCATTTCCATGAGCTTGTTGTGTGGCCTTGTCATACTTGTTTGTCACTTGGGGATGCTACTGAAATTCAATAATTGTTTGTGAAATGTCATCAAATATTCTATATACATCCAGGTCAAAACAAACTGGTTTGCATTTTATCCAGTTTAACTCTGTTATATTTCCATGTTACTGTACTAGATTGCTCTGCTAGTCAAGACATGTCTCTCTTGAAAATCATTACACTTCAACTCCTGTTTCTCCTGTTTCTCCTGTTTCTTTTCTATAATTAGAAAGGAATTGGAAGATAAGTTTACAAAACCCTTTTTGAGCCCCAAAGCTTGTTCTCTTTTTCCAATGGCACTGGGTAGCCCAAGAAACAAATTGACCCTACCTGTAAACTTTGCCATTTTAACAATTCTAAAATATTTTAAATATGTATTTAAATGCATTTAATATGTTTAAACTTTTAACATACGGTTCTTTACTACAAGGCTATTAGGAACTGTCAAGTGAAAAGCAGACTGTTAAGCTACTGTCTCTGAACTGTTAATGCTTTCCATTAAACTCCAAGGACATAACAGTTTTCTTTCACATTACTCATATTTCAAAAATAGTTAATAATCAGTTCCTCATAGTTTATTGCTGAAGGTTGTGTAAGATTAGTACTAATTTCCAAAAATAGCATTGCCAGAAGATGGCATCTGTTATACATATTTGATGCTGCTGAAACAATAAAGATGTACAGGCTGCTCTAGAAGAAAGCGGATACATAACTGATTTCGCCCACTCTGTGTTCCAGGGTCTAGAGACTGGAAGATATATTCGTTATGTAATAACACTCAGTGACTTCAATAAAAGCAGCCTCAATCTTAAAAACTAACACAAGAAAAAACGGTTTGTTG
Organism: Pyrocephalus nanus; assembly: GCA_038380795.1. Classification (NCBI taxonomy): domain Eukaryota; kingdom Metazoa; phylum Chordata; class Aves; order Passeriformes; family Tyrannidae; genus Pyrocephalus; species Pyrocephalus nanus. The sequence goes on along the minus strand of CM076266.1, from coordinate 33,148,420 downwards.
CACAATGAATGTGCATTACAAAACTACCATTTCCTCTAACCTACGATTATTTAGAATTTCCATGTCTTAAATTTTATGTTTGCAGACTTTTTCGCACAAATTGAACTGATATGTTTGTTTTCAACACCAAAAACTTCAACAGGAATATTTTGCCTTTTCAAGTAAAGCAGGTTTTTTATTTAAAACTGAAACCTTCAATTCTTAAATATTAGGATTTTGCCTTTTCCTCTTCTATTCTCTTTCTGCCCATTCTATAAGTCAGAGAAAGCTCTAGTTTTCCCCTTCTCTATAGCATCTTGAAGCACTTTTTTTTTCATAGCAATCATAGTGACAAAAGGATATTAAAATTATTAATAATATCAGAAACCTTGGCACTAATAATTTTATTTCTATGAAGTGGAAGATTCTCTAGAAAGGATCTTTCTGTTGGTACCTAGTGCCCACAGATTCAATTATCCCCACAGACTGGTGGTGATCATGGAAATTTGTAAAAACATTCCTGTCTTAACATCCATTTTTTTATAAATGTTCAGGATATCCTTAACTTTGAGACAGAAGCTTTTATTATAAAGTAGAGTGGATTGCCTGTGTCTGGAGAACTCTGAGTTAGCAGTGGGGCAGAGGTTTCAGGACATCAGCATCAGTGAAACCTGAAGTAAAGCAACAGGAATTAACGATGTCCCTGTTTGCTTGCACATGTCCTGCACACTGGCAAGAGCTTTCAATAAAACAGAGAGCCATGGGCAGGTCAGAAGGCTTTGGAAAACAGGATTCTTGCTAAGTGCTATTGGGAGGAAAAGAGGAACGAAAAGTAAGTCCTTTGGGAATACCTTGAGAACTGTGAGGTTTTTCTTGATTCAAACGCTTGAATGACTAAGTTTGTTATTCCCTTTCTGGGAAGCAGACACTGTCCACCTCTAATATTTTGTAACCTATTCTTTTCTAAATGCAGATGTTTCATACATTATTATTCAGAGCAAAGATTACAAGGTACTGTTGGGGAGCAAGAAAGACTTTTAGGGACCTCTTTGGAGAGTATGATTTAAATGATGTTCCAAGATGTAAGGACCTGTTAAATTGAAGAATACAGACATCTTTGTCTCATTGAATCTTGTCAATTCTTTAAAATGAGGGGAAGCTACAAGAAGTGCTCATTCACTGTTTTCTGCTGTTGCTCTCCAAAATCAGAGGCTAGGTTTTGCCCTCTAAATTAATATTCTCTCCAGGACTCTGAAATCTCCCCATATATTCTTGATTTCTGTCTATACCCTATGATTTGATGCGACTTCTTAGATTTGCTGGGTTTTCGCATTACTGTTTCAAAAGGTTTTATAAAGTCAGAATTAGTACCTTGTATTATTTCCATTCAAGTAGCAATTTATTCCTTTTAAGTCACTACTTCTAGATGCTGGCATTTTCTCACCATATTAGGACAGTGACTTCAATAGGAAAACCTCAGGCTCTTTTTAATGCAAGGAAAATCTGTGAACTAACAGTCAAAAGAGTTTTCATTAAAATCCATGTAGATTAAAAGGCTAAACCATTCAAATTAGTAGACAAGGCAATCTTCCTAGGGGGAAAACAACAAGGCAAACATTGATGCCCTGAACAGCACACAAAAATGGGAAAACATTGGGGGTTTAATTTTGAAAATATACTGAAAATAAACTAGCTCAAAATGTCAAATGGTGAATATACTTCACTTTAAGGCACTTCAGTAAAACATCCTATGAGATACAGCATGAGAAGAGCATGGAGCACCAAGAAGTGTGGTTTAACACCCTCTTAGGAAGGTCTTATGTGCAAGTCCTATTTGACACTACCCGAGAACCCCAGCCAATTAGCAATAAGGCCAGAAAAATAGTTATTTTGATTTCCTGTCCCCCAAGCTGTTAAATCACAGTTACATCTCAGCCTAGTGGTGTTTTGTGTTTATCTCTTCCATTTACATGCCTTCAAGCATCTTTTCACAGTATCTATACGTAGTACCTGTTTGTTATTTCCACTAAGCTCACTGGGAAATTGAAGATATTTGTCTCAAACAATGTAACTGCTCATGAACAGTTCCAGAAGTAACACTGAATCCCCATTTACAGCCCACTACCAGGTGCAGGTGAAATGATCGTGGATACAGGTAAAAATCTTGACATGGATTTGCAATCTTCCATTGTGGCAATGAGTGTAAATATTGAAGTAAATTTCTTCATCTTTTTTTGAGTATAGATCTGCACGGAGATTCTCTTTCTTTGGGTTTGAAGCTCAATCTCCTTAAGAAAAACAGTTCCTGAAGACCCCATATAAAGGAATATTTAATCAGTAACCTAATTTCAAGAGCTAATCAGGATACTTATGTGATAACCAATAATTAAAACTATAACTACATCTTTATTGTCATTATAATTGAGAGTTTCATTCTATACCAAACAGACATACAATTTGCATATTCATAAAACTCAGTGGGTGTTCTTTTAAAAGTCAACCAAATTTAATAAACTTAACAAAAACTAGCTTATTAAATACAAATTATGGCTTGAGACACATAAACTGTAATGTCACCCTGTTTTATGTTCTTGGGGTACTGCATCAAAGATTATTTTTCAAAACAAGTTCACAAGAATTTTAAACAACAGTCCCAGCATGTGATGGGAAAATAGGAAAACCAGAGTGATAATCACTGTGCAACTTAGTAAATCTCTCTTTAGTAGCTCACATATTTAGCCAAATTTGATTCTTGGAGACACTGGTGCCACTAGCTCCATATTTCAGGAATTCCCCATAGAAATGACAGATTTTTAAATAAAGAAAATTTACATATATTTGGAATATTACAGTTTATTAATTGAGAAGAGGGAAGATCCTCTCATGGATTAATGTCAAATTAAATAGTAATACCTAAAAAATACCAGGAATAAATTACACATGCTTAGTGGAAGAAGCCTACATGTGGGAGTTTCTTAAAGATCTGTACTACACTAAATTGTTTAGAACACAGTGTAAACCTGGAATGAATAAAGTTGCAGGTGATACTACATTATTTAAAGTAATTAAACCTAAAGGTGAGCATGAAAGTTACAGAAAGCTCTCTGCGGTCCTGAGTGACTGGACAGCAGAAGAGCCGAAGGATCATTTTATATCTGACAAGATCAGAACTAGCAGGCATGGAATGAAATTATCAGATAACAAAAAGAAAATGAAGTACATTTTCACTAAGGATGAAAGAAAAATATAGAATACCATGCTACAGTAAAATATTGACAGCAAAAATACGGAAGGTATTGAAGGGAGTTTGTTAAATTATGGCAGATAAGAACTTTGGTAGAAAATAGATGTGATGCTTCAACACAATCCTGAATTATTTATGCTAGTAGGAAGTAGCAGGATTTTGGTGAAATACTAGACTATGAAATAGACTGAATAAGCCTCAGATACAGACTCAAGGTCTCTGTCTCTGATGAAGGTGTTTGAGCCAAGCACCATACCTACCATGGAACTGGGCCAAATTCTCCACAAAATTACATGATGAAATGCCTTTTGCTTAAGATGCAAAATGAATCAGCAGTGGTCCTAATCAGCTTAAACGGTAAAAAAGGCAAAAGCAAAGAACAGCCATACATCTCCTTCACCCCAAAATGCCCATATTCTTCTTATACCTTACAGATGAACTGAAGGTAGATGCTCTAGAATACAATGCCACAATCTGGAGGCTGCAGCAACACATCCTATTTAACATCATGTGTTAGAGACCAAACAACACAGGAGCTAAAGCAGATTAAGTCACATCAGGCTCCTAAATTCTAGGAGCCTAAAAATAACATTCTGTATGTTTGATTTTCACTGTCACATAAAATACGTATTGGCTTTCATTCACTAGCAGTTGGGTAGGATTTTATGCTAAGAGGCCGCTTACTTTCTGAAACAGGCCCTAGTTTGAATCACAGGGGCCTTTTTCTTTCTCTCAATTGATGTTTTGGAGCGTCCATTATTGTTTTCATTACATTCTCAGATGAACTGCAGAAAAGTAGGTTGCAGTGTACTGTTTGTTGTGCGAGGGGTTGTATGGTGCAGGAGAGTTGTCCCATGAGCTCATCCCCTGAGGATGCCTGTCCTGGGACCATGACCTGGACTCTCTGCCTGTCACACAGCTGCACGTATGTCATGCTGTCCTCTGAGCCATCACATGAGCCATCACACTGGCCTGTGGGGCAGCTTTTAAAGCAAGAACATTGCATAAGCTTGGCATGTGACACACTAAGAAAGCTATAATTTTCATATTGTATCTCCTTACCAATTGTAAATCAGTCATTTTAAGGATGCTTTCCATTCTTGCTTCCCTTCAGGCATCTCTTATTTCTCTCTGGAAAAAGAAAAGATGTAGTTTATAGCTAACTGCAGGACTGAAATGACATATATAATAGCAACAGCAGGCAACAAATGTGTCCCTAAAGTGGCAATATGGTGCCTTTTGTTTTGTTTTAAGACTTTGGAGTGATAGGCAATTTGTCTTTTCGAGCTGCTATTTGAATAGTTACAGGGAATTTAGAAGTCAGAGTTATGCGTGTTCAGTAATGAGGACTGCATAGTCTGACCTAGGCCCCTTGAATATTAGATGATAGGAAGAGACAATCCAGACAAAATACTGATTATTAGGGCATAGTGTTATTAATGATAAAGTTTAATAGTAGGGTTTGTTGTTTTTTTATTTCCTTGCAGTCTTCTTTTATTTTCAGTTAAAAAAGACAAAACAAGCCCATTCTGATCACCAGATATTTTTACACAAAACTGAACTCTGGCACATTTTGTGGGAACAAACAATGCCTGCATGGTACACTTTTGCTATTAAAAAAAGAGGTGTTTTATGACTAAATATAGTGGTTTACATATATGAGAAAATAAAACTCCCCCATGTAGCTATTTAAAAGACTGATATTGCCACTCTATCCACATGAGTAATCCAGCTCACATCTCTCTGAAGGGATGCCAAGGACAGAGTAAGTCCCTGACAATGTCCTGATGCCCACACACAGACAGGTACAGCACAACCCCTTGTCACACACAGGACAAACCCCTTTCCAGGTGCAGGAATGCAGAAAGGAGATACAGAGAAGCCACAGCGTCTTCGGAGCTTTCCAGTTCTCTTTCCTTTCCCTCTGACTGAATTCTGAGAGAACCTCATAGGGACAAGTGCATGGAAAAGGAAAGGGATAGGGGATGAGACAGCTGAGCACCTGCAGCAGTCACTGACTTCAGCTGCAGTTGTATGAGCTCAAATTTCTAAAAGCACTGTGCCAGGAAAGCTGATGCCATGGTGTAGAACTCAGTGTCGGCTGATCTGAAAAAGGGATCTCTGTCTGAATATTACCTTGTTAAGAATTTAGGGGGAGAAACAACAGGCACCCAACAGAGATCCCCTGGCATGGGGATGGGGCAAGAGGTGCTCTGAGAAGCTCCAGTAAATGCTAGCTGAGAGCACCCACCCATGTCTTTTTGCTTCTAGCTCTTTACTCACTTGGCAGCCCCTTTCCTTCTTACTTCCCTTTTGTCAATGACTTCAATTTCATTTTTCTCTGTGTATCATTTGCTTTCTTTCTCTCTCTCCTCTTCTGCTTCTTTTAAAATTTCTACAATGTCTCCTTATACCTCCCTTTGCTTATTGAAAAGAAAACCTGGGATGATCATGCTGGAATGCTATTTGATCTCTTAAAACATCCACCAAAATTTCAGCAGTGTTGTGGGTGACATTTTATTAAAATTATTTAGCAAGCTGATCTGTTTCTATTTGTAAATGTGTTCTTAAGGGGACAACTCTCATTAACCAAAATGCAAAAATTAAAATTAAAACAATAAAATAAATATTAAAACATCATTAAAGTTAATCCCTGAATACATTTTCAATATAAGAACATTTCAACATTTGCCATTATTCAAGGCTCTGCATGTTTTCACAAACTAAAATAAACTAAGATGTGGTTGGTGTTAAGAATTTATAAGAGTATTTTAGATTAAGGTAATTTAGGTAGATTATGTTTTCCTTGTACTGAGTATTCGAAATTATAGAAATTAAGGTTAAGGATTACAACGACACATTTTAAAGGATGAAAATGCTTCAATAGGACATTTAAACAACCTTATTTCTGTTCTCCTTTGCTGGCACAAAGTCATTCAGTGTCTGCTACCAAAATACTTCTGTCTGTGGTCCTAAATTAGACTAAACTGTCTTTTCCAAGCAGATTACACTCTAATTCTTTATGATTATTATGTCAATATTAAATGCTGTGTTTATCTCCTGAATTTTCCTATTCTCACATGCTAGTGGGGGGAGCTGAAAAACCCATCACGGATCAGTTTCTCTCTTCTTGATCTCTGTCCTTTTCAGATAGGTGGGGTGAGGGTCTGGCTTTTACAGGGCCACAGGCGACAAGGCAGCAGGGGACCAAGTGTCTCCAGCTGAGGGCAAAGAGGGGGAGCTCCTCTGGTGGTTGCCATGACAATCAGGTAGCCAGAGCCATTCCTACACCAGGCTCCAGTAACTGGCAGCACCTCCCACACTTGCTGCCTTCCACTTGCCCCTCGTCCGGCTATCTGCAACTTGCTTAAGGTTCAACTGCCAGAAATCAGTCTCCTCTTAAAGCTGCTGTGGGTCTTATACTTCCATTCAAATTACACAAGCGGTGTACCATGACATGCAATATATTTGGTATTTACTCCTGGTACGAGGTGCAAGGACTTCTATTACCCCCTTTCGATACAAATCGTGTTGCCAGTGGTTTTACGAGGCTTGACTATGGTCCTAAGTAAACTTTTTTACTTAAAACTACTCCACTAGATTCCATGACTATCCTTTATTTCACTCAAGCTTTCTCACAGGTTCAGGGAGATGACAGTGGCATTCTGGCATAAATACATTAATAATGTACTAATCCTTTGATGTAATTTCACTTGAGAGTGTAAACTGTTTTTATTGACCTTTGTTAGGTCAATAAATGGCTGCAAAATGTAGTAACATTGCAATTCTTGGAATTGTTTTGTTTTCTGTATAAATATACCACTGGTCACTTGCTTGGTTTGTAGACTGTACACTTCTTCTTGCATAAAAAAATCACAAAGATATTAATGTAAAACTACTGCTGTCTCTCTTAGTGCATTATCATCACATTATGAAGCTTTCAATAGATGATCTTTCTCATGTTCTTAGACAACCTTGACCTTCAATTTTTCTGAAGTGAATAATATTACATCACATCTAAAGAGAACAGTGTAATCATCTTTTCTATTTGCAGCCAAAGACAGTCAACACTATTTGATACAATCAGCATGTGTCTTGATACTGAAGGCACATGGTGACAAGTCTAACTGAATGTAGTTATTTGGCTGTCATGAAATGCACCTTATGGTGATAAACTTCAGCCATAAAAGTGGAAGACTATCACATAAACATGCTTCATGAAGAAATACACTAACAGAATTTGCTGCTAGTTTATAGTTGGAAAACCGTGTTCTATTTATTATGCTGCAATTTTTACAGTAAGTCAGGTTCCAAAGCTCATTACATTTTACAATGAAGTAATTACAGGGTGTTGATTCTTCTCCTTCAACCAACAGGTCTATCTAATTAGTGTACAATAAACTGAAATGCCTCGATTAAGGATGTGTGAAGGGATACTACGACTGGATGCAGCTTCAGTGTACTTAGAAGCAGGGTGAACTGCACAGCTGGTCCCCCACCATGTGCCTGGGTTAGGTACTTCACAAGGCAATGCTCATGGGGAAACTTCCTCTGTCTCTGCACCCTCTCCTCTGTAAACATCTCCTAATGTAGACACTACAATAAGCATATCAAGGCAGCCAAGGCGGTTCACATTCGTATGCATTAAATCTTGATCTCAATACAAACCCGGCATTTTCTTTCCATTATTTATCAGGCATTTTATATTTTAGATAAATTTCTTCTCCCTGTAATCTTAAAGGATATGGTGTTCATAACACTCACTGAAGGTTAAACTATAAAACTACTCAAAACAATAGCTTCAATAAACTCAGAGACATTGTCTTATCTTCAGCATAAGTCAGCTTCACTGCAGTGTAATATTTCTAGCTTGGCATTTTATTGGTTGTAGGAGATGTTCTGAGGCACAAGGAGTAGGAAGGTTTTTCAAGTCCTGCTGGAAGTCAAAGAGAATTTGAGACACCCTCCACTTGCGCTTTTGAAGATTCCCACTGTGTGTTTGAAAGGTTTCCTGTGAATAAGTTTTGAAATATGGGGTCACTCTTCTACTGGATTATCCATCCTGCTATTAGCAGTAGCAAGATATGGTATTACTGTGCTTATAAAATATTGCCCCAAAGAAAGGTGACTTTATCTAAGAAAGGCTATGATCATGAGGTGTTCTTAGGCTGCCCAGGTAAACAGTGCAACACAAATAATATTTCAGGAGTATTCTCAAAGCAAGAGGTTTCTTGCTACATATTTGCCCTGCTCCACCTTGGAATATGTAAATTGGAGAGCATGCAGAGGTGCCCTGGAATGGCAGAAGGAGATTGATGCAAGCTATGCTTTAACTATTCAAGAAGAAAAGCAGCCCCCTTTGGGCCACTGTAACTCAGTAAAAAATGTAAACTAAATAAATCTCACCTGCAGTTCACACATATACTAGAAGAAGGACAAATAATTAAAATGGTCCTGACTTTTTTTTCAGATCAGAAAGGTTACCCTTCTCTCAAAATTATTTAATCTTTTCAGACCTCTTGCAGCCATTCATGGCATAAGACAGCCTTATGATGATAAAGATAAAATTAATGCCTCCCTTTCATGTAAGACTTATCAGGCCAACATTAATCATTACTTGATTAATTCAACAGACAAAGAAAAATAATCACCAAGTCTCAAAGAAACAGGGAATGTTTTTACAGGCCCATTACATCTACACATTTGCTAAGCTTACTAGAGCTATTGAAGCTCAGAAGAGGTGATTAATACAACTAAAATCATATTATTCATTGCTAAAAAGCAGGTTCTATTAGGTAAAGTTTCTGATTTCAGAGAGGCAAAGCTGGGTGTTTTGTGGTCAAATTAAGAAAAAACTGAATCTTCATGTTAGCAATAAATTGGAAAATGTAAAGAATTCTGATGAAGAACTGATTAAAAGAAGGTTATTTCAAGATTTCTAGGAAGATTATTTTTCTTCCCTTTGTCTTTCCTTTTGTATTGATTCATATAATAGAATACAATATTCATAGTATCAAAGAATAGTTTGGGTTGTAAGGTATCTTTTAAAATGTCATCTAGCCCAACACTCTTGCAATGAGCAGGGACATCTTCAACTAAATCAGGCTACTCAGACTCCCATCCAACCTGACCCTGAGGATTTCCAGGGATGGGACATCCACCACCTGTTTGGGCAACAGTATTTTACCTACCTAATTGTAATGAAAGTCCTCCTTATATCCCATCTAAATATACCCTCTTTTAGTTTAAAACCATTACCCTTTATCCTACTGCAACAGGCCCTGATGAGAAGTTTGTGCCCATCTTTCTAATAGGCCCCCTTTAAGTACTGGAAGGCTGCTCCAAGGTCTCCCTGGAGTCTTTTACCAAGGCTGAACAACCTGAACTCTCTCAGCCTGTCTCCATAGGACAGGTTTTCCCTTGTCCCTGAGGGTAGTTCCTCAGGGGGACCTCAGAGGGCCCCTAAGGGGTCTTATTGACTGGCTCCTTGAACAGCTGGAAGTTTGCCTTCCTGAAATTTAGTGTCCTGATGTCCCTCAGGACTGCAAATTCCACCAGCACATGAAGTAGGATAACTAGAATATCCATCCATGCTATGGTGTTGGTTTGCCTTTTGTTCACCCACATTTGAAAAATTTGTATTAGTCTACACTTAAAAAAATAGATAATCAGAAATGCCATTGTCCATAAAGTGGGCAAAGCCTTCAGTTTCATTTGTAACCTATAATGTAGCAAAAAAAAAAAAAATTAGATGGGAATATTGTATGAAAAATTATAAGACAAGACATTCTGACGATAGATAAGAGTTTTAGAAATATGAGATTGCCCTCTTAGAACCGGGTATATTCACATGAAGAAAGTCATTAGAAAATGACAGATAAACATCAGGGCAGAGATCACTGGGGAATTATGATAAATTTCTTGTTCCTCTGATCATTAATCAAGAGATATAGGTGTTGTTGATCTCCTGAGATAGGGGAATCCTGGGTTTCTGTCTCTGCTCCATGAATTATTTATGTTCTCATGTTATCTGCCTTTCTGTTCTACTGTAGATTTGAGGAATTCCATTTGGTTATTTAGAATAAATGAAATGCTAAGAGATTAAAACATATGCAGATATTAGAACAGCAAATAGAGAAGGCAACGTAAGACCATGCATCTGGTAAGAGAATATGTTAAGAATCAGAAGGTATTTTTGTACAATTCCTACCACACCAATGTAAAAGGCTTAATCAGGTAATAACACAGCAGGTTGGCAGTTTGGAATTGTTTTTTTTTTAAGGAGGCTTTCAAATCTTAGCGATATTTTTGAATTTTGGCTTTCAATTACACGTAGTCCTAGGGGAATTAATTATAAATATGAAATAATTGTACATTAACAGATAGGTTAGGACACAGTTTGAACCTTTTAACTACAAGATTAAGACTGCTGCAGTCTAGACCTGATTAGAGATGAAAACCAGGTAAGATTAAATGACAAAATCCCATCATGGTGGTAGATTAACTGCCCCAGGTGCTCCTTATGCTGTGCCATGATGCTTAATGAGTTCATTAATGACTTGGAAAAGTGAAAGGATAGCACTGCAACAAAGTCTGTTGAGGAGACAAAGTTTTATACATATATAAGGCTAAGTTGTATACATGTACTAAGATGACTGTGGAGAATATTAAAGAAAAATAAGATAGACGAAAAGTCAGCAGGATAACAAAGACTGTCAAAATCAGACTGCAAAGAAAAATAATCTGTTCAACCTGGAAAGCTATAAGCTGACTATATCATCTAAAGGAGACCTGGGACTTCACTGTACACAGATCAATGTGCAACTGGAGTTGAAAAACCAAATCATCTATGGGACTGTGCAATGGGTTGCAGCAATCATGACTATGGGGAGCAGTGGAATGGTACTACAGAAACAGAGACATAGCGTGGTGGGCTATGTGTCACCCACTCTCCAAATGGATGCTGAGGGGGAAAGAAAAGAATTTTCCTGGAGACAATAGAAAGCACTTATGAATCTGTGTGATAATGCATGTTCTAGAGCAGGTAATCAGGGATGCACAGCATAACCTTGTTTGTAAAATAAAGGAGCCATTCAGTGCAACTTAGCAGTAGAAAGCTAAGTACTTTTTAAATCCATTTCAGGTGTGAAATTCACTGCCATTAGAAATCATTGAGACTTATCAATAAGATAAGAAGGGACTGAATAATCATGCAGATATCGAGACTACATAGACCTATCATAACTAATGATTTTTAAAAATGATAAAGAGCTATCATGTAACACTCACTGGCTGTGAAGGCTTTTAACTTCCTCTGAAGCTTACAGTGGTAGACATACTATTTGGACAGCAGAAGCTGGGGATAACTTACATTTCTGAACCTAATACAGAAAAAAAATATTTTAGTCCTACCATACTATATCAATTAAGAAAACAAGTATACACCAAGATAATCTTTAAAACTATTGACCTGATCTTTAAATATCCACTTATTTGCTTATGCCTATCTAAACGCAGACAATCACAAGCAGAACACCACCTCTTCTCAGCAGAAATCCCCCTCACCTCTCAGTTCAGTTGGAAGCCAAGACACCTAATGTTTTCTTTTTTGACTTCATAATTTCTATACGTGTTTTCTTGGACAAGGACAATCCCTTTCTCCAGTTCAATGCCAACATTTGAAAAAAAAAAAATTTAAAAAGTGCTTTTACTGATTTGAGCAGACCTTTACATTACTTCCTCACAGCCTCATAACTTTCTCCTTAAGTGCTCAGCAATGTTTCCAGCAGGCTGCCAGACACGAACTCTCCACATGAAACTTACAGGTGGTTTGGCAAGAAACACCAATGGAGAAACTTTTAATTCCCTGGCATAATGTGATCTCTCCTACAGTGTGGTCTCAGGCTTCTCAGTATTAACCAGTAAACACTTTTGTGTGTGTGAAAGCAGGGGAGGGTTGGCCTGGGGGAGGTAGAAGCTTGTTGGCTCTTGGGGAGAAAGGCAAGGTGTGTCACCTCTCCTCTCAGCCACAGCCTGCATTGCCACAGTTCCAAACCAGGATAAAGGTTTCCAGTGCTGAAGGTATGTCCCACGAATGCTGAGGTGGGGAGAGAGGGTAGTGTTGAGGGGAGCAGTATTTCCTCAGAATTGTACTTGTTGTGGTTTTTGACATAACTGCTTCCTTGAGCTGCTCCAACCTGTCAGAATCATGAAAATGTCTTCTGTTTGCATCTCAGGAAGAGATGTACAGTTGAATCAAGGAATGGTTGCATAAGTGATGTTGGTTTCTATGATCTGAGCCCCAAAAGGTCTGAAACTGTCATATTTATTGTCTATCCAATTTTATGACCCTTAGTTGTATTTATTCTCTGATGTTTACTATCAGATGTCTCTACGTGAGCTTCGGTTTGTAGGCTTTCATATTGCTAAATCATTTTTTAAGCTTGAGATGTAGCTTGTGTTCAACATCAATCCCCTTAGACACACTATTAACATGAATCACTTCTGAAAGTATGTTGTGCAATATGAACTTCGTGTTGAGTCAGTCATTCACTGTGATTGAAAGAAGTGATGACCTTCACGGAAGCAGCATATCACAGCTGAATATCCCAGGACCCTCTTCTCTACTGTCAGTCGTGGCTGCTTTAGGAGCACATGCAGACTTAATCATTGCATAAAAATAGGTTGAAGATTATTTTCCTTTATGTGGTTAGGTCAGCGAAGCTTTATATGAAGGACTGACAAAAAACCGAGGCCTTAAACTGAGTCACAGAGAACACTTTATCACTTCAGTGCAAGTTTCACAGTGAACTTAAAGAAAATGTAAAGTTTTACTTTGTTTTTAGTTCATTTTCCTCTGTGCCTATCAAGTAAAATTTCTGTTAAAAGTCCTGGTTCCTTGTTACAGATATTACAGCTGAAGATGTTTTTTGGTCTTCTTATTAGACAGGCCTAGATTTGCAGAGGTATTGGGGCATGTCCTTCTGCTGACTGTGGATCCAGATCCAAGGCCTGGATCCTGCAGATCTGAACTTTCAAGAGAGATGAAGGCATAAACTTGATCAGCCTATTAATCTGATGATTACTTAGTTGACTAATGCTTTAGCACAATTCTCTCTTACTATTTTACAGTAGCACATGTTCCTGTACAATTACTGCAAAAGTGGATTGGGTAAAAAAAATGGATTTGCTGTTAAAAGGTTCAGGTTTTATAACTGATTCTGGTTTGGGTGTCCTTTGGGATCTCGAATTTGTCACTCACCCCTTACATCAGCTCTTTCTTCTGTAAATTAGCTTAATTATATGTTCCTGCTTTATAAAATCAGTGGGAGGCCTGGTTCAGCCTGATTCAGCCTGGTTCATTCATTAATGATCTAAAGAGCTTAGAGATTACTGCGTGTAAAGGGGCATAGAAGGGAAGTTAAATTCAAAAGAGATATTAAAAAAAAAAAACAGAAGAAAAAAGAAAATAAAACTGTGTCAGTTCCAAACACTTTCACAAATTAGTTTTTCCCACTCCTCATGTGCTACATTCTTCAATACAAAATATTATAGATGTTTTCTTTTCTTTTGGCAAGCAGCCAGAGTTTGGGGAAACTCTTCTCTGTTTGTGAATGTCATTGTATCCTGAAGATAGTCTGATTTATAAGAGTAATTATCTGCCACCTAAGCAGCTTTTCTGCTGCTGAAATATTATATTTCAACAAATATAAATATCTCAACAAGACTAAATATGCACCTTTTATTTGTTTAAGTTCACATTTGCTCTTTATTTTAAAATTAATCCATCACTATAATTACTTGCTAAATTTTTGAAGGAAAAAACCCAACATTTCCATGCAAGATTTGGCCAATAAATACATAATAGTCTCAACAGTAGTAAGACTTACTGACCCCACATTGATCTCTTCAGTTCAATGTCTTGAATCAGTATCAAACATTGGTCATGTAATTTGAAATAATTCAAAAGAAGATACAAAAACCTCTAAAAAGGCAATTACTGAGTACCTTCCCCATATAGAGTTTCATCTTAGTTCCTTCTATTGAATAATCTGACAATGTAAGAGTTTTGCAGCTCCAAATTTGAGAAAATAGATTATTAATATGATTCTGAATAATCCTCTTAGTTGCATAGGTGGATAAAAGAGTAATATGCGTGCAAGATCTTGCTGACAATTAGGCAAACACTAATATGCTAGAACTGCATTTGGGAGCATATTTTTGTGTAGCATGTTTGACATACTAGTGAGAGAAAAATGAGATGGATGATAAAGAAAAAGCATTGACATAATATTTAAAGAGTAATAAATTGAGGGTTGTTTCCAGTAGGAAATGCCGTGCCCAAAGGTAGTGATTTCAAATTCTTAATGTTATCCTGTTCATTTCTCAGAGCGAGCCAATGTATGAGATATGTTCCACTGTCATACAGACTGCTTATACCCAAAAGCAATTTGATTTTTTTTCCTAGTAGATATTGAAATGAAGGAATATTTTTTCTACATCATCACTTAGGACTGTGGCATTTAAAGGTCATCATGAAAAGCATCTTCCAAACAACTACTATCAACAGCAGCCCCTCTGAGTATTGACTGATAATGATTATGTATTGTTAAAAGTATTTTCTGTCAAATAGTAATAAATGTTTTTCATATTGTTTCCTGCTTCTTGGATAAATAGAAAAAGATAAGATTTTCAGTATTTATTCTACTGTCTGTTCATGGATTTGAACAACCCCTTCAGAGTTTAATCTTTATAGCAATATTTTCTTTATAGATATTACAACCTTGAGTTGAGATTTTAACATCAAATACAGTAAATTTGAGTGTTCAGAACTGACAACAGTAATAATAACAAAACATCCCTAAGGCTGTGTGGAAGCAAAGAAGAGTTTTTAAAGTAACAAAATATGTAGCGTATCATCAAAGACAATTGTCCCCTTCCATTTCTTAAGCCTCTGTCATCATATTTTCAGATTGCCCACAGAAACTAGAGGAAAGACAGGATAGCCAATTGATAGAAGTTAGTTTTAGGTACAAGCAAAATCTTAGACACAGTCCAGTGCTGCAAGATACAGCTCTGTTGGAGGTTGGCTGGTTCCTAGAGAACGTTTTTGATCTTTTGACCATCACAAACCTTATGGAACCCGTAAGTATAATTGCTTCTTTCAAGTCAGGTTAAATCAGGTAACAGTCACATTCATCTTTATTTTAGAACAATATCAGACTGTGTTTCAATCACAAGCCAGTACACAAGGCTAGGATAAGCACTGAGTTATGTGTGCTGAGGGTGTGTTTTGGTATTCCTTTTTTTTTTTTTTTTCAGCAGACAAAATAACCTCACTCCTCTTTGCTCCTGTTTGTTTCTGCTCTTCCTCGTGTTTTACCACCCCAAGCTAGGCAGTAAGGTTGTGTTTTAAGGTAAATCCATGAAACAATTCACTTGTGGTGTTTTAAAAATTTTTTAAAGGCTTCAAAAATAGGAGGAGGAATGATTACCTCCTAGCATGTCAGTGATAAAGGATACCCTGTGATCCCATAAACATTTGCGTTGGTACTAAATGCAGTGTAGACGGCCTAAAGCCCCCCCTAAAGAGAATAGACACAAATAGAAAGGTGCTGACACTGGAAGGATTCTTTTAAACTCTTTGTTGCTGGAGAGAATGTCCATAGAACTACACAGTTTTGAGTTTTCCCCAGAGTGAAAAACAGAGACTGAGTGTTGTTCTGATCTATTTGTAAATATGACAGATGCCACCATGAAGGCAGCAGGAAAGCTCAGAAGATAGCAAAGGAATCATGGTAGTATGGATAAGAGACTGTGTTTCAGGACTAGGTAGTGGGCAGAAAAACTGGAAATTGTGATTAGGGATTATGAGCAGTCTCCTGTTGACTGATTCCTAATGTGTTCAGGCAAGCAAGAATTGATGCCTCTTTTCTGAGGATAAATAGAAATTTAGAGGCAAATTTCTAATTATATTTCATTTCTTCTGCTGCTGAAAACAACTCACCAAACTCAAAGAATTTAATACCTACTTAGTCTAAAAGATTATCGCTATTACATGCAACAGAACTGACAAAGAAAGCACAGAAGCCAAAGGAAGTAGCTTCATTATTAATTACAGTAATTATTTATGATGTATTTGTTAAGCAGTGACAGTGCACTTAGGACTGTGTACAGCTGAACCAATGCCCGAAGCAAGCAGGTGCTGATCATCTGTATCTCGTGTCTTTGGTGGATATTGAAAGTGTTGACAAGGGACTCTAAGTGGAAAAGGAAACTATTCATATACTCATAGAAGATGTTTAATCTCTTGAAATACTTATATTGTAATAATATCTAAGTGTTACAACATTTGAATGCTTTCCAATCATTTAATCTTACAAAGAAGCAGCAAATAATAACTGTATTAATAAATGTAACACCGAGATTTGTAGGACTAGGGCAGTGATCATGCCCCTCAGCACTGGTGAGGCTACACCTCCAGTTCTGTTCAGTACTGGGCCCTTCACTTCAGGAAAGACATTGAGGTGCTGGAATGTGTCCAGAGGACAGTAACAAAGCTGCTGAAGGATCTGAAGCACAAGTCTGATGAGAAGCGGCTGAGGGAGCTGATGTTTATCGCTCTCTAGAACTACCTGAAAGGAGGTTGTAGCAAGGTGAGGATCAGCCTCTTCTTCCAAGTAACAGTCAATAGGCCAAAAGAGAATGGCCTCAAGTTGCACCAGGGGAAATTTAGTTTGGATATTAGGAAAAATTTCTTGACTGAAAGGGTTGTTCAGCATTGGAACAGGCTGCCCACAGAAGTGGTTGAGTTCCCATGCCTGCTTTGAGATATTTAAAAGGTATGTGTCATGGTGCTTAGGGACATGGTTTAGTGGTGGACTTGGCAGTGTTAGGTTAATGGTTGGAGTTGACAGTTTTAAAGGTATTTTCCAAGCTAAATGATTCTATGATTCCAAGGAGTGAGATCTCTAAGGTTTAAACCCAACTCCCCACAGTTTTAAAGTGTTCAGGTCAGTTTGCTCCTTTTAGCTGAGGTCTACTCATTCTTGTTCCCTCCCCTTTCCAGTCTTGCCCCTTTTCTGCAGTCCCTTTCAATGAGCTACCCATCTGCTTGCCCAGGATTTTTATTGTTGCTATGCTGTAACTTACCTCTAGCACTGATATATAAGGAACTGCTCTTAATTTATTGCAAACTAGTGGTATACCCAATACATTTACTGACTTCCCCCATTTAGGATACTTCTCAGGTACTAGGGTACATGTATTTTTCTAAACACTAGAGTCATGACAACATTTCTTATCTTAATGGATTAACATAGGTAAGCTTTTTGGAAGACTTGATACCAAAGGAGGTATTTGAATGACCAGAGGATCAGAATTGGAAGGAAATTTCACACTTAAATGTGTCAGCAAGAGAAATACAGTATGATTATGGATGATGTAAAACAGTGTAAAAGTGGTATATAGACAGGATATCTATGAAGCACAAAGGTAGGAAGACCGTATCGATTCCTTATTGGTTATGAATGAATGACTGGGTAGGACAAAAAATATGGTAATAAAATAAATATCTTGTTCACAAGCTCAGATGCAAAGCTGAATTATCCCAGCTGTTTGGGATATTATATCTCAGTTGAGTCATGGTAACAGACTATCTACAAACTTTTCACTCACAGGAAGCATAAAGTAAAATGTGCTAGCTTCAACCTCTGCCAGGGATTTTCAGCAGGTTCAGGAGATGCATATGGTCACATGCTCAGCAGTCATTTATGTCATAATAACACAGTTGTTTGTCCAAGTCCTTAGATACACAGGCATGGGCACACCTAATTCTGCTATTTGCTATCTTCAGAATGCGAGAGTTTGCACATTCACCATTCATCTGCATAAGTGCTTAAAAAGAAACATTTTGATCAGTGATTTATTAAAATACCACTATAGTTCAGGCATCCTGAGACAAAAATGTGGGGCAGAAGCAAATGTAGCTAGTACCAAACAGAGAGCTCCCTCATGTGTCAGGCCTGCAGCTGCCCTGGAGAGGCAAAATGCCTCAGAGCTCTTCTGTTCAGTTGTCTGTGACAGTTTCACACCGTCAGGCTAATCCAGGGAGGAGCAAGCCCCAACATTTTCATTGGCACCAGCACATTCCACATGCTTATTTACTCTGACTGTCATCAAACTAAAGATAAATCCAGCATCAATATTGCTTTTTTTGAAAGGCCTACCAGACAAGATAAATTAAATGCAAGCTGCAGCATTCTTTCTGAGTTCACATAATGGGGGAATTTCAAAAACTGTAACACTGCATCTCTTACCAAGGATTTGTAACTCATAATTACATTGATACATGTGCCATGTCAGCAACAGCAGTGAAATTCATAGTATTTTTTATGTGAAATGTACTGTTTTATTGCATTAATTCACATTTAATGTGTACACAGTAATAACCATAAAGTATGATAACCAAAGTTATGTATTTTCTTCAGAACCTTCATTTAGAGAGCTTTCAAAAGAGTCCAAGGAAATTAAAATATCAGTCAGTTTACCTGCAGGATATAGAACCAAAGCACTATGCACTATAATTTCTTTTACAAGCAGCCCCTTCCTCACATAATATCCTACCTCTGATAAAATACAGTAGTCATAATACTTGTACATATTGTTAAAACTGCTAAGCACAAACCTAAGATTTTAGAACTAGAGGAGAGTGCATCACTAAAGAGAAACTGTGTTACTCATAGTGGGCAAAGGAAAGGAGGACTGTAATGAAGGTACAAAATTCAAGAATTTCTTCTCCATAACATCCATAAAGCAAGAACGTTTCATTTAGGAAATAGGTCTTCTCGATAAGGAGCATAAACAAAGGAATAAGGACTAAATGGAGCCAAGGTCTTGAAGTTCCCTCTCTTGAAAACAGAAACAGCAATAACAGGGGATATGTAAGATTAAAAAGAGCCAATGCAATATTTTTATCTTTCTTTTGTCCAATTTTACTAGCTACCAGTGCTACATTACACTAGTGTAATAATCTAAATTGTACAAAAACCCCTTTCATTACAAAAAGGGGGGAAAAAAAAAAAAGAAACGGGACACAATACAGTTCAAGAAATGCACCATCATTAAACACAGAAGTAAAAATAGTTATAGCTTTTCCTGATGGTGAAAGAAATTTTTGTTAGAGATAACACAGTAATTAAATCTTCTTTACAGACATAAAATGAAATTTCAGGAACATTTTTATTTGTTAGCCATTTAAATTGAATTACACCTGTGAAAACCAAGAGAGCAGTGGAATAGTTAAGTAATAACTGCACATAAGATTTATACTGGGTATAAAAGCTGGAACCAGAGGTACAGAATAGATATCATTGAAATCTGAAAGATAAAAGCAACCTCTGATAGATTATGATTCATGAGTTGGATGGGTTTACTTAGAATGACAGAAGCACGCAACATTTGATGGCAAGAAACAGGCATAATCAGAGCTGGCTTTTATCAGCTTTGGCTTGCCAGAACTTTGTGCCAGTAGCTGTCACAGATCAGAAAGAAGAGTTTAGATTTCCCTCTATTGCAACAAAATATTCAGTAAGAAAAGCACCTTCTTACCTTTCAACTCCCAAACACTTAAGACTGATGTTAAGAGAGAAGATGACTTCCCAGAGAAACAAAAGAGTTATCTCCCCAACTCCAAACAATACCAGTTCTGGTATACAAGAAGAAGGTTCCACAGCAACCTCTTTTCAGATTTTTAGATATCAGCTAACTAAACATTCTTAGCTGTATGGGAAAATCACTTCCACATTGCACAAGAAACCAAACGACAGGAACTATACCAGAATTAAGTATGCATTTAATTTGGAGAAAAGTTCCATGATCTGTTACTATAATTGTCACCTTTCCACTCCATAGAATTCTTTAGTGTTGTAACCAGTCCTTAAAAGTGTTTTCATTCGAAATTTCTCTGGCAACTCTGCAAGGTTCATCACCTTTCTTATGCAGAAATCCGCAGTAACTGTGATGGTTGTGCTGACTGAACGGGATACCTGGTAAAAAATGCAGGTGGAGATTCACGTCCACTGCTGCAAGATACCAGAAGAAAGCACTTAGTACAAGACTGCAAGGCAATAACACATCTATGCAATGACACTCCCATGCAAAGCACTGAGATGTTTTCTGCTGCCAGAGAAGACTCTTAATTCTCTTTGGAATTTGTTAGTCACCCTTGTGTTCAGCTGATTAAATTTGTTTGTAGATGTCCTGAAGATTATATTGACAGCTATTCCTGCTCACATCTTAAGTGTCAAGAAGTTGAAGAGTATGAGCTGACATGATATGACAAATGGAAAAACTAAATGCTCTGCTGTGGAGCACTTTCACTCATCTCCTGCCCGCCCTGTGGCATTTTGACTCTGTTGAGACCGGAAGTCAAATGAACGGATGACATTTAGTTTTGCTAAGATAGTTTTGTTATTGGTGATTTATGACTAAATTCCTTCATAAGCACACAGCTTAGTAGGAAAGTGAAATTTAGCTAGTCAGAAGATTTGTAGAGTTCTTGAGTCTCAGTGGTAATTTCATTGAAAAATAAATCATGTAAGACATAAATTTAAAACAACTATGAAGAAGGAAAGCAGGTGGAATAAAAGCCTGATTGAGAATGACCACACAGTGCGTATGTCCGCAACTATAACAAATTATAGTATCTCTTTTAGGTATATCTGCACATTTAGGACCTGACTCTGATCTTACTTTTGCTTCAGCATAAATCAGAAAAGTAGATCCACTGAACTTATTAAAGTTACACTGGGTTAAGAAAAAAAATTAAATTTGCAGAGAAATTTCAAGCTAAGAATTGGAATGTTGACACTTACATAATAGATAGTAAAATCAACATCATATAAATTGCAATTTTAGGTAGAAAGGGTCTAAATCTAGGTAGTTTCTTTTTTCTTTTCCAGAAACTGTTTTTCTATTGCCAATAAAAGTAAGTACACTTTTTGAAAATATAATTTACCTAAAAAATGTTATTTCTGTGCATGTTTATTTCTGTGCAAACATTTTTAGGTATCAGAAGTGGCTAGTTTATGGATCAGCTACCTGGTGAACAGATATATATCCATACAGAGTACCCTGATATTGAACACATTCATTATCCTTATAGGAAGGAGAAAGATCACAAATTTGCCACAATATCAAAATTTTAAAAAATAGAAATAATATAAAATGGTGAAATAGTGAAACAAAAATGAAAAGCAGCAATCGGCAGGAAGATCATTTAGAGAGATTCCATATTAGAGATACAGAGAAAATATATGCTATGATTAAAAATATAAATTGGAAACAAAAAAATCATCTGGCCTATGTTAAATAGTACATCAGAGAAAGCTATCATGAGTGAAGACTGGGAGCTGCATCCAAACAAACAGAACAGAAAGGAGTATAAATGACAGAAAGCTAAATACAGAGTTGCCATATGACAGGCCAGAAGGGATTTGAAGGAGTAACAGTAAGGACAGGTAACCTATTAATAAAACTTTTTTCAAACATACCATTACCAGAAAGCCTGACAGAGAGTCAGATGGGACCAATAGGCAATCAAGGTATGAAAGGAATGTTCAAGGAAGATGAGGCTATTGCTGGAAAGCTATATTAATTTATTGCATCAGTGTTCATTACAGAAGAGAATGAGGTCCTGATATCTGTCATTCCTTATGGGAGATAAGGCTGAGGAACTGGCTTAAATTCAAGTGTCAATAGAAAAGGCTTTAGAGCAAATTGACACACTGAGCAGTAAGAAATCTCCAGGAACAGATGGTATTCACTGAAGATTTATAACATAGCCCAAATATAAAATTGCTAAACTACTAACAGTGGTGTCTAACCCATTGCCAGAGGAGCAGAAGGTAGGAAATGTGACACCAATCTTTATGAAGGACTCCAGAGAGATCTTGAATCTATAGACTGCAAGTCTGCTTTCTGAACAGGCAAAATGGTAAAACTGTAAGATAGGATGAGATTAATAGACACCTGAACAAACACAGTGTATTGCATAATACACAGGGAAGATATTACTTAAAAATGTATTTGAGCTTTCTAAAACTGTCAAAAACGTGTGGATTACAGTGATCCTAATGTTATGATATACTTGGATATTAAAAATGCTTTGATATATTTCCTCATTAAAAGTTTCTGCAAAATAAATTACCACAAGACTAACGGGAAGCTGTTGCCATGGATTAGTAATGACTTAAAGGCAGATGACAAAGAACTGCTATAAGTGGTCAACTTTCTCAACCAAAAAGTTCCTTAAATACCAGTAGTTGGATCTGTACAATTCATCATTCTCCTGTGCTACCTGGCAGAGGGATTTTCTGAGATGTAAAACAGCAGGGACTTGCAGAGCTCACCGGAAAGGACAGTGGAATAAAATGGCAAATGAAGTTCACTATCAGTAAGTGCAGGGTAATTCGCTTGGAGTCAATGAGTCCTGATTACTAAAAGAATGGACTCTGAATGAACTGTTTCCATCCTGGACAGAGAATTGAGGATTACTGCGTTTCATTCTACAAGATTATCTGCAAGTTGATGACATCACTAATGGCAACTAGAGTGTTAGAGTTTCTTAGAAAAGGAACTAAGAACGAAACAGAAAACAACTTAATAAAAGTCACACGTGTAACAGATTTAATGCTGCATGCAAATCTAGTCACCCTGTTTCCAAACCTTTCAGTAGAATTAAACAGAGGTAAAGATGGCAAATATCTTGACAAAAAATAGCTATGGAGCAGCTTAGGTTAAAAACACGACAGAGATTTATGAAGCAAAAAATTTATTTCAAGAGTGTAGGTAGTGAATTGTTATTCACTGGTTTTCACAATATTAAGAAACTGAGCACATTCAGATCACAGCAGTTTTAAAGCAAACAAAAGAAAATGCTTTTATACACCATATAATTGCGGAACTCTTTGCTTCAGGGTGGAGACCGAAATTAAAGTGAATCAAGAAAAGGATTAGATGAGTCCCTGGAGGAGAGGTTCGTTAATGAATTTTAAACACAATTCTACAGATGCTGCCTCTGTTTCACGGAATCCAAATAATGAACAAAATCTGGAATAGTCTAAGAGAGAAAAAGATGCCTCTACGTGCTTTGTTCTTTCAGTTGCCTGTCATTGCCTTCTATTGGAAACCCTCACATCACCAGAAAGGGAAGGTCTTGTATAATTAAGAATTAATTGGCATTAATATACACTGTAAAGTTTTTTTGTTCTGTGTTTTTAGCAAGGTGACATTAACAGTGAGCTGATATACAACTTTAAGTCATGAATACTTGCTCTGCTGCTTCAAAATGTAAACCTAGTCTGTGTCATTAAACTTCAGTTTAATGTAAACTTAAACTGAAGGAACATTTTACTTTGCTTTTTTACTTTTACTACTCCCTCTCATTTCTGAAAAAGTGTAGACTGATAACTCCTCTGGTATTAGACTGGGTTTAGTAGATCTGGTCTAAAGAAATGTTTAAAAGAAGAGAAACTACTGAAGAGCACATTGTATAGGTTTAAAAAGGCCTAAAACAGGCTACAGGGTTAAACACATGGCAGGAGCTGTATCTGTTCACAGACATAAAACGCACAGGTGAAACCAAAGAAGTCATTACTACAGATAGGGTGCCAATTAGCTTATTGGAATTCCCCAAGTCTGAAAAAAAGAGCTAAGAACATGCATCTTATACTCTTCCTAATAATATATTCTAATGAGCAGGAAACAAAGCTGCTAAATTTGTTGTCTTATGTGAGTCATATTCACAAATTCAGACTTGATAAATGAGAAAAACTCCTTAATACTCCACCGTTTTTCTCAGAGTTATGCAATCCCCACAGTGCAAAGTTCCTCTCCTAATTTGACTGCCAAGAGACTTCCTCTGCAGCACCTCCTTTCTTGAGAGCTCCTGCTTAAGTTCTGCCTCTATAAAAGAATAAAAGCTACTTTCCAGCTTTTTCTCTATCCGCAGTGGAGATAAGAGGATATAAGGAGAATCCTTTAACTTCTGTCAAAAACCTGAGATGCTTTGGTGTAACAGAGACACAAATGCAGAACTGCAGAGACAGCAAATTCCTCTAAGTGTACAATGTGGTTACAAACAACTAGTAGAAAGCCTGTTTA
The DNA here is from genome assembly GCA_038380795.1 of Pyrocephalus nanus. NCBI lineage: Eukaryota > Metazoa > Chordata > Aves > Passeriformes > Tyrannidae > Pyrocephalus > Pyrocephalus nanus. The sequence goes on along the minus strand of CM076266.1, from coordinate 33,124,035 downwards.
AACAACATCTTCCTCAAACAACTCCAGACCTTGTAGGCTTATCCTGGAAACAAAAGTTTTCTATCACTTTATGTAACTCATATAAAGATATTTACCACACTCACGGATCAAGTTCTTAATTTTGGGATACAACAGACCAGGTAAACTAGGCTGCTTCCCTGAATGACATCTCATTTGCACAGCTGGAGTAACCTGTGCCACCTGCTCACAAACTCAATGTGCTCACAAACACGTAGTTAAGGGCAGTGGTGGGGGCATGGCTACTGCACAGAGGCTAAAGGGGCACAGCTGGCTGAACTCATCTCACTTCACACTACCCTGTAAAAAAATATATATTTCTACTCTAAGGAAGCCTTTTAGGCTGTCTCTAGAGTATACACACCCTCCACAGGGAGATTCATCCCCTTTTCTTGGGTACTGTCTAGGATGGGATTAATTGGCCTGCTTTTCTCCCCTGGGTATTAGAGGAAGCCTGGCTGAAGGGTTTACATTGAGTGTGTTTTGCTTGATTATATGAAGGCAATCCTGTCCATGATTTTTAAAAAATCAGCATAACCTATGTCATGGAAATTACTAAGTGGAGTAGGTACAGTTTGCACCTCAGAATCTGGCTTTCTCAGAAGATTCTAAATAAAAGATAAATGGTGCTTCTTGAACAATACTTGTAACTGTATAGTTTAAATGTTGAATATAAACTGCCCAGTCTCAATAAAACAGAGGTGAGGCTGCTATAACGAGCAATTCAATTCAGCACAGAGCCCAAAGGTAGCAATCAGAGTGCACTTCAATTCTTTAGTCCCACTGCTATGTAACAGCAACAGTATGGCGTTGCTATCAGCATGTGAGTGATATTCTTCTCTCCTTATCTCTTCCTCTTCAAAACTGACTGTGACATATGAACTATGGTATCTGGCTCTGCAGAAGTTGTAAAGAAGAATCTGAAAGAATACCCAAACCCTCTTATTCTATATTCTGCCTCAAAGGGACTTTTCTGGAAGGTGAAATGTGTATAATAAATAGGAAATAAACTATGACATAACCTAGGGAATTACTAGAACTCTAACAGCTGAGAGAAGTACAGGAGTTGCAGCTTGGTTTAATTTGTGAGAGAGCAAAGCCAATCCCTGATACCATATCTTTCCCAAGTTTTAGTTTGCTGTGACAATAAACTGTAAAAATTAGTGCAATAAAGTCCAATTTAAAAATGTGTGCAATATGCATAGTGGTGTCATACAAACATAGCATCTACTATGAGATTTGCACTTGGGAACTGTGCACTTGACAAACGTTTTTCATTCTTGCTTGCAATAGATACCCAACCATGTTTCCTGAATGTATTTTGGTCTCACAAAATCACAGTGCCATGTCCTATTATGTTCCACATGCAAGCAGTTAGAAGATTATATGCCAGCCACCAGCATTGCACAAGTCAAAAGTGATTTACCATGGATACATGTGCCTCTTGATGAATATTTCTAAGATTATACAGCTGTTGTTTATCAAGTATCATTTATAAAGCATTACACGACAGTAAGCTATAAAGAATGCATGTGCAAGCTTGTAAAATGAAACATAATGCTGGGTAATTTAAAAAATATATTCATTGTAGATTTAATTGTTGAATAGTTATGTTGATTTATACCACACAAATGGGGACTTTATGATTCACAATGACTTAGCAGACAGTGAACTTCATTGCACCACTAAACTTGGTTTATGGGATTTAGTTGCAAAAAAGGTTAAATGTGTTCAAAGAGATCTGTCTTGCATTCTCTTCACTGTTGAAACACTGCACTGCTTTTGACTCCACTTGTTCAAAAAGAAACACCACTACATTCAGTCCCACCAGCCCGACTGAGTCTAAAAATATATGAGATGACCAGTTACAGACTTGGATTCATTTGGTTAGTAACACCAGTCCTTTTTCTAATAGGTCAGTAATGAAACTTCCTTTAGAAAATTATTTTGTAGTTAAAAGTAAAATGGATTGATAACAAAACCTTCTCCAGAAACTTACACTAAAAAAGTTATAATTTCTAAGCAAAAGGGTCAATAGTTGGAGGAGATTAATGAAATAAAAATTGAAATAGCAATTGTGATATATTTGTGCCTTGCCTCTATTTTCTGCTATGAACTGAACTCCCTAGAGAGATGATAAGTCCCATAACTCCCATGCTACATCAAAGCAAGATGCTGCTAATATGAAACCTGTGTACCATGAAAAAAGTAATCCAGTGAGCTGACAGAACAGGGTCTCTCAAGCTTAATGTTCATAAAGCCCTTGGGACAGTATTTCGAATATTTTAAAATTTTATTTTCAGATGGAGTATTTTTAATTTTTATTATTTTTCATAAGCTGTCTAAATTTCTCAGGTAGTTCTGGGGAAATTTCACTCCCTGATCATCTCTGACACCTCTGCGGGCAGTCCTATCTGAGAAGCCTATGGGTATGGAGAATGCCTTTCCTACATGTGAAAAAAACTTATTCAGTACCTTGCTTATTTGAATGGACAATATCAAAACTTCAATACTAAAAGTCCGTATTCTTCATAAATGCTAAACTCAGCAAGTGAAAAAAACACGTTTTTTTTCCTTAAAACATTAAAGAGTGGGTCTGACAAGTGTAGTGAGTCAAAAATAATCCAATAATGTTGGATCCCAGGTGAACGTATAATTGGATGTAGTTCATCACGATGCCTGTCTACTTTTTTTTCTCATAAGGAGGTGGTAAAAGAAAACCCTGTTAGTTTTCTGAATGAGTGAACAGTAACCTTGTAAAATGTGTGTAACTGCTTGCATACACAGAAAAGTAAATATGCACAGCATTCATGCATATGCTTTTGTCGTGTTTGCACACCTGTGACTGTAGAAAGAAAATAAAGCTGTATTATTCCAGGCTCAATGTTAATGCTCAGTGTTTATTTACTGAATAGTATAAAACAATCTGGATTTAAAATATCACCAAAAGAAGAGTGAAATTCTTGCAAAATACATGGGTGGGCTAATGAGATATTTGCTGCTTTGTCAGCTGGTAACCTATCTGCTTTTGACTGTTTTTTAAGTGATGAGGAATTACCAGTATAGAGTCCATGTACCTGTAGCATGTATTTTGCTCTTTTTGCTGCCTGTTTATTTTGGAAGACTGGATGTGTATTTGTCCTCAGACATTTGAAAAATGTCAATGCCCTGCATTAACCCACAAACCAAATACCAAATGCAACAGGAATTTCCTACAAATGTGTTGGATGATGAATACTTGGCTCTGATCTCACAGGAACACTTTGAGTAGAAAAAATTAAAAGTACTAGAATTCAATTATTATGATAGTTCAATTAACCTCTATTGAACAGATGTAGAAATTATACCTAATTATACTTGTCGTTGACTTCAGACATGGACCTCTGCCCAACGAGGACTAATCTAAGATCACCAAATTCATTTCACTTCAGACCTTTGCTCTCAGAAATGAGTACTACAGTAAGTGATTTCACCATTAAATATCCCTCTAGCACCATAATCTTTCTAAAAGTCTGTTCAGTGCTCAGTTTTATACTATGGAACTTAATGTGCTATCCCAAGTGTTATCACAGTAATTCTAAAGGAAAGGTCACTGATAAAAAGGAACATTTTAAGTGAGCTTTGCTGAATATTGCTGTAAGCCTACCTCATTTTGGCTCCACAGACATTCATAAACCAAAATGCATGAATTTGTACCTACACTTTAAATACATCCTTATCGTGGTGACTGGAAAATGTTTTGAATTTATTCCTTTGCACAAGGTCCAGTGCAAGGCTTTATTCTGAGAACCGAAGTGGTTTATATAATATGAGATGTCCCTGTACAGGATGGTGTTTTCTGTCTAACCATGAAATGTATTTCTTCACAATACAGCAAGTTCCCTCGCCTAAAACAGCCTTTTCTTAAGACAGAGAAAACAAAGGTTTGTTATCAGTTATGCAGCTATGAACACAAATTCTACACTAATATATTCTAGGAAAATGTTACCTTCATTGTCTAGGCAAAGCAATTTTTTTTGTTCTCATATAAAGACTACATAAGAAAAAAATTCGCACAACCTTTAAAGGAGAGTTTCTTTCTCCCAAATATATTTAGGTTTGCCACTATCTTGCATATATTACTTGTTCACAAAACTTTTCTCTTGCTAGCACCATTGCACAGAGGGGAAAAGAATTTTCCATTCCTTCATGACATTTATTTCTGTTTCTGTCTGTTGTTGAGATTGACTGCCCTGATCTTCCTGCCCTGTCCTCAGCTATTTTTATGAATACTCTCATTTTCTTACAACCTCTGGTTTCCAGAGGTCTGTGGGCTAGCATCCAGCAAGAATATCCCTAAATATTCACCACTGTCTTCTAAATAAGGAAAAAAACCCTGCTTTGTTGTAACTTCTTGGATCCCTCTTGATGGGGAAAGCTGTTCTATATTTAGACCCCTTGTCAGGTGCTCACCAACTCATTTAACTTTTCTTCCTAACATTCTGGTAAATGGCCAGCATTGGCTGGAGCATATTCCCATGGAAATGACTTGATTTTATTCTGAACCTGTGCATCTTGGATTTTCAGTGGTTGTAAAATTTAGTTGCTGTTGACTATATTTTTCCTATATTTGAGTTTACTTTTTTCTTTTGGGTTCCTTTGGCAAATATCACAGAATCGCAGATTGCTCTGATTCGGAAGGACCCAGAGAGATCATCAAATTCCAGCTCCTGGCCCTGGATGGAACAGCCTCATGTGCCTGAGAGTGTTGTCCAAATGCTTCTTGAAATCTGTCAGGTTTGGTGCTATTATCACTTCTCTAGAGAGCCCGTTTCAATGCCCAAACACCCTCTGCGTAAAGAAGCTTTTTCTAATATCCAACCTAAATATGACGTTTCTCAGACATTCCTCTGTGATAACATTGTATCTACATAGGGTGCCTTAGGTCTGAATACAGGGTATTCTTCCTTAGAGCCGTCAGTATGTTACTGGTAATGGGATCTAATAACACTGGTAAAATTAGTTTTGATGAGACAAAGTATTTATCTTGAGCTAAAGAAAGGAAAATCTAGGTGCTCTGACTAAATTTATATCATTGGTGTAGAGCTGTGGGAAAATGAATATTCTCCAACAGTTAGTATAAAAGTGAAACATCTTTCAGTGTTTTGTGCTGTGCAGTCATTATTTGAATGAGAGTGTTGACTAGGCTGATTTTTATTTGTGATTACACTGAACACCTCACCTATGTTTACTGCAGACTAATAACCTCATGGAAAGCCAAGCAATTTCAGTTTTTGAACACTGGGAAGTATTTAATGTAATTATAGTTCCTCTTAAAACAACTAAGAGCTTGAAAACATGGGAAAACTGCAGAGTGGGTAAGTACTTGAATACTGCTGCTATGATTGTTTTCCCCATAATGTATCTCTTTTAAATAACGAAACTTCATTATTGGCACGATAATCAAGTAAGACATTAAACTTCAAGCCTGTTAACAGGGAGGATATTGTCTCATATTATATATAAATTACAGTTTATCCATTACATTTAGTAATTTACAATTATTGTCTACAAGCAATTACATTTACAGTAAGCAGGTTGTAGCAACAGTACAAAGGTAGCCTTGATTCCTATAAACTAGTGTCCTACATCTTCTCCCAAATCACCTCTGCAATCTAGTTTTCCTCTTACATAAATCCCTCTGCTATTTTACCCACAGTTGCCCCTTTCTTATCTTAATACCTTCCACCATAATATCCTCTTACTCTTTTCAGATCATTAGCTCACCTACTGCAGAAGTTCCCTGATATATCCACCAGACCATCAGCTCCCTCCTGTGTTCTCCTTCTAAATTTTATTTAGGCTGCCAGTAGAAGAAAAGTCTGCAAAGACTGGCTGCAGTTGCTAAGTGGTTAGCCAGACAGTGGGCATGTATGCTACCAAACACCAAATCCCACATAAACTGACTTTCTTGCTCACAGCAGGAACAACAGCAAAGTCTCTGTCCTCCACCTAGGAGGAAGTTCATAAAATATGTAACAATTTACATCTTTGAGACCTCTAACAAATTTATTTTAAGAAAATGGTCACTGGATTAAAAAGTTACTGTGAAAGGAGAATTGGCAAAATGGATAGTGTAGCCATGCCAGCTTCATATGTGGAGAAAACCGAACTAAATGTGACTTTCCTAGTTGTAAATTGAAATGTGAAACTTGAAAAGGAGGAGGAGTGCTTTTTAGTTCTTTATATATTATTTTTAGATGCAATGAAACCTTAAATATCCAGTGTGGTCAAGATCTGTTTCCCGAAAGACTCATGACTATTATATTGCCTGCCTCTCTGCCTGGAAATTTAGGATATAAACTTCTGAAATCTTACCAGTGTTTTTCTTAGCACATTGCTACTAAGAAATTCCAAAGACATTTTCTCTGGTGTAGAATAAAACCAAATGGAGAAGACAAAATGAAAAATACAGCATTTTTCATTAATTTGTGGATGTAAAAATACAAGACAGTGGAGTTGCCTTGAACTCCTATACTTGGGAAGGAATTTGGTCAGCTGAGTGTTCAGAGAATTTTGTGGCTGCTTAGACTTAAAACACACTGTGGGAAGGCAGAGAAATTGCTGGTTGCATGGTCCAGAATTTTCAAATGTAAAGGGACAAATATTCAAATAACATGTCTGTCCCTATTATTTTGTTTGAATCTCCCTGAAAATACATACTCCCTCTCTCACTCACACACAAATATGCTTTATCATCAGACACATCAGTTCCTATTGCAGCTGGACTTTTTGAGGACAAATGTGTATCATAAAACCATTTTTATATGGGGCACTTTTACTACTGTAGTCTCAGCAGAGGCTCAGGATTGAATAAGCATGAAAATTGAAGTGCCTTTGTATTCAAAATGATGCTCACTCATCCTTCATCAGAGTTGAAGGAAAGCAAACACAGAGGAGCATATACTGTAACTGCCTGTAAACAAAACCAGAAATTTTGCTTCAGCCATTTGCTACTCAGCAGAGTCCCAAAAAAAGTGAAATGTCATCACAGTGTACCATTTGTGCTGCCAATTTTTGTCATGATTGTACTGCAGAATCTGCCGTACCATAAATCTGACACTCTGAGGGCAACCAAGGCATATTTAACTGGAATAAAAAAATAACCTTCAATAAAACAGGAGAACAATGGAAATCTTCTATGAAATATTACACACAAGAATAATATGTAACAAATTCCTGTAAAATATTCTAAGGCCAAAGACAAGTCAGGTCAAGACCCTTCTGTGCTATGGGCTGTAAAAGCATTTAGCAAATGACGTTTCTTTCCCCAAAGACTTAAGTTGATGAACCAGGCAGTTGGGGGAAAGGAAGGACATAATGCCACTGAAGGAGACAGATTAATGGGAGATAGTAACACAACTTCCAACATAAATAGTCCTTACTGAAATTATTCTTTCTTGTATTTGAAAGTCAAGTGTTAAAAATTCATGCTTGTGCCTGGACCTCATTGGATAAAAAAGTTTCAGACTCACCTTGTGAGCATATTGAAATGAAAGAAGTAAATAAATTTTTTAACTAAAAAACAGTCTTGTATGTATTATTAATTATTCCAAGAAGTATTTTCCATGTTTACAAAAACTGATGACATTTTAAACTAACTTTCACTGAGACAGATCATAAATGCCATACAGCTGGCCATAGAGAAGGTTGCTTGTAGTATGTTGTGAGTTCCTGGTTGGTTTTGGTTTTGGTTAGTTGTTTGTTTTCCACTTCAATTTAAATGGTGCCTTGATGATGGTATTATAGCAAGCCTATTCAGATTTTTTTTCTGTAGAAGAGATACAGATTTTTCTATTAGTCAACAGAGAGTCCAAGCAGTGTCACAGTATAAAACAATAGCAGGCAGCAAAAGAACAGAACAGAAGAATGTTCATTTAAAATGGATATGCGAGCTAAGTAGAGCAATGACAAAATCTAGCAGGTAACCAGATGTTTGGGTTAAAACGACAAAATGCCCGGTGATGAAAGTTATCTGCGACGGAAGAGGGAGCTCTCACTGCACCGGCCCCGCCAGCCGAGAGAGGTGGGGCACCTCTTCCAGCTGGAGCTGTGAAGGTGGTGGTGCCATTCCCTCCTCCTTTATTTTCTCTTTGGAATATGATTCAATGCAGTTTTCATATTAGTGCTTATAGAAAGCTATAGCAGAATTCTTCACAGAAAATTAAAGGCAGATATGAGCAACGGATGAAACTGAGTAACACTTCCCAAGTCTAATGATCAGAGGGATACTTTCCCGAGTTAGTAAGACACATATCCCTATAACAATAAGTCTGTTTCTTGCTGTATTTGCACAAAAACCCAAAACACTGAGAAAAGTATTACAGCATAAATAATAACAAATATCAACTTTGTTTATGACAACAGAGAATGTAGACTGAAGGCTGAACTCACTGAATTTAATTAGATCTGACCTCATTGTGTTGAATGAAACAGTGACAGAGTGATTTTGCAAACCTCCTCAGAGTAGCTGTTACCTCTATGCATCATCCTTCCTTTTTTAATAAGTTGTTCCATGTGACCAAGAAAGTAGTCAAAGGTTAACATAGATAAATAGCTGTATGTTATCCTCCATAGATAAACAATTATGCCTAAGGTCTCAATTACAGATGCACTAGTGGTATTCTTGTTTGTTTTCTTACTCATTAGTATTGTTTTGAAGATAATTATTTCCAAATAAGCAAAAAAGAATGAAATACTTAAGATTCATTGTGACCCTCTGAAAAAAACCAGACCAGAATGCATCTAGATATTTGGTGTAAAAATTAACTCTAACTTAAAGACACTAAAGGTTTGCTGTGATGTAGGTGTTGTGACATTATGAGATGATCGAGAGCATCTTTCTTAATCCTCAGATAACTCTCCAGAAGGAGACAAAATATTTCAGAATATTTTCAGAAATATTTCAGCCCATGAATCATGGCCCATCACTCCACAGTGTTTATAGGACTGCTTACAAATCTGGAGCAGATCCTATGATGAACCGAGAACTTACAGCAGCAATAGACCTCCAGTATCTTAACCAGTTGAGCACCTGCTCAGTCTTTTCTTCAGCCAGTGCTACCCACTTGCAGCATATCCAAGGATACATTGAAGAACAATAGAATGTGTGTGCAATTGCCACTCTTGATTCTCTGTGACATGAAAAATTTGTTGCTGACACATAAGGTCCTAGGGAAGGTAGGTGCAATATTGGCATCCATGCAGCAGTCAGCTTGTAAAAGACTGTAAGAAGTAACTGTTAGAATAAGTTACCTAAAGCTACCCTTTGACATTGTACTCCATACCATTTACTTAGGAGTTAGATTATAGGAATGTCATTTCACATGTAATTGCAGGACTGAACATCTTCTCTAGAGGCTGAATTCAAGAAATAAGTGCCAGGGAGAAGTATGTTAAGATACTGCAAACAAGAACTTCTACATGTGCTTCTAGGAATTAACTTTTCTATATTTTATAAATATATGTGTATATGTGTGTGTGTAGGTATATTTAAAAAACCCTATGACTGCTTGCATTATTACAGCTTTTTATCCATTTAGTTTACAAGAATTCTAAAGAGTAACACAAATTTAAATATCATAAAAACTCCTAGAAAACCAGGAAACACACCATCTACAAAGATTTTGAATGTTGTAGGTATTCCCAGTGTAGATGGACTGAAATTACAGAGCAATACAAAGTATGTAACATATGGCCCAGGCCCATTAGTTGGGCATGTACTATGCTGAAAACTTGGGTTTTTTTAAGTCCTCCTATAGATTCAGTCTTCCACTATTTATTATTTATTACTCTTCTTCTTCTTTTTTTTTTTTTTTCCAACCCTTTGTTTGGCATGCTTGCATCTGACTTGTCTATTGGTCCCTTTTTGAAACACTTCCCATGTTCCTGACATAAAAGTCTTTTGCATCTGGCACCTGTACAGGTGCACAGGTCTTTGCCAGTTTTTGATAAATAGGAAAGTTTCTCAGGAAGCATGAATCCAAAAATAATTTTATCAGAAGAGTATTGGATTGTTGAGGGCTGAGTGGTATTACTTAAAAAGATGACACAGGGACCTTTGTAACACAGATTTGTTGTTCTTCTCTGATCAGAACTCTAAGCTTGGATCACCGATGTGATTTACACAGTACATCCCTTCCATTACTTGCAGGACAGACACTAGCTCATACTTGTCTGGAGATGTCTAAAGCTTTGACTTATAGCAGCCATTTGGATTCCTCTGCCAGAGCATGTAGTTTGTGCATATGTGCAACTGTCCCCAGCCTTTCACCCCTTAGTGGCTGAGCTACCAAATCCTCTCACGAAGCATACTTTACAGTTGCATAGTATCAGCAAAACTTATTTCTAGTGATATTCTTTTGGGGATGCTTTGTAAAGTAGCAGGCACTGTAATCCATACACTCCATGAACTTATGTACTGTGATCAGCCTTAAGGACCTCTACAAGAATGAAATACTCCACTTCTACAGTCAAATACTTGGGTTTACTGTTAATTTGTGACCCTCAAATAACACCGATCTGTGCTTATTAGATGCATAATTTCCTTCAAGAGAAGATCTAGCAGAAATCTTGGAGGAATTCCATGTTACCATAAGTATATGGGACAAACCCAGAAATAAAAAAGCAGCTTGATTTAGACATCTGTCTTTCCATAACTTACATTTTTGTTCTTTCGCCATTCAAATTGAGTTTCTCCCTATTAGCTAAGTGGGCAGTACTTTAGCAAGCTTTCCTTTTTTATTTACCTCCGTATTTGTAACAATTTCTCTGCCCATACTTTTTTTCTGGTAATTAATATTCCAGTTCGTTTTCAGGGATTGTATGCCAAGGTAGTATGATTTCTTACAAATAGGCATTGCTTTCAGAAATTTTACATCCTAACTCCCTAGAGACGTTTACAATCTTTTTCACTCTTACCAAATGCTCCTCCCATGTTCTTCATGTTTTCTTATCAGTACACTTGAAACCTGACACTCCCTGCCAATCCATCCTGGGGACAACCTCGAGGAGCAGTTCTTTAAACACAATGCACCAAATTATCTCTTCCGATCTTCTCATTACCATTGAAGACAACTCTCAGGTAACAAATGAGCTAGCTGTTCTAACACCTTCTTTGTATTTTATGCATCACCTTCTTAAGTCATTAGCAGGCTCAGTAAAGGAGGTTTTACACTATCAGTTATCCTGGTTGGATTTTTCATTAGCTTTATTTTTTACTTCTTTTATCAATCATTCAGAAGTCATGGCACCCATGTGTTGCTTGCTTCACTTCCCAAGGAGATAACAGAAGACCAGATGACACACAGAAGCCTAAAGGAGTCCCAGCTGAGTATTTGTAGCTACAGATGCTCCTATAATCTCAGCTGCCACCATCAGTTATTATTACATGATGATTTGAGTGCACCACAGCTTTATTTTTCATTTCTAATGGTAAAATTTCATCTCTGTTACCTAGTAAGCATGGCAGACACAAAATAAATAAACTCTGTGCCCAGACTCTGTGTTCCTTCTTACCAGTATCTTGCAGAACAAAACAACCAAACAACAACCTATCAATATTGCTATGGACTGAGTTGTTATTATTATTAATAACTTGGGTTTTTTATCACGTCCTTAGGTAAGTGCTGACTGCTGCAACAAATGTTCATATAAGTGTGCCCCAAGCTTAGTGGGATTCTGGATTTCTCGTCTGCAAGCTGATGTTTCAAATCCTGCAGGATATTTTTTTTCTTCCTTTCAGTAAAGGAAGCTTTTCGTTAAGGAAAGTAATTTTAGTTTCTCGGTCTAAATACATGCAGTTTTACATGAGCTGATGTCTCCAGCCCATCAAATATCTGGGAGGTTCTTTATGTCAGCTTGTTTTAATGGCTGCTGATGTTGGCCCTAGAGGATCAGCACACAATTATGCATAGCCAGTTCTGTTTCAGATAAGACATCACTGCCTCCATATAGCCAACAAATATCATCGAGCTTGGGATCCACCTGGGAATCAGATTCTCTCACCTAATCGCTTAGGTCCATGGCAAGTAACTCAGAGCTGAAACTCCTCTCGTTTTTCACTTGGTTAATTAGCAGTCTCTCTAAGCATGTGTCTATATATGAGGTTGGCAATTAACAGCTGCTACTTTTAATAAGACTCTAATTTCTGCTTTCACATTTGTAAATATATAAATACATCTGTTGTAGTCTTATCCCTCATGTTACTGACCTTCTCTAACAGACTGTGAAATTCCCTGTGTTAAACTGTTCTTCAACCTTCTTTTCCTAAAGGGTTTGCTCATTTTTTTGCAGTTTCCTCTTTATTGATGAATTCATTTATGTTATAGAGATTGTCAAAGGATCTCCAGAGCAAAAAGTAGAGAAATTGATGATAGACTCCTTAATGTACACAAGTACAAATTTTCCTTACTACAGTACAAACTCCAATTCCTACAGAAGTTTTCAAAGCTGCATCTGGTCACAGGACTCAGCATGCATCACCTTATTAAGTCATTAGCTTTGTTGCTGTCTCAGAAACGTTCTTTGGTCCAGAGTATTTTGAAATGTTTTGTTTTGAGGATTTTTTTTTTTTTTTTTCTTAAATCCCAGGTGACTTTTCTAAAAATAATTCTGATCATGGGCCTGGTAATTGGCTAATAATAGAAAAAAATATTAAGTAGAATTTGATCAGAAAATCCACATTCAACATTCTCCCCTCTCTCCATTTTCTTTCTTCTTTACAGTATAAAGGAAGACTCTGACTGATCTGTCAAGAACTGTAGGGAAAACAGGAGAATCTTGAATAGAATTTATATAAAGTATTCAGTCCCCTCCTATGACAACTTAAGAGGCATAGTCATTTCACTTGAAGATCGGAGACAGGTATGAAAGGATTATCCAGAGTTCTTTCGGTGATTTAAGAAAGGCTGCCCTACTTAGCAGGATAGTTAGCCTTTCTGCTACTTGAACTGGGAGATACAAAAGAAAAAGTACCCAAGGAAGTCTTAGGAAGCAAGGAATTATGAAGAGTTCCAGGGGAGAGCAGCTAAGAAATCAATAAAATGTTCCAGAAATTCCTCCAAGCAATTAGAAGGAGGAAACATCTGAGGAAAAAAAAGTAAGAACCTAATGTCAAACCTCTTACAGAAACCCAAAAGACAGCAACATTGACTTCAGACTCTTCTGATCTCTACACCTAACTTCTGAATGGGAGGATTAATGGAATGTGAAAACCAGGAGTGTTTTCTCATGGAGCACTAAGGGAAAGTCATGCTTGGAGGTACTGGATTAGGAACTGCTCCCATACTTTCCTGACTCGTACTTACCACCACAGTTGCTACAACTCCTGGTTGTCCATCGCACTTTGGGCAGACCAAAGTACTGTGCAGTGCCGAATATCACTCATGGGTGCTGGTAGTCATCCCACTGGATGCCATCCCACTGCGGTTTGGGCTTAAAGACCTCTGCCTCCAGATCTTGATTTCCTTCCTTAGCTTCAAGTGATCACCAGGAAAAAGGGTCTCCTAGGATTCCCTATAACTACAGTGTGCAGGGTGAGCACTGAACCCTAAGCTGCCATGTGATTGATGGAAGGGCCAACCTCCTGACCTGCAGAAAGGCATTTAGGACAGGGTAACCCACAGAAGGCAACGTAGATGGCCCAGCTTTGTCAAAGGCTCTGCAGCCTGGCACTGAAATAAGCAATGTGGGAAAGGTGGCTTTAGGCATTTTAAACAAGGCAAGAGAGCAGTGCTGGAGCTTTGAAAACTGATTAAGCAAGTAGAATGTAGAGCTGAGTCACTCTGTATTTGTCTCTCTGTGTGCATGTGTACACATATAGATACATATTTTTGTAAGCGTGTGTGTGTAAGTGAGGATATAAAAAAAAGAGGCATACAGTTCCAAAATCCACTGCAATGCCGAATTGTGAGCTGAAGCTGTCACATCATATGAAACAGATCCAGAGAACGCTTGAAGATGCACTCACAGATATTTTAAAACTTCTCTTCAGCGTTTCACTCACATTTGGTAGCATTTAAATCTGATATCCTTTACGGCTTTTTTTTTTTTTTTCTCTGAAACCAACATGAAGCAATGTTTGATGAAAATGCAAAAATTCTTGGCTAGCAAAATTTTTTTTTTTATCTTCCAAAGTCATATCATGCAGATTCATGCAGTGGAAAAAACGCTGATGTTCTTATGAATAAAAGAAGGATTAGGAAGATTAAAATGCACACCACTGGACTCATTGAAAAAAGGCTCAAGTATGATATAGCTTTCTGCACAGCTTTGCCTTGAGGATCACAGCTGAAACTGTTCTTGTCTTTATTTTTGGGTAGTTCAGAGAGATGCTGGGTCCAGATCCCCCATACTGAGCTTTTCATAAAAGTTGCAGTAAAAAGGACGTTGCAAATAGAATGCTGCTGAGTGAATGATCAAATTTTATTTTATTTATTTATTTTTGTTATTACAGCCAGATGTTGCCTCAGGAAGTTGAAACAAGGAGTCAGGAACTGACAGTTTAATAATTAAATTGGGAAAGTTGGCAGGCCTCCTGCTACTTCCTCTAATACGTAGCATCTATGAATGAAAGTGTGCAGTATCCCAGTGGCACTCCTTCCGAACTGGCTCATCTGTTACTGGGTAATGATTTTCTGTCGAGGCAACAGCAATGCACAGGGCCTATTACACCAGCTACATAAAGTTAAAAAGACATTATGAATAAAGCGTTCACCATGGCTTTTACCAACATTTCTACACAAGACTGCCTAACGCTGACATGTGTTTATTAACACTTAATAATGTTTACATAATTCTTCCTTGAGCTCATTACAGCTGTCAAAAATCTGAATAGAGGGTTGTTTTGCCTGTGTTTAACTCTTGAAGACTTTGCAGTCCCTAAGCTGAGATAAATAGCAGCAGAGAGGATGCTGAAGGCCCCAGCTGGTTGCTGCGCTGCCAGCGTGGAAGGCTTAGAGCCAGCTGCCCACCTGAACCTGAGCATCATCACACCTTTCCTCCCTTTTTTGGGATTTCTTTCCTAGCGGGAATCCTAACGTTTCTCACTGCACGCTCCCGGGGCTGCCCGTACCGGCCCACACGCCTGCGGAGGGCATGGAAAATCACTCCAGCCGTCAGGACAAGAGGAGGCACGCTGGCACCGAAGGTGCGACAAGCAGGTGTCAGGTTGGGCTGAGAGTTTGCCGGAAAAAAACTTTGTTCAGAGGCAGCGGGCAGAGCGGCTAAAACACAGAGCACTTGCAGGGCGAGGGTCCGTCCCGTGCCCCTGCCCCTCGCGCTGGAAGGAATGGGGGCCGGAGGGACGGCTCCTCTGGCCGGGCGGGACTGCGATCCTGCTCGATCTGACAACGGACCGGGATCGGGGGGTGAGCCCGTAGGGCTGCCGTGCGCTGTCCCGGCCCCTCACCTGCCCCCGCCGCAGATCCCCGCGGGGTTTCCCAACGGGGAGAGCAGCGGGGAGATCCCCGCTCCCCAGTTCCCAGCCCCGCGCAGGCGGAAGGACCCCGCGCTCCCTCACGCCCCGCGCGCGGCAAGGGGGCGCGCGATCCCCCGGCGGCCCCGCCAGGGGGCGGGGCGGGGCGGGGCGGGGCGGGGGGTTCGGGGCTGCCGTCGCCGCTGTCGGCGGCACTGGCGGGGCGGCGGCGGGAGCGGGAGCCTGCGAGGTAAAGCGGGGACGGCGGCGGTCCGGCGCGGTCGCTTTCTTACCTGCCGCGCCGCGTCCGGCGCGGGGGAGGTGGGAAGGGGAGCGAGGCGCGTTGCCGGCTGTGCCCTCTCGGGTGGTGGTGCTGGAGGTGGAGACACACACACACGCACACACACACACACACACACACACCCCCCACACGCCTCCTGCGCGTGTCCGTGCCCCCCGCGCGGGGACCGCGCTGCCCCTGGGCCAGCTCCGAGCGGGTCAGCGCGGGGCGCTCGGGTCGCGTTCCCCCCACGGCTCGGCGGGACGCGGGGCGGGCTGCGCTCGGCGGCGCGGTCGTGATTTTGGGCTGCAGCCCGCGAGTGAGCGCGGTGATGTGGCGGTAGCGCTCGGGCGCTCCGTACCTTCCTCTCCGCAGACAAAAGCGCGCCCCAGGCGCGCCGGGGACTGGTTTGGTAACATGGGGCGCTGAACTGTGCTCGGGACCCTGCCAGCCCGGCACCCCCTTTGACCCCGGGGCTGCTTTCCTGTCGGGCGGCGTTGGCCAGAACGAGCGGCCGTTTTGGCGGAAAATAAAATAAAATAAACAAACAAACAACTTGATGTTTACAGATATGGCTAAAACGAGCTTTGGGGCTCGGCAGCGCTTGCTGGGCAGAGTGGCTCGGTGTGCGAGAGCAAAACCTCAGCGATGTGCGCCCTGTGAGTGAGATTCCTGTGCAGGGAGAGCCGCGGTGCCCGTCCTTCAGCCGACTGCTCACTTCAGCTCCTGGTAGTTCTCTGCCCCAGGAACTCGGGGAAGGGCCGGGAAGGCGTGCAGGGCGGCTCTCCTGCGCCTTTTGGAAGTGAAGTTCAGTTTTGCGGCTCATGTCCTCGCCGAAGGATATTGTTGGGACGTGGTGGCAAGGGAGCTGTGCGGCTGGAGCGGGGATTACTTCTGGGTGAATGAGGCTGGCGGTGTGAAGGTCTGCGGGATCCCTTCTGCTCCCTGCCAGGGAGAGATCTGTGGTTAGCAAATACAGTGTGAAGATTCGGCAGTGTGTGTGCGTGTCGCAGGCGCTGATACAAGGAGGTAATAGGAGCGGCTGTTAGTGCATTTCTGTTGTTTTCTAGTGGCATGTTATTGCAGTATGCAGAGTGATAGTTTGGTCAGCTGAATCTGTGGCAGAATTTTGTTGGTTTGGATAGTGTTGATATTTTGCCTTCGGCCGAGACTAACAGCATTTCAGCAAGCCATGTGTAACAAAATAGAAAGGGCTAAATTATTGTCAATAAACGTCTAACTATGTTTTGAAGAGAGACAGGTTTTGAAGAGATCTGTAGTGTGGATTCTGAAAACAAAGTAGTTAATGAAGCAACACAAAATATTACTGCCTGAGGACTGTGCTGGATCCAAAGGTGAGGTGACCACCAGGACAGTACAGCAACAGCCCAAGGAGAGGAAATTCACTAACAATGCTCTTCGCCTCTTTCTCTTGGAAGAGTTCTCATGAGGAAGTTTAGCAAGCATAGGTTAATTATATATGATGTTATGGCTGACTGAAGGAATTGGATACCTAGTGCAAAAGCCTGTGCATGTGAGAGAAGCTGATTTAAGGTAAAGTGGTGTCAATGTAAATTTAGACTGGTTGTGTCATTGTGGTAGAAGTTGCTATGTGGACATCATTTGTTTGCAGTTCTGGTTATGTCATTTGGGAAGAGTTGGAAGCAAAACTGAATAAAAACCATTGCTCTTAAAATAAGAGCGTCGGGAGTTGGTGCGTGCTTTGTTTTTCAATCAAGAAAGTTGGTTTTGATTTAAAATATTAATTAAATCATTCCTTTATGAACCAAGCTCTGGGTAAGAGCTTGATGTGTCAGCATCTGTCTGTGTCTGTTTTAATGATCAGAGAAGGTTGATCCTCGGTTTTTTATGTGGGTCAGCTTCCAGAAAAATACGCTTTGCTAGATGAAGGGTTGCAGGATTTGTCCTTGTATTCATAGTGTCACAGTATTAGTAAATGAGAGTGCCTGAACCTGGGTTGTCATTATTTTGTGGCTAAGCGTGCTGGTGAAGAATGCAAAGTGGCTCCACAGCAGATGGTCGCACTTTGGGGTACCTCACATCTCTTCTGCACCTTCTTGCAGAGCTGAGGGGTCTTGAAATGTTCTTGAATTTTCAGGCTAATTCATTCTGAAATACCTAAGTATGGTGAAGTGTCTGTTACATGAGAAATTTAGGTTCTCTCCAGGTAGAAAGAGTGGCACCACCAGGGACTGCTTTTTGGTTCTCTGCTGAGGTAATTTTGTCTGTGTCTGTAGTAAAACTGTTAAAGCTCGTTTTGGGGGTAATGGGTCTCTAGTGTGGGCAAGGTGTAGAAGGCTCAGAGTTCTCACATATCTCACATAGGATGAATTATTCTAGCAAATTCCCAACCATGAAGTACCCACAGGTGTGTACAGTAGGAGTTTGAGTCAGGTGTGTCTGAAAGGGATCATCCATTTTCACACTTCTGTCAATATGGATATGGTGGCTATGTAGCACAAACGAAGTCCCCACTGACTTCTGTGGATAATACACCTGTAAGATCAGTGTTCCAAGGAGTTTAAACCAGGGTGGCATTCTCCTAGTAGGTGATACAAGCAATGATTTAAAAAACTGCCACTCCCCAATAGGATACAATATAAAGCCCAACCAGTGTCATCCAGCTGTTGTGAGCAATTGCAGTGTGCTTTTTGTTAGGGTGGAAGTTTCTTCTAACCCTTCTTAGCTAGGATTTACTTTATGCACAAGATTTTAATATCTTCTTGCCTCTTTTTATAACCTATTGTTTCAGTAATATCTTGTAGCAGTGAACTCTGTCAGTTATCTGCATTAAATCTGTTGTTTTTCAATGTCATTGACTCTCTCCTTGTTTATCTATTAGAGGGAGGCAATAATTATTGAAATTCCTTAATACAGCTTAACTGATCTTAATTATAATAATGGAGTCCATTACAATGATTATTGCAAGTGCAAAATATTGTTAAAGCTTAGGCAAGATATTGGGGAGAAATTATTTCCAATTTTTTCTTATTTGTAGGTTGTGTTCTAATTAAATATTCAATATTCTAGGAAACAATCTTTTAGTTTCAAGACACTTTTGAAATGTCAGTTAAATTGTATTTCCCTCCCTCAAAGCAGTGTGCAGTATTCCATTTGCTGTAATGAGAAATCTTTAAGACTTGAAGAGTTACTAAACTTTTCATTCTCTGTAGTCTACAGTTCAGTTTGTATTCAAGGTAGATAAACTGGTAAATGCTGGACATGTAGGAAGTACAGACATAAGAAAATATAATTAAGCCCATTGTGAAAAAGCCAAACAAAATACAAGAAAGTGTAAAGAATTTATAGAATAGACATTTACCTATGAGAAATGTGTTTTTTCTTTTTTAAGGAGCTACTGATATTATTGAAAGAGAAAAAGAACTTCATTTTATTAAATACTTAGTTTGTTGAAGTAATACTTTGTAGGTTTTGGATTTATTTTCTACACTGGCCAAGCTTTTCTTTACTGTTCACCTCCTTTCTTTATCCTCACACAATGAGCTTATTATTGTTAGTCTTGGTTACAGACATATATATTTTTGTAGAACTTTATAGCAAGTCTGTAGGGCAGTAGACCCTATCATATCACATGTCTAATTTATAACTTTATTTTTCAGCAATTACAGCAAGTTTGCTGCTTAGATCAGAATTAAAATTATGTAAGTATAGTTAAAATATGCCAATATTACTGACATGATGAAATGCATATGAGCTCATTCAGGTTTTCTTTTCACTAGGTTTTTTTTTTTAATATTATTATTTTTGGTTTTAATATAGAGTGCAAGCTGTTGCTAATTAGCATGGCACTCTGGAGGCGGTCTCTATGTAAGCTAAATGGAGAGGATAGGATGGGGGGCAGGCAGGAAGCAAACCTCGAGACGTAAAAGTGTTTAAAAGCTTGGCACATAGAGTGGGTTTTGTTCTTTTTGTTAGACTGGTGATGGCAAGGTTATGTGTAAAACTTCAGACCTGAGCTGAATCCTGTGCCAGTGTGTGTGTCTGTGCTGGGTACAGGAAAGGGCCCCTCTCTGGAAGGGCACTAGTTTCTCTTCTGCTTCTCGTGCAGCACTGCAGTGTCTCCTGGTTAGTAGGCTGGAGTGAGGAGTTACTGGATTGCGTGAGGTGAGTGCACATGTGTTTCCAGAGTTGCAGAAGGCTCACTGAATAGGTGCCACTAACTCTGGTGCGTTTGCCATGGCTTTCCTCTCATGAATACAGAATATTTGCAGACATTGGTGTTTGCTACTGTACTTAAATTGCTGAAGGCATATTTATTTTAGGTATGTGTGTAATATGCACAAGTCTGCTTACAGTATACACAAATGAACGTACATGTGTGTTTATGTGTATAAATATTTCCATGCCTATTTCTCAATGTTAATACATACTCCATTCTTGGATAGAACTTCTGCATCTGCTAAGGGGACAGGTTTTGAACTTGCACGTCATAATGTTAAGGTCTGGGCTGCTGATTGTTATTGGAGTATTTGGCAGTCATGATTCTGGAGGTTCTACCTCTTATCTAGGCAGATATGAAAAAGCTGCTCCCTGAGGCAGCAATGTGTAGCAAAGTAATAGAAGACAAGCTTTAAATAAATGATAAATAGAATCTTTATTAAACCCATTCTTGCATATGGGGAACATACTACAAAGCTCTGTAGAAAGCTGTCTTCCTTGGGTCTCTGAATGAAACCTGATTCGCTCCCTGTGAGGGCATGCTTTATTCTGCCAGTGCTCTCAGTAGCTCAGTGCAGGTAACAGATCTTCCTTTTCTCACATGTCCTTCATCTTGTATCTGTTTTGACCTATGTCTAGATTCTCTGAAAATGCTTTGGAATTAACACTGTTGAGAGAGTGGCATGTATCATTCATTTCATCAAAGTAATGCAGTGCACTCTATCTCAAAATAATGTTTAGAAACTGTTTTTCTAATCCATTGAATTGGATACAAATATGTTAGCATTAGATACTATTTGGAAATTTAATTTAACAAAAATCTTACATACAACTAATAAAAATAATCCTGTTCTTTAAAGCTTTCAATCTAGAGTTCAAAGGAAAGTCAAAGGAAGCTGCACATCACCTCTTTTATTTTTCTGGCGTCAACTGCAAGAAGCTGTTTAGCTACATTCTAAACCACATTAAATTTTCTTTAAATGTTGATATTTTTTTCATTTGGACACTGCAAAAAGCACTGTTTCAGAGTGTTTGGGTGGTTTGAGATGCCACTCATGAAAAAGTGCATTGTCCTCTTGAATACTTCATGCTGCTTCTCTGAAGTCCTCAGGAGCACTTGTTTTGGGATCAGAAAATAAAGTAGTCAGTGGTCTTCTTTATGTCAGAGGACCTGCAAAGAATGCTATTTGCTCAAGGTGAAAGGCTTTGTTACATTTTCATAAAGAGTTTTAACTTGTTTCAGCAGGTGCCTGGAGTATATACTGAGGGATTTGAGTTTAGCCAACCTGTAGATTAAAAGCTGAAGGTGAATTGCTGCCTTACATTTCCTAAAGGGCTGTTTTGGAACAGAGGGCAATGCTCTTCCCTGAGGTGTACTGAGAAAGGGTGAAGTGCAGTTGTCACAGATAGACAGGGAGAAATTCTGACTAGGCATAAGGAAAAAAAACCCCAACAATCAAAAAACTTAAACTTCGACCTGAGGTATTTGGAGGTTGCAAGATTTGCCCTTGGAGATTTAGAAACTTGACAAGACTCTGAAGACCTTGTTCTGACTTTGAAATCAGCACTGCTTTGACTAGGAATTGGAGGACGTGGCCTCCAGAGATCCTTTTCAGCCTAAATTATTCTGATTCTGGGAGAAGATTTCTCACAGAGAAACTAAGTACTGTAAGAGTTATGCTAAATAGTCTTTCAAACTATAGTCTTAGAAGCAAAGAGCTGTTTGTTTGTGGGATCAGAGGAACCCTTTGTATAATACTCATGGCTAAGATAATTTAGAATTAATATGGTTTTCTAAAGAGCACGTGCAAAGGAACAAGTTTAAGCTGTTGAGCAAAGTGCCTTGACTAGGCACAGTCTTGCTGCCGTGTGCTGAGAATAGCTCTGACGTGTCAATGTGATGCACGTTAAGTGGTTATCTTTGCTGGACTTGGCTGCGGTTACTGTAGGTGAGTTCTTTGCAAGTCTGGGAAGGTATGTAACATACTAAATTTGAAATGACTCTTATGGTAAAAAAAAATAATAGTGTTTTTGTTTGTTTGTTTGTGGTTGTTTTTTTTTTTTTTTTTTTTTTTTTTTTTTTTTTTCACAGAGTGGCTACTGAAGCCTAAATTGATTGTGGACACATCCTTTGTACCTGATGTAATGAGAGTACTCTTTGTTGATGGACTCACTCACTATGTCATCATGTTTGACCATTTGTGTTTTGTAACATATAGCTTGAATTTAAGATGCTTTTATCAAAGAGTCCTTTTATATTTCTCAGAACTAACTTTGTGCTAAGTTCGACAAAATACCAGTCCCGCTTGTCTTGAGCATCTGTGTGAGGTCTTAGTGATGCCACCAGAAATCCTGACAGATTTGGCCTTAAGACTTCGTTTTTCCCTTGAGTTGGCAGTGGCCAAATAATGTGTGTTACATGAATTGTTATCCTTCCAGCATTATTCATTCAAACAGTATCTCACTGAAATAGCGTGAACTTTATATGTTGATGCTGCTATGTTCGAATTGGAAAATTCAGTAGTGGAGAACAAGTTGTATTTGTTATCCGGTATCCAGATGTGAGACATATACTTATATATGTGTGCAGATGTGGTTACTTGTGGGAGGAGGAAGGAATGTATCAAGAGTAATACCCTTGCTCCTCCCCCAAACAGATAGGTTCTGGGTTTTTTTCACAAATGATATTAAATGCCTTTTACCAGTACTTGAGTTAGATATGCTAGCTCTGAGTCAGGCCTAAAAGTTAAGACTCTTGTTCATCTTTTCAGAAAGACTGTCAGAGACAGTATCTATCTAATCAGCAGCAGTGTAAGTAGATGTTATCAATTTAGGCTGCTGTATTTTCTCTGGGGACCAGATTGAGTGTGGCCTTTCTGCAGAGGTAGAAGGGGCTTGCATAAAAGACCGAATGATTGCTGTTGGTGCTCTGTAGGACGCACAGACTTCACTGGCTTTTCTCTCCAGGGGCTGCCTACGTGTTCAGGCCTCAGGATGCGCATTGAGGAGGCACATTAAGGAAAGCAAGCTGTTGCTCAAAGGAGTATCAGGCTGGAGATATGCTATCTTGTACTCCCTGCACAGGAGGGAAGCTACAGTTTTTTGCTGTGCCCCTTACATTCCTTGAGTCCTGCTTTTGTCTTTAGTGTTCTTAACTGTATATTTTTTTTCTTTTCTTTTTTAAAAATTTTAGCATTGAGGTTCAAGCTTTTCAGCTCTAAGTCAGACTTAGTCAGACTCTCACTTGAGAGTGATTTAGTAATAAGGAGATATTAGCAACTTGGAATCTCTTTTAACTGCTCTGTGTATTTAAATCGTACTAAGGATATGTTTTCTCACATTGTATACAGATTAAAGGAAAAGATGATTCTGTTAATTTTCAAATGAAAGCTGAAATGAGTTGTTGAGGAAGCATAAGAAAAAGGCCAAATATCGCTAGATTCAGATGAGAAATCTGGGAGGAGCTCTGTTGATTCCAATAAGTGCCATATGGAAACAAAAGATATACAAAATCAGGCTGGGTTTTTGGTTGCATTGTACAATGAATTTTAACAATGTTAAGTGTTTATCTTTGATTTAGAGTACTTCCTTATTTGGGAAACCACTAGAGAAGTGTTTTCGAAGTAATATCATGAGTACTAAGGGCTGGATAAGACAGAGCACTTTTTTAGTTTAACACTCGTACTGTAGTGCTGCTGATGGGAGAGAGAAAAAATTGTCCTTTTTGGCTGAGGTTTCTGCACTCTGGTAGAGTCTGAGACCAGACAGTTTTCTGCTGAAGATGAGGAAAGACAGTAAAGAGCAATGCCTTTAATTTTTTTTTTATTATTTTTTTTTTTTTTTTCTCCTCTCGACTGCTTTCTCTCTTGTCCTGCTTTTCTTGTTAGGCAGGAATGGCTTGACAGAAACAGTGCCCAGTTGGATCAAAATGATTGGTAGAAGCCATGCTACTGAAATCATGTTTCCTTTTTTTAAAAAGGGGGTAGAATTTTCTTGTGTTGATGGCTCAGCTGCAGAGGTGTTGCAGCCTCTTCCAAAGTTAAGTTGGGTAAACTAGGGGAAGTTAATTGCATGTGCTTGGTGATAATGTAGACACCGTCCCTGGAATTCCCTTGGATGCTCATAGGGAATTCTGGCATGGACAACTATTTCTTCCTTCAGATAGAACTGAGGAGGAGTCAGTGTTGCAATTGATAGTAGTGGGAAAAGGAAGAAAGGAAACACATCATGAACCTGAGAAACCACATTCAGAGACTTAAGTGAAGCAATGTTCTGGTTTTGATTTCTCATTTATGGATATTTGAGATAGCTTTAAGATCCTCTGATTTTGCCCTGAGAATCATTGTTCTGGTGATGAGTATGTTTGCCTTATTCCTTCAGAACTTTGTAACTGTTCTTTCCCTGTATTCTTCCAGGATATCAAACTGGCTTAGGTCCATGAAGACTATGATGGTATCAAGCTCCCTCTGACTTGCTTTCGGTTCTCAGGAGCAAAGGTACAGTTAACAGAGGTAAGTTAAAATCCACTTACAGAATCCTCTGAAGGAAATGAAGACTTTAACTAGTGCCCTCTCCTTTAAGTGGCAGTCTCTGGCACATTTCTTATTTCCAAGTTGCTTGGTCCATGACAGCAGGCTATCAGCAATAGAGAAAGGGAAATCCAAAAGAGTGAAGTCACTTTGAAACTACAGTGAAAAGTTAATGAATAGAGCACTTACAGGACAAATACCTATGCAGGCTGTGTGTGTCAGGAAAGCACTTCGAAAGTGAAAAGTGTCCCCCTGTTGATTTGTTCTCCTTTTAACTGATTTCTTTGAAAATCCGCTTGGAATCACACTTGAACTACCTTGATAAAATATGTTTTCATTAGATAAAGTTGAAATAATACACATTTAGCAATTGTAAGTGTTGCTGGAAATAGGAAGCTCATGTAGCAACGAACACAAATTATCATTTTTTGTTTCATCCTAAGGGCAAAGTACCCTTGGTGCAAAGCCCAGGGGACCTATATAGTCATTAGCAGATGGAGGGGGACATTAATCTTCTACCCACAAATCTGCCCCGGCACATAAAGCAGAGCGTCTGTTGTGAGGATTGCTAGAGGTTGTATTAAACATGATAGTTTATAATCACAATGCTAGCCACTCTTTCTGTTCATTGCTGTGTCTTCTTGGTACTCTGTGTCTCTGGATTTCACTTTCTCTGTCTATGTATAACAGAGAGTGACAGCATCTTCTTCGTTTTGAGATGCTGGCAGAACATCTTCCAACACTCTTAAAATCTCTCTTACCGTAAGCGCTAAAGTATATTTGGATATACTTTAAGTACTTTTTTTTTTTTTGTATAGGGAGAAATGTATGATTTTTCTGTGCCATTCAGTCTTTCTCATTTGGCAGTCAGCTAGGAGACAGGCATGGTTAATGAGGTATCTCAGCAACGCGTTTTTATGGGAGCATAGTTAAAGTTAGGAGTATGTCCAGTCTCCAAACTGCCTAGTGAGCATTCTGTATTTGGAAATAAATGCCAGCTGGCAGTGGTTAAGGAGTGCATGCTTATTCTGCTCATGATAGCCAAAACATGCTCCCTGCTGTGTGCTTTTGGCAGCTTTGCACTGGCAATATGTCTCAAGTGCCAGTTGTACGTCCTCCTTTCCTCCTCCTAACTGTGTCCTGTAAGGCGTGATTTAGCCTTAATAAAAATGTGTCTCTGTTAGACTTGGAAGAAAGAGAGTACTTGTTTTCAAAAATCAAAGTCTTTCTGAAATACCTTTAGTGCATTATTTCTACAGTGGAAATAAAAAGATAAATAATGTCTTCCTATACTTGGTGGCAAATTGACCATACATTTCTGAAGATCTGATGATTTTTGTGACACCAATTTATAGGCAAACTGCACTTCAAATTTTGTATAACTTAGTGAGAGAGCTTGTTGATTTGAAGCTCTAACTCTACTTATCTGGTCAATGTATTAATTACACTGATGGTCAAATTAATTGTATTAATTTGTGGTCTGAACATAAGTATCACCACTGCTTTCTTTTTGTTGAATGGTTTTAAGTCAATAAACATATTAAGTGTTACATTTTATTGAAAAGATACTTTATATGTAGGCAGAGTGACTTTTACAGTCAAGTGTTGCAAATAATAGAATAGTTTGAATAGCTAGGGACCTTTAAAGGTCATCTAGTGCATGTGCTTAGTTGAATTATTTGAAGCACTTCATGAGTTGATACAAGTTGATACATTGGATACAAGTTCTTAAGGATCTTAAGGTAAATAAATCCAGTCTACATTTCTTTGTCATTTGTTTCTTTAGTAACAGTATAACAGGTTAAAAGAAACACAGTTTGACAATAAAGGCAAACAAAGCACTGAATATTTTCAATGCAATACTCAAACAACTGCATTTAAGGTCAAGTCAAATGTAGGGTAAGCAAGCTGTGCTTAGAACTTGGATTTAGAATTTCTTTGAGTTGGTCTCTCACCTCCTTTGTTTGTAGCAGTTCTCAATATTAGAGAAGATGATAATTCTCAAACAATGAAAATGCCTTTTTCTTTTCTAAATCAATGAAATTAAGATTTAAGTTCTTAATCTTAAGATATGGATATGTTAAAGAAATGGAAATCTAAAAATCAGGTTATCTTTTCCAAACTGGGTTCATTAGGAAAAAGGGGTCACCTTGACAAAATTCTGAGCTTCCTAAATCTAGGATCGCACAGCCACTGAAGAAGGGAAGGAACAGTATCTTGTGCAAAGTGCTATATTTTCAGTTACCATGCTTCTACTTATCCACTGAAGCCTGCCTGCAGTAGCTGATTTAATGCTCCTGTTCCCCACTCTGCTTTCACAGTAAGAACAATCTGCATTTCCCAGGAAGGAGGTAAAAAAGAGGGTGTTACTGTGACCCTTTCCTCAAACCCCTAAGCTTATCTCAGCAGCCTGATATCACTGTCACATAGCTTTCTCTCTTTCTGGTAAGAGGAAGTCAATTCAGTTGCTTTTAACAGCTGATCTAAAATAAAAAGCAGGTTTCCTTGTAAGTACTTTGTCACATTCATCATCCAGCTATATCTTGGATATCCAAGGGCATGAGCACCTTTGTTAAGGTACCTGAATGGTTTCATCATTGTCTGTGCTGTGGTGGAGTTGAGAATCAAATCTTGCTGTGATCTGTGTTGACGAAGCACTGCCGCATGTTGGTTAACGTATTCATGCTCTAAAAAAGCCTTGGGTATATCATGCAAAAAAGGTATTTTAGAAAGTAGGTTACAAAATCAAACCCTCAAAAGTTGTGAAATGTCAGATTTGTTATTTTCTTCTGTGCCTATAATTGATGCAGAAATATAGATCTTGCTACTTCAATTTGATCACATCCTAATTGGATAACTTATGTTAAAAAAACGTGCAGCATGGCCGTGTACTTTGTAAATAGCACAGTATCATTTTTGTAGGAGGAAGAACATTATTCACAGAAGAATGATTATAGAGTTTGGTGCTAAGTTATTATGTACATGTCGAAGATAAACAGAATCCGTTCATCAGAATTTAAATTCCATGTCAGCTAAATATATTTGCATTATATAAACTTTGTGTAACATAACTGTTTTCAGTGAAGTTTCTCCCATTTATGCTGGTGTTGAATTCTGCCTCTAGTCAAGAAGAACTTTTAGAAAAAGTTCTGCCAACACAGTTTGTCTTGGAACAGCTTTGAGGCTTGCCAGCAGTGTTATTTCTTTTGAGTTGTAGGAGCAGCTCTAGTTACATGCCAAAATATGGTCTTATTTTTAAACTGAAAAATAAATGAAACCTATGTAGAAATGGAAACTTCATTGAATGCCAAATTCTGACCACGTTACTCCCGTTGGAACCACTAGGACCAATTTTGCAATCTGCGCTGTCTTTATAGCATTAAGAGTTATTTCGCAATGTGGGAAATACTGGAAGAAATGAGTGTAAAAAAGGCAGGAAATCTGCCAATGTCCATGTCTTTTTTAAAAAATAGTTATAACCTACTTGCTGAGATATGTTTTATGCAGATACCAAAATTAAGCAGACTTAAGTTATGACCAGCCAGCTTCCATTTCAAAAGTGCTATTCTGTAGAACCTAAATATTTTCAAAATAATCATATTATTTTGGCCTGTTTTTTCAACAGTAAGACTTAGAAGCTTGGAAGCTCTGTCTATCTTCTTTCCTTCCCAATTTCTTTAATGTTTAAACTGTTTATCCAATGACCAAAGCAGAATTTTAAAGTTAGTTCCAGTAAAATAGGGGTTAAAACAGATGGAGGGGGTTGGGAAGGAGAAATACAGTATTCAAGAAGTGATTGGTTTGCTCTAGGACTATCTTCCTCAGATACTAACCCTGGTAAAAAAAGGCCCAGGTGTTTTGCCTCCAGCAGTGTGAAAGCACTCAAATCCATTGAGGGCTTTGAGAAGAGGCTCTAGTGATTTTGGACAGTTGTTGACTTTCAGCTTGTGTGAAAAAGACAGAACAGGTATGTTATCTCACCATTCCACAATAAAAAGGAGCAATAATTTGTGTTATTAATCCAGAAGAGTTCCTTAGTATATTGGATCTGGAGTGTGGACTTGGTCTTGAGGTTAAGTGTTCAGAGGAGTTGCCAGAGGTAAGTATAATTGCTGAGCTCTGCAAGTATGAGAAAGCAGTTGCCATTCTACCATTTTGAAAGCATATTCTGCCAGATAGTACAGATTAGCAAAAAATCCAGTAAAACCTGAAATGTTCACTTGTTTTGACTATTGAACAGTTGTTCTCAATGCATCACCAGGCAGCTGTGGTCCTGCTGTCCCTGACTGAAGGATAGTATGTTGCTTAGCACAACTCTCTGTGCACTTGACAGTAAGTTGTTTGTAATCAGTGCAGCCGAGCAGTGTTATATCGGTTTTTATCGCCACTTCTCAATGATGATTCATGAAGAGCATTATTAGCAGTGTACCTGCTAGGGAATGCATAGTGTTTGAGGGTGAGGTTGATAATTCGTAGGATTACAAAACAGAGGCCAGTCTGATGGACTGCCCTTCCAAACTTGTTTCCTGGTACCGAACCTCTGATCAGTTTGTAATCTGCAGAGCAAAGGCTCTTATTTGAGGAACTGAATTCACCTTGGGTGAATGCCTTCTTAAACTGGAAAATGGGCATGATGGATATATGTTCTGAGCAGATAGCCCCTTCGTTCAGGTGGCAAGTTTGAAACTTAAGCTTTCTGTTTTGTACATTTACACTGCTTTTGGGGTGGAATCGTGGCACTGCTTCTACTTGAAATTGTCTAATATTTGTTACTTTTATCTCAATTCATAAGATGGATCTTCATTTTGTACCTAATGGGAATTAATAATAGTCTTCTGTAGACTTTCTGGTAGGGCATGGTCAGCCTTAGGGATCCTTGACGGTAGTAATCTCATTGACAGAAGATGTAACTTGCCATAAATTGAATTTCCTTTTTCTGAAGCCTGAAATGACCAGTATCTATGAGTTTTAGAAAGAAGATGAAGATTCAGGGTGTAAAAAGGCAGAGACAAAGATATAACTGGAGACTGACTGGATTTGGTGCATAACTTTTATTTTTACAGAGCTTAATTTTTACTTGGTGTATGTGATGGGTGTTGAAGGAGGTGGCAAAGAAGCTACTTTCTACTACTTGGTTCTATAATTATAAATACAGTGACTTTGGCATAAGAAACATCAGACAATAAGTCTTGGTGATGGTTAAGTTAATTCACTTTCAGAAGTTCAATAATTCATCTGAGAAGTGTCAGCAGCTGGGTCTTGTTAATGGTAAGCCTTTCATTTCTGTTAAATCAATTGTGAATAATAGGATCCTTCAGAGAAAAATGATGAAGTAAGCATTGATTTCCAAATTGGGTGTCTGATATTGGAGCATTAATAAAATCTAGAGCAAGCAGGCAACTAGGACCTCATACACTCTTATCACCTAAGTAGTAATCAGAGAAAATCAATATTTTTTTTTTGTACGGTGCTAGATCTGTTAACATTTCATTTGTCGCCATTCATCATCGTGTCTATAATTTCATTTTGATAATTGCTTGAATTTTGGGGAGCTTAATAGTATGCATTGAATCGAGCATCTACTGTCAAGCTTTTGTGAAACAGATGTGGCATTGCCATATTGTCCATTGTTTTCTAGCTGTCTTACTATTTTTGGTCTATTGATAGTGATGGTCAAAGTAAACTCTATGTATTTTCAAATGCAATCAAATTTTCTTAAAGGAGTTCCATGTAGACTTCCTGGCGTCCTCTGTTATTCTCTTTTCCTAAGCTATGAGGAGCTGTGTTTTTTGCTTTTATGCAGTCTCATTCGGTCTCACAGGGGTATTATTAACATCTCCAATAATGATGGTGAAACTCTGTCAAAGAGGAACAGTTGTAGAGAATACCTTCAGAACAGTCAGACTCAGGACATGGCTTCCTCTGCAACATCTAGCTTGGACTGTTGTTCCCCAGCTACAGTTTCTGGCTCTGAACAGTTTGTTTCAGCCTGTCCTGTACTGTTGAAGAAGGCAGTGGCTACAGGCATGGGAGACCAGTGCTGACATGGCTGCATTCTGGCCTTTGATGGCTTTAATTCAGAGGACCAAATTTTGGTGACAGCAGCATTAGTGAGTGATCTGAGAGGGAGTAGTTGATAGTAATACATTCCACCAAGCCATTTGTGGGTGGGATGTATTGTACTTGCATGCCTTGTACTTCTGGCCTCAGAGTCAGTCATGTTTTGTGTTGCAGTGTGAAGGTTACAGGCTTGTGAGTATGGGATTTATTTGTTTAATTGTTTTTAATAGCATTTGAAGACTGGGTTCAGTGGATGTTTAGAGCTTCTCAGTGCCAGCTTTTGCTATCCAGTATTGTGCTTACCAGTGATCCCATTTTGTTTAAAGCTGTATTGATTTCATATGGAAACCCACATACAATCAAATCTGCTTCCTGTTGAAGTAAATGGCAGTTGAGGCTAAAACTGGACCATGATTTGGCCCATAAAGCATAGCAAGAAAATTTAACAGTTATAATAAAACTCTTAAGGCAAATAAAATGTTCTAGCAGGTGTTCATAAATGTGCTTTATGCTCATAGACTCTGTTAAATGCTAATACTAAGGTCCTGCAGAAGCTGCACATAAGGACTGAGTGAAAGAAGCAAATGTCTGTTAAATGTGCTGTGCAATATTGTAGCAAAGGTGGGTGGCAGTGCAATGCCATGCTACCTATTAGACTGAAATATGAAAGCTATTAGAGATTCTGCTGAATTTTCATTTTGTGAGGGAGTAGTTTTCAAGTGAGAACAAACCGTATAAAAAAGCCATGTGTTGTGCAAAACTAGAAGCATCTTTGTCAGTGTATGCAGTTTTCTTGGAGGTATGCAGTGCTTATTAAGGACAACTGCTAACATAGTGTATTAACAGTAAATTTAAAATAAGACAATACTTGTGCGGAAAATAATAGCTGAGCAGCAGCTTTATTTTTTGTATATTTCATTTTTCTTGAGTTATTTTCTTTTCGTGGCTCAGATGAACCCACAGGCAGAAGTCCTATCATGACCTAAAATATGTTTTGAGGATAATGGGTGTTGGCAGGATTTTATATTTAGATCTCTGTCTTACGTTAACTCTTTTTTTTTTTTTTTTTTTTTTTTTTTTTTTTTTTTTTAAATTTATTTATTCTATCACTTCACTATCAAAGCACAGTGAGGTCCAGTTTAGATTTCCATGAGCTTTCTGGCCTCCCTCCTTTCTGTCTTCTAGACGAAGCATCTGCTGATTTTTTTCAGCAGGTTTTGCAGCATGCCCTGAAAACTAGTGGCTTGTATTGGCTTGTTTTCTTCTAGCAGTTAATTTCATTAGGATTCAGGTCAAACCCATGGGACAAAAAATTACCTCTGTGTACTCCAGTCAGTTGCTACAATGACACCAGAATGCGGAAGTCCTTGTTAGGATGTGCTTTGTTGGTGTTTGAGTAATTGAGGGAGTTATTGTGTCATCAATACTCAGTTACTGTCTTACAGGATAAAAGCAACCACATCAGAAAGATACTCTTTAACAGTTAACTTCTGAATTTTCTGGGCCAGAAAAGAATGCATTAGCTTGGAAAACAATAAGATAGAGGAGTGAGGGTAGGGCTTTCACACGGCATTTTGATCTACCAAGTTACAACTATCACAGCCAACGAGAGCAGGGTTATCTTGGGAAAACTTGTTTTGTTCTACCTTGTAAAAAGGATTGACATACGTGCACTTAAACAGTGAATTCTCATCACTTGCTTTCTCAGCAAAATCACAGGGACCTCTTTCCCCTCTGTATTAGTGTTGCACTAGTGTGCTTATGGATTTCAAAAGCAAGGCTGATGGTCATCATCAGCCAGCAGGTTGGGAGCTTCCACATATAATAAAGTATCTTTTTTTTCAATCCTTCTAGGGCAAGGAAACCTAATCGAAAAGGAGTGTGGGAAAAGACCAGAAATTTTTTAATCAAGTGGATAATGTCTGTACTTCTCTTGTAAATTGTGGCACTTCTAGGAAGGCAACAATAGTGATATTCATGCAGAACTTTTAATGCCTTCAGTACATTACAAATGCATTGTGTGATAATTAAATGTTAATTGACGCCATTATTAGATGAGTAGACTATTTATATAACAAAGTTATTGGAAGTAATGACCCATGAATGAATTTTGTTTATTAGCTTCCCCTATGTTCATTCTTCTATATCTTGTCTTATCACAGCGAAGGATTTTTGAAATAGAAGGCTCTCCAATGACATAAAGACCTGCAACATATCACATGTGTTACCTATAAATAGTGTGTTTTGTTGATTTCAAAAATGAAGCAGAATACAATCAAGACCTGTGGAAGATGTAGTTTTAGGTGAATTTCTACCTGAGGAAAATATAAAAAGACAGAAGAAAAGGGTATTTTCTTCTCTTTTAAAACTTGCACAACTCAGGTATTTAAATGGTCTCCCCTACTTTAAGGATGAGTAACTAGGGAAAGGAAAGTGATTTACTTTGCCTGGAATTATGAAGGGAAGTCTGGCAGACATGGAAATTAAATTAGGATCCTCTAAATGTCAGGCCAGCTCCATAACTACCGAAATATCCTTCCTTTCTCTTCTAAAATGTCTGTCAGAAATGTACAGTAAAGTTTAGATTTTGTAGGATTTCCATAGGATAACAGCTCTGTAGCCTCCAGGGTGTGAATAACCACAAAAAAAATTCTTCAGCCTTTGAAGTTGAGACTACTGTATCTGTTATTAAATCTGAAAAAAAGACCGTCCTAAGCCAACATACTTGTAATAATATTTTGGATTTCATTCTCTAATTGTTTAAAGGAATTAATACGAGTATTTTAGTTGTACAGTTGGACAACTCAGCAGGATATGATTTAACCAGGACACTGACTCTTCTTTCAACACATTCTGGCAAACTTTACAATATGCAACCTTATAAAAGTCCCGTTTACCTGTCATGTAGCTTCCATACACTTCCTTCATTTGCAGTTATTTATCTTTTTTCTCTTTTAAAGCCAAATTGAAATTGCTCCTCAGTTCTTGACTATGATAAAATGCCGTGCAAGAGGTTTCACTCTCATGAAAGATGCTGGGACTTTGCATAAACAGTGGTTACCTGACAAGCTGCAGCACTAAGTTGTGCAATGTGTAGCTATACTACCCTACTGCCCATATTTTCGTCACATCTTGTCATGGTGAGAGACCATTTTTGCAGTTCATTCTTTTGCTTGTTGGATCCAAACTCTGTTTCAAATTCTCTTGTTCAAGTAAGAAAAACATGGAATCAAACAACTGTTTGGATGGGAAGGGACCTTAAAGATCATCTAGTCCCAACCCTCTCTCATGGGCAGGGACACCTTCCACTACACCAGGTTTATCAAAGCCCTATCACATCTGGCCTTGAGCACATCCAGAGATCCACAACCTCTCTGGGCAACCTGGTCCAGTGCCGTGTTACTGTCACAGTAAAGAATTTCTTCCTAATATCTGATCTAAACCTTCCCTCTTTCAGTTTAAAGTTGTCACCCCTTGTCCTGCCACTGCACATTCTTGTAAAAAATCCCTCTACAACTCTGTTGTAGCCCCCTTTAGATACCGGAAGGCTGCTCTAAGGTGTCCCTGGAGCCTGTTCTTCTCCTGGCTGAACAACCTCAACTCTCTCAGCCTGTCATTACAGGAGAGGTGCTCCAGTCCTCTGATCATCCTTCTTCTTGTTGGGGCCCTGGAACTGGATGCAGTATTCCCAGTGGGTTCTTACAAAAGTGAAGTAGAGGGGGAGAACCAGTTACCTGCAGATCCATGATAAACTCTCATTTTCTAGTAGAAACTGTTTGGATTTTGTTTCAGGTGTACTGTATGCTTATGAACTTCTGTAACCATTTTTTTGAGCTTTGCCAAATAAATGCAACAGGAAAAAGCTGGCTGTTTATAAGGGGGGAATATTGTATTTATATAATAACCGTAAGCTAGTGATATAGAGAGAATATAAAAGCTTAATGAATTTTCAATACCATTGGGTTGACCTGATCATCTATAGTGCTCACCACAGCACGGCCATTACCTGCTATGCATTGCTTTGTGCCATGCTGGAGGCAGCAGTTAGGACAGCCATCATCACAGCCGGCTTCTGGGGATGCAGGATGCAGCATGTGCCAGTGGGACTCTGCCAGGCATGAAATTCTGTCTCTACACATAAGACAGGTTTGTGCACTCTTACCAGTTACCAAATTGAGTATTGTCTACTTTCTTATAAGGTGCTGCTTTCTATGCCTTGGTAACTGTGCGGTGTTCCAGAGTTGCTTAGCTGGGAAAGCTTGTACGGCTTTTGCAGGCCACCAGCTTGATTCTGGAGACAGCTGGCTATAGCAAAGAACTGTGATAAATGATAACTTGAAAAAACCATGTGAGGTCTTGAATGATAACTTAAAACCACCCATGTGAGGTCTTGAATGAAGTCAAGATTGAAGTAATTTATTCTGGATGATTTGAACAAAAAGGCAGTTCTTAGCATTTTAAAAGAATACCTTATAAACTCATCTTCTAAAGATAAAAGCTATCAAGCACAAACCCAAGATATTACACCAGATAGCAATTACTGTGGTTTCTTAATGTGCTTGTGTTTTTTTGTTATCACATTTATTAAATGTTTAGAACTTCAGCTGTAGATATTTTTAATCAAAATCAGAATTTTCTCACAAAATGGGTGATTACATCATTTGCACATTTATATTGTAAGACATTTTAACGATATAAGCATTTTTTCATTTAGACAGCAACCATAATAAATTGAAATAAAATTCAGCCTTGATTGATGTTCTATGTGTCATGTACAGGGCAAGTCCCATCTATAAAATGTGGTTTGCCAAGGCAGCAATATTAGTAGCATTTGAATGTTTTTCTTATTAAGGAGAAAAATGGTCAGTAACATCAATACCGTCTGCTCCAAAGACCATGGTAAATGGAAACTGCCTGCAGCACATTTGAATTCTTCACTGTATTTGGGATGAAGGTACAACACAGGCAGTGAAAATTTTTTTTCTAGAAAATTAGGATAGACTATTACAGTTCTTAGGATGAAAGAGAGAGGCTGATTACAACATAATGGAGTGTACCATATTCATCTCTTTGAAATATGACCTCACTCGGCCTTTTCCATTTTACAATCGATTCTCTCATTCTCTTAATGAACCTGTGCGTTCATGAGTCTTCCTTGGAAGTATGCAAGTGAAGTATTACAGTAGCAGAAAGTAATTGTCTGACAAGCAAGTGCAAGTAAAGTGTCTCTCTTGTAGTCTTGTTCAATAACATTATGGACCATTAATGCATCGGATCAGATTCCATATTGTTTTGTTAAAAATTATGCAGGCATGTTTTTCCTAGTTGTTCATAGTGTTTCTAAAATGGTAGCTTCAGAAAATGTGTACAGCATCATCTGGCTCTATTTCTTTGCAGAACAGTACGTGAGTACTGTACAGAGATGAGCTATCGAAAAGGTACTCTTACAAAGTCAGCTCTCTTAGCAGGTAATGGAATTGGATAAATTGTAATACTATGTTAAAGGAAGAGGAGGGCTTTTTTGAGAAGAAGAAAAACATAAGGTTGCATAGACACTGAAGACACCATCAAGATGTAATTTTTAAAGGATCAAATACCTAGCATGTGACTTTTGTATCTGTTGGCTTCTTTAGGCCATCTGTGTGATTACATGCAGTAATTGCTTGGAAACACTACATCCTCTTTTTCTGTTGTTGTTTTTTTTTTTTTCATTCAAGAAACCTGCATGATGGTGCCAGGGTATTTCATTGTGATAGGGAGTTCATCTGTAACATTAGGGTTTAAATGAAAACTGACAATTGGGAGTGGTGGGAGTGGTTGGGGTTTTTTTAAACTGTAAGATAGAAAATCCACCCTAATAAGTTGCCATTTTCGTTCTCTGGGAAATTGTTGCCTGGTTGAAAATTTGATCAATTTAATCTATTAAATTTATTGTCAGTTCTTTATTCTGTCATTGATGTTGCACAGGAGTGAGACTTCTACCAAGTGAAGACCTTGATCTTACAGAATATGGTTTTATGTGGAGGAGTCCCAAAAAGTATGTAGGAGAACCTGTTCTAGTACACTGACTATTGCCTGCTTCAGGACATAAACTGTACTTATGTTATTTTTGTAATGTTTCAGCATCTTTGTTATCTCATCATTCATGTAGCATAGATGCCCTTCTCTTTTCAGCTCCTCGATGTACAAATTGACGAAGGCCCCATTCAGAAAGCATATATTCAGTGGGAAAACTTAATGTGTGTTTGGTGATTAGACCAAAGCCTCAGCTGATGTCAGTAGGATTGAATGCACATTTAGTTGAGGCTTTTCCACGTTTAGTTGAGGAGCGGTTTCATGCTGAAACGCCTTTGAGTCATGAAGAATGAAATGGTGTGTTCAATACTACATCATACACTCTTCAGAGGACTTGTGGATAAGGTTTTTTGCCTGTATTAGTGATGAAGAAAAGTGAACTGTTTGCTTGTCTCCATCTGATCAAACCCGTATTACAGTAGGTCCTCAGAAAGCAGACTGTCTGTAAAGAATCAGTATCTCTGTCCTGAACAACTTCAAACCTGTGATAGGACAGCCTCCTGGAAGGGCAGCTGGAAAGCCTGATCCACATCCTGGTGAGCAATTTGTTACCTAGTGTTATTAAGAAGACTTAGGGAGACTCTTGGTTAAGGTCCATCTTTCAGAAGATTCGTGTGTGTGTAGATAATTCATGTATTTAGCAGATAATAGGAAAAAGTAACCATTATTTTTTCTGCAGAAATTCTAACAATGATGTTCAAGAGTTAAATGCGCAAAGATTTCCTAATTCTCAATTATCTGTTATTCATCTTTTTTTACTCCCCAGAGAATTAAAATTTCAGTTTTTGTTGGTCTCCAGCACTTTTAAGTTAATCTTCAAAGGCTATATTTATTTTCTTATTTGTTTTCTGATTTTTATTCGTTCACAAGGATCATGCATTTTAAGATTTTTACTTTGCAGTCATAGGGCTGAGAAACTTGATATTTAAGTATGTGAGTGTTAAGGTGTAGCAGTACAACAAAAACCATGGACTGAAATTAGCAGAGTTGGCAATTCATTAAATGAAATCTGAAGGATTTCATCACTGCAAGGTGGTAGCTCAAGGAAGAAAGGAAGCTACATACCTGCAGCCAATCTGACTCTTACATCCAGTGTTTACTGTATTGATCCACTCTGCAAACAAAATAAAGTACCATTCTTCTTCTTATAGTATTCAATTCTGAATTGTTTCTCTTAAGCATTTTATGATTGCATGGTCTGCATCTTAAGTTATTGTATGGCTTTGTTTCCTGGTTGCAGTAATGTTTCTGGTTTGTTACCTACCCTTGCTGTGATTCTTTAAAGCTTTTGCTGATAATAAGTACTAGAAAGGTGAAATGTATTGCCTCCTTGGATGTATTCAGATGTGCTTATAACTATGGAGATCAATGCTATTTTTGGTTTAGCAGACTGCTTCTTAAGATAAAAATGACAGTTGATACTATTCTTTAAGGAAAAAAGATTCCTATAGGAGTGTTTCAGAACCATTGATTCTGATGATATTAGATGGAGATACTGTAGCTGAAATGAGCAAGGACAAACTGTTTGTAAAAACATGGAAGAAATTCCTCTCTCAAAAAGAGGCAAAAGTGGTGAGAATGGAGTCTAAATGTAGCACTTTTTTCTATAAAATTGTGTCTGACCCACTGGAGCAATTTCTGACTGTAGGCTGACTACAACCTAGTGTAGCAAAGAACTTTCTGAAATCCCAGAAATGGAAGTGCTTCTTAAAATATCTCAGGTGCATTTCTGAACTGACATTTAAATGGACACAGGCTTTGTGTGGAATGCATGTGAGCTATATGAGGAATTGCTGTTTGCAGATTTTTGGGGTTAGAAGAATGTCACTTGAGACACATGCTTTTTCAACAATGGGAGTGAACTTCACTCTATGTATAGTATTTCAAGCTGCCTTGTTGGCCCAATTTTGGATTGCCCAGCTAAGGACCGAGAAGAAAGAAACTGTATCAGTTAGTGGTGGTAACAACATCCCAGACAGGTTGAGTGAAATATTATAAGAACTTGATGTTTCACATCAAAGCATAACCTCTCCTTTTCTTGGTTATATTGCTGCCTATTGAAAAGGTTTGTTGGATCACAGGATGTCTGGGACCCTTTTCTTGTTCAGAGTAGATTTCTCCTAGAAAGAAGGGTAAAGAAAGGTATGCAAGATGAGAGACTATAATAGACTGTGTCTTATTATGAGCGTTTCTACAACTAGGTCTGGTGAAGAAGGTTCAGATATAACTAAAGGTAACACAGACTATTATTTTGGGTTAGATTGGGTGTAATTTTTTTTCCTAGACTTTCAAAAAGTGCTGTCCTGTAAGAAACATTTCAGAATATCTAATGGAGAAGCGTGAGGCAGATTTACTGGAATTGTTCCTTCTGCAGGAGATGCAGTGTACTGTAACTTAGGGCTGTAGTGTCTCCTAGGGTGTGTGCAGTCCTCAGAGCTGCTTGGAGACTTGGCAACTTGTACTTCATAATAGATTAGCAGGAAGATGTAGTAATATGAGTAGTAGGCTGAATGTTATTAATGCTGTTGCCGTGTGGTGACTCAAAAGATGAATAAAAGGATGGTAGAATTTTAGGGTGATAGAAAATGAATTGGAGGAAGGCTGAGGAACTTCAGGGGTTATCTAGCAAACCTTTGGGAATAGACATGGTGATGGCAGATGAAATTCTGCAGCTAACAAATCCAAGTAAAATCTTCTGAATACATAATTTGACCTAATTGCATGTTGCTGAATATTAAATTAACTACATTTGCTGCATTAGAAAAGCAGGCAAGTTAGGCTTTTGTCTGTCTTTTTAGAAAAAAAAAATACACAAAAAGAAGACAAAATTAACAAAAATAATTTTATAAAACAGTAGCAGCATTTTCTGGTTAGTACTTACTGCTTGTTTGTATTATATTGCTTTATAACAGGAATTCTTCATTTTGTTCTGCATCACTCTTAAGAAAATACAGTAAAAATAGAGAAGGACTGCAGGATGGGCAGGAGTGCTTTGTAGCATTGGAGGGAATTCCTTGTGTCAAGTGACTGAAAAAAATAAAACCAGGCTAGTTAGATTAGGGGATGAGCAGTCAGTGGGGGTGTGTATATAAATAAATCATGCACTTTAACTTACAGCAAGAACAAAAAACTGCATTGAAAGGCAATAAATGGAGATAACTGATTTTAAAAGGGTGGGTGTTTTTTTTTGTTTGTTTGTTGGTTTGTTTGGTGGTGTTCTTTTTGTTTTGTTTTGTTTGGTTTGGTTTTTTTTTAATAATGCATAATTAACTTTGGGAACTTGTGGCAAACTAGATATGTTGTTCTAAATGCATACATTTGAAAAGAAAACCAGACATTTACATGGTTAATTAGAACATACACATTAACAGAAGTTAGGATAAATGCCCTCTTCTACCACAGTATTTTAAGGCATAGTTATAGGAAAAATCCAAATGTCCTATGGCCAGGTTATGCTGTCCTTGTGCCTTACAGTATACTTTTCTTCTCTGTGGTACTAGTCACTGTTAGGGCCAAAGGTTACTTTAGACAGACCACAGTCCTGAGTCTGACTCTCCATTTTGGATGTTGTTTGGTTTGGGGCTGGTGGTTTTTTTTTTTTTTTTCTTTAGGATTCATTTGTTTTTATGCAACTGCAGTGTAGCTGAAAGTATGTAATTCTTCTGTGAATACGGAAGTCTCAAACTTCTATTAATTCAAAAGGAAAGAAATGGCAATAAAAAAAGTTGATTTTTTTTTAAGTTCCTATTCACAGAAGAGGAATTACTTCTGAATGAGGGAAGTCTCTCATAAATACCTAGTGATACATTTATGTAATTGAGAGTGTATTCATGGAAACACCCTCAAGAAAAGAAGATTTTGAGTCATACCAAATAGTATGTTCAATCAAGGATTCACTAAACAGTTGTCAAAAGCGTGTTCCAGGATGAAGTATGCACTTGAATGTATGTATGTATTAACTGATTGTGGATTTTTTTTTCCTTCCCATGAAAACTGACACTGATTTGGATGAGCCTTAAATCCTAGATTGTTGTGTAGCTCTTGTATTCTTATGAAAAAAAATAAATGCGTGGAACTTATTCAAGTCCGCTAGCTGTTATAAATATATATGCTTCTCCCAGGGCAATGAGCAAAAGCAGCTACTGCCCATTCATAAATATCTTATTCTTCCTATATGTAATGAGACTCTAAAGACATTCCTGTCCTTGTAGACAGGGCTGCATTTGCAGTGAAACTGCATATATTGTGTAGTGTATAGTTATAGTTTATGACACTTGCTTTTGTTAGGATTTCTTCTGGGTATTCAGCATTTCAGCCACAACTCAGTTTATTTGAAAAATGCAATCCTCATACAGAAATATGTGGTTTGTTTTCTTTTCCCCCCCATGAGGGAAAAGCACCAGAGTCACAAACACATGATTACACTAATACTGATTTGGAAATTTGTGCAGGATAGAAGTGGAAGTGTATGGCCTCCCTGAACATAATGTTCCCCATTATTCCTTCATAGCTTTTTTCAGTTATGGCTTTTTATATGTTGGAGGATCTCAATGTTTATACAAGGTGAAACCATTGCTGTGTGCGCAACCTCACTTAAACACATGTACTATTGTCATACTGAAAATCAGTAGAAATGACCTGATTCTGAATTCTTCTGCTTATTTAGTGAAAGGACTGGGTATTCAACTCATGTATGAAATCCTAGTCTGACTGTAGTTGCAAACTTCTGTTTCCTGTCCATGAATTCATCAATAAATAGAGATTATTGCAGAGAGGGTTTGGCTGGACCCAGACTCTGGTGCTGATTCACTTTAGCAGCTTTTTAAACTTCCATCCTTCAGATTCTGTCTGTCTGCTTTTAACTTTTGAACTGATCAGGAATTTTACCCTTCAGAATGTGACCATAGGTGGAGCCCTGAGAAAACTGAGGGATGCTATCATAAGAGATTATGGTGAAAATTCTCCAATGTGCATCTATAACTTCTTTTAGCATTAAGGGAAGCTATGTGCTCACATTGAGCATGAAATAGAGGCTTTTGCTAGTATCAAAGATCCAATCAAGAAAGATTTTTTTTTTAATGTCATATTTTTACAAAGCTTCCTGCTGCTTCCAAAGAACTGTGCCTTTTGCAAAGCGCAATGATAAGTAATTTTACTTCTTGAGTTGTTGTATTACAACGAGATATTTTGTACTATTACATTCAGTGAGACTTGTGAAATTGAGCTGTATTTGATTAGATGGGCCACTAACATTGGGGAAGGCAATGTGCTGGGCGGGTTATTTACAAGCTTGTGCCTTGGATGCTTTAGCTGGGTAGTTCTCCAGCGTATGTTGCTTTGACATGCCCCTCCATCTGCCAAACTGGAAGGGTAGCAAGGGTTGGGCTTCAGAGGGAGTGTAAATATAGTGGGGTGGGGGGGGGGTATTTGACAGATCTTCCTGGTAAGAGTGATAATTCCTACCCCATCTTGTAGATTGTATGTAATGATTATAATTTCTTTTGCTTACTGAAAGTAAACACATTTACTGAGAGTGCTGTAGCAGATCTGTAAGATTCTGTTTTGTCTTTGAATTGGAGTAAGGTTTTATTTTTTTTCTACAAAGTGTTAAAAAGCAGTCCAGGTATTTAATACTCTGAAAATATTGATCTTTGTGAATAGACAGAAATTAATTTTAAATAACCATGTTCTATTGGCATATAGTTTTGAGAACTTCCCCTTTAACAACTTAAATTTTTCTCAAAGATAAAATTACTGGAGGTATATGGGAAGATACTTTTTCCTGTTTTTTTGAGGAGATTATAGTAAAAGATGCTGTAACTACTGCTGGTGTTTGGTGAAGGAATTAGGTATACTATTCCAGAAACAGGAACTGCCTGATAAACTGGAAAGAAATGAAATTGTAGCGGTGATATTGCAATGGCCATATAGAATCAGTTCCAGAACAATTGCACATAAAATTAATTTTAAGCTCATGCATTCCAGATTAGTTTTAACAGAACTAATGTAGGACTTAGCCAAAACTTTAAGTACTCTACTAGTTCTGGCCATATTAAAGTGATTTTTTTGTGATAAAGTACTTCAAGCCTAAAAAGTCAGTCTCTTTAATACAGCTTCTTTGACTGGAGTGCAGTGGATGTGAAGAAGAGGAGGAAAGTGCCCATATGAACACAAAATGCTATTTGTGCCAGGCGAGCACTTTGGTGATGGGTGAAGGTCATGGTCCATCCTTGCACTGTGGTACTCACCCCCATGCAGTCACAGGGCAATGCTCTCCAGCCCATGGCTTCCAACTGGGAGAGCTAAGACAAAATGCAGTGTAGTTTTTTTAGCAGGCTGAGATATAGGAGGACCTTCTGAGGGTGGACGCTTGCTTGGGTTTGCTTTACAAGCTCCCAGATTAGGTAGATTAGTTATCAGACACCAAAAGAGGGAAAACAGGAAGGCAATAAAGCAGTTCATGTGTGAGAGTGGTCTGAAAGATCATTCCCAAACTCCCTGCACTGCCTCACTGCACCTCCTGTGTTGTGTTGCTAATGTGAAGGGCTGCTCCTGGCTTTTTGTGTGTGCTGTCAGGGTGGGTGATGAGAAAGTGGACAGTGATTTGAGGCATTCAGGCAATGGCTGACATTTGAGGAGCCCATGAATATTTTTGTCATGTGTTATTTTATTGCCGTTACTTTTGGAGATGTGCTTCCACTCATTGGAAACTTTGTGTTGCATAAAATGTACGCTGAATTTTCTTTCTTTCTTGTTATTAATAAATGGGAGACCTTACAAGAAGTTATTTGAGTTTTGGATGCAGAACTATTTGGCTGTATTTTCAGGCACGTTTTTGTTTGGCTTTAGGTTCTGTCCAGATACCTGAAGTCACCAGGTATCAGGTATAAGATCAGTTTATGGGGCTTTTTAATGTGGTAGGAGTGAATTGTACTTCTGGAAATGAGAATCTAAAAATTATTTTCAGTTACAAAGAATGCTCCCAATTTCCAGAGAACGTCAACATTAATGTTTGTCATTGAAAAAATGCTTTTTTGCTTTTGTTGCTGTTGTTAATATTAAAACTACACTTCTATTACACTATCTGGTATCTTTGCTTTATTCTAATCTCACTACAGTTATCTATAGTGTGTTTGTATAACTATTAATGGAAACATATTTTTGTGATATTTAGTGGGATTTTTTTTAAGTTAAATTTTTTAAAGATTTTTGAGATTATTTATACTTCTCTAAATCAAAGGAATTTGTGTAATGATTTATGTGAATGGTGGAGTTACCCTGTGCACTTTAAAATAAGCAGTAACACTGCTAATTAAATATTAGTCATGTAGGCTGGGCCATGCCAAAACAACTTGAAATTTGCTTGTCGTATCTATGAGTGCTCTTTACCTGGAAAATAATGATGAATACAAGGAACTGAAAAGCTGCTAAGATTGGAAGGAGAAGCAAACTCAACTGAACAGCTCCCTTAGCTTTTAGGGCTATATTTGATACCATAAGAATTAAATTTTTTGTGTTTATCTTAAGTTACTGAAAGCATCAGAATCCATGGCTACTGGTAGTTCTGGTCTTCAAATTTCATAGTGAAATCTGAAAAAGTTATTTCCTTTTCATATT
This sequence comes from Pyrocephalus nanus, assembly GCA_038380795.1. Classification (NCBI taxonomy): domain Eukaryota; kingdom Metazoa; phylum Chordata; class Aves; order Passeriformes; family Tyrannidae; genus Pyrocephalus; species Pyrocephalus nanus. The sequence continues at coordinate 33,079,802 of CM076266.1, read as the reverse complement.
TTAGGGGAGGAACCAATAGAGTAATTAACTATACACATCCGGCATGCCCTATTTGTAAATAAAATATCTATAACAGTATAATATAGTAATACATATTATAATATTATGTAAACAATGGATGTTATTTTTCCCAGATTTGAATATTTTTAGCTCTGATTGTCTCCTTTATGTTAAAGCTATTTTGTTCTACCCTTGATGCCTTGATAGTGTAAAGGTCTTAAGGATCCCTTTCTTTTACTGCAATGATGGAAAGCACCCTTATTAATACAAGTAAAGATTTGGCTTAAGGTTTTAAATTGTAATCTCCTTTGTGTTTTCGTGTCTTTACATCCTTTTTTGTGCTTTGTCTCTATTAAAGGATAGTTAGCTGTGGGAAGGATGCACGTCACTCGTGCTCTGAGGCTAATAGTGCTGTTTCCCTGCAAAAATGTCATTTGTGTCACTGCATATTGTGCTCTTAATTATTATTTAACTCTGTGACCTCAGTTCACCATGCCTTTCCAATTGTCCATTAACTCTCATCTTCAAGCAGAGGCAATCTCTGCTGCATGGATAGTAGGAAGAATGCCCAATAGAATTGAAACAGGTTTCAAAAATATCATACATTGTATGTTTGGCTCCTTATATACAGTTCCTTTTAATAATGCTAATTAATGCCATACAACCTAGGAGGTAAAAGTCAAGAACTGAGACTGGGGGAAGGAAGGGACTGAAGAGGAAGGAAGAGTAAGCCTTTCTGGCAGGCACTCACCAGGAAAATACAAGGGTGAAAGTACTGTTTTAGTTTCTATCACCTTACTATGCAATTGCTCTCATTTATTCAGTAATTGAGTGCAAACATGAGCACAACACCTTGGGTCTGTTCCATTTCTTGTCACAGCAAACCAGTTCCCATCTTTGGTTGTTTTAACACTTAGATAACTACCAGTGGTAGTAATTTTAGAAAAATTTGAGTTATCTGGCCAAGTAAAGACATCAGCTTAGTACTTAACTCCTTCTACCTTTGAAAATTGTAAGAGATGATCAGATAGCATTTTCAACAAGCTGCAAGGAGAATTTGAATAAAATTAGTAACCTGGATATAGTTAAAATAATAAATTTGCATGGATCTTTTTTCTCATCTATAGCTGGCTTATTCCTTTTCATTTGGGTTGGTTCTTTTTCTTCAGACAGTGGAAAGGCCTGCTATGAAACTCACTGATGATGTCACTGCAAACTTGTCCCTCAGCAGCTACCAGGTCAATCTTAAGTGGTTCCTCCCTCCATGACCTCCCTTCCCACCACCTTTTTTTTTTGGCATTACATGAAGTGCAATGGTTAAGCTTTTTCTTCTATTCATGTTAATACTTCTAATTCCTTTTCTAATGCCAGTTTTCCATCTTTGTTATGCTCTTACTGTAGGCAAATGTGGCATGTTTGGGGCTCAATCTAAGATTTAAAACAAATTTTATGTCATGATGTTCACACATTTAGAGCATTTTTCGGGCTACAGTGTTGTTAGGGATGAATCCACTTAACAACAAAAGGTGCAGAACATTTAGAGAGACAGGTTTAGAGCTGAACTGAGCAGTGTCATTCACTGAAAATGGTTTTGCCTGTTTAACCCAGCTCAGCATTAGGTCCTTATTACCAGATTTCTGCATGTCTCTATGCCTTTTACAGCACACTATTAGTTGTTTTCTAACTGAGATCATTAGTAACTTGTCACGGCTCACTCTTAGGAGACATGTCAAATGCCAGCTCTGCTTGTTTAGTGTATTTGGCTTGCTTGGCAGGTTCTTAACCACAGGGTGCTGGATTTTATTCAGACAAATTACTGAGCTTTTACATTGCTGAAGTTGCCTTTAGGATAGGGTTTTACTGAAGAGATTTGACTGTACTAACAACTGTTTTGAGAAATGTATAGCTAGCTCCATAATTCACTGTTTTTTCTGAAAGCAAATGACAGTGAAATTATTTCAAAGTATATTCCTTCCTTAATGTGGTATCATTGATTCCAAATTTTCTTTTTCCAGTCTAAATAATGCTGCACTGAAGAGCAAAGTTATTAGTTGCACATATAGGCAGTATACTTCAGAAAGAATTTTTGCTGTTACACACATGCCAGTCTATTCCACTTCCTTTGATCTGTGGGAAAGCCAGTTAAACTTCCGAGGGAAATTGAATTCTTGGATGCTGTGGAAACTCTCCTGGTGCTCAGTTCACTGTTGACACTGGGAGCTCTTCTGTGCATTTCCAATAGTGTTTCATCTAGATCTGTACAACTAATTAATTAACAATTCATTAATAAGTAACAGACACAACTGTTGATCCTGAAGGCTTATCTCAGGGGAGTGAGAGAACCTGCTGCCAATACATGGATACATGGATACTCTGATCCTCTCTGAATTGGTCATACCCGGTGGTGGGAGGGGAGATGCCTACAGTCACTGCTCATAGTGGTGCCTTGTTTGAAACAGATGCAGCCTTCCTAGTTGGAAACAAGGGAAAGAGAATTAAAACTCAGCCCAGTCGTTTTTAGGGTTGTTGGGCTTTTGTCTCTGAAGGGACAATTGGGGTTAGCATGCTAGAAAGTGGTCCATGGTGTTTTACTTGCTGCAGATATTACAGAGGTGTCCCTGTCCAGGGGACAGATGAAGTTCTGAAAAGGATATGGATTAATACAATCTGCCATGAATCCATATTCAGCACAGTGTGTTAGCTATAACTGGCATTTCACAGTGGGTTTTGCTTTTATCTTCTGTATGGTTTTCCACAGCACTGCTAAAATCCTGGTGGCTGCAGAGCTTCTCTCTGCATGTCACTGTATATTCTGATTTGAACTGGCACTGACAGGTACGGAGCATAATAACCCACGTTTGATGCAATGAACAAGCGTGCCTTTTGGGCGAGATTTCTATTTCCTTTCTATCCCTATTGTAAGCAGGATTTGCATATTTAATTCTTTTCACTTAGTGAAAAATATATCCCTTTAGATTTGACAGCTTCCCAAAGAATATTTTAGATTTCCCACACTGATTGTGGGCCATATGTTAGTACTAATTATATAAATGAGACATCATAGGATTGTGACATGCTTAAATGTTCACTTATACAAGTGCATGCTAGCTTGGGTAAGTGCTGGAAGAAGAAAAGAGAAGCTGAAGGTTTTGAGCAGATGTTAGCAGCTTGGTAGGGCTATCCGTTGTCTTTATCACTCTATAAGAAGTTGCTGACACTTTGAAGGGCTTGGCAGACTATTTTGGGCTGCCATAGTGCAGAAAATAATTTCCTTTTTTTACCTGTGAATGTACCAGAGATTCATTATAAAGTATTATGAAATGTGGGGTGCAGATAGCCTCATTTTGCTGTTGGAAGTAAACATTAAATATGTAGCTGTAGTTGGATGTTTCTGGACTTTTTTTTGTTGAATGTTGCTCTTAGGTGGAATGGCTCAAAGACGTGTTATTGAGAATTCATCTTATTTGCATTTTACTAGGAATTAACTGCGAAAGAAAAAAGTAAAGGAAAAGAAAAAGAATTAGTTGGAGGGTCAGAGCTGTAAACTCAAGGTTTAAGCACCAAAGAAGGAATTTTATAAGATACATTTCATTAATGTTAATTGGACAGGTATTATCTGTGAAGTCAATTATACCTTGTACAAGTTTCTAGTAAAAAAAAACAAACACCAAAACCCAAAACCTAGCTTTTGCTAATGCTGTCATATTATTTTTTTATTGCTCCAAGACACAGCAATGCATATGATGGTAAAGATAGTGTCATAGAAAGTATATTGTAAAGAGTTTTTGTCTTCGCAGTTAAAAATGGAATATATATGCAGGTTATGCATGCCGAGCTGGTAAGCCAAAATTATGTCTGTAAGCTATTTCTGTACATTTAGCTTTAATGCTGATGCATATTTAATTGCTTGGCCTGTTTTCCCCTCAGCAAGATGTGGCTGTCTTCCACTGAAATCAGTGCCTGAAGTCTGCAGCAGCCCAGTTTGATGTTTGTGCTTTGCCTGTGAAGTGCAGTGTCCACATCTGCGAGTAGCAGGTCGATGTAGTCAAGGGGGAAAACTGAAAAATCCACCCTGCTTTTAGAAGGGTGTTTCTCTGTGTGTGTGTGTGGGTTTCTCTGTGGGACTGTAAATGGGGGAATTTACTATTTCAATGGCTGTGGCTGTAATTTCTATGCTGGAAACAGCAATATACTCTATTTTCCTCTTGTTTGCAGAAACCTTCAACACAAACTAAAATGCTTTATGTTGCTTGTCTACTCAAGCCTAGAAAAATATTTTTCATTTAATGTATTTAATTGTTTTTTAAATTATGGTATTAATTTTGGCTTTCACTTTTAAGACCTGACCTACACTACTTTCTGTATTTTGTGTCAGAACATGTTTGGAAAATGGAATCATAAGAAGCAATTAGTAATAATTGTGTTGAAGGATTACTCTGTGTAGTTAAATCTCAGGTGCTTTGTGAAAGATGGGTATCATTTAATTTCACATCGAAAAGCACCTGTGGTTTGTAAGTGAAATTTGAGTAGCTGTTTCATATAAAAATATTTTTTTGCTTTCACAATAATTCAGTGTAATAACTTAGATGGTTAGTACCAGTAAGACAGGAGGGAGCAATTGGAAAAAAGTTTTGGATTCTTGTATCAGCAGAAAGGTATGTATGAGCAGAGAAGGAATCTAGCTTCATGATACCAGATGGTTATTAGCTTGTATTCTCTAGTCAACTAAAACAACTTTTTAATGCTGGAGATACCGAGTAACTTCTTTTTCTGTTGGGCTTGTGTTCTATTGTGCTGTTTTCAGTAATTTGTGTAATGCTGAAAGTTCTTACTGTTTTATCAAAGGATAGCAGATTGTTTCATTTTCAATGAAGAAATCCCTTCAGATTATACATTTTCTGCTCAGCTGTAGATTAGCAGTTTTATCCAGTCACAGTTGTAGAGTATATTGCCAGAAGATAATTTGTTCCCTCTGTGTCTCAGTCATGCTTATTACCTTCATTTTATTATATAGTTTGAGCCTGTGAAATGATTTCTTAACTGCACTTAAAGATAGTTTGTGTAGACAGCAAAATTACTGTTCCAGCCCTCAGGATCAATTTGTAATGTGCTTTTATATAAATATTATGTGCTGCACTTCAATATTGTTCATAGTCCAGAAGATAATTGCTGTGATGAGTCTTACTTAAGCATGGTGAAGCAGAGTCCATATGGAATTTGAAGGAAAAGGTACTTAATTAGCTGTGCTGTAATACTGCCATCCTGTCTCCAACAGGACTGCCAGTGCCCTTAAAGCTGCTTCTTCCACGAAAGATTTATTTTGGTACAGCAATTTATTGAACATATTCTGGTGTGTTTTTTTTTCAGTAGTAGAAAGAGCAGTCATGAAATGAAGATACAATTTTTAAAATAAATTTAAAATACATTGACTTAGAAATATTTGCGAAGAGAGGGAATAGAAGAGAAACCAAAGGGAAGAAGTAAAAGAGATAGAGATGGATATGCAGGTAAAGGAATTGAGAAAGAAGGGAGAGAAAATGAATTTATGTTGTCTTAAAGAAGATTGAAGGAAAGAAAAAAAGAAAGTAGGGAGAAATTTCAGAATACAGAACAAAATGAGTTGTCTCAAATCAGGTACTCTTACATACTGCTCTGTTAACACTGGCCTACTTGTCTTCATTTTTTTCCTCTTCCTTTAGTCCTCTTTTCCTTTCACCTCCACTGGAAAAAACAGTTTGCTAGAGTGAGATCACGAGAGGACTGAGTGGTGCAGCTCAGAGGTGTCTTAGCATATGCACATTTACTTAAGGTGGCAAGGAGAAGAGTCCATATGGATTTAGTTATTTCATTACTATCTTTCAACTTTGTGCTAAGGTAAAGCATCACTGGAGCCTCAACAGATCACTCCTTTTTTTTTTTTACCTGCTTCAAATATCTATGGGGAAAAATAGGGTATGTCTAGAGAAACCTGATGTGCGATAGCGTCATAATTGAGTTGCTGCATGCCATTCTTACTTCACTTTTTTTTAAACCTTTTCGCCGTTCCTGTGGAATCAATGTCAGGCTTTGAAATATTAGCATGTGCAAGCATTGACCTTTGCCACCTGAGCTAAACTGAATTTTGTAGGCATGGGAGCCAGACTTCAGAGGGATAAATACAGCGCAGCACGTTGCTAAATTATGTCTCAAAAAAGATGAAATACAATATCATCAGTATTCATATGTTTGTTTATTATTACCCTTGCTACAAATAAAACCACACTTTCCCAGTGCTGCACTTCAGATATGAGCAAAATCTCTAAGGTATCATTTGTTAATTTTAAAATTCCAGTTAGTTTCTTTTTTTAAATCCACGTGACTTGCCCTCCAGTTACTCTGGATGCAGTATTACGGATTTCAAGATACTCTCACACTGTATAATGCTCTATCAGATATAAGGGAGCCTTGAAGTGATCAAAAATTCTCATTCCTTAATGACTTTGATGGAATGATAGGAAATCTGTGTTGCTCTGGCACTGTTAAGTCCTGCTAGCCTCATTAGTACTTGTGGCTTTTATTCCTATTTAACGTAAAGATTCTTTGTTCTTCTTCGCAGTGTAAAAGAACCTTTAAATAGCAGCAGTAGTAACCTGAAGCAGAGGTCCGTGGGTGGTGTTGGTGCTGCTGCACCGGATGGGACTGGCCTGTGTTTTGCCTCAATCTGTAGTAGGGTGCCCTGCCTGACCTGTGCCACCTCAGTGCTGGCCAGGTGGTGCGGTGTACCTAGGCTCCCTTAATTATTAATTTAATTATTGATATTTAATTTAATTAGAGATAATCAGGCTGATTGCACTGATTTATTTCTTTTTTTTTTTTTTTTAATATGATGCTTGGTAAGATTTTCAGTAAATTTCCTTTTTTGCTCATAGGTATTTATATTTTGTTGTTTTATTCTGGAAGCCTTTGATTTACATTGCAGAGAATAATGTTCAGTTACATGGACTTGTTTCAGATTGGATCTATACTTTATTCCTCCTTTTGTCCTTAGTTCATTCAATGTGAGTCTTTCCATTGAAAGAAATCCTTTATTTCCATCTATGCGTGTATGTGTGTCACCTTTCCTCAGCCTTACCCTTAGTTCCTGTTGTGAAGCTCATAGAAGTTGATCCTGGTCCCTGTGGCTTAATGGTCTCACCACAGCTCTCCAGGGTCACCACAAATCATGTCTTCCTCCAGGTTCCCCAGCGCCCGAGGCTAATGCATGCTCTTTGACATCTACTGCTTAAACATAGTTAAATGTTAATACTGTATCAATTTAATACTGTTAATATATCACACACCCCTTAACATCGTGGGGCTTTGGGCAGCCTGCACTTTACAGGCACAGATTGAGCCACCCATACTGACATGGAAGGACATCTCCCTCCTTTAAAAGTCTTCCTGAAGTTAATTCAACAGCATGAGGAGCAAGGTGGGCTGAAGAACCAGCCCTAGAGTTGATTGTCTACAGGTTTGATGCTACAGGTTTGGTATGCTACTCTCAGTTTCCCTCTTTCAGGGAAGCTTGCTTTGCTGAAATATGGATTAAATACTGTACACTTTCTTCATAATACATTTTTGACTAAGACTTATGGCAATTTATTAAAAATAACGTCCACCCATTGTGACTGTTCTACCAAGAGCTTGGCTAGCAGATGTTCAGTCTTCTCCAAGATTTAAAACCTATATTTTTGTTCTCGTAATAGTGGTTTTAATGTAAGTGGAAACATCAGTCTTGTCTTAAATCTTCAAAATTAAATAGAAATGTTTTCTGCTGGTTTTCATGGAACTTGAATCTTTGAGATGTGCTTTGCTTTTTCTTACAAAAAGACGTACAAGATGTTTGTAATACATCCAGAAAGTACTTTGTCAGAACTATTAAATGATGAGAACTGTTAAAAGAGTTTTAAGTATTAACATGTTGTTGTAATTGCAATCACAGTTTCAAGCTCATTTGTTAGCTATGTATAATATTCTTGAGAGAATATGACATGGTACAAGCTACCTTCCACAGTATCGGATTTGTCATATGACTATTGTTATCTTTTCTTCCTTTCAAAAATGGTCTTTTACAATTATGTCTTTATACATACTGGCCAAGAATCCCCGTTTCTGTAAACCCACACCCTGTGTGGATGTGATGCCTTTTATTTAATGGGCCTTTTATGCCCATTTACTTCTCTATCACATGGAAGAAAGTAACACCCAAGGGGATCAGTGGAAAGAAGGAGCGGGAAGCTTGGACTGAATAGGCAGAAAGAGTTTATGTCTACTGAAGCAAATTCCTGCCAGGATCTTAAGTTGGCACCCCTAACTTCTCTTCCTGTCCTGTGAGGAGATAGGGCAATTTCCTTCTTTTCTGGTTGTGGTCTGGAGGACAACAACCCAGTGATCACCTAATAAAAGGCTGCATGTTGAGCCTGAAGAATCAGTCCTCCTGTTGACCTGAGTAGTTGTCAGTGTAGTATAATTTAATAGAAATTCTGTTTATCATTGAAAAAATCCTAGAAAATCACTCAGGAGAGCATTGTTGCCTGGGGTATAACATCAGATGCTAAGAAATAAGAAAACAACAGATTGAAGATATCAGCAGCTTGAATTCAGTGCACATGAATGAGGCTGCTGTAATAATTTGTAAAAAAGGGTGATGAACTGGGAGTCTTATTGTAGGTCATTCAGCTCTTGAGGCCAGACCACTGGATCTCCTGTAGGAGAACCTTCTTGTGTTTGCATTCACATATTTGTTCCATGGAAAAGGATTTAGCTGCTAGCTAAACTTGAATACATGGGTAAATTTTGATACCTATGAATTTTTGAGCTGGTTGGATAAACATTCCGGTTTGCTCACTCATAGTACATAGTGGTTTTTAGACTAGCATACAAAATATATATTGGCAACCAAGCAGTGACCAGTCTCATATTGACCAGCTACTTAGGGTTACGCAGGTGCAGAAGTGGTGCTATGCTGGTCACTACCTTTTTTTAAGAGAAGGAATTATCTGTAAATAATTTATAATGTCATTAGCTTAATTTTTAAGAATCCTGCATGCTGGATTGTAAAATAGTTTTTAGGGATATCTTGATAGCAGGGAGCTTTTTGGTAGATGGGCTGTATTGCTTTGATTTACTGTTTGGTTTTTGGTACAGATTTAGAAATATACTGCTTCCACCACATAGCAAAATTTGCATATGTAGGACTCCACATGATTTGAAGTCTTTTACATATGTATTTTCATCCATTTCTTTATTCTGGACAGATTTAAAGATGCCAAGTATAAATGCATTGAACTGTAAAATTTTGGACCAAGAGCTTTGGACTAAGGTGTGTGAAGATGATAATTTTACTTTTTTTCCAGAGTTTTGTTATATCCTATGTACTGAATTTGCAGTAGAAATGATATGGATGCAGGATCAACCTTTACTGTTAGTGCATGAGTGAAGCACTAGACTGTAAAGTCTGATTCTTGACTGAAGTCCCCTGGGATCTCGGTAATAACAATAAATAAATAAATAATAACAGCTGTAGGGTGGTGTTGAGACAAGGAATCACGTGTGTTTGTGTATTTGTTTGCATGATAAAATCTGTGTATCCAAAGACTGAGTTGTCTATAGAGGCTTTTTTTTTGGCTGGAAGAAGTCCTTGATTTCTTGCAGAAATCAAGAATTAGTTCTTTCTGTTGAACTTGAGTGGTGGGTCTAAAAACATTGTTACTTACCTATCCCTCACAGGAAAATAATTCCACTTATGAACAGGTATCAAAAATACAATTATCCCCCAAAAATACGATTAACCAATTTCAATACCACAGCTACTAAGCCTACTCATAGTCAAAGCCAAAAATAGATTTGATTTGCTTTAAAAACCAATATTCTCATTTAATGGAAAGGTGAGATAATGCATTTTTTCATGCTTAAACATAATTTTGGAAACCTAAAATACAATTCAAATATGTAATAGCAATATTAAATATTTAAATTTTTGAAAAATTTAATGCATTTAAATATTAAATACCTGTGCTGGAGAACAAATTGCAGGGCTGAGTACTGATCTTGGTAACATGGTTTATTTGAACAGTTCTTGTCCTTTTTGTGTGGACAGTGAAAGAGGTACTGAATGTATATGTGATGTCAGCACTGTTTAAGTCATAAAGACCTTTTAAAAGTTGTTACATATTTAACTATGGGGTGTACAGCACTTTTTGAAATAACAAAACGGAAGTTACCTAGTTAATAAGAATTAAAAAGATTTGATTGCTGTAATCCTGTTGGCCAACTTTTCCTCCAAAGGAAAGTGAAATGTGTTCTTGAATTTCTTATTCATGGCTTTACTTTTGTAGGAAAACCAGGGATAAATTAAAACCTGTGTGCATTTAGTTGCTGTAAATCATCTTAGAAAAAGCGTTGACCAGCAGAGGGCTTCCGTCCCTGGGAAATAATCCTTCTCGCCGTTACTGCCAGAGAAGAGGAGCTTTAACCACACACCTTTCCACAGTGCTTTTTCTTCTCTCATGGTCCTGGGGACGGGCGAGCTATGGAGAGCTGTGCACGATCCTGTAGCCTCCTTTGTTTCCCTTCAGCTTGTACGTGATGCAGTTTTTTCTCCATAGGGCAGTGGCCCCGTCTTAATTATGTTAAATGCTTTTGTTATCAAGATATAAGTGTGAGGACAGGGAGGGATGTTAAGATCTTTGGAGTTCAGACTCGGGGATAAATATCGTATCAATGGTCAACTAACAAAAAAAACCTTTTTAAACCAGAACAAAGCTTTATTCTGTCCGTCCTGCTCCTGCACAGAATGACATCTGATAAATCTCACTCTATTACAATTTATGTCCTTAGCAGGGTGAAAGGGGTACACTGATGTGGGTGCACTCAAGCAGGTTTTTGTAATGGCAAGAGTACTGATCCTATACACTGCTAGAAATATATTTTGAATCTGTCTTGCTCCCTCAATACTGAATATTCTTCTTGACACATAGTTTTGTGTTTTACCTGGCAGGCATTAGCCTTTCTTTTGGCTAGGTTTTGCATTCCTTTTATCTGTTTTATCTAGAACTCATCTCTGTTCTTGTTCTGTAGCCACAGCATGCTAAACAGCCTAAAGTCAAATATTGCCACATACACCTCTCTTCTTAAAATGCCATTAACTTCGCTTGGTGCTGTGAGCCACCTAGTCAGAACCAAGCCTTTCAGCTGGGTGACTGGCAGCATATTGGAGAGACAACCTCTTTTGGACACATTTGGTTAAAAAGATAGTGTTTGTTCTGCCCTTCTGTGTTCAGCAGTGCTTTTTTTTCCTCAGCAGAATTGGAAGATAATAGGATTTTAAAGGGTGAGTAATTGACCGACAACCACTTCCAACCATAGCATTTTTCTTCATATTGTGTGGCCTCAGTGCTTAGGTGAGGCACAGCCTGATTTCTTATTTCCACAGCTCACTGCACTAAATCCCGTGGCAGCTTGGTTGTTCTGCTGGCAGCACAGGGAAACGGAAAGATGCATAACTGGTCTGGGTTGGCTTGGTTGATTTTTTTTTGTTTGTTTGTTTTTTCATTTGTGTGTTTATTTTGTTTTGATTGCATTGTGTATCTCTAAGGATAGTATGCACAATCAGATGTTAAAGTCAAGCCAAATAGATGCAAAAAAGATTCTACTATTGATGCTGAAATTAAATATTTTGAAAATCTCATATATTTCAATATATTCATTTTTTCCCCTCACCCAGAAATAAACTATTTTTTTGTTTTGTTGTTGTTGTATTTTGGCGCAAATATTTGTGTTAATTGGTGATGACTGGATTGCAGAAGGATGAAGGCTGGAGGCTATAGATGCTCAGGAGCACAGCTGAGTAAGGGCTTTTGCAGCTGAGAGAGGCTGGGAACTTGGAAGGAAGATGACAGTAACAGTTTACAGCTTTGATCATCATGGGGGAGGTTTGTGAGTAAAGGAGTCAAAGGCTTTATTCGACCAGGAAGGAGTGAAAGAATACTGTCCTTTTTAATGGGGATTTAATTTTTTATTAGATGTAGTGTCTGTTCCTGTTTCATCTTTTTCCCTTTTTAGCTTTTTTCTACCCAACCTTCCCTCCCTCTCTCTCTTCTTTCTAGTGCCTCTTGCTTGAGCATGAATGGCTCTGACAGTAAATGACCATTTGATGAGTCTTTCCTCACCATTTCCCCCATGTCTAATTTACCAGGGAGTGCTCTTGATGTGAGTGGTACCCCTCTCCTCTTATCAGGGTTTTAGATAGACTCACAGCTCATGATGCCCGTAGGCCAAGGGCACATTATCAAAAATGTGGGGAAGCTGAACCAGCATAATTTAGAGTTAGCTTAAAAGTGACTTAGTCAAAGTAGTCTTAAAACTCTGTCTGGAGGTTCTCCCTGCAGCTTGGGAATCTATTTAAATATACTTTAGATTAATCAAGTGACCAATATAAAACTGCATTTATATATAACAACTTATTTTTTTACGTATTTGCATGTTTGAGTAATCCTAAATACTGAAATGTGGCTCTGGGTATTTTTGCATCAGATTCCATAGACGGATATAAGCCACAGAGGTGTAGGACTGCATTTTTAAATGAGAACAAAGGGCATCCAAAATTATTGATATGACCTTTTTTTTTTTTTTTTTCTCCCCACATTTGCCATGTCTGCAGGAGCAAATGGTACCAAAACTTAAACAGTTTGCTGCTTTCTGATTATCTGGATCCTTGTGGGTTTTGTTTTGGCATCACTTCTGATGTGTTCTGTAAACAATCCTTGGTAATGTAAGGATGTGTAAGCGTATAGCAGTTCCAGTGCATCAAGGTTTTAGAAACTGTTCTCAGATTGCTTGGTTACTTTGTTATGAATTTTAAAGATTATATGGGTGGTGTATGCATCAGTGTTATGCAAGACATGCAGTGTTATGTAAGACATGCATTATATCGCATATTAAATGCAATATAATTAATATATTTTGCCTTTTCTGGAGTTATTTAGAATAAATAAAAGCACTTGCAACTGAAGACTTGAATATTTTGGTGGAAAAGAACAAAAAAATCAAATATATGTTATGGCTAAAAGGTATAGAGATTGAACTTTCTGCATCTCTTACCTCAGTGAGTTCCTTGCTTAGTTTAAAAGGTCAAATAAATTAAAAGACAAATTAATGTTAACATGTTGGTGAGCTACTTACTGACTTTAATTGTAACTGTAAAAACAGATACCCTGAGGCAGATTTGAACAGTGGTAACTAACATTGTTGTGATAGCCTCAGGAAGCAAGTGTAACAGACAGGATGTTTTGTAATAAAACTGTAAAACAATTAAAATAGCTGCACAAAGGATGCTGCTTTTTAGCCTGTCCAGAGGAAAGGGCTGCAAAGGGAGTGTCAGCCAGTCACAGCATCATAGTTGTTATAAATTGCCATCTACTTTCGGAAGGGGCAAAAGATGGATAACAAAGTCGACAAGTAAATACATGCTACATAAATATGCATAAATCCATTACCATCTGCCACATTGTCCAATTTGACTGGGGTGTCTACCACATAAATCAGTTTAAAGCAGTTTCCCTTGAGCAATATTTTCTGTAATGAATGGTTGAAAGATCTACATTCTTGGGTTGTGACTGTAGTTCTGGTATATGATATGGAAAATACCGTATTTACCATTTTCTCAAAAAAAGAAAGCTGTAGTCGAAAGATTTATTTGACTGTGCAGCCACTAAACTTTGCATTAGCCTTTGGAAGTCAAGCCAGGAAGTTAAATTATCAGGCTTTTTGCTTGGCTAGGAATTTTTAGTGGTTTATTTTATACAATCACTACTGCAGACATTAAGTAAAGATTAGAAGTACCCGTCTGCAAATGTGCTGGTTTTGTATCCCAGCATTATGATAATTTAAAATGATAATTTTTCATAAAGTTTCATTCCTTGCTTGGTAAGCACAGATAGCTCATAGTGCTGCTGTTTATTCTTTGTGTCATCACTGTGATATGTCTCACTTTAGGTTCCAGTAATTTTATTTTTCTGTCCTCTACGTGTATAGCACACTTACATTTAATCTTTTATCCAGATGTGGCTTCTGTCTCCTTAGATTCAGCTTGTACAGTTTTCCTACATCCTGTTCTGGATTTCTCCTAATAGCTGCGACTGTAGAATCACTGTGCTCCTCTGTGCATTCATGTGGCCTTCGTTTCTTTGAGAGAGAGGCTGCTTTACACTGTTCTGGCAACGAAAAAGGGCCCCAGTGAGAATGGGCTCCAAACCCAGCTGGCTTGTCGTCTTTTTTTTTTTTTTTTTATTGCATACCGAGTAGATTGCACCAGGATAGATAACATTTGTGTGTTTATTTTTTACTGCAAGATGAAAGTATTAAAATTTCCTTGTTTGTTTGTTTGTTTATAGGTTAAATCTCTAAACAAAAAGTGATGAGTTGTTTTTATATACACTGATGTTCCCTTTTTTCCCCCCACTCCATTCTCACTGTAGAAATTTGGAACTACTACTGAAAGATTTTATAATACTCTGATTAAGAGTATATATTAAGACTTTGTATCAAGATATTCTTTCTGGTTGGAGGTTTTACTCTTAAAATGCCCATTTGTGATGGAAAAAGACAAATCTGGGATTCCAGTAGCATTCTTACAAAGAAACTGGCCTGAGTTTGTATATGAAACAGTCTGATCACCCATCTTCTCTCTGCAAATATTTGCCTTCATTAACTCAAAGATCAAAAATCTAAATTGTCTGTCAGGGTAATTCTGTTGAGTTTTGTTAATCACGTAAATATTTTTAAATATATATATGAGGTGACCTTTAGTAGGTTAGAAATTTAACTTTGTATTTCTGTTTTGTAAGAAGCACAAGTTTGTGGTGTAAGAAAGTGACTTACAATGCAGTAATAAAGTAATTGCAAATGTAATTTATAGGTTGTACTGAAACATTTCTTTGGTGTGGTAAAGATTTTGTAGTGTTAGTAAAACAGCTTCTAATAAAAACACAGTCTCACCCCTTAATGTAGCAGAAATTTAATGTTAAAACTAGAAATATATCCACTTGGGAAAGAGTGTGCAAGAGTGAGATTATTTTACACTTCAAATTAGCCATCTTAAAAATAAGACATGATCACATGTAAGCTAGTTGTGCAGCCTTTCAGCTCAGTCATGGAAGTGAAGGAGCCGTATAGATAAGGAATCATACCATTTAAAAAAAAAGTGTTCAGAAAGGTGGGATATGTTTCCCCTGAGAGGGCAGGGTGTCCATGTTGACTGAGAAAGGAGTCTACACTTCTTGAGTAACTTGCAGTTAGATAGTGCTGAACTGTCTGAGTCCCATCCTAAAATGATATGAGCTTCAGTGGTCAGTGGGCTGCATTTTTTGTGTCTGTATGGCAGGGCATAAATCTCACTGTGACAGTTCTTGTGTATGTGTAGGGAAAGGAACGATGTACTCATAATGAAACAAATATGTAGATTTTTAATATAAAATATCAATCTATGGCATGCTAATTTTCAGGTGGGCTTAGTAACAGCTGGGATATGATTTAAAGTAAAGATTCTTTTAGAAACTAACACCCTCCCTCCTAAATACACATCTAGAATCTCTGTATCTTCCTTATTGACATGAAATAATAGAGCAAAGTATAAAGGTTTTAGAAAGACCCTTTTCTGATCTAAAACTACTTTTTCATCAGTTTTTTTGTGTTGTCCTGCTTCCTCTGAGCACATTTTGTATGTATTTAGAGGAGAGAAGATAGTCTGGCAACTCTATATCAAGGCAGGAAACCTATTTCCAGATCTGCCCCGGGCTTCCTGTACAGCTATGGAACTGATCCTGCTAACCAGAGCTGGGGGGCGGGGTGGTGGGGAATAAAAGAAAAAATAAAACCCCAGCCCCCCAAAATCCCCAAAACTTTGTTTTTAGTGCGTAAATTCTTAATGCGGTATTTTTGCTACTGGCCATCTTGTTCATAAGATCTAATACAAACCTGCTTGGCAGGATTTTAAGAAGGTGAATTTTCTGACTAGCCTCATGTGCTTTCCTTCAGGATCCTTTATACATGCAGAAGATAACTTTTAACTGTTCCTGCACTATTATTCCTCAAGCAAGATTTGAGGAAATTTGTGCAGGGTGCCAACCTCTGAAACAGTCTTTCTCCCTGCTCTTGATAATGAAGTAAAGAGAAGAAACTCTTCTTAGAATTGAGGTAATTCATTATTATTTCCAAACAGGGATGGCAGGAAATGGGAAGAAAACAATTGCTCTGAAAACAATTTGAATGTTGCTCCAGACAAATAAAAGACCGAGGCGGTGGCTGACCTCTCCTGACAAACAGCTGGAGCCAAAAATGGCCACAGAGTTGTCGCTTAAGGACTTAATGCAGGAGATCTTTCAAATCAAAGAAACAGTAAACAAGGTAGATGGAGCTTTAACAGAGGTTAAAATTGAGATAGCTCAAATGAAAGTCAGGCAAAATGAAATTAAAGAAAAGGTGAATCAACAGCTCCGCGCGTGTGAGGATGAATTGCTTACGTTAAAAGAGACTTCTAATCAAATCAAGTTTCTGGAATGATCTTTGAAGAATTGGGAGAATAAAAGGAGGAAAATCGAATTTGAGACTGGATACCTAGAAAAGGCTGGAAGGACATCACCCAGGGGGAGGTTTTGAAAATATTGCACAGGAGCTGATAAAAGTGAATGCCGAGAGAGACCTCTGAAGTGAAAGGTTGCACCTGATCCTCCTCGCGGGTGCCCGGTAGATATCAGCGCCTTGTATTGCAAACATTGTGCTTGTCTTGTATGTAGCAGATGACAGTGGTAAAGTTTCCTACTGTTAGTTTTTTCAGAGCACTCTCAGTAGAGCTTAGCTGGATGCAGGCTATCTGCCACTTATGGTTTTACAACCTCCCTGAATGTAAGGTCTGATTTATGGCACCCTAGTGAAATGGGGGTAGGTTGTTGCATAACAATGTGGTAATTATGGGATGAACCGGTTGGCCTGTCTTGGGGCTCAGAAAAGTACCTTTTCCTACCACCAAAGCATGCAAAGGTGGTATGTTTTGTAAAACTACTCTCACTTGTAAAATGTAGCCACCTACTTAGGAATTATTGTGATTGCTAGATTATCTACATTTTATTTTAAGAAATACTACAAAGAAAAAAAATACAGGAGGGTATTCCTCTGGTAGCTCCCCATTTCTTCTACTGATTCTGTTAGTGTGGTGAAATGTGGAGCAGATGAGGAAGAATGAAGTTCTATGGTGTCTGGCTGTTCACTGTTGGAATCTTGCATCAGCAGAAAAATTCAGGATACTCCTGTAGGTTCAGCTTGAATTGGGGTCAGTTAGCTAAGAGTAACATTAATTTGCTCTAGAGTTGAACCTCAAGTGCTTGGTTTGCAGCTAAGTAGGACAAATACAAAAAATAACAAGAAAGGAAAAGATTATCTCCTTGCAATTCTGCAGAAGGAAAACGTTTGAAATACCTAGGCAAGAAAAAGGTGGGATGAAAACCTAAAAGTAAGGTCAAATTAACTTGGAATCAGTGTTGCTCCTTGCCTTGAATGAACAACGGCTGATCTTAACTACCTGCCACCCTATTAAGGATGAAGAATGGTAAATAATAATCAGGGGATAATACAAAAAAGCAAACTCTGAGGAGCTGATATTTCCCCTATTTCTTGGTTTGGGGGATCACTATTTTATCTTCCTACGAACCAGTAGGAATAAGGCAACTAGTTGGTACTGTTGTTGAGCATGGTCTTAAGGGGAAGGATTTTTCCTGCTGAATGAAACCGAAAGTGTAGCTGGAGGATTTAACATTTGGGAGATCCATTATTAGCAGATGTGACAATCGGAATAGCTGAGTGAGACTTTACTCCTTATTTACAGAATCCCAGTAAGTCAGTTTAGTTAAAGTAAAGGTTGCAGATGTCTTTTCCTGGAGATTCTGAGTTGCATTATTTAGTGGACTGATGTGTAGTAGCAGTCCCAAAGAAGCTGAATGGGGCATCAGGACTCAACATGGTCTTATAAGAAGGTACTGCTAAAGGTGAACTGTAGTGAATTAAAACTGTGAGACTTAAGAAAGTAATCTTTAGACATTTGTGTAGATTGGTTTGTTTTAGGGAAGAGCTATAAAGTGTATTGTGGGTTTGGGAAATGCGCTAAAATGCTGTGCTTACAAAAGCAAAGACTTAACAAAAATCACTTTTCTAAAAGGGTTACAGGAAAGGTCAGTACATTTCTAGGTCTACATTTGTAGGATGGTTTTCTAACAGAGAATTCTTCTATTTGTGTCTTTCTCCCCACTTTTAACTTGCAGGGAATGCAGTCTCTTGAGTGCCTCAAATGCCAACTTCAGTCGAAATGTTTCAGTTAATTGGCTTCCAGGTTCATGTTCCATTAACACCAAAAATAGATTTAGGTGCATCTTTCTTAATTTGGAGGTTTCTGGATAGGCACCCTGGGTGAAGTATTTTAGGAAACTTCCATTGTTCAGATACTTCTGAAAATAAAACACTAGGGTAGGATTTCTTCACCTGGATCTTGACTTTAACAGGTGAAAGAAGATTGTGTGGTAGGTAGTGTTGCCTAAATTTGCTATTTTCGTTCTACTCTGAGTTTGCAAGCAAGTTACCTTGTATCTATCTGTCTAGCTACAGATCCCTGTGAGTGTGTATATAATGCTGGACTAGATACATATTTATATTATGTAGTTTTAATGACAGTAGACACTAGGGTGGTACTTAAATCCTGGGAACTCTTGCAGTTGCAGTAGCTGAGAGTATAAGAGGCCAGGTGACATTAGACAGCTTTTCCTTCTGTTTTTAATGGTTATTGCTGTGAGAATAGAAACTCTACAAAGTTCAGATCTTCAATCAACAAATAAAATGCAATTTTATTTCATTTTTTTAACTTCAATAAATTGTATTCAGGTTGTCTTACTGTACCATACCTGTTTCAATTGCTTGTATTCTAGAGCATTTGGTAAGGTTTTTCTTGTAGTAGCCTTACCCTGTACAAATGTATAGATGTGCTTTTGAAATGAAATCTCCAGACTTTATTCCATGACACAGTTGTGCCCACAAGGTAGGCACATCATAAAAAAAGGCTCTCTTCTGCTCTCTTGATCAGTGGGGTGAAGAAAACCCTGGGTGGCATGCACTGAGTACTCTGACACTCATGACTCAAATGCTCTCATCCAGGAACCAGTGCCTCCTCAGTTCTTGGCTGAAAATGTAGGAGCGGTCTGACAGCCACTTAAGAAGAGCGAGCAATTGCTTACTTGATATAACTGAGTTAATTTCCATCTGGCACATGAGCAGAGGTTCTCTAGGCTAGCGAAGGACTGGAGAGATGTCTGAAGCTGCCATGTCTCATTTATCCCAGCTGTCGTGGCCAGGAAGGCTCCTCGAATATGAGTGTAGTTCCACTGGATGCTCTTCTTCCAAAGCAATTAACTGATTTTCACATGTATTTACATCTCAAAGAAACTGGGTGTGGTGCTGTTCTTTTTTGTGTCAGCTGTGTACAACTGACTCACTTTGAGGGCCAGCTCGTGATAAGCAGGAGATGTTTTCTAAATTATATTTATTGAAGTGTTCGTATGCAATGGTTGCATAATCTTCAACGTCAGCGAATCCTTTATTTCTCCTCCTTCCCTTCAGAGTGCTACAAAATGACAGCCTGGTAATCATATTAATTTGTCTGATTTTGATACTATGAGCTTTCAAGGAAAAGGCAGAATCCGCTTGCACTGGGCGATGTTCCTGTTAAATGTCTTATGCCATGATATGCAGAAGTACTTTTCAGAGTGGACGCTGTAGAAACATAGGTAAAAGAACAGTGCCACCAGGAAAGGACTGCTGTTGAATTTTTTTTTTAATTTTAAGATTTTTGTTCACATGAAGATAAATTGCTGATTTTATTCGAGTCAAAGGAGGTGGATTTAAAACAATAAAAGGTACTTTTTAAGAGTCTTCAGTGATATTATATGGTATCTAACTGAATAGTAGAGGCCTGTCAAAGCAGACAGCAGTGAGTTTATTTGTATCTTTTTTCAAGCAGACTTTATTTGTGTTTCATTTTCCAAGTGGCACTGTAGTTTTTTTTGGTTTTATGAGTCTTGCTTTCCAGTATGGCACCATTGCTAGGTACTTCACACTGTAGATAGAACAGCTGGGTTAATTAAATAGATATGTCACAGTACTGAAGCCAGTGCCTGCTGCCATTGTACACAGACAAGCAAGACCTACAATAGAGACTCACAGAAGCATTAGCAATGCAATACAGGTTGTAATAAAAAAAAAAAAAAAAAAACCTAAGCTTTGGTACGAAAAATAATAGGACAAAAGTGATGCTTTGGGTGCATTAATTACAAATAAGTATAAAATAGGTGAAATGTGCATTCATTATATCACAAACCAGTTATTATTGACTATGATAAATTAATAAACTGCATTTCAGATAATTGTTAGCAGTGTCACTATGGAATTTATGGAAGATTTTCTTTCCCTGTAGCCTTACAACACCCCCCCCCCCCCTTTTTTTTTCCTTTTCCCTTTTCTTTTTTCCCCCTCCAAGATATGTGACACAAAAGATCCTGTAACATTTTCAGGAGGAAGTTTGTTACCTCTAGTGTGTGGACCAAATTTGTAGACATTGTCCTTGCAAGCTTCCTGTCTATTTACTGTCAACTATGAAAGTTATAAACCATAGCCCCCACTTTGTCACTGAAATGCTAATGAACGATGTTGTGTGCTTGAGATCTGCTCTGTCCTTTTCAGAAGTGGCTGCATTTCAGTTACTGCCAAAATACTCCTCTTATACCTGTTCCTAGTTTTCACAATGTTCAGGTTATCTATAACTACTGAAGACAAAATGTTCTATGACTTTGGGTCACTGCAGACAGAGCAGTGTAGATGTGCTGTAACTGAGGAGACAGGGTCATCTCGATGAGTATGATGGAAATTGGTAATAGATTGCAGATTTTTTTCTCATAAATGGATCAAAGCTCTATCTACAGCTGCTGGGAGGGCTACTGGGGACAGCAACAAAAGCCAAAGCTCCAGAAAGGATGGATATAGAGTAAATCCCATACAGGCTCCTCTCTGTGGTTTGGAGGCTGGTTGGCAGGTTTCCAAGGAGCAGATGGTGCCAGCAACATTTTGTTGTTTGTTTGTGAACTACTTGCAGCATTGCATAGCACAGGCAGTGTAGGGCTTGTCAAAATGGCTATACTGCCATGGCAGAAAATGGGTGGCTGCTGAATTTCACCTTAAAAGTAATTCTTGGCACTTCCTGTATGATCTGGTATTGACCTGTTGTTCTTGGAACGTAATGAAAGAGCCACATAAACATAATTAATTCTGCAATAAATTGTTCAGAATTCTATAATTATAAGGAATTATTATTTTAAAATCAGACCATCTTGTACATGATATTAGGATTCTCAAAACATGTGGAGCTGTCAAACACCAAATCTCAGATGTTTTCTGGAGAATCTCTGTGTAAAGGTATGAAAAGCCAAAAGAGAAATCTTACTGCTGAAACGTTTTAGCTGTGGGGCTGTATGGACTGTCAAAAAGCATTTATTTTATGTGTCCTCAAATTATTGTTTTCAATGCATAATTTGAAAAGCAAACACTAAAATACAGACCCAGGTCTAGTTCTGCAAGCTTTGAGATACGTGAGTAGCTGTCTGCACATAATCACCAGGAAGCAGGGAGGTGGAAGGCAGGCAGTGGCTCACACAGCTCTCCTCCTCGCTGGCATCCATGTCCACTTATCCGTCGTACTGGAGACAGCCCATCAGCAGGGCTCTCTTCTCTGCCTTCAGAAACCTGGGGGACAGTGGTTAGGATGTCTGTGTTGGGTAGGCATCACGGCAGGCAGAAATGTTCTCTGCTCGTGCTCTGCTCAGCTCATGTTTGGAAATACGTGCATTCAAAGCCACTAAGGATATACAAGGATTTTGGGTAGTTAGACATGAAAGGGTTCATCTCAACATGTTACATGTCTGAACAGAAGATAGGATGTGGGGAGTTTTGTTTTCTGAGTAACTAGATCTCCCAAGTACTGACTGCGACTTGAAGAATATCTGGCATAATGCAGCTGTGGGCCTTAGGTAGTCAGCTGGGCAAATATGTACCCTAAGCTTACAAGCAAATGCCAAAGACAGTTAAAATACATGCCCAGAGTACATTTTTGGGAGTCTTTGAGAAGTGAGTGGGATACAGCAGCGAAGGGATATGAGTAGGACAACAGACCAAGTGACCCACAGGCGTCGGGAACTGAGCAGGCTAAGCCCCAGGCTTGGTCTGTGGTGACTCCAGTCACCACCTCACCTGTAGAATGGTTGATGATGAGGAACTAGTAATTGAAAGTCATGACTTTTTTGGGGTGTTTTTTATGCTATCTGTACTGGGAAGCAGAGGCTGATAGGTGACCATTCTTTTACCAGGCTTTTGAGTGCAATGTATTGGTTTTGTGCAAAGTCACTATTTTCATAATTATATTGATTATAATAATAACTGATGAGTATAATAGTAAGTCTCTGCCAACTCACTGCCTTGTTTTCATTTATGTACCACTCCTTTAGTATTGTAAATGGAATAAATTAAATTAGTTTATTAAAAACAAAGAAAAAACCCCAATGAAAAACCAAAAGCAAACTACCTTTAACGAGACACAAAATACACTCATCTTCATTGGTCTTGAGTGTCCATGTAATCTTGTTGCTGCAAGCTTTGCCTTTTCCAGGTGTTCTGTTGCCCCATTTCTTCTTCCTCTCATTTTTATTTTTGCTGATAATTGTTCTCATACTTAAACTGAAAGCTCTGCAAAGGTGACTGTTTCACAAAATAACCTGTAGAAAATTGTTTAAAATTATAATTAGTAGCCATAAGTAACAAGGAGGAGCAAGGATATCAAACAGAAACATTATTGTGGGGGGATGAACATTTGAGCACTGTTATGTGGGTTGTAGGTACATAGGTCTTCCCTATTCCTAAGCCTGAGCTTCCAAGAAGTGGGGAAATCTTGAGATTCTCACTCCTGACTCTTGTGGTAGCTTCTTCTCATGTTTTATAGACAAAAAAATTCATATGCTTTAATGCAGTGCAATGAATTTTTCACATTGACCTATTGTGATCTCTTTTTCCAAGAAGCTAAGAGGTTTTCAGCTTTCTTTTACCCTCACAACTGTTTTAATGAGAGATGCCTTTGAATTTCTTTGACATTAAGCACAGTTTGTGATTATATTATACAATGAGGAGAGCCAGGTGTTTTATATCTTTGAGCAATATCTATTTCTGGAATTGGACAGCATTTTGAATTAAAGTATTCTAACATGGATTTTACTACTGTTGTAAGTACTCTGGGTTTCACTACACTTCAAGTTTATGTTTTTTTCCCTCACTCTCAGTTTAGATCTGCTGCAAATTCAAGTGCACTGTCCTACATGTTATACTGAGTTGTATCTTTGGACATGTGATAGAGCCTGAAATTATTCAGTGTGACAACACTTAACCTAACATAATTCAGTTCAGTGCACTGAGAAGTAGAATGATAAAATATTTTTTTCCCTAGGATGGGTACCCATCCATTGTCACTCAAGTTACCGCAGATTATCTGTTAGGAACATAAGAATACAGGACTTGCCATACCAGATCAAACCAGTGGTCCATCTAAGAAACTGCCCTTTCTCTTGAGACAGGCTGGAGCTTGGTATTTCAGGCAAAAGTGCATAAAACTTTACAATAAACTTTCACATGTCTCTCACATTATGTTTTTTTAATCCTGTCAGTTAGACTTTGGTCTAAAGAAAAAAATCTTAAATCCCTCGTGTTTCCTAAATCTCCTCTGATGTAACACTTCAATTTCATGTTATCTATCTAAACCTTATCTGAATTTTGCCGTGCTTTGATGTCAGTGTGCTGTGGTAGCAGTGCATTCCACAAATTATTGTATGTTATAAATAGGAATGTCTAATGTATCTTGTCTTGTTTCTCAAACCTCAAACATGCCTTCTATTAGACATCTCATCTTTAAGCTAAAAGGATTCCCTTCAGTGTTTCCAGTCTCTACCCTGCAGGACTATTCCAGTGCCTGTAATCATTCTAACAATTCTTCATATCTATGTGCTTGTGCTTCTATCTATATCCTTGTGCTTGTCACAAGAACAGATCACAGTGTTTAATATATAGAGTATGCAGTCATTTTATATAGTAGCAGCACTATTCTTCTGTGACATTTTAATGTTGGTATGAAGAATTAAAGGGAAGAGAAAGGTTCTTGCAATCAGAGTTATCTTTTACATTTTTTATTTCAGGTACCTGAAAACGATGCCAGAATCATTACAGCACTGAGGGATTGGTTCTAAAATGTGTGTTGAGCACAGATAGTGATAGTAAGAACCCCTTTCATTTTAAGGCCTTTTTTGCATTTTAAGCTAATAATTCTATAGGCTAATTTGTGCACTACTTAAGACTTTATATCTTCTTGTTCTTAATCAATCTACTTAAGTTCTTTGGTATTTAGAATTTCACTTAATGTAGATCAAACTTTGTAGTTTATTTCCTTAGCACAGCAACCATAACACAAAGGGTGAATTTTTTTTTAAGAGATAAAAATCCTTACTTTTATCTTTGGATGTTCCCTCTATCCAAGTATTTTTAGGGAATAATGCTCTCCAGACTTTTTCTTTTATTCCTTTTTCCTTCTTTTTCCCCTCTTCTCATGTGTGCCGTGAACTTGCACTTTTTAAAAATTAATCAAGGACTGGTAGTTTTGAAAACATCAGGCACAGTCTAACGTGGCTGGTGTTAATTTGCATCTATGCTGAGGTGCGTGAGCACGAGCATCTGGAGATCACAGCAACGCCCTCTGCTCCGGCTGCAATCTGCAAATTGCTTGCAGTGCCCCTGGAAGGCAGCTGTACCTGCATGGGAGCCCTTACACACACTCAGAGTTGGCTGTAGTGTAAGGACTAAAGTAATTAGATCGAGGTGTAGTAACAGTCTGTGGACTTTTAATAAAAATGTTCTGCTTATGGTGAACCGCAATGATTTCAGCTGTTGGGGGTAAACGATTTCTTTTGTAATGTAGTGTTTGACCTATAAATCTGATGGCAACTTTGCTAGGTTCTTTTTCTGCAAAACTGGCAGCCTCCACTGTCCACTTCCTTAGGCTCTAAAATAAATAATGAAAAGTACCGTAAACAGAGGATTTGATATTGATTTTCTGGAGTTTAAGATAATCTGAGGTCTTCAGAGATCAGTATCCTTTACTGTGTCATACACTTATGTATGCTGCTGCTATAAAAATAAATAACTGAAGCTCTTTAAGGTCTAGTTTGTGAAAAAGATGAAACATTTATTGGCCACTATATTTTGAACATTGTATTTCTGAAGCTGAATTTGATGCTTTGTGTCCCATAAAATAAAAATTATGAGATTGAAGGCAGTAATCAAAAGAAAAGGGCTCAGTGTGTCACTCTTGCTAGAATACATGTGGCTGGTTGAACCGAGCTTTACTTCTAATATACTTTTATAAATTTTTAATGACGGCTAATGGATCAAAAGTTGAGAGGCTTTGGAGATGAGTTATTTATCAGATTATTTTTTTCCTTTTGGTGCTATGTGCAGCATCTCCTGGATCCCTCGGGTTGCAGGCTGTTTCTAAGATGTGGCTTGCAGTTCAGTCTGTTCCCCGTCCAGCATTTTGCATCTCTTTAGCAAATACCAGGGTAGGGTTCAGTGATAATAATTTTGAACTTTTCACAGCAACAGATGTTAGAAAGACCTGCCAGAGCAAAACAGAGCTAATTTTGGTTTTGTTGTGGATGTCTGTGCCGGGGCCGCGGGGCGGGCAGTGGCGTTTTCCAGCCCTGACCTGTCCCACCAGGTGCCGCTGTGATGCAGTAATGCCTGGAGCCGGCCAGGAAACACAGGGATACACAGTCCCCAAACTCCTGATTAATACAAATAAAAAGGCGAAGGAAATTGTAGCCTGCACCCTGTGACCTCGCCAAGACGTTTTAAGACATCAAGGAAGCTGTGATGAATCAGGACCAGTCTTCTAAATATCAGAGGGCTGTATGGCTCCGCAGATTGTTGTACTGACCGAGATACAGATTTCTGCAGTGTGACTGTATTACAGCATCCATTTGAAAGGAGAAGGAAATGAAACTAAGGAGTCAAGCCGCAGCAGTAAAACTAATTCACAGGGAAGTGGCTCAGCAGCTTACAGTCAGCTTTGCCTCTCCAAGTGTGGGCATGTCTGCAAGGTACAGAGGAGCCTTCAGTTCTCTGCCTGCCCCAAGCATGGTGGTCTCCATTACACAACATGCATTGTTGGTGGCACCTCAGCAGTGACATTTTGGCAGAGAAGAAATCATGATATAAATTGAAAGTGAGGTCTCTGTCAGCCACCCAGGTGGAATCAATTGCGCCATGGGTTAGGTAACACGGATTACTCCTGCCTGGGGATCCCCCAAGTCTCCAAGCAGTGTGGCAGAAGAAGATTGTATGATGCTGCTTAGAATGGTATGCATGCACTTAGTGTGGAAGGGAAAAACACAATGCTGGATTTAAGTGGTCAAGTATGGAGAAGAGATGAGGACAGTAGGTGTCTTTTAAAAATTGGCTGTTGAACTAATGAATTGCTGGCTTGTTACACTACTGTTTCAAGGAAATAGTCTCCAATAAAATAATAAGAAATAAGGCAATTGCATTTCTCAGTTATTAATGGATTACATCTAAGTAGCAGGGTTTGTTTCCTCATAATTGCTTACACTTGTATGTTTCAGTTTCTTTCTACTTCTGGAGAATTAGGTTCTTCGTTTTGGGCAAGACCTGTCCACTTCCCCAGCGTTTGGCTCTGTATCCCACTCAGGCAGGTGTCAAGAAAGAGTATCCTCATTTTATTTTCTCTTGCATGAGTCTTATTTTCTGACCTTGTGAAAAGTAGTACATTCAGAATTTTACTTTGTCTTTTCATCAAAGTTCATAATGATCGGAGCCCCCCCCCCCCCCCCCCCCCGCTTACTGTGCACATAGTCAGTAGGAGAGCCACAACCTCGGAGGTGATTATGTGAGAACTTGATGTGATTCACCAGCTAGACCTAAGGTATGCTGGGCTGTTGTTGGGACATGCATTTATAATTCTTTTTGTATTTTTATCATAGCATGCAGCTTCAGTTTTTGAAAGAATAGGAGTGTATGATGCATGGTGAATTGAACTCATATTTCAGGAAAATCTGTTAACAATGGCAAGGTTGAACTCATTCTTGATTGTACAGGCAAAAAGCACCTGAAATGCTGCTTCTGTTGAGATGAAGGAATGTGTCGGAAGAACAATTTCTTAACATCTGTTTTTCAGGTTGTTTTCTTCCCATAACTCTCCAGAAACAGTGGAGCCATGGTAAGGATCTTGGAATCCTATTTTTGGAGATCTGTTAGAGTACATACTTCTTGGGCATACTTAGAAGGTCTTGCAGTTCATTCATCTAATCAGTGAAGGAAAGAAAAAAGTAGATAATCGTCTTCCAAAATGAGCTATACAGACAGATAACGATACCATCTTCAGAAATCACTTGTATGTTAAATAATGCAAGTGAATTTATTCCATGTTAATTTATTCTATTTCAAGTTTTAGAGAATCCTGTGTATGACGGGATATTATTTGGTCCCAACATTATGGACTTGCCTCACTTTTAACTGGAAGTGCACATATGTTAATCTGTAGCCTGCACCATTGTGGCTGTCAGAAAATTGCACTTGAGGCTGCAAGCCTACATGTTACATTTCTTCTGGCAATTACATTTGAAAACACACACAAAATTATTCACAATGTACAAGCCTATCTGTACAAGCCTACCCTAGCTGCCTGAGTGTGAACAATTTTACACTCATGGAGTTGGAAGGTCTGACATAGTATGAGTAATCGGACTGTTGAATGGTTTAAATAGCCCTGACTGGGATATTTGGGCCAGACCTTCTTTTGTTTGACATAATACAATATTCAGATCATTGCTTCTGAAGACTTACATTTCAGTAGGCACACTGTACATGAAAAAGTGTGCAGTATACATTAATGACTTAACTCTTAATAGTAAGTAAACTTTATTGAACTTTATCCTGGAAACTTGACAGTGGAAGCTGGCTGAAGTTAAAAGTGAGCTTTGAAGCCCAAAGCAAAATTACTTTGAACCTGAATACATGGTATCAATCTCAACTGCTAATCAGAATATGTAGAATATTTGCAGGTGTTAATTTTAATTAGCATATTAATTAATTTTTTACTTAGCAGCAACTGCAACTTAAACCTCTACTGCTCCTTAGCAGTGTTAAAGTATACTGAAATCAGGAATTCATGACTACACACAGACATCTGGATTTAGAGACTGAGCAAACTTTTGAAGTCAGTGGAGTTGTTCTGCTTTACACCTTTTGAGGATCTGTTCTGTGAGATCAGGGCCAATCCAGACTTATATATTCGGGGTCAAATTTATTGAACCTGGAAGAGTCAGAGGACTTCAGAGTGGATATTGTTTCTTTTTAAAAGTTGATTGGACCTTCCTTTATCTACTTTGAGTGCTCCCCATAGTCTGATTAGTGGGGGATATGCATTACATATTTCTAGGATTAATTCAATTTCACTTTCAACTTTCAGTGTTTTCCTTCTGAGAAATCAGATGGCTTCATGGTAATTCCCTGCTGCTCTCTAAATCCCTAAGTCTCTTTCCTGTTTCTCACTTCTTTAAGGTATTAAGTGTTACTCAATAAAGTAGAAGTTAGTGTGTCTGACTCTGTGTTTAATTTCACCATGTTAAGCATAAACAATTTTAAAGTCTTGTTATTTCAAAGCGGATATATTTTGCACAACACGCTATCAAGCTCAGGGGTAAAGTTAGCTGGTATTTGTTGGCTTCCAGCTACATTAAGTACTTCAAAATACCATAACCCAAACGTAAAATTGCATCTTACTGCAATACTGAGGAAGCCTGGCCATGGAAAATCTCCGGGTTAATGAACTTTCTGGCTGAGGATATTTGCCTTTCCAGCTGCTGAATGTGAAAATTGGAAGTGTGAGCTCCTAGTATATTGGTCCCCAGCCCATACTAAACCACCCTGTAACCCAGACTGACATGGGAGACCACAGTAATGTTGTCTGTAGCACGCTGCTTGTACAGTATGTGCACTGTGCTTTGTGGGACTATGGGCTTGTTAAGGAGGCTCACATGAGGTTACCTTGCAGTGTGGGAGCTCCTCATGTCCATTTACCCTAGGGCTGCTGCTGCACTGCTACCAAGTATGAGGCAAAAGACAAAGTTCCTGTGTCTGGAATGGGGTCTTTTTTATAAGAGAGGGTCTGTAGTGGACTAAATCAGGGAATTTCGACATCATGTACGTTAAACTTATTAGCCACTTAACTGGCTTGCTTTTGTGAAAAGAGTCATCACTGGATTCACAGGTTTTGGATGCACTATCTGAGGTTACAGGAAGGGTTATCTGCTCTTAATGGCGTCTCTTTATTTTTGTATCCTTTTACTTCGGCTATGTGAAGAAGTAAGAGAGAGACTGTCATCCAAAATTAAAAAAGCAAAAAAAAAAAAACAACAACAAAACACAACCCCAAAACAAACCAAAACAAAACACAACAAAAAGCCACACTGAACAGAGAAGGGCTGTGTTCCACACAGGCGCACTTTCATGAGAGCCTCATGGGAGTTTTTGTATTAGCAGGTCTCTTTGAGTACACGCACAAAAGAAGTTTTTTTTAATACTTGCAATATCTGAGTTTGTGAATCTGAACTGTCTGATACGTTATGGGATATGTCATGCAGCTTGAACTAAGCAATCTAATAGAGTGGTTACTGGGAAATGTATATTAGTGGGAACATTAATGTACTCTCTTTATATTGAAACCAGGTTTGACAATGTTTATGTTGCCCATGGGCTGAATGGTGATGTTAGTATGAAAGAGGCAGATTGTTTAGCTGAAAGGAGAGTTGAAACTTGTCATGTCTGCATTACTGACATTAATGTTTTATGCACTCAGTGCTTCTAAGACTCCTTCTCTGTGTGGGATTATGGTAATTCCTGATCAATTGTGCCTTTGTAAGAAAATACAACCATGTATAATATAGCTAAAATGCAAGGTAGCTCCTCATTGCCTAAAGACCAATTAGAGGATAGTTTATTATGGAACTGAGGTTTGAAAAGAAAAATGTTCCAATAAAAATGTTCTTGATCAACAAATTGTGAAAAGACTTGGAAATTTTAGTTCACTGAGATCTAGTTAATGTCATTGTCCTCATTTAGGAGCAAGGTGTAAATCCTTTGCATCAAGGAACAGATCTCAGCTTCTATTGAATGAACACATATCTCTTAAAAACACACTACACAGTTGTCTGTGAGGAGTGGAGGGACAAAGGACTGCACGTCTTGGTGGGTTTGGTCTTCTCTGAGGTGTTGGCAAGGGAGGAAAAGCACCATAAGAAGCCTGGAAGAAGGTAGTCAGAGTGCAGTTGCCTCTCCCCTTGGTCATAAAACCTTGCCCCCCATGATTATAAAACCTCCAAAATGGAATGTAAAAGAGAAGTGAGTGAAGGTTTGACCACCATAGTTAGCACTGGTTTGACTAACTGCCATGAACTTACTTTATTATCAGAATTTTGAAGTGTATTGTTTGTTTGTTTCTTTTCCTCCAAGGTACAAATGCATCTTCTACTGCATTTATTTCAGTGTTTTGTTTTGAAATGGCAAAACTGATCTCAATTATGATTTTTATCTTGACCACCAGTCATGTCAGAGCCCAGCCCAGCTCTTTAAAACAAATTCAGCATTGCTTTGTTTATTGATTGCTGCAAGAGTTCCGTCCATTCAAGCATGTTTATTTTGCATTATAAGGTTGCTACCTACTTGAGAAAGTAGATTCAGTTACTATAAAAAATAATTTTCCTAACATTTTTTTTTGCTTAAAATATTCTGAATGAATCTTCCAAAATGAACAATATTCATGGGAGTAGTAAGGAATAGAAATCAAAAAATCTATGAGCTCTTTTTATTCCCCACCCACTCCCCCAGTGCCAGAATGACACAAATCCATTTATGCACACACACATTTTACACACAAATAAATGGATGAATAGATAGTGTAGATAGAATGAAAGAACCCTGCTATTTTAGATTGAAGTGCCTGTCACTGACATTAATTTAGATGTAGTATTAGGGAGCCTCTTAAAGGTCAGGTTTCCCCTGGAGCGTTAGTTTACCCTGGACATTTTTACAGATGATGTGCTAAAGATGTAATGCATCTAATAACTACATCTTGGCTTCATCTACTTGATTCATCAAATTCCTGCCTGCTCAATACTGAGTTTTTGGTGACATGTTATATGTGAAATATTACAATACAGTATGTTAATGTTGTGTTGATTGCAACTGATTTTTTTTTTAATGTTTGTTTGGAGGTATGTAAAAAATTAAGCTCATCTATTGCCTAATGCTAGTGACCTATGGCTTCCTGGAAATAGAAGCCCCTAATTTTTCAGTTAAGGAAAGATGGTTATGAATGAACAGCTGCCCTTGCCTGGGAAAGGTGGCATTCAGTGCCAGTGCAGCATCATGACTACCCATGCAGATGGATTTATCACGTTGCGTGTAAAACATTATATATACAGACAAATAATATTTCCTGGGTTCATGCAAAGTCACAGGTAGTTAAGTGCATGGATATCACAAAGAGAGAGCCTAATTCTTGCCCTTATTCTGTGACCTCTTGATAATACAGTTGCTTAATCCTTTTTAAAGGGGTCTTCTAACTTGATTGTGAAGACTGTAGTTGACCAGTAACCAGAATAGGGCAGCCCTGAGGTTAATAAGATTGTTTGCTTTAGAACAATCAGTTTGTCTTTCCTACTTAATACGAAAGTTTTGTAGTGTAACACGTGCATTAAGCTGTATGCTCTGCCCTTGTCAAAAAGAACTTTGCAGAAAGATCAGATGCACGAAAGATAATTTTTAGAAACAAACTGGCACTGAAATTAGATGGATGAGAGTGGCATGTGTCAAAGAGCTGACAGAGACACCGTTCAGGAGTTCACCTTGTTTCCCCTCTCCATCAGTGACTCTTTGTGGTAAGTTGCCCATCTAAATAATGAGTTATAAGTTTTAAAAACAAACAAATGTAACCCCATCCCCCCAAAAAACCTCTTAAGATCATCATGTCGAAATAGAACACGTGTGAAATATTGCTAATTGATCAGAATAAAATATTTTTTCAGTGTTGCATAGCTAGAGCAGTACATTTCTGCAGTGTTGGATGGGCTGTGTGGCTTCTGAGGCAGCAGGGCAAACACTGCTTTGCTGGGTGGGGAGAGGGACTCGAGTACGTGTGATCCGTGAATAAGCTCTACATCCCTCTTCTGAATTGCAGATCTCTCACTCTGTAATCATTATCCTAAAGGAGGGCTGTTTCTTGTCTTTACTGATCCCACTGACTGTCTGGTTTTCTCTTGCACCCAGTGAAGGACAAAAGTGGTGCAGTAACAAGGGATTATGGTCTTCTACCCTGAAAAGTACTCACACCAAGTTCATTTACTTTAGCTTGGGCTGAAGACTGTGTTCTTTGTCCAGACTTTGTTCTTAAACTCTGAAGCA
This sequence comes from Pyrocephalus nanus, assembly GCA_038380795.1. Classification (NCBI taxonomy): domain Eukaryota; kingdom Metazoa; phylum Chordata; class Aves; order Passeriformes; family Tyrannidae; genus Pyrocephalus; species Pyrocephalus nanus. Next base: position 33,047,129 of record CM076266.1, on the reverse strand, counting down.
AAGCACAGCCTCGCCTTTGTGGGTTTTTTCTTTTTCCTAGAACTGCCTTTTGTGTGTATTGGCAGGAAAACAGCATTGCTCTTAAGGATCTCAAAGTTAGATCTGCTTCTGCAGCCTTGAAGGTGCTGTTACATTAAAGAGAGGGGAAAAAAAAGCTTTTAAATATTGAAACAGTTTCTAAAGTAAAGAGGTTTGAATTTATGATTGATTTTGAAGTGATATGTGTTTAAACTTTGAATGGGAATAAAATAGTGTCTTGTTCAAATATTGAACTAGTTTTAAAGTTAAATGGCTCGAACATAGAACTCTCTCATGGGAAATTGTATTCTCATTTCAGTCTTTGACTTCTCTTGCATATTGTACTCACACGCCAGTGTTTGCTTAGGCTGCACTGAAAAACTCTCTGATATCATTTTGTTAGTTGATTTAAAGAAACCTAATAACAAACCACAAAATACACTGAAAAATTGATAGTGGCAGATATTTTTTCATGGTAATGGAAATTCAGCAGAATAATGTAAGCAAAGACTTAGGATAGCTCTTTAAAGCAGAAGAGTAGAGGAGATAAAATAGTTAAAAAAACATTGACATGGAGATGTGGTCACTGAAGTATGGACGATGAGTGAGAACTGTGTAATTGGAGAAGATTAGTCTCTGGAGCTTGGCCGATAAACAGACAACAAACCATTACCTGTTATTGCTCACCAAGCCGCTCTTAATTTTTTGGGATGGTGGTTATTCTGTATTGACTGGCATGCTGCAGAAGTTGTTTTGTGACTCATGTAAGAGGCCCACAATTGTATTTTATGGCATGTGCTGTCAGCTTATTAATTTGGCTGTCTTTGGACGGGTTTGATTCTCTGGCTTGGCTTTCACATTCAGCTGTATAATGGCTAGTGAAAATCTAACATCAGGAACAGAGAAAGCTGCATTCAAGGGCTAGATAAAATGCAGCACAAGTAATGTGTGTGCTGTTGTCTTACTGACCGTAACATTAAGATTCCCTATGTATTTTATAGCCAAAATGGCTTTTCAGTTTCCTAACACTTGAGGGCATAATTACTTCAGCTGACTATTTGAGTTGTTAGCCACTTTTACATATTCTTAGTGCACACCTTTCCTTGGTTTGGGATCATTCAATGGATAAATGTGACATTGACGGTACTGTTGACCCACTCTATTTGGAGTTTGCCAAAGCTGGAGGAGAAGGCAAACCTGCAGATGAGCTGACCTTGGTACTGTTGCCATCCCCATTGCAGCAAGAAACTGATTCGTGATAGCTGGACATTCCAGTGGCAAATCCAGTGTGTTGTTAAGTAGGTATCTTCATGGCTGCAAGCAAGGGGTTTGAGAGTAAACTGTAGGTGCGGTGTTGGATAATAGTGTGAAAAAGATCTCTGCCTTGATCAAAATTTAATTAACCCATTGTGGAATGTGAGTTTTTTGTTTGTTTAAATTTTTCATGAACTTGAACCACTGGAAGAGGAACTCCATTTTGGATTGAACTGGGGAAGTGAGTATTATGGCAAGTTTTCAAAATTTGAAAGTTTGCAACAGTTCTTTCAATAATGTTGTGTTAGAAGACAACTAAGAAAAATATCAAGAACTTAATGCACACTTTAAGAACAGTGTCTTTTGGAAAAATGACTCCAGGGCAAAACTAGTGGAGAATCAATGGAAACTTTTCTAGAGCATTAGTAAATCCATGCAGGCATAGCTGAGAAATTAGAATAAATGTAGATGTCTGGATAATTGTAATATTCCAGAAGAGAAATAAATCATGGTCAGTGTAGGCTGTCTAATCAAACACGACCGTTAATCCTCAGGAACCACCTATTCCACAATTTTAATACAATTAGAAACATGGAAGGAAGCTGATAGTGGGATCTGTGTGCTACATAGTCAGTGCAGTTGTCTGTCCCAGGAAGCATCCTCATCCTCCTCTCCAAGGGTGAACAGCCCATTAAACTGAGCTGGCTGGGGCTTGGGGGGGCCACTAAGAACAGAAGGCATTTTGCCCTTAGAAAGGCTGGTAATTATTGCTATATGATAGTAGAAATGTTATTCAGACTCCATTTGCCAGATTAGAGCTACATTTTCTCATGCTTTTGCTATGTAATGCCACTTATTTTTCTTAAGACAAGGCTTTTTAAACAATTTTGACAGGAAAAAAAACCCAAACAAAACAACAAAAACCCAAAGAACAACAGATGCTAGGTTGGTTAGCTAAACCTCTTAAATGGTTGAAAATACAGCACAAACAATTATGAAGTTTTGATCAATTGTAAATTTTTTTGTATTTGATTGGATATTAGGGAAAACTTTACAGAAAGGATTGTTGATCTCTGTAACAGGCTGCCCAGGGTAGTAGCTGAGACATCATACTTGGTGGTATTCAACAGACTTGTAGATGTGGCACTTAGGGATGTGGTTTAGTGGTAAATATGGCAGTGCTGGGTCAGTAGTTGGACTTGATGATCTTAGAAGTCTTTTCCAACCTTAATGATTCCATGATTCTGTGAAGTATATTGCAAAAGACTTAATGTCCGGAAGACTCATAAGAACATGAGGCATAATGTGAAACTCCCAAAAAACTGTCATTAAGGGCATTCCAAAAAAAAGTCAGCACAGCAATTTTTGAAAGTGTTATTAGCTCTGCTGAGCATACTCGAAAGTCCTAGGAGTGTTCCTGTGCCATGCGTGGCTATGTCACATATGTCATTGGGTGTTTTTGGATCCCTTTCCTGGCCAAGATGCAAATTTGGAGAAACAAATCCATTTGAGATAAAAACACCGGGAAGTTGTACTAATGAAATCTCAAAAACGAAAGCAGAGACTTAGACATATGATGACAAAATTGATCTACAGTTTATATAACCTTAACTTCACCTTAGTTAAGCTTTTTTTTCTTTTTTTCTTTTTTTTTTTTTTTTTTGTGGCGACTGGATAAATAAAATAAAGTATTGTATGGATGAGTGTAATCCAGTGAATGGTTTATGGACACACTCCTCCAGGGAGTGTTATAAGTTCACCACTGAGTGCTATATTTTGAATTTGAATCTCTGATTTAACTGCAAAAGGTGTAAAAACTGATGCATCGAGCCAACTCCCTACTGGTTACACATCTGAGACTCAAGTGCTTAATTTGTTACTTTTAAAGCTATAGTAAATAATTTTAATCATGAAGTGAGTTTTTTCTTTCTTTTTTTCTTTTTTTTTTTTTTTTTTGAAGGCTTATTGCTTCCAATAAAGGACGACAAATCTAAAGCAAATAAAACGTTGGATGATATTGGTATAAAGTATTATATTGGCTCTAAACCTATTTGTTTGAAACAGTAGCTATAAGAGATTGTATATTTTGGTAACTTTACTGACTTCTGCTCTCATTCTATCTCTTTTTGGGGGTCAGCCATCACAAATGCAGAAGCTATGCAGATCTGGAGATATGGTACTTTTTCTTGGATGGAAAGGATGAGTTGAATTAATAATCTAATCTTTAGGCTGCTGGCAGCACCACTGGTGCCTCAGAAGAAACAGCACAGCTGTAAAAGCACAACAGATTCATAGACTTTAAAGCCAGTGATCATGATTAGTGTCAGTTATTATTATTGTCACAGTTATGTTACTTTTACTGTAGGGGCTGTGCTTCATGAGAAGACTCTAAGTCCTAGATTCAGAAGTTTGGGATCTAAATGGAAAGCTTGATGCAGAGTTCTGGGGAAAACATTGTGCTTTGGTGGAAAGAATACAGTAAGGATTATGGACACAGTAAATTAGTTACTTCCTTTGGGTGTACATTTGTTTTTAAATGTTAAAAATGTGTGGGCAGACTTTCAAGAGAGCGCAGCAAATTTGGAGGCAGTGTGGTAGGTCTTTACAGTGAGGTAGGATGTGAGGAAGACTTTCTGTATAAATTTTGGTAGTCTGAGGATGTAAAATAACATGGATTGACATGTAGTAAGGTTTATGGAGGGAGAAGGTTTCTGAAGGTTAATTTTACTGCTTGGATGGAAGAAAAGGAAGAAATACTATAATAGAGAGATATAACTGAACAACAGTTTGTTGCCCTCTATTTATGGCTTTAGCACCCCTCCAAGCTTTCCCTGAAAGAGTTAAATGTCTCTGTCTGGAGAACCAATCCAGTGAAAACACCTGACTGTCTAATGGGAGCTAGGAACAGAGGTGCACGAATGTAGGTTGATGCAGGAGTGGAAGGTAGCTTGTGCATCACCAAGCTTTATACCCTGCTGTTGCAGGACACTGAAGTCATACAAATTTCTCAGCCTCACATGTGAAAGGGTTTTCCTCCATCTCATTTCCCTGGGACGGTTGTTGGAGCATCTCACTCTCCTCACGGTCAGACATGTGCTTGTGAATTCCATTCTTAGTGTATTCATGGCCAAGTCTTAATCATTTGTTCTTATGCCAAAATTGCCTTTTAACTTCAATAGCTTCTCTGCCTCTCGTTTGCTTATCTCTTCTCCAACCCCCTGCAATTACATTCCTTCAAAATAGGTTTTAAAACCTTGCTTAATGTTTGGGTGAGACTGATATCTCAGTAGTTGACTAGATAGATTCCTCCCCCATTCTTAAATACAGGTATTAGTTTTGCTGCTTCTGTAGTCATTCATATAACCTCTGACTGAAGAGATTTATTAAAAACTGAAGTTTTCCAGTAAGTTGAACTGAGAGCACAAATCTTGTCTGTAAAGCCTTTCATTTTTTTTCTATATATATATATATACAATTTAAATCTGGAAATACTGTCTTGTACAATTTGCTTTCCCTCTCTGAAGGTTTAAAACCAAAATCTAATCACTTCTTTGTGCATTTTCTACCTTTTTTTCTCAACCTGTGTGGTTAAAAATGAAATTCTATGCTATGGCTTGGCCTGAGAGGGAGGAATGTTCTTCAGCTCCATTGTAGGGATGTTCTTCTGGACTTGGACAAAGGTAAGGAACTGAGGGAAGGCAGAGGAAATTTTTGTAGTAGAAGGCAAACCTCAAGGGAAATAAAAAGGCAGGGAACTGAAGAGTAAAGTCATTGTATCGTGTGATTTTTCCAAAATTTTTTTTTAATTCCCCAAACTGTAAGCAATGATAAGAAAATTCCCTGTTGTTTTTCACTTACAAAAAGCCAGAATTAAAACTCTGAACATTTATACATAAATTGAACTGCAGGTGCACTTTAGCTGGGGTGTGGGGTGGAAAAGGATCTTAATTAAGTCTATAAAAATCAACAAGAAAATTCTGTGGAGACTACACAAAAATAATATATTTTCCTGAAACAGTGTGGGATAACTCCATAGGTCATCTTTTCATCTAAATGCTGGTTATTCAGTTTCCCCAAGTGAAGACTACTTTGATTCCAATGGCTGTGTGTCGCATGCAAAACAACTGATGAGGATACAGTTTCCAAACTTTTTTTTTTTTCCTACAGCAAGAATTTATTTTCTTTCCCCCCCAATACCCTGGAAGATTCTTGAATAGAAGTATTATTGCAGTCAGTGTGTCATTTTACTGTACTCAGTTCATTTAGTCCCAGGTGTACTACGTGTGTGTTCGTACTAGGGGAGGGCATGGGAGCCTTGCCAAGCCCTTCAGTTATTCTTGGCTCAGAGCCTAAGCACTACATTTTTCTAACTTATGAAATGAATTTCAACTTGTAACCTGTGGCACTTTCAAGGTCATGATTGGAAGGTATCAGGTGTGCTTTAAGAATAGCTCAGCAAGAAAAGGACATATTTTAAAAGTTTCTTCTCTTTTTTTTCCTTTTTTTTTTTTTTTTTTTTTTTAATAATTGCTGGCTAACAAATAGCCCAGAAAGCAAACTAGCATGAACTCTTCAACACCTCTCCAGATTCAACAAGACTGACATTTATAGCTTTATTGTAGCAGAGACATGGCATTTGGATTCAGATTGTTTGGACTGCAGAGTGTCAGTATAAATAGCTATGATTGACTTTTGTATGGAGCACATCTGGAAGCAATTTATGGCATTCCAGCTAGATTAAAGCATGTTTTAAAGGCATTTCACTAGTCTTTTTTTTCTTCCTTTTTTTTTTTTTTTCTGGCTATGGCGAATAAAGTTTCAAAGACAGTTTAGCTGCTGTTTCTGTTAATGTGGACCATAGTGAAGTCAAATTAAGGGCAACTGGGGAAAATGGTGCATTTGTTTGTTTTTGTTTGTTTTGCTTTGTTTCCCAGAATAGAAGAACTCTGAAGTGAGTGTAACTGGAGCTATATTCTCCTTTGGAAAGTAAGACATAGCATTTGACACCAAAATGCTTACACTCTGAAAGCTAGTGAACTAAACAAACTTGAGGTGCTGGAAGTATGGACTCAAAGCACAAATTTTAAAGACTTATATATTTGCTAATGGGGGCTGAAAGGATGGGGCACAAGAACTGCCTTACTGGTTTTTAAGTATATAAAAATGTACAGAACCAAGAACAGGCTTCTCTGAGGGCTCTTACTTTGGCTGTTGTGGCAGTGAGGGAAGATTCCCCTGTGTTTAGCACTGCTGCTGGCCTCAGGCTGGCTGGGCAGGGATTTGGGTTGGGTGGGACACAGCTGGGGGGTGCGTGGGAGAAGAGAAATCATTTAGCATGACCCATCATGATGTAGTTGGGCTAATATGAGGAAATTAAACCCTTGAAAATTGAAGCTGGATGGAAAAGAGGTTTACCTAAAAGGGCTGTTGCACTGTGACATGGAGATGAACCAGTGATAGTAAATGAACTTATGCTGCAGAGTGTACTGATTTGTTTGCACTTCTCTAATTCTATCTCTGCAGTAAACCTGCTGGCTTGCTAAAGCTTTCCTGCTTGTGGTAGTGGTAAAATGGATTAAAGGTTTGAGTGGCGCAGTTTCTCAAAATGCTGCTGGGGTTGCAGGGTTGGCTGCTGTTAAAACATGTTGGGAAAACCCTGCTCTGAAGTAGCAAGAGGCTGAAAACGCTGCTACTGACACTGTCACCATGGCACATCAGGCGTGAGTGGTGAGCTTGTCTCCTCTAGCATTTGTGATTCCAAGCAATTTCCCCTCAGTGCTGTAGGGATGTGAGGGTACTGCTGGTCCATTTTCATTTCTTTTAACAGGATGAGACTAATTGTTTCAAATTTTTTTGTGGTATTTTTCTGACAGAGCAATATACATGTCAGATATGGTGTCTACTGAGATACCTGTACTGTGGTCAGAGATGTGGCTTCAACAACAGTGGGTGAAGGAAGAACTTAACCTGTCTGTTTTGCCTGAGCTATGGAGAAAGTGCAGCATGGGCAGAGATTGAACACAGGAGAGCCTATCTCCAAGCCAGCCAGTGACTGTGTTGCTCCATTTTTATTGCCATTAGGACCTGAACAAGGTCAACTAAGCCTGTTGTGTTTGTAAGCACGTCTCACCTCTGGCTGCTTTATAGATATACCATGGACACTAGCTCTGTAGACCTTATTTCTAAGGTTCCTGGAGATGGAGGTGAAAAGTACACTGTCTGGTTCAGTCCCTCATGTCCTTGACCAGTGCTACAAAAGCGTGAGTTTTGGTTCTGCCTTCAAAGAAAAAAAAAAAAAAAGAAGGTCTGAAACCATTAAGGTAGATAAATGCAGTTTAAAATTAATATAGGGAAGAGTATGAGAGCACATGACTTCTTGGTAGGAGCTGTTTGGTGCGAGGATAAATAAAGAAAAGAAAATAATTGTAAATGTCATGAAGGGGAGATATTACTTTGGCAGCTCGCTTGGTGGGAAAAGTGCTTGGTAGATAATTTTTTTTTAAATGCTGTAACTTAATTTTTTACTGCACTTCTGGCCTACCTCATGTCAAATATGAGGTTACATATATTATGACAAATTTTATTTTATTTCAATTTATTTTATTCCAGTCTTAATAAATCCCACTTTTAATTAGGCCATATGAATCTCAAACTGCCCTCTAGGAATTTTATGCAGACTGCAGGGGAAAGGTTAAACAATATTCAGCCTTCAAGAAGTGGCAGTGACAATGAGCTCCCAGAGCTTAACCCACTTGGATGTTTTCCCAGCCAAGACAGAACACAGACAAAATTCATGAAAAGGACATCAGTGCTGTACAAGGGTCTGGAGTCTGGCAGGTGCATGATGCTTGTATAATTACTCTTGCAGTACTAAGTTTAAGAGTTCATTGGCATATTGCATACATGGAAAGAGTGTGTTTGCATGAATAAAATCTCCATTATATAGCAATAAAAGCAGTTGATAAAAAAGTTTTTATTTGGAAGTGCATTTTTTAGAGTCCAGCTCACTTGTCACAGTGGGCTCACTTTCCTTGTTAAGCAAGGAGTTTCTGTACCATTTTGCGTGTTACCTTGGCTCACTTTTATAGGATCAGAAGCCTGTATTGCTTCATATATTGCATCTCAGTAATTTGCTGTGAAATTCTGTGTCATCACAGTGTGCCTTGAGCTTCAGCATCTGAGCTTTATTTGCTAAAAAAAAAGTCTTTCTGTTTCTCTCCCTTGTGAAGATGAACATAATGCCTTAAACCAGAGGCGCTAAACCAGTGCATTGCTTTTCTCAAATTTTCACAGCCTGGAGCAAGAGGCATCCAATTTGAATGGTTCACTCCCTGTTAGCGTGGGAGCTCTTGACTGGTACTTCACATGGTACTGTTGCTCATTGCCCAATGTTCGGAAGTAATATCATCAATATTAAAGATTTTTCTAACAGTTGAAGGGAAGAGGGGAATTGTGTTACAGCTGGATGCTGCCTAAACTGTGTTGGGATACCACTGAGTACCCTCCCAGTTCCCTCAGTTTAGCCATAGCCATTGGCATATATTGCCTTGGCTGTTCCCAAATATGACATTTAGATACTTGTAACAACAACGTAAGTCTTGTACTTACCTGCCTTTGTCACTTCCTGACAAATGGAAAGAGACTGGGCTATACTTGCAAAGCTATTGATGTGCCTGAGGTTTTTGAATTGGGTATTTTGAGATACCTTTCAAAGTGCCTGGATGACACTTTATATATAGATTTGGATATACTTTTAAAAAAAAGGAAATTAAAAAAATAGCAGTGTTTTGGTGCCAGATCTCCTCTGGCATCAACAGTACTTCTGATGGGTTCAGTGGAGCAGAGATGTTTCTCCCCCTCCTTCAAGCAGTGTTCCTGCTCACCTCCAGCAGCCTTTCTGAGCAGTCGGCAGGAATAACCAGTGCAGCCAGTCCTGCGTTTGTGCGTGGGCCCTGAAAGAAAACACCCAGAAAACGAGTGTAATTGGTTTATGCTGCCTGATTAATTTATTACTTATTTCCTGACAAGTTCATTGAAATGTAATTTTCTGAGTGGTGATAATATCCACAGAGTAAAAGATGGAGGATGGACAAGCTGAGAATACTAAATCACAAGCAGTACTGTAGCCAGGGAGACTTTGTTCAGCTTTTAATTAGAGATTGCATTCTGTTATTATACGGCCTCATTAGTTATGCTGATCGAGACAGGGGAATCTCTAATGACTGCTGTGTTAGGCATTGGAAACATATTTTAACTTACTGATGTAGAGTACGGAAAATAATTGCTAGAGCTGTATTAGCAGAATTGATAGGGGCACCTGAGACTCACCATTACTTTCTGATATGGAGAGCTCAGATATTGTTCGCATTATGGATGGTAGTTGACTTTCTCAGTGTTTTTGTTGTTACAGGTTTATAGAGTACACTTTTTATTGCTTCTGATAGCTTTATTCTTTTTAATGGTGAATTCGCAGGCTACCTTGTAGGTTGTTATTAGCTGTCCTTTAAAATTCACAAGCTGGCTTTGCATGATGCAATTATTTAGCAGCCTCATAAAAGGTATATCTGGTCATCTCTTATCAGGCTCATTTAAACAAAGATATTTAAAACTGACATTCTTACGCAAGTGTCTAATTTACAAATCGCAATAAATAGCCCAGGCAGTATGCCAGAGACACCACGGAGACTTGTAACATGATGCTGGTTGCAGTGGATGAGGACTGTGACAATTCCATGCTTTTTTAATAATTAAAACATTGAACTGTTCTTGTCCCTGATCCAAACCAGTGTTGGTAAGGTCGATCTTTAAATCAGATACTATATGGCTGCTGAGCCAACTTACTCCTATTTTAAACTTACTGGAACTTTTCAAGTTATTTTCTGTATGGATTTTCTTAGTATAATATTCTCTGGGATTGAGATTAGTCTGCTGAATATGTATTTTTTATATAAGTGCACGAATCAAAGGAAAGTATTATTTAATGAGTTTTAATGAGATAGTAACATTTATAAACATAAATGTTGTCTGTTCACCAAAAAAAAGTGTAATGCAAATTAAAATCAACTTTCCTTTTATGAGGAAAGTTGACAAGAGGTTTGTGAGTTTGCTTAATAAGAGCTAGATTTTTTTTTTAATATTTCAAAGAGGCTATTTATAATGTCTGCCAAAAAGCTTTATAAATAAATGAGGCATTAGACTTACAACAGAAAGCAGTATAAATTACAACAACGATGATGATTACCCATTTCACTGACAGGCATGTGTAATGTTTTATTTTTGTTTGAACTGAAGGAGTCTGATAGTATATTTTAGAAATAGGTAATGAAGAATTAATTGTTTTTTTATTAATATTAGTGATGTTTAATGGTAATATATCCTCTCACTCTTAGAATGGATGTGTGGGTGACATTGTTCAGAAGTGCTTTCCAATTATTTTAACAGAAACCATATGTACAGAGGGTAGACGAAGTGCAGGATATCAAGTCTAGGTAATTGATGCTATGCAGAGTTTATAGACTTTCTCATTTTGTTTTTAATTAAAGTTTCAGTGCAATAGAATCCTTTAAAGTAAATTAAAATTAATCATCAGTAGGTAAAGCCACTCTGCGGAGAACATAAAGCCGCCAAAACTGTTTTTCATACTGTGCATATATTGATCAATCAGTCAATATTAATTGATTTATATGTAAATGTACCATGTGAACTATTTGGGAAACCTAAAAAATGTTGGATGTGAATCCTATTAGGGCAACAGTTATTTTGTCACGGGTGTCAATCAATAAATACTTAAGTAGATTACAGATCCAATATTATTGTACTAGTTCAACTCTGATTGCATTTCAAAAACTCTACATGGTTATCTTTCAAAAAATATTTTTATGCTATTTCCTTTTTTTGTTTATGTTTCAATATTCCTTTCTACAGTGATGATCTTAGAGGTCATCAGTATTAAATGGTACATGAAAATTACTTTTAAAAATTGCCTTTTGTACCTGTGTATGTATTTTGATGAAACTTCTTGTATGTGACCTACTTCTTTTTTTTTTGTTAGGAATCTGTATTTTTCACTGAATGAAATTCCCTTTAAATGAAGTAGTGAATCAAGTTAATTTTTCAGTAATTCAGTGGTGTGAGATAAAAAATTGTGAATTGCTATAAAGGAAAAGTCCCAGATTTTATTTAGATAAAAATTCTACTGGCTTTAGAAGATGAAATCCTGACAATGTTGAAATCATTGTAAAATATCCTGTTGAGTTCAATGGCATTAACAGTTTCACCTTCAGAGTTTGTTGAAAGTAAGGGTAACATGTTAGGAATTAAGATAAGGTGATCTGGGCATTAAACTTCCTCCGAACCTTCTGCAAATCCAAACCATATTTCTTTGTACTTCAGCTGCCTGGATGGAAAATGATGATAATAATTTCTTACATCATAGAAATATTGAGGAAAGAAACTAAAAGCTGCCAAGTTTTGGTGAGTTTGGAATCATGAAAATATGTAGGCGGGCTCAACAAATTACCCACAGTGTCTGGATGTTGCATAAATAGCAACCTAGGAATTCTGCGTGTCATCCATATAACTAGATAATTCATGGAAAAGAGAAAAATAACTTTATACCTAGGAAGGTTTCACGATATTCACTGAGTGACATAATTTGACTGTGTCGTGAGATACAACAAATACTTAAAGGTGAGAGAATTTTTCCTATGTCTTTCACATTTGTTCTCTGTTGACAAGGAGAAGGATGAGCAGATGATGAGCTAATTTAAGCACATGCTGAAATTGAGGCGTATAACTAAGCCATGTGTTTAAATGCATGCTTTCCTGGTCTGAGGACCTGCAGTTCTTGCTCCATGAGCAGGATGTAAAGAGATCCAAGCTGTGCTAAGACATAAGGACTTAGCAGACAGCCCTTTTTCACTGAAGATGTAGATTTTAAGGTAAAATAAAATTCCGTTGTGCAAGGCCTATGGTTTTTCTTTGTCATATTAATAAAGTTCTACTTGGGAATGGTAAAATAACCCCTTTTTGTTCATGCACCTGTGAGAGGTTTAATTCAGGTTAGAGAGCCTGAGCACCGTGGGGGTTTCGGGTTTGGCGGTAATGAAAAACAGATAATCCTCACGGTTTTGTGCAAACATGAAGGGCATGTAGAGGGCGTGTGAATGAGTGAGTTGGGTTGACAGTATTTTTAATGATACAAAAAGAATAAAATAATTCTTTACTTTCTCCAGTCCACCATTTATTGGGCACTAAGAACAATTAAATACGGGAAATAAAATCGAATGGCCTTTTAAGCAATCAATGTAAACTTCTGTACTAAATTACTGAAGAATAAAAATATACTGTGTCATCAGTCTTTGAATACCTCTCTCATTAAAAGGTTGTGCACTGACCTCTCAGCCCTAATCCTCTGGATTATTAGTATTAATTTCTTTTTCTTTTTTGTCTTTTTCATATTTTTACAGGACAGTGGGGGCAATTTCCACATCTATGAAATTATAGGATGTCTTTAAGAAAACAAGTTATATGACTTTTAGTTTGAAAGGAGAAAGAATGTAGTTCTGTCTCCCAGCGTTGTTTGTGTGGTGTGCATGTGTTTTTAATTTTTTAAAGTTTTGATTTTTTTGGTGTGTGTTTTGTTTGTTTTGTTTTGTTGTTTTTTGTTTTTTTTTTTTAAGAAGAACTTGAGTTTTTCAGTGTGTCAGGTATCCATCCAAATGAGGTTATAAGCCCAGGTTTCAGCCTGTCCCTGCTCCCCAGGCTGCAGGAGCTCAGGGCAGGGGAGCTGGTGTGCTTCACTGGTCACAGAGGGGGCTCCGGGAGCCTGAGCAGCTCTGGCAGCCGGAGGGTTTCTCTCCCACATGCATCTGCCCATCGTATGACCCAGCTACTTGGTTCCTCGGTGAACTGTGGGATGATGGGTCACAGCACCGCAAGGAACAAATCTTCAGTCTTAGTGAGATCTTGGTGACTTGCGAGTACACTGCTGCTGCTGGCGGGTGGAAAGCTGGTTTGTTTTTCAAGCCAGTAGCTTGCAGTGTTGATTTTCATCTGTTTTTCCACAGCCCTTGTTAGCAGCCAAATACTTAGGTATTTTGTTTCTCTCTGTTTCTTGCCTGGTTGTCACATTACAGCAGTAGTTTCAGCAGATAGAGCTTATTGATGCATGCCTCACATGTTGTGTCATGGCACTGAACTGTTCCACAGTGGAGTTTAGGAGGATCATAAACCGCCTAAAAAACATTTTCTTTGCAGAGTTGAAGGTAATCAACAACTGAAGTGACAAGGCGGGTCTTTGGGGGTAAAGGAAAGCCATTTTAGCCATACCAAAAAGGCAAAGAATAGAGCAGAGTACCCTTTTGGGATGAGAGGACCATAGGTGACTCCCTCCATGGTTGAAGTTCAAAAAGATGGTGCTGGTGGTTTATGGTTTTTTTTAGTGATCCATATGTTCTCTAGGGGTCAGTCCCTCTGTCTCTGAGCTGTTCAGAGCCTCAAGCTGCAGCCACAAGTGCTGTAATAAATTGTCTTCAAGTTCACTTTTTGGAGGAATGTCTTCTGTGACAAAGTCATGGCTGTGCCTTGATTACCCTAATCATCTTTGTGACCACTACTGGTTTCCCTTTCCATGTCTAAGTGGTTGCTAAAGCATTCTTTTCTACAATCAGTATCGGCATTGCCTGTTTGCAGCCTTAGCAGATGTGGGTATCCTTCTAGTGTCTGCAGTGGATTTGCAGTGGGATGGCTTTGAAGTGCTTAGGAATAATTGCCTGGTATTGGTTGATTGTTCTTCTAGTTATTGTGATAACTTTAACAAAGCTGATCTTATTTCATATTCATCCCAGTGTTCAATGTTTCAACATCCTTTAATGGGATTGTTGCCCTGAAACCATTTTGCTCAAAGGGAAATCTGAAATTGTGTCATTCCTGTTTTACCCATAGCAAGTTTGTCAGTCAGGAAAATGTTGCACAGAAATGCTAACATTGATGTGAGAAATACATTTCATCACTGGAAATCAGAATAGAAAGGAAAAGAAGTTTGTTTCTTCACCTGAGAACAGAAGCACTAGGAGACAAACTATTGAAGAGTATTTATAAACAGGATTATGAAATAGCTAAATATATCAGTATAATTCACCTTTAAGAGGCATATTACCGATTTCTAATTTCATCATCCAAATTCTGAATTTTAATTAAACATATTGCCTTTACTTTCTTCTGGTGTTTTTCATAGGTCAGTGACTTGATGGTAAGTAATATTTTAGATATTTCACAGGATAAGAAGCTAAGCAGTTGTAACATCTGCCAGTCACAACTGCCCTTGCTTACAATGCATAAAATATTTACGTTTAATTTTCTGGATGTTTTCTTAAACACGTGATGTACTACTGGAAGTTTGAAACTGAACCTTCTTCTATTCTTCTTCATACATTGGTATGGAAATTTGTTATTCATATGTTGAATTACCCAAGTATTTGTCCCATAAGTCTTTTGAGCTATGCATTTGCATATTTTAGTTTTTCAATTAACTTTATTTAGTGAACATTTGATCTGTAGTCTAAACATAGCTTAGTATTGCTGTGATCAGGAAGAAAACTTCAGCTGAACTAGAAGAACAGCTTCTTTCCTTGTTCCTTCTATGGTGGAGTCTTAAATAGGGCCTGACACAAAGCCTTTGCCAGTCTGTTTGGAGGCTGACATCGATGTGAGTGTGCTTTTCATCAGACCAATAAGGGACTGTTTGTTTTAGGCACTTAGTCCCTTTCTGTGCTAGCATCTCTATAAATGGAGTTTTTCTATAAATAGTGCTATTACCTGCCTGATGCACTTTTCCTTTCAAGTTTGACAGCATCTCTTTTCATTGCCTGATAGTCCAGGACAACACAAAGCCTCACAGTTTTTTTTGTGTGATATCTATTTTTCTTCATTTTCCACCATCTAAAGTGCTCCGGTGTTTTGTCACTTGAGCTTTAATTCCCTTTGAAATCATTATTATAGGAAAAGTCTGGATTTAAAGGTGTATTTCAAAAGGAGAGGTCCTTCAAGTTTGGGAATTGCTTTTCTAAAATTGTGAGTGAAAATCTTGCTTGAAATTCTACATCTCAAGAGAAGGGCCAGCTTTCTGTGTGTCGGATGCTGTAGGTGCTTAGGACAGTGATCCTGCCAGCCAGGAAAGGGAAGGCGACAGGAACTCTCCAGCTTTTTCCTTTTGGGACAGAGCTGGGCTTAAACATCTGCTTATCTTCAGCACAATTTTTCCATGTCCTTTATTTCTTGACAACTTCAGCACAATATTTTCCTACAATGAGAATAATAGACATAATCGAGTTTTTCTCTGAAAGTGATGTAAAGGCTTCTGCATTAGCATAATATGAATGATGCTTGGATACCTCAGGGTCCATCCTGTGAAGGTGATTACACAGCAACAAGTTTTGAGAATATCTCTAGGCACCTGTTCATGTGAAGAGTCAAGAGCACAATTGAAGAATGCTTCACCTGGTGAAGGGCCTAAAACACAAGTCCTGTGAAGAGCAGTAGAGGGAACTGGGGTTGTTTAGACTGGAGAAAAGGAGGCTTAGGGCAGACCTTATCACTTTCTACGGCTAACTGAAAAGAGGTTGTAGCCAGGTGGAAATTGGTCTCTTCTCCTAAGTAACAAGAAACAGGACAAGAGGAAATGGCCTCAAGTTGTGCCAGAACAGGTTTAAATTGAATATTTGGAAAAATTTCTTCTCCAAAAGGGTTGTCAAGAACTGGAACAGGCTGCCCAGGGCAGTGGTTGGGTCATCATCCCTGGAGGTATGTAAAAGATGTGTAGACATGGACATGGTTTAGGGGTGGACTTGGCAATCCTGGGTTAACAGTTGGACTTGATGATCTTAGAAGTGTTTTCCAACCTAAATAATTCTATGATTCTATGTATCAAGGATCTTGAACACCCTTCAAAACATGAGCCTGGATCTTCAAAGTGGAGTAAGCAACAAATTCCCAAAGCTTCTTGCTGAGCTTTGTCCTTGCAAACAGGATCCAAAACACAGCACATCTGGATCTAGCCTGATGATGACTCCTGCACGTCTTTGGGTAGTATTTTGTAAAAGCAGGCATAGGAGAGTAGTTAGGCTGCTTGGAACAGAAAACCCTGCAATAGTCCCATCTTCCCACTTCTGCAGCAGCTGAGGCAGTAAGGCTGGCAGATGCCGCTGGTGCTGATGCTGGTGTTAGGTCTGGGTCTGCAAAGGAATGGGTGCTGCTTGGAGAAGTCATAGTTCTCAAAATGGTAGCAACCACAATCTGTGCTAACAGGCACTTGAGCAGCAAGCCCAAAGCATGAGAAATTCATCCTGGCTCTCTCCTTCTTCATTTTTCTCCCCCAGCATTTTAGCTCTTCATAAGTCAGGAGCAGCCCTCATCTTCAGTGTGCATAAGTGCCAAGGTGTACATGTTACTGCTGTTTCAAAGAAGGAGAAAGAACAGAAAAAAAAGAGCATTTTCCCATTAGTCCTCCCTTGGATGCACCAAAGAGATAAAGAGTTACTGAAAATCATATTATACCTTGCTACCTAGGCTGGGAAGAGATCTTCTCCAAGACAGTGTGGTTGGCTTGTACCACTTTTCTTCTCAGCCAACACTAAAACCTAAAAAAAAAGTAAGTGGCAAACATAGTTTTACTTTTGTTCTTGGCTTGTTCCATGTCTCACTTCTTCCTGTTGTCCCTTTGCTCAGGGCTGCAGAGCTGCTCTGCTTAAGGAGACTTTCTCATCAGTCAGTAGTCCAGAGAAATTTCAGTAATCCATCACTGGTCTCCTGTGAGGTGACCCTCAGGTCTAGACTCCTCCTGTCAGCATGTTGTACCCCTCCCAAATAAACCTTTTCCTTCTTTTTTTGTTTTGCTTTGGCAGCTAGGAAAAATGGTAGAACTGCAGCTCTGTTTTAATTTGTAAGGTGTGCAATCTCCTGGCCAAAGAGGATGCTTGCCTTGATAATGTGCTTGAAGATTTTGATGTGCACTGTATCATCAGCTGCATAAATTATGTGGACTTTCCTTGATAAATTTCTTCAGCTTTGAGGTAGAGCATAGAGACATAGGAATGTTTTGGACATACTCAACTCCCCATTGGTGTAGTTAAGCTGTTGTGCAGACTGTGAAAGCATTATGCACATCTTCCATTCTAAGGCAAAGTTCCTGATGTTGCTTACATGGAGCTGAGATGCCTATGTGTGTGTATGAGAGAGAGCAGAACCCGCACAGTTTACACCCAAAAGGAGGTACAAAATGGTGACGGGCAACTGTCTTTAGTGTGTATTTTCATAAAATGCAGTTTGGTATTGCTTCTGCTGCAGATTCGCCTGGGTGGTTTGTGGATGGTAGTAAAATGATATGAGAAACAGGAGAGCAGGGTATTCCAAGGAGTATTCCTGGAGTGCATGGAGGAGTGGAAGAAAACATGGCAATGATGAGTATACTGCATGCATAGCGTGGGGTCATCTATACTACATGTGTAGATGTGATGTGCCTATACTAGATGTATAGATGTGCCTTTACACTACAGAGAGTAATGTACAAAGGACACTTAGAGTGCCCACTGCAGTGTACACTGCTGCCTGGTTTAGGTGAAGTAGGACATGATTCAGATAGGATCCAAGCATGAGAGTATTTGGCAAAGAAATGGACAATGCTGGTATTGCTATTGATGTCCTCTTAAACACCTCAGTTTCCTTTATTCGTGTCAAACTGTAGAGAAGGGCTGCTACTGAAAAATGTGTTTTCCTCCTATGCAAGCTGTGTTATTCACTTTGAATGTACTGTTAAAATCCGGTTATATTTATCTTGTAGTGCTCTAGTGCTGGTGGTGACTATAAATCATGTTAAAAGAAGATTATCCAAAAAGCATTTTTAGAGCGGTTTAAGTAATGTAAAAATTTGTGTTTGTAGTGAAGATCAATAGCCTTATGCTGATCAGAAAACTGGATATATATTGACGCACGGCCTGAGACGTCCCAACTTGAACCTCAGAATGCCATGATCCCCTATGAAACATCATCTCATGCATGTGGTGGGATTGTGGAAGTGACTTTTCCTGAAAGCCTGGCAAAGATTTACAGCCACCAATGGTGTTAGTAGAGTGACATGAAGTAGAAACTTCTCAAATTAAATGTTTTAGGTGTTTTTAATTTGTCCTAATTCCTTAGAAAAGCTGGATGAAGCTGACAAGAGATGCAGGCGTGTTAAGTCCTCAGTCAAAGTCCAGTAAAAACCTGATACAAGCTGTAAACTGGCTCTTGCATGTTAAGTTGCAGGGGAGGGCTGTTCCCTGCATTAACAGCACTGAGCTCAACTCCCTTGGCTCCTGCAGGAGTAGTAAGTCATCGCTGTGATGATATGCCTCAGTGATTTTACTGTCTATGAAATAGAGACCATCTTCATATGAACCTCTAGGGGTTCTTTGTAATAATATTGTATTTTTAAAAAATGGCTGTACCACTCTACATAATCTCCACTAATCGGTACATAAACCCTGTTTGGCAGTTTAAACTGTATGCACAAAATACGAGATTTGGCTCTGCCTAATCCAATAGTTAAAAGGTTTAGTCTGATGTGAAACGGTTCTTTAATTGTTTTTAAGTGCAGTACACAGGCTTTTGTCTTTCTGTATGCCAGATATTTTCTATTTTTTTCTGCTTCATTGTAGCTCTGAGCAAACAAAATCTTGGCTAAACTGAAGGATTACTTTCTGAAATAAAGCCTTGTTCTGTGGAGTTTGCATAAACTAATCTCCCCTGTTGTTCAGAGTTGATCAAATAAAAATTTTGTGTCCATTATTCTGGCATTTTCACCAAGTAATCCTGTGTCTGGAGCCAGTTTTCATCTATTTTTAATATATTCTTGATGGATGGGTTTATTTTCTACCTACATATGGCAAAAATGTATTGTTTTATGCAAGTTGCCCTGCTCCCCCTTTCCCCATAAACAAAGGCACTTTCATGAATCTGCTTCCAGAAGCCTGAAAGAAGTTACTCTTCCTGTTCATGAGTAATTATAGGTGTGCAGTAGATTAAGGAACCTACTGGAAAACCTTTCTTCATCTGTAGCATCGCTGAGAAGGACTTTGAGAATGAGGCTCGTCTGTTCCATCAAGCCTCTGTACTATGGGAAAAGCCACAAAAGCCATCAGTAGGCTCGAAAAATAAATTGGTTTTCAATTCTTGGCCATTTTTGCCCTCCGTTTTGCAGTTGACATTAGTAATAGAAGAGGGAGTCATATGATGCTACTGCTATATAATATGGTTTCCTTTAATTCAGGGATTTTAGATCTGTCTTTTAAATGATTTCAAGTAAAATATAACATTAAATAGACCTCTTTCTTTCTCAAGTAGAATCAAAGAATGGTTTGGGTTGGAGGGGACCTTAATGACAATCTGGTTCCAACCCCCCTTCCATGGGCAAGGACATCTTCCATAGATAAGAGAGACAAGTAGTCTTCAAAGGTTTCCACTGTTCCTTATTCAAGAATCAAGAAAAAACATACCTGAATGGTATTTCTCTTAGTGTGCTTCCATCAAGCTACTATTGCTTGCAGTTCCAACTCCTCTGGAGGCTTGCCCAATCTCACATGTGACATTTATGGTATCCAACTTGAAGTGAATGAATGTAGAGCCATGTTCCTCCTTTCTCAAGGAGCAATACTGCCTCAGTCAATGTAGATTGTCCATGGTCCCCACCTCTTGCCACTACATGGTTAAGAGTCCATGTTCTTGACTTTGGCAATGAAGTGATACAGATGATATTCTTTATAATTGGAGAATGAAACTCTGGTGCATGTCCACCAAGGGTTCAACCACAGAAGAGAATTCTTCTTAGAATGTCTGAATGATAAGCCTGAGAGGATGGGGGAACATCTACCTTATGAGCATCTATTTCTCCTTATGCTCTATTAAGCAAAGAGAAACAGATTAGTGCTTGTTTCAGGTTCTTCTGGGAGAAAACGAAGTGCTATAGGTGGCAATTAATTAAATAGATATAAAACTATTTTAAATGCAGATGTTTTTAACTGCTAGTTAAAAGTTGAAGGGGATCAGTTTATGACACTTGGCAACTAAGATAAATGAATACACTTGTTTTTCTTCTCTGAAGTATACATTGCTTTCCTTGCTTGAGAAGCATCCTGTTTTCTTTAGGTTGAAGTATGTTTCAAACTTGTTTTCACCCTGAGGATTCACTTTGCCCTAATAAATTTTGTCCCTCACCAACTGCAGATGTTGAGGCTGGTGTCACAGTGGCCAGGATGTTTTCTTTCCCTCATCTGTCTGTCTCCCTTTGCCCTTCGAGTTTTTATTTATTTTTTTTTTTTAAATTTTCACTTTATTTTCTGTGGGGGACAAATGACCACCACTCTTGGACAATTCTGCTATCATACTGCTTTATGGATAGGTTTTATTTATTTTCTTATTATTTACTCTATGACTAATACAGGCCTTTTCTTATTTGTCCTGTAAGAGGACAAATTCCTGCCCCAGATGACCTTACTTTTTGTCAAACAGGAGGCTGCCTTGCAGTGTCATTTCATCTGGACAGAGGATATGAATACAAAATGAAAGCTTACTGGAAACTAAGTGGTTTTGTCTAGTAGCTGTCATTTGCCACAAGCTCCTCTGCAGAACAGTATGTGTGAGTTAAAATTAGGTTGCAGTTTTTAATTGTGTGTGGAGAGGGACAGAAGTGGCAAGGATACTTTAAGGGTCTGCTCTGCACCTTGCTAGGTGGGGCAGTGTGGGTTGGTGCAGGATCATGTTTGTATGCTTGTATATGTAAATTTGGGCACCTGTATATGCACTCATCTGGAATAAGCTGGGCTCACATTTTCATATGATCAGACAAATAAACATGTGCTGGGCAGTCAAATGTCTTAGATGTCTGTTACCTAAGGCTGAAAACATAAACTGGCTTTCCGCTTCACCTCTCTTGGAATGATGTTGGGAATGGTACGTGATGCTTGTATTCAACTGGTCTGTCGATACACCAAACAATACTCCTTACATCCAGCAGCTATGTGGATGTAATACATCCTTACATGCTCAGTTGTGACTCTTGTGCCTGCAAACAGTTACAACAATTTGTTTTGTTGTTTAGAAATAATTAAAAAAAAGGAAAAAACTAACAAAAAAGAGGGTGTAGGTTTCCCTTGGATGAGCTGCATTAAAAATATTTATGTCCTGGCACTGGTTCTTTGGAGTAAAGAACTTACGGTGTTACTGCAGGACCTTTGTGTGCAGGAAACGTGCAAATATCCCATAGCAAATAGTCCTTGAGCTCAGAGGTTTTGTGGTGTCAGTAGACAAGGCATGCACTGGGAGAAGGAGCTCAGATCAAATAAACATGGAGTGGCAAAAAGTACCTTGCCAGGACCGGGGTTATTTAGGTGTTTGCTTTTTTTTTTTTTTTTTTTTTTTTTTTTTTGGTCTGTTTTGTAATGAAAGGGAGTCAGTTACATTACAAGAGGACAGAAGTGAGCTCAGAGAAGAGAAAAAAGAGTAAGTAAAACTTGGAGAAGCAGATGCAAGGACATGGCTTCTTGGCAGAAGGAGAAAGTCAAGGTTGGCATGCTGAGAAGTTTAGAGAGAACAGAGGGCAGGAGCAGAGGGAGAGGAAGGTGTTGAGGAAGGAAGTGGGCAAGGCTGGAGGAACAGTAGTGATCATGCTGGGGTGAAGAGAGGGAAGTAGTCCTAGGCTCAGGGTGGGACAGATTCTCTGAGATGGTCTTGAAGGACACTGGGGAGCAAAAGGAAGAGGGAAAGAGAAGGCTGGCTTGAGTCTTGAGTAGAAGTGGAGCAGGGATGGACTGCTTGATCTCACACCATGCTGGTGTCAGGTTCAGTGGGGTACTTTGCTGAAGGCAAGGTGCAACTTTTTACATTTAAATAATGATTTACTGATCACTAAGGCTAGTGCTTAAACAAAACTCATCCTGGTAAGTGAAATCCATTATGAGAGTACATGTGCATTGATTGTCATGCTGGATCTTTAGCCTCTCCCAGATGTAGGATGGTACATTATCTCAGCTTTCTTGAGACGGATGGTTAATCCATAGCCTTTTGCTGTCTCAGCACACCAACTGGTGATGAACTTGAGGCAGATGGAAAGTTGAAGTCAAATTCTATAAGTAAAGAAGCGTACATCAGTTAACTCTGTGGAGGCTTTTAATTTTCCTTAGTGAAAAAAGCTTACCCTATGTTCAACTGAAAAATTCTCAATATCTTTATGACAAAAAGAAGCCCAAGCAGAGGAAACCAAAACACAATGGTCTGTGTTAAGCAGCAAGACAGGTGGTGTTATTACAGCCATCCCACTGGACTTTCAAATGTAGGGGTTATGTTTCATAATCCATCTTTTGCTCCAAATTGAAAAAAAAAAAAATGCTGACCACAGAGCCTGCATGCAGGATTCTGCTGAACTGTGGGCAGATGACTTGAACCTTTTTCTTCAGACAGAGCTTTCTGTAATTTCAGTTGTCAGTAACTATTTAAAAGCATACAGGTGCATTATTTTGGTACTTCCAAACACTACATATAATGTTGTTCTCTAGCACCTTAAGTGTATTGGGGAAAACATTAATGAGGTATTCTTCCCATTTCAGAGAGCAAACCAAAAATTATTCTTCCTGTATTTCAGTATTGTGAAATAGTCCAGTGAAAATTTGGATGTTTTCTTCCATTTATATTTGGTAATATAAATGCCCCAGGAGTTGTGGTGACAGTCATGGTTGTTTGGCATTGTGCTCTTTGTTCCAGTTATTTTTTTAGAAGTTTAAGTAAATAAAGAGCTAATTTTTCCCTTGAGGCAGGATAGTATTTCAAGAGACTTTTACTGTAACTAAGAGGACAAGTTGCCTGAGTACACTCAGGGGATGAGTTTGTTGTCAATGTCATTACTGTCCTGTAGTGAACTGAGTTGCAGCATATAGGTGGTCTACAGAACCTGCTGAATACTAAATACATGCAAATGTAAGAGGCATGCATGTATATAGCAGTAAATCTGTTCCATAATGTATGTAGTTTTTCCCTAGATCTCATATAAAACTGTGAATATAAGGACTCTAAATAGTAGTGTTTTCTTCCAAGCAAATAAAATTATATTCCATTGTACTATTAAAGTACACTCACAGGGAAGCTCTTGAGGTTGGTTTTCTGATTGGATGGTGTACATTGTATCTTAACAGTGCTGTTCCTTTAAAATATTTAAAGTAATTATCACTGTGAAGACAGTTTTAAATATGAAGTTGGAAAAAATAATTCACATTTTTAATCATTTTCATGTTTGGTTTTTGCATATTTTCCATCCTCAGAAAATGAGGTGATGCTTCATTAAAACTAAGCCAGATTATCTAGACAATGCATGTAAATACTTGCAATATGTTTCAATAGCATTTTAACTTAGCAGAATATAAGATTTTAAAGAAAGACTGATTTGCTTTGTCTCTGGCATTATGAGTTATCTGTAATATAATATTTAGCACTTATGCTATACTTGCATGTAATTCACCCTACTGTTTCTCAGATTCATATGAAACAATGTTTATTTTCAGCACACAAATACATGGAGAGATTTTAGTTCTGAATATAGTAGAATAAAAATATTTCAAAATATTTAGGACTTATATAAGGAATAGTTTGAGGCGTGATGTTGGTCTTGGATGTAGATCATGGAATCATAGAATAGGTGGCCTAGATTTACCAGCATTAAAGATGTCATTGTAAACAAATACCACTGAAAATTACGCCCCACAAAATAATGGCAGCTGCTGTTTTCTTTGTGATTGAGGTTGAGCCTCATTGTGGTAGTTAAGGATTGGATTCTGATGGACTGTGCTGTTGGTCTTGTCATTTGCATACTTGCGGGTTTTATTGGTAAAATACAGATCAGCATTTTATGGTTAGAACAGTTAGTCAGTGACAGTTTGACATGCACTCATATTTAGTGCTATCAAAATGACACTTCTGCTTATGTAAACTTACATGCTTATTACTTATGTCTCCCAAGATAATTGTTCGCTAAACAAGGCAAATGTAAACAGGAGGCTATTTTTTCAGAAAGTTGCTCCTTCAGCTTCCTGTCCATCCCAAAGGTCAAATCCTTTTTTTGTGAGACCAAAAACAGCTGCTGACGCAGTGGTGACAGTGAAGAATGACAATATTATGATCTATGGTACGGTTAAGAACTCAGAGTTAAAGGTTGTAACAGAGAAACATCCTTTCAGCAGGTTTCTGCAAACCTTAATAAGTGGCAAAAGAAAAATGCTTTTGAAATGGGCACTCGTTTAGAATGCTTACTTCTTCATATTTTAGTCTTTAAGCACTTTTTTTCCTGCAGAGGTATTTATCCGACAGGGCTCATTTATATTGCTTGGGTTGTACAAAATACATGAGGTATTGAGTAAAGCTGTGCGAGTACTGAATCTGGCCAACTCAACAGTGCCATCCCTGACTCTAATCATAATGCCACTGTGTAGTAGAAAGCTTTATTAATGTTTTGCAACACACTGAGGCTTGTAAAAGCTCACTTAAAGGGCTGATGATGGAGAAGAGGATTCATTCCAAGCCATAACCTCTGGTAATGTGCCCCCACCTCATCCTCCACCACTACTGCACAAGTTGGTTCTGATCTGTGAAAGGATTTGGGATGGAGGCCCAGGTCTCTGGAAGTGCTGTAGCCAAAGTGCACCTCCATTAGATTATTTTTTTTGGTGTAGTGATAGGAGCGATCTTGGTGGCACTACTGTGAGGACAGCTGCAGAAGCAGAAATAAAACCGCACATCAGGGGCTCTTCTGTGATGAGCTGCTGTGGTTAAAAAAATTAACTTTGCCCCAGAAAATTAATTCTGTCCCAGCCAAACCCAGTAGCTGAGGTCTGAGACTTTTAAAGTGGGCTGTGGAGCAGATACTTGTGCTGCATGAGGCTCAGTGCCCATGCTGGATTTATCTCCTGCACTGAAAACAATTTTGGGTTTGCACAGTCAAGCTCCACTGTTTTCCCTTCCAAGTAATCCTCTACAAGCCTAGTGGAAGAGGTTGCGTTTATTCATAGCTGCCTGTTTGTTTGTTTATCGTGGACCCGGGGGAAGTTTATTAGACTCATTAAACATCAAGTTTATTTTTGTTTTTAGCTTTTAATGCTGGATGTTCCCCAGTTCAGGATGTTTCACTGGGCAGTTTTTGCTGTGCTTTAAAAAAGCTTTAATTACTTCTCTCTAGCTTCCCTTCCATATTTTTTTGTGGAATGTCAGCAGTGTTTTTCTAGTTATGCTACTAATTTTTTTTTTTTTTAAATCGGCAGGGGCAAAAGGTTTCTTTAATGTGTTCATCTTTGTCTTAAAAGAAAAGTAGACATTTCATAGAATCATAGAATGCTTTCAGTTGGAAGGACCTTAAAGATTTTCTAGTTCCAACACCCCACCATGGGCAAGGATTTCACTCACCAGATCAGGTTACCCAAGACTCCATCCAACCTGGCCTTGAATGCTTCCAGGGATAGGGCATCCACAACATTTCAAAGAGAAACAGGTTTTCTTGAGTATGCTGAAAGCTGGTGTCAACTCACAGTAGACTACTGTGTTCTTTCTTACTTGATGCTAGGAGTTGCAAAAGTTGAGTACTCTCAACAGATAGGTCAAGAGGGATGGTATGTTTGCTGGAGGGGATGGTAGCTGACCCTTTTGTGATGTTAATGGTCAAGGACAAAAGGTAATCTTGCTATAGGACTGCTAGTTTTACATGGCAAACAATACAGACAAAAGAAAATGGAACTTTGAGGAGAATTTCTATGGTAACCTTGTTCTGGGATTCCAGTACCTACAGGGGTTACAAGAAAGCTGGAGAGGGACTTTTTACAGGGATATGTGCTGACAGAACAAGGGGTGATGGCTCTAAACGGAAAGAGGTTAAGTGTAAATTAGATATTAGGAAGAAATTCTTTACTGTGAGGGTGGTGATGCACTGTAACAAGTGGCCTGGAAAAGTTGAGGTTGCCTGGAAGTTTAGAAGGCCAGGTTAGGTGGGGCTTTGAGCAGCCTGATCTACTGGAAAGTGTCCCTCTCTGTCCATGGTAGTGATGTTGGAACTAAATGATCTTTAAGGTCCCTTCCAACCCAAACCATTCTATGATTCTATGAATTAACTGTGACAGAAAAAAAAATTATTTGCTTAGAAAAAGAAATTAGAGAACTGCTTGCTTATTGCAGGGAAAGAAACAGCAATTTCCCTTATTTTTCCAGCCCAGTTATTTGTACATATGGTCTTTGTTCCAAGCAGTTTGCTGAATTCCATAGAACTTAAACTGCTATTTAAGAGTTAAGTGCTGACAACAAACAAACCTTTTAAAGTGGTAACCCGGCGGGCCAGTGGTACAGCTGCCTCAGTGAGATGCACTGCTAAGGCTAGAGAAGCTCAAAAAGAAAAGAAGTTGGCTAATTCTCAGTAGAGGGTAGCAATGGAAGGTAAAAACACTGTCAGTTAAAACATATTTTATCATGATTACCACAGAACTTATTATTATGATTAAAGATGTACTAGCCATGACATGCCAGCTACATGCTGGTAGCAGAAAATACCTGCTGTTTGTAGGTTATTATCAATGTCCTTTGAAGAAAATCAGTCTTTCTTTACATTTGCAATGCAATGAAACCCCAGGCATTTCTTTGTATCTTTAATTTAGGCGTGCTTTTCAAACGCAGATACACAGCTGCAGTGAGCAACAAAATGGATTTGTCATGTTTTGTGGCATCCCACTAAAGAAAAAGGGAGTTTTTGCAAATACCTGTGTTAACATTTTGGGTTTGATGCATTGTCTGTTGAAATTCAAATACATATATATCAATGAAACCAAAGAAAATTTGTTGACAGTGCTTAACGGAGTACTGCACCTTATTTTGAACCATAATTTAAAATATAAATTCTAATGTTATATGATACCATAAATAATATTTGGGGAAAATGCTACTAGGAAAAAAATCACTAACTATATCAAAGCCGTTGGTTTTAAACTGCACTTTACCTATTATAGAGTCTGAGGGAATAAAATGGCAAAAATGCAAGTAAATTGCAAGTTCAGATATAAGTGCCCATTCCAGAAAAAGTTTAATCTAGGTGTTTGCAGCAGTTATTTTTTGTGAAGATATATATATGTATGTTAAACATCACCTTCAATAAGCTGAAGTTATGTGGTCAGATAGATACTGTGCAAATATTAAACTGCTTTGTCAGTGAATTGGCAGATATGTCATACCTTGTATCTTTATTATTTTTTAAATAATTCAGCACATGTGCACTATTAGCACTGTAATGTGAACACTCCCATGCTGAGGATTTTATTTTGCCTGAGAAGAAATAAGCTTTGTGTTTCAAAAGGTTGTTGATATCTTGCATTCTATGACCAGCTATTGTCTCCCGATGAACACATCTCAGTAACTAGGTAGTAGTAAGCCTAAATATTATAGGTAGAGAAAACTATTCCATTTGCAGTTATATATTTGTATACTTATTTGGTTTACTAACTACAGAAGCTCCAAGACTGGCTAGTCATGTCTTAAGAGGTCAGTCTATGCCTATTGCTTAATACAACATTAAATAACAATTTTTATTTCTCTTTCCAGCATGGCTTAATTTTATTTAATTTCTTTTAGAATTTGATCCTTTTTGTGTTCTCATTTTTTCTTTATTGACTGATGTAAATCAGCTTTTTATCTCCATTTTTTTTCCTATGCCTCTCGCTGTTGCAACTTACCTTGGATGGCAGGTTATTGGTTACTGCCTACGGGAGCCTTTTCCATGAGCTAATTTAGCTGTCAGTCTGAAATTGGTAAAAAGGATGAAAGATGGATCGTAGGCCTGGGGCATGCCTAGACCAATATCTAGCATATCCATATCTGGAAGTACGCTTATTAAAACAGATTTGAAAAATATTTTTTCCCAATCTTGCTCTGCCATCATTTCATCCAGCTAAGAAAAACATTTTCACAGTGACACTACTGATTCTTTGGCAGCTCTCTTTTTTTTTCTGAAAGGAGAAAACAGTATTTAGATACAAGATCAATAGAAAAACAAATAGACTATTATATTCCCTGGAGAAACCCCTAGAGAGAAGACAGATGTGCAGAAATTTAATATTCTTGTAGGCAAAAATCATAAACATGGGGGTTCTGTTCAGCTGAAATGAACTGTGGTAAATGTGCACGAAACAAACATTTAAAAAGCAACACTTTCAGGCTAAGCTGAGGCGCTGTCTTTGAATTTGTGACCCCTTCCAAAAGTAATTTTGCATCTACAAATAATGTCTACCTTAATATTGTATGGTTCAGGCATAACTTCATATAGTGAGTGAAAGGAAGGTTTTTACTCCATCTGCTCTTTTTAGATCCATTCACAAAGTTCATACAGAAAATTGTGTCTTTATTATTGCCTCCATTTTTATGGTGATAAATATATTTTTCTGCATGACCTTGAGCCTGTTGTTATTAGGATTAGATACGTGCTTTTTTTTTTTGTTTCCATAATAATTTGTAAATAAAAATAATCAAATTATGACTATAATTTTCAATGATGAGTTAAGTGTGTCTGTACAATTATTGTCCTTACAAGTAAAAATCTGTTATATCTACTCAATGAAAGGAATGTATGGCTTAGGCTTTCCATATCTACTGTGTCAGGCATCTTCCTGGAGCCTCCTGCACTAAACATCTAACCAGGAGGATGAAGGGTGCCCTCCTGTTGGAGGAGCTGCAGGATGAGCCTTAAAGAAAGGAGGTAATTGGCTGCTGTCACAATGCACCTAACCACAAGTCTACTGTGAGGATTATACATTCAGCTTTTTGAAAAAAACCGCAAATTTTTCCTTCCACCCAGTCCTTTCTTTCTTATCACATTTGTGCCAACTTCTCTTCTTCCACTGGGCCTGAATTTGCCCAACACCAAGAACTAGCTGTGGACCAGTAGATATTGGGTTTAAATTTGAACACACAAATACTACTGAGCTGTGAAAGCAGTTTTAGTTTTATTCTTAATATTTTTATTTTTATTTTAATTCTTAGTATTTAGCAGGTATCAGAAGCAGCTACAAGCTTCTGTCGGCTTGGATCTCCTTTGGATTGGAATGGATTTTCTACAAGCAATATGCTATAATGCCCTTGCCCTTAAGGCACATATTGTCCAAAGCTCAAGATGTAATAAGAGTGTGTGTCAAATGATACAGGAAAGGGGGCAGAAGTTTGTGAGAAAGAGAGCAATAAAGCAGTAGTACATACAGTTCTTAAGCTACTTTTAAGTATGTTGAATCATACCTGTAATGTCATCTTCAAAACGAGTAATTTACCTCTATCAGCAACTGTGTATTACTTAGATGTGAAACTGATTTAAAGGGAGTTAGATGGGCATCTTAGAAGTTGACATATTAGCATTTTTGATTGTATTTTTCGCTTTTTATCTCATGATTCCTTGGAAGTTTGAAACTGAAATCTACTTATTTACCGGACGTTTTTAACCTAAATGGAGTGTGTACATGTGCACCACCTAAACTGTCATTGTAGAGGTCTTTTGTGAGTGGCTGTGGCTCTTGATTATGGAATTTCTTAATTTCAAAATATTTCTGAAGAGCAGCGAAACGTTTATTTTGCAGACTTTTAGGTATGTGAGTAGATTTATTGATATGTATTGTCTGTGAATTTAGAGGAGCAATTTAGAGGGGGCATTACTTGTTAAAGCATGTTCCTGAAGAAAGTAAGCATGAATCTGGATACTACATGTTAGCTTAGGTCTTAAAAGTTGGTCAGCACTCTCACAAGGGAGCACTAAGAGACAATGGCAAGGGTAGAACCCAAATATTACCCTGCCAGCTGCTCCCGGGCCCATCCTAGAAGTCCTCAGCCCATCAAAGGCTTAGGGGGCACAAGGGCAGGTAGGAACCCAAATGATGGACTTGGAGGATGAGACACCTTGTATGGGCACCACCCTGGGCTGTTCGAGGAGAGGTTCATCCTTGTGATCCAGGTGTGATATATCTCAATATAAATCAATGCTAGAGCACCTGTGGGACTGCAGGAGCTCCAGCCTAAGGGTATGGGGTGCTTTAGGGGGTTCACAGGAAGAGCAGTTCGAGATTATACAGGACTAGTTATGGGATGCTTGGGGAAGGCTTTATGGAAGTGACATGGAAAAAGTTAGTAGGTGAAACTTCAGACTCAGCAGTACCAGGATAATGCAGTTAAAACTTCTACCATGGTGGTGTTTTCAGATGTCGTGAAGGAAACGTTGAATCCAGTCGAGTTTCTCAGCACTGGCTGTAGAGTTTCCTCTCAGCATGAGTTAGTGCAATAGGGCTCGTGGATCTTCTTTGTGTCTGAGGGTCATGAGTTAGTAGTTCCATTGTTTTGAGGATCATGTAAGACATCTGCCATTCCCAAATAGCTTTACAGTGTGAAAAATGGAAACAATGTCTGCTTACTGTACAGGCCACAAGTGAGATGAAGTTGTTTTTCTTAAACCTTTGTTACTGTTTAAGAAAAGACAGAATTTGACATTAGAAACTGAAAAAGCAAAATACCACTCTCTTGTGTTCTTGTATGTATTTTGGCAAAGTTCTCTTTTATTAATTTGGAAATACATAGGAAAAGTGGTCCACTAATGTGAATGTATGGATCATGAACCTGTGGATACCAAATTTTGTTATTATTATTTGAAGGTAGTCTTGCCAGGAAAAATCATGTTCCCAGGAGGATAATTTATGCTAACACTAGAAGAGTATCTCTAAAAAACCTCTTGTATGGACATCTTTTTCTTCTTCCCCAAATTAAGAAATCTGGAAAAAAACCTTGTGATAAAAGGTGATGAGTGCTGTTTTTTTTCATGCTCACAAATGTTAAACTATGCATGCTTGCAAGCCCCTGGGAATCTGATAGAAAAGTTATCATTGGACAAGAAAACTGAGAAGGTTTATCAAGTATGAACACACCTAGGAGACAGAAAATTCAAACATACTAATTGGTCCTGTTTTTTTAGAAACTGATCTTCAGCAGTTTGATTTGGTTGCTGAAGGATGTAGACTTAGGTATTTTGAATTAACTGGTATAGAGCTAGCAGCAGAGCTGGCTTAGAGCTCCAAAGATCATGTCGCTTCTACACTGTATTTGCCAGTCATTTATCCCCATAAAGGAAAAAGGAAAAAAAAAAGATGAAGGAAAAAAGCCTCATTAATTAATAACGAATATAGTTTATATGTATGTTACAAACCAGCAAGACACTAAGCACACTTAGCTGTTCTGGATTTTTACTGGGAATTTCTCAGTGGCCCTTGAGGGGATGGCCCATGTTTCTCACCACGGCTTTACTTGGACAGGAAGTTTACAGACTGCGTTATACTTTAGTTTTTGTGCATCATGCCTTTGAGCTGCTTCTGTGAAAGGTACCACAGTTATGGATTCTATGTGGCAGTGCTGCAAAGACAGGAATAACTTGAATAGGAGTAATTAGAAGATGAAAACAATGACAGAAAGATTAGAAAACCCTTCTGATGGTACAGATAATAAAGCTTTGGAGAAGGCTGCTATATATGAACTTCCCATCACTAGAAGTATTTAAAAACAAGTCTGTCAAGAGCAGTGCTGATGTAGTTTATCCTGTCCTGGGATGAGATGGCCTCTTACAGTCCAATCTCACCCTCCCACATGTTGATATGTTAAGGTGTCCAGTATACTGTGTGTTGCATGAGTAATCTGGAACATCTGCCTTGCCGTAGTCATCAGCCCTTGCCATGCCCCAGTGCACAGAATAGGGATCCCACCACATTCTAGATTTTTCAGGAATTCTTCCTTGGAAAGCCCTTTTCCTGTGAAGAAGGAGTGACACTCCTTGATGCCTGTCAGTCATGGGGCTGGGTGTCTTAGAAGTCTTTGCATGGCCCATAGGAATCCTTCAGCCTATGGTGGATGGTGCCTTTATACTATTCTGAATGCACTGGGCATTTTTTAATAGATCTTTGCAGAGAAAACAGGAGCTTGTGTGTGCATTAACGTAGGTCTGAACATCTGTGCATTTGTCCTACTTTGGGACAAGATTTAGTGGTGGATTTGGCAGTGCTCGGTTAACGGACTTGATATTAAAGGTCTTTTTCAATCAAAATGATTCTGTTCTATGATTCTATATTTCAAGTGTGACCATACTTGGTCAGAGGTGCAAGATCTCCATCTAACTCCAAATTTAGGGTGCTGGAGCAGTGTAGCACAAGGAGGCACTGGGGAAAATGTGGTGTAGGACAAGGTTTGTCTCACAGGAAAGCGCAGTCATCCTAAAGGCTTTTGCCTTTGGCTGTGCAGCTTTAGTCAGAGTTGTAAAAATTTAATTTTTCACTTGCTGAAAATTGACTGAGCACTCTTCTCAAGCATCTCTTTCTTCAGAGGGAGACAAAGTCTATGTGAAATATATTCTGCAGTGAGGACTGGGTGCAATAGCAAATATCAACTGTTTTTTGGCTGGAGCTTACTTGCATTTTGACTGATTTTGGCTATATTCTTTGGCTTTCCAAAAATTGCTGTGTATCAGAAAGTGGAGTTTTAAATGTCGGAAAAAAAGGGGACCTAACTCCTTGTAGATAATTCACGTTGCCCAGAAGGGAA
This sequence comes from Pyrocephalus nanus, assembly GCA_038380795.1. Classification (NCBI taxonomy): domain Eukaryota; kingdom Metazoa; phylum Chordata; class Aves; order Passeriformes; family Tyrannidae; genus Pyrocephalus; species Pyrocephalus nanus. Next base: position 33,014,201 of record CM076266.1, on the reverse strand, counting down.
GATACATGTGAGGAGTGATGCTAACAGTCTTTTGTCTCCATGTCCCCTAGTGGTTTTTTCTGCTGTCTTCTTTGAAAGCAGATTGTGTGTGAAGGGTATTTAAAAATATCCAAACCGATCAAAATCATCTATGGCATAGAGGCAGAAATAGCCAGGAAAACAAACAGACCGGAGATGAAATATGGATGAGATAGACATACCAGCGTTTCGTAAAAGAGAGAGCTTAAAACCAAAAGCCAAGAAACACAAATACAGGGAGTTAAAGTACAGATACTTTATGATTCATGTTACTGTCTTCAATTAACTATGATATAGAATTGCATGATTTTTTTCCTTTCAAAAGAGAAACCCGTCTCCTTGCTTATTTTTCCACTTGCTGCTTTCTGTTTAAGTTAATTCAGCAGTAATTGGATACACTGTGTCAAATTCTTAATAAATCAACGGAACTTTATAGTGATATTGACAGTGGCTTTGCTTGCCCCATTGTTTCTATCAAGAGTTTTATTCTGCTTCAAAACAATTTGCTGTGAACGCCCTTGTTTGTTTGCCACACTAGGCTTTGTTCTGGCTGAAAACTTTGATTTATAACTGTATATAATTGATGGCTGTGGGGTAGGTGGACTATAGCTCTTGCTCCTCCTCTTTTAATCTAGCTTTGCGTAGAAATCCATGTAGTGGAGCATTCTCAAGGGAACCAGGCTGGGAAATTTTCTGTATACCCAATGGGAGGCCATTAATCATAGTGAAGAGTCTCTTACTGGCTGCAAGCATGTTTGTGAAAGTCAGGAAAACAAAAGTAGACCACCTCAAAACGACTGATCAAGAGAATAGATGTTAAAGCCAATGTATTCATTGTGATACATCAAAAAAAAAAAAAAAAGGAATAGTTTATGCATTGCTAATTATGTTGAAGTATATTTATTCAGATAGATTTGGCACATTTAAAGATATTTTATGCACTAATAAATGAGTATAACTGTAGATGCTAGAGATCAGAATCCTAGAAGAATTAAATAAAAGTTTTGATGATTGCTGATATGTATTTGAAAGAGAAACTTTGAAAACAACAGATAAGAAATTCCCAAAGTGTTTGATAAATGTGAGTTGGAGCTGAGCTCATTAAAGAAATGTGCTAAAAAGTCTAAAATGTTAAGTGAGATTCTGATGAATATTTATCACAAAAATGTCTCATTCAAAACTACAAAAAAAAAATAGAAATTTTTTTTTAAATTAAAATTTACCTTTCTTTAGGGAAGTTAGGAAATAGTTTTTTTCCTGCCGCTTGTGCATTCTGGCTGTGGTCTAGTGCAGAGGAGGAAGCACCTGAGAGCACCTGCAGTCTCTCAGAGGTGGCACTCACCTGCATACTGTGAAACCCAAACCCCCATGTTTTCAGGACTGGGGTCTCAATGTCTCTGCAGATCCTCCTGTCTTCTCGTATCCTTCACAAAAATGTGTTGCTTAGATGCGAACCTAAGGGGTTCCAGTTGGGTCTGCTCAGAAGGTATTTGTACAACAAAGTGATTGTGCTTGAATTTGAGTATAACTAGGTTGGATATGAGATGGAGTTACAGGAGGTATTTCTGTGATTAAAAATTTCTGCCCAGCAGGGAGAAATAAAGGAAGTAAGGAGGCTCAAATGTAGTTTTTAAGCACTGACAGTCTGGACTTTTTCCCATATAAATAGCCATAAGGTATAGGAAGAGAGATATTGCAATGTGACATAACATTATTTGCTAGACAAACAGTTGGTTGTTGTTTTGGGTTTGATTTTTTTTTTTTTTTTTGTACTTTAGAGGCTAAATTTAATGCAGTTAAAGATAACACTACAGTTTGTGTTCTCATGAAGCTATGGTAGAGCAGCATGCTGAAATTAGTTGATTTACCTCACAGAAAGTCTCCAAGTGAAGCTTCCTACCCGATTTCAGCCTATGTACTTTAAAAGGGTTACTGAAATTCATAAATAATTTCCTTGAATAATGCTTAAATGTGAAATTTGAAATAATGCTTTTCATAGATTATATTATTCTGATCTGATAGAGATAGAAATATTTTCTCCAGAAATCGATACAGTAGAAACTACAACTTATCCTAACAAAGTAGTTACAAAGTTAAAATCGCAGATAGTAACTTAAATCTTAATACAAAGTGCAGAAGCATCAATGTTCATTCTGAAACATGAAGTGTAATCTTTCTTCCTAATTTATACTTAATTTATGGCAGTGGGGAATAGGAGCAAGGTACTAACTTACATTTGGTAATTTTTTTTAAGATCAAGGGGGAAAAAAATTTCCTGTGATTAAAAGAAAAGAAAATCTCAACTTTGTCTTTTTCACTACTTATGGAAAGGGATTAATTTCAGCTGTATATTCTGCAGTTTCCAGTATTTTTAGCTCATTTTTATTCAATACTATTTTATATATTAGCATGACTTCATTTTTTCCCTCATACTAAATTGAAACAAAAATACAGTCTACGTCCCAAAGATGTATATTCATGCTTGACGTAAAGCACATGTTAAGATATGGTTACTTCAAGTTAAGCATATGCTTAAGCTGCTCTCAGCAAAGATGACTTTTCTGAGCTGCAATTTACACCTTTATAACCTTTATTAAATTACAGCCTTGTCAAACTGAGTGCTGTATCCTATTTTAGTGGTGTTCCACACGTGGGTGTAGCACTGCCACTAATCTTAAATCCCTTTTAATTACTGCCCCTTCACTTGTTTTCTTGTTTCCTGGCATAGTAGAAGTCCAACTGAAATGAAGCCCAGGGCTTAAGTGCTCATCTCAACTATTCATCTTTGCTTTCCCTATTGTTATGTTTATACAGAGTTTTATTAGACTCATGGGATCAAAATGTATTCCTTTAGTTTTACAAAAAAAATGAGCAGCTTTTTACATCCGTAGCATTTAAAGTAAACACAGCAAGTTTGTGAAGTGGGGATTTTTTTCCAACAACTAAAATATGGTCTTATATTCTAAACATAAATCATAATTTCATTATCAACACAGAGAGGTCCAATGCAATATATATGTATAGCTGAATGATATAAGTGGCATTTCTGTGTAAAATGTATTCCCCTGCCCAAGCAAACACTTCATAACAACATGAGTGAAAAGGTGTATTTAAAAAACGAAGGCTTAAAGCATGTTGCTTATAAGTTATATGGAATGCAGTTTTTGTAAAATATGAAGCTCACTGGATACGATCCAAACCAGCTGAACTATGTTAAAAGGTATAATAAACAGTCATAGCTTTGCATGCAGTTATTTAATTGGCAAATAGATTTTTCTATCACTGTCACTGGCAATAGCAGCCATTTGATACCAGGGCTTGGATTAAATGTTTCATCAGTAGTGCCTATTTAAGGATCTTTATGGAACAACAAGTTAGTCCCCTGGGCAAGCCCATGTCAACTGCAATAAAGAGATCCACACAAGTGAACGAGATGTATTTTTGCAGGATTTACAGGGAGACTAGGATTTGCTTTTCTGTCTGGATGCTTTGAAGACTGCTTCCCATTTTGTTTAACAACAGTGTCTGCTGGGGACAAATACTGAATACCGAGCATTGCACGTCAGAAGGATTTTTATAATTTTCTTGTGGAAATGGATTTGTAAGTGGTTGTCATCTTTCTGGAAATAGGTGAGTCTCTGATAAAAGCAGATATTGTGAGATTTTGGTAGGTTTAATTTTCTGGTAAATATTCTGCTTCTAGACTACATCTACCAATTCTCAAAGTATCTGCTGTAATTTTTTCTCTCTCATTCAGAAAAAAAATGTCAGAACCCCCTGAACGCCTCACTCCCTCTTTTAGTTCAGGGAAAATGCAATGTCTGTGAATTTCAAGATTGCTTTATTTAGTCCACTGTCCTGCTCCCAAGGAGCTCATAAGGTCTGTGCATGTAGTTAATACTTGCTGCAATGTTTTATAATTGGTGCATATAATATATACATTTGTCATTTTATAGCACATTAGTTGAATTTAGAAGCATTTTTAAAGTTAATTTTGAATATGTATCGTGTTTGTCATGGAACCTGAGTCAGTTCTTCTTGGCAGCTAGATTAATTTTTCCATGGTTTATTTTAATTTCAGGTTTTTTGTTCAGTATTTGTCACTCTGAAACTCTTCAAGAAGAAGCAAAAATACATAACCTAGCTGAAACCGATTATATCTACTGTTCATTTTCATGTCCGTGTAACCGTGCTGGGCATAAATTTAAGTCTCAGCTGTTCATTGGCATATATTTGATCTGAGCTGATGATACTGCATCTAACCTCCTTAGCTAGGTTACTGCTTTCTGAGGTTGAAAAGTGGAGAGTGAATGCCTCTGAGGTTGAATTAAATGAGCCGTTTGCAACGAACTGATGAATAAGCATCTTTCAGGCTCAGTTGAAACAGTTCAAACTTTTGTTCACTGCTTCAGTGTGAAGCAGAACTTACACTACCATTACTTCAAGAATTGATTCTGGGATTTCTGGTGTGAGTAAGAGTTTTCCCCTTATACCCACTTGGTAATTTGTATTCTTAAGAGGTTTTATATACATATGTATACTGTTCATATCTCTATGTATACCAATTATATATGTACCCATATATAAGTATTTGTGTTTATAAATTTATGTAAATTGTGTATTTCAGCACATATGTGAAAATTAGTAGGTGTTTTTACTTAAACATGCTCTCCTAACAAGTCTCATCACTGTGTTTTTATCATACATAGGGAAATGAAAATCACAGCTAAATAAGTTGTAAAGTTAGAGATATAAAGTCAAATTCCTAACTGTTCAAGGGCTCCTTTTCACCGTCTGGTACTGCAGAAATGCTCCTGAATAGTAGTATAGTATTTTACATCCACTATAATGTCTTTAGAGTCATGTCAGTGTAAAAGGGCATAAGTTTAATGTGCACTTAAAGAGTTGTAACTGTGCAAATTTTTCTATGCAAAATGGTAAGGGAAAGGAAGGGAGCAGGTGCATCGCTCAGCCAGCACTTCTTTCCTCTTACTCTCCTTAGTCCTTGTTGTTTCCTGAAGCCTCTGAAAAGGTGCCAGCCAGTGTTAACACAGGTCATGTTTGTTGGTTATATAGTCATGCATTTAGATGATTTACATGGGATTATTCACATTTCATAACTTGCCTCATATGTGATTCTTTTCTGGGCTGGCATAAGTGATGGGTATTTTTAGAATAGAAACAGTGTCTGAGAGATATGTCTTTCTGTCCTGCTTTGGTCTACCCTGTTCGTAGTTACTTTAAAGACAGATTTTAGTTTTTGTCTAGGGACTAGAAGAGTAAAATCCTTTCATGCCTGCAATATTATCAGTATTCAAAAAAGAAAAAAAAAATTCTGTTTTGAGCCCAAACTTCAAAATGGAAAGGCTTCTTAACTCTGCTCTATTTACACTATTATTAAGGAATAGCATCCTATAAACCTATGAAAAAAACTGTTGGTCTGTCCTTGAAATCAAGACCTCAAGACTGCCCTTCCTAAAAACTTGGAGGGAATTATCTAACTAATCAGCTCTTTGCCTGGACAGCAGCTGGAGATTGCTTAGTTTATTGAAAAATCATCAAACAAGTAGAAGAAAAAAAGATGTTTGTGGCTAATCTGTGTGTCTCTGTGTACTTTAAACTTTGAATTGCCTTCTGCCCTTGTGGTTTTGTGTGCTTATTCAAGGTGGCAAGGATTTTTGTGGCAACAACCATATTTCTAGACCCAAGCCATTTCAGGATGTGACCACCTCTGAATACTTTGCGTGGTGTTGGAGAAAAAAACAATACCATGTCATCATCATAGTGCCTGAATAAATCTGTCCTGTTCCATTGCTCCTCACCAGGAGTACACATCCCTGGTTTTTCTGTGCTCTCTCCCCTGTAGGCTGCTTGTGCCTTCCTCTGTGACTCGAGGAGGTGGGAGATGTGCATCAATTTGCATGATAGTTCAGCCTTGTAACCTGGAGTGCGGTGACTGCTAATGTGTTTGTTGGGTAGGTTTTTCTGCTTGCACAGATTAATGACCCGATTCGGAAGCCGTTCTACATGCTGGACTCCTGCTGATTTCTGTTTGTGCAGAACTGCTAGGGAAGCTAACTTTGAGCATATATCCTGGCATAATTTATTCAGGGTCCAGTCCTGGTGCCCAGCCAGAGTTGAAATAATAATAAACTGGCCTTCCCACAAAATTCTTCTTTCTCTCATCTTGAGACAGAAATTTTTCATGCCTGCCAAAGGAGGTGCACTCTGTACTCTGGGAATGGGTAGATGTCTCTGTGGACCTCTGTTACTGCTCCAGGCACTTCTTCAAGCCGCCACAGAGCACACACTTTGGAGACAAGAAGTGAGTATTTGCTTCTCTCTAAGTTGCTGTGTCATGAGAGAGAGAGTGGCTCCAGTATTTTGAGGAAAAAATTGGCATTTCCTCCATACATTTATTGCACCTTTAATTTGTGCCTTCAAAACGCTGTAGGTTTTCTTGAAGTTCAACAACTAAAGGGTCTGTTCCCCTTGTTGAGGCCTCAATTTTCCATGCAGCTGATGGGTGGTAAGGAGCTTTGCATGGACTCTAAGCTGTCAGTGAGGGCAATTGCGTGATGGGTCTGTCTGGCTTGAGGAAATGGTGGTCTTGCCTCTGGGTGATCCAAGAGTAGCTGTGCATGTTATCTTTTTGTCAGTATCTAAAGGAGTTTACCACCTGACCCCATCCTCTGCTCTGTATATGTATATACATCTCTGAGTCACTTAGTGACCGAACTATGAGTTTTCCCTTTAGAAATCCTATATTTCTGTCTCCCAAAAATAGTAATAATCCTGAAACCCCATAGAAACCTAGTTTTCTAAGAATTTCAAGATCCTATTTCTAACCACCTTGAACTGCAGTACACTTGAACTTAAATCTTTCCTGACTTCTTGACAATACACTTTTGAGGAGAAATTCTTCCTTGCAGAAGGGAGTTGTTTGAAATACCTTGGAGACTTGTAATGCTAGAAGTAGCCAAGGTGAGGATGGATTAGTAGGTAGAGTGCAGGTGCATGTTAAATGCAATTTATCACGTGGATACCACCCCCAGGTATGTGGGTGGATGGTTTGAGAGATACCTACCTAAAGCTTTAACGTGCTCAGTGAACACTTAATTCAGAGGATTTTCAGTTTTCACTGCTTCTAACAGCATTCTGCAGTCATAGTTTCACACCGATTAGCTATTCTTGAATAGGTTTTCCATTGTGTTAGGTGTAGGCATGTTGCTCTGCAGAATCACTCAAGAGTGGATGCCTTTTTTTTCCATCTAGTTGTTTCAACAAACATACCTATTGTGACCACTGAGAGGTTATCACTGCCTCGTAGACAGTATTGTGAGTTCTTGTGGAGGATTTCATCTCTGGGTTTCATGCACACATTTATGGGGAAGACTCATGTGAAAATTCTTATGTGTCTCTATTGTCTCTTTTTCAAGCAGCACTGGACAAGTAGATTCTGATTTTACACATCTATTAGTGTGACACTATTGAGATATCAGTGGATTTAGTTGTGATAAATCCTTAAGATCAAGGTATCTGTAACTTGCATTTGGCTTGTACTGCCTTTCAAGAACATCTATTTGCATTTTCGTCAGAGATTCAGAGGCAGTTTCTTTTCATATATGAAAAGTAACAGCAATAAACTACGTTAGCAAATCCTCCTACAAGCCTCTTCTGTTTCCTCAAACTTCATGCTTAATAGTTGGTGGTAAATATTCTCTCTTTTGATCAAAATAGCTTGCAAAGATCAGTGATTTTAAAGCCTTCATGCTAAAACTGCACAGATCTGCTTATTTAGCTATGTTACAGCTGCTAAATGACTCCAATATAAGACTAAACAGGGGAGGTATAAATCTGAAAATGCTGCAAAAAGGGAGAGAGAAGTGACTGAGATTTTGAAATGACATTGTGTCTTTTTTGGTCATGGGTGGGTGAGACCGGATTCATTTAATGCCAATAGCAAAGCGTCATTGTCTTCAACGGGTCTGAGATTTTACTGTAATGGGTGTGGTGAGAGACATTTGACATTTTCACTTTGATACCTGAAACCAGCACAAAAAAAAAAGTAAAATACTGTGGTTTCTTTTTCTGTTACCATGTAGCCTCTAACTCAGTTTTTTTCCAAAGTTCATTTTGTCCCTCACATCTGAGCTGAAAAATCAAATACCATATCTGATACACTTGCATTCCATGTGGAAAAGACAGCCTGGATTTGGAGTCAGTCCTACCTCTGAATAAATAGAGACTACTTTTAAAACAAATCTATGCTGATTAATAATGCACTCCTGTACTGCGCCAAAGTAAATTTTGCATAAGGGTAATGAAAAAACACATGAAACTTGATAATCTGCAGTGAGTTTTAATTTTGGTTAATGTGAACTAAAATTTAGGGTCTCAAGGCTGTACTAAAATGGTAAATAACCTTCATCTACTGCTGTCTATAAGAACTGCTGCCTTTTTGTTGTTCTTCTTCCAAGAAAAAAAAAACAAGATCCAGAGCTTTGATTACTTTTTGTCTTTTCTTCCTGACCAAAATACCTTTTTTAAAGTATTCTTTTCCTTAAAAAGCAAAAAGCAAAGAAGCATAATAGTCCATAAGCTGTTAACACATGTTGTTTATAATGTATAATTAAAGTGCGTTTCTCCTGATACTGGTACTTCTTAACCAGAGGCAAAGCCTGAGCAAGCAAGTGCATGCAAGTCAGAGCTTGAGCTTTGTGGGGAGACTACCTTGTGATGGTCTCTGTGGGGAATTCACAATTCTGCTGAATTCTTGAGCTTTGAGCATGGCGTTATCATTGGCTTTGTGCAGTCAGGATTTTGTTTCTTTGGACTGAAGAGTGCATCCACAGTGAGACTGCAGTGGAAAGAGCTATGAGTTCAGAAGAATAAGGTAATGCAGTGGTAACATGGGGATAGTAGGAAGACAAATGTGTACTTCGAAGTGGGTGTAAATAGTAAGAAATTAATACATTTGCAGTTCATGATTTTTCATGGTTGGCCTGAATGTAAGAACACTAATGCATTATAAAAAGATAATGTCTTTAAACACTGGCAGCACCATTCTCAGTGGAGGTGAGGAATCATTTTGCAACTCTTCATGTATGAGTTTGTCAAGCTTGACTGTGTTTTGTATTTATTCAGAAATTATTACAGTGTAGGAAAAGGTGAAATTTTTGTTATGATGTGTAATCAGTTAATCTGTTGGCTGGTGGATCAAGCTATGCAGAGAAGCAGTTAAGACATCACTCTCCTCTTAGCTGTTTGCATTAGTTTTGCGTCCAGCTGCTTTGCCTCAGCTAGTGCCCAGCTCTGTTATGCTCGACTCAGTAAATCATGCCTAATAAATAGCAATTTGTTAATGTGACGATGTACAAAAATATAACAGTATATATAGGGCTATGGGTTTTACATGTTAATGAGCTTGTCATTCCTTATTGTATACTTCTTTCCTATTGCCTTTCAGTGATGGCAGTGCTCTGTTCACAGCTTCTGCCATGTGCAGTGTCCCCATGGAGACCGTGTGCAGCGTGCACCTCCTTTTTTTTTTAGCTAATAAGATCCTAGATGCTTATAGAAGCTTATCTGAAACATTGCAAAAGATACCACTGAAATGAATACTTTGCGAGATTACTAAGTAAGAAGAAAATAGTGATAGATGATTTCTACTTTGTGGAAGAAGAGGGAAGCTGAGGGGCCACTTAATGATATCGTGAGCTTTAACAGAATATATTCAAAGAACTATTTTTTCCTGGTGCCATGGGTTCGCTCTGGGCCAGTTTTCTCTCACCCCCTCCACAATTGCCATAACTTGAGAGAAGGTTTATGCAGACAAAAGAGATCTGATGGGGAAGAATAATATTAGGATTTATTACTATCAAGATAAAAAATAAAGAACTATATCTACAACAATTCTAATTAGGTAAAAGTACTATGCATTTACATAAATACCCCTCCCCCCCTTTGTAACAGTTCAGGAGGAGATGCCACCTGTCCTATTTACATTCCTTTTCTTCCTGCCTAGAATTGTTTTCTTTTGTTAAAGAAGGCCGCTGTACCTGCATTATTGACTGGTGAGGTATTCAAGTGCTAAGTTTGCAGTTTTTTTGAAAGCTGTTTGGTTCTGATTATATCCAGTTCAATCTGTTTTGTAACTTGGTCTCCTTTTCTATTTACTGTTGTATGCTTTTACTTATAAATATCTTTTTTGTGCTCTTTTTTTTGTATGCCTGGGTCATAAAATCACTACCAGAAGTACAACCTTTATGACTATAAAACAAGTCATGCCTACCTTGAAGACTGTGTCATCTACTGTGATATTGTATTCTATGTATTATCAATTTTACTGTAAGAGGAAAATTAGAGCATGCATTTTCCACATGAAGAAATCAAATGTAATCTAAATGCAAACCACAGGTTTTATTGCACAGTAATATTTGATAGCACTGCTATTACTAATCCCAGCATGACAAGAAACACAGCATAGTTACAAAGTTCGCAGCACTCATTTTTTAATGGCCTTTTTTTTTGTTAGGAAAGCCACAAAGCCAGGAAAGATTGTTTGCCAGTTGTAGTCTCAGACTTGCAGAAATGTTAGTGGAATACTATACGTTTTTACAAATAATTTCAGGTCTGGCAGGAATACGTATCCTTTCTAATTTCCATGAAAACATTATTGAGCAGTAAACCCAAAATGAGATGACTAACCATACCCAGTAAATACCTTATTATCAGTGCCTTTGCTTCTGTAGAGTACTTCATGCAGAGTTTTAATTTTTATTTTTTTTCTTTTTGTATGCAAGCTTTTAACACCCATAATCAAAGAAATAAAAGGCAAATGATTGTGTTACAATAGAGTGCACCCACCTCCTAAGTGTGGAGCACACGGCCGCTTGTCTCGTAGGTTATACAGAACTATTAAGATGACAGTGAATGTGCTTCTTTCCGGTATTTTTAGTGAGCTTTGGTAGAAGTGCCATAACTTTATAATACAATTATAACTTGGAAGAATTAGGCAGATGTGCTGTTTGGGAGTGTTGAATATTAACTGACACAGGCTGGAAGAGAATATATTATGCCTTCTTGAGATATGTTAGTTTTTCCATGACAGCTACTGAACGCAGATTAACTGTGGGTGCAGCTCATAAAGGCCAAGCTAGACTCAGCTGTGACTAAATCAGTTGCAGTTAAAAGTGCATTTGGTATGTTTCCCTACATTGTCCTTCTCTCACCTGAAGAACACTTAGTATTTGTAGTTGTACTTGTGACATATAGTCTCCTTATCATGTTTGCATATGCTCTGCATAGGTACACTTATCAAAGTAGACCGCAGCCTGGGATGAAAAAACAGATGCATTAGGACATGGAGTTGCAACTGCAGGGGAAATTTGGAAACCGTTATTGCCAGAAATGATAAATAGTATTGAGTGTAAATACTCAACAGCTGTTATCCTGAAATAAGAACCATTGTCCTGTCTGATACTTACTTAAAATGAAGAATACTACCTACCCCATCCTAGATATTGTTGTTTCCATTAGATAAAATTTTCTTGCAGACCTCTCTTTTTGGAGCAGGGATCTAAAGGTGGTGTATTTGACACATCAGACCAGAAGAAAGTCAGTGTTCCTACACAGGCAGGAACTTCATGGGTCTTTTCCCTGCAGCATGGGCATCAGGTCTACAGTTGTCCCCTGAGTATGCACACTGAAACCATAAATGAAGAGGAAAAGGGAAGAGTTTAATGGGAGAAGTGAGGAACTTGCCACTATTTGAAGTATTTTCTTCTATATATGTACAGAATTGCATTAATCCTGGTTCTCGGGGAAAATACATGCCCCATGTTTATGATAGGCCAGACTGTATGATAATGGTGGCCTCTTGCTTTACTGTGTATAGGAGATTTGTTAGCTATCCTGAATTTATAGTGCCTTTCTATCTAGTTAGGGGTGTTTTTTTTCCTTTTCATTTGATCTGTTCCTGTCTGGGCATCCAGTACTGTTCCTGTTAAGGGATATTAGCAAGATACCTGGAAGGAACTGGCTTGCTTAAATGATATACACTATGACTTAAGATAAAATAAATCAAATTCAGAAGTAATATCACCAGTACTTATATACATGCTCCTTTGATCATATCTGATTGGTTCAGTGTTATTTACTTTTGGTGATAATGGTTTGTCTGCCTTATCTCCTCTGCTCTGTCAGTAGTTTTGCCTCTGTCCATATTCAGTTGTCTCAATTAATAATGCGTTTAGTTCATTGATTTTGCTTTCCAGCTGGCTGAATTTATCTGGCCAACTTTTCATTTGTGCGATTTTCCCAAATCTACCATACAAATACTCATCCCTTTCTTCCTGAGAGGAAGCTAAGAAATGTTAATTGCCTCTGATGACAGTGTCCAGTTAAAGGACAGGGAGATTTTTCAGAGTTAATTTCCAGGTGTTCCACAAAAACCCTTTCTGGGGAGATCTTTGTTTTTGAGAAGGCCATGGTTGTGTCTTGGTCTTCTGGATGCAGGTATAGCCAGCCTTTTGGTTCTACTGATCAAGATAAAGGGATGGACCACACTGGAGTTTGTTTTTGTTAGTTTGTGCTGTTAGTTTTCCATATTAAAGCAGAGAAAACTAAAACACTATGTGTGTGCATGTGCATGCGTGCATCTTTTGTGTTGGATGTAAGTTAAACCAAGGATTTTGGATCTCCCCAACTTCCTGGAAACCTGGAAATCTCTGAAATGCCATGTATGAGGCTGCTGAGGATGTCACTATGGATGTTGTCAAGTAGTACACCCCTATCCAGTGACCCTTTCTGAACTATCAGTCCCCTAAATGTGGATTCAGTTTGAAAGGTCCAGCTGACTTTACAACCTGATTTACACACTTGCGTACTTGGGGTTTTTTAGACACCTTCTAAAATATATTCCCCTCTTGCAGTTCTTCAGATGGTTGTGGGAGCAAGTATGTAGTTCTCAAAAGAGTAGTGTACTATATACAGATGTGCCAGTTGAACTATTTTTAAATATATTTTATTTTATCCAGAGCTACAGTGAATGTTGTACAAGCACCTTGAAACATACTTTCAGAGCCTACATCTCTTTTACAGCTATCAAGGAGAACAGCATGGGCTTTCACTTTTTTCAACTGTCTTCTTGTCTTTTTCAGAGCCAGTTTTTGGCACTTTTTTTGTTGGTTGGTTGGTTTGGCTGGTTGTTCTTTTTTTTTTTTTTTTTTCTTTGCTTTTTTTTTTATTTTTATACTTTTCTGGGTTTTTTTCCTTTTCTGTTTTATATGTCTTCATATTCTGGGTCTCTTGGGGTAAGAACAGTGAATGAATGGGGCAGTACATAATGCAATAATATCAATTTTTATTTCAATTCATGATTAACATTTTGAAGATATGTTCAGCAGGCAGTGATTATAATCAACTGAGGATGTCCAGAATACAAGAGAAAGGAGAACTTGATTATAGCAGTTTACAGTTTTACAGTTAAAAGATATGAAAAAACACAAATAGTCCCCTTGGGAAATGAAATATAATGGAAGTGTGGTTATTAAAAACCAGATATTATGTACACTAGTTACTACCTATTACAGTAAATCACCGTGAGATGCAGGAAACATATCAGATAGATAAAACAGCCTTCTTAGAATACCTTGCCTTATTTTCTAGTGGATACTTTTTTCTTCTTAGGCATTGAATTGATTTGGGGTGTGGAATTCATTTAGGAGCACGTACAGTGCCCTTTTCAGAATGGCTATTGAAATGAAGTTGTTATCTGTGCTGAACTGTAAGTCATGTTTCCCCATGCCCCTAGGAAAACTGCTTAAAGGGGCAATCGCGTACACCAGGTACTAATAGATATTAGTTACTTATGCTTAATGATGTTGCCAGCCTTGAGTATTTCACTTATCTTAAAATGGAAGTGCATGTTGATTTCCATTTCACAAATGGAAAAATTGAGTCAGATGGAGTTCAAATGACTTTCCTGAAGTCACCAGCAAATCACTGTCAGATGTGAAGATACAATCCAGCAGCCCTCTCCCCTATGCCCTATGTGGTTATATACAACTCTGAAGTGCCTAAGTAAGTAGTTTTGGGTTATTAATGCCTTTATGCTCATTCAGTAAAGATATGAGCAACTTTATAGCTCTCAGGGTCATTCCTCTGGCATCTGCCAGCATCCTGTCCATCATATACAACCAACACAACTTAATTGTGTTACTACTACCTGGATCAACCAGGGATCTTGAAGTTCTGATATCTTTTCTGTTACCATGAGTAGAAATGGAGGAAGGTACATATAAATGTAGGTGGTTATATCAAATTTGTACCATCATTGTCTTTTGTTTTCCTAAGGATAGCCTGAAATGGTTCTTATAAATTAAAACATTACATTTATTCTGTGGATTAGAGAGAGGGATTTGCCTGAGGAGGGCATCCAGCTTCAGCCAGTAATCTTGCATAAATCTGTTGTGATTCCAAGCATGCAGTGATGCTAACCAAGTCAGCTGTTATGTCAAGGCATTTCTTTGATCTGCTAATTTAATATGGGTTAATTAGATTAATTAAACAGAAGATAACTAGAGATGAAGAAGGAGGTCGAGAAGAAAATCATTGGCAGTTGCAGCCTTGTGTTGGTTTAGCCCTGGCTAACAGCCAGTTGCTCACCCAGCTGCTCACTCCTGCACTCTGCCATGAGACAGGGAGAAAACGGAAGGTGAGAAGATTTGTGGATCAAGATAATGACATTTTAATTGTGACAGCAAGAGCTGTGCACACAAGGAAAGTAGAAAGAGTAATTAATTTGCTACTTCCAGATATCGAACTCCTTTCTGAAAAACACACATAGCTGTTGCTTGGGAAGACAAACACCATAACTGTGAACATTCCCCCTTCCCCCTCTATTCCATGAGCGTTCATTGCTGAACACAACATCATGTCATCTGGATTATCCCTTTGGTCAGTGCTGTTTAGCTGTCCCAGCTGTGTCCCCTTCCAGTCTCATGGCTGCTTCAGCCTGTTCACTGGAGTGGGATCGTGCAGGGCACAGTCAGCACAGGAGAAGGTTTTGCTGGTGTGCAAGCCCTGCTCAGCAACAACGAGAACATCAATAGGTTATCAACTCTGTTTCAGCCACAGACTGGAATCATGGCACTGGTATGGGCTGCTGTACCAGCAAGACCCAGTACAGCAATTAAACGTGGGTCTACAACACCAGAGGGTTGGAAAAGTATTTTACTTTGATAGAGTACTGAAGAAAAGACACCAAAACCAACCAACCAAAAAAATAATGCCCCCAAAGCTTCTTTTTTAAGGAGTGAAGTCCAGCGGGCTAACAGTAGCCATTCATAACACTAAATAGTTGCAGAGAGCATTGGTAAATTGGACATGAATAAATTGCCCACAATGAATGGAATTCAGTCTGCGAGTCTGTGGGAGTGGGGCAGGAAAATGGCAACATCAGAGCCTCTTTGAAACACCATATGCCGTAATGGCAAAAAACCATGGATATCTAGAGAGAAATTGGGATTACAGAACATGAGAACATGGGGTTTGTGTCAAAGGAGGATGTATTCATTTCTAAGAAGAGATGGAAAGGTGAAATTGGTAGAGACATTTTAATAAGCTTATGTTCCAATAGGGTTTTTGTTTGTATTTAATTAATCTCTTGATCCATGACATGGTTATAGAAAGGCCTGTGTTTGGGCAGCTAGCAAGAGAAGGCAGTGGAAAAAACCTATAACTTATTTTCAGTCACTTACTTAATTAAAATACAAAATAGGCAATGTGGTCTCTGGATTTATTTTTCCCATGTAGACTATAAGCAATAAGCTGAGATTGCAGAACAAAAAAAGTACACTTATGCGTTCTTATCTTGACCTTTGAGCTGCTTCTTCTCTGAGATGGATTTAATTCAGTCCTAGCTTTAAGATGAGGGCTTTGTGTCTGCCTAACAGACATTTCACCTAACTGATAGGAATACCTTCCTCAGGAACCCCTTAAATCCTACTGTGAATAATAAGCATTGAAGTTTGTTAGCTTGCCAGTGTTTCTTTTCAAGTCTCATTGAGGTGAGATGCAGCTTTAGGGTTCCCCTTATGAGGTATAGTCATCTCCCTCCTCACTAACACGTAAAAAAAAAAAAAAAAAAAAAAATAGAGCTGTTTCCTGGTCTTTCTGTTCTTCTTTGGAGAAGTCATGGTTTGTAAAACTGCCACTTCTGTCTTTGTGAATTACAGTTTTTCCATCTGACTGACCCCATGAGCTCTAGTGGTCTCATTGTGCCCAGGTCTGTCATTCTGGATGGTGTCTTGGTGCCTAGTGAGGCTTTCTTCAGCCCTATGTGAACCTCTGTTGGTTGGCATTTTTTGGCTACAAGAGTAAGAAAGGATCTGTACGAAGCACTGAATGGTCCATAGATGCGATTTCTGTCCCTTGAATCTTGGAGGCTTAGATGTCCTCTGATGAGAACTGATCTGGAGGTGTGGAAAACTTAGGTTTGGGAGTTGTATATACAATTTTTTAATTTCAGTTTTTCTTAGGATTTATTTCTTGAGCCTTTAGAAGCTGCAGTTGCGGGGATTACTTCAGCTGGTGTTTACGCTCTTGGCTCATACCCGCTTCGCACCAGCTGCTTGGCACCAGAATGGTTTTGCAGCAGCAGGAGCTTATGCTCACCCTATGGATCAGCACTGGCCATCCCCTCCTGTCTGGAACTCCAGACCCTAGCACTCCCAATAGGCTCACGTTTTAAAAGTAGTAAAACCAGTAACAGAGGACATATGATGGTTTTAAATGTTAATTGTGTAATTAATAGCTTCAAATAAAGTTGGGGGTTTTTTGATAGCAGGTTTAAAATAAGGCTGAAATCAACAATTAAATTTTAAAATAAATACTTTTTTTCCCCCTTAACCCTGTTTGTCATCATATAAAAGTATTTACATCCTGTAAACAAAGCAGAAAACGTTTAGGCTTTCCTCAATTTATTGTGATTTGCATTTATAATAGAAGAAAGCTGAGCTTCTTTTAAAATCTGACTAAATGCTCTTCTGCTGTGCAGCTGGAAACTGCAAAAGTGAATTTGTATAAAATCCAGTTCTTATGTGTACAATTAATTAAAATGTAATGCAACTACAACCGGCCTGTAAAGAAACACATGGGACACTTGTGAGGAAATAGCCATGATGCAAGCTGAGACTAAAATGATGGATTCTTTGTGTCTGAGGACATAAACTCTCTCAAAAACCAGCATGGCTCAGTATATATATAAGTGCATTCGGATGTATCTTGGAAGTTTGGGGGCTGTTTCATTGACGTAGCTAGCGTGGCCAGGTGGAATGGGTCACACAGGGGAGCCTGCTTATAGTCTGGAGGACGCACCTGATGGGTGGGATCAGTGACACCCTCAGTAGGCAAGCTGTGAGCCCAGCATGAGGAGAATCCTGAACCTCTGGTACACTGGAGGTGTTTCCAGGTTATCTGAAGGGACTTGATCTAGTAATCTGTGAGAAAGTTTGAAGTTACATATCTGCAGAGCCTTAGGCAGGACAGATTTTTGGGCTGGCCTGTCATGGGACCTGCAGCTTCGAGTGGGTGTTCAGAGGTCTGCTCCTCATCTGTACCACCACGTGTCATAGTTTACTCTAGACATGCACCAGCAGAAAAGGACTCTGGTTCCTACTGAGGATCAGGGAGGTGACCATGTCAGATCTACTTCTTGGCAGAGTTCCATCTGGCTTTATCCCTAAAGGAGTGTGCAGTGTATTGTAGGGATTCTCCCATTTGTAGGGAGCCTGCTGCTTGAAGGCTACAGCTTGACTGAGAGAGAGTTGCCATCGTTCCCAGGAGCACCCCTGGGGTGGATGTGAAGCCTCGCTGCCCTGCACTGGTTTGGGTGGTTAGGAGGCCAGACATGAACTGGGTGCCCTGCACCAACATTAGGTGCTGATTTAAGTAGGAGTCATGCTTACACCCCTGGGTCAGCCACATCCCACGCTTCCAGCATAGCTACTGGGCTCTCCTAACCTGCTCAGGGCACGTTTCCAACAAAAATCTCAAAGCTGCCTAAGTTGCAAGCAAAAGTGTGCGCTAAAGTAGCGTCTTTTATTTAGTCACTGGTGTTGGCTGCTGCAGTGTTTCTGTGATTCTGCCTGTTCATTTTAATAACCATATGATAACAGTTGCAAAAAAAGTCTCTATAAATAGAGGAGATCATGTTAAGCAGTCACAGAAAGGTGAATATCCTGAAAAGCTGTGAAGTTGGAAGTCAATGCACCACTTTCAGAAGTTACTCCTTCTGAACTGTTAACCATGAACAGAGGAACACACATCAGTGTTTCTCTATAACATTTATACTGTACCTTTTTTTCTAAAATGTGGTTTGTTTTCCATTCTCTCTGCTAATTAAATGTGTAGACTCCTCTATCCTTTTGATCCTAAAATAAAGCTAGTAGTGAGGAATATGCTACTTTTACTGTTTGTTTCAAAAAAGATCAAAATACTCATCAGAAAACCTGCAGAGTTTATGAGTTGGGTTTTTGGGTTGTTGTATTTTTTTTTTTTTTTTGGCATCATACTCTCTGTGCTATATTTTGCTTCTTTATTAGGAAATTTATAAGAAAAGTTGTTTTATTGTTCGTTAGAAGTATAAAGACCTTACGTGTGTTCATTTTGTAAGCTTTGATTTTTGGCAGTCACTGGAAGGATGAGGTGGTTATACGTTTAGTGAAGAGGTCCTTTATTCAAAATGCTAATTAGCCTTTGAAACCAAATAGGCTTAAAGTCTTGCTAAGTGTTTCAGATGAGTTTACCACTCCCCCAAACCCTCTCCTTCCTCCTGCTGGACTTTCCCCGTTGTCTTGCAACATCTGCTCCTGCTCCAGTCCTTGCAAACCTCCTGAATGTGTAGCACCCTAGGGCTCAGCAGAAATCATGGGCAACCCCCCCCCCATCCCCTTTCTTTCACAGATAAATTCAGAGAGCCTGAGGTGTGCACTGAAATGGAGGCACATTTTGCCACATACCAGTGTGCCTTTTTTTTCCCCTCCTGTTTTTTTTTTTTTTTTGCATGAAGAAAGGAGGTCTATAAGAAGACTTAACAATGCCCGTACTGTTCTGTCAGAAACTGCCTGGCTGCGTCTTGTTTTATTTGGCCCTGGCTGAATGGCAGTTTCATTTATATTTTGGGTGTTTGGCAGATATTTCATCTTTGTCAAACTTCACTTTTAACATTTGTTTAGATTACTTGTCACAACACTTTCCTTCCCCCCCACCCCAACTCTTAAGATTTCAGCCAGCTTGACGGTGCTCAGAAGTGGTTTCTAGTATTTTTGAACTCACTTTTTACATGTTGTCCCTTTTAGAGACATCCCAGTGAAGGTGGTTGATCTATAGTTTCTTTTTCACACTTTGATGATAGTACAACACTGTTATTTTGGGCCTCTGACTCTGTTGATCATGGAGTAATTGTCTCCTAAATCATGTGAATAATAAAGAAAGATATTATAGTGAGAGTTGTAAAATCCTGAATGCATCCATTTTACTCTACCTTGCCTAGTACATAAGACACTTTGAGAAGCTCTGTTGAGATCAATTCCCTCCTATTCTGTCTGAAAGGTGGTGGTCTTTGCTTTTTGTACTCATGCTGAGATCCTGCAAGTGTCCCCCAGTGCTTATCTGAGTTGTCAGCCCCGAGAGCACCAGGGGCCCTGGAATGAGGGTTCCCTGTGTAGGGTTCTCTTGTATTTATTTGATATTTGTGAGGGGCAGATCACATGTGAGTATAAGCTGATCCTTTGATATAGACCTGTTTCCATTTCTTATTTGCCCACGTGATGCAATCTTTCCATTGAATTTGTTTGGAAGTTCCTGCATTAAGAGATGAGGGGAATAAAAGTGAGTCTTCCCAGCTCTCATCAGCATCTGTTTCTGTGCATTTAATTCCTCTTTTAGCCCAAATCTCAAGCAGTGACCAGACAGAGTTTCTTCTGTGTTCTTTGACTATAGATAGGTGGAACTGAGTGGAAGAATGTAATTTTAAATGAGATCAGGGAATCTGGAAGTATGATATTCACACTGTGTGTGAATTTGTGTTTATTAATGTTTATTTATTTTTGTTTAAATGAATGTTTGAAAATGAAAATTAAAAAAAAAATCCTCTTTAGCCTTTCCTTGCTCAGGTTCTTCTAAGAGCTGATTTCAGAGGGCTGATTTGCTTATGCTAGTGTTATTTGCAGTAATAATGTTTGGAGGATTGCCATCATCCAGACCTTTGTGAATTCATAAACTTTGAAAAGTTTTTATATTTGGAAGTTACATTTCTGAGATGCAGATGCTTTGGTTTGGCAAAAGGTAGTCTACCAAAAGTAATGTGATTGCTGAAATAATTTAGTCTAATACTTGCTCATGCTCTAGTCGTTTCCATGCTTGAGCTGACTTGCAAATGAAGACATATGGACTTGGACAGTGTGAATGTATTAAGAAAAACTGCAAATGTTCAACCTTCTCCAAAAATCCTGGAGATAGCCCGCAGACTTTAGCCAGCATGGATGAATCCCAAGTGACCCTAAAGCCAACCAGAGGTCAATGGATGGGAATGCTGCAAAGAGAGCCAGTGTCCCTGCTCGTCTGCAGCTTCCCCCTTAGCTTGCTTGCTGTGTCCCAGTTGAGAGGATGGCAAGCAGGCTGGTAATGGCTTGGTGTTTACAGACCTGAAGTGTTTACTTGCAGATGCAAATACCGGTTTTGGACAGCTTGGGTCCATATTATTCCCCTTCTGCCTTCATTTGGAATCTGGCATTGTGTTTGTCTGGGGAGAGAATCCCCTTGATAGTGTTTGTCTGTCAGCTGCTATTACTAATTGTTTTTTTTACTAATATTTACCTAGGGTTTTAACATGGAAGTGACTATACAGATAATTCTAGTGCAATCTTAGTAGAAAGTCAATGCCTTAACTAGAGAAATGACTTGCTATTCTTGACTTGTTATTCAAGAATTGATTTTTTTTTTCTCCTGCCCTAAAAACTGTTTGCCCTGAAATCCAATGAAGTTGTTAACTAGAAGGGTGACATTTGACAAAGTGTATACTAGCAATTAAGATGAACAAGTAAATTTGGCAAAGAAACTGATATTTGTCCTAAAGGAAACCTGAAACTTTTGGAGTAGAGTAAGGAATTTTGGAGGCATTTCTGCCTTCTCCAAGCAGCTTTCTGAAGAGTCACTGCAGTAAATTGTGTTGGGAAATGCAGAACAGAAGGGACTCATGAAGAAGGTGAGTTATATCCACTTCACTTTTCTTTTACTGTGCTACACTAGGTCCTATGACTACACAGGATGATCCAGGGAAAATGGGAGAATTTTTTAAAAGCAGAGCAGAATATTATTTTAAGCAGCCAACTGGTGGTTTTGAAACTCTGTACCTCTCAATTCTGCTAGGGACAACAGTTTTTAGGATTAAAAACATATGGACTATAGATGTAGAAGATATCCACAGTGCTTGAAGTATTATTTAATGCTATTTGTATTATTCAGGCTAGCAAAACCAAACAAAAAGACAAGAAGAAAATCTCCTGTTACAGGGCATAAGCCATCCAGTAGATGATGTGAGTTGGAAAGAAATTTTATGGGAAAGTTTTTTCTGTAATTGCTCTCCTGGAGATTTCTGTATCCTTTCCCTGAAGCATCTGATGCTGGCTGCTGTCAAATAAGAGGTTACTGAACTAAATGTACTATTAATCTGACCCAGTATGGCAATTCCTCCGTTCCTATGTTTACAAGCAGTCTTTGTCTGCTGAGGGTTGTCTCTCTGGAATAAACCCTTCATTGGAGGCAAGAAAAAGGAAATTGTCCAGAAGCTTTTACACAGTTGCTATGTAATTTTGTACGTTGTTTTGAAAAAGTGTGTCTTTTACTTTTCCTGTCCCCTTTTATGTGCATGCATGTTTTAAATTATAAAGTTTAGCTTCCCATCTGATGCATTTGCTATTCAGTAATATTCAGGACCATTGAGTAACGTAATTGTTTAGAATTATGTGCTTTTAAAAATAGAGGGGCAAAGTAGTTTTGATTGGCTGGTATATAGCTAAATTGTGGGTTCTGTTCAGAAGGATGCAAACTGGGTGCCTTTATTACCACTTGCTAGGCCAGCTACCATTTCTCTTCCATCTTTAAAAGTGGAGAATTTCTTAAAGGAGAGTATATTATTATTGTGGTTCTTATCAGTCAGGTTTGGTGATGTTCTAGGGAATCCGACTTTCTACCTTCTCTCATTTTATTAAAGCTCCTTCTATTTTGCTTGAGCTGAAGAGATTCAGTGAGGAACCAACCTGCCTCTGCAGTGCGATACGTGAAGCAGAGTTGTCATGTCAAGGAACTGTATGCCTTGAGGTTTATGTGTAAATCTTAAATTTGATTTTCTTATTTTTCAAAGGCTTAAGAGTGGATGTGACAGTCAAACTATTTAACTCAGATCTTTTTAGCACAGCAGATGATACTGCTTCACGTAGATGACTTTCAGTTCTCCTTAGTGTTTTAAAAGGTGCCTTAGAGGCATGAGCTACAAGTGTGCTTTGTTTCACCCAGAAAAATGTGAACTTCATATAGGGAGAACGTGTTTCATTTCCTTAACATGTGTCAACAACTGGATCTTAAACCTGTGTTTATCAGATGCAGAACTGGTTTTGGAGGATTATCACTAAATCAAATGCTAGAGTGGAATTTAAGTACTCACTATAGCATTTCTCAGATTTTCATATTATTCTACTTTTAGGCATTTGGTCTTTGATGCTTAGATCTAACATGCAAGGGCTACATTTTTAAATTCCTCTTAGTACAAGAGAACAGATATTTCTGTTTCAAAACCCTTATACCCTCATAATAAAGACAATACACATGATTCTTTTTTATTATTACTATTAAGGCCCATCATTAATGTTCAAACACATGCAGCAAAAATTGTCATAGCTCACACATGGTAAAACTGTAGTCTAGGTGTATTACTGTGGTTATAAAATGTGTTAAAATGAAGGAGATCCTGTGGTTCTCTTTAACACCTGGGCTCCCATTATTACTGTAGATATTATATATCTCCTAATGTCTGATGTATATTATTAAAGAAGAAACTCATATGTTTTTGTCTGGCAAAAACAGGGACACAGTGGATGCATGAATAGGAAACTTAGTCCATGTTGTAAATGCAGCTATTTGTACAGAAGAATGTTCCAGAGGGTGCTTTTTCTTGATCATCTTCAATATCTCTTCTGTCTTTTGCTATATTACAGCTCTGCATCATCGTTCTTGGAATATTCTTTCATGTGTCAGTCAGTCAGGTATGTTGCTTGCAGTACATCCTTGAATATCTAAGTTTTCCACACTGTTTAGTCACTTTTCATTTTACATAATTATTTATATAGGCTGGGGTGGCTGTTTTTTTTTTCAGACTATTGTTGCTGTGAATCTTGGATAGAGTACATAAGATTTGCATTCATGAAAGGGGAATCTTCGCATCTGTTATCAAATCAAGCAAGAGAGACTATACACAGCGTAGTCATTTTTCTTCCAACTTCTGCTCCCTTCCCCTTTCCCCCATAAATTTGGATGTGCAGTGTGGAGCATCATGGTTCTTTTCATCTCACAGTCCCTGTAGTGATGGACTCCACACTGGGAATTGGAGAGCCATATGGGTGGAATATCTTTAAGAAGTGTGACTTGTATAAAGGAAGTGAAAGGCTTTACAGACGTCACTTACTTTGAGAGATTATTTCCATTAGTTGGAATCTTTGTTACATTCTCTTGCTTATGCATCATTTTGAGGACACAAATTATGCTTTTCTGCTTACTTTGGATTTGCTTTAGCATATTGTACTCTGTGAGAGTCCATTTAATGGACAACTGTCTGAGCCCTAGTTGGCACAGACAGCATTAGTCGGAAAGAGGATGCAACTGGGATAAAACTGAGGGATGTGCTTGAATCAACATGTACCTTTCCGCCATCTCTGAACTGGACTATTCTGCTTAGTGATTTTTTGGCCTGATTGTAATCACAAAAGACATGAACTGATTTTGAGTGGCTCTCTGTTAGTAACTAAAATCCTGGTTGGTGTTTTGTTTTTTTTTTTTTTTTTTTTTTTTTTTTTTTTTTTGTTTTTTTTTTTTTTTTGTTTTGTTTTGTTTTGTTTTGTTTTGTTTTTAATTGGAGATGAATTCAGTTGCTCACTTTACATGTTCATATGTTGAAGAAACTTAGAAGAAGTTTGTTGAAGCTTAAAGAAGCTTTTAGAAAAGTGCTCTGTGTTGTGACATGTCTGGTTTGACATTCTCAATTCCAAGATATGCTCTACTTGGCTGCTGGTATTTGGATGGTTAAATCAGATTGTCTTATCAGCCTTGGGCACCCAGCTGGGCTTTCAGGCTTCTAACTCCTCTGTGTTCTTTGTAGCATGTTGGGCTGCTGGATCCTGTCTTGTAAAGTGCTACTGTCCTGAAAATCATGCAGGAAGAGCCTTGGTAAGGTCATTCTGCTGCAGTGGGGAAGGATGTTTACCAGACATATAACAAGTGGCATGGAATGGATACCTGCCCAGCTGTCTAGCTCTGGATATATTATCATTATTATTATTATCATCATCATCATCCAAATATATTGTTATACAAATGTAGAGTACCTGGCAAAGTGACTTGGACTGCACAGCCTGGTAAGCACAAAGGAAGAATGGGTTACTATAGCAGAGGTGGTGCTGTTGGTACCAGAAGATGGGTCTCTGCAGGCTTATAATCAGCAGCAGACTCGGTTTGACTGCTGGCACACGGGGGGAAGATGCTGCTGGGAGCTTTGAGAGCATTTCTTCTCTTACTGGCTTTCATTTATTGCTATGTGTGTGCGTTGGAGGTTGCAGAAAGGGACACCTTGTTCCCAGGGCTGAATATCTTTGCTGTTGTTCTGCTTGGGGTGGTTTGGGTTGGACTCTTGTTGGAGGTAGTATTGCCTGAACCACCCCATCTTTCCACAGGAGTCATCATCTTTGGCACTGTTAGTCAAATTTAGCTGCTCCTATGTGATTCTAAATGTTGCTGAGAGCTTTACTCTTAACCCATATCTCATGAGATAATTATGAAAATGTTCATTGGTACTTCTATGAATGTTTTAAAAATTCATGATTTTAATATATTACTTTGCCAGTGAAGCTGAAAGATTAGTGATCCCACTGTATTCAGAAGCTAAATGCAGGCCTGATAAGTGTTTGATCTGGGTTGTGACTAAAATGCTTAAATATGACAGCAGGATTGGGCAGATCTCAGTGCTGCATGGTGGCATATTACCTGCCTCCATCTCTAAGAGTCTGCATGCAACTTCTTTCTGCAGAGTGAACGTGAAGTAATTTAGCCTGGTTTCTCTGCCCACAGAAGTGGGAAAGTTGTGTTGCATTTACCAGTGGAAAGGTACTTTCAGAAAAGAGCTTGTTGGAAATGATTGCTCTGCAGTTAATTCACATGCTTGCTTACACTGCAAAAATACCTTTATGTTGTATCAGGAGTCCTACCTTGCAGGCTGGCGGGCATGACACAAGTCTCCTTGAATTTTGTCAGTGCTTAGACTCCTGTTAGGTTGCTTTTGGAAGTGAAATGTAAGGTCATTGGTCTTTCTGACAATGTAATCCATCTGTCCAGGATCTCCAGCAGACAATTCTGGTATATAGATCTTCTGAATGTTCGAATGTGGAAAAGATTTTCTGGTTTTGTGGCTACCGTGATTGATTATTATGCCTTTGTCCTTATGACCTGACTTATAAGGTTTTTGCAACATTTTCAAATGATTCAGAGAATGGCTCTGAAGGTGCTTACATGTGCAGTGTTATCTCAGCGTATTATTAGCATTTTGCAATTGCTTTATTGGCTCCCTGTTAAGCAAAATATTGACAATAAAAACGCTATTTTTGTTCTGCGATCCACTCCATGGCTTTGTCCCCTCCTACTTAATGGCTGCGCTTGTTCCTAATTTTGCTACCCTATTGTTTCTGTGACAGGGAGCTACAGAGAACAGAGGTTTTAAAATAGATGTTCATAATCTCCACCAGCCCTCTGGCATATTCTGCTGACCCTCAGGGAGTCTTACTGGGAATATATTGAAACTTGTGATATGTAATAAGTGAAGGTTCAGAAGCCTGACGTAGACAGCAGAAATGTTGTCTTCTGGGTAAAGTAGGACAGAGGACTCTAATAACTCAGAGGAATTACAGAACCTTTCAGCGGATATACTACTAGGCTTGATGTATATAACAAAAGGTGATAAATTATATGTGTTAAGTTATTTTGTGTTAGCACAGTGTCCACACCTCTATGATATTAAGATGATAGATGCACCTACAGTCCAACAGACTAGTCTTCAGAAACAAAGTTCACAACCAGCGCTTGAACCCTCTTTTTCCCCCTGTTCCACTTGGATCACCGTCCTTACTTGATAAATGGATGCAGCAAGGATGCAAACTCCTCTAGCCCAGAGGAAGCAGAACTTCCAGCCTTGAAATGCAAAAAGCTGGACTGCTAACAGATTGAACCTACCTCCTTGCCTCCCATCTCTGTCTGGGGTACTGGGAAGCCTACATTCTTTCACAATTCAGGCACATCCCTTGCAAAGTCCTTATTCAGGCTTCCTGAAGAAACATTATTCATTTTGTGAGTGAATCCACATGCTCATCCTAACAATAAGTTTAGATTGCTCCAGACAGCAGAATTTTTCTTTGCAGTTAAGTGGACTCTTGCAGGATCCTTCTCTGTGTGACTTATGGAGTGAAGTGTGCTGAGCTGAGGTGGGGTCTCCCTCCAAAATTAAACTAAATTTTATTTTCCTCTTTGTTTGTCTCGGTGACTGTTGAAGTCCTTTTGTTTCTTTTCACAGTGTGTGAAGATCACATACTGCACTGACCCTTCAGTGTATTTCCAGGCAGCACAACTGTGCCATAACGAGGTACTAAAAGATATGTATTTACTGGTTGTCCAGATATTGAACAAAGTGGAAATTGAAGATGTAGAACATTTTCTTGTTTTATTTGGCAAAGAAAGCAAGTCCAATGCCGCCATTTGCAGCTGTGGCCAGACGTCCAGGCTGGATGAATTTGACTACTAGGTTCCATCCTTAGTGCCACTAAAGATACCCTATGTGGGTCCACGCATAGGAAGATTACCAAAATGACCTCAGGCAGGGGGAAAGTGTGCTGCTTTCCTTTATTGTAGTGGTTCTGCTAAGACCAAGACTGCTCAGGAAGTTACCTCTAAGGCTGAATAGATGAATGAGGCTTGCTTCTGTGCTTGGATGGTCATCTCTATCAATGTCATATTCAAAAGGCTGACAGCAAAGGCTGCAGATCTAAATTGCCCTGAGCCTCCCCAACATAAGCCTGTGGTGACTTTACATGACCTACACTGATGTACAGATAAAGTGTAGCCATCAAAACAGATGTTTTCAGCATCTGCCACTTGTAGAGCATTTGATAAGCCATTGTCTTTGACTCCTGGCTTCACCGGTTGGGGTTTTGAGACCAACATGTACTTATTTCACTGATAAAATTGTCACTGGTCTTGCATGTCTTCAATGCTCTCCTTTAAGGAAATATCTTGCCATCCTATTTCTGCAGTGCATGTTGTGACCATAGAGTGTTGGTCTCCCAAAGAGATTTACTTTTCTGTCAAGGAACCGCCCTCCAAAGCTGTTTCCCTCTTCAGCTTCTGAGCAAATGAAGTACTCCATTCTTGTAATGACTCCCAGGCCACGATCATTTACTAGGGATCTTCCATCTGTCACCAAAACAATAACATCACTTGACCCCCTCTTACTGATCTCGGAGGCCTCTTAAAAGTTATAAACAGTCAGCATAAGACCTTTTTAGTAGTTGCAGTGATGGTAAGTGCTGTATTTGACATTGGTCACCATGACATGTTTCTCATCAGCTGGAAGGTTAAAGATGAGCACTCTGAGAGCATGCTGGGGAGGCCTCAGACAGATTCCTTACATCCTTCTAGCTGTAACATGACTTGGGAAGCTATTGGCATATTTTTAAATGTCTGCATGACCCAAAATATTGAATGACATTACTGGACATAGGCAGCAGGATCTAGTTTTCCTTGATAACTCAGTCTCCCTTCCCCTGGCTTGCCATCTTTTTCCAGGAGCTCTTCTCACAAAAACTTGCTTTGGCTGGGAATCCATGTGGTGCTCTCTTGAGGTGCTTTGTAGCCAGGGTTAATGACTAATTGCCAGTTAAGGGGAAGATCTTCAACGGAAGATCTTTTTGCTGGACAGGAAGCATGTCCCATTCTGAACTTAATCAGAGATGCTACCTTTCCTTTACAGATAGCTGAGTAAGCCATCAGTTTAAAGTGCTCCCTGTTGGTCTTTGTAAATCTTCCTAAATCTTTGAAGTGTATTGGCACTGGTTGCTGCTTACGTTTGTTATCTGTTGTTCTTTTTCCCTGCCTTGGTTTGATAATGATGGGGAAACCCAAAGGATAGGTTCCTTAGTCCTCTCAATGATCATTTTTCATCTTCATGGTTGCCATCTTGTATAAAAACAGCTAGGAACAAAACAATCTGATTGGACACATAGGACACGTAAAGGATAATTTGGATTGCAAAGTCCAGTCTAGTTTTTCTGAACTGTAGAGAGAAACTGTGCAGGAACACAGGACACCTGCTGAAAAAATGTAGTTGGAGAATTAAAGCAGTAAACACAGCACCTTGGGTGGGAAAATCTTCATATTGGAGTTTCTGGTTATATGTGACTTGAAGGACCAACCTGCTTTCTAAGAGCTGGGTAAATACCCCGTGCTGCTTAAATTGTGGGTCATCTGAACTGTGTTTGAGAGAAGTGATGTGTTTTTCCCTTTGAGTTTTGTGGATGGGCAGGAACAGGGAAACAGAAGTTTGGTCTGCAGAAAAACCCCACAGGTTTGGTCTGGCAAATCTCTGATCTCCTAAACCTCTTGTAGCATGTGGGATAGTCTCTCATTTAGGATATTCTCAATATGGAGTTCCTGTTTTACATCCTTTTACACAATAATAGGGAACAACAAAGATGACAATGCAAGAACAGAAATGTTGATGCCACTGGAAGAGCAATTTTAAGCATTAAGAAATAGCTTTTAAATTTCAGCGAGGAAAATCAATGTAAAAGTTCACTTAAACTCAGGGAGCAAGAAGCTCAGTTACCCTCCCTTTGGTTTCTACAGATGAAAGAGAACTTTTTTCTTGACTCTCCTTTGGGATTTTTTTAAATGTGACAAAGTAAGGAATGCATTTATTTCCAAAGCAGAGTGTCCTATATACCAGCACAAAATGTATTCAAAGCCCTTTGAATCTCTGCAGAAAACTGCAAGAGAGTCCCTTACAGAGGTGATTGAAAGCCACTGCACAGGAAATCAACTTCTCATCCTGTACATAAACATGAGCCAATTCTACTATATCTGGCTCTCGGGGCAGTACACACAGTAAATTGTTAACCCCATCACCTGACCTAACCATTTATCTCTACTCTCAGTATAGTTTTGGCAACTGCTGAGTAATGAAAGAAACATGGAATGCAGATAGCTGCTAAAAAAAAAAAAAAAAAAAAAAAAAAAGAAGCAACAGCCAACCTCCCTGCCCCCTTCCCCCTTGTGCCTCACCCCCCAAAAAAAACCCTGAAACCCAAAAAACTCAAAACCCCCAACATGCCACACTTCAGTTACAAACAGCCCTTTAAAACAGCAAACAACAGGAGAAGATGAGAAATTGCCTGATGCAGTGGCAGAATCTTAAATATGGTTAGTATAGAACAGAATTAACATATCTGTAGAATAACAGACATGGAGCATGGATTTTCAATCCTTCACACCTCGTGGTTGTGCTAGCACAAATGAATTAATAACCCCTCTGAACCTTTGTGGAACAAATAACCATAGTGCCTTTCAGGTTTTGAAATGTAAGCTCTGTGTGTTTTTAATGTTAGATGTTATACATGAAGGTTGGCTGAAATAGGTTATTCTGCTTATGGAGTATTGTTCCCATATGAGGATTCAGGCTGTGTACTCACAGCTGCTACTCTCCAACATGGACTCTCAGTTCCACTAAAATCAATAGTTGGCACAGCAGGGTACTGTTGTATGGTGTGTAAATAAATGGGTGTCATTGTGTCTCACTTTTTTTTTTTTCCTTTTCCCCTTTCAGATTTAGATTTGCTCTTTTTCAGGCATATGCAGTGTGTGTTTGCAATGCAGGCAATTTGAAACATAGCTTCATGTAGGGAAAAGAGGGAAAAGAAGCTTTTTCCCCCCTTTCTTTTTATACTTCCGAATAGTATTTTCAAATAAACAACAATTGCATTAATTATATTCATTATCTCTTAACAATGTCGGGAAAAAAAAAACCCAAATAAAACAGAAACCCATTTTGCAAGTGTCAGCTTTATGACAAAAAGGAATTCACAGTCCCCCAGTAGACAGCTATCTTGCATACCAAGATGTAAGAAAAGTGTCATAGTAAGAGTATCTTAATTTTGTTACAACAGTTTATCTTCCCTCTTCCCGTAAGTCTTGCACCTATAGTTGAAAATATATGACAGTTGTGGTTATGGGATGCAAGAGCTGCAGATCTGCTTTTCAATAAACTGACTTTGAAGTTCTGTTTCATACATTTTCTTTTTTATTCATGCATCTGGTCATATAGAGTGGTTTACTTTTTTTGGCTGAAGACTTGGCAGATACAAAATGCAGATGTTGTTCTTCTGACTTAAGCTGCTATTTTAAGCTTTTTGGCCAGCAGTTGAAAATTTTAGGTTCGGTTGTTTATTTGCTTATCATCAAAGTGGGTTTTGTCATATAATTCATATGCGAGTATTAGCTCTCTGTGTTTACTTTCAGAGTTTGAGATTAACAGTATGGTCTTTTTTTTCTCCTTTACTTTTTTTAAACCATCATGCTCTTTTGATTAATAATACAGTAGAATATATTATGCTTCGGAGAGCTTTTATTTGCAAAAAAAAAAATCGCCAACAGCCCAACTGTCACATTGTGCTGCAGTGCTTTCCCTTTAAGAAAACCATATCTCTCTCCAGATGCCTGCATCTCTTTGATACAGAAGGGTACACTAAGTTCCATCTATAAACAGAATCCACTAATTAAGAGTAATTGCTTCGGAGATTGGTACAGACTATTCAGCATCAGATGCATGTTCCTCTCAGATATCCATTAGCCTCTAATAAGATAATGCAGATGTGCCAGTCTGTTTCCTGTTTCCTTCTATTGTACCTTTATTGCCGTATATGGACCAATGGGATGGGCTGAACAATAAGTGGATGTCCTTTTGCTCCCAGAGCCCTTCTCAAAGGAATGTTTGTTATTAGATTGCTTTTTCTGTTTAGTTTCACATCACTATGCTAATAAAGGAAACATAACACTCTAAAGGCTTTTTTTTTTTTTTTTTTTTTTTTTTTTTTTTTTTTTTTTACTTCTGCCACGGTAACTAGCTTATTGTTTAATTAAATCTCATTGGATAGCCAAGAAAACAAAAATGCAACATCTCATAGTCGGTGAAAACTGGTGCAGAACAGAGTACGCCTCTTTATGAAATAAAAGTTTCCATTCATTTTTAAGAGTTTAAAGGCAGTATGGTTATCGTGTTACTGCATCTGACTGATTTACACTTGAGTCGTGCTAAATCTGCTGAATTATTCAGTACTGCTCAATGCAACACCATCAGCCAGCATAATAGAAAGCATATGCATAATCAGGGATTTCAATACAAACTATACATTAAATACAGTAAGGGTTCTCGAAACTTGACTTGTTTTGAAAACAGCATTAGAATATGTCTTGAAGCCACATAATAAATAAGGACTCTACCAACTCTGTCCCTTGGGAAAAACATGTAATATATTATTGAAAGGTTTTGCATGCAAAATTTCTCTGCAACTGTTTTTGTTGCTCTGAGAGGAGCAACTTGCCTCTCCTGCCTTACTGCCCAGGCTGTCCTCCCAGTCCAGAGGTTCCTGTTTTAGCCTAAGATTTAAGAGGGGGGGATTTTTTGTGTTGGCAGGAAAATGGGAAATGAACTTAGAAGAGACTTCCTCCATGACCCTGGAAACTTCAGGGACAGCTACACTGCAGACTGCTGGGCTCAGAGAAGCAAATTCTCCAGCACCCAGTTCTGTGCAGAGCATGTCCTCGTGTCGGTGTGCCTCTCCTGCATTCCTGGTTTTATCCCCCAGTTGTAGAGGAAGAACAACAGCAGTTTGCTGTGGCAGAAGGAATGGTGGATTAAGCTTAAAAGTTCTCTGGGTGCCAAAACTGTGGATATCTTAAAATGACTGCTGAATTTCAAACATTGCCATAGGTAGGGCAGAACTCCCCACTGACCTTTTCAGAAGTGAGAGAAGAAAGAAAGGCAAAAAAATTCTGCTTTTTTTTTTTTTACAATGCTGACAACTTAATTCCCTGCTATGGATAGTGAGAGGGGAGGAAGAGGAATGTGAAATTGGGGTGGTTTTGGCAGAAGGGAGGACAGAGAGTAACCTTCCTACTGACATAGAACTATTGGCCAAGCCTCCTGCCTTGGCTTCTTGCCTGTCCAGCTGTTGATGCGTGTCAAAGTCACCTGTAACAGCAAAGGGGTTTTAGGAATTCAAATAAATCTTATCCAAGTGAAAAATTCAGAAGGATGAGCTATGTCACAGTAATACCAAATATTGTTACCAAATGTAAGCTAAATAGCAATATAATGAATGAGGCTCAATATATTTAGCACATTTCAGGAGAACTGACAGATGTCTGAAGAGCAAAGCTGTTTTCTGGAGTAAAGCCTGTGCATAACGCATGGGAAATTGAGACAATAAGAAACATTGGGTCACTGATTATCTGATAAAATTTGGAGCTTATATGTGAAAATTTTTAGTTTTTAACTTTTGCTCAGTTGCACAAACACTGAGAAGAAATTTGGAAGAGACAGGTACACCTGCTGCATTAACTGCAGTTGATAAATATTCTGCCTTGCACTAGAGCTACTGTAGCCTCCTTCCCTGGTGGCCATCTGCTTTATCACTGAAGTCAAGTCAATAAAAAGCCTGTAAAAACCAAAAAGGAGTAGGCATATGTTCAGTCAAAGAAGAGTCATTGGCCGCTGTTCAATGCAAAGTAGTGCACAGTGTGATCATCTCTTGGTGAACTTTCAAAGGAACTTTTCTGTATGATCCTTTTCCATACTGCTTGTACTAAGGGCCTTGTACTCGTGAACAGTCGCTAAGGAACAGTCTAATGGAAGAGGATTTTCATCACATGCTGAGTAGATCCTCTGAAGTGCCTTGATGACAGCCATTTTCTGAAGATTTTACCTTCTGCCTAAAGAGCAGAAATCCATGCTGTTGCCTCACATGAATGGGTGGTCATCCACCATCAAGGTCACTCTGCAGTCAGTTTGGCTTGTTCCTTCTGAGTTGCTCCTCAGCTGTGGTAGCTGGCTCTTCGTGTCCCATTTAGGGTAAGCTTGTTAGCTCGCTCCTCAAGAAAATCCAGGTGTAGGACAGAGGAGGATATGTTCAAAGTCCATATGGCATGGAAAGGATGGGACTTGCTTCTGGGCAAGTGTCATGATCCAGAGAGAACATGCTCCTTCATCAGGGGGATATTTACCATAGCGAGTGACAACAAAGAAAAATCTCCTTCTCAAAGCTGATGCCTATACAGTGTTTTACTCTGTGGTACAGGTTTAGTTAAGCAAAAGGGATATTTTCACCTTGGAATAATATGCAGCCTAGACATCTGTGGCTGATGTCCACTGCTGGGTCTTCTCAGTGAATTCAGGGACATGAATGTGTCCGTCTGGTAATACATGAGTGAAGTGTGCCCTGGGAGTTGTGCCATGGAACTGGTGTGATTGGGATCAACTGATCATTGGGTTTCCTGTGCTGCAGCAGTTTCTGCTTTCTGATGTCCTCCGCTGTGCAGTGATATAGGTGATGGGTCTGTAATCTCTTCAAGGGAAGTCTCTTGGTAGTCACAGAAGACAAGTGGCATTTGCTTCTTTACAAGAAACTGGAGTTGCTGATAAGTAGGTATCAGGTCTGCCTGCAATTTTGTCCTTGACCACTGTATAGATGTTCAGCTATATGAACATTTGTAGCAGCCTGATGCTCCCAAGTGACATTAACTGGAGTCAAATGGTACACTATTAGAATATCACACTTTTTACACTATCTTCCCTCTCTGCCTATATTTGGAGAGAAAAATTCTGAACAACTTCAGAGAGGAACAAGTCTTGAGGGCTTATCTGCAGCACAGCTATCTGCAGGAAATTTCCAGCCATGAGTAGTGAAAGAAGGGTGATTTTTGAGTAAGGCAAGAGAAACTCACTTTCAGGTAGCAATATCAGTGTATAAGTATAGCGTGCAGAACTACAGGATTAGAACCTAATTTTGGTACTTTAGATATATGTATTTGCACACTGAGGAGCTATAACACTGCTGCATTTTGTCATCGCCAGGTCTATCACAGACCATGATCCTCCAATAATGAAGTGACCAAAGAGTTTCCCCGAGTGCCCTTTTTCCCCTCTGTCCTGAAGGAGTTGCTTTTTTTCTGAATACTTTTCACTTAAATATACAAATATATCTGATGTGGTTCTGGGAACATTTATAAGTAATGATGAGCTCTGCATTTTTCTGTCTAATAGAAATATAATTGAAGGTATTAGATAGTTTTATAAGACGAATTCTACTTCCAAAGCCCTACATCGCTAAAAATACATGACCTTGTTCTGTGTTTAATTTAATGCACACATTTTTAGGGCTGGTATTCATCAGCATCCCTCCTCTCTTACTTTTTTTGCAAACACTTTAAAGTATAGTTTTTTTGCCGGCTCTTGTGGTATTGCTTTGAAAACAATAGTTCTTTGCATGTTCCTTTGATACTTGACTTTCCTTGTCTTTTAAGCTTCATAAAGCCTTAGCTAGGTAAAGCAGGCACCAGCCAGTGATGGTTCATCTCATTTTGGGTTTTTAATGAGTCAATATATTTTACCTGTTGAGGCTCCCTCAAAAGATCTTCCTGGTTTCACTGGTCTCCAGGCACGTGGTCCTCGAGCTTGGCATGGTCAGCAGCTGTGACTTAGCTCGCTGTACCCCCCCTTACAGCCTCACCTCTGGATACATCTGCCTCCATTATCATTAAAGGTATTTTGTGCATAATTTACACAGTTATCTAACACTTACAAGCTATATTTCTGTTATCCCCAAGCAGGCTGCACTCAGCAGAAACTGCTGTCTGAAAACATGCACAGCTGGTAACCTTTGCTGGTATTCCACACAGAGCAGAAACACTCCGCTGCGCTCTGACAGGCAAACATATGCATCCGGGATTGGTTTTTTCCTTTTTTTTCTCCTTGCTCATTTGAATTCTTACCGACAACTACTACGCTGAGTAGCAGTACTGACAGCCAATGTTGCATTGTAACGTTTTTCTCCTCTGGCATCAATTTTGCTTTGTGACCTTGATACATCATTTCACCTCTCCCTTTATTTTCCCCCCCAAAAATCTTCTTGCCTTTTGGTTTCAGGGTATAATTTCAAAGAGTCACAGATAAAAGTGCTGTATAGCTCTGGATGTGGTTACTGATTGCTGACTGTAGCAGATGCAAGAGTGTAGTATGTTGTCTCAGGAAATAAAGCCTTTAGGCAGCCATGGACTGCCTTGCTTTTGGATGGCTGAGCTTGCTCTGTGGCTCCTACTGTCTTTCCTCAACAGCAGGTGTTGGAGGAGATGACTAACTCCTTGTGCAGGGTGATGCTCAGGAGTCAGCTGCAGTACTCCCCAGCTTTTGCCTGGAGTACTGCACGTGTAAATGCATGAGCAGTGTTTGCAATATGGAGTGGTTGCAGCCTTCCCAGCAGAGTATCTCTCAAGACACTGGTAGCACTTACTGGTGTTGCACAAGCAGGTTGATTCAAAGACCACTAGCTATTTGCTGTTTCAAATTTCACAGTTGAGAATATCATAAGTAGTGCCCTGTTCTCAGCCTGAGGCTTTTGGTACAGAGAGTGAAAAAAGGAGGACCTCATGAAAGGTGACAGTCATTTGGGTGAAACCCTGAGGAGGGTGTGTATAGCTCTGGACGACTTTGAAGACGATGGTCATGAGAACAAGCAAGTTCCCTAGCAAAGCTCAGGAGCACTGTATTGCTGTCATGTCAGTCACTCACCCAGCTTATGAAATAGTGGGTGCTTGTTTGTATGGGCAGTTCCGCCTTCCTCTCAAAAAAAAAAGAAAAAAAAATAAAAAGAAAAAAAGGGAGAACAATCAGTGAGGTGTTGACTAAGTGATAATAAGATAAACTAACTATTCTTTGTGAAAACAGTAATTGGTAAACCAGTTAGTGCTTTAACAGCCCAGTCTAAAATTACCTTCAGACACAGTGCCTCAGTGCCCTGCCTGAGCCTTGGTGCTGAAGTGAGCAGAGAGCCTTCTCAGTGCCATGTGTTCTGCAGCTTCCAGGGGGAAACTGAAAGCTTTCACAGGGAGGAAAATTTTCCAGGAGCTAATTTTTTTTTTTCTCCCCCACTGTCAGTATTTCAGGTAGTTATTGATGCCTTGTTTTTAAATCTGGCAGTTTTCAAAACAAGATTGCATCATACCAGAAATAGCTTTTAATGTAGCACATGGGGCAGGGAGATCAAGTTAAGGGGTGTTCTGTTAGTTTCAGTAAGGTGAGAGTTTTACCCCTAGGTAACCATCAAGCTGATCTCATGGGATACTTATAAATAAGTTATGACTTAACAAGAGTAGCAAAGGGATAAAAGATGTTTTTCTATGTCTGTATATTAAAAATAAGTATACTATAATCAATATATTGTTTTCTTCCCTCAGACTGTGTCAGCATGCATCTGTAGAGAGCAACTGTACTCGCAGAGAAACATTTGCATAAGCAACTGAATTGCACCCTGATTCCAGAGTAAAAAGACTTTTTATCCACAGTCTGCAGAGCAAGAATGTCCTAGAAAAGAGAACAGTAGAAAGCAGCAATGAAATATAGGATGGACCTGATCTAGTGAATTACCTTTTCTTCATCACACCATCCAGCTCAAGAAGTACCTTCAGACTTGACAGCGCTGTTCATTCACAATTTGAGGTATATATTTGCTAGCCTGGAGTGATGCAACGTAACATTTGTCCACTGTGAGGTGTTATCATGACAACCAGTAGCCGTACATGTCCAGTACCAACTGTGAATGGACATATGACTCACTATCCAGCAGCACCATATCCATTACTTTTTCCTCCAGTCATTGGAGGACTGTCACTACCTTCTCTTCATGGACTCCAGAGTCATCAACCAACTAGTGGATGCAGCACCCCATCACCTGCAAGTAAGTGTTTGGCATTAATAGCTTTTATTGGCCGGTTCTCCTCTAACAAAGATGGATTGTGTTCATCCTGAAATTATTTTAAGAGTAATTGCAGTTGTTTATCTATGATGTATTTTTCTTGGGCAAAGAGCATACATTTGTTTTGAAATGCCATTTTCACTTAATCTTGTTTTGATAAAAATAAACACACTATATGACATAGCGAAGCTGTGGAAACCAAGAGTGACAAAACCTGCTATATATTTTGGCATATCCTGCATTATTGTATTAGCTCCAGAATCCAATGCAATTTTCGAGGAAAAACTGGTCTTTCTGTGTTCATGAACACCTATGACTCCTCAGTACAGAATTCTCTTAGGTTGTATGGTAATTAATACTGCTTTAGTTTTCTTCCATAAGTAACTGCTTTCTTCCTGGGCAGCTTGTGAAGAGCAGCCCAGTGGACAGTTTGGTAGCTGTGAGCTGCTGGTGGCTGCAGAATGAGCCCTTGAATCTGTGATGAAATTTCTGTTATGGTTTCTCTCCAGACATCAACCAAGTATCACTTGCTCACATTGTCTCGCTCCTACGGCAGGATGAGGAGGTGTATCTGAAAAAAAAAGGTAAACCCCATGGTTTGAGACAAGAACAGGTTAATAAGCGAGATAAAATATAAAATAAGAATCATTGTAGTGAAAAAGGAGACAATACAAAGAGAGATATAAATAAAATGCAAGAGAGACAAGCAATGCACACTATAGTTGCTCATCATGTGCTGACTGATGCCCAGGCAGTCCGTGAGCAGCAATTGGCAGCTCCCAGCCAATACTCCACAGCTTATATACTGGGGATGGTATTCTATGGTAAGGAATATCCCTTTGGCCAGTTCAGGTCAGCTATCCCTGTGCACCTCCTCAGTGGCAGACCATGGAAAACTGAAAAGCCTTTGACTTAAAGTAAAGACTGCTTAACACAGTAATGCTTTAGTTAGAACATTATGCTTTAGAACATTATTCTCATACTAAATCCAAAAAACACAACACTTTACCAGCTACTAGGAAGAAAATTAACTCTATCCCAGCCCAAACCAGGACAGTTCTACATGCAGCACTGCTGAGTGTATTAGCTGGACAAGGTTTTCCCATTGCCTTATGACAAACATGAGCTTTCTGCTTGGTCTTAAGTTTTATTTATGTTTAAGTGGCTCCAGACAAAGCTGTCCCAGGTATAAACTCTCTAAGTAGCATCACACAGACAAGATACATCTCTGGAGGTCTTTGCAGTGGATGCCTGATGTATTTATCACCCAGGAAACCCAGATGTATACAGGTTTGTAGATCAGTTTGCTGTTGAAGGTGCTTTTCTAAATACAGTACTGTGACTCTTGGATATGAGGTCTTGACTAAACAGCACATCTGCAGAACAACTGCACTTTCTACTAGAGGAAAAGGAGACTTGTTATAGCAGTGTCCCTAATATATCTTTCAACAGAAATCACACAAAGTTTCAGCTCCAAACTTGAATGGGAAATCCCAGTGAAGACAAAACTTTTGAAGAGTAAGTTATAGGGTTTGTGCTGCCTGATGCTAATTCTGGCTTCATGTCTTACATACATATGTTGGAAGATTGGACACTCTTAAAGTAAATTGTTTTCTTCTTGTGTGGACATATTTCATCTAGTCACACATGGGAAGAAGTATAGTTGGGTCAGGCTTTCATTTGCTCTGTCTTATTGCAGGGTGTTTATCTTTACTGGAGGTGAAAACCAAAACACTTTCAGCCAGAAGGTCCACAAGGAACTTCAGTTTTCCAGTCCTGTCAGAAATTATTCTGGTTGATATCAGATTACCATCCTGAATGTATCCCCCATTACTTCAAAAACACTCACCTGTTGAAGAAATAGTTTTATTAGTTAATGGGAACTTTTTCTGTGGCATACATTGGTAAATACCAAATGTATATGATCAACAATGCAGAGTTTTTCTTTTCCATGAGTTATTGTTGTGGAACTAAGACTGTGTTGCAGATGCGTTATTAATGATTAATAAACCAGTCAGTGTTCAGCCTCTCAGAAAAGTAGTGCCAAGTATGAATTTCTGTCAATATGCAAAATAAGTGGCTATTTCTGAAACTTGAGGTCTGTGTCTTTGTGCATTTTCAGGGCAGTATTTTTGTTTGGGTGCTTTGCAGCACTGGCTCGCTGTGACTGAGCATGAAAGCCTGTCAGTTGTTGTGCACAGCTCAAGGCAAAAGTGTTTGAAAATACCAGCTAAAATTTAGCAAGATAGGATGGATGATGACTTTATCGAGAATTTCTTTTCAGACACAGTCCACTGCAGGATGGCTCTTCTGGTTTGTACTAGTGGCAAGACTAGTAGTCTTCTGGTGTCAAGACTGTCTTGTTTGGAAACTTGTAGACTTCTAGTTCTTGAGCTTGAGGTTTATATCGCTGGAGTTATAGAGACAAGTTCTTGGAAGCATGCAGGTTGAGCTTTGGGTTATAGTTCAGGGTTCTGTTCTTCATTGTGGATTTTGTTTGTTTGATTGTTTGTTTTTCCCAGTGATGTCACCCAAGGACTGAGGTCAGTATGACTTATGACCTCTATTAAAGTTAGAATTTATATTGAGTGGTGGAAGAATATAGAATTCTCCTGCAAAGTCCTGAAGAAATTAAAGTTTGGCCAAACCACTGCTCTTTACACGCTTGAAGCTATTGTACTATTTATATTCCAGATTCTTTCCATTCATGTAAAATTCAATAGAAATGATTTTACATAACAGGAATGCTATAAAGATCTCTTTAATCTTTTTCAAACAATGCAGTTCAACAGCTTTTGTTCAAAGTTGCCGCCATTTAAGCATTCATATTATTGTCTTATTTTGTTCTGTCTTGGTTTTAGACTTTTATGATGGCAGATAACCTTATATCAAGTTGCATTAAGTTATCTTAATCTACAGCTGGGGTAGGCATCTCCAGTCCCATTAAACAGATGACAGTATATATTCGATACCTGAATAGTGGGAGCACAAGGGGCTTACTATAAACGTTTAGGTTGGAGTGATTTAGTTTCATTGATATTAACAGTGCTGTAGCCTCTGTGACCTGTGACTTGGCTTCTGTTTTTATACCGAGATACATAGTGCAAAATACTTAATAATTAGAGGTCTGGTCACAGTGCTAAGGAGGTCAGAAGATGAAAAAAATGTCACTTTTACGCATACATGAACTGTGCATTAACACCGAACAAGATCCCGGTCAAGGAGATTGTTACTTTTGTGAAGTCCGATTGATTTACCTACCGCTGTATTTCCCTGTAGAGCACAGAGCAGACATCTCCACTCCTGAGATCTGGTGGTATGCAGGCTTCCCTGGTCGCATTAATAATGAGGAATTTCTTCTACATAGCAGATCTTGTTTCAGGAAGTAACTGCTTGGCTCATTTAGGAATGGTAAGGGAAGGTGGAACTGAAGGCATTCCTGTGCTTTTTGGATCATGTGCCAGCCTGTCCTAGACCAAGAGGGTTCAGCTCTTTGCCAGAATGGGAGCAGCTGTGGGAAATGGGCAAAAGTCCTGCAGAGCCCGAGACGTTACAGAACACTTGGGAAATATTTTGGGAGAGGAATAAATAAATATGGGCAAATATTGTTATGTGAAAATTTATTAAAGTAAAAGCAGCCTGGGTTCAGGAGAGTAGCAGCCACACAGGCAATTCTGGTATCTGAGTGGTACTGCTCTTCACTGGCCCTGGAAGAAGGCCAGAACTTATCTTGTCATCATAAGACTGTTGGCAGAGACTAGTAGGAACTGTGACAATGTGAGAATACCAACTTTAGAAGAATTTGCCTTATTTTTAAAACACCTGTTGTAGATGCAATTGCAAATTTTAATTTCTAGAAAAAGAATAATTTTAAAAATTAGTCTTAAAAACCCCCCATACTACAAGAAAACAAAACTAAACTAAAAAAACCCATAAACCAAACCAAAACAAAAACCCTGAAAAAATTAATAAGTGAAGCACCACCTGAAATCTGAGAAGGAAGGTATGTAAAAGCTACACAGATCATTGTAGTATATCCAGAGAGTGAAAAACTGGTGAGGAAAGAACTGCAAGGCACACAGTGACATTACAGTTTCACAGGCAAATCTCAGGAGGGGGAAGATGTAGCCCTGCTGCTTGTTGGTGGAGTATCTTAGCAAGACTGGTTTCTCTAATGTTACTTCACCAAAATGACTTTTACAGAATTAGTTTAATGTGGGTAAAGACCACTACATAGCAAAACCAGTTGATGAGAGCTGGAGACTGTGGAGCAAAATGTTTAATCTGAGCTAATGCTGTGATGAAAGGAATTCCTTAGTGTATCCTAGATCAAATTAAAAAAGGATCTGGACAATAACCACAGTGCGAGCCACTAAATAATAAAATAAATTTTTTTGCATTTGTTCTTTTTCTGCTTGGATTCAGCATCCTGCTTGAATGGGCATTTGGTGGGAGCAATCCAGTATTCTACCTCTAGCCCCTCTACCACATTTTGGTCCTTAGGCTGCCAACATGAACCTTGATATTTTGCCTTCATTTTTTGCAAGGGGGGAATAGGAGTAACTTGGTAAGGCGACAGGGAAAAGCAACCTGATGCTGAATGTCCTGGAATTTATATAAATTTGGTAAGGCTGCTTCATCCAGATCATTTGAAAAAAAAAAAATCTAAATGTGTTGTTTAGAGGACTGTTGGGATGTCGTGGAGAAAAATTCGTACTAAGGTCACTCGTATTTTAGCCAAGCTTTTCCATGGTCTTCTGTTTGGATTGTTTTAAAAGTGTATTGAAGAGAACAAAGGACTTTACATTCTGTTTTATGCAAATCTTCTAAGAATGAGAAAATGTATGGAAAAGTAAGATCATCTGAGGAACTCAAAGATGTAGACAAGGAACTAACTATAACATTACCTCGGGGTAGGGCTATGTAAATACTAATTATTATATTTCGTAGTCAGTATTGCATCTCAGGCTTTTCAGACTTGCTCAGGACAGCAGTTTGTTGTTTTGGGCATTGTTTTCTTCTGGAATTGTTTTTTTTTTTTCCATTAATGAAGGTTATTTACCACTTGAACTCCAACCTAAAGACTGTTTGCTGCTCTTTTTTTTTTTTTTTCCCCCATGAGAAATGGATTTTCCATTGGCAATATTAAAAGAGTACAGTTAAATCCAGTGTTACTGGTGTAGTACTGCAAGATATTTTTGCCAGCCCCACCCGTTGCAGGAATTCATTTACTTTTCCAGTCCTGTTGTTAATCATTATATTGACACAGAAAGTCCTCCCAAAAGCACTCTTTGGCAGATTGCATTAAATATGAATAGCAGATATTCATTACGATGTGTTGCCCCCAAGAGAACTCTAAACTATCTGCACTACTCATGAACAGGCAAATACACTAATTCTCCAGCTATTCAAATTATTTTCAAATAGTTTAGTGTGTCTCTAATAAAAACAAGAATGTCTATGTTTCCCTTAATTACTTAGAAGGTCAAGGACTCCCACATCTCACTTTACTTCACAAAATGGGGAATGTTTCTGTTGGAGATTAGAGTATGGTTAGTGCATGATGGATTTTCTTCCATCAGCATAGTTACTGGGGGAAGTGCTGTCTGTAATGGATTAATAAAAAAAAAACTCTTCATCACTCTTTGGCACTCTGGAATTCTCTAA
Organism: Pyrocephalus nanus; assembly: GCA_038380795.1. NCBI lineage: Eukaryota > Metazoa > Chordata > Aves > Passeriformes > Tyrannidae > Pyrocephalus > Pyrocephalus nanus. Next base: position 32,971,119 of record CM076266.1, on the reverse strand, counting down.
AATAATATTATAGTAGTTATATTAAATTAGGAAAAAATATATGAATCAATCTTGCTTGATTATGTTGTTGAGTTTTCTTCATACCTTCTAATATTCCGGTAGCTGTCTCCCATTTTTCCCAGCCCTGTCTCCCTGGGAAGGCTTGCTGTGTGGTCATTGACACAAATCCGCAATTAACAGATGACTTTCAATGTACCTATTCAGTGCATGTGTTGTCCATATTTATTGACAAGACAGAACATGTGTTTGCATTCAGAAAGAGGGGGATAAACAGAACATGAATATCCGATTTCTTAGTTACAGCCAGTGTTACCTCATGCTGGCAAGTCTGAGGAGCAATGTCCAGATGATGCCCTGCAGATATCATTCAAGACCTTGGAAGCCACCATTTGTTTCCAGTTCCTGCTTTTGTTCATGTTGTGGGTTTTTTCTTGGAAGGGCTCTTTGTGCGGCTTGAAAGCACCCATCCTTCGATTATCAAAACTATGTTACACTGTCAGTTTCTGATTCTAGCTGATCTGAAACTATCAAAAATTTATACTTACTTTTTCATGTTAGAGCTTCTTTTTTAAGTGTCACCACTTTCTGAAAGAACAGGAGTGCCTCTCTACTTGGCACAACTGGTGTACTCCTACTGTAGCTCTGCCCTGCCAGGGTGGGTCCTCAGCACCCTGTGAATGCAGCCTGCTTTGGATTTTAGTGGGCAGTGTGCTCATCTGTGAGAAATTTGTTCTGGGTGTGTATGGACAGGAATTTGCTTCCTGGGAGGAAGCCAAATTTAGACATTGTCTGCTCTGGCGGGGGAAGCACATGGTGTAATACTGGCACGTGCTTCATAATGGCTCTGTGTATCCCTTGTAAACTTGCTGTAGTCTGAAGGAGCCTGGCGTTTAGAAGTCAAATAGGAGCTGTCAGAGAATTGCTCCTTCCCTCCTTATGGGCCCCAAAGCAAGAAAATTCCCCAGCAAAATGCATCCTTACCTAAGCTTGGAAACCTGTTTCTGCAGAGCATTGCAAATGACCTTTTCCTCTCTTCTGGCTACACAAAAATAACACCCAGTAGCTCCCAATATTGGGGATGTCAGGAATGAAGAGTGAAGGGCTTGTTCTAGTCCCCTATTTCCAGGTCATATTAGGTGACCACTCTGCTGCCCCTCTACTCAGTTGGCGATGATGTGTTTGGTGTTGATTCATCTACGGCATATGAAGCACACAGTATGTTGTTCAAAAGGAATATAATGCCAGGCTTTGGATTTGGCAAGGTAATGGCACCCAAAGTTATTTCAACGACTGATATGTTTTCAATCCAGATAGATTTGGGCAATCTTCTGAAATTGTTAATTGTGTGATAGTTCATTATATTAAAAATAAACATAAGCTTTCATTTTGCCAGCTTTCTATTTGAAAGCATATGTTTAGCAGCTAATCATGTCCTTTACGTGGAGAGTTTCCATTCAGTCATGTTGCTGTGTTCAAAAGGCATATCACCATGGAGTTTGGGGGATTTTATAATTTTTTTTTTTTTTTTTTTTTTTAGCTAAAATGTTCTTTTTATTTTGCCTCAGTGCTCGCTTTGGTACATCTTTCCTCCTTTAGTCTACTGAGTTATTAGTTTGCTGTCACTACACTTTTGGCAATATACAGTGTTTAATTGGGATGCCTTATTTAAGATTTGGAAAGGGCCAGATTTCTGAAAAATCGATTTATGGTTTTACTCAGCTGGAATATCTTCCCCTTTTACCTATTTAGGGAATATGAGGAACAAGTTGTGTTATGTGGACTTTTCAGCTATATCAGTGACAGCATGTTTCCCATTTAAAATGATAAATACCCACCCTATCTGACGAGCCCCGAAAGGGCAGGGAATCCTTTTTCCCTTCCTTTGTCCTTCAGAGCTCCGTTTCCTTTCTTACTGCCCAGAATAGGCCTACATCACTAATATTCATAAATGATTTACAAAAGTAATTCCTGTGTAATAGCTTGGGACGTCAAGATTTTATGATGCTGCCAGATGTGCTATCAAACAAAATTATCTGGTTCAAAAAACTTGTGATAAATCTAGTCAGGGAAAATTCCCTGGGGCAAACTCACCCTCTACAAAAGTAACTATATCTCATAAAATTGTTAGATTTGCCTTTACCACATGTTTGAAATCAGACTTAAAGCAACAGTTTTATTCATGTGAAAACTTAGATTTGGGATAAACTAACAAACAGGAAGGACTGGCCTTAAGCAACAGAAAACTCTTTTCCTTTCAAAACACCACGCGCACTCAGAGGAAATGTCAGAGTAAATATCAGAAATATTCGGAAAACCAGAACCTGCATCCCTAAGATACTCAACTGTTTTGTCTAGATAATGCATTTTTAGAAAGTAGTCATACCCTATATATAGTGGGTCTCATCAGGGTTGGGCTGCTGAGCTCCTGGTGGCTGTATCTGAGTACCCTGACCTTGTGCAGCGAGCAACATGCTCAGCATCTGCCCCATGGTCTCAGCTGGGGGAAGTGTGTTGGTAGCAGGGTGCGTGTTTTGCCCAGTATTTCAGGTTTTGAAGGAGGTGGATTGTTGGAGATGCACTGGAAGTCCATGTGTGGTCATGCCTCCATGCTGAAGAGGGCTGGATGAAGGCAATGTGCCCTTGGCCTAGCCTTGCAGTTTTATGGTTGATCCTTCCTTCTCAGGAAAGCTCCCAAGGATGTTTAGGTGCCTGCACAAATAAGTTTCACAGGTATAAGTACTTCAGTTATGCCAGAGGAGCAAAGTTGAACACAATTTTCATTCCATAGTTTAGGATGTTTGGGAGAGAATCTGAAAGTCATGTCTGGGAGGTTTTGGGGAGTTCAGGCAATGGAAGAGTTTGGTTCAGCATTTCTTGGGAGCCCAGAGCAGAAGAGGGGGATCTGGAGGGCTTGTGGTGTGCCATGTCTCTGGGGAATGTGTTTCTGTTTTCAGAGTACTCAGATACGTTTGTGGGCTTGGCGTGCTGCCTGCCATTGCACAACACACTTGCTTATAGCTTCAGTTGAGATGGAAATGAGATAACTCCTGCAGGCAATAGGGATGGACCTCCAGGTGGAGCTTGGTCTTTGCTATTTTTCAGTGCTGACGGCCAGTTAAATTTGATTTAACCTCAGCATTAGCTTTCCTGAGTGTCATATGTTTAAATCTGAGACTTGCACTGTCTCATACTCAACTTTTTAAAAGAAATGTGAATTGCAAGAAATAAAGATGGGCAGGGGAAAAAAAAAAAAAAAGGAAATACTGTGGAAAACTCAGGAAAGTACTTATCTCATTCTTTTAGGATGGATTTCCTCATCTTTTCTAGAGATGGATTCAGACTCAGCATGGACACCCAGCTCCTGCGAGGACTATAGACACTGTGCCTGTGGTCACAACTGGAGATCACTTTTTCCTGTATACATGCAAAAATTGTGTAGTCACTTCTTAGAAATTAAAGCCTTGATTCCTCAGCGAGATCAGTAAGAGCAGATAACACTAATTCTGTAAATTTAGGACCTAAGACACATTTTAAAAGCTGGCTTTTTCTAAAGATGTATTTTGATATTTGCAGTAACGCGGGGAATAGGATTTCTGAGATAACATGGTGGGGGGTAATGTATGCTCATGCAGTTCTTGTTTCTCAAAGCTAAAAGTTTTCAGGTGTGTTTCAAGGCTTCATAACATAAACACCTAACTAGAACCCTTTCCAACCTATGATGTTTTTTCCAGTCAATTTCAAATACCTAAAAATTAATTTCTCTGAAGGAAATGTGAAAAGTCCTTTAAATACAGCTGTCATAGCATCACTTTTTCCTCCCTGTATTTAAAAATAAGAAGAAAGATCCTTTTTACCAGTACTCAATACTCCAGGGAAGAAAGGTGGTGTGCTGTGGCTGCTCTGTGCAGCCCGCAGCTGTTACCAGAGGTTCTGCCCAAAAACCTCTGGGCTCTAACAGCCTCTGCAACTGTATTTGAGGGAGAAAACAACTTGTCTCCCTTTTAAGATTGAAAGCATCCAAGACAAAAGCCAGGATGCTGTCCTGTCACGATCAGGTCACCATCAGTGGAAAATGCAGCGCAATTTCCTGTGCACTGTGATTTCAGTTGGGTACTGTGCAAGTAGTAAAGTTAATCCACCGTGGACCACAGCATCTGACAGGGGTGTGATACCCAGCATCTACAGCAGAGCCAGTGGAAATCCCCACTCTTTCCATCCTTATTCCCTTCTTATCCTCATTCCTTCCAGCCACTTAGCGATACTTGTTCGAGGGTAACGATCCTATAGAGAGATGCACAGACGTTAGTCTAGAGCCCTGAAACTAGCCACGCTGTAAATTTGCAGTGTTTGGAAGAATTCACATGCACACCAGCACTACCTAAAAGCTATCAGTGAAGGCGTGTGGTGGGAAATAGAACTGTATGATGTAAGGAAGTCTGTTTATTATATATTGCTTTCACATAGCAATTCTAGGATCAAGAGTTCTGTTATTTGAGAAATTAAATCCTGCGAGAATCATTAAAAGTATAGAAATAGTGATGTCATTACAAAATTAACCAGCTATAAACCCACAGGGCGACATGTCGATTCATAAAGGGAATAGCAAAACGTAATGCAGGGCACATCTGCTGCTTGGATTCCTGCAGAACCATCAGCCTATTGGTATCTGCAGACCACTTGAAATTGAACATCTGTTAGAAGCACTCAAAAAAGCAGCGGGAGAACCTGTGCACCTTGCAAAACACTTTGCTGTCAGTACCATCATAGTTTTAATAGTATATCCTTGCAAAAATTGTTATAAGTTCCCTTCAAGTCTTAGATCTTCCTGGCATTGTTTCTTAAATAGCAACAACATGAGTAATAGTAAAAATAACATGGATTTTTCTGAAGGCTTTCCTAACATTTTTATTGCTTTTTATTTATGGTACCACTGCAACATACAGACTGCTATAGAGTTTTCAAACAAAGACGGATATGATCTCTGTTCCAAGTAGCTTGGAATCAAAAAAAAAGAAAGATGTATGAAGAGTAAGAGAAAAGGATGCGCCTTCTAGGCCAAGTTATGAAGATGAAGAAACACTTGGATTCTAGAAAGGGAAAGCTGAGTTTGGGGCCTCTAAAAAAATGCCAGGATGCCTAGAAACAAGACAGCCTGTGGACACTGATCTGCCTCTTTTGAAGACCAACAATGGGATACTGCACCTTATTTCACAAAACCTGTGTGCCTGGTCAACAATTGATTAAGTGTTGTCATTGAACTGCGTCATCTTAACCAGTCAGAATGACAACATGTTTCCCCAAGCTGCATTGTCCAGCAGAGTCCAACTAATTTGCAAGTTTCTCCTGTTTAACAAAAGCAGAAATATATTTAAGCCAAAGAGAGAGAGATTTCAATATTGATCAGCTGTGGTTGGTTTTGCAAAATGACCTGACAGACATTTGTAATGCATCAGCTGCCTCAGTGCACAGCAGCCAAACATCTTGGAGCATGGTTTGCTCTCCCTCACTTTTATTACTTGCAAAAGAAGTGAACTCTGCCAGGGTGTTATTGGAAGGGATATTTACCATTTTAATATGCAATTACTTGCACAAACTCGAAGAAAACATGTTGCAATAGCTTCAATTTTTAAATAGGTAATTGTACTTACTTGTAGTAAAAAATGTGAATCATTGTTTGTAGATTATGTGGGAAAATGAATTAAAACACATAACACAAGTGGCAGAAAATGCCCAGTTTTATTCCACAAGTACCAAAGTATTGGACATATTCCCGTTTCCCTTTTTTTAAAAACCAAAGGATTTTTTACCTTGTTGTCCAAGATGAAGCCAGAGCCTTCCATAGCCAAGGTGAAGCTTAATTGAGGCAGTCTAACACTGGAGCAAGTACATGGAGAGTCACTGATGCGGGCAGTTTAAACGGGGTTTCTGCCAAACCTTTGTTATCCTTCTGAAGTGCTCTGTGTGTGTGCCGGGGGTTTATAACAGTGCTGAGAATTTTATGCAATGGACAACCCAGAACTTAAAAACCTAGTGAAGCGTACATAGGAAGAGCATTAACACTAAAACCAGAGTGAGATATGTGCATTTTTTTTCTCCAGAGATGTTGCTTGGTAATCCACTTTTTAATCAGCTCTGGGCCCATGAAGCTTCTTTGGCTACCCAGAAGACTCCACAGTTATAATTCCAGTAAGAAAGCAATGAAGTGATAAGGAATACGTGGCCCTGTTTGTTAAACTTTGTCTTTTCTGAGGGGGGAATAAAAAGTGTTTCAGAATGCGTTAATAAGGTTGTAAAATCTGCTTTCCTGAGGTTCCTACAGCTGCAAGGGCTCTTGGAGAGCTGGTGCCTCTCCTTTATCATCAGATGCTCTGAGCACAGTTTGGGGTCTAGCAGGTTTTTTTTTCTTTGGAGGAAAACTGTATTTTTCAGGTCAGATCTGTTGTGGAGCTATATCACAGAAGGAACCCAGTGCCCAAAGTCCCTTTCCTTACTTGAGCTTCCAGTCACAGTCCATCTGCCCATCACCCAGGAGCTCTCCCTTCAATCATTTCCTTTACTTTCTTGTCCCTGCAGTTTTCCTGGTTGTGTCTGGTTTTATTTAATTCATTTATGTGGTGTTTGTATGCTTCTTTGCTCTTAATCCCATAAATTTAGTTACAGAAAATGTTTCTGCTCCCTATTTCCTTGACGAAGGAGTCACTTTGTATCTATTCTCGAAGTGGAATTGTGGCATCTTCAGTGAGATGTTGTGTTTGCAGTGAAAGAGATGCAAAAGTGTTTTTTTAGAAAAGTTAGGCTGGTTCTTTACAGCCAAGAAAAGGAGGAGAACAGTCTGGGATGAGCTCACACCTGGACAGAGATACGGGAACTGGCCCCTGGAATACGGCATTAAACAACTTGTAAAAATGTGGGAGGCACTGAACAAATTCAGTTTCTGAGATTCTCAGAGGTGACTCCAGCCAAGGTGTGCTCTTCACCTGTGTCCACTCAGTGCTTGTCGCCCTGCAAGAGTAATGAAGAAGGCGTTGGAGCCATGCTGCTGAGTCACACCACCCTTGAGTTTCCAATCACAAGGTTGATGGTAAGTGTGTGTGATGATTTGCGAAAAATGCTGATCATTTTCAATTGGCTGTTGGTCCGGAAAGTTGGGAACCGTTGACCTAACATATGTCTCTAAGGTCAGGGAGACCTAGTTCCAAGGATTTGTGCCCAGGATCAGACATCAGCTTGCTAGGAGGAGCATGAAGAAAGGTTGCTGTCACAATGAAGTATCACTTCTTCTTAGGATGGACTGCTTTTCCCTTATTTTTTCCCCAGAACACTTATCTTGCCTGACCTGATTTTGGAATACCTTGTACTATACAAGGCACTATGATACTTTGTGCAATCCAATATTTCAGATCAAAATTGTATATAAGGATAGATGTCACAGGATGAAAGTGGATCCAGCAAGTTTCAGATCCAACAAGGGGCAAATTTCATTGTGAGTCTGTTAATCACTTCAAACAAAAGTGCTCCCCAAATCATTGGGAAACAAGTGTTCGTCTCTCTTGCCATGTATACCTATGCAGGAAGTGAATAAAATTGTGATATTGTGCCTGGTGGCTCTCTGCATGGACATCATTGACTGCAGAACAGCCAGATTAGATCTGTCCATCTTGATGTTCACCGTAGGTCCTTGCAGATGAACTTGGACTGCATGCCTGTGCCAATGTTTTTGTGTTCAGGAGGTGAATTATTAAATTATTTTAGAAAATGTTAGTCTCAGTCAGCCCATGCAGTTTCTTTCCTAGTAAGAGTTTATTATTGTCTGTGCAGTGTTTGAGTTGAAGCAGAAGGTCTGGGATGACTGGGGGAAAAGGGTGAAGGAGGACAGCTGGGGCTGCTGGAAGGATTGCTGGTGTTTCTGAGGGACACAGGGAACAGTCTTACCTGTGGCAGACATTTGTTATAGATTCTCTTTAAGATCAGGAAATGAGTACAGTCATCGCTTTGTAATTAACTGTGAGGGGAAATCTCGAGAGATGGCTAAGACAGATTTGTCCACTTAGAGAAGAAACACTGGGACTTAACAGGTGTATGTGCCTGTACTGCACTACTTAGGAGTTCTTCAGGCTCGGCTGAAAACAAAATATTATCCAACTATAATAACATTGTGAACCCAAAGACCTTAACTGGTTTCATTATCAAGTGAATGCCTGAGGGGAAATACACAGATGGAAAGGCATTCCTTTCCCCTGGTATAATGCTCTAGTGCCAGAGAATTTATGGCCAGGACATGGTTGGCCCTTGCAAAGGCTACTGGTGCGGGAAATACATGAAGTCATTCTGGTCTTTTTTTGTTTGTTTGTAATCTTGCAGCCTGTTTAAGGGCTGAGTTTTCACTGTCATTCCCAGGCTTGGGGATGGCATAACTGTATGGTGAAAGCTACAAGGTGGGGTTTGTGCTGGCCCCTTCTCTCTTCCATGGATCTTGTTCACTCCCTAGGCAATAGGGAGGGAACAGCCCTGCTTGGATAACACCCAGTACCCTCACAGGTGACAGGTGGATTCAGGCTACTTTAGGTCAAAGTGATGCTCAACTGGCATTATCTTCTTAGAATGTAATTTATTGCAGGATCTGCAAGAGGGCTGATTAGAAGTGGTCCCCTAAAAGTAAGGTGGGGGAGGGGTGTGTGTTTTGTTTTGCTTTCTTTCTGTTTTGTTTTATGTTTTGGTTTGAGGTTTTTGTTGTTTTTTTTACTTTTTCTATTACGGAGACAGATCTTGGAAAGAGCAAGTCTTTTGTCTGTATTCCCAGCCTGTTTGCTCTACTGCTGGAGAAAACATCTACAAAGCAGAGCCCTGTAGCTCAGGCAATCTGAAAGGCTACATGTGAGGGGAAAAAAAAAAAAAAAAGAAAAAAAGGAAGAAATATTAACTCATCATTTAGCTAGTTGAGGTGTCTACACTCTTTTCCAGTTCCTGAGTTACCCTGTGGTTTCTCAATTATAGTTGTCAGGAGAAAGGTATGAAAGCCACGTATTTTAAATCTGCGACCAGAGAGGTTGCTGTTCACTGGAGAGGAGGCTGATCTGTCCATCGTGGATGACTGTTACTTTGGAGAACCAGAAGTTCAAGATGCAGAGCACATTAGTTAGTTGTCTACAATACTGTTATGTTTTTCAGAATTGAAAGAATACACAAAGATGGAAATTGCACACAGGATCCATGTTATATTTGTGAGTGTGAGTGTGTGTGTGCACATTTAGATTTAGTCAAGAACCCCGAAGGTATTGAAGCAAAAACTAAATAAATAATGAAGTTGTGGTTCAATTGTAAATGTTAATGTTTCTGTGAGAGACTGGAGAAGTTCTTTTATTATTCAAACTGGCTTGTTCCTTCCTTGTTTATATATCAGTTTGCCCTCTTTTGAACACTGTATATGTTTTCACGGTGAAGAGTTCACAAATCTTAAAATGTTTCTTTCTTGTCAGTGACACCGATCATACTGCAAAGGTCTTTTTAGAATTTCATTCAGATCAAATAGCTCTGTTTGTTAAAAAAGGTCAGAAGAAAGGTCACCAGAATCTTTCATTATTGGCAAAACTGCCTAATTCTTTTCTTAGTCTGGGTCATAGAAATATCTGAACATAACTGCTTTCACTGAATTTATTGATTAAAAACAAGACATCACCCCCTTTCCCCAGCCTTCCTCCTTCTAAAAGACATCTGGCATGGAAAATATAAGCTAAGTGTTTTTATCAAAGCTATAAGCACATGGAGTCTACTATGAAGGCTACTGCAGGCAAGCATAAGGAGCTTCAGCAGCCCTGCTTACAGCCACTTCTTAGTTTGAAGAGGATGTTTTTGTACAGGTGTTAAAATGAGATGCTAAAGTGTTTCTTGATATTAACATACTGTCCATCGAAACCTGTAATTAACTACACCCACCTGTATGCTGGCATTTTTCTGACTCTTGCCATCCTTAAAGCTGTGTGTATCTGAGGATGTAATCCATCTAAGCCTTTGGACACCCTGAACTACAAATGAAGTCAGAGAGCTGCAGGCGCACAGCTCCTGGCAGGATTATGCACCCAGTGAGCTATTGCTCTCATTATGTTGCACTGCAATATATCATCAGTGTGAAACATCATCCTAATGATGCATTAGTGTAATACATCATCAGGGGAGTCCCACCAGTAATGTATTACTCCAAGTATGGTGCTACTCAGTAAGAAAATCATCTCACAGTCCTTGTGTTGTTTCAGAACAGCATCAGCAAAGGCAAAATATGTTGCTTAAGATTGATGCAGATTCCCAGTTTCATAACCATGTTAATGAAGGGGGTATCTTCTGTATGCTCTGACTTTGTGATTGTGTTTTTAAAGAGGTGTGTTTGGGTTGTCTTTGGTTGCATTTCTGATTGGAAGGAGCAAGAATTGATTCTTTAGATGGATGGCTGGAGGGCTTGAATAGGAAGCTGTAAATCTGCTGCTCGAGTGCCTAGTTCTTGGAGATGGGGAAAGGGTTTATGAAAACTTGGTGCCAGAATTTGCAATTTTAAAGATTTTTCTACCGTCACCCTGATACATCTTCCTGTTTCAGTCACATGGACTGAGATAAATACATTTAAAAACCTCTCTCTCGTGAAAAGTAAACTCCTTCTTTTCATGTATGAACCCATTGATTTTCCTTGGTCTGCAAGATCCTATAGCAAAACAATCCTTCCCTTGGGAGTTGTCTCAAAGGCAAGATTTACTTCAGGGGGCAAGGCAGTCAGGTGGCTCCGCTTATGCTTTTGAATCACAGTGGTGATATTATGAGGCACTCACCATAAGGTTGCAGCAGTCCCAGGGACTGCCAAATGGAGGAACGTAGTTGTCAGTGGTCCACCTAATGTAAACAAGGACTGCACCATATACTACTATAAACTACTCCATATAACTAATCTAGTAGGATCGAAGGGAATGTTGGCTACAAAACAGGCAGTTCTGAAATGTGCTTTTATATGTGGCCAGTGTTTTCAAGAGTGATTTTTGGATGCACCAAGTTTACAGGTGCAAGACAAGCAAACCTAAAGGGATTCCAAACTTCAGTGTGCCTTTCAGGCTGCATTGCATATTTTCAATGCTGAAATGCTGCACACAAGTTGTTTCTTTAAAAAATCTTCCCCGTCAAAGAAATTCATCAAAAACAAGGGACGGTTCTTGAATAGGTAGATCAAAATGTGGTCTCCCTTTGCTTTGCTTCTTTTTCTCTTGTGTTACCGAATAAGTGGACTTAACAGCACAATTGTGGCCCTCTTGTGATTTGTCAGTCACCCCTTTTTTTCCCCCTGTAAGGCTCCCATAAGATGTTTACCAACTGTTTCTGCCTACTTGTACCTGTGTCAGTAAGATAAACTATGACAACATGACTGGTTTTGCAGAAGCACATACTGAGCCTTCTGTTACAACAGGAAAATGGAGACTTTTTTACTGCTATACCTTGTTTCATTCATTCACATTGGTTTTTCGTCCGGATGCAAAGTGTGCCCACACTGGTAGAACACAAGGAGCACTTTGCTGGTGTCATTCCTCTTTTACTGGTTAAGTGTTCTATGGGCTTATTTAGGCAGCAAAAGCAGTACTCCAAGCCAAAAGAACTTCAGTTGTAACTTTCTTGAAGCCTTATTTGGGCAAAGTATGAATGTCCTTAAAAGACAGTAACTAATTTATTTCTTGAAGTGGTGCTGGGTTAAGATCATCATCACAAATCACACCGTCTTCAACATTAGGGTCTCCCTCACTGCTGTAAGGAATGCAAACTTGCTCTTTTCAAGTTCCTCCTCAAGACTGGTTTCAGATCTTAGAGGTTCCAGTTCTCTCTCCAGGAGGATGGCAAGGCTGGCAGTGTAGCATGGCTCCTTTGTGCTAATGCAGAACTCTCTTCCTAGTAAGAGCACCATATCTGTCTGATAGTTGCCTTTGGTTTTAAATAAAAATGAAGATCAGCCTTGTTTTCTGCATTAAATAAAGAAGATCCAATAAAACCACAAAATATTGATTGAAAAGCAGGAGTTTAAAGGCAGAGGTCGTTGAATGAGTTGATCTTTACAGTTTGTAAAGTTTTAAGATTAAAATCACTATTTTGTTTCCCTGATGTTGTTTGATGCTACTTTGAAGTCAATTTTTCTTTCTCAGCCTGAATTCAGCCCCAAGAGTTAATAGTTTTCATCAACAAAAAATAAAAAATATTATAGACTTATTTTTCTGATTTGGCTGCTGCTTAGGGTTTGTTTTTTTTCCTTAGGACTCCTCAGCTCACGTCTAGGAGCCTTCTTGTTAGAGTAACACTGCCCTTTTCTGTGTATACTAAGAATGTAATGAATCAAGAATTGCTGTAAATATTATTTGCAAACTGAAGTGTTTCTGGCAAATTCCCTCAGCTTATTGCATAGTCATATATGGCAGGTTGTTGTGTTAATAGATTATTAGACTCTGCATATGCACTTTAACCTTCTCTGAACTTTGTTCTTGTCTTTTAGAAGGAATTAACTAAATCCAAATTAGTAGTGGGCAGTCAGTCAACAGTCAAAGGGGGTTTTGACCTTACCAGTATGTCCTGTTGCATTGCCTTGTGCTTTGTTCTTCCATCAGGCTGCACCGTGACTCAGACATAAACATGACACGTCAGAAATATAACGTGATGTGACACGGCCAACAAAAATATCAGCAAAGAGTTATGTGGATAGTTTCAATTCACTCAATTCATGGGTTATTTGTTGTCCATGTGTCAATAAAGGGTTCAGTAGTTTTAAACTTGCTGGATGTTAAATGAAAAGGAAAACAAAGGAAAAAGAAAATCACCAAGGCAAAGAAAGGATGGTAAAACTCTTCATCCTTCAGCTGATTTCCTTTGCATTCAGCGCCCAGCCTGTGAGCTGCAGTTCCAGCTGGTGATATTTGGAACCTATAAGTTAATTAGAAGAAGAAATTTCTGCAGCTAGCAGTGTAGATATTCTGGGGGAAAAAAAACATTGCCCTGGGGGAGGAATGATATTTGAGCAGATTTATAGGGCTCTGAGTGTGCATATGAATGAGATGATAGCCGTCAACATGGCTTTCTGCTGTGGGGAACTATCAGCTTTGCTCGGGTAGAAGGAGATCCACGGAGGGGAGCAGTGAGAATGATGGGAAAATAATGATAAAAATTGCATCTGTTTTAAAATGGAATTAAAAAATTCTTCTAAAAGCAGACTCTCTTTTTCCTCTGTAGGGGAAAGAAATAACATGAGCACCCCACCTAAACAAGCATCACAGATTAAGTCTGCTAAAATATGGCAGGGGGAAGCAAGGTCGCCAGGTATAGAGGCCTCTGAATGACAAAGCCCATCTCACTCTTACATTTTGATGAAAATCACCCTGACCAGAGTTTGAAACATTCTGGTTTATTCTGCTCCAGCAAAACATGTTGCTAGCTTTGGTGCACATGGAAAGGTCACTGTGGTACAGAGCAGTGAGAGGGAGGGATTCACTGAGAACCACAGAGAGGCCAAGAGAAGGGATTTGTCCCACCCTGGACCACGTTTTAGTAAGAAGAAGTCACATACTCTCTGCTGAAGCATGATTCCTCGCCGTGAGGGTGCTGTATGTGGTTGGCACCCGTGTGGGGCTGCGGCGCATCGCCCACCTTGCTGTGCAGGCTGGAGCATGCTGGTGGCTGGTGTTCTGAGAGGGGCGATGGATGGGTAGGACAGATTCATTAATTACCTTTCTTTGACAGAAGAATTGCATTTTCTGTGTAGACGCTGAGAGAATGTTAAGTGGCTCGGCCAGCAGTTTTAAGAATTGCTTTTGAATCACTCCTTTCACTTTTATCTTTCTCAGCTTGAATAAATCTCTAGAGGTTGCTAATTACAGAATGTTTTCTGTAGCACTGGAGTGGTGCACAGCACATTTTTAACCTCGCCTTCCATAGTGGTTCAGCTTCCCTTGGCGTGCATGTGGAGGAACAGTTGTGTGTTGCTAAACTCTGTCATTTAGAGGCCCTTCTGTTTTTAAATATTTGTCAGTGCAGCCTGCTGTCATTTACAGTGAGCCTTTATTGAGATCATTAAACAGAAAGTTTAAGATTAATTCCCTTTCAGGGCAAGAGGAGGAGGATAAATAACCAGTTCTGCTCAGTGTTCATTCTTAATGACTCCAGCACAGTGTGAAAGCGTAAACAGTTTTGACAAAAGGTGTAATTGATTGTTTGGGTTTGACTGATCACTCAAAAATGTAGCGTATCCTCATTCAGAAGGTGCTCTGTAAGGTAATGAATGTGATACCGTTAGAAAACAGGGTCTCATGCTAAGTAAGAAGGAGGTTTTGTGCTGAGGCTCAGCTCATGGCCAGGCTGGTGACTGCTGGGAGCTCTGGTGCTGCTCCAGCACCCTCAACCATGGTGGCTGCTGCCTCCATTTCTTTGGTGCCCCTCTAACCCTTTGGGAGCCATTTCAGAGAATCAAACCACTACCAGATGTGAGAAAGATTACATCCCTAAATTGCCATATCAATGGCCCAGGTCAGATGAACGCTGAGGCTGGCAGGAAGGGATGGGATCCTGCAGCCGTGAGCTCAGGGAGGAGGAAGGTGGGAGAGGTTGTTCAGTGGTAAATGGCCACTAGATGTGCAAGCTGAATTCCAGAGTATGGTGGTGGAACACACTAACAGCAAAGGTAATGGTGGTGTAGTTATCCAAAAGCCTTCTGCATTTTCCAGCTGCCACCTCTAGTTTATTGGGAATGAAGACGAGAGCTTTAAAGACCACCTACTGTTTGCATCCTCTGATGCCCTGTGGGCGTATTCATTCTGTTCACATCATGTCTAGATCTAACCTTGTCTTTTTCTGTCCCTTTTTCTTGTGTAAGTTTTCCTAAATGCTTCTCTTTCATCCCTTAATATGCTAGTCTTTATGCTGATTTCTGTGGCTCCATGATTTCCCTGTCAGAAGTGTGGGTGATAAGCAGATCAGCAGTATGTTAGAGATGAAATAACTTGGTTTTACATATCAGTGGAAGAGTGCTGCATATCCACAAAGGGGACGTGCAGCAATGAGAAAGAGAAAATACAGGAGGAATGTATGGAGCACCAGTGAATGGAAACGCCTGAGAATACAAGTATTTGCTGTTAAATTCCTTCCATGGAAAGACGTTCTGGGTGCATACAACAAACAGAAGAATTGTATAATGCTCATGACCTTAGGATGTCTTTAGGAATGCAGGACTGCTTAAAAAGCTGAAACTGGGACCAGATCATTCATGTTATGGCTTTGTAATGGCAGTCTTGACTCTCTTGGGCTTATCAAATTCTTTTCTCTGTCATCTTATAAAACCAGAAGTAGAACACCTACAAGGGACCACAACTGAACAATTATCTGAGCAAATCAATAGTACCCATTTCATGTTTAGGTGATAGACTGAAAAGGATATCCATCCTTTTGGATATCCTTTGGATCTGTCTAGTTACTAGATGATTAAATAATATTTTTTATTATTTTTGCTATGTATTTAGTTTCACAGATAACTTCTGAAATGAAGGGAAAAGTACTACTGCTGTGCTGGTTGAGGGTAGTAGGTGATCTGTCACAGGTTTGAGCAGCATAATGAAAGGTGGCCAAGGTCAAGAGCCCATTGGGTGCCCAAAGCCTGACTGTAGCTGTGGCTAGGTGATAAGTTTTCTGGATCTCTGGATTCTTCCTGCCTAGGGAATGCTGATGTCTCTTTTTTTGGAAGGCAAAATAAATTGCAGGGTTTTCATCAAAAGGATTGCTCAATGGTACAAATAAATTTTCTGGAAGAGAAAGTTGCAGGTAGAAACTGCTCTGAGCTTCCTCACCAGTCAGTGCATGCATATACATAGTTTTTGTCTTCATTATAGATAGGGATGGAATTCTATGGCTGAAGAGTATGTTTATGCCTTAGGCAGAGGGTTGTTTAATAGCTGGGAAAGAAAGCTTTCCCACTTATTGGAGGGCTACTGTCGATGTCCTGCTGTTTGTAGTGTCAGCACTTACGCTGGGTTAGCTGCATCATATCTTAGTGCACGTTGCTTCGTACTTCCCACTGCTGCTGCCTCCTCCTCGTCATTCCTTCTGTACTTCAGGTTTTGGTCCATGGAGTGTGGCTGAATAAAAAGCCCGATATTAGAGGAGAAGGGGTGAGAAGTAGTTTATCTCTTTGTATTTCCTTTTCCTTCACTGTGAGTTCATCCACTTGAGTTTTCATTGCTGTGCACATCTGGGATTGTTTCTACAGATGGTACGAGGAGTTTCCAATTTATCCTTCTCCTCAACAAATTGAGACATAGCATAGCCTCAGGTCTCAGGCTTTTTGTTTGTTTGTTTGTTTGATTGGGTGTGTGTTTGTTTTCTTGTTTCTTGTTTTCAGAATATGACAAAGTACTCAGAGCACACACAGATCATTGTGTTTGTCCTTTCCTGAGTCATGTTCAACTGGTCAACTTCCTTTTGGAAGAATTGGGTGCCAGAAGTTTTGGTGTGCCATCAGTGCTTGACTAGCATTATTAACAGTTGTAGCTATCAACTTTCTACCCGTTTCCACATGCGAAAGATGTTTTTCTTTGTGACTGGTTTGAGTGGTAATTTTACATTTAACTGGTCAGCCACAGTGATCATAAATTCCTTTAAGTCACAACTTTTCAAGTGCATCCTGTATCCTTTTCGGGTGACCTATATTTTGTATTTGCACATGTGTGAACTTGAAATGAGATGATACTGGGAGGCCAGTTGTTTGAGGTTGAGCCTCCTTTATCAATTGTTGTGCTCTCTGGAACTGACCTGGTTGGGTGTTCCCTTACCTAGTACTGTTCTTCCGGAAACTTTCATAGGTGGTAATGTTGATAGTGCTGACTTTATCCCCCATTAACTGGCAGAATTTGAGCAACATTGGAATGGGATGTAATCCATATAAAATTGCCATAAAAATATCTGTAATTGCTGATAGTTTCCTATCTACAATTACTTTTTGTGATAGATCAGCCAGCTTTTTAATCTATTTTCTTCTCTATTGATTATGTCCGCTGATAATTTTTAATTGGAATGTCATGTAAAATTAATTCAAATGCCTGACAGTAGTTTTAAGTGTGTTATTTCCCCAACAATATTGCCAACCATACTTGTAATGACACCAAGCTTATGCGATAAGACTTCTTTTCCATAATACTGTGAGGATTTTCATTAGTTATGCTACCATCCCTTAATTCTTTATGATTGCATTTGTGATGGAGTTTATGCTATTTTGCCTGAAATCAATACCCAGTTAGCTGATCTATAAATACCTAACTCACCTGCTTGCACTCTTAAAATATTGGAAGAAAATCAGCTTTTTCAGCTGTCTGCACCTTCCTTCCCCCAGCCTGGAAAACAGGATGGGATTGCAGACAAACTCCTATCACATCTTGCTGCATCTTAAGGGCCCATCCCTGTGGAGGCAGTTCTAGCACGTGCCCTGGTTCACGTACACCTTACAAGTTGGCTACAAGTGTATAAATCATCAGAAAGTTGTTGTTACTTTGTCTCTTGCAGTATGTCTGTGAAGTGGTGGTACCAATGCACATGATGACAATGGTTCATAGGTTCAGGAGTGGCATCATGCTCTCAATCTTACAAACCTGATGACATCTCAAAAAATGTATATGAAGCACCGAGAGATATGAGATTGATGAAGGTATAGAGAACAACAAGTAAAAGTCATGTACCCTTATCCATTGGCTCCTCAATCACTGGGGAGCTTTTCGTTCTGAGGAGCAGGTAGCAAGAATAGCATGTGTAAAGTGGTGCAGTAATGAGCAAACTTGCACATGGGTAAACGAAGAGTGATTTCCCTGATGGAAGAAGAAAGATCTGGGAATAGAGATGAGAAAAAAATCTGTGGGCTTTGATGCCAGTACATTTCTGTATTTGGCTTGAGGAAAACTAATGCAGAATTTGACACATTCTTTTAAGTTGATTGGAAATTTGTCCTCCCCCTTATTTTGAGAGCAGTTCTGAACTGGCCCATAATTGTCAAAGTGAAAAAAGGAAATCCTGTCGTCTTTGCTATTGTGGCTTAAAGCACTTTTTCAATTAAATTATCATTAGGGTTACATCATGAAAGGTATCAACATAATCCGTTTAAGTATATCTTATAAGGCTCTTTACTACCAAGAAAAATCTCCTGTCTTTCAGGTACCAAAGTTACAGGAATTAATCAATCATGGACTCCAGGGGAAAATTCAGCCTTGATGTAACTCAGTAGTAGGCATTCATTTATTTCATGCCTCAGCGTGTATCTTTGTCTGAGCTAGGATTTTGTATTTGTATTATCACAGGACTTTTGTGCAGTTCTTGCATCAGGCTATTACAGTGAGCACAATAACCACTCTGTACATCAGCATTCCCTGCTATTTTGGTTTCTATTTGATGTCATGCTTTTACTTTACCTGGGGAGTACTTTTGCCTGGAGGAAATGACTGAGTAAAGAGGCGTATTTGAAAAGCAAGGAATCAAAGGAGCGATAAAAATTATTTCTGAGCACAGTGAATAATTAGGATTTAACTCACTGTGTCACAGCTGAAGAGTATTTATTACATGTTATTGAAAACTTTCTCTGAGATAATACTAATTTTATTGAAACCTTTCTGGGACAATCAATCCTAGCATATCTTGTTTGTTAGCCTCAAATACATATGTTTTTATTTTCAGAAAACTTCAGTGTGGTGAGGGCTATAATTGTCTCCATGTTACAGTGGACGAACTGAGATGTGGACAAACTTATACTTAAAAACATTGCCATTCACCTTGTGTTTGAAAGTCATTCCTGCTTGTGTGGGATTTCTCACCGGGAGAGAAGTTGGGAGCTTCGTGAGGGTCTGCCAAGAATTCTGAGATTTATAGCCTTGGGAAGGAATAGACTTTCTTCCTTTTTTTGTCTTTTTATTTTTTTTTCTTTCTTTTTCTTTTCTTGATCCTCCCCCCAGTCAATAATTCTCCACCCCGAGTTGATAAGCTGACACTCCTGAGTGAGAGGAAGCATTGCCAAGCAGTGCCCCATGATACAGAACAGTTCTCCAGTAGCTGACCCAGAATCTACCAGTGAGGGAGTTTGGGGTGGGATCTGCCATTTTCATTCTGTGCTGTTCCAGACAGCATAAACATGTCTAAGTTATAACGATTTGAATATGTAAGTAGAAGGCAGTTTCAGAGTATTGCTATTTATGTGTTTGTTTCTGCTGTGTAAGGTTATCCATCATAAGTGGAGAGATTTTTGATAGACCTTATCTTTATGTACAGTGCAAGTACAGTACATTTTGGTTCTTCCTGTATCATTTTTCAGAGAGGCAAACTGCAAATGAAAGCCAAAACAAATCAAAACCCTATGATTTCCTGATGCAAAATAACATTTCCAATTTTAGAGAACAAATGTTTAATCAGTCTGCATCATGAAATCATGGAAGAGGAAATTTAGCATTTTTATCTTAGAAAATACATAGTGCTGGTTTTGACCTAGAGCTAGGACAAGGCTGCCTGTCCTACAGAAAAAAGAAAAAAAAAAAAAGGAAAGAAAGAAAAGAAAAATCACACAAAAAAAACCAAAAACAAACACACCAAGCAAAACAAAACAAAAACCAAACACAAACCCCAATGAATTTTCATTTGCTGGAGCACAGCACCTCTGCATTGTGTCAGAGCAGATTTTGCCTTAACATGAGCTGTATTTTGACTAAGTGTTTAAAACCACTAATTTGTAACTGTAAAGATTTTCAATTTAATGTCTGCCAAATGATGGCACATAGACTCTCTTTTAGAAGTAGGAGATATTCCTTATTGTTATAAAGAATCAGCACCCCCCCTAAGTCTCAAGTTGCTGTTATGGCATGATGCATGTTCAGAAGAAACTGCAGCTCCTTATTTTAGCATTCATGTGATCTTTTGACATCTCTTCCTTCACTGCCCCACACTCCATAGTGCATTCTGTCCAACCACACAGGTCTTTCTCAACAGTGTCTCTTGAATTTGTGTTTTCCTCATTCTTTATATAAATTATGTCAAACCCACTTGGTTTGCGTAGTTACCTGGAGAATTAAAAAGCAAAGGTGTTTGTGTAAGCAGGAGTCATTTGGTGCCAGGGAGCATCCTCAGTGTTGTGTGTGTGAAACTCTGCTCTTGCTCCCGTCAAAGATGCTGATGAACAGGATGCCGTCAGCGGTTGGCATGCTCCTTGTTCAGAATTCTGCTGTGTATTTATCTCTCAGAAACACTCAGGTCTTTTGTGAAACCGTGTAAGCTTAATTTCGAGCCTATAGCTGATCATTTTCTCTGTTTGATGTGAGCTAGTCTCTTGAGGTGGCTGGCATCCTGGAGTGAAGAGATGGAAGTGAGAGATCTGCTAAATCTGCTGTTGCTTAGCGTCCCTGCCTTTGATACTGTCTCCAGAGACTGCACTGATCTCTTCTTTTCAGTCAAGAGTCTACATCCTCACTGGGGTTTTGATGGGAGATTCCTTTAAGGCATTTTGTACTGACAAGGTTATTTTTTCCATGCACATGCAGTAGACTTTCGCAGAAAGCTTCAAAGAAAGGGGCTTTTTTCCTCTACTTTTGAACTGAGTTCACAGATGCTTAGGTTCTTTGTAAAATTACCAAGAAATAAATTATACGAGTGGCTTAATTAACAGTAAGCTAAGATGAAAGAGGCCTGTTGTTTTTCTCTTACAGTTACACCATTTTTTTTTCATAGATATCTATGGACGTTGAAAAGTAGCAGCTAGTAGAGCTGCCTGGCTTTCTTGCTGAACACAACCCCCAGTGAGCATTGGCATTAGGCATTTGATTCAAACATTAAACGAGGAACCTGTGTGTTGTGCAGAATCGCTGTCTTTGCAGACTTCTGCCTTTGCTTATGGATGATGTCATAGATGTTGAAAAGTCCAATAAAGCTTTTTTTTTTTTTTTTTGACTCAACCGTTTTATAATTCTACTTGGTTACAAGCCTGGGAAAATGCTGTTATGAGGGATTTTCCATCCTTTTTTGCAAGAAAAAGATGGCAGAAATTTTTATTGACTGCTTTTCAGCTAGTATCCTTATGAGAAAGGCTTGCAACATCTTAGGCATGTGTAGGTAATTTTGCTTGTCTTTTAAGAAAAACCTCAGTGCCTTTGCCTGAAGTAAAACTGGTTTGTGGTTTCATTGAAAAATTTTTCCAGGATTTGGTATGAGACCCATTGGAGGTGACTGCTCTAAAGAACAACTTTGTTGATTTTCTCTTGTAAAATATTCTGTTAGAGATTTTATCAAGAACAAAGGTATACTGAAGAGATTATTTTTTTTTCTTTTTCCTGAATTTCCTTAATTTTAGAGGCTTTCTCCATGATGTACCTACCTGTATATACCATGTGGCCAAGCAGGGCTGCTGATTCAGCTCTAGGAACAAAGGGGAAGTCCATAACCCAGCATTATGTTTGATCTGTGTTGATGAATTGCATTTCAGGATCTGCAGCTCTGGATAGCTGCATGACAGAGCTATATCTATCCACAACAAAGACAGGTCTTCTGACTTTTCCACAGGGAAAATGCTGAGAAGTTTGAGATTTCAGGTAGTAGAATAGGCTGTAGCAATGCAGCCCCTCCATTCCTGTCACAGTAATTATCTCTGAAGTATGGTGCACTGATTTCCAGTCACTGTGGTTATTAAGTATTCAAAACAGGAGATTATGGATATCATGGAAGTGCAGACAGATCCCTGTAATGATAGTATGAATATCAGTAGCATGCCAATACAATTCAGAGAGAAATTGCCATCCAAGCTATTTAGATCTGGGATAAGATCTTATTCTAGTGCCATTATAAAGTCTTGTGTTAATTGAGCAAATCTCTTTTGAAGTTGTTTCATTTCCCCCTTTATGTGTCAGCCCAAATAATTACAATTCTTATGTGCTAATTAAATTTATTTATTGATCCACCCTTTATTTAGAGAAGACAATCCGAACAAGATGCTGTGGCATGTGTTGTGGAGGCACGTGGCAAAACACGCCCACAGTTCAGTCCACGGTTGTGGAGAAGGTGCCCTGCCTGGGGTTTTGTTTCAGAATAGCTCAGAGTAGTAATGCAGATGAGTACATTAATCTCCTTAACTATTCAGAAATGAAAGATTGGGTACAATAACTTATTATTTATTGCTCTTCAAACATGTCTGTTCCATAAGATTTGCCATTAAAATTAAAATATAGGCACTGTAACGGCTGGTTTAAGAGAGTCTATGGCTTTGCTGTTCAGTGCTGGAACATTTGTCACTGTCATTTCCAGAAGGTTTCCTGCCATGCCACTGTCCTCCACCAATGGTATGGTGGAGGGTTTACACCAAAATCCATGGTTATGTAGAAAGACCCAAGGGTTTGGCAGCAGGCAGTTCAGGTAAGTTGCATTGTGGTGGTGTTGAGCCATTGACAGCTGAAAAAGGCAGTGGGCACAGTTCTTTCTTGCTGTACAGTAGCTCCACTGAAACAAATGGGAACAGTTGTTTCAGTGCATAAATGAATTCCTGCATTTCCCTTTCTCGTTGGCTTTTTTTTCAGTAAACAACGGCCATTTATTTTTGAGGTCTTGCAGAGGGATTCCCGAACCCACTGCTCTGTGCAACAGTGAAACCAGAATTAGGTGTGTAGGCATTTTAATAGCTGCCCATGCCTCCAGTAGGCTTTTGTGTGTAATAAACTTTTATTAGGAGGAGGACAATAATGACTATTCATTTTCATGTTTATTACAGATTTGGCTCTAATCTTTTGTTACATATTTAAGCAAAATTATCCTTAAGGTTCTTTGAAACAAATCAAGAAAATAAAGAGAGACCCTGTAGTAGACATCTCTGCCCACACTATGCTGTAATGTAACTCTTCTGACTATTGATTGATTTATTTCACTGCATATGGAGGTGCCAGATCCTATCAAGCCACACTGCTTGAAATACCATATGAACACACAGCCCCTGCTTTTAGAGTTCAACATTTAATCGGAGGAGACGGACAAACAGGAAGAGCAGAGGTAACGGAGAAGGAAAGCATGGGGATTAGGTTTCCCTGCCCAGGGTAATGCATGGAATTTGTGGCAGAGCTGGAAACTAAACCTAGGCATCCCAAACTCTGCTCTGAGGCCATCACCCCCTTGCAGTATGTATCATCACCACATATCTCAGGTGGGACAGAACCCCACAAGGGCTCCAGTCCAGTGCTCTTCTGGAAGAAGGGCCAGCTCTGAGATTAACCCAGCTCACTCCCAGCTTTTTCCATTCCAAAACTGATCAGGGGGAAGTTTGCATGGCCAGTGTCAGGAGACCTGCCAGGTCTTTCGCTGAAAACATCCTCCCCCATGTTTAGCCACCTCTGCCTCCTCTAATCCCACAAAGAAAGGATGATAAAGCATATGAATTATTTCATAGACTGCTAACAGTGGGTGGCCAAAATCAGACCTGCGGTCTGGGGCCAAACTATCTTCAACAGGTGTTTGGAAAACAAAACATAACAGTGGATTTAAAAGAGCGGTCTTGTTTCCCAGGGAAGGCTCTTCCCAATTTCCTTTTTGAGTTAACAGTTGGAATATGAATGCTCTTTCCCCCTGTTAGGCCATTGTTTTCTTATGTTTCCTCTGAAGTACTGTTTCTTTACCAAACTTACAAAAACTTGGTCAGTATTGTGTAACAGGGTATTCACCTGTTGGTGATTATGTTATGTTGGCATTAAGTAGAAAACATATTTGTATAACTGTTGCTTATATACAGATCTCTCTATCATTCTGCCATTTGAGCTGCCCTTTTATTCCAAATGGCTTTGAAATTCTATTTATCTTTAATTACAACACATGTATAAATCCGGGATTAAGGGTGAAGAGTTTCATTGTTGTCTTGGCTTTTTCTTTTTTTTAAATTCATTTAATGGGATTTGTGGACAGTCAGCACTGTTCAGGATTTTGTCTCTGATGTTTCCATTCTCTCTGTGTAATAATAACTTGTCTATCAGATAAAGAGCTTTAAAATGATTTTATTTTTTTTAGCTGTCTGTTGAAGGTATGTGCCCAGAGGGGTCAGGTTATGTGGAGGTTGTTTGTCATCCCTGCTTTCTATGCAGTGAAGTTTTCCTCAGCTGGGAGAAAAGCTGGCATTTAACCCTCAGACCACAAGTCCCCTTGGCATTCAAGCAAGCCCACGCCCAAAACAAGTGTCATGAATAGTGCCTCCCCACCAGTCAAAGGCTGCCAGGGCTGCATGTTGATCATCACTGAGCACAGCAGAATTAAAAAACCTACCTCACTTAGCCAAGGCAGCAAAGGTAACAAGGTGACATGCAGCCTGGCCTCGTATTTATTTCACCCGTGAAACTGCTCGCCATTTAAATTTAGCTGTGAATAATCTGGCAAGGGTGTTGGAAAAAAAAGGAGAGCAGCTGACAGGCTCTCCATTACCTGAAATCAAATATTTCACCTCTCTGTCACACTCTTGCTCTGGGAATGGGAGGCGACGGTCCTCGAGCCTCTCCACGAGCAGAGCAGCTGAGAGTGCTGTAGTGGCTGACTCAGTGGGATCAATGATGCTTTCCAGACCCTACAGGGATTTGGGCTGGGTCAGTAAAGCTGCGTGTGGGTTAGCTGTAGTACAAGGTCCTGCAATACAAGATGGGCTCGACCCCAGATCTAATTTCCACACGTATTTGTGCCTCCCAACCTCTGGCCTGAGAAAAGGTGAAACTAGTGCTGGCTCAGGGTGTCTCACCTGTATAGAAACAGAATGGATCAGAGCTGTGGTGTCTTGTCTTCCCTCACCCCTTTTCCCCAGACCTGAGCACAAAGGCTGTCCTGCTCCCTGTCACTGCTTCATTCCCACTGAGAAACACTGTCCACCCCTGCCTTGCCCTAGCATAGCAGAGGTTTCTACCTGATCCC
Organism: Pyrocephalus nanus; assembly: GCA_038380795.1. Lineage (NCBI taxonomy): Eukaryota > Metazoa > Chordata > Aves > Passeriformes > Tyrannidae > Pyrocephalus > Pyrocephalus nanus. Next base: position 32,946,186 of record CM076266.1, on the reverse strand, counting down.
TTCTTGGGCCATTGCATGACCAAGGAGAGCAGAGAGGAATGCTGTGGGCTCCTCAGTTCCCCAACATATTTTGGTCCTTTCCTCCTGCTTTGGCATCGTTGGTGGGAGCAGAAAGCTGTGCAAGCTCAGGCTTTGCTCAGCTGTAGAGCTGTACATGCCACTCAGATGCAGCATCTCACTAGTGCACCCAGGGTGTTTCCACGTGTCCAAGACTGGCGTAAGGAGAGAGGTCTGTGGATGCGAGTTGCATCTAGACTTTTGCAGTGTTTTCCTTCATTTTCTCCTGCTTACAGCGAACTGCAGTGAAAAATCTGTGATGAAACAACTGTTGTTAAGCACCTGCTTCTTTTGCAAAATAGTAAACAACTTAATCCATGAATGGGCATGGATGCAGTTGGTTGACAACAAAATAAGGCTGTTCAAGGCCTAATTTCTTTCTCAAATGGGTGAACAGGAGTGTCATCTAAATTTGGGTCTCCCACATGTACCACTGTTTGTCTCCTCTCTGATTAGGAGTAGATTGAATAAATTGGATAGTGCTGTGTTTAATACGTTTATGTGCCATTTGTTGACACAGCATTGGCATGATGAGCAGCTGCAGGTCAAATTTGTTGCCAGGCTCCCTCAAGTCTGCAGCTGCTAAAAATAAACATTTTGTGCAGGTGGAGGCTTTGGCTGGGCTTGTGTTCTGGCTTAACTTGCAAAGTTTGGGATCTTTTCTGAGGTATGTAAATCACATTAGAAATATTTGGCAAGGCAAGTCAGTGCTTGAACATAAAGGAATTCCAATTGAGAAGCTGGAGCAGCTCTGATGGGTCTTTTGGCACGCCATCAACTGCCTGAACTCGACAGTGTCTTCCATATTACTGCGTTTTCCAAAGTTTTGGTCATCCTGATGAGGTGTTGGCTTCCTCTCAGAAAAGTTTGTCAGGATTGTGCTTGGTTAATCTCATTGACTGATTGGTGATCAGTCTGTCGGGATATCTATTCAAGGCCCTGGTGTTGGAGCGCCTGGACATTGCAATGATATGTATACCAGAAAAGCCACTCGACACAGCAAATGTTTCACTGGACCATTGAAATGTGGCAGCTGGTGAAGCTGGCGATGGAAGGACCATGCAGGCCATCTCCGGGGATCAGGAGGTTCAGGGAAAAATAGCACTGCAGATCAGAAGAGGATCCAGTTATCTATGTTTTAGATACCAGTGCTGCAGCTCTTGTAAAATAAGCACTCAGGTTCCCTGTGCGGGAAAGAAGAAGGTGCTTTTGAAAGTTTGCAAATGGAATTGCCATTAGACAGATAGTGTTTTAGCAAGATTTAAAGAATAATACTTGTTTTATATACCCATGCAAAAGAGTCAATGTGAATTAGGTGGATTGGATCTCACTTGCTGTTATTTGATGGGGAGATGATCCATGAGCTTGTGGAGACCAGAAACAGAAAGATAAAAAATTATTTCCTTTACTCCCACTGCTCTCCAATGCTGAGCCAACAACTCCTCACCTAGAGACACTTTTGCATCCTGCAGTCTCATGTCCCTCGGGAATTTGTCCAGGCCTCTGTGCTTGTACTGCACTTTCATACATTTCAGAGAGCATCAGAGCAGGTTCACAGGATTTCAATAAAAGTATCCTGGGTCAATATCTGAGTTAAGCCTCTTGCTTTCACTGATGGCAGCCAGTGTAGACAAGGGGTGATTGAAAAAGTTCCCGAGATGTCATAAATTAAATAAATAAATAAATAAATAAAATTAACATCCTTCCAACACTGGGAATCCAACATATCCAATTAAAAAAAAAAAAAAGATCCCATTTAATCTTGTTACTATAAAATGAAATTAAGACACCATTCACCTTTAAAAAGCAGGCTTAAAGAAACTGGCTTCTAGGTGTGTGGATTTGATTCACGTGTACTTGTGAAATGGGACATTCAGTGTGAGATTTAATATCTGGTTAAGAGGAAGAAAAAAAATATTGTCATAAATACTTATTCTTTTATTTCATTCTGTTATGGCTTTGTTCAGGGAGCTTTCTTGCCTTGCTACCTGGCTGCACACTGAATTTCATTGTTCAGTAATCCAGTCCAGCTGTTCCAGCTGTTAAATATTCAAGCAAATACTAGGTGTTTTTCTTAACAATTCATTTGTATTTAGTTACCTTCTTCCAGTGCAGATTAGCTACTGAATAACCAGGAGTTGGAATAGGAGCTTGTAATTTTAGATGCTTCCATATGTACTTGGCTTAACACATTATTTTTCCTCAAAGATTGTACTCATAGGTATTTTATATTAATATTTTTCTAGAGTCTTAACTTCTAGATACTTTTTAGATTTTTATACACATCAGTACTTTCAGCTAGTAGCTAATTGACAACACTCACTTTCTGTTTTTTTATTGTTTGAACAGAGGTTGCTAGAATAGTATAGCTTATTAATTTAGGGAACTATTGAAGTACTGGTGGATTTAAATTTTTTTTTAGGAAGCCATGTGAATAGTGTGTTTAAAGCCTGAGAATTGAAATTGTTTAGCTTTTTTTTTAAAGTTATATTACATGCTCTGCTGAAGCTGTAAAAGGCTTAGTGTTTGTTTTTCTCTCTCGTTAGTAGTACAAAATATTTTATTGAACAATTCTGATTTTTCTTTGACAGTTTTGAAGAGAGATATTTTTCTATAGTACAGTTATGGGAGTGCTGTGTTGTTGCATGGTGTCTTCTTTCCATGGCTATTTCAGTATTTTTGAGTTATAGTCTTTCCTTGGCTTGCACTAGATGTTACTTCACTTCAAGCCAAACCAGGCAGCCTGGAGAGCTGTATGGGAGTGTGCAGCAGCAATGTTTCGCTGTGTATACTCAGTCTAAAAACTCTGACTATGTTTGGACTGAATTGTATTTGCTCCTGTGTTGTCCAGAGTAAATAACATGCGCATAGTGGCATTAAGATGACTGCAAATTGCAAAGGGTTAATTTGCTGAAAGAATTCAGTTTTAGTGGAAGCAAAGTTACTTGATAATTTGGGTCATATTTAGAGAATATTTTTACCTGAAGAAAGAAAAAAACTTTTTTTTTTCAGAGCTAGGAAAGTGATTTTCCTCTGCAGTTTAAAACTGATTATTAGGAGGGAAGACTACACCCCTTAGGGAGGAGATATTTTTCACAGATTTGTTGGAGGGTTAGTAGGAAAGGCACCAAAGCTTGCCATTTTCCCCTGCATTCCTCATTACTTTGGGATTGCAGTAGTAACCCGGCTTGTCATAGGCCTAAGTTTAAATTGAGGATTTTTAGCAGATGTTTTCTGTCAGAGTGCTCTAGACATAAGGTATTTTCATTTCTCCTTAGCTCCTGCTGAAGTAGTATTGAACTTTTACATATTCATTGCCTAAAAAGTATAGGAATTTGCATAGAGCCTGTGAAGAAGTCTGTGCTTACTGACAGAGAGATGGGATATTTGACTTATCAACAGAAACCAAAACACAATTTATTTTTTTACTACTGGAGTGGTTTTTTTGGGTTGTTGTTTTTTGCTTTTATTTATTGTTTGGTTTGGGGTTTGTTGTTGTTTTACTTTTCACAACTTTGTTGTTTTACACTTGACTGCTAAAAACAGTCTTTGCAAGGGGCCTTTCCTATGATGATCTTTGTGTGTTCATCTTTGCATGTGAACTACACTGTTTGAGATGAAATTTTATTATCTAGATGTAACTGCGCCTTTAGATGTTCTCTCTTAACACTGTGCATTCAGAGATCAGTGTCTGTAGTGGCTGCAGAAGATATGTCCCTATTGAGGAGGGCTGTAGTCCCTAAGAGTCTCCATTGTAATAGGGTGCGTGGCAGCAAAGTCCTGCAGTGAAACAACAGAAATATCTATCGGCTCCAAGAATGTGGTGCACAAAGAGAGGGCTTTGACTCCAGCCCTGTAAGGGGCTGATGTTCCCCTTCTCCTTACAGTCCCTAAGAGTAGGAGATTAGAGTTTGTACTACTGCCTTACATTTTCTTGTCTTCATTCTCCTTCCCCTGTTGTCAGCAGCAACTATTTTTACACAGCAAATGAGTTACAAGGGGAGTCCTGTGCCTTTTGACCAGCACACCTTTGGCTGGTGGTGTGGATGTGGGAGGGCAGCCTGTGGGCAGATCTGCCTGTGCTGCTAAGCACAGAAATTAATTTAAAAAATCTACCTTGCTTTGCTTAACAGCGCTGCCTAAGTTTGCTCAGCAAAATAATTGCTTCTTGTTTGCTTCCAACAGTAGTTAAGGTTTAGGGAAGGAAGGACTTAGAGACAGTTGTATTTTTTCAGGGCTGTTTTCAATCAGAGATCATGCAAAATATCCATCAGTGAGATTTACATTATTTGTATAGCAAGGTAATGGAATTATCATCAGTCTTGAGACTTGTCTCGCTTCAATAGGGGAGGAAGACATTTGCTTGGTACAGTTCCTAGCATAATTACCTAAATAATAGACTTCATACAGCCAGAAGAAAGAAAGAGTAAGTAGTTTATGCACTGCCTGTGACAGAGTAGTGTAGGAAACATATTGCAATGTGAGTGTAAGAAAGGCTGTGCCGGCTCAGACCGAGGGTCTGTCTGGCCCTGCAATCAGTCTTCCACCCTTACTGCAAGCAGACACCTAGGAAAGAACTGGAAAAAGAGGAATAGGCTTGTCTGTGCTCTAAATTTAAGTCCTGGAATATTACCACTAACATTAAAGGATTTCAGATGCTCACAGAAGTTCCTCTTGAAACTGAAAGGGACCGGGTGCAGATGGGAAAGTGTCTTTCCCCTAGTTAACTCTCCTCATGATCTTTCTAAAGTGGTTTGCTCAAAGAATTGCAGTAGGAATTACTTTTTTTTTGAAACCAGAAATCCCTATTGATGCTTAGGAAAATGTTTTTGCAGCACAGTTGACAGTTGTGCTGGAAACGCTAATGTAAGCTGCTCCCTGCTTTCAGAAGCCATTCTGTTCACTGCACTGATTAAATTTGCTTGGAGCAGGTTTAATTAAGGTGGTGTTGAAAACCGTCACTTGAACCAGGGACTCATGTGTGTTGGGGTGCCTCCATGCAAATAGCAATAGTTCAGTGGAATTAAAAAGGGAGGGCTTTGCCTGGTTTCTTATTTGCTTTACTTGTTGAGGGAGGATTACTAGGGCCTCAATATTTATGTGCCAATTTATGTTATTGGTGCCGACCCTGGCAGATTTCAAAGCATTTTGATTTACTTCCTAACGGGCATGGCTTATTTAATGTAGGTGTATAAATGGAGGGGAAGACCATTGGATAAATAGAACAACAATGAAACAAAGAGGATTTCTTGGTACCTTTTGTATCATAATAGAAGAGAAAATACTTGAATAGTTTTCTGTGCTGATGGGCTGTTTCCAGATGTGAATAAATATTTCTGCATTCCGGAGAAGTAGAGCTGTGGGTTGACCCCTGGCTCTGTGAATGGGCTGAATCAGCACTGCAGATCCCCAAAGCTTGTGCTTTCTGAATAACATCCAGCTTGACAATACTACTGGGTAAGCTTCTACCTTCCCTTTTGCCCAGTTTAATTTTTACGAATTACCTGAAAAATAGAATAATTTAAAATAGCAAAATATTTTTTTCTGGGTAAAGTCTGGAAGGTCATTTCTATCCGTGCTGTTAAATCCATTAAGGTTGTTAGAGCTGCGACAGCTGGAAAGCAGAATATAGCCTTACGTGTGCTCCCAAATGGCAAAGGCATTTGGAAATTTAGACATTTGATTTCCTCCATGCTCGAAGGTGTCAGCCAACCATATATTTTTAGGTCAGGTGTGCATACGCAGGCACAATGGATCGCTGTGGGCAGAAAGTGCATCTCCATAAAAGGACTTGTTGGAGGTAAAAATGGGAACGGGCCACAGGTCATGCTCTAGATCTTTTTGATCTGTTTGCCTGCTATGTGTAAAAGAGGAGGAGAAGTATTACCTGGCAGATGACAGGGTAGCTGAGGGATCCCTTCCCCTAGCTTGGTTGACAATCCCTGCTGGTTGCAGCTGCTGGTGCTGCAGGGCTCCTCCAGTGAGCCAGTCCAGGTCCTACATCTCGTGGAGAACATCCCCTGTTTTTGCTGGCTGGATGAGTGGAGTCAGCTCATGGAGATGTCCCAGCTGCCTAAGGCCAGGACATAGTAAGCAGGACAGTGTACAGTGAGGCAGAGGTCTGGTGAGTGGAAAAAGAAAAGCATCTCTCCCTGTTCCCCAAACTGCACCCATTAAGTACTTTTCTTCCAAAATGCACAACATGTTCAGATTAAACAGTTTCCTTGTGTGTACCTTTAGGTGATGGTGGGTGGCAAACCTTGGCTCAGCTGTGATTTTTCTGTGGAACCACTGTGCTATAGAAGCAGGTGCTGGAAGGACTTTGGTGAAGTTTATAGTGTGTATATGTACTTTCTAACTCAATAATGCAGGAAGTATGTGCTCAGCTTTAAGCAGTTACTGCTTAAACTGGTGTCGAAATATGGAAAGGCAGAAGAATGCCAAGTTACTGGCCAGTTACCATGCAAACAAAAACATGTTATGAAATATGACATCTCATTGGAACAGAGGCATGCTGTGTTGGGAGTGTTGCTGGAAATTTGGAGATGTATATATGTAATTTCTTTGCTTGTGCCTGTATTGCATGGAAACGATCTGGAACCAGAACCATCACAACAGTGACAGTGAAAAGTTGACAATCCCAGTACAAAAGATTTGGTGCCCAAACAAGTGAAGCTGCAAAAGGCTAAGTCAGAAATAAAAACTGCAGTTCCTGACCTTACAAGAATACTGTAGTGAATGTTAGAAATAAGTACTCTCTTGTGGGCCAGGTGTCAGGTCTGGAAAGTACAAGTCCTGCTCCGTTTTTAATGGACTTTCTGTAGGATCTGAAGTCATCCAGCCTGGAATATAGGTTATTATTTCTCCATATACCTCACTTTCCTTTAAGTTATTATGGAGATTTCACTTCTTAGATGTTCTGCTTGAGGCTAATGTAATCATTCTGTTTGAAATCAACCAACCACAGGCAATATGGAAGTGCAAAATGATACCATATTCTGTTTCACTGACCCGTCATTTGATGCAAGCTGAGTTCTGCTGGGAGCAGATTTGTATTTGGTAATCTCTGTTTTGTCACTAATAAAAACATTTTATTATGAAAAGGCAGAGATCCAGCTGCTCCTAAGAGATTCTGCTTCTCCAACGAGCTGTTTCCTTCTGCATGAAATCTTGTTGTCCTCTCCTACCTTTTTTCTTTCTGATGTCCCACTCTCCTTGTCATTGCAAGGAAATGATGCTCCGTCTCATGCAGCTCACATCCTCGAATTCACTGCCTGACTGATTAGCCAAGGACATACACAGCCAAAGTATTGGGCATAAAGCTCTCTTGCCAGACAACTTGCTCAAAAACACTTTAGAAGAAAGAGGAGAGGGGGAAGAAACCCACTTGCCAGTTTAAGGACAAAGCTTATTTACTATTAAAACTTCTACAGTCAGCAGAAGCAATACTGACTGCAAAGCTGAATTTGCATTTATAGTACAAATATGAAAAATGAACTCTACCACGAGCATGTCCTTAAAGAGATTATAAATCCACTCCCTTGACTGGTATGCAGTGCAGTGCTTTGATTGTTATATCTAGATAGGTTGCACTTGAAAGTGTAGCGTATGGTGTATTTGGAAAGACACTGATATAAGGATTTTGCAGTCAAAGTAATTTTACAGTGGAAAACCCTGTAATGGAAGCAGCCCCGCTAGTACACAACTGCTGTGTTGTTTTATTGGATATCTGTAAAGTTCGGCATGTGGTGGGTTAATAATTAGATACTCTTTGTGTATAGTTCAAGTGAAGGCCACCAGCTATGACTTCACTTTGGCTGGGGTTTCCCTGTAATCCATTTAGCAAATTAAAGAGATTACTTTGATTGGTGCCATTATCTCCTATTCTCTTGCGGTTGAACCACTTAACCTGTGCTTAATTGAAAGAGATAGAGAGGGTACAGTAACAAATACAATCAAATGAAAGGGGCAATAGGATCTGTAGGCCAAACAAATGATCAGCACTAGGCTAACAATAGCAGATTAGAGGTGAGATCAATTAATTAGAAGCTATTGTAGGCGTTGGGTGGCTGCCAAGCTTTCTAATAGCCTAAGCCATCATGCCGTTCTGTTTAGGAGGATTTTAATGACTGGGAGTTGATGTGCTTATTTCAATAATTACCTATTTTAATAATTACTTCATTAGAATATAAAATGTATTGTTCTGCAGGCTCTGTGGGAAAGAAAGTTTTGTTAACAGTGCACCTGGATGTAGGGGGTGTATGTACCAGCATCAGTTGTGCCCTGCAACCTCCTTGGACTGGAGCTGCCAGCATAAAGGTCACCGACCGCCTTGGGATCTCCAACCTCATACCAAGAGGCAAGAGCCACCTGCCTGGGCATATCTTCAGAAGTGCTGCCTATAGGCCTTTGTCTGATGGAGGTTTTGAGTAACAGGTTGCAAGCTTTTGTTGTCTGTGGTGCTGTTGTTGTGTGTTCCCATTCTTGCTCAGCACCTGAGGCTCCAGGTCACGGTGCTAGGCAGCCCTGGTGGGCCCAGACTGCACCAGTTTTTGCATCAGTTGGAGCAGATATAGAGGCTGGTAGGAGCAAGCAAGGCAGTGGGCGGAAATGTTGTCTAGATGTTGGGAGATGAGAAGGTGTTTCCACCACTGGTGCAGGAACATTAGTTGCATCCTGCTGGAAAGCCTGGGGTGCTCTGGTTTGACCTTCATCCCAGCTGCTGGGATAACCTAGCTCCATGCCTGGTGTATGTGCAAGTGAGCAAAGCGGTCAAAGAACAAGCACTGATATTATCAAATACTGTGATTTATTTGTGCTCATCATCCATAGTGGATAGGATGGTTGGTATGTAGCGTGCTTCACATTTGCAGTATAAAATTATTTTTTAAATGAACTTCCTAGGAGTCATTGAATTTGGTTTCAAAGACAATTAAGGCTGTAACTTAAGGCTGTAAGTTTGAAAAACTTTTGAGGGACAAAAATCTTTAAGAAAGGCTTGACTGCTAAACACTTTAAAATACATAGGTATGATAAATATGGTGGCAGGTAGATTTACACATAGCTATGTGTGGAATAACTTTATTTTTTTGTGTGTGTCACATGTTTCAGAAGGCAAATGTTGCCTCTGGAGGTGTGTAATCTCCCAAAGCAGTAATATTTGGATCTGCAGAGCAGAATTTACCTGAAAGTTAATGTTTAAAATATAAACCTGTTTTGTTCCACTGGGGGAATGGGGGTTGGAGAGGGGATTAGAAAGGGAGAACATTTTCCAAGACATTGAAGTGACTTAGATGCAAAATTTCAGCGCACCTTTTTTGTGACTTTTTCAGACTGGTATAAATGGTGATTTTATCTGGATGAGAATTGTGCCTAGAAACTTAAATAATGTGCAGTTTTATTGTAGTTTTAATTCTTGTTTATTTTTCTGCAAATTGGTAAACTGGGTTCTTATTTGAGTGTAGGCATGACAGGGTTTGCTGTGAACCAGGATGCCAGATTTCCAGGGGATTAGGATGCAAGGAAAACCTGTAACAGAATAATAGCGAGTGATGCTCTGAATTTGGACAACACCAAGTGGCAGATGTAAACAAAGATAAAGAAGAGAGTGTAGAGTCTGGGAAATAAGAGTCCTGGTCATATCATTACCCTGTGATAATGAAGAAAATTAGAGAGCATGGTATTTTGGTAGTGCTTGGCGAGGCTGCATGTTTGGGTTTGTGAGTAAGCGCTCAAAACGTCTGGGTGTTTTCCAAAGTATACAACCCTTCTGGAACTCTGTGTCATTAATCTCCAGATGTGAGAGAGGATATCATGGAAATAATCACCGTGTGCCATTTTCCATCTCTGATCTTGATCAGAAGGATGTAAAATGCACATGCGTATGATAAAACAAAGTAGTTATTTAGTGTAGTTGAGTTTATTGTAACCTCAGGACAGATCAGTTTTATCTGAAGAGTGGATGAAATCACTCTGTTTAATCCAAACTCCTTTCTCCATCTTTCTAAGGGAGGAAGCTAGTCAGTAAAGAACTTTGTATCTCTGGATGGCCTTGGTTCGGCAGAGACACAAGAATGGCTGACTTGATGCACAAAACAGACATACTGAAGTTAGACTACTAAAAGTAATAAGCAATCAAACCCATTCTAAAGTCTTTGTGGTACTGAAGTTTTCTTCTACATTTGGCACTGACTATACCATTTTTTGCAGTACAAGACCGCTTGGGTTTTAATACATACTATTTTTCATCACTAACATCTATGTTTCTGAAATACCACATGCTGTATGAATGATTAATTTTGGAGAATAGGATCTAAACCCCTTAGCTTGGATGAGGCAATTTCTTTTAAATGAGTGGTAGGTTGAACAGGCATCAGAGCTAAATATCCTCTTACTCCAAGGGATACTAACCCTTCAGGGCAGGATTCAGGTCATTAGCAGGTCAGTTTAGGAAAGCATATACTGTTGCTGCCTCCATCTGTCCTGGCCTGAAGATAAACACAAGACTCCAGTTTCCATTGTTACCAGACCAGGAGCCTTCACAGGCCATAAGAGCAACTTAACAATTTTTAGGATACATTTGTGAGTTTAAAAGCCTAGAGGTTTTTATCAATGATAGAAAACATAGTGGGTTTGGTGGGTTTACAAAGAAATGCATTAATAGAATCCTTTGTGCACCATCAGAATTTTATATGCAAATATCTACTTACATACTCTAAGAGAAGTGTATGTAAGAAGAACAAATGACACACAGTGGACTGGTATGTTTAGGATTTATCAGCATGCATTTAAAATGGCCACGGTCTAAAGTTACACACTAAAAGGACAAGTAATCTGGCCATACCAACTGTGTGCCAATAAACTTGTTACACAACACTATCCTATATTCATTTATGTGCCATATGGGTTATAGAAAAGCTATTTAAGAATCTTTTGGAGGCTTTAAGTTTTATTGCAAGGGTTTTTTTCAAGATTCTGCTCTTGCAGAATGAGGAGGTATGCTTATTAAACAGGAAAACACCTCTAGAAATGACCTAAGGACTTTTCTCTTGCAAGGGTTGATGTTAAAACTTGCAAGTTTTAGCTGGTAGGCACACTGAGCCCTTGGTACTTGCTGGTGGAGCTGAAGGCAGTTGTCAAACTTTCACAGCAACAAAGAATCTAAATTCCCAAAGCTGTCCCTTTCTCCACAGAGCAGGGAGAAGGTGACCTCTTTCCTCACCTCCTTGCCTTTAATGGAATTACAATGCACAGCAGTTGAAGAGTTCTTAAGTGCATTGAAACTGAAAAGGACACAAAGTTACCAGGAAAAAGGGAGGGGATGTGTACAGTAAATTCATTTACTATATATTGCAGCAGCTTTCCACATGGATATTACCATGCTGCTGTGTTTGCTTAGACATACCATTTGCATGCATATTGAAGACCAAAATCTAGGATGCTGTTTCCTGTAGAATTATCTAGAAGGCAGACATTGTGGGTGTTTTCTATAGTAAAGGGGTCTACATTAAGCATGATTTGTCTGCACTATTTAGAATCTCTAAGATATTGGACATATCCTTGGGAATTTAGAGACTGCAGGTCTAATACTGGCTTAGCTGGGGTGTCAGACCTTGTGTGACTTCACGTGCTTTCAGCAGCTCTTCCAGATGTGGGTGTCCACGCACATGCACAAGGATGCTGTCTAGAATGTGATTTTAATAGTAGCATTTCTTCCAGTTTTTTTTTCCTCCTTACTGACCTTTCCAGTCAAAAGGTGTACATTGAAGGGATACAAATTGAGATTTTTGTAAAAAACCAAAATCTGTTAGTAATCTGGGTTGAAATCCTACCCCATGGACATCAGTGACAAAAATCCTATTACTTCAGCAGGAACTGGATTTCAGTCTTTGTGCTTTTTATGTTTATAAGATTCATGGAAAAGCCAAGTTCAACACTAAAAACACATGCAAGGTATAAAAAAAAAAAAATGCCGACATGCAGACTTTCAATAAAACAGGGTTTAATAAGTTACTGTCCAATCTGGATGACAGATATTGTGTAATACTGTTTTAACGCTCAAAGCTGCCTTGATCATGGTTTGGAGTTAAAGCAGGAGATGGTCAAAATATTGCCAGTGATTTTAATCTAAAAAATAAATAACAGGAATTAAAAGGAATGTGTCAAGAGGAGGCCTGAGACAAGGTTCAGCAGCAGAGTGTAATGGATTTGATCGCTCCTGCTTTCCTTAGGAGGAGTCACTGCGTGTAAAGTATTTAGAGATAATATGAGCAGAAGGGCCACAGCCAAAGCCCTGTATTTCTTTCTCCAAGTCTCTGATGCAGAACATTCTTAGTTACTTCACTGCCCCTTGAATTCAAATCCTGGCTTTGTTAGTCCAAATAAAATATAAATCCAGGATATATTTCAGTCCCATCTGTATGTGCTGGGTGAAGTACAACAGGTGGAATCCATTTGCTGAATAATTACTAGGATGCAAACAACGGAGAGCTTTACAAGGAAGTCATCTCTCTTCATCGCAGCTCTGGTGTTAAGGCTGCGTTTGTTCCTGATAATCAGCAGAATTTCAAAAGAGCAGTAATGAAATAACTTGGAGCCTTCTCCCCAAAAGCCATATGTTCGAACAGTGAAAGACTTGCTGTCCTTTCAGCAGAAATTAAGACAAATCCTTTGAAGATTACCGCAATTATCCTCCTCCTCCCCCTTTTAACCATAAGCAAGATTTTGCAGCTTTCTCCTCTGACAAGGGGGTAGAAAGGGAAGTTCATTTCTGGAGAGACTGAATTCTGGGTGCCTGATGTCAGATCTCCTCTTGCCCATTCCTCCCTCCTGCCTTCTCGAACTTTGTGGCAAAACTCCTTTTTATTAACTTCAGCTGTGCAGGATCAGACCAACTTTGACCCGCAAGCCATCTGCCCCTGGAGAGACATCTGTATTGGCCTCAGTAAGAGATAACCTTTTATTCTCTTACACCTTTTAATGTCATATGTGACTCTCACCTCTGCGTGTTGATAAGTGTTTGATTAAGCTGCCTTTACGCGTGGAAGTTACTCCACCTACATCCATCTCATGCTGTGCTGCTGCCTTCCCAGCCATTGGTGGCTCCAGATGTTTGGTGACCCCAACATTATCTTGGTTCTGCAGACACTAAATACACCTCAGGGACTGAAATCAGGCCTCCTTGGGAGCAACTTCGTGCTGTAAAAAAAAAAAAAAAAAAAAAAAAGATGGTTTTCGTATTTTTCATATTTTTCATTGATGATGAGTGCAGTTTGATTCTGTCCAGGTGAGCCTGGAGAACATGATGCATTTGTGCTGGGTAGAGCAGGAAAACTGGTCACTTCTTCTAGCAAGAGGTGGGAGTTGCTTGTGAAGGAGCAAGGGCTGTGAATAGAGAGATCTTAATAATTTTCGATGCGTAAGGTCTATCCCTAAGGGGAGCTATAGGACTGGCCCTTCCCAAGCAGCCCCATCACCTCTTACTACTTCTGTAAAACGATGAGGAGCCATAATGCTTTAATTTCTTTTTTTACTTGGTCCCCTCTATTTCTGTAAAACTTTTATTTTTTAAATAGTATGGTGGTAGATGTAAAAGATACTAAGTAAGGACGGTTTCAGGCACTGCCTTCTTCAGAATTTGTTACCTTAAATCACTTGAGTGGTTTATGAAATGCAGATTCCTTTTTGATAAGGTATGTCAATGGAAATTTCTTGTTGAATTGAGGAGTCACATAGAAATAAATGTTGGTGTTTTTTTCCTGTGTTAAATACTGTAAAAATAATATTTCTCATTTTTATTTCTTTCTTTCGAAAATATTTTTTTCTGTATGTTTGATACTGTGTCTGCCAATAACAAGATCCAACTAAGGAAAGATTGGCATCCTAAATATTAGTTTGATTTGATTTTGACGTGAAGCATATACTGTCATGCACATTTGCCATTTTTCCTCTTGGGTTGCTGTTTAGAGCATTGCATAGGTTGCTAATTGCGCTGCCTTTTCCTCTTCCAGTACTCTAGTTTCTGTGTAGCTACTTTTAGTCAGAGTTTAGGCAGAAGACCTGGTCTTATGGAACAACATTTTTAAGTCCAGGTCTTGAACTGCCTGTGACCTACTGACATGCAAAAGTATTCCATCTGACTCCAATAGGATGCATTTTTTTCTCTGTAGCATGTTCTCTGGGTTTTTTTGTATTTCACAACAAGGGGATGATGATGATGATGATGATGATTTTAGTTGACACCTCCCTGCACACATTAGCATCAGTTGTTGTTGCAGAGCAAAGGTTCTTCCTTGAGAATGTGTTTGCTTTGCAAAAAAACCCCCTGAATAGATGACAATCCTGCGATGCTGTGATAAGCTGGAATCCTTCTCACCAGTAATTACCTGCTGAATAAGAAGAGGATCAGTGGCCAAACCCAACTGAGCTGAGGAAGCTCGCTGCAATAAGATTTTTCAGGGTGTAAAACATTTGTGGGCAAAGATTGTGTAATAACTACCACATTCCCAACAAACTCTTAGAAAGCCTTAAATCTGATCTTTAAGTTTGACAGATGAGGTATATTTGTGTGGTGGATTTTACCTACTGTAGCTCTATGTCCTCTGAGTACAGCTAAGAAAAACCTGTGAGATTGTTAAATGGGAGCTTCACCTGCCAGTCTGTACTGCAAGATCTCTATAGCAACCAAACATAAATCAAGAAAATGGCCCCTTTTGTAAGTTGGTTAATAGGCACAACATGCTTCTTTAGAAAATCCAACTATTCTTTCAATAGACTTTGATTGAAAGTCAGCCTTTTCTACAGACACATTCACATTCACATCTAGTAGCAGCTTGTATGGCTGTCCAAGGTCTAATTTATTACCCTTTAAAGATTGGGCAAAGAAAAAATGGTTCTCGGAACAATGTTTACATTCAGAGGCATAAGCACAGTGCCACAAAAGAGCATCCTTTTGTTCTGAACCCAGAATATTAATCTTTAACCTACTACTTATTTCAACTCCTCCTGCTTTTATTTGGTTAGCCACATTCTTCCCTTGTAATTGAAATCTTAACGATTTAATACCTTATTTATTAGCAGTGCTTGGGGAACAGATCTCTCTGCTGTTGTTTTTCCTAAATCTTGATGTGTATTGATACATTCCTTGGGCTCTTCCGCTGGTACTGGGAGCTGACTCTTCTCCTGAAGAGGTTTCTGATGGCAAAGGGAAGCATTTTCGTTACTAGTGTTTCTGACGTAAAATTTTGGTTTGCTAACTGGGGTGTTCTAATAACCTTCGTCCTACTTAATTTAAGGAGTTATGCATTGGAAATATTTTTAACAAACACATCATGTTCAGGCCCCCAAAAATGCCCCCCAAAAATGCCAAAGGAAAATACGCAAGTGCTATACCCTAGAGGAGGATTTGGACACCAAGGTGTTTTTATGTGAGATCTGGAGCTGACTCAATAACCAAAACATAGATTTTCCTTCAAAGAAGAAGGAAAACTTTGCAATTCCCCCTTTCTTTCTGGCTGGGGCCGGAGTGGGGGAAGTACATCTGGTTCAAATATATTGCGACAGGAATTAACCCATTTACTTTCAACTAAGACAGGAAGCACAGAAGAAGTGGTTTTCTGGGAGCAGATAAATTAAATGCATTCAGCTTGGCATAGGGAATTGCAACAGGGCAGTGCATATCTTCCAGCATGGGGGCATCTTCCCTGGATGGAAGTAGAGAGAGGAGTGGAGCAGAGCACTTCAGGCAGCTCATCCCTGGCCAAAGTGGGAGGGATCAAGTGATGCTTCCTTCTTCTGAAAGCAAACTGAAGAGAGTTTAGGAGGCGATGGAGTGGGAATAAGCACTCCGTGAGAGCAAACTAGGACCTGTCTTCAGCAAAATCCTGAAAGCACCCCTTATGCTTCTCCTGGGGAAAAAAGGTTTAAAAATATTCTTTGCCTCAGTAGTGTACCAGTGATTCACACATCAGCACACTGTGAGATCCGTGTAGTAACATACACATACAGATATGTGTGCACAGCGCACACACATATGTGTTTGCATGCCTAAAGCAGGCTCACTGCTCCTGCTTTAGATGGAGGCACAACACGTAATTTGAATCCTCATTTTACTTTTCTTGTAAAGAGTTGCCGAAGTGCGCAAAGTTGTGTGTGAAGCTCTTAGCTCTTCAGTGCTTTGTTCAGTTCCCTTTTGGAGTTGGTGTGGGATGCTATTTGTGGGGGAGTTCTGTGGCAAATGGTGACAGCAGGCATGGCATCATCACCATGCCAAGTGGCAGGATAATTTTCACCTCTCTTGTTAATGTGCAAAAAGATAGTGTACTTTTACTTCATTTCATTAAAAGAATCATAGAATGGGTGAGGTTGGTGAAACACTGCAATCTGCAATCTCTTCTCCTCCCAAAAGCCTACAGAAATAAATTAGCACTGCTCACGTTGTGTCACATTCAAAATGGGAGCATAGATAGTGTGCTCCAAAGTAGTAGTCATATGGAGTATGTTTCCTGGCATGTTCAGGGAGCTTTCAGTTCAGCTCTGCTTTCATTTCACCTCTGGTAGCCTGCCTGGTGCTTCGCACACTGTGGTGGAGAAGGTGTCTGCTGTATGCTTTAAAAACAAGTAACAACAAAGAACAAAAACACAACAACAAAAAAACACAACACATCTTTCAGAAGTGGTCACACTTTTCAGAACCTGGGCAGGTGCATCTGACTGCATGCTCAGGAATCAGAAATACCTTTCAAAAATTATTGGATTTACATATTAAACCGACCACCTCTCTGTACCTACACAGCCTCCTGTGAGCACAGATATCGCAGACTCACGCGCATTAGGGCAATAAGCTCCTGGCATGAAACTCCATTAAATCAGCAGTTGACACATTCTGCATTTGTTTCTGCATTTTGTTTTGCCCTGTGGAGAGTGTGTTACAGCAGTCTAATTCCAAGTTGACAAAAATACGGATAAACTGTGACAAGGTTTGCGTGGAAGGGAATAGGTCATGCCCTTTTCACCGGTCTTGAGCAAAGGGAAGTGCTCTTGGGCATGACCGCTCTGTGGGTACCCAGGAATAGTCTGCAACCTAATACACAGGTTTTAAATCTATTAGGAACTGACAAGTTGTTTTATTAGTGGCAATGACATAATTTTCCCCAGCTTTTCCAACTGCTTTCTTCTGTGCTGCTAACATTATCTTAGTCTCATCTAGGCACAGGGGCAGAGTCCCACATTAGGAAGATGATGTGAGCAAGGGAGCTTGAAAGCAAAGCGTGACCATAAAACATTTCTGTTCCTTTTGTACTTCTGAAGCTTCCCAGGGAAAGTAATATTTTGTACCTAATTTTTTTTAATGTTCTATCCTAGTCCCACATGTGGGATTAATTAGACAAGACAAATGGCTATGAGGAAACCTATCTCTTTCTGGGAGGTTGTTTTCTGATGTTGTCATCCCATTATTTCCACTTTTCAGTTGCTTGTTTGAATGACTGATGGACTCAATCGCTTCTTATGTTTGATAGGCAAATACAGCACTCTACTTTGCTGGTGTGTGTGTGTGTGTGTGTATGTGTGCGCCTACGATAAACATTCATTTTTAATTTACTCTGTTTACCTTGAGAGACTGCCAAGAAGTGATTCAGATATTCCAGTGCAAAGGGTTTTTCTATTGTGATACAGGACAAAGGAATGTTGAGCATATGCTCTTTCTTCAAAGAAAAAGAATATTATTTATTTGTGCAGCTACGAGAGGGCTGGTTTTCCTATGTAAACACTAGCTTGATTTTGTTTGTCACACAGTCTACTAAATCTTTTATTCCCGTGTTTAAAAAGAAAAGTTTGCAGTATGGTGACAAAGAATTTCAGCACACAGTTCCAGTGTTGCTGCCCTCCATGTGCTGTTGCATGGTGAATATTGTGGGTTTCATTCATCTCACACTGCCAGCAGTTTGCTTTGGGGCACTTTCCTAACGGACTAATTAATGAAAAAAAGTACCTTTTACAGCCCTGTTTTGTCCTGTGGACAGCTGTGTGTGGTACACATCGTCACTGCTTCAGAAGGCAATGCTGACCCAAGGCTGTCGCTTGTGTTTGCAAACAGGTTACCTGTCTGGCTGGTAACGTGGCTCAGCACTGCTGGACCTGCAGTGACACCCAAGAAAGTGATACAGATTTACAAACAGTTCCATAGCAAAATCGGTCTGAATCCAGATGGATGGATGGATGGATGGATGGATGGATAGAGAGAGCTTAGACAGAGCAGTCACCTGCTCTGCTGTAAACAATAGTCCTGTGCTATTTTAATGTGAAGTCTCTTTGGTGGTTCAGACCCAAGGTTTTTTTTTATCTGGAGCTGATTTTGAACTTTTTCCTTTGAAGCATGCTTTGGAGTGGGTTTCTCCAAACAGTTTCATTGGAGAGGGGATGGAGAGGGATGATGACATGTCTTTTCATTTAGATTGATTGAAGAAAATTGCTATATGAATTCTCATTCTGGTGGATGTTGGAATAGGAGCTGAAGAATATATATAATTTTGAAGGGAAGATTCTAAAACATATGTAAGCTGAAGACATGGTAGTTATGTCCCAACCTGAGAGAATGGGACAGAATTGCAAAAATCCAGCAGTCCGGTTTTGGTCTCTTTTTGTCATATACTGAGATTTTGTAAAGCTGCACTTCGCAACTGTGATTTTGTTTGGAGACAGACTGCAATTTAGAGTCATGTTTAGTAAATATTCCTTGAAGCATTTGCTTGGTAACAGCTCCTCTTAGGATGGGAGTGAGATACCAGACAAATATGACAAGGTGCAATGTTGATTTCTTCATACAAGCTAGGAGTAAGTAAAATAAAAATCCATGACTAAATTAACAATGAAGCGGTGACTTATGTAGTTACTGCTTTTTGGTCCTAAGATTCCTATAGGTTTTTCATTCAGCCAAATATCAGCACATCCATAACACAGATTTCAAGTCTATTTTGTACTAAAGAGACAAGTAATCCATTGCCATTGCTATTATGGTTTCCTGGAGTTCAGTTAATCCCATTTCTTTAAATATAAAAAGTACTGTACATACAGTTAAAATAGAAACCCTTTTGTAAATGCCTTATATTGAAATATATTTTATGAGTATATTTTTTGAAGCTTGTATATCCCTCTTGTTCATCCTCCCATTTTAACATGTTATTTTAATGTGTTTCTAGTAGTAAGAATTATTTCTATAATCTATGTTACTGTAATACTGGCTTTAAAAACACATAGGTATTTCTAGTGTTTGCATTGTTAGAGCCACGGTCATGTAAGATAATAATTGACATCAGATTTGTACAGATTTTTAATTGTTCATATGTGACACCATTTACTCAATGGTGGATGCAGAAAAGTTTAAAGCTTGCTATAATAAGTGTGTGAGAAAAATCCCCAAAGCAGTGTATTTTCTGCTGAAAGGTATCAAGCACACTTCCTTGGACAGGAGTAACTCCTCTACTTGGAAGAAAAATGGTCAAGCTTTTGTTTGTTTGTACTTGCATAGGAAATCACTTTTTGTTCTTGTTCTAGGAGATACCAAGTAAAAAGCCCTTAGTTTGCTTTGTTAAAAAGTAAACTGACACAACCACAGATAGCTCAAAATATTTACCATTTAAAAGAAAAGGCTTGTGACAACAAATAAACCATAGTGATGAGCTGAATATAACAGCCATGTGTGGGGAATGAAAAAACAGGCAAAATAACAAAGCTGAGAACTAGGCAGAGGGCATTTGCAGCAGGGAAGTTCCCAGCCTGTCTGCGTGTGCATTTGCAGACTTCTGCATGCATTTCTGCATGCCTGTGGTGCAAGGTGGTTTCAGTGTCAGCTGCCTTAGAGACCTGGTATTGGGACACCAGTTCTGAAGTACGGCTTTGTGGGCTTCACATATGCATGTGTATGTCCAGGGGAACAGAATATTAGGTCCTTAAAGCAAAATATAATATGTGTGTGTGGCCTGTGTGGCAGTGGCTTGCCAGAAATCTGTGCCATAAGCTGGCCTGGCCAAGCCTCGCACCTTCAGCAAGAATTTGCTCCCCTGACCCATCCCACAGCTTTCTCTGCTCTCACCCACTGCTCTGGAATCTCCAGGGTTTGTAAAAGCCATATCTTCCTTCTTCTCCCTCTGAAGTCCCTGTTGGGAGGAAGATGGCCTTGGTCTGTTGGGCAGAGGTGGGAAGAACACACATAGTCCTTCCTCTGATCCCACAGGCAGTGGTCAGAAAACTGAGCCCATGCCAGGGAGCAGGAGATCCCAGTGGCCCTCCAGCTGGTGGGTGGCTGTGGCTGCTCAGAGCCAGAGCTGGGCAGTAGCTTTGTACACAGAGCTACAAGTCTTGCTGCATGTGCATCAGACACAGGTAGAAGCCGAATTCTGCTTGACATTAGAATAATAAAAAATAATGAGAAAAATGTGCAGATAACTCGTGTAATTAGAATTTAATTAGAGAAATGGGGGTAATAATACACCCACAGCTCTGGATTCAAAGTGATACTAAAGCATCTGTTTCACTTGGGAGACACAGAAGAAGACCAAGAACTGATTTTTTTAAGTTCAGGAGAAATAACATTAAGTTCAATATAAATTGCTACCAAAAATAAATTTATTGCAAATGTTTATTTTGCTTGATTGCCTCTGATATGTGCATACTTGTTAGGGAAGGGAGAATGAGTTGTCTGCAAGGAATTAGGCAAGTGACATGGTGAGCGAATTAGCCTCTGTTAGATCCCAGCCCTAATGGCTCCAGCTCCCTTTTGGTAGAAGCCCTCGCCCTACATCTGGCTGCCAACTCTGTCTCCTGCTTTTCATTAGTGCTCCAGCCTAAGTTGCTAGAAAGAGTGACTGCATAATGCATCCTCTGCACTTCCTTGGGATGGAGCAGGGTTTAATCCAAACACGAAAACACTCAGAGCCTGAAAACTGCTTTTTTTTTTTTTTTCTGCTATCTGTCTTTCTAGAGGTGCATCGTGCAAAGGGAAAACCAAAAGGTGGGTGGCTAACAAGCATGCAGGAAAAGTCCGAGCAAGTAGAGACGCGACATACGAGGCGCTGCATTCATTTTCCCCTGTTTTTGCAGCGCCTGGCTGGGCCTGCCCTGGGTGAGAGACAGATTTGTTGACTCTGCAGCATGGGAAAGAGCCGACAACAGATTTACTACGGAGATGACTTAGCAGCCCCCTCTAAGTGTTATGAAAAGAGTTTAAAATGTTTATATTGGCCCCTCTGATGTACAATAAATTGTTATCCGAAACAATTGAGAATAAAGAAGGGAAAAGTCATAATTGCCTCTCAGGAAATGCAGGGGCTGTTTCGGCGCGCAGGAGCGGGAGGGCGTTGGGTTTCATTGACTTGGTCTGGCTGGAAAGCAGCCTGCCCCACAGGAAGGCCGCGCATTCCTGTCCTCTCGGTGAACCTGCCTGAAAGGAATACAGGAGTTATTGGGTAATCAAGGCTTGTCAGCACCTTGGTTATGCAGCGTGGTTCAATCCGATAATGTGAATGGAACCTGTAATAGCGCTGATGAAAAGCATGCCAGTTTGAAAGGGGCCTTGAATGATTTTTTTGTTCATTTTCTGTTTACATGTAACGCATTATTGATGTCGTTGCCTTCTAATGTGCCTGCTTGTTTCATAGAAAAACTGGGAATTATTCATTATTTTTAAAGAAGAGGAAGAGAGAAAAAGAGAGGGAGAGAAAGGAGGAGTGAAAGAAAGAACCCTGTTACGTGAAGAAAATTGCATTCGAATGCTGCGACTGAAACATATTGATTTTCTGGCACAGACTTTTTAGATTAAAAATGCCAATACTAAATCCTTTCATGACCTATAGTTCATATGAAGTTCACGTGTCATTTACTATTATTCTAGAAAAAGCAGAATCTTTAATGAAAACATAGTTTGAAGGAATGTCCTGCCATCCTGGCATTTGCATGCGATTGTAATAAGACTTGATTAAGAGATAAACATGCTACTGAGGCAGAGGTTTAGGGTGTGTTTTGTAAATTGAAGTCCATTTATCTTTTTTAATTGCTTGCTTGTCTTTGCCATCATCTAGAGCTTTATATCTCTTTTCTTTTCCTTTGTTTTTCTTTATTTTACTCATTCGTTATGTTATGATAGGAGGCCAAAGAAACTCATTTTTCCCACCGCTAAGCACAAGGATCTTGCTTCAGATTTTATGGCATTCAGGGGATCAATGAGTCAAAATGCTATTTTGATCTGCAGTACAGCAAACATTTCTCGTATAAATTCCCAGAGATGACCCTGACTTCTCCAACTGTTTTTACCTCTTCTTAATAGAGACTTTAAAGGTACTGATGCCATGCTACCGTCAGATTGGAAAATTTAAGGCCAAATCCCTGGCTCAGGTGATTTCAAACTGCTGGCTATTTCCTGCTGCTAACAGGGCTAAATTTCACTTCAGTTTTTTTCAAGAGGCCTTCATATCTGTGAGGGGAAGACATGTCAATAGGAAGCTGCTGCATATCTGCTGGCTTCAGCAAGACTGCTTGAGGGACACGTTCATCTCACTGTGCTGTGCCGACCTTTTTGCTCACGCAGGCTGGTCCACATTATACCTAATGCTGGCTTCTGGTGGGAATGCTCCTTCACAGAGGGGCTTTTTTGCATTTTATCCTGAAACCACACAACCCTCTATCACCCGTGGCTGTAGTCACTGGAATGGGCATGGGAGCACATATTTATCAATGATATGGCTTCGGCGTGCTACGGGTCTGACTCAGGAAAGCAATCAAACCCTTCCTTATTTAAAAAGGGGCAGAGGAAATCTGCGTGATAAACGTATTTACTTTTCCACAGGTTTGTTTGCCAGCTGCGCTGGCAGGAAGCGGCTGTTGGAATTCAGGCGGCCAGCTGCTTTGCTGGGGTGGCGGCGGGAAGGGCCTCGGCGCCCTGAGTGCTGGCAGGGGTGTCCTCTGGGAGAGCTGCCTCACTTCAGCCTCTGGCATGGTCTGGCAGGCTGGTTAGAGTCCCTGTGGGACCTTCTAGGGTCGGGAAAACTGGTCTGTTGGCTGTGGGTCATTCACGCTAGCAGGGAGACCTTCTCCCTGTGCAGGGAAGGGGCAGTACCCAATGCTCTGGGAGTGGGCTGGGCTGTTCAGGCATCGCAACTTCCAGGGCTGACTTTTGAGAGAACTTAACAAATACTTTAAGGGCTTCTGTCTCTGTTTTAAAGTATACAACATTTTATGCATAAGCAAGATCTGTACTTGCCTTTTGTGAGCACTCTGTCTCACTAAACAGTTTGACTTGTCTTTATGCAGTTGAAAGTGGGAGCCCTTTCCTGGTGCCAGCTGTGCCATAGCATCTCAGGGAGAGCCTTTGCATGCCTCACCGTGGGCAGGCTCCTCTCCTGTTTGCAGTCAGCATTGTACTGCAGATCCATGGCAGCAGCGGGACAGTGCCTGCATGGCCTAAGGCAGGGCTGGCGGGGCGTGAGACTGGCCTTTACTGGGTGGCACATTCCCATCTAATGTGCCATGGTGGCCACCAGGTTGCTGAGCTGTCCTGGCCCCACCCATTTTGGGCAGCGCTCACCCCTGAGTACAACACACACTTTGTCTGCCTTTGGTCAAAGTGTGCCATGCCACCTGGTTTTGTCACTGTTGCTTTCATCTCCCTCTTCCATTTGTTCTCTCAGGGAGGACCCAGAAGGCAGGAGAGCCCCACTTGATCAGTCTGTGCTCTGTAAATATACCAGAGCAAAGTTTTTCTTGGCAGGACTCTTCAGTGGCTGCCATAACTCCTGAGTGATCAGAGTTCGTGCACTGCTTTTCTTTTTGGCACCATACTTTGGAAAAAAGTATGGTGCCATTTCCCCTTTGGAAATGTCAGATAGAGGTGGCTCGCTGCCCGTATTGCTGGTGGAGGGGTAGAGCACAGCCCAGGACGTGAAGCAA
This sequence comes from Pyrocephalus nanus, assembly GCA_038380795.1. Classification (NCBI taxonomy): domain Eukaryota; kingdom Metazoa; phylum Chordata; class Aves; order Passeriformes; family Tyrannidae; genus Pyrocephalus; species Pyrocephalus nanus. The sequence continues at coordinate 32,922,192 of CM076266.1, read as the reverse complement.
GCAGGAATTGAGGTTCATCTGCAGCTTGCCTATGAGGCTCTGTCCTGCTTCAGACAAAAATTTATAGTGACTTGGTTAGATACACACCTCTCGTGTCTCCCTTCTGTTCCTATATCACACTTGTGAGTGAACGTGAGAGTCATAGGGAGCAATGCAAGGCCAAAGCAGGCTGGGAAAGCTCCTGCCTTTCTCAGCTGCTTGTTACAGAGTTCTGCTGGATGCCTGTGGCGAAAGGTTATCACAGAGATTTGAATTCTTCTCATGATATATACAGATTTTTGGTGCTTATTTATCAAAAAGAAAGTTATTTGTTCAACAATGGACATTGTACAAAATATTTACTTTCTCTCCCAAAACACACAGAGCTGAGTGCATTGTTCCCTTCTTGGTGGCACCACAGCAGCTCTCCTCAGTCAGAAACTCCAGAATAAAAACAAACAGGTCATCTCACATTCAAGAGGAATTAGGAAGAACATTTAAACCAGGGCTGAGGTTTCTTGCATTCAGCACACCCTTCATCACTGTGGCTCTGGTACCAGTAAGGAAAATATGAAAACACTGAAAAAGCAAGCTCCTGCCTTACTTTGGTTCAAATGCCCGTATTTGTCTGAATATATTTAATGATTTTGAGCCAAAGCAAAATTTTGTTTTGAATTTGTAATGAATAACACGGACATTTTCTCTTGCCTATATAAAGTCGCATGAGAGGTGCTGGAATGGCAGCTGGAGACTGAAGTCTGTGTAGGTGCAGGGCAGGCAGCAGAAGTGCACCTAGGGCAGCAGCAGTTTGCCTCTCAGCCTCCAGCTGGACTTGCACAATTACTTTTAGAAACTGCCTGAGGAGCTACACTCAATATCCAGTCTTAATATTTGCCCTCCATGGTGGGGGAAAAAAAGGAAGTAAAGAAAGTGGTCTAGATAGAGCTCTAGTTAAAGCTCACAGAACAATTGGAAAAAAGAACATCCAATGTACATAGCTGCAGATCCAGCTAATACACCCCTTAGAAAATTATTTAGGAAGTGTAAGTTAACAGAAGTTATTTTGGAAGCAACACAGAAAAATCAGGGATAATAGAGAATTAAGAGTAATAGGTAAGAGCAGCTACTCCAGTAGTAGTGAGCATTTCGTTCTTAAGTGTAATTTCTGTTCCAGGGAAATAAAAAACCAGGTAATATACCCAGAAAAATATCTCAAGGACCATGAAATTTATGCACAAAGCAACATGGTTTTATAAATACAAAGCAGCACATGTGAAGTTTGGGCATGATGTACATCAGTTCTTCATGCAGGCAATGCCTGATAGCCCTCAATCCTTGTTCTCCTCTGCACCAGGCTGGCAACAGGCATCTTCTGGAATCCCAGTGGTCTGAAGTGTTGGGTCCTCCCTGCTTTCTTTACCATGTGGTTGTTTTTAATATTTGGCAGAGCACTAGTTCTGCTAAACTGTGTTCACAAGAGTTTGAGATTGCTTCTTGGTCTAGGGCCAAAAGTTTCCAATAGCCCCATTTGTGGGACTGTGCAGAGACGTTGCGTCTGGAGGAGACAAACAGGTTTGCCCTTTGTTTTCACTGAGTCTAAAGCTGAAAGAGCACAAGAAAGGCCTAAACACGTTATGGAAAATTTACCAAAACTGTTACAAATGGTTGGAGTGAGTCTGAAGAACATACAAGGGATCCAAACAGGTTAATCAGACAGCTAGCATGAAGGAGCACTATTTAAAAAACATAATAGAGTGTAATACACCAGGAAAACGTAGGAAATTTTCACATGATGGGAAGATAACGTAACCAGTAATAATGGAATAATAATATTTTAGTAGACACTGGTTTATAAGAAAAACATCCGCTCCTCTATACATAGGGTACTGTAAACTATCAGAAGTATAGAGAGAAGGTTCTGATTTTCCTCTGTGACTTGTTTATTCCAGGACAGTTATCATCCTCCCTAAATTTTATTTAAAGTTCACAGCAGTCTATGCAGCTAGTGCAGTTTTAGGTTAAGCATATTTTATCCATAATTGCTATATTTGGTTCTCAAGTTATTATTGTAGTTCCTTGGGGTACATTTAAATCCACCTTATTGTAATAGATTATGGAATATAGTGGCTAATGTGTCTAATGTAAAATAAATGACTATAATGATTTATGATCCAGCACTTCGGTTTTATTGAACATAAGGATCATTGTACTAAAATGGATGGTGTATTGCTGGTTTAGCATAAAATACTGAATAACATATTCAAGGAAATGAATGGATTGGCCAGTTCATAATATTCTGCCCCTTCAGCTGAGAGGTCTTTAATAAGCAAGAGTGTCATTACACTTGAAAATGTATGTGTAGGTAATCCATTATCCAGAACAATGACAGTGATCGGATGAAGCTCTTATTAAAGAAGGGCCCTCCTTACAGTGAAATACAGAGCACATCCCTGCCTGCTGGAGGCTGTGTGCTGTGTCTGTGTGTTTCTGGTTTTGTTACAGACATTAAATCAGTATTTATTGTGGTTGAATTTAAAAGTATCCATTTTAGGGTGGGCGTTATAAGGTGGTTTTAAAGGTGGAAAGCAATAACACACCAGGGTCTGGTTTGCACGGGTTCACGCTGAAGTGCATCTTTGCTGGTTGTACCACATGTACCTATAGGATGTATTATTCAGCTCTTTATTTTTATCTTATTTGAAGGCAAATACAAATTACACCTTTGTATGCACCTTGATTCTGTTTACATCCAGGTTTGGTAGTATTGTCTTCTACTAAATGTCAGGGAGATTGATGAACGTCATAAGGGGTGATACCACGGGGAGTATTGCTGTGAGTGGGTGTTCAGCTTGCCTCAGTGTCACCAGCAATGTTTGCTTTTGGACAGTCACAGCCAGCAGTGTCCCAACTTAAACCCTTGAATTCCTGGGGTTTAGCCTCAACTCTTTTAACTCTTTGACCTCAGAAAGGAAGAATTTTTTATTAGCAAGACGGAAAATTCATAGGAGTCATAATGCAGACAGAATACTTGAAATTTAATCTGTCCATTAGATCATGTCTTGAAAAATAAGATTAATAAACAAAGCTAAAAAATAAACAAAGCTAAAATTATGACAAAAAATACAAAAAACAGGGATGCTGTTTTAAAATGCATAACTGAAACTGTTAAAGGAACACAGATGATTGTGTACTGTAGTATTTTCACATTTTCCTACAATCAAAATAGGACAGCAGGTTGTAAAAGACTAGCTTCCAGCAGTTTGCCTATAATAATTTGTAGTAAAAACCACATTTTGTTATGTACTGGAGAGAGGAAAAAAAAATAATATGTTTTGAGGATGCTATCCTGGAATAACTACACATCCATTTTCTTAATAGTGCTTGGGTAAAGCTGAAAGACAGAAACTATTAAAAAGGTATATTTGCATTCATTATATCCACAGTAAAAATAAATTAAGAACTCCTATTGATATAATTACAGCTTAAAGTATTAAAATAAACATTATCAAAGTACAGTAGTTCTGTTACAGCACTTGCAAGCAAGTCATCTCTCCATTTAAACAAGACCTTACCAGCATTTTGAGTGGGAAGGAGTTTGTTGCTATTTTGTCATCTATTACTAGCTTTTCCTGTCAGTGAACACATCCTTTGGCAGGCATGCAGGGAGACTTTTAAACAATTCAAAATTATTTTGGCAAAAACTGAAGCACCTACAGTTGCAAAAACACATCTTCAAAATTTTTATGTATCCAAAAACGTTCAGGCTGTCTTTGACATGTAATTGGATCCTGTTTTATAGCTGAGCCATTTTTAGTTTTTAATTTCTTACATCTTAGTCAGGGTTTTAAGTAGATCAGTCATACCAGCGCACTCAGAAAATCCTAAACTAGCTGCAGCTGTGTTTTTAATGGAAGCATAAGTTGTATCAATAGCTGTGGTGGGCTGATCTCCTGCTTTGGTGCAGGACCTGGCTATTTCTAGTCTTTTGGGCTTTCAATTATTCTTAACAATTTTGGAGGCAACAAAGTGAGTGATGCTACTTTACTGAAGCCTGCCATCAAAGTTTCCTTGCTGCCTTAAACTTCCAGATAGTAAGGTGTATGTTTGGAACATGAAAAGTAGTTGGAGAGCACGTTGGCTCCTCGTTGACTCCAAGCTTAAGGTCTTCTCAGTATCACTGTAGTATATGTATGACAGCATGGGATATTTTAGCGGCCTAGGTAGGCTTGCACAAAGGTACCTAAAAAGCTCCTAAGACTAAGCCTGTTGGAGCAGCATCCCGTTGCCTGCTTGTGTGTGGTTGTGTTGCAGCTCAAGCCCCCGGTGGGGTAATGAAGCACCACAATGGCTTTGTGGTCCATTACAGCTGCTGTCACCACGTGGTGACATCTACAACGTGGTGACTAAAGGCACATAAGCTGATGCAGGATGATGCCCGGAGTCACTGCCATGCTGGCTGTGCCTCTATTCACACCTGGGATGAGGCTCATGAGCACGAGCAAGGTGGCAGTGCTGGAATGTGGCTGACTGCAGGGAGAGTGGGGTCCAACCATGAGCCCCAGCTCACCCCATTTCCCCCTGTGTTTGAGCACAGTGAGAGCGCAGATGTGCTTTATGCATCTGTCCCTGCATTCAACTGCACAGCACCCTGCCCATCACCAGGACCCACTGAGGAGAAGAATAACTCAGTCTCTGATGCCAAATTATGACTCTCCTTGTTTCTGAAAGCCCTTTGAGTCTTTCCTCTGCCATGGACATCTGGTTTTCACATCACGGTTACTTCAGCCCATAAGCTTCCACAAGAATTTTAAATAAAATATCACTACTAACCAGATCCGCGGGGGAAAGCAGTGGCTTTGCTCACAAATAGGCACATTGTTGAGGCTGGGGAAAAAGGGGGTTCTTTCATTCACAGTGGGTTACATCACCGAGCGCCAGCCAAATGACGGAAAATAGCAAGAGCTGTTAAAGGAACAAATTTATGTGCTGCAAATGCAGGAAACATCATTGCTAATGGTGCACATCTGATGTGTATTCAGGCCTCGGCTGTAGCATTGCAGGAGTAGGAGATGGGCCTAGTGATGGCCTGGGAGCTGTGGGCATCACGTCACAGAAAGGTGGTGGTGGCCCTCAAACATGGTGTACAGGTCTCATGGGTTAAAAAGAGCCTTTTCTGCACCTCTGCAAAGGCATATGTGGATGTCTGGATTTATCTCACCCAGTTTTAGACATCTCTAAAACTTATACAGTAATTCATTACTGTAAGCCCCCTTGACAGGCAGTGAACAAGCACTTCCAGAGTGCCTGTCTAGACAGGGTGATGCTGAGGTACCCTTACAAATACCTACTTAACTCTAAGCATTGATTGACTAGCACTGAACTAGATATCTAACTTCTAGATGCTGAAATTAGGCCAGATACTTTCTCTTCTTTTAGCTTTCTTTGTGCTTTTTTGTGTATATTTTGCAAATCTTGGTAAGTGCCTGCAGAATAAATTAAAAGGTCTGTAACTGCCTCTGCACATAACTATGATTTTAAAATAGGAACAAGATCCTGCCTTAGGAAAATTGTATTAAATCCCTGCTTAGTGATCAGTGACAGCTTAAGCACATATATATCTCCAGAAACATATATACCCATATATATCTATCTATTAAAAAAAAACCCCATGTCTTTATATTTTGTAACAAAATTTTCCTGTTAGTATGATTTGTTGAATGCGTTCGACACTTATTCTTCTGGATGAGTACAATTTAAAAAATAGACATAAAGAAATAAAGTAGACATTTCCTTTTCTGATGCAAGAGACCTTTTAGGGCCTCAAGATTTGTCAAAGGATGAGGAACATCTTCTTGTATCTGAATGTGGATACAGTGCTTAGATGTAAAATTCCCTGGAACAGAAAGAATTTTATACTGTGTGGAATCAGTATAAAATAATGAAAATAAATGTACTGGCTTATTGTTTGCATTAAATATGAGATCATTTCTTTAAGATATTATGGATCCTTGTGAAGCTGTGTTGTGTACATCCAGCCTTCTGAAATTGAGTAAGATTTATCCAGCAACTTACATGGTGTCTTACAGAAACTTTTTGTTACAAAACATGCATTTGACTGCCTGTGATGATACAGAATATTCCAGGCAAGTGCTCAATTTTCCTTAGCATACTTGCATGGTTTATTTATATATGTGCAATGACGTGTGAGTATGCATTCTTTGTTGTTTAGAACACCTATCTGTGTGTGCACAACATATATAAATGTGATGATTATTGTCTTATTTTCAGGTTGGTTTTGTTCCTCTCAACACGTAAAAACCACCTGTTTTTGTGAAATGAAATAGTGTCACTGAGTCGGCTCTGCAGGGATGTTCTGTAGGCACACTGATGCCTCTGTTACCTCATTCATTTTTATTCCTTTCCCTTTGCACCTATAACTCAGTTGCCAACATCTTCCTACTGAAGGCATTATGAACGATTATTTGTAGAACATCTGGAGTGCAGTGCCCTGTGGACACCTCATGCTTTGTCTGTCTTTGCTGCAGCTGGTGCTGCAGGTCCACAGGCTGCTGCCATAGCTCACTGTGGTCTCCCCTCAACCACTAGCACTGTTCGCATGCTGCCAAGAACTACCTTTCCTCTCCAGTTTCTGCAGAAAGGGATCACACCTCTTCCAGCACCTTGTCCTGATAGTTCTCCTGCTCCAGCACTTATCAGCCACAGAGGGACAGACTTGCAGGGAGTGTTGTTGCTCTAAACTCAGCTTGCCCAAGTAAGAACCCACCCTGCTTTCAGCTCATCAGTAGATGCACTTGCTGATGCTCTAATTATTTAAGCAACCACCTGACAAAATCAATAAGATTTTGTAAAGTTACACGCAGCACTTTCCCAGATCCTCCCACTCAGCATTTGCTGCCATTTTTGCCTTTGCATTTGTGGACATCTCCTCTCAGACCAGTGCACTTCTCACCACGCTCAGATGAGGCAAGTAAAACCTGAATAATGCAGCATGCATGGTTAAAAAAATCCCTCGCAGGTTCAGAGAACAAAGAAGAGTTTCAACACTCCTTATTGGTTCCCTTTCCTATATGGCCTTAGTTGAGGCTGGTGGGATGTTGAGCTTGGTCTACAAATACAAAACCCAGCCGGGTCTTTTCCAGGCTGTGGAACCCAGTGAGTAGATGGAGTTAAACAGTTTCGCATTCCTGAAGAGAACAAGAATGTTTTCATAGTGGAATCTGCTCTGTGTGAATTACAGGAGTTTATTTTTTCAGGATGAACTCCTTGGACAGTTTTTTTTTTTTTTTGTTTTGTTTTCTTTAAAAGGAGATGATATGCTATGAAAACATCTACTGTAGTAAATAACCGTGTTGTTATTAAGGCTTGATCGGGAAAATTTGGGTTAAAACCTCGAACAGCTATTGAGGAGTAACAGGAACAAACATCTTGCAGTATTTTCTCCCTCTCATTTCTGTGCGTAGGGTTAGCTATGGTGAGCTCACACAGTTGTGCCATGTGTTGGTTGCTGTCAGGTATTTCCTGCTGGTATTTCCCGGGGAGCGATGATGCTGCACGGGGTGAGCGGCAGCAGCTGCGTGGCAGTTCAGGCAGACTGGACAGTGCACTGCTTTTCTTTTCAGGGGTTGCATAGTCACGTTTTACCTTGTGTGCTGCAGCTAGGAGCTGAGATATTACAACCTTGGTTAATTGTTTTTGCCTGTATTAGTGTTGCTTTTGGGTTCCCACTAAAGTGTATGCTGGGGACAAAACCTGTTGAAACTGCCTGCCACAACAGGAGCCCAGGGCACATCTCTGACCAAACATGCCTGTTACTGAGGCTCTGCCATTGAAGGGATTCTGTGTCACTGAGGGTCCTGAAATGCTTTTGCCAAACAAGGTTTATTTACCACTTAAAAATAAGACAAAAAGCATTACCTTAAGCTAAATGTTAATTTTGTTGCTCTTCTAGCAAGAAGGCCAAGGAAACAGTGAGTTGTGCTATTTCATCATGCAACATTAGCTGCATGTCATGTGACTATATGTGGAGAGGATTTTTGTTATCTTTTAATTTGAGCTGTAAGGGTAGGATTGAGTTTTGCCCTCAGACAAGTTCTTCAGGCTCCCTGTTGGGTCTCTGTGGGAGGTTTACTTGCTCATCTATGTGCAGAAATCACTTACAGCTTTGGAGCTTCCACACACAGGCATGTTCCTCTGAGGTCCCCCCAGTTGCTGTGCATCACTGGAGTCATGAGGACTTACCTTACCTCACAGCACCTTTTGCAGAGGAGTTAATCAGCCTCATCTCTACCACAAGGTACACACAGATACCAAAGAGCATCCGATAGGAAATAACCTTTTGACACAGGTAAAATGATTCATGTAGTCACATTAAGGTCCTATTTGAGTTGACACATACTCAGAAATGGTATTAATCTGATACATGCCAGTGATGTCTAGGGGTTGAGTGGTCACTTGGAAAGACCTCAAGTCCCCTGGGGAAAGACGTTGGAAACTTGTTAGTGGCACCAGTTCCAGTTCAGGTGTCTTGAATGACCCTTAGGAGGACTTTTTCCTTTCAGACAGAATTGCAAGACAACTGGGAGAAGAGAAGAGTAGAACAGGACAAAGAAACAGCAGCAATATGTGTGAGCCATAGACTACTCTGAACTTGTGTAAGAACTTATATGCTGTCCTTTGCCATGGATGGCAAAGATGACAGCAGCTCTGGGCCACAGAGCAAGATTTTGTGCTCATCTAAGCAATACTGGCAATTTTGTAGATGTTCCATCTTCTTTTCTGCTCAGGGAGAAGTATGAAAGCAACGCCTTGACCTTCTCCTGAAAGGGGGAAAATCTTTGAAGGAAGTAAGCTTAAACAAACTTAAAAAGGAATGCAGGAAGTCTTTCTTTAGGGATTTGCGTATTGCATGTGGCATTATCCTGTGTATTTCACTGCTATGCTGCAGTTAAGGACTTTCTATGCTGTCTTTTTAACCAAATCAATATACTGCTTATACTGACAGAAAAGTGAGTTTTATTCTATATCTTCCTCTCTTCCACATTAAGCCTAATATGTATTTCAAGGCAATGGCAGAAAAAGTGGAGTTGTAAGCTACCCTGTCTTTTTTTTTTTTTTTTTTTTTAGCTTTTTTACATGCAGGCAGTGACATGACCAATTCTAGATGCACAAAAATAAAATTAATGAATTGCACAGGTTATGTGAGACAAGCTTCAGTGTACAGAGGCAATGTAACGTGAACATTTGATTTTACTGTATTAGATGTTAAAACACAGTCTTAATCAGAAACCTTAATCAAAAAGCTTATGGTGGATACTAGCTTCTATTCCAGAATAGCAAATGCTTTACATTTCATCATAAAATCAACTGTTCCATAGAAGCAGAATTTTTTTTATATATATTGTATCTTCACTAGGTTAGTTTATTTTATATGCATAACTTGGTAGCAGGCTGTTTCATAAATGCACTGTCTAGAGGTAGTAATTTTTTTAAAACAAAACCAAGAACTTAGGAGTGCTCAGCACTTTTCCACACATTAAAACTGGAACAGTTGAAATTTTATGCAGTACAGGCCTGGAAGTGTGTTGTGCAACAGGAGAATGAGTGTCAGCTAGAAGCAGACATGGAGAGGGGAGACTAAAAGAACTGGGTGTGTTTAATCTAGCAAAGTGTGTGCTAAGTACCCCGAGGAGAAGGCTGTGAGAGGGGAAAGTAATTACTTAAGTCTAGAGGACAGTGTTTGCACGAGAGCGTTCTGGGAATGCACAGGTCAGAAAATGAATGCCTTTTGTAGAGGAAAGGAGGATTTGCTGACCATCAGACGAGGGAGACTCCAGAGCAGCCTCTCAAAATCAGCTTCAGGTACATAAGGTGATGTCCCTTGTGTTTTTATGAGTGGACTTCAATAACACAATTTTCTTGTGAAGATGCTGGTTGGAGTCTATATTCTGGCATGTCCTCTATCATCCTGCAGATTCACAAGTCCTTTGTAGATTCACTGGATTATGGTGCCTGCAAATGTTTAAGTTTTCTTCCATTAAGACTTACAGTTCACTGAAAGGAGCAAAGTCATTGATATGTGCCAGTCTTTCCTCCATAAATACTTTTTGGGAGAAAGAGGAACAGGTGGTGGGGGAAGATGCCTTCTGCTCATTGCCACTAACAAAGCAGTGGACGGCATCTGTGTGTTGCGTGCACATTTGTGTGTCAGTGATGGACATTTCCTCTTGCTATCTCATTTCTGCTGAACGATTGTGTCCCTTCATGTCTTTGGATTGGTTTGTTCATTGGTGAATTAACACACAACAGAGAAACACTCATAAAGCTGGTAAGAGTGAACAATGCTCCTAACCATTTGTGTAGCACAAGTGCCATTCATGAAGGTGTGACTGGTCCACCACACATGCCCAAGTTTCCCAACGACATGTAGATGCATCCAGGCTATGCTCTAGGCTCGTTAGTATCCTTCTCTTCGTGTCTTCATGCTATTTTTCTGACCTGAACTGAATGGCCTGAATTATGGTACTCATTACCTAAAGGTTAATGTTAGTATTGTGAGGATTTTGATTTTTCCCTTCTGTACCACAGGCTATTCAGGGAGAGAGAAAAAAAACACTCAGGCCTTTGTAAATCACTCATGGACCTGGTGTTAGCATGCCTCGCCAAGAGCCCCCCTGTGTACTGCAGTGTTCCCAGGGCTGTAGGTAGAAGAAAGCGCCATAAAATACCATCTAAATAGTCTGGCTCAAACTGCAAATGCAAGGGTGCATGGAAAAGTAAAAAGCATTTTGACAGATATGGTAACACCAGACGTTCTCAGTTTTTAGGTAAAAAAATCTCACTTTAAAAAATAGAAAGTATGCTCAATAATATTGGTTATGGAACCAGGCCACTCATGCAAATAGAAGTATGATTTTTGTTTTTACTACAAGAAGCCATTCAAGGATCCTTCTGTGTTGTGATGTGTTGTACTGTTCAGGCTAAGCAGTAAATCGCACTTCTGGTGTGTGCTTCTGACAGCAGAAAGTGCTGCAGAGCGTTTGGCTTTGTCACTCTAGGGTAAGAAGTGTCTCTGTTCCCCTGACTGAACAAATCACATTGAGTTTCTGGAGGGAACTGGAACTACATCCTACAGACATAAGGTGGACATCTAGAGATGGGCTACAGAGAGCAGAGGCAGAAAGGAAGGAGGTGTGAAATCCTGCAGAACAAAAAGGATACAACATGCCAGGTACCACTGCACTTGCAGTGCAGTGTCTATTGTGAGGGCTGCATTTACTGCGTACAGGATGAGAATATGGGAACTAGGGGACACTGTGATGGGTTGATTTCTATCGCATATGCTACAAATACTGGATAAAAAAATCAGGCTGTGGCATTTCTACATAAATGATTCATATGTTCCAGGTACTTGTATGATTTCCTAAAAAGCAGGGGAAATAAACAGCTTCTCAAATGCACAGTAACAATGACATAAAAATAATAAGCGAAGACGTGTAGGGGTAAAACACTAACCATATTTGTTCTCAGCCATATCTGCAGAGAGTGTATGGCAATTTTCAAAGCAGGCAGACAGCTACCAACATTTTTCTTCAAAAGGGCAGAATTTGACTTTTACCCTTTACAAGGGCATTGAGTCGCCTGTCTGAGGAATCTTCATTTTGCCTGCAATCAGAAGGGGCACTGTGTGGACTAATGTTGATGTCATTTCTCAGCCGAAGCTTGTTCTGTCTAAAATATCAGGGCCCAGACATCTTTATAGCAGCAGAGCAAATGAAAATATGTAGTTCTGTTTGTAACTTCTCAACTGTATTCACACTTCAGATGCTAGTTTTTACAAATAATTTCTAGATACTGCAAGAAAAACATTCTCCGTAAAGGTCAAACACTGGATGAAGCTTGTTTGGCATCATATGCGTGATTCCATACATTCACATGTACAGTGACCCAAATTTAACCTTGGTCAAAGATAGTAAAGCACTGTCAGAATCAGTACTTGCACGAGGATTGCCTTTGACATGGTATTTCCTAGATCATTGCAACCTATGGGAGCTGCTAATTATCTGTGGATAACCAGAAAGGTAATACCTGTAATTTCCTTATCACCCCAGGCTGTCTACTCACAGTTGCAGTGTGTTAGTATGGGATGCCAGTTCTGTGCAATGTGGGTAAACTCTACAGTGACAAATGACTTATGAGCCATTTTCAAGGTGAGATTTTGATCAGGGAGCTTGTGCCAAGTGTTTTCTATTAAGCACTTCATTTCACTGCATGGTTAATCAGCAAAAGATTCTTCCAAAAATCCATTATGTCATATGTCATATGTAATATGTCAGAACCATTTCTCCTTGCTCAAAATAAAGGGGGGACCGCAAATGCTTAAAAATAGCAAATCTTATTTCTGCTTAAAAGGTTTTTTTTTAAAAAAGACAAAAAAGACAAAATAAGCATATAGCTTTGCTTCTGACCTTGTTCAAAAGCTATCTAGATGAGAAGCCAAAAATGTAAAGGTTTACACAGCTTGACATGTTATTCATTATGCAAATACTTTCAAAAGCAATGCTAGCCTGTGTAGTATTATGATATTTGATAAAATCAGTACTAACTATGTGTGTCTTTTGAAGTTGTAATAAGTCTGGGTCATTTTATATGACTGCAAAGACCTTTTGGAATACAGATCAAATCCCCAGCATGTTTTCCTTTCTTAGCAAACCCTTTTCTACATCTAGAAGGCTCAAGTACTAAGACGACCTGCAAGCTTGTATCAGAATTGGTCTTTCTTTTTCCTTTCTGTAAATGAGAACTGAATTTTATATATGCTTACTAACATTATGCTTCTCTTTCAAGTCAGGGTCAGTATAGATTCAGTTTTAAATGTGCTTGAAACTGTTTCTTGACTAGTTGATTCTGACAGGGCTACACATGTATCTTGTTTATTTAAGGCAGGAGGTAGGCTGAGACTTTGGTTTTCTCTTACTGACCATCACAGTAAGATGTCTAAATAGTTTCCAACTCGTCAGCTTTCAGCTCAGGCTAAACTCCTTTGAAATCTTCAAGAACTGCACAATCCATAGATTCATTTACAGTCTTCACTTCTGATTTGAATGCCAATAATTTTGAAGTAACAAACGACAGGGCAGACTGGCAAAGTGCCCTTGTGAAACGGGGACATAAAATACTCTGTCTTTGTGTCTCACCCATCCTGCTATGCAGTAACTGCCCCGAAAAGGCAAAAAGTTCTTTTGTCTCTTCTGCTTCTGGAAATTCCATATACCAGTTAGATACTCTGCAGTTTTCTGGGACTCTCAGTTAATGGTACCAAAATGTGAATAATTTCTTAGTGTCTTTCGATGCCCAAAGGAAAGAAATAGCCACTTGACTCCTGAAACAACCTTATCACAAAACACATCTTCCCTTAAAGGCTCTGGTAAGGCTCAGGCATTTATTAAGAAAAAAACTAATAGTTTCCATGTGTCAGTGACAAAGACCTGCAAATAGACACACTCTGCTAGCTTAAACACTGTCATTTCCAAAGACTGTTGGCATTGGTGCTGGTCTTGAGAGAAGAGACCTGGGCAGAATCAGGTACTTCCCAACAGTAGTCCCACCTCACTGTTGAAAGTGGATTATGCTTTAAACCCATTGGTGGAAGTTGTGTGCTCTCATTTATATTCTTCAAAAATCACCTTTTCCCTATTGTCTCCTGACAGTCATTGTCTCTGAGATCTGTGAATGATGCAAACGAGGAAACTTTGAACTTCCTCAGAATTTAGTTTTGAGTGCTGAGCTCTGTCAGGTTGACTGAGCAACACGGGAGCCGCCCACAGTGGATGCCATTGTGGTCCTACTTCCAGAGGTAGAAACCTGTATTCACATGCTGCACGAAACTAGCATCTGCCATAAAAACTTCCCCTATCCATCCAGTTCTCCACTTGGACAACTGAAAGGGGAAAATAAAGAAGCATGCACATCCTCTGTAAAAAAGTTATGATCCTAAAGATTTCTTTTGATTCTCTTTGAAGTAAAAACTATTTTCAGCATGAGAACCACCAGGGAATTATATGAAACAGTTTTACAATTGCCTTCAGGTTTACAGTTCTCCTTCAAGACCAGGTTTGAGTCACCTGGTCTAGTGGAAGGTTCCCTGCCAGTGACAGGGTGCTTGGAACTAGATGATCTTTAAGGTCCCTTCCAACCCAAACCATTCTATGAGTCTATGATGCTGTGCCATGTGAACTCCATCAGACTTTGTGTCTGTATGGAAGAGCTATTGCAGAGTTCCTTACCTTCTCCTGTGGCATGGTGTTTACTCTGACATCAAAAGAAATGAGTGAACAATCACCATGGTCAGTCTGTCCATTTACATTATGTACACCTCTTCCCCTGAACCCTGTCAGGAATTTCTTTCAGTGAAGACGTTGGTGGTCAGACCTCACTTTTTAGTGAAGCTGCTGCTTCTCAGTGTTTATTCATTCTGAAGAGGCTAAACTAGTGCATGAGATCTCTTTTATATGGGGTGGAAGTGCTTTTCTGCAGTATCCTACCTTTCTCTGAAACCACTTTCTGTACTACTCCCTGGAAATGGCCTGTAACACAGTGCCTATGTCTTTGCTTTCTGGGGACATAGACCCTCTCAAACAGCATCCTCGGGCAGAAATTCGTAGTCAGATTTTGCTCCCTTTGCTTTGCAGCTGGAGAGGTCAGCAGTGCTGTCTTGGGGTTCCCAATAATGCAAAATAAAGGCCAGGGCTCAAGGGCTGTGTGGTTTGGGACCTCTGGAAAAGTAGAAACAAGTGGGAAAAAAAATTACAGAAGTATGTAACTTATTCTTTCTCTATCAGCAGGAAAAAGCAGGCTGACCAAGTATATTTATGCAGGTTATATTGTCCTGACTCTGCCTTTAAGCTAGGAGGATCATGGGCAAAACTGCACCACAGCAGAGAGCGATACCTAGAGAAAGAACTGCTCTTATCAGGAAAATCCTGTTGCACTTGTTCTTATTTGAGAGGCTTTGTAGACAGTCTGTGTAGAGCTGGTTTGAAGTGATTTGGGAGAACCCAGATTGAGGTCGCAGCTGCTATAAGGAATCTTATGCAAACCTTTGAGATACACCAAAATAGTGTCCAGATTTTCATTTAAAAAAATAAAATAGCAAAATTCATCAGTTAAATGTCAAATAAGAAAATGGAAAGAGGACAATGACCAGGAGAGAGGAAATCCAGTGTGTTTTTTTTTTTCTTGTGACTATTTTTCACCTACCATCAAAAGTGCCTGCAGCATGTCCTCTTGTTTTACAAATTACCCTAAAGAATGTGTTGATACTCTAATAATTTGTTTCCTTCTCATAAATGAGGGCACATTTATGTTTTCATGCTTTGATACAGCCATTACTGTAATTTTTTTGAAAAACCCCTTGCTAAGGTAGCTTAATTGATGCAGGTGATAATACTGTCTGAGCCTGGCAGGCTGAATTGGAAATCTTACTGCAGTCTGTGAAAGTAAGTAGCAATTCACCTTCCTCCCTACTGGGCAGTAAGTAGGAAAACATACCCTCACATCCACCAAAATGTTTTTTCCTTAATATCCTTGTCTCTGGTCCCGAGGATAAGATTTGTTTGTTTCCAAATCTGTTCCTGTGCCTCTCATAAAAACACAGTCAGAGTAGTATTTGTATGATAGATTTGACAGGAACAAATACTGGGCATACTAGATCCATCAAATTCTGTGCAAGAGGCTGACTTGGGAAGTGCTGTGCCCTCAAAAGACCTGATCGCTTTAGGAGATGCCAGAACAAACGTTGGCAGTATAGGCAGTTATGTTTGAAGTTTAGGGTGCCATTTCAGCAAGGGGAATGAATTTCCTTCTCTAAGAAGGGAAAGTGAGTGGTTGCTGAGAAGGTAAAATAAAAGAAAACAGGGAGTTGAGAAGCTGCTCTGTGTATATGATGATGGATTATTACTGCTTTTTCTGGCTATGAGCAAGACTGTTTTCCCAAGTGTGGGGGAGAGTGGGGAGTGAGCAGTTTGACAGGGCAGTAAGATCACTTAAGAGCAGAGAAGAGATTCTCAGCTAGCTTTCCCAGACAAGGATGAAATAAGTAGGATAGCTAGGTACAAACCTCTTTTTATTAGATCAGAAGTCAGTGAACTACTTTTGTAGTATTTGTGAGCCAGTGTAAAAGTATAAGGACATTTGCTGCATTGACCAATGCTTCTGACAAAATACTATGGGGTGAGGCATGTGAGGAGTGTGCCGTGAGCACAAGACTCCAGGTGTTAAGAGAGTATCAGTGCTAATGTCCTTCCCTAGGGGAAAACATGATGTCTTCATTAAATTATTGCTATCCATATTTCTTAATTACTGGCCATTTATACAAGAATATCTTTGAAACTGTGTTAATCTTTCAGACATGTACATTTTGAATTCAGTAAGCTAGACTTGATTTCTTTTAATGTTTTAAATGGTACTCAGATTGTTGAAAACATCTTATTCTGTGATTCATGTTATTATTTTTTATTCCTTGTTTTGTTTTTTTTTTTTTTTTTTGCTTTCTCTTGGAAAACTAATGCTAGTATTACTGTTTTTGTTAGCAATTGTTGGTTCTTTCCCACACGTCTGGAACTGATTTTGTTCGCTGTGTTTTTAATGGAGCTGGAGTGAATGAAGCTCTTTGTTTAGCTTTCTTTTTGTGCCTCAATATCATTAGGTGTCTGAAAAATGTAGAACTTCTGTGGCACTTCACAAACATTAACTCACTGACCATGCCCAGCTTTGCAGGAATTTTAGTGTTGGGAGTTGCCTTCACCTGGCACTTAACTCAGGCTTGACCCAGCTGTGTTCCAGGATCAATTTGTATCTAACAGAACCATGGGGCCCTGTTGCACATGCCTGCATAACCAGTATCCTCACTAATATCATCACTCACGATTTTGGTGTCTGCTCTGTATCTGCTGCTGTCCTAGGGCTGCTTTCCCAATAGGTTCTTCTCAGTGAGCAACACTCAGAGGGCCTCTGTTCCCATTCTCTGTCTGTCCATCCTTCCACCCTGCAATGTATCTCTTGGATGGCATAGTTTCTGAAAATCATGTTTAAAAACAGAACTGTATTAATAAATGTATTTTATTAGGGGAAACACATTCAACCATGTGGAATTTGAAGGTTCAGTGCTTGCCAAACAACTGTGTTGCACTCAACCTCTTGGCATCAAAATGCGAAGATGAAGGCTACCTTCTGCAGGTTGCTAGATGGTGTGCTGAGTGTGTGCTGGGAGGGAGCTGGTGTTAATTGCTGCATGTGGCAGTCTTCGAATTCTGGACCTTTCTCAGTGACACATACTGATGTTCCTCTTCCCATGTCACTCTTCCATTGCTTCTCCTATCATGCTTTCCACTGCCCTCCCCCCTCTTCCCTATGGTTCTCCACTTTGTGGTCCTCTACCCGTTCAAGCCTTTCTGTTGCTTGGTCTCTCCTATGGCACTGCCTTCAGTAGCCTTGTTTTTTTTTTCCAGGGCCTTTGCCTCCCAGTGATAGCTCCGCTTGCACTGGTGGTTGAGTCTGTCTCCATCTTAGGTCACTATACCCACACAGCTGCCTTTGCAGCAGCTCTTGGTTGCATTTGACAAGTACCAGAAAAATTCCTTCTATTTCTACAGTAACAGTTGGAATTACAGAGGACAAGCGGTGTCTTGTAATGCTCTAGTTCTTCCTCATCCTTTTGGGGCTGCAACTGTGTGAGAGCTTCCGCTCCGAATGGTTGTCTCCCAGAAATAAACCCCCTATTGAAACCTTGCTATTGAAACCTTGCTGGTGGTTATGCCAAGGGCTGTGGGTATATGAGTTCTATCATGAGATGGCTGCCATGGTGCTTGTCTGTCCTTCCAGCCTCAGCTCTCCTGGACAATTCCTCTGCGATGCTGAGAAATGCATGGTGGTGATTGCCTTCTACCTTGGCTGGAGATAGCTGTCTTTCTGTTTCTTCTGCCACTTTCCTTTCTCTGGTGGCTCTCTTCTGCAAATGCTCTCCTTAGCATTTATCAACTGCAGGGAAATTAATCAAATTTTCTGAATTGGTTAATTTACCTATTTTGACGGAGTGACAGTCTACCTTCTTGCTGGATTTGGTGTTAATGCCATTTGATGCTCATTCCCAATACGTTGCGGGGAGTGGGATGACTGTGCTTGTTTTTATGGTTTCTTCATGTTAATTTAATTTGAATTAGATACTATGGTTGAAAGCTGAATTTTTATTTCAGATCTTTTGCTTTGACCTGGTGATTATTCTGTCTGTTTTTTGTTCTTTTTTTTTTCTTCTCAAATTCTTGACCTACATGAATCTTCACATTTTACTGTTTGGAGACTGTTCTTGGTCATTTCCTCCCCTGCTATCTGGCCTTCCTCCATGTTGCCATGCCCAGCTAAGAGAGGGTTCCTGGAAAGATCTCCCACAGCTCTGACTACAACCACCCCAGCCTGGCTGTACCCTGCAGGTGTTCAGTGCTCATGACAAAGCCATGATGATGCCCCCGGGAATGGTCAGTGGTATCTATGGAGCCATGGGGAACGTTTTCTTTCTCTCTACAATCACGAACTCTTCCTCATGGTCCTGCTGCTCCAAAGCATATCTCTGCCTCAGCATCCTTGCTGTGGTTGCCTGACATTAGCCTTCATGCTCCATTGTGCTTCATTTCTTCACTTTCTCCCGTGTGTGTATATTCTAGGGTTTTCTTAATGGGATTTTTCCTCACAAACACTTGAAAAGACTGGTGGCTGAAGGGCTGTTTGGACTTTGTGAGTAATGTTGTTATGAGCTTGGCTATGCTCTCCTGTAGTAAAAACTGCTGTCCACTGTGTTTAAAGGGTTGGGGCTGCTGGGGAACATCTGATTTATTAATGGCCTCTTTTCAACTTCCTCCTCATCTTAAGAAGATATAAGCAGGTAATTATCTAGTTGCCAAGAAAATAGTGAAAATAAACTTTAAAATTCCTCCTTGTAAAATGATTTATTTAACAGTTTTATTCTGACATGTGTGTTTTATGTTTTAATCATCTGTCTGTGGCTGAGAAACAGGCCAGGTCTCTTCATCTTCTGCTGTTAGATTTTAGAGGACTATTACTTCATGGTTTTGTTTTCTCTTTTGTTGCTGCATGTTGAGTGTTTATGTTGGCTTTCTGGTAGATGCTTAATTGGATTTTAACTGATTTTACACTAAAGACTGATGGCCAGTTTTCTTTTAGTCCTGTCTGGATTGCTCTGGTTTCTGGAAGGAATCAATATTCAGAAATGTATTGAATTCTTTTGCTGTAGCTTTCCTTCAGGGACATTACTTACATTTGATCATCAGTGCCAGTTGCCCAGGGTGATGGAGGTGTTCAGGTACCTTGAGTAATGTCTCTGTTCCTGTAATGGTTGCTGTTTGGAACTGGAGTTCTGATATCTGCAGATATTTCCACCTGAATGCTGATAAAAAGGAAAAAGACTAGCAGCTGTTGTTAGGCCTCTTCCAATCGCCTTTCATTCCCTTTCATCCTTCCTGATCATTTCCTTTGATGGTAATTCTATTTTTCCAGTTTCCAAAGCTCATAATCTCAAAGTCCTTTTTGAGTCTGAGCCTTCTTCAGAAGCTTGTGTTAATCAGATTATTTGTGAAACAGCCTTAGTATCACCCCAATAATCTTTATAGGTATTGAATGACCTGTACCCTTTGTCAGGAACATACACCAGGTACACAACTCTCACGAATTATCCTCTTTTACCTGCAGGCTGTCGTACTTCTGCTTCACTTAAGCATTTTCTGTTTGTATAGGTCTCATTTGTCTTTCAGATCATCGGAGTCTCTAAGCATCTTTCTCCTCTGCTGAAACAGACACAATAATGTTTGAAGAAAAAGATTCATGTCTGTAATTCATCACTTGCAACTTCTATTCACTGTTAGAGCTAGAACATGAAATGACCAAAAAGAAAAATCTCTTCCTTAAAACAGGAGCCTGGAAAGGCCCTTGTTTGAGGTGCCGAAGACTCATATTTACAATTATACCCCCCAGGGAAAGCCAGAGGGACTTACAGTAAATATCAGGGTTTACATCCAGAACTGCTGACAAACTAGCTTCCTTTTGATAGATGGATTCATTATCACTTTCTAATTACAAGCAGATTTCCAGGTGTGTTCACCATGTTATAAATGAAACCTGTCCATTGTTATACAGAGATGGCCTCTGGGTCAGGCGTCAGGGATCTATAGCTCCTCTTCTGTTGCTGGACCAAATTAATCAGATGTATTTTTAACAGATAACCTTTACAAAAGTGACTGATTAATCACTTGGTAATGCAGACTGCTATCAAGTTCATCATCTCCAAATAAAGGAAGGAACTCAGCAAGACTACAATACGTCAAATGCATCACTCTCAGTGTGTTAAAATACTTTCAGGGCCAGATGCTACTTTTCTGAAAGGATAGAAATCTGCTACATCAAACATAGATGTTTTCCTGCGTCTGTGGGTCAGATTCTGCTCTCAGATGAAGGTTTTCTGCTAACACAGGCTTGCTGTCAAATTGAAGCCCCATGCACATACATCTAAGGACAGAATTTGATCACTACAAAGTAATACAATTTCCAACAGATTCTGTCATTTGATTTTTTTAGAACTGTGATTTTTAAGGGGGTATTGAAAGCTGTACAAATCAGTGAAACACAGTCAGTCTTTGTCTAATCCTGTATCCAGTGATAGATTTAAGTGTGATTTTCTGTGTTCCAGTCACTTCTTTTGAAGATAAAACAGCCTGTCTTTTAATTTCATATTGAAGAATATGCTTGACATCTCTCAAACTGAGATTAGGTTAGCGAAGGCATACCCTCACTTATGCTGCAAAATGAAACAAGTTCCTAATTGTCAAAAGATTAATCCTTGGCAGTCATCCAGGGCAATATTTGCTGTAGCAACTTGGTATCCATCACAGTTACGGACCGAAGGTCTTGTCATATATGTATTCCTGGCAGCAGAGCTGTAGCAGGGCGGTGCAGCCTCAATACCCTGGGCTGTTAGTCTCTGGGAAACTCTATCCATTCCTCAATTAGTGCCCTCATGGGGGTCACAGTCTGTAATGACTGAGCTATTTCTAAAGACTGAAATATAGAGCTCAGTAATAAAAAAAAAAAATAAAATCTAGAGGTTGCTTTTTGTGCGTTGCAGTTTCTTGTTAGAGGTTTTACCGTTTACGAAAAGTGTAGTCCATCAACACTAATAACAATAATATTAGTGAACAGTGAGGCTTTTTTTTAATTGTGAAAAATCACCATTATCTGTAGGTTGATACTGCCTAAATTGGCTAATTTTTATTTTTATTTTTATTTAACTCACTTGGTATTGAACTGCAAAGCTGCTATAGCAGCATCTTCATCTGCCAGCATGGCCAGTTCTGTCCCTGGTTTTAAATACTGACTTTTTCCTGCAGAAATTCATGGGGGGAGCAGAAACAGGGACAAGTCTTTGTTGTCCTGCAAACCTAACAGAAAAGTAGTTTAGTATTAGAAATGAGTAATATAAATTACCAAAAGTAGCAGTCCTCAGCCTTAGTGTAACTAAAAAACCACCCAAACCAGCAAAAAACTGTCCCCATAACCCTTCTTCTGTGTGAGCCACCTCTGTTGTGTTTTGGGTGATTACTTCAGTGCAAAAATTCTTGGAAGGAAGTTTTATCTCCCTTATTCATCACAGTAATGACAATTCAGAACATGATCTCATTTGGTTCGATATTCATTGTTGCTGATGCTGTGTACCCTGTGACTTTCCACAGTGCTAGCTAGCAAAAAACTGTCCACACATTTGCATGGCAGGGGAAAAAAATCGAGAAAAATTCAGTCGCTGCAGACCAATAATTTGGGGCAGAGGGACAGGGAAGATATTGAAAAAATTGGGTGCAGCTTTGTTTTCTTTGACTCCCATTTTGCTCTGCTAAGGTTGACAGGATTATGGGGTGCGTGTAGGATCAGGACTTGATCCCTCACTGATGAGTCTCTGCCCATTTGGTGCTTTATAGGCCCAAGGGAAAGCGATAAATTGATAGTGCACTGCAGTCTATATTTGGATCCCTGATTTAAAGCTGACAGATGTGTAAAATCATATGTAGTCAGAAAACTCCCTAGTGAGGACACAGCTGCATATATCAGTGAGGCAAAGTTACTCTTGTTAAGGCTGGCACTAATTTATATGGGGCAAATTCCCTCCAGATCTCTGGTTTTGGTTGTGTAATACTGAGAGTAGTTTTGGGCTTGTTCCACCTGCTTTGGATCAAACCATGTGCTTTTTGGATATGAATGGAGAAGACTTGCAAATCCAAAGCACTGCTCTTCTCAGTTGCTGGGTAAATGCCATCATACCCTCATTTAGATGTGGCAGCTGTTGTCAGTTACTTAATACCATAAATAAAATAAAGCCAAATTTCCACAAACTGAATCCACCTCTATCACGTGGCCTCCTGCAATGCCTTAAATGAAGTGCGTATTTTTGTTTCTCAGGAATCTCCCTTTATAACCCACTCTACTGCTTGATTATTTCCTCTATGCCGTACAGGAAACAGTAAGTGATTAATAACCTGCCTCAGTTTTACTTTCCCCTCTTGCTGCAGCCTGATTGTGAAATAATGTGACCCACAGATGTCTGAGCAAAACAATCCATTGCATTAGTGACAGATGCTGTTGGGGCTTGCTCAGTGAAAGTGAGCTATCACAGGCAGAAAATCTCAGGTATTCCTGCTGCTTTGATAATCTGGTTTTTTTCTATTGCATAAATTTCGAGTGTTCTGAAAACTCCCAACAAGGCACAACACAATCTACTCTGAAAAACAGCCTGGGGTGAGTACCAGTCCTAGAGGCTCAGGAGGGAGCTAGGAAGCAGGTTTGCTGAAGAAAGGCAGAGTTAGCACTAAAAATTGGCATTCTCTGGCTGTAGAAACATTGGGAGGGATGTGAAGTGCACCATATATGTCAGTGCTTGCTTGCTTCTTTCTCTACTAAAAAGAAGATAATGGAAAATAAGGCCTCTGCATGTAAAAAAATTTAAACTTTCATAGTTAAATAAATCACACATCACCCTTCACCATGTTTAACATTGTCCGGAATGAGTGAGTGATAGAAATTAAAATCTCAGAACTAGTTTTATTAGGATTTAGTTAAGAGGCTGGTGTATGGGGATAGATGGCAGCAGCAATTTCTTAGTAGTAACACTTGTAGTGGGGAAGATTCAGACTGACAGTCATTTTCATAGAGCACAAGTGCACACTGAACTAAATTACAAGCTGATTGAATCTTTTAAGCATTGCTAATCGTTTCTACAATCAGTCTATAATACACTCTTCAGCCATCAGCTAATGCGCTGGAGTCAGCTGGGCTCATAGCTGCAGAGTGCAGGCAGCCGGGGTGTGTGGCATGTGTCAGGCTGGCTAATGGAGGGGTGTCACCCAAGCACTCTGCCAGATCTTTGTTTTCCTGAGTGGTTTCTACTAAAGGCGTGTTTGAATAGTAGGGGAGAGCAAAGTTGTCTTATACTTGGTAGCAGCAGAAGGATGAAATTGTACTATGTAAAGAAATATGATCAAGTGGTGATAGTGGCCACTCCTTTTTATAGCAAATCAGAAAAGGAAGCAGTAGCTGGTTTGACCCAAGACAGGAAAGTTTGCATTTAAATTCACTGTGTGGAGAGAGAGGTGGTTACTGAAAATTTAAATTTCAACTGGAGAAACCTAGAAAATGGTCTACAGGCTCAATAATTTATCTGTTTAGTAAAGAGTTAACCAGGGCCCTAAATGCTGGAGGATCTGCAGAGATTTCTACTGTTGAGGGGAGGTGTGTGTGTGTACCTTTTCCACCTATTTCAGAAACTTTCCATTGCTGCCCAGAATATCAGTGTGTATCAGCACATCATTTGTAAGCATTTTGTTGCCCATCAATTTTTTAAAATAGCAAGAAGGAAAAAAGCGTTACTTGTGGAAAGGAAAGGAGAAACTGAGATATAATTTTACAATGGATAGAAAGAATTACAGTGCTTTGCAACTCTACAGTTGTGTGCCACAGGTCATACAATCCAATGCTTAATATAAGTAGCCAGGGCCTTGCCCCTTGTTTCCAAAAGCCTAAGGGTCTGTTTCAAAATCCTTAGCTCCATGGGATGGAGGATATTCTGCTTCTCTGTGTTCCCTCCTTTTGCCCTTACCTTAAGGAACACCATTATCTTGTAGTAACGAAACCCGAAAATAACAGTGAAGAGTTAACATCAAGGACTTCAGCAAAACCACCGACAAAATAATCCACAATCCTGCTCTAAAGAGGTTTCAATAGAACATCTGAGTTAAACATGCCAATTACAAAGAAGCTCAAGTGGTCTTTGCTTGAAATTGCAAATGCACCACATTGCATTATCACAAGAATTCGCATGCAAGAACAGTTTGCAGATGGTTTGCATTGGCATACTTTATGTAAACGCTCTAGGGAACAGATGGCATCATGGGTTCTTGTGGCAAATGTGAATTTATAGCACTCACAACATGCTAAAGTCTTTTGCCTGTAGCTGAAAAGCAACAAAAATGAAGTGGAAACTCATCCCTGTAAATCAGTTTGCCAGTGTCTTTGCCATTGTAGCTATGGATAACATTTAGTTTACTCTTTATTGTGAAATTTGAGTTCTTTTATTTGCCATCTACTTACAATTAGGTGTGAGTGTATGCAGCATGTGTGTATGTTTATTTGGGTGTGCATTCAAAGCTTTTAAATTAATAGACTGATATTGTGTAAAGAACAGTAAGTTGAGACCTCAACCATCATTTAATCCAAAGCTTTTGAATTTTTGATCTAAAATTGAATTCAGATAATTTTAATTTTCTGTTTATGCTGAAATTGTTCCAGGTAATCAAATGATTTAAAAAAATAAAATGTTGGCAAATACTGTTAGAAGGAATAAAATAACAATATAGGTTTTAATTGTGAATTGCTGACCTCAGTCGTTTTGCACATACATATGCAGTGGGATGAGCATCAGGGCACATTAGTATACAAAGTTTCAGTTCTTTCTTATTTGGACAGAAATTGGAATTTGAACATCTTCTGTAAAGAGGAGTTATATAAGAAGCCAGACCTGGGACAGGAGAGGGGGGAGGAATTGTGTAAACAAACAAGGGATTCGTTTAATTCCTTTGGAGCTATTATATTGAACTTAGAATATAATTATTATTGCAGTATATTCCCTAATTATTTAGATGCTTGTAAAAATTGATTTTATGTAAACACAGCTTGTTCTAAAACAGCCAGGTCTTTGCAGTGAACATAAGTTGTCTAAAATTTATTGACCTGTCGTTCACATGTGTTACTTTACTAGCACTTAATGGTCTGTTTAGATAGTCTTGGTGTGTATGAACTCCCAGTGCGCTACTCCAAGCACCACACGTTGACAGGTAGCTGCCATGTAGATAAAATAAGGGGCCCTACTCCAAAGCATACAGGGACACACAATCATTAGTTATTTTCTAATCTAAAGCAGGGATTTCCTTAGCAGCCAGAGGGAAAGAATCGTTCTGATTTTGCATTATCTCTGCAGCTGACTTCGGCCCTAAGTCCTGAACCAATATGCAGGAAGGCCAAAAGCAAACAAGCAGGAAACCCAGCCTTGCACCAAATGGAGTTGATTTAAGGATCCTGAGCTTTGAGGGTTTCTTTTTGAATGGGTCATGTAGACAGTGGCCAAGATTAGAAACTTATTTTGGCCTTCAAACTCCCACAGAAGATTTAAGACTGATAATGGAAATGTAAATTACTTTTGTAGTAGATAGAGAACACCTTAAAAAAACGATTGTGTTAAAACGTTCTGTGGTATTCTTTATCCCGTGTATAAATAAAGCTGTCTACAAAGAAAAATTAAAACAACAAAAAGCTAATTCTTATGGTACTTATTCTCCTCTGGCTCAAATGTGATTTTTGCCTTTTTTTCTTACTTGCTAGGACTCCCGTGTATTTTGTGAAATGATATATCTTCTTATTTAGATCTCATGGAAAAAATTGTTCTGATGATAGGATCAGTCTAGCCCAAGTAATTAACCAAAGTGCTACTCTGTTTCCACATTTATGAGGCTGAATATTTCTAGACACGCTCAGCTTTTCTGGTTGTTGTGATGCTGCATCAGCAGCACAGTTATCTTATTTTGATGGAAGCAGGAGTTGCATCCCTAACATCCAATGTTGGAGTGTCATCTGCCCTGCCTGACTCAGTGGTTATCAGTGTGTCTATAAACCATGAATACCTGGCCCATAAAGAGGTATTTATCTTAGCAGTAAATGCTTGGTTTGAAAATGCTGGCCCAAATTCATACTAATGCTTCATCACTCCATCTGAAAGCCTACTTTCAGAATGTCTGTGGCCCTGGGAATTCAGCAGCAAATTTTTCATAGGGAAACTATTTTATGTCAGTGTTTAAATATTTCATAGGGGTCTTAAGTAAAGAATACATTATGTAACTATTTTTTTTTCATATATGCAGTTCCAGAGTTGTTTTTCTGCCTTCATGTCAGGCCAAATTCTGCTCTATTTGACCAGCAATAATTTAGAGTAAATATTATGTCCAGTGGATTTACATCTGTGTAGCTTGACTTGACATGTACAGTAATGACAAGAAACATCAGAATCAGATTTTGTTTGCTGTGGCAGTAAAGATCCACTTTTCAAGAGATACTGACTTCTCTATAGACTGAGCAATCTCAGTATCCCTAATTCTTAAAAACAACAACAGAAACCCTCAAATTGTTACATCCTTCACTCCTGTGACATGCACTTGGCTTGAAAAGCATATGAATTAAAAACATAAATAGCTATGGAAAATGCTTTAAAAATACATTTTTCCTGTATAATTCATATAATTCTGTCTGTGCTCTTTAACATAGGATCATAAATTTTGTTACCAGCCATTCATTAAAATTGACTATTAGAACTTTAAACAAGTGGGCCATTCCCTACCTGATATATTTTAACATATAGTTTATCAGCAATGGAAATGTCATGTAGACCCAACAGATTATATATTTTGAGATCAGAATGGACTTCACAGAAATAGTTTAAAAAATTTATTTGAGAAAAGCTCTGCTCAGTAACTCCATCTTGCTCCTCTGCAAAATATGTCAATTTTGTGCTTAAGTTTAATATTTCTTTCATAGTTTTTGCCCTAGCAGCAGCATGATGAGCTCAGGAGAGTGTTTAAGCCTAGATCATCAACCTCCAGAGCTGTCTTATTTTAAATGGTTATATTCAGTGATAAAGTATTTCCCATCATCCCTGTTCACTAACAGGTGGTCTCATTTTAATGTGCTGAACATAAGAAAACCCTGTTGAAGATAAGAAAGCTGCAGTAGTACTGTGCCTCTGAAAAGTTTAGGTTTAGATATTTTGCCATTAAAAGTCCCCTTTACTGAAAACTACACAGTTGAGTCTCATTATGCCAGCTTTGTCCTCTCTGAATATGAGGTATGTGCTGAAGTTGACTTTCCAGTGATTCCCACTTTTGGGTGAGATCATTGAAAGGATTTAAGGATTTCTTTCCCTTGGCAATAGTGCTCAGCTCCACGCCAGTCTGTTGTGCTGTGCTGTACCTGCCTTGTTCCCTGGGGGATAAAGGGCAAGTGTGAGGACTGGCTGGATGTGGCTCCTTGGGTCTCTGCTGCTGCTGCTGGGAAGTTGGCTTCCATGGCACCTGCTAAGGAGTGTATCCCTTCTCTTTTGTCGTCTTGGCTAGGTAACCAACATCCTCATCCTGGAAGTAGTTCTGTCCCTATCTTGACAGTGGACATTCAGGGGAGGGTAAGGAGCATATAGTAGGCACATTAAATAGCTTGGCTTTTTGGCCAAAGTTCTTTTAGCTAGACAGGTCAATGGTGACTGTGATGACTAGCTAACAATTAGAATTAGGACCAAACTAATGAGAACTGATAGGGCAGGGCCCTCCCAGAAGCAAATTTGTTATTGGTGTGATAAGTTTGGGCATCTGGGTTATCTCAAGACCAAATTTTACACTTAGGTGAAACCTAGCAATTTTTATTAACCAGGATGGTACTTTTTCTTGTAACTAATTAGAAACCAGTAAAAGCCTCATTGTACTTGTGAAGTGTAAGTGACCATTAAGCTCAGCCCCAGTTTAATGTCCCAGTGGGGGCATTGAGAGACATGTTGTTGCAGTTAAACTCCAAATAGGTGACCAGAATTCCCACGTGATAAATTGCCCTCTTGGTGTGTTCAAGGGATATTTTCCGAATTTTTGACTGTTTAAGAATGTCTTCAAAAGAGGCATTGCGTCACTCCTACCTAAGCTGAGCCCATTTGATGCACATATATGCAGGAGAGAAAACCAAAATGATATCTTTCCCCTCTTTCAGATACAACTCCACATCTCAGCATAAGAGGAGGAGGGATGGCACTGAAGGCACTGACTTATTGCATATATACTTAAATATTAGGCAGTGCAAAACCCACAGAAATTCTGGGGTTTTACTAAGGATTGTTATATCAGAGACATGAGTACCCAAGGATGAGCAAGCAGGTGAGGCAACTGGAAACTTCCAAAGTTTTTGCATGGGCCCTAAAGGTAGTTGATCAGATTTCTTGTGTGAATCCAATAAGGATATAAAAATGTTGCATATATGTTGCTAGCCAAGTGGTGCCAGTTCTTTCACAAACAGGGCAGTTCTAGCGACAGCAAAGAGCACTTGTGCAAGGACTCTAGCCCTCTGCTAGTGCTGCTTGAAAAGATAGTGCCTGTCACAGTTCCTGCTTTCAGCCCACTTCTCATGGGCTTGAAGTCTCACAGGTAGTCATACAGGCTCTGTCTCCACTACAGTGTGATGAACCACCCTGAGAGGCAGCAAAAGCCATAGGAAGCTCTTTGACTTGCTCGGTTCCTACACGTGTTCCTGGTTAGAGTGGATGCTCCAGGGCTTCAAAGGCTATCAGAAAAACAAGCAGGGTCAGGGCATGGACTGAGGTCATGTCCTGTGATTTGTCCATACTGACAGCTGGCACACAGGCCTCCTCTCCCCAGCAATGCCAGGCATGGACTGTGGGTCAGCTGAGAGAGGATCTCCACAGATATCCCCAAGCCAGTGCTGTCATATAGTGGGAGACGCTTTGAATGAAAGCTGAGCCTCAGGGCTGAACTGAGCTCTGGCCCATTGTATTTGTACGTGAAGGTACAGTCAAGAAGAACTGCTGTGCCTGTGCACAGACCCTCTGGAATTCATGGGGAGAGAGTTTGCACTAAAATGTTCTTTTTCTGCAGATTCCCAAAATGGACAGAGGGTCAGGGTGGTGGCCACACCTTGGCTAAGGCCAAGGCTGATGGACGAGGCAGATATACTTTGCTAAAATGCAGACATAAACATCTGTGTATTTTCTTTTGTCTCTAACAGTGTGGAATACTGAGCAGAGAAACAATATTCTCTTTTCTCTGTACTTAACTAGCTGTTTCCCTGTGGTCACTCATAGTAGAGATCTAGGCCTGGTATCTTCACATAAGCTTTGAATATGCTGTCAGTGTTCATGACTACAGATCTGGAGGTGTGGGGTAGGCAGGATAGACATGCCACCTTTCATAATATTCATGTTTTCCTATGTATTTAGACATACTTATGTCTATTGTTAGATTCAGATCCCACATCTATAAGCTTTTTATTAAAAATTTTCTGGAAAATTGCATCTTCCCACACTGAAGGCATTTTTTTAATGAAGATATTCTTCTAGTCCCACTGGCAGGACCTTACTAGCAGCATTCAGAAAGCCTCCCAACAGGAAAGTCATGAGCCCTGAAGCTGTAGCTTTACTTATATAGTCATTCCCTGCTCCCTCTGCTCCATTTGAAGGACTGTAAGATCTTCCCCTGTATTGTTTTTAGGATTATGTTTGTTAAGGCTAGTAAACTGAGGGATAAATCAAAGGGATTTTGTGATCATAAAGATTTACAGTCATCACTATATTACATACTTGAGTAGGGTTAAAATAACAACTCAATTTTAATTTAAAGGGGGGATGGGAAGAGCATATAAAGAATACTAGTTTTTATGTAGTTGTCTAGTAAACAACAATGTGCAGGATTGCACAGCTTGGACAACAGTTAATATGGAATGCAAAGCTGGTATTTTCAGAGTATTTTCAGTACCTTTTGGTTGCCTCTGTTGTAGGTCCTGAATTAACTTTAGTATTTCTGATTTACTCAGTGTTACCAGTCAAAAATATAAAATAAATCATAATTCTGACACACACATTAAAAGGCTTAGTGATAGTAATTTAGAGTATTTCTTCCTTATCCTTTAGTTTCATAGCCTTTCAATATGCCAGTTTGGTCATGTTTGTAGGCCATTCTTCTGAGTCCTTAAAGCTCAAGACTCTCAAATGAAAATGGAGTTGCTTGCTTGACTGCTGAGGCTTAGATAGAATAAAAAAGGTTTTTAAATCTTGCTACAGATTTTATAGGTTTGGCAAAATTTTTTAAGATTCTTCCCACACCTTAATACCTTTCTGTAAGAGTAAGGGATAAGATGGGAAGTCTTAATAAAAAGCCTTTCATTTAAAATCATCAGAGCATCCACTGTGACTTGGCTTTGCAACAGCCATCACAGATCCTCCTCTTTGCCATATGGTTGCCCAGTGTAGTGCACATTACAACACTTCTCTTCATACAGTCAACACCTCGGAAGATATACACAGAAGATATTCAGCCACCAAAAATACCTTCTGTAAGGAGAAGAGAGCATGTGAGCTTGTACTTGGCATTTGTTTGCAGCCTCACTGTCACCGTGCTGCAAGTGGTCCATGCAGCCAAGAGTAATTACGAGAGATGTGTTGTTTGGTGAAGCACAGTGCAGGCTCTGTACAGCTCTGCAAATGGCTGAACAGAAACCCGAGCAGCGGGCAGGCATAAGGTCATTTTGGGATGAGGTGGGTGCGCATTCAAGGGCAACTAAAAAAAAAAAATTAAATAAGCCTCCTTTGGATTCTAAAGTGTGATGTTAATTTAAAAGTGTTAATGTCAAACCAGTGACCAGCAAGAGGCTTTGTGAGGGTTCTTTTGGTCTTGTATGATGGAACTGAGATAAACGAGAAAAAGGAAAATCAAAGAATAATGCAGTTCCGTTAAAGGACTGTCTATATCTTGTAAAGGTGCAACAAATATTCCCAGCGTGGGCTTTACCACTTCCCAATGAGTGATGCACCCAAATCCCAAGACTTAATAAAGTCAGAGGATGCAACATTTGGATCTAGGTTTTGACAGACTAGCAGAAATCTTACCTGCAAGTGCAGGTCGCAGTTGTGAACTTGTATTTCATGCTTTGTTGAGTCCAAATCTAGAGCTTTGGTGAAAGTGAGGCACACTCTGAGTATCTTAAAATAGTCTAAAATCACAGGCTGGCTCTGTATTTCTGTGAAGAACATTACAAAATACTTTTGTTCCGTACCTCATATGATCTCTTACTAAAGCCTCTAGATTCTAGTGTCTAATATCCTAAAGAAGCCTATTAATTATTTAAAAAGCTCTGCATTATCAGTTGACTTTCTGTTGTTCTTGTTGTCACTCTACTGTCTGTTTTCCTACTTGTCATCTTTTCTCCCTCCATCTAGTTGGGTACGTGTTTGAAGTTGGTTTTAAAGGAATAAAATTACACCCATTTATTTACATAGCAGCTGTCAAAGCACAATACTCTGTTCTCCAGAAGTAAGCACACAAAAAAAGGTTCATCCCCTGGTTTGCTATCTTGAAATTGCAGGGACTTGGGTTTTCTAAACCCTCCTCCTTTTTATGAGCAATGATTAAAAGGAAAAAAATTCTGCCAGGAGCATGAAACCCCTAAGTTATTGTCACGTTGGTGTCACTTGCGAAAGCCGTGTAATAGGTTTGTCGGAGAGACCTTCACAAGAAAGAACCATCTCTGTATCTTTCAGTGGGAACTTGAAATAGAAAAGCTGTAGCTTAATTCCTTATGGTGTTTTCTTGGCATCAGCTCTATCTCCCCAGCTCTGATTGAGGTCGAAAGAAAGGGCTGTTTTGTTTTGTTGTGTTTTTGCAAGAGAGTAAAATAAAATATTAACTGTGTTTTTCTTTTTAATATTGGGAGCATAATAAGGTCGCTTAAGAAAAAGAAAGCCAACCAGTAAGCCTGGAATGTCTCTCATTTCTTTAACAGCTACATAGTGTGTGCAGCTGAGAGCTGCCAGTTGGATCCTAGCAGGGGAGAAACCACTTTAGTTTGTTTGGTTTGTATATGGAATAACATTTTTCTTGCCTTGGAATACTTGTTTGTCATCACTCCCCTTTTGTGTTTATGTTCTGCTTGGAAATAGTCTCTGTGCTGTATATGCATTTGCCAGGATGTGCACATAAACAATGTTCCATTATGGCCCGCTCTGCATACTCCTTATTTACACCATATACATTCAACAGTAAACACGGTGGGGAATGACAGAGAGCAAACTCTTCTAGGCCCCCTTTTTTCAGTTAGTCCAGACTTTCTGCCATATGCTTGCTGAGGTCCCACTTCTATTCATGTTTTTATTAGGTAGAAAAAAAGTGTCCAGACTTCACACAAAGCAGCTTTTGTGTTCTCTGTCAAAAAAAATCTTCTCCTATGAAATGTTGATAGAAGTACCCAGAGCCCTTGTGGGGGTGCAGAGTTTGAATAGGCCTGTGGTGAAAGCACGGGAGGGCAGAGCAGGGGAGCTCTTGCTTCTTGTGTGCCATGAACAAATATCTCTTAACTGTCTTTTTCTCTACTTTTCTATTTGGCAATCAGGGTCGTGCCCCTTGTCCTGATGCTAGTTATGAAGGTGACGTTTTTAAAGTGTTAAAGTCTTTCAGAATTTTATCTGGAAGGGACGAGGGAGGCAAAATACGGTTTACTGTAGCATAAAATGGAAGTTTGACTTAGAATATATGCAGTTTAGTAAAATTATAGAAACACGGAAAAAAAGTGTTAGAGCGGCATAAATCATTTTTAGTGACTCTGTGCTTGAAAACGGTCAGATTAGATCTTTCTCTCATTGATTTTGTATTTGGTTAATGATTCCAGTTCTGAGATCATAAAGCTATATAAGATGTAAAAGATACGGGAAAATATCTTTAACCTCTACTTTTAAACCATGTGTTTCTTTTGACATTGAAATACTGCAATGACCTGGTAATGTTTTCCAATGTTTTAATTTTTGCTGATGTACAAAAATATCACAGAAGAGCTGAATCGTAATTATTACACATGGTATTGCATAAATTTCTTCCTAATTAAAAAGCTTCTAAATTCTGAATAATCAATTTATGAAGGCATGTGGTTTTGACAAATTATACATTTAATTTCTAAAGATTTATTGGAAATTTGACCTGCAGCTAGTTAATTATGGTTATAGTACTGATGCAGTAATACTGGAGATTGATATAATGATATGATTGCAAATTTATTTTGATATCACCTACCTTTGTAGCGGGACATGGGACATGGGACCTATATTTTTTTCCATCTTGTTTATGGTATGCAGGAAGGCATTAGTTTAATGAAGAGCACAAATATTGGATAGGTGTTTGTGGCATTTTTATGAAAAGGTACTTTCAGCAGAGCATAAGCATATTGAACTTGGTCCTTCAAGTTTTAGCCTTTTAGAAGCTACACTTCTAGTGGCGTCAGTGATAGTTTTAGATGGATGCAAAATATGAACTTTTTAAAAAATCCATAATAAGAAATTAAATTGATTCTTGCTAATTAATTTTCAGATCACAAAATATTTCTGAAGTATTCCTTTTTGGACTATTCTCCCATCCACTATCTTGATATTCCTAGTTTTATAAATGTCAGCAGGTAAGTTACTGAAGATGAGCTTTCAAGATATCACACAAGAAGCCAAAGAAAATAATAAATATAATTTAAAATGGTGTCTTTCTATCCCATCTGAATTTGCAAGTGATCTATGAGAACCATAGAAAGAAAATGCAGATGAACTTCTATAGTAAGAAATGTTTAGAAAAGCAAGGCATATCTTAAACATGTAGGTAGTCCTTTTAGTAACACACAAAGGTTACCTGTTTTTTAAAGCAACTAAGAAAAAAAATAAACTCCAACAAGACTGCACTATTGCAGCAAATTAATTTCTGGTTTCTTCTGACTGGTCTAAATGGGCCTCAGGAGCTGCTACTGAGCAGCAAGTGTACTTCATGAAGAGTTGTTGGTGCGAGTTGTGCGTTACAGGACCTCCTGTGTTCACGGGGGAGAATGGTGGGTGAAGGAAGAGGAGCCGTAGAAGACCTGGTTCAAGGCTTTTCTCCACTGAAACTTCATCTGAGAGTGTCCTTGGGTCTTACAGAGGAAAGCAAAGGTATAGCCTTAACCTGCTGGTCTGAAATGGGGCGGTGTCTTCAGTGCCTGCCGTTCCAAGCCTTTGTTTAATGCCTGCACTACCAAGAGTTCCATTTTTTTGCCTGTTAAAAGAGGAAATAGACAGATCTCACTTACTGTGACCAAAAGATGGACAGAAGTTAAGTGTATATCACATCATCCTGATCTCTTATTTTCTCCACTGGAAGTCTAGCAGCTCCTTTTTCCTAATAGTACACAGCTGTGGCTCACAGTAGTGAAGTCTGACCACAGGAGGGACATCCGGAGTGAGGACACGTGCCCTTCCTGGTCCCCAGGGACCGTCTTGCTCTCTTACAAAGGGGAAAACTAATGCAGCTGAATCATGACATTTTAAAAATAGAGAGGTTTAGGAGTCTTTGTCATAGATTTTTGCATTTTTAGATTCAAACTTTGTTATTTCTTATAGCCAAATTCAAATTTTGTTATTTCTGATTACCAGGCAAACAAAAATAGTCACATCGAGTGACATTATATAGTCATTATAATATGCAATTTAGATATAGGTTTTGTCCTTACATTTGTACAATATTTGTGCTTATACTTCATACACAGAAGTGTAATGCAGTTCTAAAACCAAAATGAAATGTAATGAAATAAACAGAGATTCCCATGTAATTACTTGATGCCAGCAATTAGAAAGGACTATTAGAAAAAAAAAACCTAGCTAATTTTATAAGATTTACAGGAGTTATCTGAGAGTTTACAAAAATCAAACTGTACAATTTTGGATGAAAGCAACACATTCTCTGATGGTGAAAAATTCTCTTATAGATTAATTAAGTACTATCTCTACCAGCTGTGGACTCTTTTATGGTTCAGTAATTGCCTAGACAGAAGTCAATGAGCAGGCAAAATTTGGGTGAAAGAGTCTATTGGTACTTGATAAATGCAGTCCATACAGCAACCCCACAGACTAAGGATGAACTATTTTATGAGAAATACATTTTATGTTTTACATATGTCA
Source organism: Pyrocephalus nanus (assembly GCA_038380795.1). Taxonomy (NCBI): domain Eukaryota; kingdom Metazoa; phylum Chordata; class Aves; order Passeriformes; family Tyrannidae; genus Pyrocephalus; species Pyrocephalus nanus. The sequence continues at coordinate 32,886,818 of CM076266.1, read as the reverse complement.
CAACACCTGATGATACAAAATATAATTTAAACCCACCTGAACTCCCTGCATTCTCTGTTCATTGTGCTATTAGTATCCTGTGGTGAGTCAGATAGCTTTGCTGTTATTCCGGTAGCATTCAACGTATTTTTTCCAAAGTATTTTTGCAAACCTATGAAATTATTCCGTAGTAGGAGAAAGAAAAGGTCTCTTAAATCACTCCAGATACGTTAACTGGGAAAGAGTTAATCTGCCCTCAGGAGTTGCTATGTAACTGAGTCCTGCTGGGAGAGTCAGGGTTTCCAGCCAATGGGACTCACCCCTACAATACAATGCATCTATCTTGTGTTTCTTACATGTTGTCAGTTATTGGAGTTTTTTTCCTGAACTGGAATTACACTCCTGCTCCTTTCATACTCTCCCACTGAGTCTTAAGTAATTGTGTTCCATACCAAAGTCACAAAATAACAGTACAATGGTGTGCATTTATCCCTGAAAATGTTACTTTGGACAACTCTGAGTGGCGCGTAGAAAGATCTCCCATGCATCAAAACTAGGAAACTTTTAAAAGATGAGATTTCCCAAAGAACTTCAGAGTACAACACATGCCTGAGATCATTTTCAGTCCTCCAGAAAGCCTTCTCCTACCTTTCTGTTCTCACCTGTGCATGCAGCCTTCAGCACATTGACTTGTGCAGAAAGAGCAGCAAAATATCTCAAACTTAAACTGTTCTTTCCTGCTTAAGGTATTTCAAGAAGCCAGTATTGATTTTCCCTGCATCCTGACTAGACTCTCTCCTTAGCTATTCCTCTTCTCTAAGGCCACTCAAGGCTTGAGGGCTGAAGCATGAATTCTTTAATTTCTCCTTTAGAAGAGCCAGGTGTGTTTTCTCAGCTCAAGCAAAGCCTCTGTGGTTGCGCCAATATATTTGTATGGAAGAGGTGGCTCTTCTGAGGGTTTTTTTGTTGGTTTGTGTTTTTCATTTTTTCCTGGAGGAGATCCACCCACAGTCCCTTTGAAGGCTACTGATAAGATGAGGGAGAGACTAAGCTTGGCCTGTAAAAACACTACTTAGGAATCTCTGCTTTGGCTGTTGGATTCTGATAGGAAGCAAGAGAGTGGAGTGGTATTTGTCAACATGTCGTTCAAGTCTCAGTAAGTTTTACACTTCACTTAGATCTTTCTGCCTCATTTTTTCCAGTGAGGTTCTGTCTGATAATTTGTGTTGGCAAAGCTCTTAGCCTTTCTTGCATTCTTGTGAAGTCTTACCTCTGAGTGACATAATGTTCCTGCATTGTTCAGCTAGCAGGACAGGCTTTAGTACCAGAGGTGTGCGCTTCTACTCTGAGGAAGTCTGTTTTAAAAAAAAAAAAAAAAAAAGAAAAGAAAAACCCTAATCATTTTTAGATAAATTTAAAAATCCAACAGGTGGACCTGTAATGTTTTTAAGTTTTTAAATAACATATATTTACTATATTGTCATTTAGTTTAGACATTTAGGATCTGATTGTAGATAACATCATGCTGTACTTTTTAAGGATAATTACAACATATTTCTCAGAATTGGGAATGTGCACACGCCTCATTCGTGTTACTAAACACAACTGAGGCTTACTGTACCTGTCCATCAATCTTGATAATTCCTTGAAAAGGTTGGGCCACAACCCTGTTTTCTGGCATATCCTTTGGGATACTTTGTGCCAAAGACAGAATGGATGGATGCAGCAAGGGTGAGATCTTGGAGGCATTTTGCAAAGGAAAGAGTATCCTTCCACACATTTTTCTTTGCATGTCTCCATATGAGATTGAGATTTTTTTTTTTTTTTTTAATATGTGATGACAAGGTCTATGAAGAATAGTTCAGTCAGAAGAAGGCTCAAGATATCCAAATGAAGAGTTTGGGACTGGTTTATGCAAAACCAATTTGATAGTTTTATAAATTAGTTTTATAATATAGTTTTCTAAAACTTTTTATAAAAAAGTTTTATTTGATAATTTTATGAAGCCTAAAATGTTGCCTCACATGCTTAGAGACCACCTTGCACATCCTCCATTACATTTGGCACTAAAAGTCCCATAAGGGCAAAAAATTCATGATACCTCACAATGGCTGGGGCAATATGCTGTTGATCACCACAATCTCTAACTGCAATCCAGCCCTGTAAGTCCCCTTTGATTAAAGCATATGAGTCAGTTATGATTCCCTGAGCATGGACATAATATGTCTGGACATTCAATCCCTTCTGTGGCCCAATATGGGTGTCTTGTGGTCCAAGGGTATGGGAATTTTCAAATCTATTTAATCATGTGGGACTACCTCATGGAAGCCCGTTGAGACCATGCAAATTTTTCTTTGTTGGCTTAAATTAGAGAAGTGAAGTAGAATTTGAGAAACACACTAAAGAAAAATTTGATAGGTGTGTTTTAGTAGAGTTTGAAAACCATGAGCATCTTGTGAACATTTCAGACTGGGCAGCATTGATTGTGCCGCTGCTTGTTCTGAATGCAAGTGAAGTCCTGCCCAGCCTGATTTTAACTGAGATCTCATCTATGTTTCAATGCTGAATTGGTATAACAATGTAGGTGAGAAAGCAATTATTCCTTTTTGAAAGAGTTTTACCTGTAACAGCCCAGTCATGGACGGTGACTGTAGTATAAAAGGAATATACAGAATCCCTTACCTGCTCAACAGTAGTTACACTATGATAACCTGTAAGCTTGTAAAACTGACCCTGTTAGTAAAGTTTACTTTTCAGGCTACATCAATAAAGTTACAGTGATAACAGTGTTCCTGAGAGGACGTGCCCTCAGTTACTTCACACATTATTGATGGCATATGTTCTACAAAAGAAAAGGAGCACCATTTCACCAAATATATACCTCCGTTTCTGAGTAATTCTACCTCACTAACTGCAAAAATTTATGCAGGCTGTTACCAAACAGAAAGTAAATCTGCATGATAAAAACGAAGGTGCAAAGGTACAGTGTGTTAGCGAAACAGGCAGAATAGAGGTGTTGGCTTGATGACTGTCATTAACAGCAGATTTCAGGCTGTGTTACCACATTGTCATTGCTGTCATTACCTCTGCTAGCCAGGTAGCTATATCAGAACATTTTCTAGTCACTCCTTCATTTTCTTTTTAAGATGCCCACAGATAGGATGTTGGACTGTTCTTTCAGTGTTTGGTGTAGGTTTGGGAACGAGCTAAGCAGGAACTAGATTGTCACAAATATACATGTCAAGCTGCTGAGCACGAGTCTATTGCAGTTTACATTAATGGCATAATCCAGTCCAATCTGCATTGGGCTTTATGTGACCAGAGCTCCACTCAAGTGTTTTAGCTATTTCAGGCCTCTGGAATACCTCTATATGGGTTGTGCTTACCAGCACCACAGGACCACAAGCCCTAAGGGCTGCCTAAGTCTGTCTTAAGTTAAATAGGGCTTAGGTAAGGTTTAGTCTTTGTTAGAATATATGTATGTACTGAGCTGGAGTTCCAGTTACTGCTTGGTAATTTTGGTCTTTTGCTGGAAGAAAGCCATCAGGGTTACCTCTCCACTAAAAGTTTAAGCTGCCATTAGTGAACCTATAGAAACAGTTGTCCCAGTTTCTATTCTGATTCTGGTTACAACTAGGGTTGTAAGTTGTCTGTGTTTGGAACTCCCATTTATTCTGCATTTTCTAAGATTATTTATTTATACATTCCAAGACACCTTCCAGGATATCAGAACATCAGGAAATACTATCCTTTTACTAGGTAATTTCTTTTCCCCTCCTTAAAGAAGGCAGAAACAAAGTATTTACTCAAACATCCTTTCTGAATCTCTCTTTTAGTTTTAATGGAGCTCAGTGCTCTTTTGCTTTCAGCCAAGCATGAGCATATTCACCATATAGGAAACTTTATTGTTAGAAGTAGTATTCTCTGCAGTTTAATATTCAACATTTCTACTTGCTCTTCTGCTCTTTCAAACACCACACTTCTGCTTTGGTTTTATAGATCTCACAACCTTCATTCTCCCTGCATTATACAATGCAATGTGTCAGTGCCATGCATGGCACTCCAGTTACCTCAGTATTTCCATTGTAACTCTGTTTTGAGGGATTTATATACTAGCAGTAAAAATCTCTTTCTTGGCTAAACCTTGAAACAGCAGTTTCTGGTCATTGAAAAAGAAAACAAAATGAAACAAGCCTTTTTTTCCCCTCACTTCTATTTTTTTCTGATAACCATTTAGCAGTGATGTTTGCACTGCAGGATCCTCCTAAACAGCAAGTGTAGATTCAGAAGCCAATTTTAATGTAATAATGCTTTTTCTTTCTATATCCTTCAAAAATGCATGTCATTCTTTATGCATATGACATCATTGCCTCTTTGCCAACCTTTCTGGAGCCTACAGCAGTCAGGCTTTGGGGCCTCAGAGTGGTGTAGTTTGGTCTATCTTCTTTATTTGTAACAGGGTGAGTTTTACGGTGCGTTTTTTTGGTTTGCTTTTTTCTTCTTCTTTTTTTTTTTTTTTTTAATAGTTATCCTTCTTTGCCTCAAAGCCCGGTAACTTACTATCTACTTCTGTGTCACAGAGCCACAAATTTATCAAAATCCAAAACGACATTGGCTATATATGAATATCTAGAATATCAAGGCTATTACCAAAAACAAATTTGGAAAGGATATTAAATCTCATGCTTTAATGCTCAAGTGATTTGCTGTTAGAGAACCAGCTATTAGAGGACCTTTGGGTGAGTTATACTTCACCATTCACTAGGGATTCCTGTATTTTCCTTAGAAAGGTCTAGTAGCAGTCACTCTTAGAAATGGATTGCTGAGCCAGATACACTTCCAGTTTTATCATATAGGGCAGTTCTTTTCCCCTGGCTCCAGGCCAAAGAATTGTATGGATTCTAAGAAACGTAGTTGTGTGTTCAAGTTTGTGAAGATGAATTATTTTTATAGCCTTTAAGTTAAGCAATCAGCTTTAAAGGCAACTTTATGAATACATACCCACTGATTAAGACAGACAAAAAGCCTTTATCAGTAAGTGATTCGCAGACTGGTTGCACGCCTGAGTTCTGGTCTGGAGCTGCTTTTCCCATCTAAAATAAAATACTGCTCTACACTGAATAGTCTTTTGCCAGTTGCAGTTATATTTCAGGCCTGAAGTAATTCTTCCTCTTATGTGCAAATTCCTGTTTTGGTCATTGCAAGCTGTGTATAGTAGTATACAGCAGTCAGAAGAAACCCCTTTTTGACTTAATTTCACTGTATTTCATGTTTTTCCAAGTCATTTGTGCCATTTCATGCCAGTAATTTTACTGTTTTATTTTCTTCAGGGCAATTCTTGCTCAGGATTGATACCCATTTACTAGGCCTACCTTAGAGTTTTAAATATTCAGCCATTCTCTTGTGACCTAGTGATTTTCTTCCTCATAATCTTTTGACATCGTTCATGTGCTTGAGACACGAGGAAAACATCCTTCAACACTAAAAACTACATGTAGTGAAGGGGGAATTCAAGTTTTTAGATTTCAGACCTTGTATCCTCGTATCACCAGTTTGGGGGGAGAAAAAAAAAAAAAAAAAGAAAAACCCCATCAAGGCAGACAAGTACTGTTTCATATTAACATCTATCGTCAGTGAAGAGGTAAAAATCAAAGCCTGTGTGTGAGGCAGGGTTAGTGAACTGCCAGTGATTCTCCCAGCAACTGACACAAAGGAATCTGTGAGTATCAAAGCTGAGGCAGCAAGCTTAGTGTCAGTTCTTGCCTAGGGAGTAGAAGAAAACATCACTTTGTCTCTGCTTTCACTGCTTAAACACACACATCATTCACTAGTAACCATTTACTCTGCTGTCAAAACTGTTTCAAGAGAGTGCTACATTTGATTAATAGTAAAATGGATGCAAAAGGAAAAAAAGGCTGCTTCCCCTGAGGTACTTCTGTTGGAAGAATTTTTGCATGTACTTCTTAATTTTTCCAACCTATAAATATGGCTGTAATGTTCAAGTACTCTATTGCTTCTAGTAAAGTAATTTTTATTAGAGAGCCTGGTGTACTCATCCTAATTCTAGTTAATGCTCTCCCTCTCTCTCTCAGTGAACCATATTATGGCATCCTCAGCCTCTTGTACTAACGAAAAAGTGACCAGCACAACCATGTGTGCAGTACATGATTCATAGTGCTGCTTTCTGAATTGTCCAGTGGGTAATTGTAGTACAAAAACCAGAGAAACAGATGTAGACCCTAAACCTTGGCTGTAAATTTTTGTTTTATGATTATGGGTTTCAAATGTGCTATGTCACACTGACAAATATACAGTAATACCAAAGGAAATAGATTTCTGACTTGAGCTTGAGCTTTTTATTTTACTTATAGCTAAGAATATGTTTATTGTAAAGTTTCTGCTATCATAGTCTGAGAGAAAACAGGTATAAAGCAATGATGTGAAATCACAATTTCTTTGCATGGATAAAGTGGAAGATATTGGAGAGCTGTTGCCTCCTTTGCCTCCTTGTACCTCTGTGGGAGCTGGGTAGGCATTTAAAATATGTGGCAATACTTAAAGTTTCATTACGTTTGGCTTAGAGGGCTATTAGTTATCAAAATAATTATGGTTAGTCCTGATCTAAATTAGAAAATACCCCCCCATTTTATGATTTTTTTCCTGATACTCTGTTTAAGAAAAATGAGTATCATACTATTTCAAAGTGAAATACGAGATGCATAGATTACTGTGTTGTAGAAATAATATGAGAACAAACCATTGGGCTGTTTGAGGAATTTGTTAATTACATGTGGCTTTAGTAACAAGTATAAGAATTAGTGCAACTATTATTCGTAATAAAGCATGAGCTACCTGGCTCATTTAGATACATTGAGAAAAACTAATCTTTTTTCAGTTCGTACACAGTGAAGCGTGACTTCCCGACATTTACTTCCAGAAGTTGCCAGTCAACGTTTTGGGTATAATCAACAGGTTTTATTTTTGAATATAGTATTCTAAGACTGCTAATGGAAAAAACATAACTGTATGTTTCTGTTTGTCTGATTTTGTTTACTTTGACTCACATAGGCAACATGTTTTTCTTGGCATAAGCTTAAATTGTTCCAAGAACCTTGGTCCACACAAAAAGCTGTTTTCTCCCTAAATTGGAGACTGACAAAACATACTGTGTTTTATGTCATCCTTTCCAGTTATTTTTGTGGTGGCACATTATATATTCCAAACTTCTCGTGTGTCCCATGTCCTCTGGTTAGAAAATACTGTCTTTTAATTTAGCTTTGCTATTCAAAACAAAATTGTAGCAACATAGCCAGCTGAGATATAAACAAAAATTTAGCCACTTTTCCACTTGCCTTTTTAATACAACAAACACTGTTTGCTGTGCTGAAATGGTTTAAACAAGCCTTCCCTGAAGGATAGTTTTTTTTTGGTAAGCGTATGCTGTGCATAAATTTTGGATTAGAGAGTGTCAGGGGCTTCTTCAGCTGGAGGGGTTCAGGCTAGGGGAGGACACCCCAAAGGGCTGAGAAAGTCCTTAAAAAGTCCTTAAAAAGAGGCTGTTAAACTCTAGCATTTGTAACTCTTCTGCCTGAAGGGAAGACGGGAAGAAAGGCTGCCTGCCGCACGGACAACCACAACTCTCCCGTAGAGGAGAATGAGGCTAAGAAAAGCTTTTGTTTTTATCTCTTCAAAAGGATTCGCTTCCAGATTGCAGCAGCTCTTTTTGCTGGCCTCTGGTTTTCAACGTGGGTGTATCAGTTTCAGGGAACAAGTGCGTGTGCTGTGTGGGGGGTTTTGTTTTGTGGGTTGGTTTGATTTTTTTTTTTTTTTAATTCTTGAACCTGTGTGAAAAGTTTTGTTAATACAATCTGCAGGCATTGTCAGAGAGCTTTCGGTTCATCAAAGGACTTTTTGTGGAGAGGGCACACCACATCCATTAAAGTGGCTGCGCAGGTCCCAGGGTGAGTCTCTCTCCAGCATTTCTTTACGGTTGCCAGTGGTGCGCCATGCCTGCGCACAGTGTCCCCTTCTCTGCCCGACCCCCACGTTGGGCTTTGCAAGAAACAGGCAATAATCAAGTGTTTCGTTGTCCAGTTTCCGAATCTGAGCTTCCTTGGAGCGGGAAGCGAGGCTCCTCTGTGCCTTGCTCCTGGATGATGCTCACTCTGCTGGGGCTGAGGTGGCTTGGCTCATTCATTCAAAATGAAAGCGTGCATGTGGTTATTGAGCTCATGTTCTTTCCACTGGGGCAAAGGGAGCATTTCCAGGCTGTTGTTTTTCATTTTTAAATTGTCCATAGGAATGAGGACTGGTGGAAGCCTCAATGGAGTCTTTCTCACTGAGCAAGACTTTGCAGAAGGTATTCATTTACCTAAAAAACACGGAGGTCTCTGCTGGCCTGCTGCAAATGGTGGGCCAGCACAGGCCTGGCTGTGGCATCCTCACTACACACTTGTGAAGGCTTTGACACCTACTCCTGCCATGAGGGAGAGCTGCCGGCAATGTGGTTTCATAGAGACCGTGGTGGGTTGGAGCAGCCCCTTGACTCCAGAATGGCTGTGAGGGGGTGGCTGGGGCTTCCTGCCCTAGGGAGGGGGCAGTCACAGCGCCCCTGCTCAGCACCATGGGCTGGGTTCTGTTCCCCGTGGCTTAGCTCGTGGCCTTTCTCCCCTCCCGGGGAGCTGGGGCTCATTAGCCCTCTGAAAGCTGATACAGCCCCTCCGGGGCCACGGGAGCAGCCCCAGCCCCTCTCTGCTAATCAGAGACAGGCAGGACCCAGCGGCGGGGCTGAGAAGGGAGAGGAGGCGATGCGTGGCTGCCTCCTGCCCTAGGCTGAGTGGGGGGGACAAGCCCTCCCGGGCAGTGCCAAATCTGGCCCATCGGGGAAGCCAGGGAGCGCTGGGTGATTTAGGAGCCAGTGTGAGGGAGGGTGGTGAGGAGAGATGGGGCCTGACCCCCCGCCCTCCGCCCCCATCCCCACGCCCCAGGAGGGACGGGCCCCTGAGATTCCCCGCTGGGAGTGGGGCTGGCACCGGCCATCGTCTCTGCGAGTGGTATTGAGCGGGGTCCTTGCGGGTGGCATTGAGCGGGGTCCCTGCTGGCGTGTGCCGGGCCAGCGTTGGGATGGGGCTGCTCCGAGCCCAGACCCGCCACCCGAGAAGCCGGGGCGAGTCCGCGTCCCTGGCTGTGGAACAGCGGCAGCGCCTGCGCCTCCGTCTTGGCCTCTCCGGGGAGGAAAGGAATGTGGGAAGGGCGGGGGGAGGCACAGAAGTTTTAGAAAATTCGAACTGGAATTTAAAAATCCTCCGTTCCCTACAACCGCTGGAAACACCGCTGTTTGTTTCCCCACCCCGTTCCCCTTCTCTTCACTGTTTTTGGGGTTTTTTGTTTGTTTGTTTGTTTTGTTGTGTGTGGGTTTTTTTAGTTACTTTATTATTTTGGGTCTTTTTGGAAGTTGGGCTCCCCGTCCACGCCCGCCCGCTCGGCGGCAGCGGGGCGACTCCGGCAGGGCTGGGGCTCGCCTTTGCCCGCCCGCCCGCCTGCCTGCCCGCCCGCCTGCCTGCCTGCCTGCTTTTTTGCAGGGCTGCTGGGAGTTGTGAAGGCGTGTGAGAATCCTGGGAGCTGGTGATGTCAGACCGCTTGGGTCATTTGAAGGTTAGCAGCCTGGGAAGGGTTCACGGAAAGTTCACTCGCATATATTAGGCAATTCAATCTTTCATTCCCTGTGACACAAGTAGTAGGAAGTGAGCTGTTCAGAGGCAGAAGCATCTATTCACGGCCGAGGGGGATCCCGAGCCTCTACCGGAGCTGTTTTATCCCGGGGAGGTGGGCGATTGGCACGGCGTGGGACGCGGCACGCACCCGGCGATTGCCCCAGGAGCTGGACTGACTCTCAAGAAATTTTGGGGGAAATTTGGTGGTAGCTAAAACTTGGAATGCAGCTCGCATCCCCCCATCTTGCTGGATTGGCTGGGCAGCCTGGAAAATGGTAAATGATCATTTGGATCAATTACAGGCTTTTAGCTGTGTTGTCTGTCATAATTCATGATTCTGGTCTGGGAAAAAGACCAACAGCCTACGTGCCAAAAAAGGGGCAGAGTTTGATGGAGTTGGGTGTACTTTTATGTGCCATTTTCCTCCACACCTAGAGGAAAGCACTTTTGCAGGCATTCTGTGCAAGGGGAATCATGTTTGACTGTATGGACGTTCTAGCAGTGAGCCCTGCTCAGATGCTGGATTTCTACACTGCGAGTCCGTCTTCCTGCATGCTCCAGGAGAAGGCTCTCAAAGCATGCTTCAGTGGATTGGCACAAACAGAGTGGCAACACCGGCACAGTGCTCAATGTAGGTCCCAACTGTTATTTTTCCACTTTAAAGCAATTACTATAATTATTGTTGTTGTTGTTATTATTTCATTTATTTATTTATTTGCATGTATTTAAAAACGAAAGACTCGTAATTAAGTGCAGAGGTAATGAGGGGTGGGGTGAGTTTTTGTGCAAAATGTGGTTTGCAAGCTTTTTTTTCTCCATTTGGCAAGAAGGGAAAAAGGAAAGAAGCACCGGACTTCTTTCTGTTTATCCCTTCTCATGTGGCACACTGATCCTAAGAACAGTTGTGGAGCCAAACAGGAACACATAAAATTGTAATGTAATACAGCAAATACTTGCAAAACTCCAACCAGTGAAGGATGAATTTACATAACATCTCTGTCGTAGCTATTTTTTTTTCTCCTTAATCTAATTTTGTAGCACATTTGATAATCAGGATGCATGTTGTCTCAAAGTGCATTTTAGCAGAGCAGCCAAGCAATTAAAATGCTGCTCTCTACAGTTCTTGCAAAGATGTGGAATTGCAGTGGGTAGGTGCCATTCCAAAAATCAGAAGTTTTAAGTTTCCGAAGAAAAGGCAATATTTCTTTGTACTGACCTTGCTGCCACCTTTCTTCTTCACTTTGTTGCTCTAAGAAGTTGCTGTTTTGCTAGAAAACTACTTACTGTGAACACCCTTTGAGTTTAACCATCAATTATTTCTATACCTTGAAATGCAGACAGCGTAGCACTGGTAACAGAGGAGCGAGATTTAGTGGTATGACACTTCTGAAAATGTACTATTATGTTATAGGGCCTTGATTTGTTGCTGAAATATATAGTTGGTAAACAACAGCAGTATTTTAACACCCCAGTTTAAAGTTTGAGAAATTGACAAAAAGTGCCAGAAAACATTACCTTATACTCTGCATAAAAACTTGCAGGATGCTTCACTGCTCTGACGGTGATTTAGATAAATGACTTGGCTATCTATCAAAATGTTTTTAGCACGCTCTCGGGCACTTCAGTACACCATTAACTGTATCAATCTGTTTTGAATTTTTGTTTCGCAGTAAGTTAAAAAGTTAACCAGGAATAAGAAGAGCTCTCCCTTCAATATCTCTGAAGGGTGGAGGGGGGAATTGAAAAATAAATTTAAAAATGTTTGGTAAAATAATGTGTTTCACTCTGCTCAAAAGTTTTCAGTCACCATATGACGTTTGTGTGGGTTGAGTAATGAAAACAGAATTGTAAAAAACAGTGACTACCAGCCTACAACACTGAAAATGTTTTGATATCTTTACAATTAAAAGGAGACTGTGAAGTTCAGCATGGGATATTTATTTTCTTCGCGCTGTTTTCAAAATGCTTCAAATAAATTATGAAACAAAGCTTTTACTTCAAAATAACGTTACTAGCTACGGGAGAGCCTCAGTTAGCAAAAACAAAAATCCAAACCAGATGTTTTACTAAAAATGTGTTTTCCTCCTTTCATGGTTTAAAGTTTAGTATAACTTCAGCGGTGATATTGCGGAAACTTGGAATTAAATAAACTTTGCTGGAGTAGGAGGCATATACTGTTGTTAAAAGCTTACACTCGCAAAATATTTTTGAAATAACTTCTGGTTTTAAAATGTCCTGCTCATTCTTTTGTACATTGTTAATACCTAGAAGCAGGATTCTTAAAAACAAAATATATGGTGTTTGTTCTTGGGCAAGTTAAACACGGGATTACCCTTATCAGAATGGAATGAGTGGTAAATATGTCATTTGCCTAGGGCCTGTGATAAGAGACAAGTGTTGATAACAGCAAAGTTTAGCTAATCAAAGAGACTCATATTAACAAGAGTAAATAAAAATATAGGAAAATGCATTCAGGAATCCAGTCCTGTAACTTTGTAAGCAATTGGATTAATCTTCACTGGATGGGAATTTAAAATTGGGCCGAAACCTGAATCATAACACGATGGCTGTAATTTGAACTGTGAAAGTTAATGGAATAGAAATGTGGAAAAACAATTTAGTTAAGGTCCAAATTAAGATTACTGTTTGATTATTAGAGCAAATTTTGTTTTCAATTTTCAAGAAAGTGTAAGCAGTTTATGCATATGAGTAAATATATAAATGGATTTTAAAATACTAAAAGTCTCTCAAAGCATTAGATTTTTCTGGCATCTCATGAAAATAATGACAAAACCAGCTTTTTTGTGGTCCAGAAAGCTTTTAATAGTTTAAAGGTTGCTCCAGTGCTTATAAATACAAAGATAGCAATGTTTCATTCTAACTCGAGCATTTCCTGATTCTCCATTTTTAAGAAGATCTCAGTGATTTAATGGAATGTAATAATAGCCAAGTTTTGTAACTGTTAGATGTGTGATAGGTTTTTTGGTCTACTTTGTTGTTTTATTTTTGATTCTGAGAAAAAAAAAAAAAGGCAGTACACCTGCAGCCCTTGCTTTAGGCCTTGGAAATATTGTTTTGATAGAGACGTAATTGTAGAGTAAAACGTAAATGGTTGTTGAGGGAATAGTACATGGATAGTGCAGACTCAGAGCAGGCCAGTAACAATCCCAGACAGCATCAGGGTTTCAATTGAAACGCTAGCAAAATTGGCCATTGCAGAGTTTAGGGCAGAATGCTGTAGGTCTCCAACTTCAGCACATCTTCAGTACGTTAATCCGATTCACTAAGCTAGCGCGCTCCTGCAGCATCATGAATTTTCTAGTCCACGAGGGTCTGCAAAGTAAAAATAGAGGATAAGGCACAACCCAAACATGACCTTAACTTGAGTGGTATTTTTCTCCTCTCCCCTGTGGGAGGAAAAATCTGCCATGGGTTTGCAGTGCAACTGTTAGCCATTGCATATTGTGCGATGTTTTAGAAGCACGCAGAAAACCCCCCTAATTTTTGCACTCAAATATGTTGATGATTGATGTGATATTAGTTAGTAGATTTAAAATGAAATTATTTGTTTGCGAAGAAAATTATGGACTCAGAAATGAGAGTAGAACCAACTGCACTTTTAATTGTAATTCATTCTCTCTCCTTTTGTCATAAGATAAAAATCAGGTCACTATAATCAAATTAGACGAGGATAGTTCTTAGAAGGACAAAAGAGTTGAGATAGCAAGAATGAATGATCTATAGCTTCTTAAGTAAGCTAGAATTTTCTGCTCCCTTGTAGTGCAGCGGCAACAAACACAGAGAGAAAACCAGTAACTTTTGGTGAAATGTGAGCTAACTAAATATTGCGGAAGTGGGAACAGGACAGGTCCTGAGAGAAGAGCTGCAAAGAATGGCGATTTGACCTTGGAAAAGCCTATTAAAAAAAAGTCTTCATTAGTCTTCATTAATTAAACAGGCAAAAAACCAAATGAACAGGCCCAAAACAAGAGGAAGTTTGTTTGGCATTATGTAGTGTTTCAGCTAATTATATCAAGTAGAAGACTACTGCCTACTGCATTTCCTTAGGGTTACAAGCATGAAAAATTTGATGAAGGCAAAAGTTATGGATATGGCAGCAGAACACACTGGGATGTTGGGGCTCGTGTAGTATACAGTTCTTATTTCAGTTTGGTAGGAGGTGTTTGCCTAGAGAGGAGCTAGCAATTATTAACTTTTAGAAAGTTCATGAAGATGGGACTCCAGAAGGTGCATGTTTTCCTTCAGAATTCTGGATTATTACAATGTTTGGGTCAGGTTCTTATTCCCTGCAACCACTTGGAAACATCTGTGCTCCAAAAAAAAAAAAAAAAAGCTCACTACTTTATTTTCTTTCATCTTTCTGAATTTAAAAACAAACATTTTGAAGTGAAGGACTTGTAATCTGCATTCCCAAGTATCAAATTGCTGCAGGTGTGTTTGCTAGTGCCCAGAAGGCAAGATCTGTTTGAACCAGGTTATTTTCTTTAAAGTTCATCTATAAACTTTACAGCTAAATCGCTCGGATTGATTTGCTTAGGGATACAGTCTTTGTTTAAATTTTCATATTTCTAGCTTAATGCCCTGAAATACGTTATTAAAAAATGTTTGTTTCTGATCCACTGCATAAAAAAAAATTAAAAATAAAAAATTGCGTGGGGATATTTTTCTTCCAAATTAATTGAAGGGAGGAAACTATTCTCATCGTAGTTTCTAATGCAGTTAGCCTGATTCGTCTGCTGGCACAGGAAAGCTCTAAGGGACACGCACCACTATCAAAAACTCCTGCAGACAAAAATGATGAGAGGCGTTCGCTGTTGAAGTCAGGGTGGGATAAGCTTGGAGGAAAAACAATGTATCTTTGGGTGACTCCCTGCTTGCCTAATGAGTCTGTGCAGCAAAGGTGCAACTTGTAAGAACAAAGCCAGGCTGGTGAGTCGGTGCCTTGAAGAGGGTTACGGTGAAGTTAAGGAGTTGAAAGACAGAGATAGTGTTTCAGACAGCGAAGTTAGTCATCCTCACATCCAGTTAAATCCCCACTTACTGCTGAGCGTTTTTCTTAACCATGTGTGCGTCACACCAGCGCTGCAGCCCAGCCAAGGTGAGGGGCTTCGCTCAGGGGCGCACGGGGAGTGAGGCGCCCTGGTCGGCGGATTACGGTTACACCTCCCCTAAACACGCCAAAAGACTGGTTTTGCTCAGGTCTAATTTATATACCGCCCTTTACGCAGCGGATGAAGTGCGGCTGTGTTACACAGCCAGCATTTAGATTTGGGAGTGGGGTTGTGAAAGGCACATTGTGCTCAGAAGGACTGCTGTCTGCCGCGGTCCAGCCACGCTATGCCCCATCCTATTGAGACCTCAAAAGCAGAGCACAGCTGCGATGAGTTTCCAGATCTGTTTGGCCGTGGGGACCGGCACTGGTATGCGTGCGAGTCGGGGGGGAACTTCCCTCTCCCCTCGCAGTTTCTGCCTAGGGGGCTGGCAGCAGCCTCTCAGCAGTGAATTTACAGGGGCGGGCGACTGGGGCCAAATTAGTTGTGGTTTCAGAGGGCTTTCCAGAGCTCTGCTAGGCTGTAGCACGCAGCCCCATGAGGAAGGATATCAGTTGATGTATAAAATGGCCAAGGAACTTTGGTAAATAGACTTTACCCTTCAAATCCAGAGGTCCTGGCAGCGGCTGTGCGGGAGGGTGGGGTTGTACTTTTCCCCTTCCTGTACTTGGACACTTTTGATTATCCAGACTTTCTGGGACTGAGCAGGGCTGCCTAATAACAAAGCCTGCATAATATAATTGCCTAAATAGGCCTATTGTCCTTTTCAAGTCACTGTGCTGTGAAATCTTTCAACTTTTTGCTGAAAATGTTGCATCTAATGTTTAAGTGGCTTAGTGGCTACAGAGAAGAGGGGATCCTTTTCCCTCATTTCTCATTGCTGAGTGGTTCAGAATCTGATTATATTCTTGCTCCTATTGATGTTTACTCCTTTTGGGAGGCAAATATTTTAGCCCCTTCTGGCAGGGTAAACTGCCAAAAGTAATAGGCCTGGAAGTACAAAGCTATGATTGATTTTGACCTTTGCTCACGTGCATGAAGTCTGTCCCCATGCACTGTGACCCATGCCACTTCTTGCTGAAATCCAAGCCCTTTCAAACCAAATGGAACCACAAAAATACAAGCCACAAAATGCTCAAAACTATTTTAAACTAACAGAATAATCATTTTGTCTGTGCAGGAAAAAATATAGGCAGGAGGGTAACAATGCTGAATTTTCTAGCAGGCAAACCCAGAGTAATGTCTCTCGTCTACTGCTGCTGCCTTTTTTATGAGAACCATATTCTAGGTATAAAATAAACAAACTGGTATCATGTGGAAATGATTCTGTGCAGTTTTTCGGTCACAGTAATCTTAGCTGTTCCTCCTAATTGTAATCTGTAAACAACGTGCATCCAAAAATGTGGATTTTAAACTTTTTAAAAATAATCGAAGGTCTGGGATTTTACTAATTCGTCGTTGCATGAGCAAATGTGTTTCAAAAGTTAAGAATGTCAGAAACAGTAGCCTAAAGTTAGCATCCTAAATCCACATTTCATGGCTTCATTTCCAAATATGCTGAGCATCTAGGAGCTCCCTCAGCACTTTTTAAAACAAGCCATGTATTTGAATGACCAATTACTATTTAGAACCTTCATTTAATTATTAAAGATGTTAACAAGATTGTTCCACTTCCCCCAAACTATATAAAAAAGTAGTTCAACGACAGAGTTCACAACGTCAACAGTGAAAATAGAGACACAGGACAAAGTAGGACTTGTTTATAAAAACATTTTACTGTCTTTCTATAAAGTTGCAAGTCAGCCAAGGTTTTTTTCCCTTTATTTTGTCTGATTCACAGGTTTCTCCAATTCTCTGCTTCCATGCATTAAAGTCTGCTCATCACTTATTAATTGTGGTATAGATTTTAACAGCTAGATTATCTTCTTCATATACTCACTTATCATTAGCAGCTGCTCAGGATTGTTTTCCCAGTGGCACTGAATTAATATGACTTTGGTCACTGTGCATTTTGCTTATTTTGGGGAGGAGGGAGGGAGGAGGGGGAGATCTAGCTTTCTTCAGCTCATTTTAGTAATCTGAATAGGAGCGTAGAACTTGCATCATGTGACAGGGCAGCTCACCAGCATGGGGTCCCTGTGTGAGAACCTCCCTTGTACATGACAATCTGATAAGGATATCATGTGGTTTAGAACACATTCCCACAATGTTCACTTCTTTGTCCCTTTATTTGGGAGTGGGTAGGAAAAAACCTTTTAACAAACTAATGCTAGCCCTTATATAACTGACCCCACTTGCTTTTAGTGTTCTGTTTGAGCCTTGCAGCTTCTTCAAATACTTTTGTTAAGAGAGATGGAAATATAATCCAGCAAGTCTGTTTTAAAAAATCCTAGACATAGAGTGTATAATACACCTTCTATTCCCCCTGGACAAAGTGATTTTTCTTTCCCCTGCTTATACCATATATAAACTGAATATTATAAAACTATGTAAGTTAAATATACACATGCAAGTGACACTTGTATAGGTTTAATAGGTTAAAGCTTGAATGAGTATTTATAAATTCTCAGAGTACTCTGGATCTTCACTGCTGAGGACATGATGTTAAAGTCCATCCATAGTTTGGAGGGATTTCCGTTTTATGCACTTTCAGTGACTTACATTTCGCCCTTTAAGTGCATCCCCTAAGAAAAAGAGCAGAAAAATGTCTCACAACAAAGAGATCTTTTAGCACCGCTTAGTTTCTTTTAATGGTTTGGAGAAT
The DNA here is from genome assembly GCA_038380795.1 of Pyrocephalus nanus. Lineage (NCBI taxonomy): Eukaryota > Metazoa > Chordata > Aves > Passeriformes > Tyrannidae > Pyrocephalus > Pyrocephalus nanus. The sequence continues at coordinate 32,869,290 of CM076266.1, read as the reverse complement.
TTCTTTCCATTGAACCATAATATTTTTCTCTAGGCTCACATTGTATTTTTAGCAAGGATCTTTGAACAATGAAATGACAAATTAAGTACATCTTTGTCTTTTACAGCCTTATCTAGTGAGGCACTCAGCCCTCCACCCTTGATTTTAATAAGAGTTTCAGACACAGTGATTGTATGAGTGAGCCTTTAGTGTATTTATGTACCAATACTTTTTTGAAATACCAGTAAAAGTTCTTGCTGCTGCACTGCAGGTTCAGCACAATGAACATCCAACACTTCTTAAAAAGAAAGAAGGTTCATTTTTCTTTTAAAGATATGTAGCAGAGGTGTGGAGCAATCAAACCAGTTGACTGCTGTTGCACCAACCAGAGACAACAGCCACAGTTTGATTTAACACTGATTTCCTTCAGTGGTGCTTTGATTCTAGAAAGCCATTTGTGCCTGTAAGATACAAACAGTGGAAGGAATGGTTCAATTCCCCCTGCCCTCCCCCCCCAAAAAAAAAAACCTAAACCAAAAAAAAAAAAAAAAAGAAAACCAAACAAACCCCCCGCCCCCCCCCCCCACAAAAGGTGTCTTGAATCCTGCGACTTTTTACTTTTTTTTTTTTTTTTTAATCTGAATGCAGCTTGAGGTGTTCCTGAAATGGCCATTGCACCACTCTGTTAGTCTTCTCTGCCAAGCTGGCTGGTGGCACAGCAGCACATCATATAGAGGTGTGTATTTCATTTAGTACGAGACTTCCATGTCATCTTCCAGTCTTGTCCAAGAATCACTTCTGCTAGCTGCTGACTGGTACCAAGAGGATTCCTAGGTTCCTGCATGATAAGTGAATGTAACAGCATCTGAGTTGATTTAAATATTTCACTTATTCACAAATACCAATCTGGGACAGAGGCGTTCAGGCGCGGCACAACTCTACCCTGGCTTTCAGGGGTCTCAGAGCCTCCAGCATAGCTGCTCAGGGACTTGTCCATGGGCGGAGCCTGAGGCAGGGAGCAAGCTCCTCTGCTGCTTTATGTTCTCATCTTCTACCCAAAATCTCTCAAGGAAGACCAGTGTTGCCTGTCATTCCAAGACTGAACATTCACTCACATAGGAGAAAAAGGAGTTGGAAAACTGTGTCACAGTGCCATCTGGCGATACCTGATACCCAGACCTTCCCCTGGGCAAGGGCTGCGGATCTGCAGGCAGATGCTTCCCCCAGGACCCTGGTTAAGGCAAAGGGAAAAGCCTGTGCTCCCCAAAGCTCGACTCCCTGGGAGGGTTTTGCACAACTCTCTGGGTTGCTCTAATCAAAGATCCTAACTTCTCTACAAACCTTCCCTCCTTCACAGAGATCTACCCTCACTGATCCACCAGTCTGCAGTTTCTGGCTTAGGGCACAAGACAAAGGAGTAGCTAAAATGTCACGCATGGCTGAGCGTTTTTATTGTTAAGACCAGGTCTTGAGTTTGGGGAGGTTCTTTGTTTCATTTTAAGCCATTGTTCATTCTTCTGCCTCTCAACTTTAGGTCTCAGGAGGTCTTTTATTTTCCCCCTCATGATGCAGAGTATTCCTTTGCGTTGTTTTGTTGAGTTTTCTCTTTTCATTCAGTTGAGGAAGAAATTTTATTAGTTACTGGATCAGGATATAGGTCAGATCCTCCTTAGTGGCTGGCTGTAAGGTCTTGGAGACCTGTCTTTCCAAAAATCCTTCCGATTCCACCCCACACTTTAAAGCAAGGTGCAAAGTGCAGAACAAATGGCAAATCACCTATGTTTTTCAGTGTCTTTGATGAAGGGGCTAACAGAGAAGGATACTTTTCTCAAGACTTCATCACCCAGTGAACCTCTGCCTTCATCTTTCCGTTTGGAGAGCACATTCTGGCTGTGTTTTTGTGGTTGTGCATATAGTCATGTGCCATGCAGGTTATGTGAACTGCTCATCTTTCTATGCTCAGCATGTATTGCAACATTCACTGATCTTGAGACCACACCAAGAAGGATCCATTATCTCCCTGAAGTTTTGAAAAGAAGCCTTCGGCTGCCTGCAAGAAGTCAAAGCTGACTCATATCCTTCTGTGGGTTGTTTTTGGTGGGTTTTTTGTGTTGGTGTTTTTTTTTGGGGTTGGTTTTTGGTTGTTTTTTTTTGTTTTTTTTTTCTTTTTTTATCTTATCTGAATCCTTTCCTCTCTCTCTGTTTTAGAGAGGTCCTGCAAGACTTCATGGTTAAAGCAGGAGCTGTGTGTTAGGAAGCACTGCATGTCTGGAGGCAGTTTGGGAAAATAGCTGCTCTCTTCTCCCTGAAATGGAGTCCATTATGAAAGCTGCAATTGTTCACAGGGGCTGTTTTCACCTTTACCAAAATGTGAAAGCAGAGCTCAGTTACACCATGGTACAGTGGCACTGCCCAGTAATACCATGTTTGTAATGCTTTTGCTTACTTAAATTTTATGTGCAGAACAAGAAAATACTCTGACGAAAGGAGGTGAGGAAGGAATGATGCAATTAAATGAGATTAAATCAAAGTATTGGTTCCTTTGGAACACATATTTGGCTTTTTATCAACAGTCTTTTCCCCATTTTTTAAATAAACACATATTTTCACATGATAACTCTATTTGAAATATTAAGGCTTCCAGGGCTGTATTACCTTTGTTTCTTCATCAAAGTCCATTACTATGAAAAGGCTGCTGTTCCTTAGGCTGTTTCAGCTTCAAAAGAATTTTAGGGCCTGGTCTATTGGAAAGCTTGGGGGTATAATTAGTGAAAATGGAAATAGATGCAAGAGAAATTTAGTTCCTGATGTTTTAATTTAGTGTGGTACTGCCATGTGTTGTTGAAGAGGATTCTTAAAGGCAAACATAATTATTTCATTATGGTCTTCAGAATGCTTTCATTGGTCTTAATGACAAGAAGCTGCATAAGGAGTCATACATTTTAATCAGACCTTCTTATATTTACATCAGATAAATAACAAATAATTGATGAAAAACAAGTCTTCTGAATGGATGATTTCACACAGAGCTCTGGTTACAGTTTAATGATAAAACATTTCTCTTATTGCTTTGCATTTTAATTATCTAGAATTATTACTCTAGCAGAGATTTCACAATACTGTTATTTCCATCCATTTCATTAGATTCACAACTAATTTCTATGAATCTGAAGAAAGAAGGTGTTTTTCAACATGTATACCTTAAAATTAGTTTCCAGCTTTATTAATTTCATTTTGCATTCATTTCTTACATTTAGATACTTTTTTTGGTGATATACTCCAGTAAAAGCTAATGGGAAGAGGAGTCAGACCTGTTCCTATGTCCTAAATTTTCTACATAGGTGCAAGTCCTGCCATGGTTAACAACCCAAAACTCCTGTAGAGGTCAAGGAGCAAGTATGAAATTGTAGGACTTGTAGTGGAATTTTCTAAGGAAAACTTTGGTGTGTCTTTCTCACTAGCCTTATTGAAAGTTTTATATTCCTTTGAAAATCTTACCAATACCTTTTTATAATTGTGTGTAAGCTTGCGTGTGCATTTAAAATACCAGTTTTTTCTTTTCTTTACCCCCTTGATTGGACACTTTCTAATACCAGGATGAATTATTTCAGAGTTTGGCTGTTTGCAAGAGTCTTTCACATTTGCAAGCTCTCCAGCCTTTCATTTTTGTAACAAAACATACTTCACATGATTCATTCCTCAGAGTATACCGAACGCTAATTGTTGTTATTGATTTTAAATTTCACAACCATTACAAGTAACCCAGATGAGTGGCAGATAAAGAGTAATAATCCATGGAGTTCTGGAAGTGTTTCATGTTTGTCTGTAGTACTTTACGTGATCAATAGTAACTGCCCCATTGAAACTAACTGCTGTATCAAATAACAGTAAATCAAATGAATGTGCTTGCAGATTATTTATTGAAAGCTTTAATTGTTCACTGGGGCCCTGCTTATCTCGGGAAACAATAGAAGGCAGTGATCAGGCAAACTGCTTTGCAAATGCCAGGGGTGCCATGAAACAGGGGTCTTCCCTGTGCCTGGTTGGTGTGAGAGCTTTCCAAAATATGCCTCTGTCCCACTGGGATTGGCTGGTCCCAGGGTAAGGTGATCAGACGTGAGTTTTCTCAGAGAGCATTCCATGAGTTCACAGGTTATGATTTTTTTTAATTACTGTTTTTATAGATTGTCATATTTAGATGACAAACTTGTATCTGGTGGTATAGTATGGAAAAAGAAGATTCCCCCAAATTTCCAGCAGGTCCACATAATGAGACACAAAACAAGATCAGAAAGGGAAGTAAACGAAATAATGCTAAACTTACTCTGTGGAAAGCTTACCTAGGTATATTACAATTTGGGGCAATTATATGCTGCCGAGTAGTGGTCAGACTTAGACATATACTAAGAAATTAAAAGCAGTTAATTAAGAGCAATTCTAACAGGTCTCTGGCACTGTATTTTACTAATTCCTTAAAATGTCTGCTGTGCCTTGCCACAGTGATTCATGAAATACTAAAGCTACAGGTTAGAGGTTTTCTGGATCTTAAGATAGTTTCACTGCTATCTAATTTTTTTTAACAGCCTTGGTGTGTTGTCAGTAATACTTTGGTGTGGCTTCAGAATTCTTTCAGTATGAGCAGATGCACTAAAGGAGTCCTTCAGAAAATTTGGAAAGATGGCACTGAATGAATTTTCACTTAATAGTGTATCTTTCTAACCATGACAACTGGAAAAGCATTTTTAAAGAGAGCTTAATTTCTACAGTAAATGATGACCCAAATCTCTCAAATGTGGCAGGAAAAGTCCAATCCCCCCTTCCTACCCCCAAAAAAGTATGCTTTGTGAAACATGCTTATATGCATATGTGTAATATTGAATATTAATAATACAGACATTTAAAAATTATTAGATCATGTTAGCCAGATATTTTCTGGATTTTAATCACTTTGGAAAATAATAACTTCCCTTTTTCAGAGGATAAGTTTTGCCTTAAGTTTCTTGGGACAGCAGGCATCAGGACAGAATACTGCTTTTCCAGCTTTTTGGAAATAAAGTACTATCTTTTTTCCATATTCTTTATAAAGTATGGTTGAAACTTTTCCTGTTTGCAAGGCTGGGATATTGCAGTCGACTGTGAGCAGCTTATCTGGAGAAGAAAAAAACCCTAAGTCACTGTTGAAGTTAGGTATTGAATAAGAAAGACCAGGTCACTAGGAAATGCTGTTAGCACAGCGGTGTTTGCCTGCAGTACAATGTGTGCATATTTTTTCTCTTCTGAGTGAGAATGGTAATGACAGACAACATACAGGTGAAATTATGAGCACTCCTCGCTCCAAGGGTTTAATAGGAAAATCCACTGCAGGTAGAGAACAGGAAAACAGAATATTGGAAAATGTGCTCTCCAGTCACGGTACTCATCTTGTCTCCAGGCTCTTGTGAATGTCTTATTTTATTGATCTTTGCTCTTCTAGGCAGAGTGTGGAGGTGTGCCCTGAGCCACAGTTAGAGTGCTGCTACCACTTGGCTCGAGGACACCACGTTCCTTCCCAGCTCTTGGCTTCTGCTGCACCTGCTATGAGAGGGGCTGAGGGATGTTTGCCAGGTTGACTGTCATGGTGGAAAGTTAAAAGAAAAAAAAAACAAACCAACAAACAACAAAACGACAATATTCTATAAACTCAATATCAAGGCACTGTGAATTCCAAGGAAAGGAAATCTGGTAGTGTTTTAGTTTTAATATTACCTGGTTTAGTTTACATGGTTACCTACCCGCATTACCATTTTTTGTCTGGCAGGTATTCAGTTCAGAAATATTGAAATTTTGATCAGGCGAGCATTAAAGGTTGGTGAATTCTATGTTTTATTTGTCCCCTCAAAAGATAGTGGCAATGTGCAGTTCTTAAATATTCCATAAAATTGTATATCTTACATTAGCATCAGAAATGTTGGGGTGAGCTGCTCTTAGTGCTGCAGTGTTCTGGTCTGGCTTGCTGTGCCCCTGTTTTGGTCTCAGATATTGCAAATATATGTGTCCTGGAGGATGTCAGCAAGGTTAAGTTTTGGTCTGACTGCCCTTCTAGTTGCAGATAAGCTCAAGTGATGAAAGCCTTTTTTTCCTGTTATTGTGTCATGCCTAAATGGAAATAATGTATTGTTTCAATTATACCCCCACAGTTGCAGCAGAGCAGCAACGTGGGTGCAATTAGGCTAGTGTAAGGAATAATCTTAACACTTACTCGGAAAGTAAGCTACACGGATGTCAAACATCTATTTAACAGCAAAGGTAGCCCAGGGTTCACTGCAGTAATGTGGGGAATAGGAGACATATCTGCCTGGTTCAAGGAGCTACCTTTCCTTCTCCCAGTCTACACACTGCCCTGTCTTCTTGCAGGAGGCTGCTGCTGAACAGCAGGAGGAAACTCATGGCTCCATTTCATGGCCCCGAGCCTTGCCAGCTTTAACAAATGGCCCTGTTTTGCAGCAGCATGGCTGGGAAGCTGGACGCGTGCTCTTCCCCTCCCCACTCTGCCAGAGTGTTGGTAACCTCTGGGAAGGGGCCGGAGGGCGGCTGCCTGGGGTTTTGCTGGTTCAGCAGGTTTCATCCCAGCTTCGTTGTGGAATGAAACCTTACTCAATAAAGAATCGTACCTCTGGGTGGAATAATGCCAAAAAAAAGGTCTGCAGCAAGGGCTGGAGAGTGAGATCCCGAGCAGTGAGATATAAAGCTTCACAGTTGTCCCTTGCCTTGTAAAAAAGGTGAGTGGCTTTGTGACAGGGGGCTGTCAAAGAAAAATAGAGTTTTTAGACCTCCTTTTCTAAGGAAATCAAAACTTAGAATTAGCAGAGCAGTAAAAGCCTTCTAAAGCAAAAGCTGGAAACAATACATTTTTAATAAAATGGGCAGTTACTCTAATTGCTGAACCCCTACTGTTCAATTTCTTTTAGTGCCCTTATTCATTAAGTTCAGCATACTTATACTTATTATTTACAGATGTATGCGTTTTAACTTGTTTATAGAAACCGTGCCTTGCAGAAAGCTGTGGATGGTATGATACTAATTTGTGTTTATTGCTGCCTATAATATGCAATTTTAAAAACAATTAAAGATAGTGGTGAAGCTCATCACAGGAATCAACCTCAAACTGCCCATGAAAAGTAAAATATTAGTGCCGTGTGCTGCCTTGAAAGGTTATAGGCCATTTGTAGTGGATTGATAGCATACCCATTAATGAAGAATTTACCTGTTCTTAAAGATTTTAAGCTCAGCAGTCAAGTTTTTAGATACTGTTCTAATGTAACCCATTTAAACATATGTGATGGAGTTCATAATTGCCCTTGTAAATGGGTATAGAAAGTAGGGTATATAAATCAATTAGTAATATCCAGCAGTGTGGCTGTAATACAAATTAATTGGGATGATAAGCATTTTAACTGCTACTATACTAGTAGTTTTGATCACTGAATTGGCTCTTGTTGAGTCACTCTATTAATTTTAGGATTTAAAAACACCTAAAGATCAAAATATTCTGAACTAATGGTCCTAGAGTTTGAGAAATAAAATGATATGTAAAATATTACACAGCAAGTCAGTTTTACTGCATTTCCAAGGAGAGCACAACAGTTTTATTTTGTCCATGTGGTACTGAACAACTGTGTAATAGTATTACATGATTAAAGATATTAAAACACTCCTTTTCTTGCTGGATTCAAGCCACAGGAGAAAGTCGTGATGAATAGTGTCATATGTTGAATATATAGAAAATAAAAAATTTATTTGGCAGACATAGTAATACTGAAAACTAATACCAACTTGTATAGGAGGTGAGTTTTGAGGAATAAAATCATTCCTTTAGAATAATACTCTGAATTATTCTGTTTCAACGCTTGAAAAGATTTAAAAATAAAAATCCTCAAAACACTGTAAAACATTTAATAACTATAAATGGAGACTTTATGACTTAGTAAAATATCTGGATATGTGTAGAGATTATAGCAGCTCTTTCACTGCCCTTGAAAGTTTTATTTCTTATTGAAGATATTGGATCTGAGTTTTCTCTCATTTATTTTTACAAGTCAAGAGTCTTTCGTGGAATTGGTGGAGTAGCAACACCGTAAAACATATCTGAAAAAAGAATCAGACCCCTTTATTTTTAAGTGTTTCATTCCTAACAATGGGCCTTTTCTTCTAATTTTTGATCCCGTAGGGAAAAAATGATGAATTTGTTACACCACATTTATATCAACAGGCCACAGAAATAGACTTCCATTTTCATAAATAAAGAAAAAAAAAGAGCAGAGTTCTCATCTTCTCTATATTTGTGTCTCTTCTTTGCCTATGCCACTTTATTCCACATAAGAATCTGACTATAGGAATTTACAGCTAAAGCAATCAGGTCTGAATTGTAAGAAAAGTTAATTTTCAAAGGAAAATCTAGCTTCGTGCACATGATAGCACAATTATGCACTTTTGTTTAAATAAGATCCTATTTTTCAGTTTTGCAGTAATGCAGAATTTTCACTTGAGACTGATGCGGTTTTCCATGGTAGTGGACAGGCAGAAAATCACCGACCTGAAAAAACTACAGAGCTAGCATCTTTCGGATGTTTTTCTTCAGTTTTCCATACGATTTATTTTTTTCATTTAACATGTTTTCTTTTCCATTTTGAAGGTAGGCGCTTAATACAAAGTGATGAGCTGCTGCCCTGTAAATTCTGCCTGCCAAACCCCGCGGCCATCCTGTCTCTACTCTTACTTTCACCCTGGCTCGCTCGTGGTGTGTGCCTGGCCATTTATTTAGCGAAAGACGCTCCTGTTCTCAGTTACTAGCGCGTCATTAAGTCTCACTGTCTTGAGAGTAACACAGGTATAACCAGACGCAGTTCCTGGCCCTGATATAATTAATCCTGACAAGCTTTCTGCTTTCCACATTTGCTCAGGTGTAAATGCATCTCTCTGGCTACATGGACACATAAACCCAAATGTTGAACAGCTTTGGTGATATAACTGTTAAAAAAAAAAAAAATCAGCCTGAAAATCAGTATCATTTTCTTTGAAAGGGTGATATTAGTTCTACATACTACCCCAGGGTTTAGTGGAGCTGGTGCTTGAGAAACAGGCATTGCAAACCTACAGAGCAGCTGCAGCCTCCTCGTTGTCCTTTACTACTAGCTGTAGTAAATATAAATATGTGTGTGCAGTATGCAGGTGCCAAAAGTCCTGGCTTTACTGGGAGAAGCACCAAAAGTGATTGCAGTGATGGCTCTCCCCAGAATACCTGTGGGACACAACAAAAAGATGCAGCAGCTTCAGAAGAAGGTTTTTAAAGGTATTTTCATTCAGAAATATGTGATTGTGTAAATTGGTGTTTTCCAGATGGGATGTGCTCAAAATTTAACACTAGCCTGCTAGATTTAGACTTGAATCTTGGAGATATATGGGGCTTGGACAGTATAGTCAAGAGTAGAGGTTTTTGTGGCAGTTTCTGGTGTTGCTTATGCCTGTGTGGTACACGGTGTCCACGTGCATGGCTGCTGCTGAGTTGCCTTCAGGAGAGGATTCAGGATTCCTCTCGGGCACGTCTGTTGTCTGCCAAGACATTCCTGTGTAGTTGTATATACGGTGGTGTAGTCTTACAGAAAGTTGATTCTCTGCTGGCCATGGCAATCAGAAAATGAAGGCAGGGGTTTCATCGTCTCTCCCAAGTTCCTTGCTAGCAGCAGTGGTGGCTCTTGGGGGCAGGAGGCACCCAGCCCTGTCCTCCCTCACAGTGGGCAGGTGAGTGGGGTGCACATGCAGACTTTGGGGTGCATTAGAGGGCCCACAATAGAGGGCACCGGGCAAATGAGAGAGGACTTTTCCAGAAATAATAAAATCTGTGCTACAAATGAAAATGTTAGCTGCTAAAGAACAGAAATTGTATTGAGAGAGTTGAACAGAAGGATAACCAAAAGATAGATGCTGTTGTCTTCTGATTTATGGCAAAAAATCTGGATAGCTCTGCTATACTGGTAGTAGGATGCTAAACTTTATTTCTTGGCCCTAATCACCTGATATAAATACAGGTTTCAAAGGGCTATACTCCTGTCGTGTGGCCAAGATCAGTATCCACTGACTCTGTTGACTTATGTTACATGACTCTGCTGGTTAGCATTACAGATTTGCAATTGAAACTTGGCAATGTTGTTGATGAAAGGTATGAAGGAATAGGATGTAGCTCTCTCTCTTCCAGTTCTAAGCCAGGGAAGATGCAGCAGATGAGTGTAAACACTTCTGCCATTCCAGTTGCCAAATACAACTTGGTGTACACAGCAAGGCATTTGCTGAATATGAAGAAGCCTTCTTTTTTTAAAAAATCATACTTTAAAATTAGTCTGTGTTTCAACACTGAAATGCTGAAATAGTTAAAATGAAGGTGCTCCAAGGACCTGCTTTGCAAGTAATGGCTCCCCTCAAGGCTGTGGAGGCCTTTCAAGGTTCATTCTTTCAAAAATCTTTTGACTTGGCAGCATCACGATCATTACCATTATTTGCATTGGAGTAGCACTGGAAGGTCCTGCAGTGCTGGTTACTGTACAGCATATTCTGAGGCCCTGCCCAAAATAGTGTACTGTCTAAATACATGAGATGCAAGAGGGTGGGGGAAGAAAATACTGTCCTGATGGTATGTCTGCCTGCTATGTAGCAATGGCCAAATTTGTACTTGGAACTTCATTAGCGTGAGGATATCAGAGCAGAGAGTGTGCTTAACTGCTTCTTGTACTCATGAGGCAAAGGGCAGAGTTCAGCAGCACCCCTCTTCTCCCAGATGCTTCGGGACAGAAGCCAGCTGTCCGTATCGCTCTTTAATTGACAGGAGTTGTAACAGCAAAAGTCCTTCAGCTTTAGAAAACTCCTGCCAACTCAGCTGCGCCTATCAGGACTTGCACCTTGTCTGAGATAGCTGTTGGCAGCAGCAGCCTGTGCCCTCGGCATGGCCCTTAAAGTGACCTGGGTCTGGGGCTCCTTTTAGGTGACCTTGTGTGCAGTTTTGCCCATTGATCCAGTCCTTGCAGATTTGGCTTCTGAGCTCCAGAACCTCTACCTCTTGTTAGTTTTGTTGTTACTTTAATAATACTGTAGGAATCCTTAGCAGCACACAGTGAAAATCTGTGGGATACTCTTTTAGCTTTTAGAATAACAAAAAAGGATCATTTTGGATTGCGCACCCTCAAGAAGAAACAAGGTCATGGAGCCTCATCTTCTGATGTCCCTGTTGAAAGTGGAATGCCTCTTTCAGACTGAGTGCAAACCTGACGACTTGGAGGGTTTTTTTGGCTTTCATCCCAAATACCACCCTTTTTTAAGGACAGTCTTGTAGAGGTGAACTATGACTTGATTAAAGTTAATGTTGGAAGTATTGTAACCAAGAACTATAATAGAATATATTTAACATCATAGCTTTAAGGCAGATGTGTGCAGCTACCCAAATGCAAATAATAAAACCTTCAAATGTGGAAAACAAACTTTCCTAAGTACTTCTGCAAATCCCGATAATAACATCTCAATCTGAAGTTATTGTATATTTTAATCTAGGTGCGTTGTGTTTGCTTGCAATAACAAGCATTTCTTCCTGAACCTCAGTGCATATCCAGCCCTGTAAGGAAAGATTTTTGACTGTGGTAATTCATCCTGCATTGATTAAAATTTGCACGTTGCTTCCTCTGAGCCTTTTCCTCTGTCCTCCTGCCCTCAGCCCACTCCACCTCCATGCGTCCACCCCCGGGTAAAACACCGCTCCAGCGCAGCAAGCGTGAAATAGTAGCACAACTTCTTTGCTTTGTGCTGTTTTCTTTGCAAGGGAGAAAAGGGGAGTCTTCCCACAAGGGAAGATTTTGTTTTCCTCTTTCTGTTGCCTATGATTCCCACCTGTTGTATATATGGTAAAAATATCTGGGACTTATAACCCAGCAACAGTACGCAGCTAGAGTCATGTGTGACCGGGTCAAACACACACTCGCTGGAGGGTCATGGCCAGGTTACTAAGTCAAGGCTGGCAAGTCTCCACGATAATGTTTTCTTTCTCTCTCACTCTTTCTTTTTTTTTTTTTTTTCCTTCTCCCCTTGTCTGTCTTCCAAACAAGAGTTTAAAAAAACCCAAACCCTCATAACAATGCAAACTATTTAAGCATGACAAATTCAAAGAAGTTTTTTATTAAAAAAAAAATTGGAGGGGGGAGTGAAGTCAATGATATTTTGGATTTAATTTTATAGTATAGTTTTATGTGGCACATGAAAGAAAGAAATTTGTATTGAAACAATTGAGACCCACTTTCCCAGTTCCTGGCTCTTTCCTGGAAGATGATTAAAAGCAGACTTTTTTTTCCAGACGAGACATAAAAATTAAATGATCTACAGTATATAGTTATTTTTTCAAATGTTTGGAGGCTTATAAATAACTTCTACAATCAAATGCACACATACAAGCAGCAGAGAATCTGGTTCTAATTACTTGTACTTTAGTTGAACTTTGGCGTTTCCTTTGACTTTCTGCCTAATGTATGTGAGCTGTGTGCCTTGCACTCCTGCAGTGAATTCACAAAAAAAAAAAAAAAAAAAGGCAAAAAATCCAGACTCTTGTTGGTGCCAACAAAAATGGGGGTTAACAGAATGTTTTGACCAAATGCAACACTTTGCTATTCACCCTAATTAGCTGAAATTGCTGCTTCCCACCAGGGACCCTGAGCTCAGTATTCAAAATTCCCTTGAGGCTATCCAGGAAATGCCATTTGCTTTACAACTTCTTATTCTTTTAAAACTCGACTGTCCAAAGTGTGCATTAGCATGCAAGCTTAATAATCTAAGTTCAGAACACGAGGCATTTCATAGTGCCTGCCTGCTTCTAGCTGGTCTCAAAGTAAAATACCTTCTCCATCTGTCAACACGGTTTAGCTGGCAGTAAATTAGCTCTCACAAAGCACGCTGTGCTTTTAAAGATCTTATCTGCTACTTTATCTAACCTTTAGAAATATTTCAGACATCTTAAGAATTGTGAAGTGACCGATTGTTTGAGAGTCCCTGTGTGCTTAAGCGGCATTCAGGTGTTGGGTGACAGCACTGAGACTCTGTTTTCTCAGGTGAGTAGGGACCCTAAAGTGTCACATCCCACAGGACAAGACAGTAGGGCATGGAAAGAAGTTGCTTTTTTTTCTTTTCCTTTTTTATTTTTTTTTCCCCTTGAATTCCTCCTAAAACTGTGAGACTGCTTTAAAAATGCCTCTTCTGTAAATGTCAACTCTTGGCCCCCCATCCTTTCATTTTTTCTGCCTTGCATGTGCAGACATGCATAGAAGAAAGCCCTTCTGCTGTTGTGCATTCGCTAGCTGCCAACATGTTACAAAAATAACACTTTTTACCTGCTGAGCATGAATTGCCACAGATGCCTGCACTGGACTTTTGCACTTCCATACTGGCAGTACGTACATTTTCAAATCAAGAGTTTAAAAAAGCTAAATTTAAGGAAGAATAGTAAGTCAGCTGGATTAAGAGCTGAGCATGTGTATCCTGGGTTCAAACCTTCTCCAGAAAATTATACATCCTGCCTGTGATCAAAAGTGAATGTGCCCAAACTAGGCTCTGTTACCAAAAAAAACCCACACCAAACCAACCAACCAAAAAAAACCCCTGAAAAACTCAACCCAACCCAAAACCCAACCAGTCTCTCTAGATGGTTGTTTAGCTGATGCAAGTGTTATATTTAGTAGATTAAGTCCTTTTAGTGGTGCAAAGATATATACAGATATATATATATATAGATATATCTATCTATTTATATATAGGTGTTCTGTGGAGGATCTTTTGATTTCCATTGGCTCTTCCATTGCTGTATACCGTTTCAAATTGTCCTGAAAAATATTCTCTAGCTTTATCTTCAACTCCTCACTTGCTGACTATGTTGGGTATTTATGAACTGAGTTGCTTAATCTCTTCTGGGTATCTATCGCAAGCTCCTGGTGTTTTGACGATGCTGACAGACCTCTCTGAAGTACATATTGTTTGTGGTTTGAGCACTACTATTGGATACTGGTGCTTGTTTAGGATGAAATTATGAATAAAGCAGAAGTGAATCAGTATTATTCCTCAAAGACTGCTTTTCCCAAACTGAAATCACAAAAGGATTGCAGGAGTGCAGTTGTTTTATTGAATGATACAACCTTGTTTTCCCATGGGGAGCCTAAAAACTGCCTTTTAGATGGACTGGGAGAGTTGAATGAGCTAGTACGAAACACATTGTCTGCTGGTATTAGAGTTTTAAAGCTAAAATTTTACCATTCCATAGACTCATTGAAAGTCACCATAATTCATGTACAAGTATGGAATAAGGCAAGGAATGTTTGAGGCCTCTCAAGGGCATTTGATGAATCTAATTTAGAAGTACTAATAGATTATCGATTCAAGCAGGGTGGCTGTGCAGAGATCAATAACAGAGCACTCTCTATCTCAAATACCAAAAATTACTGTTGAAAAGAAATGATCATTCTCATCTGAGTTTTCATTAAGAAAAAACTTCATTAAAGTTTTCTTGGTGCAGTAGGAACCTGTAGACTTTTGGTCTGCCAAGTTCAGTTTATTTAATACTGAAAAGGATGAGTATAGTTCTGGATGTTGTCTTAATGTCACAATTTATGGAACCATGTTATTTTACTTTTCTGTTTTTTTTTTTTCACACCCTCGTTATTGTTATATAAATAAATTGGTCCCAGTGGAAAGATATCCCTTGCTTAGAATCAGAACCTTTAATACTTCACTTTAGCATTTATTTTCTTCTCAAGAAATGTCTGTCCTTGAGGTTGATACTAGCTTAACCCAAGGAAAAATGGGGCCCTCCTCTCACAAGTAATCAGAGGTTGCATCGTGCTCTGTGATGCCCTCTGTGAATTCTGTAGCACGAGTTGACAATGAATCATGACTTTAATACAAATGTATCATCTTTGTAATCTGAAAAATATCATGTACAGTAAATCTTGTCTTAGATTTTTCCATTGAGTAATATTCTTTAGGGCCTGCTGTTAGTACTTCTGAGATTTAGCTCTGCTGATAGTGCCTAATATTTCTGGATAGATCTGAGTTCACAGATCCTGTCATTCCTGTATATCTGTTGAAAAGTTAGAGGGATTTATCTGAGAAGCAGCAGAGGGCTAGGTGAAACATGAAAATGTATTGCACATCCACAATAAATGTGAGGAATGATGACAGCATATCTCAGAAAACTAATGCAGATGTTTTGGAAAGATGTAGTTCACATGTCTTATCTTGCATTGTAGAGTTTTCACATCCTTCCCCTGAAAGGGGTAACTGGCTTTTCAATAGGCTCAAACAAATGACCATCTAGAAATATTAAGGCAATAAAAGGATATGGGGTCATGATATATAAGTTGCTTTTTCTCAGCGAGGTTTCCTAATGTTACAGGTCCTCAGGTAGGTAAGGAAGTGTTACTGGGCTGTGCTACTTTTTTTACAGATTAAAAAAAAAAAAAATTACTTGTTCATGTAATTTGCACTTCAGGTCTCACATTTACTCTTTACATATGTCCTGATACCTGCTGCTAACCTGCTGTGTCAGAATTGCAGATTGGAAGTGTTACCTTTTGTAGAAAAAGGCAAGAGATGCAAGAGCTCTGCCAAGATTAGGTACTGATTAGAAGGGCACATGCCACAAACAGTTTCCCTTTGAAGGCTGATATCCAGCATGCACACATGGATCCTGTGCTATTCAATAGGCTAAAAACAGCAGATGAACCCAAAGTCGTCCATTTTTGGAGCCTGGTAAGAGTTTGAAGCCCTATATCTAAATTATTGGGTACTTTAAAATATACTTTGAAGCTATGGGATGTGGTCCTGTTATTACTTGCCTTACTTAGTTCCCCTTACATGTTTCTAGGAAAGACAGAATAATCTTTATTATGCAAAGAAAGATATGGGCCAGTTTCATACTTGTAATGTAGTTTTATGTAATAATTTATTCAAAATTCATTAATAAATCACTCAATTATTATATTTTTTTTTCTTTTGTAGCAGTTGAAACTCAGAGCACCAGTTCTGAGGAGCTTGTTCCAAGCCCTCCTTCACCACTTCCACCCCCTCGTGTTTACAAGCCCTGTTTTGTCTGTCAAGACAAGTCATCCGGATATCACTATGGTGTCAGTGCTTGTGAGGGATGTAAGGTGAGTGCCATCATCTCCCTTTCCTTTAATAGGACTTAATTTCATCTTAGAAAGGGATAAAGCAATGCAGTGTAGTGTGACTTGATTGTCTCCAAAGACAGCTGTACAGTTTCTTGTGGGAATTAATTCTTATTCATGAGTAAAGCCAAGTGAATTACCATCATTCCTGGAAATATTTCCCTTCATAACTTCCTCCAAATTATGTCTTTCAGGGACTTCCTTAAGTGTTGACTAGCATGCGAATGTGATCATAGATGTAGACATAATCAAAGAATAAACTGAAAACCCTTTGAGACTCTTCACTCTCCATCTGTAGGTCAGGTATTCCCCGAGATCTCACACAGCCTTTGGCTGCTCTCAGCCTTTTTCTGTTTGCTGCTACCTCTCTGTATCCAGGGGGTGGAATTTGGGAACAGGATCTGATCATCTGGAATTTTTTGGCGTAGTCTCTAACTGTCTAACTAATCTCAAATCAAATTGGGAATTTAAGGATTAGGAGGCTGGTATTTGCAAAATTTAATCTGTCAGCCTACATTGCTGGCAACTCTGCTAGCTGCTTCCCAGCACTGTGGTTGTCAGAGCATGAACTGACTGTCCATAGGATGTGGTAGCAACATACACAGATTGAAAGTAGGCAATGTCTAGGCGGGAGATACCCACCAGAGAAGCTATGTCAGCTAAACCATGTCTGTAGGGCAATAGTTAGAGGTGTGCACACAGTGAACAGTATGCATGCGAGGAAGAAGGTAGTGTGAAAAATGCTAAAGAAAAGATATCAAAGGGCAGATGCTCTCATAGTTAACTTTGAGTACCCCAGTGCAATGTTCTTTTTTAACAGTTAAAGGAAAGACCTGTGATTTTCATCCTTCAGCTTAAAATAGTTGTGTAGTGTTTAGTACAGTGAAGATACTAACGCATGCTGAAAATATGACAGGTGCTATATCCATATAAAGTTATTAGGCTAAATTAACAAATTTGGTTTATTTTTGTGAAATGTTATAATATTTTTCAGATAGTGTAAAGGTAGCCATTTTTACTTCATCCTTTGAACCTTCAACTTCTTCCATGCTATTGGATTTTTATAGTGACATAAAATATCATAGTCCTGGGTTTGTGTCATTCGACAAAAAACTAAAGGATTTGAATCTGGTTCCCACCCTTATTTTATAACTGTAGGTACTGAATTAGTGAAAGTAACTACTTAATTTCACCTCAGTTTTAGAATCTCTTTCTGGTATTGAGGTTTTCCTTGGGTATCATGTCTGTATTTTTTTCTTTTAAAGGCCACAAAACTATAAAAATTTAGGAAGATCTATGGTAAGAATATGCTGTAGCTGATTTCATTAAATAGGAAATCTCATCATACTCAGATGCTAACACACAAATGGTGGTGTCATTTGCTCACCCACGTTACCTCTAAGCAGAGACATAGTTGCAGACTGTGGCAGAAAGGTCACATGTTCCTAAGAGTTCATCATTTTTTAAAAATATGCAAAAATATACTGTAGGACTTCTATTGGCATACTGCAAAGCATTTTCATAAATAATTAAAGCAAGATCACACTTGTCAAAACACATGAAGAAATCCGTCTTGTAATGTGTTGGCCATTACTCAACAACAACAAAAAATCATCTTCACTTATTTCCTAATTTGCAAGATGGTGTAATTCAGCATTTAATGATAGCTGGCTGTTAAAAGAGAAAGAAGAAAAAAGATTAGTTGCATACAAAACCTGTCAGTCTGTGAGAAATAACAAGTTTCCAAAGCAGTAACTTGGCTGCCTGAGACTGGTAATATTTGGGTTTGTTGATGCTAGCTCTTCAGCAGGTTGGACTAGGATTTTATGGAATCCCTTCCACGGATTGAATCAATTTCCTTAGTGAGTGCCAAAAACTGGCAAGAACGTGATGAGACTGCTGAATCAACCCGAGGTCCCTTTGGTGGGCAGTCAAGTACTGCATTTGTTGCTCAAAGTTGTCTGAGCTTTCAGGTCAACAGAAGTAGTGACCTGGATGTCAGCAGACAGTAGTATTTGATTGCAACACCAGACACCACCTCAGAAACTTCTGTGTTGCCAGTTTCTACTCTTTCTCTGAAGAATGTTACCCTTTTTCTTTTGAGCCCTTTTGACTGTTTGGTTTGTTTTTCTTTTCATTCATCTTTACTCTACACTTGCTTTCACACTATCAGTTCTTGGTCTTGTATGATAAGAAAATTGCCACCTTTTACTTCTGATTTCTAACCATCCAGGCTTTCTGCCTGTTCTCAAGTCTGCTTTTACACTGTGTTCCTGGTTCTTCAGGCATCTCTTTCTCTCCAGCCTTCATACAAAATGTAACCAGTTGCTTTGCAAGTTTCAGGAAGCACTGAGCATTTAGCACTGGAGCTGGGCAAGCCTTGTCCCCTGTGGACCTCTGCCTTTCAGTTGTTTAACCAAAGTTTATTAGAGAGTTAGTCTTTCACTGAAGGCTTCTGCTCGGTATGGAGCTGCAGTTTCATGCAAATTCTCTGATGAGCCAGGGGAGTAATAATAAGGAAGACTTTGTTTTACAGCCTTTTGTGTAATTAGAAAACTCAAATATATTCCCCCTTTACCCTGGAGAAACATCTCCATGCAGTTGAGCTCTATTTTCTTCAAGATTTGGAGTTTCACTGAAGCTGACCAGTGTGTTCAGATGGTCTGAACTGCTGTGGGGATGGGGAGAGGGAGCCTCATTTATGGCCGGGTTGGACAAACCTCATTCCAAAAGAACCTAGACTAAAGTATCAGCCAATCCCTTTCTTTCTCGGACCTTGTTACAGTTTTCTCCTTCTTCATTCCTATTTTCCCCATTTCTTTCTTCACCTGGTTTGCAGTCTCTGTTTTGTGATGTTAAACCTTAAATTCACTCATTTTTCCTCCTGCATTTGCACCTCCCTCTGTTGTGAGGTTCTTTTCTCAAGCTTTTTCGGACTCATTTACCTTTCACTTCGAACTCCTGGCAGTCTTGTTTCTCAAGGGAAGCACAAATGGAAAACTCTGCTCATATCATATTTATCTAATTAGGGCCCTGTTCTTTTGTTTTTCTGTGCTGGCTTTTCCTTGGTTTTCTTCTAGTTCTCTCTCTGTTTCCTTCTACTTTGCCTTTCTCCTTTGAGCTCTGGTGAACCTGCTGCCACAGTGATCATTAGCAGTCTTCATCTAGTGCAAGGGACAGCTTTCTGTCCTCCAGGTTTTGGGTTGATGGCTGCCTTTGATTCATTGGACTTTCTTTGTCCTGGCTTTCACAACTCTTTAGGTTCTCATCCTACTTGCTGATTATTCAGTGCCTCTTACTTAATTGGCTTTTTATCCACTTCTGATGCTGTTCCCTGAGGTTCAGTTCTTTGGTTTTCTGTCTCAAAAAGCATCAGTTACTGACCTGTTTTATGGTTGAACAGTGGGGGATATCATGGCAAAATTCTTAATCGAGACCCTGCCAGCCAGGAGCCCTTGGAGAGCTGTGGATGGTGACTGTGACCTTGTGAGGTTAAGTTTGGGAAACACTGCACTGTGATATTTATCTTCCCTCAACTGTCACCAACCCATGGATGACTTCCAGAGTATCCCTGTCTCTGACTTCTGTCTTCCCTTCTTTCCCTGATGTGTCACCTTGCTCACCTCACTGTTACCTTGGACACAGAGTTCACAAAGACAGAACTTTCCATCCTCTTTTTGTGACATGACCAAGTGTAATGGAGTTCTTTCAGACATCATGGTGTGATGACATAATTTCTGATCGGTAGTATTCTGATTTACATGATCTGTTGTCATTTCTCCTCCAAAATCTGAAAATTTGGCTTTGACTGCCTTTATTGCCAAACTCTTGCTGTGGTCTTCTCACGTGGGATTAGACTGTTCCCTTCTTCTGTCCTCCCTTCCTCTTTTCCCACTCATTGTCATCCCTAGACCTTATCTTTTCAGGTACCTGTGAACAACCTCCATTGCCAAATACTTCAGTGATCCTGCTGTCTTATTAATTAACAGTCTTCAGTACTGTGTCATACTAGGAAAACTGTTCTGTGGCTTGTGTTGATATACTAATCATTTAAGGTTTTTAGAGGGTGGAGTATTTCACAATAGGCACTTGTGAACCACAATGGAAGTTTTAAACTGTTTTAAATAAATTTTAAAAAGAGTTTCTGGATGTGACACTGCAAAAGTGCATGTGCTTCATAGCCTGTCATTGGCTTTGTGTACGTATATATTAGTTTCAAAACCAAACTGATCTTCACAGTGTATTTGTATTTTGTAAGAAAAATTTCAGAGACAGTCCATTTTTTTATGTGTAAAGCAATACATTGACAACATTCAGCTTATTTACAACTTTTCCATTTTGTAAACTGTGTGGCATTTCAGAGGTGGGTTTTGGAATCTACTTGTGTGTTTCATGACCTCAGTTACAAACTTATGAGATTTCCCCTCCCCCCCAGTCTCTGGGTGTTGCTAGACAGCACGCAAACAAATTCCAAAGAAAATGAGCAATTTGGATTTTTCCAGCTGGTACAAGTGGTTATAGGACTGGCTGTCACCAAAAACTCAGCTCTTTGGTCCTGACTTGACTCGTTGTAGCCGGGTTTGCAGAAAGGGAGACTGAGAGTAGTAGGCTGGATTCCCCACACAATGCCATCATTGTTTGGGTGAGGAGGAGAAGCTGGTGTTCTGGCAGCTTCAGCTGTCTCTGAAAGCCTTGTCTCTTGTTCTGGGCATTTAAAAGACAGCATTCCTCTGCTGACAATCCTGCCCAGATTACTGGCTTGAATTTGGTGGGCAGCAAAGATGCCTAGAGCGGTTTCATTGGAGAAGACAGCGCAGAATACGAGAGGGTAGGTTTACGGTCCAGCAGTTTTGTCTGAATGATGAAGATGCCTCTCTGCCTGTTATTGATGCTAACAGACAAAAATGTAGATAAATCTACTTCAGTACTGGCTGATCCCAGGTTGGCTCTTATCATAAAATAAGAATAGCTTTCCTTCCATCAGGGTTTTCATATAAGATCACATCTAATGTAGGTTCATTAAATTAAAAGGGTAGCCACATTTAATATATTTTCAAAGGTCTTCAGCTGTGAAAATATGCCTAGTTGTTTGACATCTTCCTGACTCAAATATATAATTTCTTTGTTGCAAAGACTTAAAGCAGTATGGAACAAAGGGCATTGATATAAACCTTGAAATTTAGGTCTGTAATTTTGTGGGACTGACTCCTCAGAAAAGCTAAGATACCCATAGGAGAAGAAAAGAGAGAAAATGACAACAGTTTCTGCTTTGTCCAAATTTGTTGATCCACATGGATGTTAAGCTTGGGACAAAAAGTGTCATTTTGTTATAGGTTTAACTTACGTGCTCACAGATGCAGTGTGAGGCAATCCCACCACTCAGGTTGAGGCCCAAAATTAGTTGACTTTGAAGTCTGGGGTTTCTCAGCCTGTGGAGAGAGAGAATTTCCTCTGATGGCTGACTCAGAGCACCTAAACCAGATCTACTCTGGGTCACCCTCCAGAACAGCCCATCCCCACGAGCCTTTGAGTTAGGTGGCCAAGCACAGCTGTGTTAATATTCTCTGAGATGATGTCCCCCATGGTTATGCCCTTTTGGACACTGAGAGGTTTGGGGTTTCCCTGTTGCAGGCCATGAATCCCTGGTCAGCACTGGTCAACAACTGATTTACAAAATGCTACTGACAGAGAGAGAGAGAAACTGGCTTTCGTTTTCTTTATTTGTTTGAAGTTTGATGGCAAGGATATTATTTCCAACCTAAATGATATTATGATTCTGTGATATTATGCTTTGGTCTGCGAGAAATGTTGCTGAGAGACCTAAAATATTTTACGGATTGTCATAGCAAAGTTCCCTTTATGGAACAGTGTCCTTTGGGACAGATGCCTTTTTCCTTTTAATAACATCTCTTACATCATGTGAGAACAGATTTGCATTTTCTTAGGCAGTTTTGGGATTGGGGAGGGATCTTAAGCAGCAGTTCTTTTTGATAACACCGCTCTTGCACATGTTAGCTTCTAGCTATAATATAATTATATTTAAGCCTGTATTTATGCCCCTTTACTGGGAATTAAGAATCCAGACACAGAATTTTCTCAGCTACTTAGCAGTAAAAAAAAAAAGCACACTTCATAAAACCAGCTAACTAACATTCCATGTATTTGTTCGGCTTTGTTTTCCTGGCATGTTTTAATCACCTACAACTGAAACAGAAAGTAAGAAATGTAAACTTGAAAATAGGTGCGGCAGTATGATTTGTATAGGGGAAAGAAGTAATATTGTTTGCAGCAATGCATTTGTAAAAGCTTCTGTTGGTTCAAAGAAAAATACAGATCAGCTTGAATGATCAAGCTGTATTCGTCTCCATTTAGGCTGTATTAGTGACAGTGCCAGCAGTAGAAATGTATGCTGTCATCCATGCACAGCTATGAAAAATTCCTTGAATCACAGAAAATTGCTCCTAGTTTCAGTTAAATCAACAATACTTTTTTTAGAAGGTGAAAAATGTATTTTGAGATACATTTCTGCATACTATTAGTATCATCTGATCTTAAACTGTAAGCACTTCACAGCATAGCAACATAAAACAAGTCATTCATTTGCAGAAAGCAGTGCCATATACAGAAAGACACTAAATGAGTTGCAAGTGCTTTAAATGTAGTACAGAAAACCTGAAATTTTTATATATTTATGCTATCAGAGGAGATCTGATTGTTTTAATGCCATCTTTGAAATTTTACTTTTTCAAATAACAAACCCAGGGAAAGCCAGGTGCCCTCTGAAAAGCTGGTATTTGTTTCAGTAAGTTCTTTTTTGTTTGTTTGTTTGGAAGATAAAACTTTTGATAAATTCTGAATTTGTTTCAAAATTTTGAAGATGGGGAAGCATAAATTTATTGGAAGCTTGCTGAAATCAATCAAACATGATGAAATAGATGGGATCGGGAATAAAAATTTTTAGCTTACCATATTTATTAAAATCTCCTTCTGGGTTGTGTAAATGCCATGAATGAAAAAAAAAAAAAAACCAAACAAAACTGCTTGCCAACCATGATAGAGAACAAAAATGTAAATTATGTTGTGTGTTTGACTGCCGTATTTATTTTCCTGTGCTTTGGGCTCAGCTTGTGGGTTATAGCTCTGCTGCTCCCCTGCACTGGGTTTCTGGAGCAGAGATGGATGGAGAGCAGCAGTGGCGTATAGCAGATAACATCCATAGCTTATCTTCCTCTGATCCTGCCACTTGCCTGGTCATGACCAGGAGTTCATCCTAAGCTATGAGAATAGTTGTTTTTCACTAATTACTGTAACTTTGTTTTCTGGCAGTGATGTGGGCACTATAGAAGCGCAGAGTTTATCCCAAATTAGCTTTTTAACCATGCTAACCATGCCAATACAGTTATTTGTGAGCTCAAAGGCTAAGGGTCTGTGGAAACAGGAACTGGAAACTACTCTCTTATTTTCCATGAACTGTCAAATAAATGACATATAATTTTTTGTCTTAAATCTTGCACTCCTTTGTCTTGTAAAATTCCCGATACTATCAGTGAAGGGTTTCTCAAAAAAGAACAGCAGTGTCAGACTCTTACACTCTGGTGTGTTTTGGGGCGTGGCTTTGCTGTGCTGTGTACCTGAAATGTTTCTGGCTGTACCAACTAGTGTTCCTCCTGCAAGCAACCACCTCCTGTGTATGATTTGGAGGCAGCTGTCCCATTTCAGGGGCGAAAGGAGTTAACTAAGGTAGATGTGGATTTTCCCATGGTACATCAGCAAGCCATAGTGCCTGTGACTGTTCCCCAAGAGCATTTCCTAATACAAATATTGCCTTTATGCCTGCTGACCCTGCTTATCTTTTCAGGGTCTTTGGCCACTAACCATTCCATAACTACTACAGGTTTTTTATTAGTAGTAGTAAACTAAAATTGTTGAGTCTTACTCTTCTGGCAGTGTTTATGCCTTTCTCTATCTGAGAATACATACCATAAAAGGAAGAAACTTCAAATTTACATGTCTATGTACCTGTCATTATTGGAGTTGAATCATGGTTTCTCGCACTAAGGTAAATAATGAAGAGTCCTTTTAGGTGTGTTTGTCACATTTCTATCCAACTTTCACCTGCCCATAGCTGTTGTGGCTTATTAGCAGATGGCTGAGAGAGCTGAGGCTCACACCTGATCATAATGTGGGGGTGGCTTACAACAGCTTCAACAGAATTAAGTAAATTATATGCATGTGTGAAAGTGCTGTCTGTACTAATCACGTCATGTTGTACTGACCAGAGATGCCAGAAGCAGGTGGGCTGTGATTCAGGCTGGTACACTTGCCTGCTGAGAAATCCCCTGGTTTGCATGCAGTGGATGTGGAGTGTGTTTTTATTTTCCTGTAAGTAGGTTTTACATTTTCAGTTTTCTTCTTAAGTATGGATAAAGAGAAAACTCATTTATTTTGTTCTCATGTTGTCAATCTATTTTATGCCTCTCCATTATTTTAAGGACCACATGTGGCCTTTGATTATAGATGTGGAGTACAAGGTGTCCTGAGCACACCTGGAAACTTGTACAAGTGTTGGAAAAAAATGCAGCTTTCCACCATGGTTAAGATTTTATAATGTGGTCTTTAAAAGTACTGTTTGCAGAGGTAATTTAGCAGATAAGGAAATAGGGATATCTGAGTAAACATCTCAGAAATTAAATACTTCGAGATTTTTCTATTAACAGTACCGGCCTATCTTTTTTTATATAAATACTGGGCCATATTTATGTGTACTGAACAGCAATTACAGATGCGTAAAATTACAATGAACTAGCTTTCATTTTCTAACTGTGGAACTTTTATAAAAGAAACTTGAATAATGAGAAATTGATAGAGAAGGATATACAAACAATTGATTTGTTGAATTTAGATTTAGGGTAGCTTGTTGGACCCCAAAAGAAGGTGCACTATTTTCCCTGGAAGAAATAAGAGTAGAATATTTTGCCACACTCTGGCTGAGTGTGACTCTGGTGCTGGTGAGATGGTTGGGATCACTGCTGTGCTTGCCTTAAGCATCTTTTTAAATCATAGTTTGTGTTTTTCTTAGCAAGTACTTAAAGATTTGCTGAATGGCACATCTTAGAGAAGTAAATCCAAAATTAAGGGGTTTCATAATGGTACAAAATGGAATTAACCATTTTTAATTCTGTTCACTTAATTGTTAAGTAGATATTCAGATGCTCTTTGTTTGCTACTTATTTTGAATTTATTTTGAAAGATACACCTATCTATACTTTCTGCTTATTGTAAACGATCACCTTGTTCATAAACAGCTTCCCAATTTGCAGAAATACTTTGGCCTTGGAAAGGGGCCCTCGATTGCCATTTGCACTTACTGACTGACCTGATAATGGAAACAGAGGTTCTTTCTAATCCCAAATGAAGTGTTCCTTTGAGAAAATTTCCAAAGTGGGTATTTGCTTTAGATTCTTCTGGAAGTGGAGGGCAATTAAATTTGCAGCATGAATTCCAGGGCTGTTCTGATTGGCAGAGCTACTTTTCATCTGTGCTATAGCAAGAAAGACAACTGGATGTAATTTTCCAAGATTCAGTATTTCCAGTGCAGTCAGGTTTAGAGATTCTTTCTCCAGTTTTATTATGTACATTCTTTTTTTCCTTCACCCTGTAAAAGAAAACAAATACCTTACTAAAAAGACTCTCTCACTCTCAAGTAACCATTCCAAAGACCAGAATCTCCCAAGGTTGAGATTATAGCCCTGTGCCTATCTTTCCCTCTTTATATCTGGATTTTGCTTTAGTCTTTAAGTATGAGTGCCTTGTTTCTTGAGAATCACGTAAATTACACACACGTTGTGTCCTTTTTTCTTCTTTATACTACTCTGATTATTTCAGAGTGTTACTAACTCAGAGTTAATATTAACTTCTATATACAGGGGACACCTCTAGATGTGACACCTGTGCATCTCAGCACTCCAGTTACGAACACTTGCAGTGTTTAAAGAAGCCATGCAACTACCAATTCTGTAATTGGTAGTTTTGGTATGTTGGCATAGAAGCTGTTTAACTGGTATGCTGCTATAGCTGGTTTACCAAATATTCAGGGTCCCTTTTCATAAATTAGTCTTCCTTTTGATACTATATAGGAGTCCCCACAATTTCCACAACTCAGTTCAGGAGACAGATGAGAGGTAGACATTTCTGTGTATAAAGTCCCTTATGATTTCATGTGCTCATGCTTAAAATTTCTCATTTAATATATTTTAGTGGGAAAAGTTACTATGCAATAAAAATTCGATCATAATACCTACATTTTAGGGGGAAAAGGTGTACTGTTTCTGGCTCCCCTGTCCAGAATAACGGATACATAAATTACAAGGTGAGATGCAGTTGCAAGTAGTGCCAAAAATGTAGATTTGGCTAGCTGTAGTTGTAGCTAGTGATTTCACTCCAACTATTTCAAACTTAGTGCTGGAGGGGAGAGCCAGCAGCCCCCAGCCACTGCACGTGAGCAGGGTCTGCCATTGCCTGGTGTCAGGGAAACTGATCAAAAGCTTACGAAGCAAGTTTGTTCTCGTTTTAGAGTCTCTTTAAAAGTGACAATTTAATGGGACCCATTACTGTCAGCTGTGGCTGGTTCCCTCTCCCTCCTCCCAGGCACTTAACAGGGAAAGCAGAGATTTATAGCCATGGTGCAGCCACTCCAGTGGACTACTGTTCACTCCTCCTACGAGTGTCCTGGCTGGCTGCTCTCCAGATGAATCTTCCAAACAGGGGAGAGGTCTTCCCTGTCTCTGGAGTGCTTGCCTTACTTTGGAGCCCTGTGCATCTGTGCTAAATATATTTGTAACTTATTAGGTCCTTGCTTCAGTGCGCACTGTGATCTTCATATGCTTTCTGCTGGTCCAAAAGAATGGCAGCACTCCAGATTTAGGAAGATTTAAGCAAAACACTTAAGAGAGAGCTCTGCAACCCATCATTTTTTAAATGAATAAGCACTACCCCTTTTTTCCCTTTTTTTTTTTCTTTTTTTTTTCTTTTTTTTTCTTTTTTTTTTTTTTTCTTTTTTTTTTCTTTTTTTTTTTTTCTTTTTTTGGATCAGGGGATCAAGGCATTTCTCAGATGCTGCTGCAAAGGGTCTTACCCAATCCACATTCATCCATAGTGATGCTCAGTGACTATTACATGTACTGACACAAAAGGAAAAACTAGGCATTATTTTGAAAGGAAAGAAAAGAGTGTTAAGTGAACAGGATAGATGCAAGCACAGCATCCAGGAGCCAAATGGGTGAGCTCACTGAAAAGACCTTTCATCTTACCCTACGTCCATGTGATTTTTGTAAACTGAAAGAATGATCATCTTGTGATTATATGAGCTCTGTGCTTGAATCTGGCCATTGACTGAAGTCTGGCAGGGGAGGGAGAAAACAGGAAAACATCTTGCTAAGATTTTCCTGTGTTAGATTAATCAGCTCCAGTTCATTTGCTCATCTCTGAAAGGTCATGTTTTCTCCTCGTCAAAATTGCCCTGTCCTAGACTCTCCCTTGCTTCCCTACAGCTTGGCTGAATGATCAGTGGTGGCCAACACAGGGCAAGGTGGATGCAGCACTGCATTTGTCCTGAAAGCTGTGATGCTTTTTCAACTTCTCAGTGTGATTTATGTTGGTGTTTGCAACAAGATACATCTCTCCAATTAGTGTTACCTTAAGAGTCCTTATTGCTTGGAGGAACTAGTCAGTTGATTTCTCTGGCTCTGTTTCTGCAGTTGCTAATCCCTTGCACTGGCACAGGCTGCATTTCATCCACCTTTCTCAGCCTGCTTTCTTATGATGTTGAGACCATTTTGACTGTGGGTTCTTTGACTGTGTACAGAAACTGGGCAGAGTGGTGTGGCCACCATCTCACTCTTAAAAATGGTGGGTTTTCCAAGCTCGTCCAGCTCCAACTCATCTCTTTGCTGTCGCCTTCGGTAATGAGTTTCAGCTGCAGTGTGGAAAGGTAATTTTCCTTGACTACTGCCAGTACTAGAGAGCCAGACTTGCATATTTCTGGGTGTTTACTTGAACTCTGTTTTCTAGTCTCCAGGCATCCAAGTTTCACCAAACTCTACGCTTTGCAGGGTTTTAGTGCACAGTTCTGTATTAGCAGAGTTTCTTTGTTGCTGAATGCAGGGGAATGAGAGTGTAGCATAAAGTAGTAAGTACAAGATATTACTTGCCAGATTTCAAGAGATCTGGTACAACATATTTGTTTAGATGTCAACTGTCAAAACTAAGAGCAAAAAAAAAATTATGGGGAGATAATGAACATGTGTTGATGAGTCATTCAGATAGATGCCTGAAAACTGTACCAGGAAGCATAACGCTCAAGATATCTGGTTTATTTTGGCATGTTTATGTCCATGTTATTTCTTCTGAGTATTTTTAGGTTGCTTTCTGCATTGTTTTCATATGGCACTTCATTCCTCCTCAGAAACTTCTTTGCTTGCTGTGGATCAGGCAGGTTTTAAAACTCCTCCCAGGTCAGAAAAAAGAATAGAAACACGCTGGGTGTTGAAGACAAGCTGGGGCTGTGCTGTGGCATGGCCAGAGTCATCTCTTTGCCAAGCTGGCAGGTGGGCACTGGGCCAGCACCCACAGGCATCCACGCAGCCATCCGGGCTCAGGCTGGGGAGCTGCATTGGCTCCGAGTGGGCTGGGGAGGGAGCAGGGAACAGCTGGCTGTGCAGGCAAACTGTGCGGATCTCTCCGCTAGCGCAAGGGGAATTGCACTCCAGCCAGCTTGCAGGCATGCATAAATATTTGTGGCATACTTTGTGTTATTATTTCAGCTGAGCTGTAAACATTGAGTTGCTGATAGCGGGTTAGAAACTAGCGCCTCTATAAATTTCAGATGGTGCAGAAATTCAGGGATTTTTGTATTGCCTGACAGTTAAATAAAGTCTCTGTGCCTTTTCGGATAAATAACCCTGGAGCCAAGTATGTGCGGGAACTCTGCAAGCTTTTGTGGGGAAGGCTGGGAGGGGAAGAGGAGGAGGATACAAAGCCTGCCTGTGAGGGGAATTTCCGTGGAGCATGCACACACCTTCTTTCTCCCCTGTAGGTTTGTGTTTGAGCTTGCCCTTTCCTCTTTGCGTGTTTCCATCTCTGCCAGAAGCTAAAAGGAGAGGTTAATTTGAGGGACTGCTACAAGTAATTGCAGCATGGTAATTGCATAGCTAATATGAGTCTTTTCCTTGTCCTGCCTGCTGCAGGAATCTGCATGTCACTGCGTGGGCATAGCTTGGTGGGGATTTTTTGTTTGTTTTTACTAGGAGGTCCACTACTTTGGTTAGAGTAGCTTTTGTTTACTGTCTTTCTGTTGTAGTTCTGTGCAAAAAAATCCCACATATGTCCTAGTAAAATTGTGACATTGTCTTTGGAAAATGGTCGCCCTGCTCCAGCTACCCGAAAACTCAATGGATAAAAACAAAGACATGAATTATAAGTGTAAACCAAAATCAGTCATACAGTTGAGGGATAAGTCTGGAAAGTCTTCCGTGATGCTGTGATTCCATGCAGGAGGGCAGCTACATAAATGGTTTGGAAAAGTGTCATTCTTTACGAAGAAATACTGCGCTTAATTAATTCTTGCTTCTGGGAGGTCAACCTGGGGCACTCATTATTGTCTTAATTGGTGGTATAAATCCTGAGGCACTGGAGGGGAAGAGAGGAAAAAAACGATGAGCAGTTAACAACATATAGCCTTTTGGATAAGTGCTAGCCAGTTGTACGACCATCCTAGTGACATTTTATGGTTTTATTGGGTTAGAGGTCTGGTCCTTCACAAATTAGGTTAAAGGTAATTGATTTGCATAAACAAAAATATAGACAACAGCAAAATGCAATAATTCATTCCTGAGTTCTCCATTAAACTGTGTGAAATAACTCAGTGTGCTGCAACTCAGAAAAGCGCTTCTTTGATCTCCTGTTATTTGTATTAAATTATGTTCATTACTCTTTCCATCTGGAGTTCCCTAGCAGGCCAAAAATCATCCTACAGACATGACTGAAAGGAAGTTAACTGTAACTTTTTAATTATATACATTCCATCTCCTTTTCTTTCCTTTTTTTTTTTTTTTTTAATTTGAAGAAAGCAGATGGAAGCACATACCAGTGCCTTCCTCTCTGTTTAAATCAGTGAAGTGGAGAAGCAGAAAATCTCAGCCGTTCTTTCCCCTCACATATTGTTTCAAGGTGATGACTGTTCTGTCTGGAGACTTTGACATGCTTGCTAAAAAGGTCAGGAGTTCAGTGAAAATCGAAATTGTGGAAAAATCCGAGTGTAGTTGTAGGGATGTCATGGTAGCTTCGCCAGAAGAACCCAGTTGCTGCAGATTTGTAGCTGATGGGTCACATCTCCCCTGTTTTGTTGTTAGCTGCCTTTCTGCCAGCTGGCAAGCAGAAGTGTTTCAAACTCCCTGGGGAAAAAAAAAAAAAAAAAAAAAAAGAATCAATAGTTGTTTTGGGGCATGGTTTTGACATTAGACCAAGGTTTGTGGAATCAGAAGATGTGTTGGCATGGGGCTTCATAAAAAATGGTATTTGTTTCCAGCCTCAGTAGTGGCTAGTGGCTAATTGGCATTAGTAGCCCCATGAATAACTTTTTTCAATCTCTGTCATCAGAATTTTTTTTCTTGCGCTCTGAAGCCTGCAAGACCTTTTTCACCTTGGAAACTATTAGGATTCATCAAGCATAGCCTGCCCTGTCTTTGCTGGAGAATTTTTTGCAGTTGCAGATGAACATCCCCATTGTGGTAGCTTAGAGAGGAGTGACAACTTCCTTATTTGCTTGTCTGCATCCTTTGGGCCCTTTTCTCTCTTTAAGAAATGAGAAAAACTTGAAACATTTCAAACTTTTCCATTTGTGTAACAATAATCAAAAGATAATAGACATTTTGTCCCCATAGTGGCTTGCTCTTAGGTCCACAGATCTGTATTTCTGTATGCAAGCTGCTTATTTTTATGAAGTGTTTTGAATTCTGTCAATTAAAAAGAATAAAAATCACTGCCACACTGGTTTCAATAGCAAATTTGGGTTTCTTTGGCCATGGTATCTTATGGCTGCTCTTCATCTGCAGTATAAATGGATAGATGAGCAGAAATGTGGATGGCGAGCGGAGGGTTTCTGCTGGAAATACGAGCAGTGACAGATAAACCCAGAGCCCTTCCCAGGGTAGGCTGGTGCCCAGCTCCTCCTCTGTTGGCTGGCTGGCATCTCTAGGTGCTCTCTACAAGCTATTGGCATTTAACAGCATTTATTCATTTGTTTTTGCAAAGATCTGCCTGTCCTGCTCTGACGTACACAATCAGCACAATTTCCCTGCTTTCTGGCAGTGAGCCTTCCTTTACTTATTGTTGTAGCTGCTTCCATTTTGTGCCAGCGGTGGTTTCCAGCCAAAATGTCAGACAATTAATTTGTTTATTCTGCAAGCCGTGACTTCCAAAGTGTGATAGACAGTGCAGACATCCCGGAAAAGTGCTGTGCAACTGGGAATAGGCTCATTTTGAGCTTCCTTTTAGATAGCTGCTTTGGTAGCTTTCATTACTTGTGGGGTCTCGTATTCTGGCTGCAGCCATTTTGCAGTGTGTTTTGTGTGTATGGTATCCCTGAACAGCATATGCTGGATTTTAGGTCCTTTATAAGCCTTTCTATGCAACTCCACTTTTGAGTTTGCTTGTTACCAAGGCCTTTCAGAGCAAATATTCCTGGTTAACAATTAAAAATTGTGTGTCTCTGCCTAATGAGTGCTGGTCCTACCAGGACTTGGTGAGGAATGTTTTTTTTTTGTTCCTTGACTCCTGCTACCTGTTCATAAAAGTACTGCAAACCACATTCAGTTCATGAAGGTATCTGGCAATTCCCTAGTCACAGAACAAAGTAGTTTTGTGCAGATCTCATTACTGAGAAATATCTTAAATGTTTGTTGATGCTCCAGAGAGAGTAGGAATAGGGTCTTTACCTTGTCTAAATACATTTTACGGGATTAGCAAGGATAGAGGGTAACTTGAATGGTTAAAATAGAGAGACTGAAAAGAGGCTATGCATTACAGATTTCTTGTGTAAAAAAAGGTACATATTTATTTGCCCAGCCCCTATTTCAGAATAAAGCTAATGGCAGAGGTTTCAGGTATGTGGTAGGCTGGATTTTGGTTTTGGTTGTTATTGGTATTTATCTTTCAGAGCTCAGTCAAAGTTTATAAATGACTGATAAACTGTACCATAGAAAAGTCTTTCCTGCTCCTTTGTTTCTTTTACGATAAAACAGCAGTATGCTTCACTCAGAAGGTTTTTTTGCAAATTTACCAAAGAATAGCCTCTAAATCTGCAGGAGTCATAGCTGGCTGCCTGTATTTGGGGGTAATCAAAGCTGAACCAGATGAACTGAGCAGGCTGTTCAAACAGATTGAGCTCGCAATAGCCCTTCTCTGCTGATTACTCTGTCCCTGGCTTGCAGAGCAAGTTTTCAGCTTGTAAGCCCACTACGCCTGCAAATAAGATTTGGCATGTCCTGTGCTGGCAAAATATTTTAAAGACATTGTTGAGATCAAATGATCCATTTCTTCATGCAATGTGCATAACTTGGGCTCTAAATCATCTACCTTGCCAAAATCAACTGGACAGTGAAGGAGAGGTAGTTGTGTAGATTCCCAATGAGATATGTAAGGGTAGCAATTCATGCTAACAAACCCATAAGACTTCATAAACACTTTACCTTATATCAAGGGCTCATCCTTAATGAGGTCTTTTGTATTCCGATAGCCAGGGGCATAATGGCATTCAAAATACTACTGAAATAGTTAATATTCTCTGTAGGCACCTGTCTCTATATACATATTCTGTACTGAGCTCTCCAAGTTTGATGCACTCACAGGCAAATGCTACAAAAGTAAGTGGTGAATGGGATGAGACTTTTTTTCAGCATTGTGTTGAAGTTAGATTGACTAAATAGATTATTTACTTCTAAGCAATAGACGTAGGAACCCGGGTTTATTTGCTCCCTGATACATATGTATGGTTTCACATATCACTCTCTGCTTTCAGTGGGGCAGATAAGATATCAACACAATTAAAAGTGAAAAATAATCTGTCTGCTCTGCCACTGGTGGATGCTCAGAGAACACACGCTGATACAATAGATTTCTGAATAATTTATACTCAGCATTTTTTCCTTGCACTCGGTAAATGAGGATGCCTAATGTGGCGTGGTCAGAGTGATACTCTATCTGTCATCCATTAAGATAACAAGATTGGTGAGCCTGGGAGGAGCATGGCGTGGTACACAGAAAAGATGAGATTACAAATTGAAATATTTGTCCAAAATGTTCTGTGGAAAGGATACTGATAAAAGCAGCTGAGAAAAACAGAATTAATTCAAAAGTGTGATTTCCACAAAGCTTTGTCTTTGCTAAAATAAAAACACAAGATCCATGTTCCTTTTGAAAGATTTGGATAAAAGGAATATTGGAGCAAATCACTGTTCCCAATAGGCCTTCAGTAGCTTCCTCTACTCTAAATTCAAGTACTTTGTAGGTGCTATCAAAAACAATTATATATGACAGTATATATGTGTGACAGTAATGCTTTATGTCTCACAGAATGGGATTTTTTTTTTAATATGTTTATAGGGCATTTTAAATTACAAGGAAAGAATCATTTGTGATTGTTTTTGGCAGAGGAGTGTCTCATCTCCCATCACAGGGTGTTAATTTGGACAGGATGCTAAAATATTTGCATAAAAAATGGCTCATGTAAATATTCAGCCAAACAGATTTGTTTCAAGGTAAATGTATCATAGTATGTAGTAGATTGTTTTCCAAGAGCCAGTAGGCAGTAGAGGTTGAATAATTTATAAGCAGTGGAGTTTTGCTGTCTCTGAAGTTTCTGACAACTTCTTAAGGGCAGGTCACATTTGGATTTTCTTGGTTTTTGAAGAAACTGTTGGGATGGTGAGATCAAATAGGAATAATTTGGAAAAAAAAAGCCCTTGGAGGAAAACTTAGGCTTGCTTCTAATTTTGCTATTTTTAGTGAAAAGGCCAGTATTATACCTGTGCTATTTGGAACCCAACCTTGACATGGTTGGAATGTGCTTTTCTGTTTAAGTGGGCAGCAAGCACCCTCTGTGCCCATCCCCATGTCCTGCAGGGTTTTGTTTCACTGCAGAGCTGCAGGTGGGGTCCAAACCCCTGCAGAGGGAAAGACAGGACACTCTCTGTTTTTCTCAGCCCAGATTCAGGAAATGTTTCGGAGCATGACCCTGCTTGCAGTGCCACCCAAAACTTGTGGCTGCAGGGCACCAGGCTTATGGAGTCGTGTGGGGAAACTGAGCCCCAGTGCCCAGCAAATGCTTCTCACTCGCTGGTGCCTGAATTCCTGTCTCTCCCACTAGGATGGCTTTGGTTTGGGGTTTGTCTGCAAAGGTATTTATAATCCAGGCATTTTTCTTAGTGCCTGACCAGAGGAAAATTTAAAAATCAAATCTTTCTGGTGGCGTATTGCTGAGGTTTAAAAATGAGTTTGCCACAAATCTTAGTAGGAATAGTATCCCAATGTTGCCTTGGGGTCACTTGGGAATGAGCACTAAATACAGTCAAGAACCATGTCCTTAGTTTTGAGCAGGACCACATTACATCTTTTTTCACCTGAATATTTTATGCAAACAAGTTCATTTTCTTTCTGTTCCTTGAAAAACTCCAGGAGGAAAATCAAATACAGATGTCAAAAAGTAATTTCTACCACAATTAATGTCCTCATCTATAGCTTTCATTCTGAAGAAGGCATTGCCTGGGGAGGTTAGGCTGTTGAGGAAACTGTCTTCATTTTAACCTGGAGATCTGCTTTTTCCAAAATTGTTCTTTTAAGCCTTTTATATTAATAATGAGTTCATGAATGCTTTATACTTGCTGTCTGCAGAAGTTAGATTGTGGTTTTCATTTGGGCTGTGTGGTCAACCTTGTATGGTAAGGACTGAGGCAACTCCCTCTGCTTTCCTTCCTGATGGGCTGTAATTAAACCCCAGCTTATAAGGATACAGAACCTGTATCTAAATATCAGAACAACTGATCCACCTGCTACTGGTTATATTTTGGTGAAGTACAGACACATTTGCAGAGAGCTGTTTCTTCTTTTACCAATATTGGGTGACTTGTTCGTTTGGGCCATTTTGTTTCCTACCCTGTCAGGCTGGTGGTAGGAGAGTGATTCCATCGGTGGCTGCGGGTGTTAATTCCCCTGCAGCACTGGATTAAACTGGGGTGGCTGCCCTGGAAGCTACCGGTCTTGGCTTCCCCTGGATCTTTCCAGGTACAAAGTGGTGATTGAATGAGCTCTAGAGAGACCCTTGAACCAGCACAGTTCTGCTCTTGAATTAAACCAAAATAGATGCCATAGACTCCTCATTGTCATAATTAGTATCAACAGCAATTACCGCAGAGCCGGGCACCACAGTTAGGGAAATATCAAAGCAAGAAAGGAATAAGTGAACATTACCATAGATTTTCTTCTTGGCAAGTAAACGAATGTACACACATGCTTGCCATGCTTGCCATACTTGCCATTGCAGAGATTCGAGCAGTGGTTATGATCAGAAGAGTGGAATATAAAATAGCAGCATCATTGATAACTTTAAAGGTTTTAATTGTCTAAACAAATAGCTTTAAATTATTCTTCTGTGTCCAGTAGATTAAAGAAAAGAAGTGGAAAGTTTTTATTTACCTGTTTGATGGTAGTATAAAATATCTCCTAAATCAGAGGAGCTAACCTCAGGATGAGGCTTGCCTGTGCAAGAGCTGCAGGAAACTTTTGCCAGGGGTTATGTGATTAAGGAGGCATTTTTCAGTTCTGAGTGAATCTGAGGTATTTTCATAACATTAGCACCTATAGCATGTTGGCTGTACAAGGAATTTATGACCAGCCCTTACTGCCTGCCCTACCACTCCCTGATCATATAGCCAGAAATTCTCCCAGTTAACTCTGACTGATAGGGTTTTTGGCTTTTGAACTACTCATGTATCTCGGTGAGCATTTCTAGTAGAGCCAATTCTGTAGCTTACCATGATTGCATCTTTAGATAAGTGCATTGTGGGCACAGAGCTATCGTCTGCGGCATCAAGTTTACAGCTTTCCTGTAGGGTGTAAACATGTGGCTGGATGAAGAGTTTTAACCTCTCAAGCCCTCCAACAAATATTAAATTGCTAACTATTCTTCCATAATGCTGCGATGTTGACTGAAATTTGACCCTGGTGCTTGCTGAAACAATTTTCAAAATCTGAGTGAGAAGGTTAAATAGTGCTGTCAAATTTCCAAATGTCTGTTGCAGAAATCTTTCACTGAGTATCTGTGGGTTGAGCTCTAAAATGCTTAAAGTAATCCTCTTTTTTTTTTCTTCATTATTATATGATATTATCTAAAGCTTGGGATTTAGTGCAGATAAAGAAATTAACTTGGGGTTTGCCTTTTTTCTGTGCCACCTAACCTTACCATTTATGGCTGTTTTTTTCTTTTTCACTTATTGAAGGAGGAATCCAATGAAATGGTGTTCCTTAAGTACAAACCAGACCTCTAGGTTTCTTTATTTCTGTTCAAGATCATTGTAATTACTTGATTATTTTCACAGCTGTATCTGAGTAAGAAAAAGTGCTGTAATTGGCAACTTTTACAAGTTCACAACTCAATAACCTGATGCTGGAACTCTTCCACCTGCAGAAGCCTCATTAATTGCTGTAGGAGTTTCAGCAGCTAAGAAACCTGGGTTTCAAATTATTTCTCTTTTGACATGTAGCCTTCGAACTAGAGAATCTCTACAGTAACAAAATACAAAGGACCTTTAGGCTGAGGGAGTCTGTTGATTATTGGACAAGTGTTTGACTTGCAAGTGGATCTGTTAGGAAGGCTCTTTACCCAACTCATTAATTACATCCATAAGTCCTAACCATTTTTATTTGAGCTTTTTTGTAAAATCTAGGACTTAATTTCCCAAATGCTCTTACTAATTCTTATTTATTTTGGCTTTGTATTGTTGTTGTTGCATTGTATAAGTATGTTGCAAGAAACAGTACTAAATTATAATAATACTGAGTCTTTAAAGATACTATACTCCAGCCATAACTTTGAATTTATTTTTGTTATTTTAAAGCAACATTAGTGCCTGTCTCTAAGGGTTATGAGAAGCTCAAAAGTTTACTTGATTTCTTTTTCCCTTATTTCAGGGCTTTTTCCGCAGGAGTATCCAGAAGAACATGGTTTACACATGTCACAGAGATAAAAACTGTGTTATCAATAAAGTTACCAGAAATCGCTGCCAGTACTGCAGACTACAGAAGTGCTTTGAAGTGGGAATGTCCAAAGAATGTAAGTTGTCTTCAGAAACAATTTATTGTTTGTCGTATCCTACATATATCTGGCAGTCCTAAGGGAAAAAATAATTATGCAATTATGTGATTGAAGCCAGTATCTACATAGGTCAAGAAAGGAGTATGAATTTGGTACACAACTTTAGACCTGTACTTTGGAAACTTCTGAGTCCTTAACTTTGAAGCCTAAATGCGATCAGTTAAGACCTTTTGGTGCAACACAGTGCTTGTGAGGCATGGCCACCCCATGTGAGTGTGAGAATGCCAAGTGGGTGGTTTTGCCAGGTTTTCTGAAAGAACAAACCCACAGGTACTTGTTTTAAGATTGGATTATCTCTCATCTGCTCTAGAAATGGCTTCCTGGGACAAGGGTGTAAGGGGAAGAATAGTGGCTTCTTAAGCTTGGTTTCAGTCCTTCCTCTGCCTTGCAGACTGGCTTGAAGCTTTGCTGGGCTTGGGGTCAGCCTAAGCTGTCACTTCACAAGGGCTTCCCGCTGCAGCAGCCAGCAGCCTTGCTTCAGTCTTAACCTTCTCCCTCATGCCAGTGCAGGTGCTTGTGCCAGAGGGCAGTAGCACCAGTCTGTGCCATTTTACAAAGCTGATGGTATAATGGCCTCGAGCCTTCTGTCTTTGCTGCCTGAGCCTTCACTGAAAGGTGAAACGAACTGGCAAATCCTCTTCTAAACCTGCAAAGCCGGTAAACCTGACTGTGCAAAAGTGCTGCCAAGCACTTCCAAAAACCTAAGGGATTTTTCTCTCCCTTCTTTTCTAGAAATCTCTGGTTTGCCCTTTAAATTAACGTTTTAAAGTATTCTTGTAGAAATATGTGATTTTTTTTTCTTTTTCCAGTTTATTGATATCTGCATCAAGCTCGAAAATATAGCTAAAAAAGCCTTTCTCAAATCCCTGTGGAGTAATGCTTCTGAAACTTTCTCATTTTTATGGGATTGATTGCAGTAGCAAAAAAGTCTTTGATGTAGTGATTTGTTGAATTGTTAAAGGTTTTTTGACCTCTATCAGTGATGTTCCTGATTTCAGTAGGTCGATTCCAATAATAAACACTACAGAGATTTGCAGTGTGTGCATAAGAGAGGAGGAAAAATTGCCCAACACCACTTCTTAACTTTAATTTACCCACAAGAGTGATTTTTAAGACCAAAGGAAAAGAAAATTGACAATGATGAGACATTTATATCTGAACTGCAATGTAAACCAGTTCTCATCTTCACCGTTTTGCCTTTCTGAATTATGTGGGACATCCCAGTAGTTCCATTCTCCATACTTGGGAAGGAGCCAAAGCAGTCCTAAAGTCACACTTGTCCCTCCTCATTGCATCCTATTTCTCTCTCCCATTAGCTCTCTCCTCTCACAGAAAGAATGTTGAGGTGTGGAGAAAGAACCAGGTATATCTTTAGAAACTTTGTGCTGTGTTTCCTGCTCCTTTTCATGGAAACTTGAAATCGTGGGTTTTGAAAAGTTTCAAGCTACTGGGGGAGGAGGTCTTAGGATTTTCATTATTTCACTGCCCTTGTTGGGTTTTCTAGTTTTCTTGTGTGCCTGAAGTGCACTTATCTATACTTAGGTATAGATCTGCTGGAGTGAAAACCATGATGGGAGTAAAGGAGAAGGTAGGCTAAGGAATGAGGAGGATTTTATTGATAGGTATTTGACTGCATATGTATCTGTACACATGAAGCTTTTTTCTTTGATAAAAACAGTGTGATGCAGTTTGGAAGAGAAGAAAAAGCACTTTTCTCACCTTAGGGCTTGTTGGTCTTGAGTTCTTAAGGATTTTATTGCTGACGTGGAATAGTAATCTTATTAAATGCTATAACGTCACATCGGAGTAGGTTTTGGAAATATCAGCAATATTTCTAACATGTTAATCAAAGTTACTTTGGGTAAACTATAGAGGCTCAGTGCCTTTTAGGTGATGGATTGTTTTCTCCCATAGGGTAGCTGGAGCTTTGCCAGCAAGAATTAAGCTTTTGCTCTGCCTGTTTGCTGGGGTGAACTGAGTGAAATTGCCCTTTGGCAGTTGCCTTTATCTCAAACCACTGCAGGCACTGAAATGGGGATAGCAGGTTGGAGGGGGAACAGAGGATCCTGGGGAGAAGTGAGGGATGTCCTCTGGCTGCATTTCTGTAGAAGACATTTGCAAAGGAACAGAGAAATTATTTTAAATGTCATCAGTTTGAATGCAATGTGTCTTGTCTTCTGGGTTTAAGAACTAAGTCTGAAGTGATTCTGTGTTATTCCTTCATAAACAGGAGCTTTTCATCTCCTAAGAGATTTGAAAAAGTATTTTCTTATCTGACCTTCTTTCATATATATCTCTAGGTTTCAACTTCATTTCTTTAGAAGTTTATGTAAACAAAGCCACATCTGTCACTTGGCTTTTTCTTACCAGATACAGGTCTTTCTTTTCCCCTCAGTGAGTTACTCACATTTTGTTTTTCTGTCTTCTTACTGTTCTGTTTGTTACCTTGTAAAGTGAAAGCCATGAACAAAGGACAGAAAAAAATTATCAGAGAAATGTCACAGGAAAATAAGCCTACAATGCTCAAACCAGTCCCAAATGGAGAAAATAATCGAGTGGGCACCTGCTAATAGGAACACCAAGGTCTGTTCCCAGGAGCTAAGGAGGAGTAGATGCTGATTTGCAGTATACAGAGTAATCCGTGCTTAAAAGCTACAGTCCTGTGTTTATTTGTTGAGCCTTTAAAGGGCATTCAAAAGAACTTGCATATGCAACTTCCTTTGAGCTTAATGAGCTTTCCACACAAACATCTGAGAAGAGATGGGAACTGGGTGCCTACCCAGTGTGATAAGTAGGGTTTTAAGAGTGGGGTACAGTGTTTTGAAAGAGAAGAGCTACTGAGCATTTCTTGTATGCTTTTATCTTGTTTTAGAGAATGAAGTGCGATGATGAAGGAATGCACCGAATTTGCATTTCTTTATAGGTTGTTTTGTTCTTATAGGGGGGAAAAAAGTTATCTTGGACCCCTTGTTACTCCCCAGATCTGATCAAGAGAGGTCAATAACAAGACTGCCTCCAGGGCAGGAGTGTAGCTATTTGCCTTGTGATAATATCTGCAAGACCCGCTGAAACTGGATCCCGCTAGTGTAGGGACTGGCTTTCATTGTATAGTTCCTGTTGCAAAAAGTTTGTGCTCCAAACAGACAAGACAAAGAGTGTGAGGGGAAACGACTTAGTGATGACTGCCTTATCTTCCTACAGCAGGGCAAAACACAGCTTGAAATAAAGCCCTGTTGTCTTTCATCAGATACCCTTCCTTCAGAAACTCCTGAGCTGTCTCTGTAACCTGAGCTGCACCTCTCCGTGTCACGGCCTGGAGTCAGCCCCTCCACCAGCACCACATCAGATTTGGGGACTGCTGTGTGGCTGTCCCACCTCAGTTCATGTGTGGGTTCTTGGGGTACATAGGTGCAGCTGGGGCTCGTGTCCCCACTCCAGACCACTTCTGCCCTTCTTACCCTTCCAGCCTGCTAATTTTTTTAATAACCATGTAGAGACAAGTGGTGGTCACGTAGAATTCCCTTTTTGCTACTGCTGCTAAAGTGAGAAGGCCACTAAGGCTGACAGTGGTTCATTATGTGATGGAGAGCCTTAGGAAAGTAACCTTTGCCCTTCTATTACGTGATCTCTAAGCTGACGTTGGAGCACCATCCTTGGCCTGACCCCAGGTGTCAGCAAGAAGCTCACTGTTGCCTGGCATGGACCTCGGTGCTCAGGAGCTGGTGAGGGGTCACACATACATTGCTGCCTCCTGCAATTAAGGGAGCACACGGAAAGCTGGGCAAAGCTCTCCAACACTAATGCTGGATGCTGGGAACGAGATGCTTTGTAAGGTGAAGCCTGCTGTTAGAGCAAACCTGAACTGATTTTTTGTAGGTTCAAGTGGGAAGAAAAGGGAACTTCCTTTTGCCACAGCTGTCCAGCTTAGCCCAGCAGCTCTCCCATCCTCTTTCATAAAATTTGCAGGCTGCAGGGACTGTCACTATACTTGATGATCTTTGGGATCCTGTCAGACACAACCCAGCCCATGCAGCAGGGTGCAGTGCAGAGAAGCCCTCCGTACTGGCATAAACGTCTGCAGTGAGCTCTAATAAAGCAAAATTATGTTTATAAAGGTACAGAATTGTTCCAGATTGCTTCAATGCACTGAAGAAATGTTCAGATTTGTAAATCTGCTTACGATTAACCTCTCTGGAGGGAGGGCAGGAGGAAGGGAGGGAATGCAGGGAAATTACCATGAAGAGGAGAGAATCCAGTTTCTGTGCTCTGTATTTGTTTTTGTTTTTTTTTAAACTCGCACAGAAATGTCTGTTGCTCCTTTTCACGGGCTTGAGTGTTAAAATATATAAACGTTCATGCTTCTTAGAACATATGATCACATTCTGCTACTGAACAATAGAATGCATAGATTTACTTATTTTCATTCTGGTTTAAATTTGCAATCAGGAAACATCGACTTGAAGAACTGTCATGTTTGTATTTTATATTTTTCTTTAATTTTTTTTTCAGATTCCTTAGGGAAGCATGATTCCATCCTCAGTGAGTGGCTAAGTGGAGGGCTAG
Organism: Pyrocephalus nanus; assembly: GCA_038380795.1. Lineage (NCBI taxonomy): Eukaryota > Metazoa > Chordata > Aves > Passeriformes > Tyrannidae > Pyrocephalus > Pyrocephalus nanus. The sequence continues at coordinate 32,827,104 of CM076266.1, read as the reverse complement.
TCTGCATAGTTGTGTTTGAGACATTCATGCAGATTCCACTGATGTAATTTTAAAGCAAATTAATTAGAATGCATGAAATCTTTATTTAGATGCTTTTAGTCAGAACTGAACTGGTTTATTTTTATTCTTTTTAGCCAGCAGGAAGCACTGGATTTAGGAATTGTTTCTGCTTTGCTACAGCTAGATTTTTAACTGAATGCCTAAATACCACACAGTGGCTGGGGGCTTTTTCAGAAATTCCAGTGCAGTTGCCTCACCTGTTAACTCGCCTTGCTTTCTCGAGGGGCAGGAGCTAAATATCAGAGTGGAAATTGCAAACCCCTAAATTCTGCTCTGGGACTAATTCCTCTCTCTAAATGCTATGAACTGATTAGACTATCGTTCCTAACTTGAGAGATGAAAATGGTGTCTTTTTTACGGGGGCTGGAAGGCTTTGTACTGCAAGTGCTTTAAAGGTAGAAAGATGTAAACTGTGAAAAATACTAATTAATTTAAGAATTTAAGTATATAGATAGTAGGGAAGCCGTGCCCCAGCCATAGAGATCACATTTTTTAAATTTTGTTCATTAAGGTTGGATTGGTTTTGAGATTTTTTCAGTTGCTGATCAGATAGGTTGCATTTGTTTGTTTCAGGCTGAGAAATTGGTAACTTTTAAAGTTAATGCCAAGCTTTCAATATCACTGGCAGGGAGATTTTTTTTTTAAGATGAGAGCAAAGCCAATGAGAAGGGTCTTCCTGCAATAAAACCCACAGTGCTCCAGTGTCAGCCTGTGCTCTGCCAGAGATAATGCACACTTTGTTATGCTGGGTGGCTGAAAATGATCTATATACAATTAAAATTCTCTTGTAGAGAACTGTGTTCTACTTGTTGCACATTGTTTCCCATGGTTAAACAGCATTTCTTGCTTTTCATATTGGTTTGCTGTCTTCAAAGAAGCTGATCGGCTCTTCTTTTCTCCTTTTGGGGTCTGCCTCTTTTGTGCTTTAGCCTTTCCACCGGTTTTGCATAGCTTTCACTTGCCAGCTCTAATGTTTAAAGGAGCAACTTAGATTGAATGTTATTATCCATAATTTACTCTATGTTCTGTGAAGATGGTTATGTAATAGCAGTAATTGCATCAGCTCACCTAATGAGCTTTCCCTCCAGTGCCATGTACAGCAGATTAATAGCCCATGAATTCATTTGCAGCTCGTTGTCTCTCAGAAAAGTATTTCAGGCAGCAATTAATAAACTGCTAAAGAAAATAACATAAAAAATGATTTTTTTTTATTATGTTAACTCTCCAGCTGAACAATTTATTGGCACCTTTCATGATGCAGCTAAGTAAATTCTCTCCTAATTCCTCAAGCAGAGTGTGATTAGTGAACCCTGCTCAACTCAGGACCGTTTGGTAATTAGTCTGATCTTTATATCCTAAAATGTTAGGGGAAAGTATGAGCAGCATCTAAGATTCTCTTTTTCTTCTGTTCCTTGCCTTTCAGGCATTACGCAAATAGCTGTAACTTTAAACTGCAACACGCTAATGCTGCAAATTTTTTTCCCCCCCTCATTCTTGCGTAGAAAACCATAATTGTGTAAGCTGAGAATTGAAGACCTCGGCCAATAAACAACCCCTGGCACTGTTTCTGTGCTGCTTGTTGTGGGCTCCAGCATCCCGTACCTCCCAAGTAGTGGGACAGAGCCCAGAGCCAGGGACCCAAGGGTCAAGGGGCACTGCTTCCCTGAGAAAGGTAAACCAGCGGTCAAATGCCACTGGAGAGGGAGATGCCAGGAGAAAAGCATGGAGAGGGAAGACAGAGCAAGGAAAGTCCCACGTTTAGCAGTGTAAAAGGGAATGAGGTGATTAAATCCGATGGGAGAAGAGCAGCAGTGAGATGCAAGGACTGTGAGCATCTCTGTAGGGAAAATGTCTGGGGAAAGAGGGAGACACTGTTGCACGTGGCCAAACTTGCCAGGCTGCCCTAGAATTACTATTTCCATGCTGGTTTTTTTTGTGTGTGTGAGGGTTTGTTTGTTTGGTTTTTTTTGTTTGTTTTTTTATTTTTTTTTTTTTTAATTTAATATCTTTATCAAGTTTTTCATGTTATACATAATTTCTTTTTCAAAAGAAACAGTTATCTTCCTGCCACCACCACCCCTACTCCCCCAGTCCAAAGGAAGCGCTAAGGCTTGGCTTGTCTTTAAAAGTAGTAAAATATATTTTTTAAAACCTTTTCCCTCATTTTGGGCCCTTGAGGACTGAGTAAGCATAAAGGGAATTCCTTCAATAAGCTCATTCAGAGATTGATTACATGTCCTCAGCTGGAAGTTACATTAAGACTTATCCACTAAGGTATAGCTACCGTGGTGAACTTTTCAACGCTCTCTGCTGTCTCTATGACAACACAGATCCTGGCAGAAGTTACCAGGGCTCGTGTGCTCTCTGCAGCCTTTGTCTGCATCCATCAATCCTAGTCCTCAGCGATTGTAAATGTGTGCCTTTCTTCCGTTTTTGCTTAACAAGGTGTTTTATTAAATTCACGACACTTCTAAAGTTATTATGCTAATCATTTGAACTGCAGTACCTGACCATGCTCTGAAGGAGAAGTACTGTAAGAAAGGATTTTCTGAATGGCTCTTAGTCTTGTCCTGTGGAAGAAATTGAGCTGAACTACACAGAGTCCTTGTGCAAGTAACTTTTCTTTCATTATAGGTGAAACATGGAGATAACTGGAGCCAGCAAAGAGTGTAATGAGCATACAGTCTGATTTCTGGTTACACCTGCAGCACACTCGGGAGAAGTGTTTGCTGCTATTCAGTGCTCTAGCAAAGGCCTCAGCCCCTACTGAGCTCTTCCTTTCTTTAAGGGAGCACATGTTGTCAGAGCCCATGGTATGGCTAATGCCTGTCTGTTGGTGCTTGCAGCTTAGGTTTCTGTGGTCATCCTGCCATGTGCCACTTTCTCAGGAGATTCAGCTCTTCCTTGAGGACAGTTGGCACTGAGAGAGGTCTAGTTTTTCTTTTTCACAGCCTTTGGGGTGTTTTAGGCATCATCACATGCTTTCTTCTGTCAGTTTCCCAGTAAAAGGCATTTGGGGCAGATATCTCTTACAAAATCACTTCGCAACATGGACCTGTTTTTTTTCCATGGCCTTTTTCTGTAATTTCTTGTTCCCCATTTTCGTTTATAGCATTATTCCAAATTGTACATGTGAAGACACTGGCTCTATGCATTTGTGTTGCCATTGCAGGTGGCCTTTGCCTGCTCTTCAGTTTGGTATCCCAAAGGCTTTCATGGCAAGGAAAACTCTGGATTATCTTTTCTGCTCTGTGCTGTGCTGGGCAATGCCGCAGTAAGAGCAGATGGGAAATCCAGAGGTAGCCAGTCCCCACCCAGTCCCTGCACTCCTAAGCACGATGCTGAGGCCACATTTGCTTGGTCATGCAGACATAACTGCTGAGACCCCAATCCCATGACCTCAAAGGCTTTGTTTCAGAGCTCCCATTCTTCCTTTTATGCACTCAGTTCACTGCTTCGTATTCCTCATTTGGATCATCTTGTTTGGGGATGCAGGGCATCTTTGATGCATCTCTTTCTCCTAACTGCCATTGTGCCATGCAACTTGTGCTTTCTCTACTGGCACCTTGTGGTTTCTCTGTTATCTTTTTTGCTCCCTTTGACTGCCTTTTTTTTTTTTTTTTTTTTTTTATTATTTTGGGATGCTGAATCCAAAGGATGGAGAAATGTCGATGAGATAAGTATCAGTCTGGGAACGAGCAAATTGCCAGTGTCATGGGCCTTGAAGCTAAACATGGCTTATTTGGTTGTCAGGCCAACCTGAAAATGTTATCTACAGTAGCCAAGGTTCATGAGAAATGCAGTAAATTGTTCCCAAGAGTTCTGGGAAGTCTGAACTGCAGCAACCCGAATGTGCCTGAAGGACTCTGTATCAGAGGAGACACATATTTGGTCCTTCCTTTTAGGAGAAACATATGTGAGAATGCATACATCCTCCTGATGGTTTATATCTGCAAACTTGCTGCTTCGTTTTCCTAGTGATCACTTTACTGGAGATGGTCTTGCATAGTGTAGATGACTCTGCAGCAGGCAAAGAAACAAAACTCGTGCTGGCTCTCTGCAGAGAGCAGCTCCTGTGCTGATGGTGTGGAAGACAGAAAGCGTGAGCTCAGAAACCAGTAAGATCTCAAAGACAGTTTAGGAAGATCTCTACATAAGCAGATGAAGCCATGGATTTCCCTCTGCTGCTGTCAGGCTCTTAGGACTTGCTTTCATCCGCTCTATGAATTGTAATAGCAGAGGGAGTTTTCCATTGCTGTGCCTGTGATAAGCCGGCTGACACATTGCAGCTCCGCCTGCTGGGATGCTGGCCCTAGGACTGTGCTCTAAAAATAGCCTCGATTTGTTTTTAGTTTGACTTTGAATCACATGCTCATTTTAGAATACATCGGAACAGTTAATCTCCAGTTCTTCAGCGCTCGTGTGGAAAGTGTAAAGGATTTTTTTAAAGTAGATGGTGTACAAGCAGTAGAAATAACACTTTTTCTATCCTAACTTAAATAACACTCAGCTGCTAATTCTGTAAAAGGAAAAGGAAAGATCATAAGGCATTGGGATTTTTAATTTCCTTGGGTCCAAGATGAACAGGAATGCTTTTGCCCGGTCTTACTTTACTCCAGTACTTGTTTGCATGCTTGCATGTCTTTAAAAGCTCTTAAATGTTTAAATCTAGGTCTCATGAAAAGTCTCTCAATCAGACAATAGCTCTGAAACCTGACTTCTACAAGTTGTAGCTTAAAGCCCTACAGGCGGTGCCTGTGGCTGATCGGCATTTAATGAGCTGTGGGATCATTTCTCAGTGCTGTGCATCCATAACCAGTTGCTTGTTGTTGATATAAACAGATTTGGTAAGTAAATGTGAGGAAATTGTCTGACTTTGGAGAGATTTACCTGAATTTCAGCGTTAAAACTAAGTGGAATTCTTCCTTTCCCCTGGCAAAAAGTGCAACAGAAAGCAAACATGCTTTTAGTTGGATTACAGGCATGGTTAGTCATCTGACAGACAGTTTTAATGGAGTCAGAAAGACATGCTGGGGAAACATGCTGACCTACTTTTCTTTCTGTCTTTGTTTTTTCAAACTTTGAAGCAAGTGAAATGTTAATTTTAAAACTCACAATAAAGTTGGACTTTGCTGAAGGAGCTCATTTGGTAATTTAATTTATTTATGCTTCTGCTTGGGGTATGATAGATGGTTTAGGTAACTGAATTTCATCAGGTCGTTTTTGTTTCTGGTAGGAAATTGGGTTACATCTGAGAAATCCATGTTCTTCCCCCTTTCCAGGACAGAGCAATCAGCTTCAAGTTAATGAATGATTTAAACCCAGTCCTCTGAGGGAGGACTTTACAAACCATTTAAAATGACGGACTAACAAAGCGTATTACATTTGTATAATTTCAAATGCATTATATTTTTAAACATTTCTTGTCTTAAAATTTGTGGGAAGAAGGATTACTGGCAGTCAGTGTTGTGCATTTTGCACTTTGGATTGTTTTTTCCTGTGTTAAGTAGGTCGATGCTCCACCATAAATATTTTCTTGGAGGCAGAACTTGGTGTATTTAAACTCGGGAAACTCTTTAACAGTAAAACTTGGGAGCCTGAAAAAAAACCACCTTAGATTAAATAGGAAAACTTAACACTGAGGATGAATTAAGACATCACAAACAGAGATACTAAGTTGAATAACACTGGATGAAAAAGGAAAGCATTTTAGAAATGCTGCAGACATCACCTCCCTCTCTCCTCAAACGGGCACATGTGCACTTTGTCAAATGGCTGCGGTGCCAGGTCTCTGGCACAGAGGGATAGTCTTTATTCCCTTGGCAGGTAGTTTTGGTGAAGACATCACTGCGCGGTTGAAGGAGCAGGAGAGGACATCACTCCTTGACACAGCGGTCGATCCAGAGACACTGTTTTCACCTGCTCTGTCTCCTCCTATTTCCATCATTAGCAGATTTTCTGCTGTCAGTCAGCCCTGGTGCAGTGGGTGCTGCTGCAAATCCTTTGCCTCTTCTCATCTCTCCGTGTTTTTATTTTAACTCCCAATTACCTGATTACAGTTTGTATTACGGAAATAGTTATAGAATGTAAGAGAGGTAGAAAAAATGGAAATTGTTAGGAATTGCTGGACTTTATGGGGAGCAGTATTATATTTCAAAATCAAAATTATATTTCAAAGTTACATGTTCTCTTACAAAGCATAATACTTTATATTTTGTGTACTTTTAGAGGATGTTCCAGTATCAAAGATTGAAGTTTTATTTTTTAGGGGGTTAAAAATTAATTATAAGATGTTTATATTGGCTAATGCATGAGAGTTTTTTCGGTATCTTAAAAAAAAAGACTGATATTGGCATTGCACAGGTTTTAGCCATTTGGTAACGCAGAGACATCAGTAGAGGAGGCATCAGCCCAGGAAGACAAATCAGCAGTAACTGAACATCCTTATGTGCTGAACTGCTGCACCTCGCATGTTCAGCATCCCTCACTGCACCGTAGCTGTGTGAGCTGCTTCTTACATGCAAGGACTGTCTTTCCCCTGTTTTTCTTGCCATGACACTTCTTCTAGGTGACCCATGACATGGTTTGTTTTGCTTCTAGTGGAGACACAGTGGGAAAAACCACTCAAAAAAGTGTCACATCTGAAATTTCATCAAGGTGTGTTTTTTCCTGATACAGAAAAGCTATTGATGCTGGAAGATGAAGCATGAGATTAGGGGAGCTTTTGTTGCTCTCTGTTGGGCAGGGAGCAGGCTAGGGCTCTTGTGTTTTAGATTAGATGTCTCTTGGAGATTAATGTGTAGAAGTCCTGAGCTAGTGTGTATTTGGTTTTGTAGTTAATGTACTGTGCTACACGATCTGGTTATCCCTTTGAGTAGCTCAGGGATCAAATTGTATGATCCAGATCCCTGGAACAAGTGACGTGGACAAGTGCTAGTTCATAAGAGTATTTTGACAGTACTTTTCTACAGGAAGGATGTTTGATTTGCCCCTTTTGGTAATTTGGAAGAGAAGCTCAATGCATGCTTTTTTCTTCCCCCCCACCTTGGATGCCTCTTCAGGTGAACACTGCTGTTAAATCAGAACATCCAGAACATAATTTTAAAATGGAGTGCAAATAATAAGAATAATAATAAAAGATAAAAAATGAAAAGCAAGAGGATAGCTGTTATTAAGAAAAAGAAGCCCCTTTATGTTCAAACCTCTCTCCTAACACAGGAAAAAGTACACAGAGGCAGAGGAGAATAAACATAAATATTTTATTCCTTTAATTCTGCAGAAGGCTTAAATTCTGCTTGTCCTAAAGAGAGTCAAAGTTTTTTCTTGGCAACTTTTCCTCTTGTTTTCTAAGTCAGTTATAGCTACTTCACATGTTTATTAGGAACATTTTTCCTACTAGAATTAAAGCCCTGTAAGCCATGAAAATACATAAAACTGTACAGGCATATCAGCTACCTCTCACAGGTTATGCAGTATAAGCCCCACCACTTTTGGGGTCTTATTTCTTGCTGTGGGGATGAAATGGTGAGGTAACCCCATGGTAAAGGGCCTTCCACTAATGGAGGAAGAATATTTAAAAATATTCCCTAGAAACTGGGGTGTGGGAAAAGCGAGGCAATTAAGAGAAATCACTAGATATCCTGTCTTAACAGTTTATTATATATATTTTAATGAGTATTTAATCTCTAATGCTGTGTGATGGATTAGAAAAGAGGGGGACTCAGGCCTCTTTCTGTACATACTTTTATGTTTCCCCTTCATTGAACATTTTCTCTGGGCAAATTGTTTAACTTGAGCTGGTTGGAGGTGTTCCAGCACAACAAGGCTCTGCAGAAAAATAACACTGGGTTGAATCCTAAAATGCAGATTGTCTGCATTGTTCTGTTTTGCAAAATCAAACTCAAGGATGAGTTATGAGGGGGGGCCGGGAAAGAGCCTTGTCTGCTCCTGTCCTCCACGATGTGCATCCCAGGCCCTGGGACTTGCCTGAGCTGTGTCTGCCGCAAAGCCTGGGGCTCCAGGGCAGTCCTGCAGCTGGCTGGGCAGGTGGATGTTCAGCAGCTCTTTCAGGAACTGAATAAACCTCTGCTTTTGGAAATCTGAGTTTTCAGCCTGTGCGTCCCATGACGGTTGTAGCTCTGGAATAATATTCTGAGGACCTCATAGAAGCTCTTCTGTTAGTGTGTCTTGCATCTTGCACTTGCCAGTCTTGGTGAAGACCATCCTAGCTGCAAGGAAGCATCCAACATGTATGATGAGTTCAGGGCCCAAACCTACACTGTTGAAGGACATGAAAGACTTGTCATTGGCACAGATGAGATAAAATGGGGATGAGAACCATTAGTAATGCCAGTTAATTCTGTGCCAGGTAGTCATTTCTAATGCCAGCTATGGACCACCACCCTCATTTAGTTAAGGACCAGCTGTTGAATTCAGTCTCCTTGCCCAGCCCTTGGCTTCCCTTTCAGACGTCATCTCATGTCCAAGTTGCATCCTTTGTTTTCATGGAGAAGTCTGGGAAAACTAGGTCAGTTTATCCAAGTAGAAATTATTATTTTATTGAGTTAACTCTATGTTGACCTGCTGCCTGTTTGCCTTCTCAAAATGAACTCCCTTGTGTGGACAAAGTCTTGCCCTGGAAGTTGCAGAGCCCTCAGTAATCACTTCGATTTCAAATCAACAATAAAAAGGTTGCTTTTTTTAGTATCTTGCTGTTTCCTGGAAACAAGTGTCTGTCTGCTTTACTCCTTGTATGATCACTACATCAGGCTGATCTGGTGTACTGTGAAAGTGCTTAATGTAAAAAGGTTATGTGCTGGCTTTACTGGGGATATTTAAAAGATCTTACGGAGAAATCAGGATTTGGTGCTGCTTGACCCTGTCTGACAGAATTAAGCTCTTTAAGTCAGTCCTGTAGCTACTAGCATGCCTTCTTTTTAAAATAATCTGGTCCACTTACTCCTGCTATTTTAGAACTTCAGTCCCAGACAAGAAAGGAATTTTTTTTTTCTTAAATGAAAGAATAGTTGGAATGTATTTTAGAAGAACTTCTAACTGGCATTGTACATAAAAGATAAGATATATGAAAATAGACAGTCTGATAATTAGGTGCAGGCTTCTGGAGTGATTCATGTCATAACGTGAGTGCTGAAACAGCTGAGGTTGCTGCAGGTGTGTTAAGGGAATTCGACCCCGTAATGCTGTGATGCTTTTGCCTCTACATAAAGCGGGAGTACAGATGTCCAGAGAGCCTGCATTAATAGATGAGAAGCAGTATTTGTGTGTGTGAATTATGGATGGAGCAATGTTCATTACATGTACAAACAGCAGCCTTTGTCTCCCAGTCACCATTTGCTTTGAAGAGCAAAACCTGCTGCTGTCCCAGGTGCAGAGATCCTGGCCGTGAGCTGGGGCTTCAGCTGCTGCAGGTTGAGCCTGGCTGGGGCTCAGTGCCAAGTAACGCCATGTCTGGGCAGAAAGGGATCCAAAGAAAAACCTGGAATAAAAAGGCCTTACAAGTGCTTCAGCTCATGGGTGTAGTGCTTCAGGGTGGGCAGTGAGATGCTAGAGCTGAAAGTGAATAAACTTGTTTACCTGTGGCAGCAGCCAGCTTCAGCAGGGCTTTTATGGGAATCTGGTGATGTTGCCAGCCTGGCACTCCCAGAGCCTGCTGGCTGGCTCTGTGCGGCTTTCCTGAAATCCTGAAATGGAAAGAAAAAGTCCCTTGACCTCACTCCTTGCTTTCTCCTTAAGTTACAGTTTGTGAAAAAAGGATGATGTAATCTTAAGAAAAAGTACCCCACCCCAACAAAAAATCTGCAGATTGTTTATTCCAATTGCTCAGCTTTTGGGAAGGCAGAGGACATAAAACACTACAATGCAGTGAGATGCAATAGTGTTGTTTGAGTGTGCTATTTTCCCATTTGATGTAGCTTTTCTTGTAGTAATATGCAAAACAGTGTTAAAAACAGGGACTGTTCTTTAAAAAATCCAACCCACCTGCAGTCCAAGGCCCCTGGCCAGTGCTGGCCCACCAGCTGTGTTGGACCGTGCATCTGTGTGAGACTTTTTTGGGCTGATCTTGCAGTGCTTTTAGGTCCTCCTGATTAATTGGTACAGTTCTTCCCTCTCTTGCTGCTGAGCTGCCTGTCATGGTGGAGCAGGTAATTCGGCAGCAGCTTCAGCCAACTGGGAAGGAAGCCCAAGCAGGGAGAGCGTGGCTGTGGGGCTCCCTCTCTGTCCCCCCTGCCCTCTGCTTTGAGGGCCAATCCTGGCACCTTGAGAGATGGAAATAACCTCCCAATCTCAATTTTATTTTATTTTGTTCTAGTAGTAGGAATATCAGCAAGCCTTTGCCCTTAGGAAGGAATGTGTGTAAGTTCATAATGGTGTGTTTTCCACATTTGCTTCAGAGGAATAGGTAAATAGTAGCTGAGCTATTTCTTTGCTTTTATTATCCCTGGCCTAGTGGGAGGCCAGGGCTGCAAGCTGTAACGCAGACTAACGCTGCGATTCAAGACTGCAGCTCCCTTTCTTAAAACATGCCGGGAACAACTGTTCCTCCGCCTTCATGAGCTCAATTTACGGTTGCGGGAGGCAATGTGTTCTTTGTGCTTGATGAAGTACACCGAGCACGCAAGCCTCTTCAGACGTGTTGTCAGTTGGCAGCTCTCTCGCAAGATGCACCTTTACACAATTGCACAAGGCACCAGGAGGTACAAATGTGAAATTTAGCCTTGGGGGCAAAACAAAGAAATGAAACTTAGGTATGAATGTGGTGTTATCCATCTGCAGATACCGATATTAGACCTGATCTCCCACTACGCTACTGTAGTTCTGCACTAATAGGACTCCGCTGCGATCGGTGGAGTAGCACCACTGCAAGACAAAAACAGCAGTGGGGATAAGTTGGGGCTGTTATCTTTAATTCTGGTAAATAATGTAGGAGTGAACCCTCTTTGGGGAAAGCTAGACTGTGTTCACTGCATGAAACCACCCATAATAAAATGGAGAAATGCAGTGGCACGCTGTCTTGGTATAGTTACTGAACTTCTGTTCTTCCTTCTGGAGAGCCATTGCCCTGGGTTCTAAATGTCCATGTACAAGCAAAGGGAATGGGTCTTCTAGCTCACCTCTGTTGTTTGGTTTTGTTGGTTTTTTTGTGTGTTTTTTTTTGGTGTGGGTTTTTGGGTTTGTGGGGGTTTTTTTTGGTTTTTTTTTTGGTTTTTTTTTTTTTTTTTTGGTATGTTTGTTGGTTGGTTGGCTGGGGTTTTTTGTTTGTTTGTTTGCGGGGTTTTTTGTAGCCTTTCCATTTGCTGTCCCATAAAGTCAGTTTTGTCATACACGATCAGAATTTGTCCTGTAGCTGAGACTCAGTCATTACATTGAATGAATGCGCTTATTATGGAAAGCTGTTTAGTTGAAGGAGTCTGTTAATGGTGCTGTCAGGAAAGAGCTTGCAGTTTGTTATGGTAGGTAGCTTTCCAGTGAAGTAAAACACAAGGCATGTTCTTTTCTTCTTTTTGTGTTAGGAGGAGAAATAAAATAGCTGCCGCAAGTTGAAGTGCAAAGTGCTACAGTCTGGCCAGGCAGTGGGCAGGAATAGGGTGCAGTGTCTGGTCTTAGCTTGCAGCCATGCACTTCTCTGGCCATCAGCAGTCCTGGATAATGCCCAACAAATTGGATTGAGGACTTTGGATAACCCCAGCATCTCCCAGTTGCAAGGCATTGTACTACCATAACTGTCTCCTAAGAGAAATTCATGTAATATGTGTAGATGAGTAGACTGATTTACCTTTTGGTGACCCTGGAGAAAAAGGTCAGGTTCAGGGTATTTTTACCTGTAATCAGTTATCCATAAAGAGTTAGTGTGCCAGGCTTCAAGATTGTAGCTCAAAAGGGCAGTTGCTTTGAGAAGGTAGCTCGAAAGGGCACTTCAACAGCTGAAATCAGATGAGACAGATTTAATGGCCTCTTAGTGATTTCTGACTGAAAGTTCAGAGTTTGAAATTTAGGGATTTTTTTTCTTTACCTGGCCTATGGTAAAAGAAACTCACTATAGCTTAATAGAAATTTATTTTCAGGCTGAGTACTTAGAAATGTTTTTCAGCTGCTGTGTATACATTTGGTCGCTTCAGCCATAAGGAAGAGAAAGAATAATCACATTGCACTTGTGGTCTTGTATATTTTTAGCTAATGTGTTAAGACATTGCAGTTCCAGAAAAGCTGTCCTCTGGTTCCCCAGAGTATTTCTCATTAACCAGCTGCATGGAGAATTTTATCTAGACTGCCACAGAAGTTACTAGTAAATCCACTGGGATCTCAGCAGCCAAAACAAGGGATAGTAAGCACAATACTTTGTTTCCCTGAGGATTTGAGTTTCATGGGGATTCTGCTGCAGGCTGGCATTTCATGGTGGGTTACCCACAGAAACCCAGTAAGTTTGGGAAACCTCCCTAGATGAAGTGATTGATTCTCAAAGCTCCTTCCCATTTCTGCACTGAGCAGGGAAGGGGAGGATGCTATTACTCTGCAAACCTGTTGCAAGTGGCATGGCAGATCTTAATAAAAATTGCAGGTTTTTTGTTGAGAATAAGAAAGTGACTGATTTCATGCAGAATGCTGAGAGAGATGGGGCAGGACAGGAACTAGGAGAGAATAACAGATGAGTAGGTTAATTCAACAGCAGCACAAGATGCACAGGGACATTGCATGACCTGCCTATGGAGATGCTCCGTCTTGCATATGGGAATTTCTGACTATATTAAGTAACTTGAGGTGTTGCCTATATGAAATACAGATAGAAATCTATCGGTGAGTAAATTTTGTCTGAGTCAATGAGTGTAGCTAGGCTATTTCCATTGCAGATATGTTCGTGGATCTTCATGGGAAATATTAGTGATTTATTCTGCCTGCAGTTGTTAATGCTAACAACCTTCAATAGCTCTTTAAGCATCAGCTGCTAAGAGTGTGTGGAATATCCTATTTCACACTGCCAATTAGTTGATGATAATAAAGCACTTTGAAAATGGAAATCACAGGGCAAATGCCATTTAAACAGTTTATCATTAAATGTATAATTGCATCTCTCCACCTACTTTGGTTGCAGTATGGAGAGAGATGGTAAGGGAGACCAAGGTGTCTGCATTCATTTCATTTTGTGGTATAGATGTTGTGCCCTATACATCCTGGCTCTGACTCAGCTGCTTCTTGTGCTCTCTCCTCTGTCTGCCCACACCCACATACTGCAAAACACATTTTCTTCTGATTTTGTTCCACTTGTTTGCTGTACTTCTGTTTTTGCAACTTCTTCATTTCTCATTTGTTCTTAGAACCTGTTCAGAGAAGTTTCCATGTGTATTTATGGAGTCCTGATTTTTATTCTTTGAGCAGTTATTACTGTGTTTGGCATGTTCTTCAGAACTTGAACCAGTCCTGAAATACTATGGTCAATATAAAGGTCAGCCTTAGTGATATATTCACACACTTGGAAACAGGTTAAGGGCTTTTGGTGTTTGGGTTTGTGTGGTTTTTTGTCCTGTCCTTCTGCAACATTCAAGCAAATCTGCCTGTAGAAACATTTGTTTTCCTTCAGCAGTGGTTTCAGGTCTTGGACTGGCAGTTCTAAATATCTCAAGTATGTTAGCTGCTCTTTTTGGCTTCTGGATGTCTTAAATCAATAATAAAAAAGAAAAGGTGAAACAATATAATTAATAATTTAAAATAAATAGATAAAAGAATACCAAAGGCATACCTTTCAGTTATTTTCAAGGGGTATTTTTCTCTCAGCCTGTTGTTGTGCATTAGCTTTTCAGTTCTGATCCTAAGTCTGATTTCAATTGGTGTTGTTTTTCTTAAAGGGGCTAGAAACTCCTTTTTTTGCTCATTCCCTTTACTAATATTTCAGGAATGTGACAATGGCAAGTGCCAAATTTCATGTCAAAAATAAAATTTTTGGTCTGATGGGAATCCTTGAAACCACAGATCAAGTTTCAGGCCAGTTAAATAAAGCTGTAGAGCATCCATTTGTATCATTCATTCATATAATGAAACCTGTTCTTATAACTCAGTTCTTGATATATTAACCCCGCAGTTATCCTCATACATAAACGGGAGATGTGTTGCTTTCGTCAGTTATAATAGGATATAACCATATAAATCCCCTGTGCATGAATGGAAAAATAGAGGCCCTTAGGCTATAAGTATCAAAGGTCTCCCCTATACTTACAATAGCCTAATAAGGTTATTTTGAAGGCATAGGTAATTACTCACAGACTCCCTATAGCCAGTGATTCATTGTTCACTTCTGAAACATTTCTAAATGAATTATGTTTTAAACAAGCAAATTCTTGGCCTTCTCCTTTGGCGGGGGGAGGGGGGAGAGGGAAGAGAACTGGAGGGACACAAAATTCCACCATTTTCTGTGTTAAATAAAGTACACTGCTTGCTAGTTGAAAGGTCCCTCGTATTTGAAGCAATTTAAATACACTGCCACGCTTCTCGCTGCTTTGATTCCATGAACACCTATTTCTGAATTTCACATTTTGATGAAAATATTATTGTTGTCATTAGTTTGATATTTAGAAAAGACTGTGGATCCAAGAGCTCAGTGCAATGAATAAAACAGTTGGAGTTAACTGTCCCTGGGGATAGAATCAATCACTGTTGTAGAAGAGGGTGACATTTAAAAAAGAAACTCAGAAGAAAATGTCATGCTTAAAAAATTAGATTTAAACACACTAGCTCCTGATTGATTTTTATTGCACTCAGATGGGTACACTGATTGATTATCAGCCTTACAAATGTTTAGTACCTTTCTCACTTCTCTAATAATCAGAATAATCTAATTTTCAATGTCATTTAAGTTACCGTATTCAAGGTTATAATAGATCATATTTCTAATAAAACATAGCAATTATGTCATGAATAATACAAAGCTGCAAGGCAGAGTTCAGATTCACCTTCCTTAAAAAAAAAAAAAAAGAAAAAAAAATCCACCAGTCACTGGAAGGGCCCGTGTACGTGAAGGCAGCTGACAGGACGATGTCCTCTGGATTTGTGGTGTGTTCCCCTGTGGTTGAACTGAGGTTTCTTGCACATTGGCCAGAGCGGGTTTGCCATAGCTGAACGTTATTTCTCAATAGGAAACCCAGGGGGTGGCTTGAATTCTGTAATATATGTGCTCGCTCTGTGCCTGGGGAAAAATGATAGCGTGCCAGGTGCTTATGAAATGTCTTCCATGATTGTTTCTCTGTGCTCCCTGTTAATTTTGATATGTGTCTGTAGAGAGATACTATCTCTCTTAATTTGAGATGTTTTCTTGTGGCAAATGTTACCCAACAGCTGACATGGTTGATTTCTCTAAATCAGTTACAAAATATGCAGGTTTCAGTGTGCTTTGGTTTTGTAAGCCCCTCATACAACTGTGTATGCCCCTCATACAACTTGCTATTGGCTTTGTCCATTAGAAATGAGAGGTTTGTGTTTGAAATGTGCTTTGCCTTCAATCGTTCTCCATATGTCAAAGCCCAGTTTTGGCATGGGAATTTGTTTTAAAATAGTTTCCAGGGTTTTTTTAATACTGAGCTGTTTTGCCTAAAAGAAAACATTATTTCATCTGGAAATCACGACGTAGGAAAATCAGTCTATTTATAACTACCTGGTGTTCTGCATATTTTAATATGTTTGGCTTGCGATTGCACTGCTGTTAATGTGTAGACGGGAGTCTCACTGTTCTGATTTGATGGCTGTCGGTTTGTCAGGCATTCTTGTGTGGCTTTCAAGGTGGTTATTTTGTTCCTTTACTTACACTGGAGATGGGAAAATCAGCCTCTTTGAATTTTCCCATTTCTGTGCCTACTGCCATCAACTCCTGGGCTTGGGAGCTGCCTGGGATGTGCAGCTGGGTGCTGGCTTTGACCATGGGGTCAGAGAGCCTAGTTCAGCAGCAGAGCAATATCAGGATTGCTAAGTCTCGCTTGTTTTGAGGTTTTCCATGGTGGGAAAGATGTCCTTATGGACTGCTATTCAGTACCTTTAACCAGTTTATTGAAGAGTAATGGGTGATACATGTGGGGCATTTATCCTGATGGAGCAAACTTGGCTTTGGCAATAGGTAAGCGTTTTGCACATTTGACTGAAACTGTCCACAGCTGCTAACTTGTGCAGAATTAGAAATTTTTCTAGCAGCTGCTTCTGGAACTGGAGAAGCCAGAGTGTGAAGGAGCCTTGCAAGGCTTGTGGGTTTCCACCCTAGCAAACAGCTTGGTGCTCCTGGAATCCCTGGCTGCAGTGCTGAGCTGCGGCCCCACTGCCGTGTGCGGCACCGTTTGCCTGCCCAGGCTGCCTGGTGTTCGGTAAGGGACAGATGGCCCTCACATACTGTCCCCTGGGAGAGCCAGCCTCTGCCCAGAAGGGAGAGAACTGGCAGGTCTGCAGCGTTCCTGCCTCAGTTCACCTCACATTTCTCTTCTCATGGGGGTTTGCAAACAAAAGGAGTCTTTCTGCAAACCTACCTTGTGCCCAGCACTGTGCAATTACTGACTTGCTCTGTGTGCTTTATGGTGCTTTTGAGGTTTGTTAGCTTAACGAGTAACTTCCAAAATATTTGGGGACAAGAGAAGTGTGGTTTTACAGGAATGTGAACTAACTGGAAGCACTAGTAGTTGTTGCTACAGGAACAAAACCAGTTAACTAGTACACAGAACTCTTCAAAGGTCACGGAGATCTCAGAGAGGCAAAATTGCAGTGATAGCGTTTCAAGTCATGAATTTATAGCTGATTAATCATTATAATATATGAAAGGTTCTGTCTGTCTATCTTTTGGGTGTCTGGGGAAACACAGGGTATGCAAGTAATTGGAAAAATTGCATTGCAAGCAGAAGGTTCTCCACTGGACGTGTTTGTGCCACCTTTGACAAAGGAATGTACAAACACTGGCTATTCCATGATTTTACTTGATTATCTAGAAACTATCTAAACCTCTTGAGCTAGATCCCAGACCTTCTTAGGCCAAGCAGTAGCTGAGTTTGGTGGACCTGAGGGGCTTTGTGTTTAAGGCTGGCCGATTCCCTGCATTATGACATGCTTGAAATGATCCTGCTCAAGCAAGGAGAATTGCTGCATGGTTACTAAATGAGAGCACTGGGGTCCTCAGAGAGAAGCCATTTGTGTCTTTCCTATACTTAGTTTCATCTACAGCAGGTCCTGCTTTCCTGGAAAAACACATGCATCCTTCCTGCAACTTTTGCTTTGAAGCCCATCACTTCAAGCAGAAGAGGAAAAGTCTATCTGAGGCTAAGGAAAAAGTGGCAAACCTGGGCTAAGGAAAAAGTGGCAAACCTGGGCTGAGGAGTACAGATTGAATGGGACAAGAGATGATGTTTGCCTCTCTACCATCAGGTTAGGGAGCTGGATGTTTGAAGATAGGGGCTGATCCTTAAACCTAAGGCAGCCAAAAGTGCCTCAGCCAGCCTGTGAACCCTGCCGCTGCTGCCTGGAGGTTTCTGGGTGTGGAAGTGCAAGTCCTGGCATGTGTGTTGAGGGGACAGGGAAGCTGTCACAGGAAGATGGATTGGAGCAGACGTGCTCAGGTGTGGGTATGTGTTGCTCAGCCATCCAAGCAACGCTGAGACTCGGCTTCCTCATGTATCAAGATACCTCTTTTTTCGTTCTCTTTCCCCACACCACCACTATTTTATTTTTTTTTTTTGAGGTTTTTTGACTTCCAGAATTTCTCACAGGGCAAGAGAGCTTACATACTGTCCCCTGTTGGGAGCTCCTAAATAATGCAGCCATCAAGTCAGAATTTAGTGCATAAGTAATGAAATTCATTACCTGAGTTTTCTACGGTAGCATTAACTATGACACAGATTCATCACTGGCGTATCATCATTAAAAGGCAGCGGAATTGCATTGGGGATTGATGTGATCATATGCATGTAAAGATCAAGAGACAAAAAGGTGTGACTTATGTAATATAAGCATAAGCTGTAATCCAAAATCCTTCCCACATGCGGTGTGACAGTTTCTGTTCCCAGAGCAGTGATGTTTTTTTATATTTACAGGGTGAATCTGAATGTGTTTATATGTTTTTATTTAACTCGTTTAAACATGGTGTTGTCTTAATCTTTTTCTCTTTTTTTGAGTTGAATTGTACTTGTGGCTAAATCTGCTTAATAGTTTAGTGTTATTGAAATTCTTTATATTTTTGGAGCCTGTGTGTTGTACATCAGCACTTTATTACATTTTCTTATAGGGCATATAGAAGCACTGCTGTGTCTAACGCAGTCTTAGTGAATAAAGCAAGAAGATAAATGCTATTCAGATTTTATAATTATTATAAAAGCTATGAGAATCGTATTAGAAAATTAATGATGAACAAAACCTGTTCTTAGTTTTCAGGATGTGTTACTTCTCCCCTTCCTATCCTTTAGTGATTTGCACCCAAAAAGAAAGACAACAGAGCTGGGCCAATTTGGTGATGAGGGTTGACCAGCAGAGTTCCTCTCTGTTGGTCTTTGGAGGGGACAAGACTTCAGGGACAGCTGCAGAGGGAGCAGTCCTGGGGAGGCACAGGAAGATTGGCATGGTCCCTGCCAGAGTTATGTCCTAGTCTGTGGGAGCTCTTGGCACCTGCTTCGAAGCCTGGCCTAAATAATGCGTTTATCTCCCACAAGGAGTTCAAAGCTGTTGAGGGGAGTAGCTGCTGGGGCCACCTGTTTGGCAAATTTGTCAATCAGCTTGTAGAGCTATAAGTAAGCAGGGCTTTCTGACTAAGGCTTACTGCTCTTTGCAGTTGTGTAGGAGTTTACAGAATTTTCCAAGGGGCTCTTTTATCTCCCAAGTACAGCAGTGAGTAAGAATTGCCTCTGAAGTGCAATGGCAGTTTGCATCATTTGAGATGTACCTGTCAGTCCGGGATGTTTTTACAATGCAAAATAAATGCCATGCTTGTTCTCTGGTCTGGGATCCAGCAAACAAATCAGGGCACTGGCTTTTGGGGAATATTTGTGAAAGGAAGCAGGGGGGATCCAGTCTACCCCTCTAAACCTGACTACGCTGCTAACATTGAACTTTCACAAGAAGGTACCTTTTCAATCCACCCTTCCTGGCCTCCTTTGGATCTGTGTTCTCTGAACACCAAAATTCCTGGTATTCAGGGTTAGGCTTTAATCCAGTGCAGTGCTCAGCATCCAAGCTCTGATCCAGCCAACCACATGACTGACTTCAGTGCAGGTTTGTCACACAGTTGAAGTCAAAATTATCCCTAAAATATGTGAATGATCTGGGTCAGAGTTCTCTCAGTTGCAAAGTCAAACCTTTAGTGAGAAAACCAGAGCTGTAGGTTGCACAGAGTATGTGCCTAATGGCCTCATGAAGGAGAAACAATATTTGTCACATCTAGTCCTCGTTTTCTATTACATACAATATGTTATTTCTGTAGATGTCCCTGACTCTGATGCTTTCCCAGCCCACAGTTTTGTCTGCTCTTTCTGATCATTTGTGGTTCACTCTGTTGCACGTGGGAAGCAACCACAGAAGATGTGGAGATGGGCCTGGGGAACCCACAGGAGAAAAGAGCTGGCACGGAGGTGGCTCTTTGCTTCCCTCCCAACAGCACAGATAGATGCACTTTCTGGGGCAGGACAGTACAAATAAGAATCAGCAGATCTTTGGCCATCCAAAAATCCCTGGCTACCCTCACATGTGCCAAAACCCACCAGCCGCACCCTCCGAGTTTAGGGCCTTGTTTTAAAATATCATGAGGTTTTGAACACTAATGATGTTAGGATTGGTTTTATTTATCCAGTAACATTTAGTCTTCAGGGTGTTTAATATTGACACGGGGTCTCTGGGGAAAGGGATTGATTTTGCTTGGCTTTGTTGTAAAGCCTTATGCATCTGGTTACACTTAAGATGTTAGCTTTAGTTAACAACAAGTCTCTTGATAAAATTCACAATTACTGGCAATACTGTGGACATAGACTTATCTCCTGGGCACGTTTTGTAAAATTAAGCTATTTTCATTAAAAGAACAAAGAGTAGCATGGTGATGGAGCAGCTGTCATATTTTATTACAAAACACAAATATGTGGGAAATCAATTACAGCACGAGTGCTGCACGATGCATATTTCCAGTAATCCCCCACGGCCGGGGGAAGGTAGAAGGCTGATCTGAGTGTAGAAGCAGATGGCAAGCAACTTTAGATAGCTTCACTGCCATTTTTACTCTTTCAAGTGTTTTGTGCTTTTCCTTTGATCTTCAGAACTCGAGTTTAACATGTTTCATCTTCTTTCATTTACTGTTTTCACATTTAACTTTCCTTTTAAGTAACTTTTGCTTGGTGGAGCTTGTATTAGTATGGGGGTTTGTTGTCTTCCATACTGAGATATTTAAGAAGAAAGACAGTTGTGGTCTTTTTTTAGTGTTGTTCACATCCAGTGAAATACCAAATGCATCACTACAGAGAACTTCACCATTTACCATGCACAGCTGTAGTGATACAGTGAAAAAAAGTCCCACGTCGCAAAGTTACTGAGACACAGTATATGTTAAGTTGCAGTAGACTTCCTTGGAAGTTAGGTACTTTTAAGAGTGTGATGGTATCCCCAAAAAGAACACCAGTGGAAGTTTGGTTTCATCATTACCCGTTACATTTAATTCTTAAATTATTCTTAAATAATTAAGCTTGAATTACTGCTCTCTCTGCATATAACATTTTTCTCTTCACTTAAAATAATTCACGTCTAATATAAAAGCACCTTGCAGTGTTTTGAAATAGAACAGCAAAAGCAGCATGGGTTGATCTGAATAACCCCATGTGATCTGTATCTCTGCTTTTTCTACAGCTGTCAGAAATGATAGGAACAAAAAGAAGAAGGAACCTTCAAAGCAGGAGTCCACAGAAAACTATGAAATGACAGCAGAGTTGGATGATCTCACTGAGAAGATCCGGAAAGCTCACCAGGAAACCTTCCCCTCGCTCTGCCAGCTGGGAAAATACACTACAGTGAGTATGGTTTGAGTCACATACGTTCTGGATATGCCTGAAACTTATGTGAGTTTGAGAGACTTCAGGCATTTTAAATAGATGCAGTAGTAGATGCACTCCTTGCACCTCCTTAGTCATGAAAAAACACAGGTATGTGTGCAAATGCATGCTGGGGAAGAGAAATTGCACTTAACTGTAAGCTTTACTTAGTGCTATCACGAGAGACTGACTGAAGGATTAATTCAGCCAAATGACGAGCTCGGAGTCCATGAGTCAATTACATTCCATCATTCATTAGAAATGTGTTGGCTTCCAAAGACATGATCTCTGCTTGTGCGTCAGCAGATTACAACTTTGCAGGTGTAGGGAGTTCTTAAATGCTGCTGGATTACTGGTGATAGTCCCAAAGCTACCAAGGTCAAGGAAAATATGAAATGTCCAAATAAGCCAGTTTCCAAAATGCTCATTTGCAGTTTGTTCCTACAATCAAAGAATATCCTGAGTTGGAAGGAACCCACAAGGATCATTGAGTCCAACTTCTGGCTCTACAGAGGACAACCCCCAAAATTACACATCCTTTCTCAGTCTACTGAAACACCACAAAGCAGCAAAAACGTCTGCTGCTTTCAGAAAGCAAAAATCAGCCCACCCTATCAAGAAGTTTAGTAACTGTGGGAATTTCTCCAGAGATGAGTCAGGGAAACCAATTTTTTTCTGTATGTATTTATGTTGGTAAGTACAGGGAAGTTCAGTGATATTTACTGATTTCAGAGAAAATTCAGTGTCAAATTTGTAAATGCAGTAATAAAAAAGATGCTAAAAAGTAACTATTAGGTAATGTTTAGAACCTTACCAGTGGAGGAATGACTTTGCTGGGTCTAGTCTTGCTATGGGTTGCAGCAGCACTGGTTGTTTCAGAGGGATGTGCAGAAGGTCCTGAAGTAGTCAAGCATGTACTCTCTTTACTGAGAGCAGGAGTTCAGCAGTGGCATGCCTGGGGCAAGGAGACACCTGCCTCCATGGTCCTTGCCCTCCAGCCCCAGCCGAAGATGTGGAACCAAGCCCCAGAGGTTTTGAGTAAATTTTCTGCTATTGAAACAAACATTAAATTTCTCAGAGTGATGTAGACAAATCCCCGTGTGGCATCAATATTCACTTTTTTGGCAAGCAGGATGCTGTTTTATGGCATGCTCATCTATTTACAAAACAAAGTGCAAGGCTCAAAACTCTCAGGTCTACGTGTAAGACTTCATATTTAAGTACAAGAAAAGCAAGCACATATGGTGTGATGTTAGGAAAAAAGTGTGTTTTTCATGTTGCTCAAAGTATTTTCACAAACATTTTTCACATTTAATTCCGAGACCCACGTAAACTGGTTAGCGCTGGAGAACATGCTTGTCCTCTGCATGCTTCTCTGGTCCTAGTCCTGCTTGGGTGGGATGTAGTCAAAGCAGTCAGCGTAGGCGTGCTGGTAAATATTGCACAGGCAGACCCACAGGGACTAGCGCAGCGTGCGAGGCTGGAAGCTTGGAAGCAGCCAGCTGGTGACATAACTGAAGGCAAAGCTGGAGACAGTGGGACTCACAGTGTGTCTTCAAAGAAATTCCTGGCTTAATGCCCTCCATCCCTCCTCTCTGCATGTGCTGTTGCATCCTTGTCTTGGAGTGAAGAATCTTCCCAATCTTCCAAACAGGCTGTCGCACTCCTGCAAATCCAAGAGTGCCTCTGAGTAAGTACGAAAATCTTTCCAGTTCAAAGACAGTGAGTTTGTCGTGTAGGAGAGGTGATCATATGTCCACAGCTGGGACATGTGGCCAGGCTGGTACGTGTGCCAGGGTTTATTGCTCCCAGGCTGCCTTGCAAGTGGCCTGGTTATCCCAGAGTAACCTATCAGTGTACTTCCCAGCAGGAATGTGTCGGTGCGTACTTACATGTTCTCTCTGAGTTAGCAGAGTGCACTGCAGCTGATGTGATGTGGTACTGCATACTGGTAATTGCCAAAGACCCTGGAGGGATGAAAGATAAACCTGGGCACCTCTGTGCTTGCACTAGGTATTGGATGCTTAAGTATCATTAATATTTTAGCTCTTGAAATGAGACAAGTGGATGAAATTGGAGCGGGTCTTGTTGCATATCACACCCACCACTGATGCGTTCACCCTTGGGTTCCTTGTGACCCCCATGAGTGAGTCTGTGTCCCTGTTGGAATTTCAGAGCCCTTACTGACAGCACCTGGATCTCAGTAATGAATGGATGAATCTGGTCTGTGTATGGAGCACAAATAGCCACAACCTGACCACACTCTCTCTGAGGCTGGATATTGGTCATTCATATCTCAGGCCAGATCAGACAGCTCGAGGAAAGAGATTCCTTGTTTTAGCATTGGTCTGTTGGAAGGCTACAGCAGTAGACTGCTGCACGTGGCCAAGGTCCCTTCAGCTTTGTCATGGTTTGGTGCCATACAAGTTTCAATGATAGAATTACACTGGAAGACTTATTTTTGGCTTACATTGAATCTTTGAGAATGATGCAGCTTATTTCAAAAGGTGCATCAAAACTAATAGAGGTGGTGTTAAATACTGTCTTCCTACTGCATTCTGATAGTTTCTGTGTGAAATGCAGGGCATTTAAATCTCTCATGTAGCTAAGCTCTGATGGCCACTCCAGCTTTTTAGGTAGGAATTCAATGTTAATTCATTTTTATTAATGCTGTCTCTGCCCAGATGTGGCAGGGACAGAGTACCACTGGGGCTGGACCAAGGGTCATCTTCACCTCCAGCTGCCTGTCAGCCTAGGAGCAGGGAAGAAGCCTTTCTGCAGCAGTTGAGGATATAGGAGGATCTGGGATGTGGAAGATGTGTGTGCTGGTCAGAGGAGCACAGCTGCGGTGCTTGGACAACACCACCAGCTGCTGATCAAATGGCAGCACTCTGGCAATAATCTGAGACACTTTAAACAGAGATCAGCAGTCAAATAAAAAGGAGCACACAGCCCTTTCTCTAAATTCTGAGTCCAAGGGGAGCTAGAGACCTACACCATTCTGCTCTTCTTGATAGTAACAATCTAGTACAGGTAGAAGATTGCCACCAGTCCTGCTTTTATGCCTGGTTCTGCAGGCTGTCAGTCATGAAGCATGGCACTCTCACACTAAGGAGCACACAGATTGCTTTTATAACCTTAGAGTTTTTACTTTAATTATCTAAGTGAGGGGTGAGAAGTGAGTTTATTGAACCAATGTGGATTTCCTTGAATTTCATTAGCTTTGCACTTGCGTACTGGTAGAAATGGTGGATGGGAGAAACTGTTCTGCAAGCGTGTCTTCTGTGTGCCTTTGGCTGTGTGATCATTCAGACTGTTTTAAAACAGGATTTTGTTTGTTGCTAAAAAGATCAAAGAATTTTAAGTATAAGAGTGTGAAGTAAAAAAGACCCTACAGAGATACAATACAAAAAAATTAATCTGTTCAGATGCTTGGCTTGCGTATCTGGCTCCTCTCGCTCTTGAGCACTGCAGCCTGCATTTTCCAGAGGGAAAGGTTACGTGGTGATTTTTCCCCCCTCCCACCCGTTGTGTATTTTTACCTGTTAAAAAATGGTTTTGGAGAAGCATTTGCAATTAGGTTTTTTTTTTTAATATCCATCTGCTCTTTAAAAAGAAAAAGTGTCCCTATCTGTAATAATTACCATACTTTGCATAGTTAATACAAGTCTACTTAAAATAATGGGAGAATAGCACTCACATTAAATTCCCTGGGTCATTTGATTTAACAGTTGCATTTGGTGGGCAGTGACAAGTATAGTTCTGCCAATGGTGAGAATCAGCAAGCTGTTTAAATGTAACAGATTCCAAGAGTCCATCATAAATAGATCTGTTTTATTACTGTCATCCAGGTAAGAGAGAGTGCCGTAGTAATTTCTCTGGAGATGTCATACTTTATAGTATAATTGAGTGTAACTACTCTGCTTGTCCCTTGAGACTGGTATTATTTGTAAGTCTACAGCTGTGTTACATCCAGCCTTGTGATACAGGGAGGATAAAACAGAAAATCATTTTGGCTCTGCAGACCCTTGCTGCGGGTTCATCTGGGTTGCTGAAAGGGAGGAGGTTTCACATCTCGGCAGCATTCGGTCCTTTGTAAGTGCTGGGGTTGAAAGTTACATGACTGTCGTTCTGTGCCATTGCAGAGGAATATATATCTAAACCTAAATATCTATATATAGATATATCTGCTGATGCTGGGACTGAGCAGAAACATGTGCTGTGGTCCTCAGTGAATGTACTGGAGCTGGAGTGCATTGCTGCTTTTACTAAAGAGGCATCGAGAGTGTTCTTGATTAGGGCAGAGTGCCCCTGTGAGCCTTGTTTCCTTTGTAAAGTGGATTTTAAAGACAGTAGGGATTCTGCCACTGTGTATGTTTCTATGAGTACCTCATCCCGTATCGTTAATGTGGAGATAGAGCAGCCTGCAATGAAAAAACAAAAATGATGGAAAAAATGGGATCAATTTATGTGGCAAAAATGGCTGTTTAATTGGATTTCATAGCAAGGTTGGGCTTTTCCACTGATAAAGATGCCACTAGGGTGTATTACAGTATTGTTCCACCATATGTGCGCTGGTGCATAGGCCTGAAAAACATGTGAGACTGCTCCTGGAAAAGACACCCAAAAACCCGCTTCAGTAAAATATTCAGGAAAAGTCATAGCATCTGCATCTTTTTCACAGCATGGATAGAGGAGATCCCCAGGCAAATTTAATCAGAGTTTCTGTTTCTATTGTGCATTATTTTAACCCCGTGTTTTATTGTTCAACCTAAACATTGATTTTGAGTTAGCTTTGGGGTTTAAATATTGAGGAATGCTGCTAAAAATTCAGGGTTTTTTTCTGTGACACTTACATTGACTTTGTTAACAGATAGAATGTTAAAACTCTTTGCATTTGTAGCATGTCAAAGATAATGCGTAAACCACATTAGCTCCAACGCTGAGGGGTCTGGCACCTGGCATAGTAAAACACCTGGATATTTTATATTTTATATTTTATATTTTATATTTTATATTTTATATTTTATATTTTATATTTTATATTTTATATTTTATATTTTATTTTATATTTATTTTATTAACTGCCCCTTCTCTTCAGTTTGCATAATAGTGAGTTAGATTTACATTTGTTAAGATGGCTGTGCATTACTCTTAATAGAAGACACGTCAAACTTCCCATCTCCAGCACTGCAGCATGATAAAGTAACCTCATATGATACTGATGAAGATTTCGTTCACACTTGCTGGTTTCATGCAACGTCTTTTTTTCCAGATGGATACCCTATTGTAAAATGATTTCCTGCTTTAGGCTCTGCTTTGTGTAGCTCTCCGCTATGCCATCTTTCTATGAACTGGATAAACTGCCTATTAAATTTAATTACAGCCTGAATGACTGCACATCTTGATCTTATTTTTCCTCCAATGTACTGTATTTCACCAAGGTCCTTGAGGATGAAATAAAATAAATCTGAGGGATGCATACTCCAGTAGCCAAAAGAAATGTTTCAAAGGGCATTACAATGACTGTTAACCCATTAGTTTTGGACCATTTTGAAGGCAATTCTTTAGGTTTAGCATTATAAAGACATTCTCTTCTATTTTTCCTTCTGTCATTTTTAAAAAAACCACAAACAACAACAAAAAAACCACCACCACCAACAAAAAAACAACAACAACAACAAAAACCAAAACAAAAAACAAAACAAACAAAAAAAGATGTTCCCAGAATAAAAATTCAAATAGAAATTATGAAATTAATTGATTATCCCTTAAAAAGAGGGGTAGCAGGAAGGAACACGTATGCTCCTTTGAACTGTGCAGCATGCTTAGAAAATATTTTTTTTCAATTAGGGCCTAATGTAAATATTACTGGCTTGAATCTCCACCCTCTTCCAAGTGAGAGGGAATGTCAGGCTGGAAGTGCACTGGGGGCCCCTCAGGTGGTGGTGATGTCTTGTGAAGGCAGCACTAGGAGGGGATTCACAACTTCACAGCCAAACTGAGCCCACTCCGCATCCCCTCATCAACCTCTTTCAGCCCTGTGTCCTTCCTGTGAACTGAAGAAAGCTGACAAGATGATGGCTTCACTGGTTTCCAAGGAGGTGGATGTCCTCCCCATCAGTAGTGGTAGTGGCAGGCTCACTGTAGATGTTTCCTCCAAGGAAGTGTGATCTCTGTTAATTGATTGCTTTTTGATGGTTATTTAATCTGCCATGTCTGTTAGACTTTTAGGTTGAGACTCTGCTCATTTAACTTTAATTTAAAAGTTAATTTAACATTTTAACTTCAACCAGCTAAGACTGAGGCAGCTGATCACATCGGCTTTGTCAGCAGCTGGGGAGAAAACCACTGTCTGAGGGGATTTTCCTTTGCCTGCCTCAAGCACCTATTTGGAGTAGAGGGGCCTTTTTTTGATGGTGCCTCTCTTTCTTGGTTAGTCAACGAGGTCACATAAGAGGTGGAAGGGAGAAACTGCCTTTGGTTTTCTGTGGCTGCAGTTCAACACCTTTTCCAGATTTGTTACCAGCATATTTTTAGTGGTAAAACCCCTCTTGCAGTGGAGATTACCCAGAAGCTGAATGCAGATGCAACGTACACTAACCTTGGTGGTTCATGAAACAGAGAACGGGGGCATCATCATGCTGGCTGCATCCTAAACAGCATCAGATCAAATGCTGTCTGGGGAATACACTGCACATAGGGGCAGGAGGAGAGGAGCTTTGGGTATTTCAGAGCTCCTTTGTTACCTGTTCCTTGTCACTCCGTGGGAATCATGGGTGGATCGCGATCAACTCACCAGGTCTCTTCGTGACAGCAGCTGTTGTTGGGCTAGTGTCAAATGGGTCACAGCAGCTTCCGAGTCAGCTGGTTCTTGGCTGACACATTCAGCTTTTTCAAGGGTTAAATGGTTATTCTGAATGGATGAAAACGTTAGTTTAACCACAAACTTAACACAAGTTTTTGTGTCTTAGCAAACTTTTTGATTGAGACAGGTGAATGTATAGAAACCTACATAGTCTCTGAAAGATGACACTTGCAATGTCCTTGTAACACTTCAAACAGTGGGGTATATGTCAGATGCACCATCAAATAAGCATATAGCATTCATCAGCATACATGGGGTTTTTCTTAACATCGTGTTAAGAAATGCTCTTTTAAGTCATGGGAGACCGTAGCTTCAGAATACTGTTGCAGAGCCACAGAGCTGATAAATTAAGTAGAACTAATTTGGTAAGACCTTAACTATGTGAAACTGTGTTCCAAATATTGTGCTGCTTTTTTTCAGATGAGGACCCAATATTCTTCTTCCATTGTTCATTTGTGTTTTCTGGGGTACAACTGTAAATTGTCTTTCTCAATGTACTTATTATATAATGGCAAGGAAGAATAATGATGGTGGCATTTGGAAATGTTTAAGTTCATTTATATTCCATGTACAGATGGCCTCTGCAATCATAAGTAACAGAGAAATATCCAAGGAATTTTCAGGCTATTAATCCAAGTTTAAAACCACCAACATCCCAACAGCAAGCTGCAGAAAATGCCTGGAATGTTAATAGAAAGTACTTCTGGAAGGAAAACTTGGTTGTTGTTTCCTTCTCTTGAAAGCCTTTTACTGAAAGGGACATGTTGGCTTACGGTGCCTTCTGTCTGTCTTTACAGAACTCCAGTGCAGACCATCGAGTTCGACTGGACCTTGGGCTTTGGGACAAATTCAGTGAACTTGCAACAAAGTGCATTATTAAAATAGTGGAATTCGCAAAGCGATTGCCAGGCTTTACAAGTTTGACCATTGCAGACCAAATAACTCTACTTAAAGCAGCCTGCCTGGACATACTGGTAAGTGTTTTTAACGTCATTGTTCTCCTACTAATGTGTTTTCTATTCTTCTTTTTACTGTAACTGACAGGGGGAAGGGGTCAAATACTGCCTGGGCTTTATGGTTGCAAAACTGAACTTACCAGGTAGTCATTAGTGGACTCTAGCACACCTGACAGACATGTCTTATATGGGATGAACGTGCTTTTCAAAATAAGTCCTTACAGTTTGTGGGTCTCAGTAAAAAGGGCATGTTGTGGCATGTGGCAGTAACTTGTGCCAGCATGCCAATGCTGCAGACGACCGTGAAAGTGGCCGCTGTAATAGACTCAGTACAGATTTTAGCTAAATGTAATTTAATTTTAAATAGGCAAACATACAACCTGCAGGAGGAAACTATGCAGGTGGGCTGGGTGTTTTTCTCCAGACCTTGCCTTGCCACTATGTCAAGGCAAGCTGTCTTTCTCTCCCTTTGTCTCCAGTTGTTTCTGTCACCCTGACCTTCAGAGAAGCCCTCTGGGATCTCAGCATTTCCTTATCAAGACCTCAGAGGTTTTCAGGCTTTTAGTGGAAAATATGCTTCTTATTATTGATTGTAGCAATAACTTTCACAAAACAGTATTTTCAGTGTAAACTTATTTTAAATGTTTCCTTCTGACCACAAACCCTCAGGTCTTCATTAAGTCAAGCATGGCTAGCCAAGAAGCCCATTGTAGGATGGCTACTGTAGATACATTTTTGTCATGACTCAGGAGTTCAAACTACAGAATTTGAAGTTGAAGTAATTAATCATGGAATTTCTAAAAGTGCATTGCTTCAAACAGGATCATGCTAACTGCTGTGACCTTTTCCTCTTGTTTTGTCAAAAACTGTTTGGAAGAATCGCATCAAGAGAGGACATTGATGAAGGAGGAAGGGGATAGGAGAGAGGAAGGGATATTGTTCTTTGCCCTGTAGAAAAAGGGAAGGTAGAGGTTGCCCTGCTATGCTTGAGAGTCACCTCTTGTTATTCTCTTCATCCAGGTGCTCTTTCAGAGTTGGCCATCTCATTGTTAATGAGAGTGGTCCCTCTGTGGGGCAGGGCCATTTGTTACCGATTGCACTGTACCGCCAGCTCTGTCCTGATCAGACACTGTTACGTTCCCCTTACACTGAAAGGCAGATGGTAATCAATAATCTGAGTGTATTCTGCCAGAGGTAGGGGACAGGAAGAGCTCTGTTGTAACCAGTAGCAAATAGTTAAGACAGAAATTACCCAAAAAAAAGTAGGGAGGAGCCAAGATATAGCAATAATCTGCACATCTAAACTCTTTACCCCTAAAACTTCAGCCTTTAAGGCTGCCTCCCTCTGTTTACTTGTGCCATGCCCTGGTTCCATAGCTGCTGGGAAAAAAATACCCTAATTCTCTAATTGCTCAGCATCCTGCAAGCTCCAGGTGCTCTTTTTGGGTTGAGTAGTGGGAGCTTGCCCTGGGAGCCTCTTGCACAGGGTCCCCTTAAAAGCTCTACTCAGTGCCTCCATCCCCAACACCAGCTGGGCATTACCAAGTATTGAGGGGAGCCTTTCTGTTAGGGATTTTATCTGAAGTGCCTTGATAAAGGCACTTCACAGCCTTTGATCAAAGTGATTGCCAGAAAAGAGAATGAAGCAGGTGATAAACGGTGACTTTATTTCAACTAATTAATGGATAGAAAAGGTTGATTCTTCAATGCAAGTCACCTCTTTTACTTTGTGGCCATGTGGCAACCTCCAAGCTCTAGTTACAAACTTTACTGAGGCCTGTCACTCCTGATCATCTGCTCATTCTCTTTTTCACGTTCGTTTTTTCACGAAGCCAGAGAAGGTGACACATCTTGAGTGAGCAGGGCACAGCGGGCGCCGTAGCTGCCTGTGGCAGGGAGGAGCTGAGGCTTTTACAAAAACAGGAACAGATTCGACATGGTTGCTGCGAATAGTCCTAAGTTTCCTTTGTGACGTTTATGCAAACTTTATGTGTCTATTTTATGTGCTGCTTAAAAAGAAAATGGGATAATTACCATGACACGGTAACGCGTACTGCGTGCACTGCCTGTGAAATGCTGTATCCATTAAACCTGCATCACCTGTGCATAATCAGAATTGCAATGCCTCTCTCTGTCTTTGTTTAAGCTAAACTTCAGTACTGGAGCAGTGTTTTAATAGCGCATATTTCCCCCCCAACAAGCCAGTTGTCCTAGTTATGAGTGTTTCAAACGTTTCATTTGGTTATGCCCTGAGATGTGGAGCAAGCGCTGTTTCCCCTCCTGCTGCATGAGCACCCACTGCCAGTGTCGGCCTGTGGGCTGCTGTGTGAGCACTGCCAAGCGAGGCCATGAGCCTCACCAGTGTGCACTCGTGATCCTGATGCTGTGCAGTTCCCTGGGTGTGTTCCCAGAGCTGCGGCACACAGCGTGGAGCTCCCAGGTAGGGTGGCCAGGCTTCCCTGCCAGCAGGATCCTGGCTTCACTGTCCATCTGCCCTTCAGCACCAGCTAGGGGAGTCTTAAGCATTTATAGACTGTGCTGAGGGCTCTGCTCAGTTTGTTCCTGTGGCTGTGGATGCTTAAGCCTCTCTTAAACAGGCTGATAAGGGAAATGGTGCCAGAAGCTCAGTAAACTCTGCTGGGTATGTGCCAAAGAATTGTTTTATATACAAACAAACAAAAACTCTGGAAGGGAAATAACATCAAGCTTTGCAAGGCAGCTGGAGGCGCCAGTTGAGGATCGTGGAATTTGTATCTGCTCTGGTTCCAAAAGTTTCAGGGATAAATATTACTAAAATTCAGTCAGTAACCCTTGTAAAAGGGAGTGCTTCTGTCTGCTGGTACACTGGCTCAGCAGCAGTTGAGCATCCACAGCCTCACTGAGCTCTGGCACAATGAATGTGGAAAGGGTCCAGAGTCCAGCCTGTCTTAAATCCAGTGGATAAAATCTGGAGCAGTCCTTGAATGCTAATCCTTAATGATGTAATTCTTGCTTTCTGTTGTAAAACTCTGTGAGTTAATGTTAGGAAGGCGTTTGTGTGTGCAGAACAACCTGTGCTCATGGGATTTGGCAGCACCATAGGACATCATTGTTTCAGTCACCTGCCTGGGTTTCTCCTCTTAGGGAACTGTCCCAGCCAGCTAAGGCAGCTAATGTCTAACAACAGGATTTCTTAAAAAAAAAAAAAAAAACCAGCTTCCTTGCCTTACTTGATCTGTTTAAAAGCAGTAACAATTCTGTGGTAGCAACAATTTTGTAAATACAACTTTCTGGGTGAATTTGGTTTTGTGCCTCTGGTAGGGTTTTTGTTTTGTACTTTATAGCTGGCTCACAGGAACCCCTAATGCTTTAGTATCTGAATATTCCTTAAAACAAAGGGTCCTTTAATCACAAGGAAGAACCATATTTATGGCTGCAAGTGGCATTTGAGAGCAGAGTGACAACTAAAATACTTGGCTCTGTTACAAAATCTAAACAACATTGAGGACATTAGGAGTTCAGTTTAAAATGGAGAAAGATACCATGATTTCTTATTTTGAAGTGCTGATGTTTCCCATATGTTCTTCAGTGAATATGAGTTTGAAATCAGCTTCACTTTGACACTGGAAGCTTGCCCAAGAACAGTTTAGCAGCGAATCAGCAATATCCACGGCATTTTGCAGATTTTTATGAAGGACGCAAATATAAAAAAAAAAAAAAAAAGAAAAACACCATTCCAAATGATCTGTCTTAGAGTTTAATAACAGCGTGTTGTGGGATAATGTCAAAGGAATGCAGGGGAAACCTGAGACCCAATTGCTGCAGTCAAGCTAAGTGCATTGCTGAAAACACATAGTTGATCTTCAGCTGTGCCAGTGTCTGGCAGAGCCACTCAGGGTGCAAAGCATTTGGGGTACAAAGGCCTGAAGTCTGCCTTTTGCAAAAACCTGTCCTACTTGCTGCCTGAGCCTGGAAGTAGCTAAATCCCATGGGACCTTTATGTTTCACAAGGCCTCGAGGTCCCCTTCTGTGCGTGCGCACAGAGGCTGGCTCAAGGCTGAATAACCTAACCCCAAATTCATTCCTGATGAGGATCCAGCCTGGAAGCCTTTCTCTGCATTAGCCCTCGGGAGGCAGTGATCTGGTAGCTCTTTGCTGAGCAGCCTTAGCATACACCCCCAAAAGAAGTGGGGCTTATGGCATTAGGAGACGAGCACAGAGAGCTTTGCTGCAAGGGAGCCAGCAGCCTGCTGTAGGATGGGAGGCATACACTGGGCCTCTGGGTGGTTTGGGATCACCACTCCAGGGCACTCCAGTCCCTCTGGGCTGTGAGTCTCTGGGCAGTGCAGTGCTGGCAGCTGGTGTCCAGACTTGCCGTCTGAGGGAGGATCTGGAGGATCTGTATTTGCCAGCCCTGCTTGGGCAGCTGCCGGGAAAGCTGCAGGCAGCCCTTGGAAAACACGACGGCATTGCTCAGTTTAGCTCCAAGTCCTGCTCTACTAATTTGTTGGGCCGGGAGTCCTGAGGGCGTGGAGGGGAGGAGCTCTTGTTGCTAAGGCTCATCAATTAAAATAGCATTGGAATAAAAGGGGCTGCCTTTCCCCCTGGCCAAGCTGAGGGAAAATCAGTACCCGGTAAGAAGTTCCTCGTTCCTCCAGAAGTTGGATACTTGATCTTTGTCAGCCACACACGCTTACTGGAAAGCAGCTACCCTATGTGCAGGCCTCAGATGGGAAGAGATGCACTCCAGTTTCTCTCTCATACCATTACAGAAGGAAAACAAGTAATCTTGGGTTTCATGATAAATACGCAATTTTCAAACCTCTCTTTTCTTGAAAACAATCTATTCCAAATGTTTCTTCTTGCTGTACAATCTTTTAATGATTTAAAAGGGCAACCCACAGTGAACTTCAAGGGGGAGCACAGCCAGAGGTTACTGGCAGTGATGAATGTGGTAAACATGCTGCCTCTTACTGACAGGGTGCCTTGCTTTATAATGTTAATTTTTTGCTAATGATATTGAAATACACATTGGCTATTATATAAAAACTTTGGAGCAACCAGCAGCCTTTTAAGATTACTTATATTAGTGGGGAATTTGTGGTCACTGAAGAATTCAAATGCTCTGTGTTTGTATTTGTGCCTCTCTTGGTCATTGATTTAAGTAATGTCAAGAACTTACTCTAATTCAGGGGTAAGGGAATGATGTGAAACCACATAGAGGTTCAGTGATTCAGTGTATACCCACAATGTGGACAAGATTGTTGCTGAGATATAGAAAATAGTTGAAGATCCTTCTGCAGAAGTACATCCTTACCAAGGAACTGAAGAAGAGAATTATGAGCTTCCCTATAGGTCTCTTACAGACTGTGTTCTCCTCATTCTCCTCCCTGTTTCTTTGGAGCAGTGTTGCCAGGCAAAGATGAAAGTGGGAGAACCAAGCCCAGACTGGTCAGCTGCCAAGTGCTGGGGCCTCTGACTCAGAGCCTCGGCAGCTATAGGAATAATTAAATTCTCCCAGTGCTCACTTATATTCATGTAAATCTTTTTTGTTGAATCTTTAAAACCAAGTAGGATGGCTATATGGGAAATAAATACAGTCAAGCCCTGAAAAAACACAGCTGTAGTCTTAGCTCAGCTAATCAGCTAGATTTCAGAAAGGTTTTACTTTAGTTTAGTTTAGGGATAAGCCTTCTCCCACCTCTGATTGTTTTAAACATTAAGCATTGATATACATAACAGAAATATGTCAACATGATGGACATCTCTTTTATTTGATCCTTAAGACAGTGTTCATTAATTGCAGCTGTACAAATGATCCCATGCTGTAAAGGGTCTATCGCAGGACACATCCTGAGTTTGCTCCAAGAGGCAAAAGCAGTTCATGCAGGCACTCACTCTGGCCACGCTGCCACCTCTGCTGTGACAGCACTCTTGGCGCTGCGGTTACCCTAGAGGCATTTACAACAAAATGCAGAGCATCCTTGGTGTTTTATTCATGTGTTTTGCATTCCTCCCGTGTCCAGTTAGAGGTGTGAATCCCCATCCTCCCCTCGAATTCTCTTTCATCTGGGGTCAGCACTGGGTGGTTGTTGGCACACAAGCAAACTTGCCAAAATCAACACTGCCTAGGCTTGCACAGGAATGAACGGCACCGTCAGCAGTGGGAAGACAGGCTTTGCACCAGGCAGGCAGGGCATGCCACTGCCTGGGGCTCAAGAGGGGGAAGCACCAGAGGCTGCAGGAGTGCTGGAGGCCAGTAGGCTGGTGAGGAGATTTGGTGCTACAGCACGTGGAAGCAACAACCACTATAAGAGAAGATAAGCTGGGCCAGCTCCTCTGGCTGGGCTGCCATGTGGAGGTTCAAAATTTGATAATCCGCTCAGGTGTGAGTTCCCAGGCTGACAGGGCAAGCAGTGCTCCAAAGAGACTGTACCTGCAGCTGCTGGGGAGATGGAAGGTTTTGCACAGCTCTCCAGGAAGCACTCAGACAGAGGTGGTTGTTCCCACAGCGGTGTTTGCCTGTCTGCTCTCGCAGAAGAGAAAGGCACCCAAAGCACAAGTTATGTTCTGCCTCTTTTGGCAGCTCACAGCTGTCCACACTCACTCACCATAGAGCAACATTGCCCTTGCCAAAGACACAACCCAGAGCAGCACTGTCATGAAAAACTGGTCCCCAAAATGTCTGTGTTCGAAGAGGTCAGATACTCTTAAGATCTTGTTGGATCAGATCAGCAGTGCAGTAGCATTTTATAGTTAGGTGCAGGTGGCAGGCTAATTAAGGAGCTGTTTAGGTGCATGTTAAGGTAATGTTGGTGACCCAAGTGGTGAGAATTGCAATGAAGTTTTGATTATTTGATAACTAGAGGGAAATTTCTGTTCTGAAGTTCCTGTTATTAAAAAATACCCATAGTCTATATTTATGTTATACCAGACAAGTTTTGTGCTACCAGAACTGAACAAACTGGAGTTTGATTTCAGATTGTTTTGATGTGACCAAGTACTGCAGTTCTGTGGAGTCATTGGCCACATCAAGAAAATGCAACAAACCTCTCATGGATTAAATTATTCAGATTTCATTTTTCTGTTTTATCCTTCCACAGATCCTTAGAATTTGCACAAGATACACACCAGAACAAGACACCATGACCTTTTCAGATGGCCTTACCCTAAACCGAACTCAGATGCACAATGCCGGATTTGGCCCACTGACTGATCTCGTGTTCACCTTTGCCAATCAGCTCCTGCCTTTGGAAATGGATGATACAGAAACGGGTCTCCTTAGTGCCATCTGCCTAATCTGTGGAGGTATTGTACAGCATAAACTCAGATGCTTTTGAAAAGGACAGGCATGATAAGATCTTCATATATGTTTTACATGTTTTGCTTTCCTTCACGTGTATATATATTTTTGTAACATATATAAGCTACTTAATGGTAAAGGTTTGTTTTCTGCTGGTGATAGTTATTGGTTTTATTTTTGATACTTAAAAAAAAAATTAATCATTCTGTCAAGCAACCAGTCCTGTTATTTGCCTGACAAAGGACATTGAGATATCTCACAGAATGGTTGGGTTTAAAAGGGACTTCTGATATCACCTGGCCCTGCTGCATTTTTTGCTGAGTTGTATATGAATACCTGTGTATGAGTGAGCTTTCTTAGAGCAAGATGCCCAGTAACACAGCTTTTACTCATAAATATAATTGTATGCCTTTGCATTAGTTACACTTGCATGGATGTCATTGGTGATAACTTTCTTTAGAAAAGAAATCTATTATACTTCCAAATTGGGGCTGATTACAACTTGAAAAAATCGTGGTTTTAAAATACAAAAAGTGAAGTCTCAGATTAATTTCCAAAATCCTCTGTAAATTTCTGTTAATTTAATCACCTGATCTCTCTCCTACTTTGCCAAATATAAACACCATGTTCAGTTGCGCCATTTTGTTGAAATACAAACTGGGTGCTACTAGTGAATATTTACAAAACAGCACTTCGTTGTTTTGCCCTTTAGTACAAAATCATTTCAATTTTATGTGTCTTAACTGTAACCCATCAAAAGCCTTGATGGCCTCTGAGATGTCAGTGATATGTGACTGGTACATCCTGGTTTAGGGGGGACATTTGTTGTCACTCAATCCAGCACTGCCATCTGCTGATACCTGATGGTAACTCATTTTATTGTAGCAGTGGTAACAAAAATTAGCTGTAATCTCTATGTATACCTGGGTAGCTTATCAGTTTATCAGACACATATAGAATTAATTCCAAAATACTGTTTGCAGCAGGGTGTTTTCCCCTTGGAGAGGAAGGTACAAGAGCAAACTGGTAATTCTTGTTTCAGAAGGCCATGGTTTATCCTTTTCCTATGGAGTGCTCACTACAGAGTGTAGGTTGTTAAGTGGAGTTCTAATCAAGAACATGGAGGATCTTCTGTGATTTGCAGTTTGTTTAAAAAATAAATACTTAAAATCAAATGAGTGATATGACACTTTTCTACAGATCGCCAGGACCTTGAAGAACCAATGAAAGTGGATAAGCTTCAGGAACCCTTGCTTGAAGCACTGAAAATTTATATCCGAAAGAGACGACCCAACAAGCCTCATATGTTCCCAAAGATCTTAATGAAAATCACGGATCTTCGTAGCATCAGTGCAAAAGGTACAGTGTCTCCTAATAACTCAGCACTAGAGGCCGTGTTGCATTTCAAAGGAAACTGTCCTAGAGACCTGGGTTGCTATTTTTTTTTTAATACAACTGAGAGAGGTCCTTGTGACATTTCTCCTCCTGTCTCTTTTATGTAACTCCTGCCTTTAAATTGGTTCCACTTCAAACATACATGGTGCTGTGTTCTTCAACTGACAGTGAAAATGATATTGTAGGTGGAAGTAGGTTAGCAAATCATTAGCATGAACTCTTTGTTAGTTGTTTTAAGATAAAATCATGAATGAAACCTTTATTAATGTTTACAGGGGGTTTGGATCAACATGCACTTTGTATCACTAATGGCTTTCTAAAAGTAAAATCTGGTGACAGACTGCAGAAAACACTTGTGCAACCAAAATTCCCCTAAACTGTGGTTTGAGGTATTGAAGATTTAGAACTGATTTGATCCAGGATTTTTGGAGATTCAACCCCCTAATCCAAACTAACCATGCCTAAATGTGGATCTGTTTTAACATTTTGTGCAGTCTGGTATGGGGTTGATTGTCCCTGTGAAACACACCCAGTCTAAATGCTGTCCCATACACTCTCTAAAGCACAGGTGTGCTTTATTCACAACCTGAATACAGAGGGTAAAGCGTAACAATCTTTATTTTTATGGTGGCTGATGCAGTTCCACTACAGATTTGGTACCCCTGCTAGATAAGCAAGCACACAAGCTTGTATGTACAGGTACCTGCATAGCTGTATGTTTGGACTTATGCTTTTGAAAAGATTACTGATTTCATTTGACATGGTCTGGAGGAACACTTTGGTGAAAAAAAAACCCCAGGAGTTAATTCATACAACTAAATAGACTTCTTTTGCATTCAAACATAAACTGTTTCACTTTAAACAATACATACCCAACTTGAAAGATTAAGTTATAGGTATGTTTATAAAAAGAAGTGAGTGATTTAATTGGATTGATTAGAAGCAAAGGAAGTAAACTGGAAGGGAAACACTAGAGCTGGAAGCAAAAGTATCCTGAAAAGTAACCCCTTACCAGGTTATCTAAAGCTTGCAGTTTACCCTCAAGTAAAGCAAGCTCCATCCAACTGAATCTATAAAATAAACTTAGACCAATATTGAGCTATAAAAATATTTAGGGGAGCCCTTTCGTTCTGCTGTTCCTGCTTGTGGGAAATCCATTTCCACTTTCCTGCTTCTTCATCAGAGCTTCAAGAACACTACTCTTGTGTCTTTATATTCAATTCACAAGAAAGGCTTCTTTTCATTCTGACATGAGTATTTTAAGTTTAATTATATCATTAATGTTTTATAGTAGAACTAAATCATACCAAAAGATGGTGATGTCCTGGAGGGGTGGGTATGTCTTGAGTTTCATTTAAAAAGATGTACATTAGACGATAATGACTTTGGATGGTACATGATCCCTGAAAGCAATTACCAAAGAAAGGGTGAATCTAAAAGACTGAGACTGTCTCCTTATCATGGAGTTCCTGACACAACTACTTTCTTCTGTGGCATTAGAAGTATTGAACTAAAGGATGAAGTGTTTGTGGCACAGAAGCAAGGCAGTTCTGAGTTCTTCTCATCTTCTGAGTTCTCTTATCCCTACATTAAATTGGAATTCTGCAACACTTGAAAAATATCTCTGGCTCTACACTGGAATAACCACACAAACACTTTACTGCACCTGACATAACAGCAGAAAGCAGACGCTTAACATAGCGAACATCAGTTCATCAGCACTGCTCTGACTGTGGTTGGTTTTCAGAGCAGCTCTCAGCATCATTCTGCATTAATTTTTTTCCCATTACAGATGTCTTTGTTCCTAACAGTTACTTAATAGACTTTTAAATCAGCATTCATTTGGAAAGTTGTTAATTGCCTTTGCAGATGATTTTTTTGATGCTCCTCATTTAAGGCATGAATGTAAGTGCTCCCTTGCAATCTGGAGTGACCAGTGTGCTCTCCATCGTGTGCATTACAGAAGCCATGGATAAGTAGAGTATTTCCAGAGGTTCTCTCTTCTGGAATGGTTCTTCAATAACCAAACTACTTTCTCTTTAATTTTTTTTGGTTCTTCTTGCCTTCTTGTTTGAAAAGCTCAGGTTCCTCCTCCACTGGATTCAATTTTAAGATGATCAGGAGTCCTATGCAACATGAATACTGTGGTTTATGGCCATAAATTACTTGATGTCCTGATAAGAAAATTCTTTTTCCCATCAGTAGCAAAATATGTAAAGCACATTCATGCCTCAGTATGGAACCAAATCTTTACACTTCAAATAAAGTGAGGATGTGTAGCAATTTCAAAATGCTCCTGTCCTCTCCACACAGTAGCTGAATGGTGACTAACACTGCTTTTGCCTAGTGGTGCAGAGCAATCAGCACAGCTAAACCCTCCTGCCTCGCAGATCAGGTTTTTCCCAGAACAGCATTTATTGTTCCTGAGTAGTTCTGTCCATCCAGCATTTAAGGATTCCGATGGTTGCAGTAATTTCCTAATCCCTACACAGTTCCCTCAGTGCTGCCTGCCCAGTGCCAGGCAGGCTCTCAGCTGTTTTTAAAACGCAGGCTGTGCCATGAGGGAACAGAGCGGTGTCTGCCTGTTCACACAGCCTCCCCTGTGCTTGTCCTTTTCAAGAACACATCTCAGGAGCTTCAGGCACTGTTATGAGACTTTGTGTTGGTTTTCTTTCTCCCTAACCTAGTAGTCGTTGGCTCACAGGCTGGGTAGTCAGGATTGATGTAGTAATTTTGTATAATCCTACGTGCACTCACCTGCAAAGCACCTCTGCATACAGGTGACTGTTGTTACACGAGAAAAGGCCAAACAGCTTCAGCTAAGGCAGGTGTAAGCAGTACTGCTGTTTCTGTATACTTTGGTGGCTAATTAGTACAAGGCACGATGCCTGAAGAATACAGAAAATCAACTTCCCTCCGCAAAAAATATCCTTTTGCCTGAATTTGTTCTTTTATACAGGAAAGGTTTGTTAAATTCTGCATCTTATTTCACAGCTTTCTCTATGGAAAAGAAATGTTCTGACTTGCATCACAGGAGTTCTCTTGCCGGATTCACCTCACCTATTTAACACCAGCCAGAATTTTTGTCATTCTACAGTCTTTGCAGACCCAGTATAGATCAAAAACTAAATGTTATTCAACTTTATAAAGACATGTGTATGATCACAGTGTAATTTAATTTTTCAGTATAATTTAATGCTATTTTGGTTCCTTCTATGAAAGTAAGCAACTCATCCAATTTACCTGTATTGAAGCATCAGTTGCTATGTCATAATTTTGAATTAAGTTAAGGTGCACTCATCTAACGCCTTTTTCTTGTACTGAATGAAGCAATTTACTTACATGCTTTTGTATGCAAGAACTATAGAAGGAGATATGAAAGCCATTAAAATTATATACCCTGAAATTACTACTGTAATGCTAACAAAAATGAAATTGTATGAATCATACTCATGGAAAGTGTTTTCTTTTTAAAGGTGCAGAACGTGTCATTACATTGAAAATGGAAATTCCTGGATCCATGCCACCTCTTATTCAGGAAATGTTGGAAAACTCTGAAGGACATGAACCACTGACACCAACCTCAAATGGAAATACTGCAGAACACAGTCCCAGTATCTCACCTAGTTCAGTGGATAACAGCAGTGTCAGTCAATCCCCTATGGTGGAATAAGACATTTTCCAGCTACTTCAGACATTCCTAATACCTTACGTACAGGGATGAAAAGCAAGAAAAACATTTTTACTGCTGCTTAGTTTCTGGACTTAATATATATCTATATATGTGTATATATATATAGATAAACTCAACAAGGACCAAGAAATTTTCATATGTATCGATATATATACTCCTTGCTGTTTAAACTCTTAAAATAGAAAATGCAAACTTTTGAAACTCTTAAATCAGCCATTTCATGCAAAAAAAAAAAAAAAAAATAGTTAAGCTTGTTTTCTCCTCTGAACATTCAATATTGCATGGTGACAAGACAGATCTCAAACTTAAAATTCTGGTTGCATTTCTGATGACTTTGTACATACAAATGTATGGCTGTACTCTCCATACTGGATGTTTGGTGCTTTCCTTTTGTCTCTCATACCTAAGATGATCAAGACACCAACATATGAAATGGACTACTGTACACATCCAGAGAAGGAAGCTTAAAGGACCGTCTGATTGAGTTTAAATATGAAAACTTGTCTTTGATGCCCTCAGTTTGCATCTCCTTCCTTGTAAAAAGTACACAAAACTTCACTGCCCCAGCAGAAGAGATACCGGTATCAGCATTAACTGCCAGATCAGTTATTCAGATGTCATTTGTTCCACTGTTAATGTCACTTTAAATTTTAAAGAAGTGGTTTCTTAGCTGGCTGGTGATCTAGCTACACAATTAACAGCTCCATTTCTACAGCAGTGCTAGCCTCCAAGGCAGAAACACTTTTCAGTGTTACCATGTTTTTGTTTACTTGTTCACAAGCCATTAGGGAAACTTCATGGGATGATAACCAGCAGACTCATTTACAGCTTTTGAATCGCTGAGTCTAGGGTATTTCCCTAAGAATCAACGGCCAGGAATTAGCTGGGTTCTCCAGCCTTCCAGGTGCTAGGGAAGTACAGCTAAGACTTCCAGAAACACAAGGAGAGAATCTGCCTTCTTGGCCTTGTTAAATCACCATG
The DNA here is from genome assembly GCA_038380795.1 of Pyrocephalus nanus. NCBI lineage: Eukaryota > Metazoa > Chordata > Aves > Passeriformes > Tyrannidae > Pyrocephalus > Pyrocephalus nanus. Next base: position 32,784,836 of record CM076266.1, on the reverse strand, counting down.
AAGCAGAGTGAAAACTGTGGTAGAATGGTTAACAGATTTAAAGTGTCAGTTTCTTAGGTTTCATTTAAAGCACTAGTGGAATTTTTTTTTTTATATATTCTAGCAAGTCTGTGATGTACTTTCACTGGCTCTGTTTGTACATTGAGATTGTTTAACAATGCTTTCTATGTTCATATACTGTTTACCTTTTTCCATGGAGTCTTCTGGCAAAGAATAAAATATATTTATTTTAAAAGCTGTGTAGAAGTAGTCCCTCTAGTCCACACACACACACACACACATAATAGTTTTCCATTTTTTAATGTTTAAACTTCATTTCAAAAAGCAGGTTTGCTGTTTGCAACCATGACAATTAAAATGTGCTTTAGCACAGCTGTCTAGAACATCTCTACAAGCCAGTCAGACAAATACATGACATTTCAATGAGTAAAAAAGAGCATAAAACTGTAGGTGTAAGAACAAAATGTTAAAATGCCTACACACAATAATAAAAACCATCAATTACATTATCACATAAAATAAGTCAAATGTACAAAAGTTTGCGACAGAGGGGACAAAAGGACAACACAAGATATTTGTTGGAAAACATTTGTGTGCTCTTTGGGCACTTAATTAAACATATCAAAATCATCATCTTCATCAGACTCTGCAAAATATTTAACTTCTTTCCTAGCCCGGCCCGTCCGTGGCTTTGGAGCAGTTTCGGAGGCAAAGCCTGATTGAAAGATTTCCACATCAGAATCCTGGTCAAAAGCAGCCTTTTTGGATTTCTTTGGAAAAGAAACAACAAATCAGTTGTGATGCTGTGTACATTTTCCCTTTTAATTTTCAGAATTGAAGGAAACCTCTCTAACACCCCATTTCTAACCACATCTAAACCTCCATTACTGTATTAGCAATTTATAACAAGAACATGCACCTTTTTTGTAAAGTAATCCATTAGGTTCTTTTTAGAAGGAGAAGAGAGCACGGAAGAAACTTACCTTGCTTGGTGTGGACTTGGGTGTTTTCTTGCCAGGGTTGTATTCACCTTCATTTTCTGACCCAGATGCTTTCCTTTTCTTTGCCCCTCTGCCTTTTCCTAGGTGAGAGATTACGAGTTAGTTAACTTTGTTTTCCTTTTTTCTTTTTTCCTAATAAACTTCAGACTTCCTCAAACTGAAAAAAAAACCTAGTGAAATTACTTTAGTATGACTACATGTTAGAGTTCAAATCCAACTGAAGCTTCTTCACAACAGCAGTAAAATATCAGTAAAAGTATCTTTTATTTTCTGTTTTAAATCTTTTATACTTCCACAGTTACCCTGAAAATTCAAGCTGTTGGTTCAAGACAAGAACAGACTTCATGACATCAGATATAACTTCTAGATTGCTGAAGTACTAACAAGCCCTTGGTCACCTTCTGTACTCGTTACACAGCATTAATTCATGTTTAGTATTTAGTAAATTTCCTGTGTCCTCAATCAGCAACACTGGAACATCCTTTACAGACTCCTCTGATTATACCACTCGGTGTGCTGTGTTGTGAGGACTCTCAGAAATGGGATACCAAAGAATTGGTTTAAAAAGCCAGAAATTGCTACTTACCAGAATTTTACTGTCTTAGAAAAAAAAATGAGATCAAAGAAAATAACTAGTATCCAGCAGAACTGAAGAGGAATGGAGGGAGTGGAGCTATTAAGTGCATTTCCAACAGTGAAGATTAGATAAAAAAGTTCACACATTGTTTCCCAAGAAGTCACAGAAGTCACTGTATTTGTCACAGAAAGGGCTCATGGCTGAGTAATCTGCTTGTGATCAACTTACTGATAACTCAGTGTGGTTCTAATAATTGTGATTCTTGTGCTACAGGGAGCACAGATGTGACTCGTACCTTTGGGTGCTGCAGTCTTCTTTGGAATGCCGAATTCTGAATCTGAATCAGAGTTTACAGTTTCCACTTTCTTGGCCTTGGGAGCTCTTTTAGGTTTAGGGGGCGCATCTAGTTTTGCTGTTAAAAGTTTAAAATACTGAATATGTTAAATTCACATATTGGCTAGAAGCATTACATTGCATCAGATACTCCAATTAGAGCATAAATGGCAGACATTAAAACAAGATGAGCAGTTTCTGCACTCAGGGAAAACATACTTAAGCTCTTATGCTAAAATTGTGAGGGATAAACAGAAAGTTTCCCTTGTCATGCTTTGAGATGTATTGGTGCATTCAGTAAATTCCAGCTTGTCCATTGAATACTTTTTCATCTTTTTGAGCACAAAACAGGTTACTAGTAGCTAAAGCAGCAACGGAAGTTCTCCTGGTTGGGTACTTCGAATATATCTGGATACATTACAGTGTTTACAGATACAAGTGCTGGTAACATTTTCACCTTCAGGGTGGTATAACTGCGGGACAGCTTTCTCCAGGATTACTGCAGGAGTTTGGGAGACAGTGCATCTGGCTCTGTGACATAGTTTTCTCTCAATCTCAATGAAAAGAGACTTCAGTAAAAGCAGAAAGAATAGAAAGGGGACATATCTGTGCATTTCTTACAGAATTTCAATTAGTGGTACACATCAAGTCTGGCTGTCTTTAAAAGATGACCACTGGAATGTTCACACAGTGGGTGTTGAGGGATAGAATCACAGAATCATTTAGGTCAGAAAAGACCCTTAAGATCATCAGATAATGTGTTCTCTAGGCTTACAGTTGAGTAAGTCTTCTGCAGGAACCTCAGATACTCTACTGACCTACACTCTATCAGCCACAAATACCTCAGACACGTAAAAACTCTAGATATTAGGAACGTGGACATTTGTGAAACTCAAGCTTGCATTTACAGTATCCCTAGAGGGATGTGTTGGGAGAACAAGAGAGTATCTCCACAAGCTTTTTGGCTATGATGCCTTGAACTGCCCACTGGAGAGTCACTGCAAAATGTCTTTCCAGCTTTTTATGATAATACCTACTGGGCAGTCCAAGTATCAGGTCCTGCCAACACAAAAAATAAGGTTGCCTTTGGCATCATGGATGGGAAATAAAATGGTGTTGGTTATGGTAGTATTTCAGAGAAGATTTGGGGAAGGAAGCAACAATGCTCAGGAACCACAGTTGAAAGCAACTTGAAATAGGTCTCTCTAGGTATCTCAGCTGGGAAATAACACCTGTATTAGCACAAATCAAAACCAAGTAACTCACAAAGACCTACAGTAAGCCTGAAAAAAGTACACAGCAACTAAAAGCAGGAGAAACACTTTCTAGAAGCATCACCAAAAGTAAGTAGCTAGTGATCAGTAAAGGAGGGGGAAGTCCTACCTGAACATACATGATTTAGGTTGGATATTAGGAAGAAATTCTTTACAGAGAGGGTCATTAGGCATTGGAATGGGCTGCCCAGGGAGGTGGTGGATTCTCCATCCCTGGAGGCATTTAAGAAGAGACTGGATGTGGCACTTGGTGCCATAGCCTAGTAACTGTAGTGATAGTGGAGTGAGGGTTGGACTTGATGATCTCAGTGGTCCTTTCCAACCCATCTGATTCTATGATTCTATGATTTTAGGTCCCATTAAGCAAAGGCTTCATACAGGAAGAAGCATAAGAAATGCAGACTAAGGGACAGGGAAGAGAAAGATTCAGAAGTTTCATCAACTGGAAGATGACGAGCAGAAATTGTGACTGAGAGAATCTTAGTAGAAGGGACACATTTTAAATCTAAGTGACATTCAGCATCAGGAGCTGAGGTTGAGACATTCTCCTACAGGATTATGCATGTTTTGGCCAAGTAAATGTGGTGCCTCGCACAGTTCCTTGTGCTGTTCATGTGAAACCTGCATTCCAGATGGAAGCCAAGTATGCTCTATTGACAAGTACTCCCCAGCACATTTACCATGAGATGTAACTACCTTCAGCTGGCTCTGAGTCCTAAAGTTTGTTAATCAAGGTTAGAAAAGGAGCAGACTGACTTCTCACTGGCAAACAAGGAATTGGGGAGAAGGAAATAACGGGAATGAAAGACACATGCCACACTGCCATAAACACTGGATTTGTTCTCTCCTTGAAAGAGTGCCTGTTATCGCTGTTTAACTCCTGTGAAGTCTATCTGCAGAACACCAAGTCCAAGGGACAGCAAACCTCTTAATTGTTATCTGGTGGCTAAAGGAATAGTCTCCAAGGCTTCCAGGACACTTATTTCCCTCTGTACTAAACATAGGACATTCTCATCTGCTATCTTAAATTATATACTTAACGCCTGCACAAGTGCGAAGGATCTCTGACAGCAACTAGACTGCAATCAGCTCAGCCAAGCTCTCCCCTAGGTACCATGACATGAAACCAAAGTCTGCAGTACAATCAATGTACACAGGCTCTCAAGAAGCCCAATTTTTCAGTAGGAAGTGCAGGTATGCCTCGTATATCAGTCCTACACCTGATACAAAGAGTACATCTCACTGTTAAAATCTCAACAGCTGGGCTGTTTGAGGTGAACAGCTGGTAACCAAGAGTAAGGCTGTTTGTCAGACTTCCCTCAGGCTTACTATAAAGCATTAGAACCACCAGCCTCTAAATAGTCATGGAGAGCAATCTCGGCAGTCTATTGATCCTCTGTAGTGAACACCAAAAGTCAAGAGATTTCATCCCAAATTGATCCAAGTCTGAAAAGAAGCTGAATTCATACCTACTCTTTTATCTCTTCTCATTGAGAAGGGAATGTGGCTGTACAGGTAGCAAGGCACAACAAATGTTTCAGCTTTCTATCCTTAGAAATCCAAGCTCTGAAGTCATAGAAAATCAAATAACTCTGGAACAACTGTTTCAGCCACACAATAGACTTTTCCAGTGTGAGAGTGATTAGATGAAATATTCCATTACCTGAAAACAGATTTTGAGAAGGCTCTTGCCAATTCTAGGAAGATGGATTTAGACTCAAAGAGACTACTAAAAGGATACCAGATGGCCAATGAACTAAGCCTGCTAGTTATCACTGCACTGTTGACTGTGATCATCAAACTCTGGTCATATCTAATCTGGGCAGAAGAGATGAAAACTGATGAAAGCAACCTGTGTTACTGTCATGCACTGAGAAGAAGACTATCTCTAAGGCTACTCTGAAAGCAAAAGTTTAACTTTTGCTTGAAAGAGAGCCTGTTTATACCTATTTTGTGAGTGTAAAGGTTAATAAACTCAGAAACAGATCACAGCTGTATTTTAGGGTTTCAAGTTAGGCTAATGACAACTCATCCCATTGAGGCCTTCAAAAAACAGAGAGGGAGAAGGAGACAATGTTAAATTGTATCCATGACTAGCTACTGCATGCACAGTTCTCTCTTGCATTTACTGCAGTACAGATATTAAAGACTACTGTATTAGATAACAGCTATTTCAGTAAACAATCTTTATTTACCATATTATAGAACTTTACCAACTGAAAGTGTTTGAGAAGTATTCAGGCATTTGCTGATTCAAAGAGTTTATGAATTAAATTAGACACAATGCATTGAAAGAGATTAAAAATAGGGAAAGGAAGCAACTGTGAAGAGGATGAAAAGATGCTGCAGTTCACTGGTACCTAATATATAACACAAGATATTTTTTCCTCATTTTTAAGAGAGTAAGCTATTTTAAATGGCTGCTTTCTTGCAAATGTCCTTGAGGTACCTTTTTTTGAAAGAATTAATACAATAAGTTCAGATGCAAGTCAGTCAAAAGAAGTTCTAAGAAACAAAGGCCACAGTATCATGGGGGAAAAAATGCTTTTGTAGGAAAGACGATTGAACAGCAAGAAAAAAATTAAATTATCTGAGAGACAGAGGGAAAAAGGCAAATATCTGAAAGCAACAAAATCCCTTGTCTATCAAGTGGTAAGAACTATACTTTATAACCTTTTTAAATAAGTAGTAGGTAAGCAAAACCCTTATTTTCACTATTAATTATGGCAGTATCTACCATAACCTTTAACCCATTTAGAAACAAGTGCAAGTCTTCCTCTTAAAAGTAGAGCTAAAAACTCATAAACTAATATTACTCAAGGTAGGTAGTGCAAAAAAACCTTATTCCTACAAACACCCAAGAGCAACCACAGAAACAAATCCAAATAATAAACACACTCTTCTTGGAATTGTCCTTAATTCTGCAATGTAAGATTGTGCAAGGGTGCCAGTTCTAAAAGCTGCTAATAATTCAAAGAGTTTATCTCTCTGAAGTTTGAGGAGAGCCTTTCATCCTCTGTTTCAATAAGTAAAACAGCCGTACCAAGTGGAACTTAATGTGACAGCCTACTGTGCTGGTTTTTGGCTGGGACAGAATTCATTCCCTTCATAGTAGTAGTATGGGACTGTGTCTTGGATTTGTGCTGGAAAAGGGTGGACAACACAGGGATGTTTTTGTTACTGCCGAGCAGGGCTTACACAGAGTCAAGGCCTTTTCTGCTCCTCATGCCATCATACCAGCGAGGGGGCTGGGGGTGCACAAGAAGCTGGGGGGGGGACACAGCTGGGACAGCTGACCCCAACTGACCCATGGGATATTCCATACCATATGGAATCATGCTCAGCACATAAACCTGGGGAAGGGGCAGGGGGGAACACACATTAGGAGTGATGGTGTTATGTCTCCCCAAGTAACAGTGACGTGTGATGGAGCCCTGCTCTCCTGGAAATGGCTGACTACCTGCCTGTCCATGGGAAGGGGTGAATAAATTTCTTGGTTTGCTTTGCTTGCATGCACAGCTTTAGCTTTAGCTGTTAAACTGTCTTTGCCTCAACCCACAAGTTTTCCCTTTCTCTTTTACTCTCTCTCCCCCATCCCACCAGGCAGGAGGGAGTGGGCAAATGTGTGGTGCTTAGTTGCTGATTGAGGTTAAACCACGACACCTGCTTCAGACATAAATATTTCTTGGGGATTCTTCCTGTTCACTTGCTCTCCTTCCTTTCAAAATAAGTAAGTTAGATCCATTACAGAAGACTATTTTCAGTCCCAAGGTCACCTTATTTCACATATTCACCAAGGCTAAAAATTTCCCATTAGTTAAACTAACCAAAAGCTGAACACCAGCTCCATATGTGGAACGTATTAGGTTTTGACACTACAGTAGCCAGCTGAATTTCATTGAATTTTCACTGAATTCAAAATAAATTAATGCAATTCCCACCTCAAAGACTGAAGAGACAATGGAAAAGATGGTGAAGATGACTTTACATAAATGGATTGGCTTATAGGCCAATTCTATACGTACCCTTTTTAGCAGCTACTGTTTTACTTGGAATTTTCTCTGTTTGTTTTGGGGCAAAAGATGATGAGAAAACAGGAGCAGAATCCTCATCATCACTGTCCAATTTTGTTGTATCTACAATCACAGAGTATGTTTAGAATAAGATTCATTAACTGCATATCATCAATGTTAATTACTTCAAAATTTAATCTCAAAAAAGTTTCTGATACCACAACTAGGCCATGGATGGACCGTGACTTTCTTACCTATGATACAAGTTTTGTTCTTTTAAGGATCAGAACCTCCTTCCCTTTTCCCCTTTATGAATGTGGACATCCTTCCTCTATAACTACTGTGTGAAGTTTGTGTATACCAATCCCTAATATATTCCATTAATAACTGCTATTAAGATTAAATAGAACTGTGAAGAAAAGCTCACCATCATCTGTCTTCTGAGAGTAAGATGGAAAAGAGAAGATGTTCCCAAAATCTTGATTTTTCTTGGCTTGAGACGTTTTTCTACTTGCAAACAGAAGAAGAGAATTCTGTGAGTGGCATTAACTACATACTGAAGTATGTAAACATCACAATATCCACATAAGATTAAACTCCTCTTTTAGCATTTCCAGAATTTTTGTATATGCTTGCAGCAGTCAAAACCCTAAAATCACCATCCGGTCGAGAACTTCAGGCATCTAAAATTAACAGATTGAGATTTTTTTTCAAAAATGTATCAGATGGCACAAGACAGAAACCAGAGAATCTTAAAAAAATGTATGTTCACAGATAATATTACAAACAGTGTATGATAATCTGGTAAGCCACATTTACCTTTGCATAGGTCAATTGCAATGCTGAGATAACATACATTTTAATTCCTCCACAGACATGTATACATTTCATTTTACATGGTACACGTAGAGTAATGACAGGCTGAAGTTTCTCAGTTTTGTTCAGCCACTTCTGCGTTGAAAAATTTATTAGTAAAGAAACTCTGTTGAGTTACAGTACTTACTCTGGAGATGGCTTTGACTTGGCTGGGGAGAAGTCATATTCATCTTTTTCTAAACTGTCTGAAGGAACAAATTCATCCTCTCTGTCGTTTATAACTGGAGAGGCTTTTACTTTAAGCTCATCCAAATCATTATTATTGTTAGCATCATCATCATCATCCGCATCATCTTCTTCTTCTGAGAAGTCAAAAGTATACTTGGGCCTCTCAGCTAAAAAAAAAAAAAGATCACACATATACACATTTCAAGATAGTTGTTTATGTAACATAATACACATACATAAATAAATCGAAAGTGGAAGTCGGTAAACATTCCCTGCCTCAGACTACACAAGACAAAAGACTGGCAGATAATAAACTTATTTCAGCCTGGAAGAATAAAGGGACATAATTTAAAACTGTTACCAAACATCTAACACCATTTGTGGCTTGCTCAGACATCTTCAGCTAATGGAATTATAGAGACCTCACTGCATAAGTACTTTCAAGGAATGAGAATCCTTCACTTACAACTGAAGTTTTCTTGAATCCATCATTTGAACATTTTCCCTCATCAAGTGCTTGAAAAATTGATCAACAATTTTCCAGAAAAATCTCTGCGTTTTTGAAAAGCTATGTAATACTCATATATTTTCCAAACTTTTAGTCTTACTTTTCATGGACTTTTCAGAATTTTTTTGATAAATTTTTAGTAGCTTTTTGGGCCTTATTTGACAGTATAACTGCATTAGAGTAATTTTTTTTTGTTTGCAATGATATTATCTTGTATGCTGTATTTATGTCTGTCTCTTGTATAATTCACTAGAGTTTTGTGAGTAATTTCTATTTTACTGTTTAGAGTAAGGGAAAAGATTTCTGGACCACGTTACAAAATCTCTCATATTGACTTTTAAGTTCCTAGTTCTGACATTACCAGGTTTTTTTGCTAACCAGATAGTGAAGAAAATGTAATGCAAGCTACCTACAGACAATAAGGCCCTGAAGGAAGGCTACAGTCAAACAAAAATGTAGTTTTGTAGTTGAAACTTTCAATCACAACACTCAGTTCATAAAAGCTTGGGTACCTGCAGCTCTCCTAAGCAGAGAGTCTCTTGGAATAATCACAGGCTCATTCTCTTCTAAATCACTTTCGGACTTGGATTCATCATCTGACCATGGGTTTCGTTTCTTCACCTTTTTTGCACTGGATTTTGTAGATGATGGTGTTCTTCTTACCCTAGTGCCTGCCACAAGTAAAAGCATTTACTACAGTCAGGTTAAAAAGTATTTTCTTCTTTTCTAATTGTTTATGATGCACAAATTTTAATCTTAAAAAGTTCTCTTTTAAATGATCTAAATTTTCTTTTCCTCCCTGCAGAAAGATTTAACATGATGAAATCATTTCACACAGAACCTGACCTGCTGCTGCCAAACAAATCTATTTCATGACTGAAAAACTTTAAGTCTCTAATTTGAAGTTTTGGCTCTTTTGCAGTCAAACTTCCTTTTTTTTAACGGTTGCAGAAGTTTTCCATGAAAAGAACATGCAGTTTTCCATTATTCAGGGAACGTGACCAGGAACAATTATTGGAAAAATAAAATAAACACAGGAAGCAGGGATACCCTGTTGTGGGGGGTAACAATGTGGTTACTCAATTGCAGGGCAAGCTCAGGTCAAGCTGGTCTGATTTGCTCTGGGCTCATCACTGGCTAAGGTAGATTTGAGCTGCACATAGATAAGTCACTCGTAACTGCACTCAGTTAATCTATTCAGGTTGGATAATCCCCTGAAAGATCAAAACCAGATCTTATCTCAGAATAATTATTTGCGTAACCACATTTTATTCCTTTTTTTTAAAAGAAACCCTCATACTTAAACCTCGTCTTCTGACTTTAGCTTTCTTTTTTGTTGCTGCCTCCCCATTACTATGTATTTCTCAAAGAGCAATAATAAATTCCAGCTAACAGAGGAAAAAGGTAAGTGAGCATAGACATTGGTCAGTCTGCCAAGCCATAGCACTCATAACTTTTTAAAAGTCAGAATAACCGAATATGTCAATAGGAAAATACATTTAATCAAGTTTTAAAATCTATACTATTACTTGGACTGAAGGTCAACGCCATGTCCTTCAATATCAGAGAGCATACAAATCAGAAATTTCAGTCTGCACTGAATTAGCCTTATTATGTAAAAATAAACTTTTTTCTATTCACAAATTCAAAGATTTAGACACTCCAAAAATTCAAACGTAGAAAATGAAAGATCCACCACCCCCAGGAAGGCAGCTTACAAAAAGAAATTTTGGCAGAGAAGTTTCAAATATTTCTACACACCTTTTTAGGGAAGAAAATCAGATGAAATTGTGATTATTGTGCTGTATTTCCCCTCCTTCTATGTGTTAAAAAAGTATTTCATGCCCAGTTACTGTACACAACTAAGGTAACTATTGCTGTCCTAAAGTAACCATTGCTGTGTAAGGATCTTACCAGGCTCCTTCTTCTCTCTTTTAGGTTTAGGAGTTTTAGCTGCTGCAGCTGATGCATTCAGTGAGTCATCCCCACCCCCTTCAGCTGGCACGCCACCAAATTCTTCGTCAAATTCCATTTTTATTGCTAAAGAATCACTTTCTCCCTAAAATGGGCAAAATAAAATAAATTACACCTTTATATTTCAAGATAGAACTCTAATAGTTTTGTAGATGATAATAAATGAAAGTAGACTAGTATACTGACATTTGTTGAATAGTCTTGCAAAGCAGTTATCTCAATAAAATCATCTGAACAATAAGCAGTCACAAGAGGCTTGCAAATGTAAAAGACAATCCAGTAAAAACTTCTTCAGGTCAGCAAAACAATATAAATACAGCATTAATGATTCCTAGTGATTTGGTTTTATGCTACCAAACTAGAAAAATATAGCAGTTCAGTAATAAATAATCCAACTATAGCAATTGTTTTGGTTTACCTTCTTCTTTTTCAGCAGCTTCCTACTGGCATCAGCTTTCATGGCAGATGTAATCTGTGGAACTATTCTTCTGCCGAATGGTGATGGCATGGTTTCTTCCAACTGAAGTTTCTTCATCTTGGGTTTACCAACTTTGCCTTTTATTGGTTTGCCAACCATGCCAGCCAAAACATCTTCTCTTTCCTGTGCTTCTACTTTCTAACAAACAAGGGGAGGCAGGATGGAAGGGGGGGGAACACATTATTTTTTAATGAGAATGTGGTGATTATTTAAGATTCAACTCCTTTTTACGTGGAGCATAAGGCTTCATAAGTTTTCTAGAGTAATTTTTAAGGCACATTTTCCAATCCTTTAATCAGCTTTCTTCACAGTATGAACTTATAGCTGAAATACAGACATTGGAGCAGAACATTTCCAATTGCAGCTCTACCACTAATACACAAAGAAATAAAACAAATGTCTTACTTGTATTACCCTGTGTCACTTCAAAAGATTGCATCAGCCCTTTTCAGGCAACAATGGAAGCTGAAGCTCCTCAAGTTATTCACCAGTAGGACCTTATCTTTTTCCAGAGTTACTGATGAGGCAAAGTAAGGGCCTCTCATATGGTATTTATGGTTTCCACACTCCATTCCCAAATGTACAGCTTTGCATTTGAAAATACTTACTGCCTAACAAACAATTAGATCATGTAACTATGTAATTATGTAACTACTGTAATTATTGACATAACCAGTTCCTACTCCCAGGTTTTTGTGTCATTTGAAAACTAACTTTCTCCTGGTTACTTTTCTTTTATCATCATTGACTTGGAAATAACATTAAACTGTATAGGTGCAAGAAACAATCCCTGAGGAACACAAGTAGGAACACAAATAACCATTACTGATTTCCAAGTTAACATTATATTTGGAGGTGTATCTGCTTTTAAATCAAAATGTGGTATTTTTAAATGATTTTGCTTAAATTTCAATTATTTCTATTAATTAATGATTTTAGTTTAATTAACTTAAATTTAACATTTTAGAAATATATGCAAAGTAAAACATACTTCAAGCTCTTCGACAAAGGCTGCTAGGTCTTCTTTCCAAAGATCTGAAGGAGATTTTCTTTTAAGGTCATTTAGTTCTCTCTCCTAAAACATGAAAGCAGTATGTAGAATGTAAGTCACAACTGAAGTAAATGCCATCAAAACTGAACATTCCCATTATGCATATCAGTAATTACTATATCAGTTCAAATAAGTCTTCCATGGTGTACCAACCTTGGAATCTCTCTGCTTAATTAACTCTTCCACTTTCTCTTTCGTGAGTGACCACAGAGACATGTTTAGGATGTAGTTAAAGTCAGGGCCAGAAGTTGCACCAGAAGCAGAGGAAGCATCATCGTTGGCATTCTGTGAGTCCTCCTCTTCTGCAGCCTGGAGTGAAATATTCACCATTACAAGTATTAACAATCTTAGCTCTATGCGTGAACTGTAACACTGCTCCACAGCACTATCACAGAGTAGTAAGGTATGCCCTCACAGACTGAGTAACCTTAACATTTTCTGGATCTTTCCAAAAGGCCATGTCCCTGTGACCTTCTGTAGTTGGATTACTTAATCATTTGATTTAAGAAACAAATTTGAACCTGATGCTAAGCCATATGCTTTGTATGCTATTGGCTACAGATATTGGTACCACCCCAGCTATCTCACAGGGCTGAGACCTTTGCCCTTTGGATATTCATGCATATCTGCTCCTTTAGAAATAAGCACAATCCTTAGGGCAAGAATAGGTATCAATACCCTGAATGTACAAACTGAGGTTTGGAAGTAAATCAGAATTTCTCATAATAATAGTTTTTCGCTGTAAAATACAATACACTGCACAGAGTTGAAATAAAGTATTAAACCCCAAATCAAATCAAATATGAATGAAAACAAATAGCTAAAGCAGTGGCAAAGTCACAGAAAAGCGGTGGCTGACAGAGATTTGAAGCTTCTTTTCAAAGTGGTCCCACCTTCCCCATAGTAATGTGTGAAATTAAACTTGCCACATATCTCTTTTGGAACAAAAAAAACTTCTTGGGTTTTAAAAAACCAGAAATAAATATAGGTCAAGATCAAATTTACTAAAGTAAGTTTAAAATTCATAGCTTTATAATACTCATGTTTCATTACAGAAAACTGATGAGGAAGTTATATAGATGAGGAAGTTATATAGAAATAATGACATTTAGCAATTAGTTTTATATGCGGGGTAACTGATGCAGCACTTTTTGGATCAGTCAGTGAGAAATCAAGTTGCCAGTTTTGATTTGGGTACATTAAGAAATTTGATCTTCTGCATTCCCATTTTTCAGACTTGTATTATCTAGTTTTCTTCTAAGAATTACCCACATACAATACCAACATTACATGACTGTATTTTTTTATATGTTTAATTCTTTTTAAAAATGGAAGCCAATAAGGAGTAATGAAAAATGTTTTTAAAGTGCTATGTGTGTTATAAATTAAGTTAGACTACTGGAAAACAAACATCAGAACCAAGTAATATCATTTATAACACTAACAGCATCAAATACATGCCTAGATTTCAGATTCTTACCTTTTCCTGTGCTTCTTTCCAGGCTTTTACTGGATCAGATTCATAACCTCTCTGGACCAACATCTGAATCAAATCTCTTTTTGATCTGTTCTCTACAAGACACACACACACAACCAGGAGGGGGAGGAGGAGGGAGAAAAGGAAAATCAGTGTCATGAAAATCAATGTCTCGAATGCAAGTACTTTCTACTATACTTAAATTTCCAGGTTTTCCTTCACTGTTAACAATTCTAACTTTTATTTACTCACCGATGGTAATTTTCCCTTGTATCTTCTCCAGAATGAAACGAGCTTGATTGTTGAGCTTGGTGGATTCTGCACCCAGCATTCCCACAAGCCATTCCTTGCGTAAACTATAATAATGTAGTCGCAAATCAAAGAACTCCTTCAAGATGTCCTGCACAGTTTCATACTTCTTCAAACATCCCATGTGATCAAACAGCACCTATAAAGTGTATACACAATACACTTCTTGAGAGAGATTGCATAACTCAAACTTTGTTAACCTTTGTGTGCAAGTTGATTTCTATTGCACATATAAAGGCACCATACAAAAAGTGGTAGGTTTGAAGACTGTGAACTCAAACACTACTGTGGAACTACACAGCACATAGCTAGAGAGGTTTTATTTTTATTCATAAGCAGTTTTAAGAATGAGATTTATGGTAACACAGTCAAACAAAAAGACAGCTATGTAGAAAAATATGCTTAAATTGACTGAATGACTAATTTTATCTAAATATTAAAGCACAAGTCCAGTAGCAACTAATGACTCACAACTATTTAACATAACAGTTAAAAGATTAATTTTATCTAAATATTAAAGCACAAGTCCAGTAGCAACTAATGACTCACAACTATTTAACATAACAGTTAAAAAGCTTAATAATCCATAATAATCTTTCAGTTCAGTTGTGAAATCTGTTACTTTTCAACTATGAAAACTACCATCCTTCAAGTTCAAGCACAAAGTAAGAAATCATTGTTACTTGATAGGTGGAATCAATCCTGCCTAACTTCTGACATCTCCAGTTTAGACATTTATAGGTGAACTAGTCACGCTCAATGCCCTCCAAAGTCAACTGAAAGAAATAAACCCTTCTAGAGGGCAATTCATCCATTCAAAACAGCTATTTGGGAGTTGGGGGACAATGACTAGCTCGAATAACTTTTTAAGACGCTTACACTAGGGCAGATTAACTCCTACACACAGACAGAAAGTGGCCCTTAATTATTTATTCCAGGAGGAAAAAAACACAGGATTAAGCTGCAAAACATTTTGTAATCTGTGAAAGATAAAACTGACAACAGATTCTCACAGCAGTTCATACAATTGTTTAAAATGTGTGAGAAATACCATCCCCTTAATTTGGTAGGTTTGCTTTTAAAGTACAATCTACAAAATGGGTTGAGCAAAGCCTGTTTCCTCTTCCAGTTCCATGGTCTTTAATTTATTTTTTAGCTATTCTCACATAGCTTTTGATGTATACAACAATAACAACAGCAATGACATTTGTGCTTTGTGATAATATCTGAAAGCAGCATCTGCCATTACAAAAAAAACAACTGTTTTTCAGTATCTGTAAAGACAGGTTGTTTGGAAATCTTCTGGCAGAAATTACCTTATAATTCAAATCCCTCTTTATTCACATTCTTAGTATGGTCAGTAATTTACAACACTATTATGTCTTTAGCAGCTTAACTACAGTGTTTGCTATACCTGATAAACTAAAATTGGATTTATGTTGGTGGAAGTATTGGATCATTTAACTCTTATTAGAAGAGTAACAGTCCTGCATGAAGTGCCATTTTGAAAATATAACTTGTCTCAAGTTCAAAACTCAAATCTCATTATAACGTGGCAGAAAGTTATTTGTATGATCTACTTTACATTAAGCACTTTTGGTTAGCTGCACAGGAAATTTTCAGTTACAGGAAAGCAACCACCCCAGGCCTGTCTTATTTGAAAGACTCATCAGGACTCATCATGTTTGTCACCACTACAAATTTTCTGCTGTTCAAACAATTTCAAACAAACAGGGCACTGTTCAATGTCGAGGACCAAAGCATACTACAAAACATTTGAGTTTACAACACACAAGGGTAGGGATTCTGATAGCCAAACATGAAAAAGTTACCATAGAATTACAAGTAAGACTTGTTTGAAGCTTAAAGACTTTGTGCAATCCAGCAGCTTCTGCCTGTGCAAGTTTTTCTTCTGTCATCTTCACGACAAACTTCACAGTCGTATCAGTGTGGTATTCCTTATAGTCAGAAATTAATGCTGGAGTTTTTTCAGTCCCATTCAGCATAGGTTCTAGAACCTGTTCTTTGTACACCTACGAAAAATAGAGCCGCAAAAACCGTAAACACTTTAAATGCCTTAAAATTGCAAACCAACTGAACAACATAAATTTTCAAAGCTTTGTGCATTACCTCTGATACAACTTAAAATTCACAGAACCAGCATAACCTGCAAAATGCAGGCCCAGACTAGCACAAAAAAAAAAGAGGCAACTACAAGGACAGAAAAAGCTCCTCTAACGTGGGTTAACTAAGAATTCAGCAGAAGCACGTATTCTTTATAGTACAGACAGTAAATGGCACAAATAGAAAAAACCCTCTTCTACAAAAGCACACATAAGAATGAAGCCACGTTCTCTTCCATGTATGTGCAGTCATTAGAAATTGTGTTAAAAATTCATGCACATGTAGGATTAAATAATTTAATGAGGAACTCTTCATTGCTTTTTGATTTTATTTAAATGTATTTCACTTTTACTTACCTGGGTCCACGTCCTTACAGGAAGCTCTGTAATTTCTACTGTGTTCCTGTCCACCACAAATATTTCGCCACTGACTACGTACTGATTTTGACCAAGTTCCTGAATGGTTCCTTTGAAGTTTTTGTAGTTTGGGAGCTGCAATTAGAAAAAACAGGAAAGTCATAATAATCTTTATACTAAAATGTTGGGAAAATACCTGTTTCCCATACTCCATACAGTTATCACTTTATATTGCACTAATCCATCAACCAGCCTCTCACGCCTGTGAAAATCTGAAGTCATAGGAAAAATACTACAGAAAAAATAGAATGCACACATGCGAGTGACAGGACCAAGTATCCTAATGTCCACAGAGCAGAAAAATGATTAAGAAGATACAGTTGAACCCAGTGAGGTGGTGAGGTTTTGGTTTCTTTCTTTGTTTGTTTGTTTTTCTCTCTTCTAGAGAAACCTCCAAACAGAATAAGGCATAACAGAAAGCAAATTAACACCCCAGTCTCACAATAACTTCACAGAAGTGGTGCTACCTCCCCTAATAATTTTCAATTTTGTGCTGTTTGGCAAAGGTAGTGGAACCCATCCAGTTTAAAACTTAACTATCACGGTGGGGAATTTTTTTTAACTGAATTGATTCCCTTATTCAGCTTACCATGCGGACACAAACACATACCAGCATACAGAAAGGAGCTAGATGGAGGCAGAACTGCCTCTTTCAACCACAGTGAAGCTTCAATTGACTGTGAGACTACACAGAAGGCCTAGGAGTCCTAAAGGAAGGGCAATGGATTGCATTAATTTAAAAAAAAATAAATCTACTCATTGTTCCCAAGAATTTGCAAAAGGAAATTCACTATGCCATGAAAATTGATACTGCACACTCAGCGAACTGTGATCTAAGTAGAGAAGACATTTCTGCTTCTCTGACTTGGTAAACACAGCAAAGTAGCAACGTTCATCAGTTGTAAAAGAAAGGTTACATTAACCGTACTTCATCTGTTGGTTACAGATATTATGGGTTCACAAGTATCTTCCTGTTTACATTTTTTCATGTATACACCACTTCTGGGACTTCTTATAAAATTTTAAATAAAGAAGCTAGATGCAGTTCATAAGTCTGCTTGCAACAGCAATATCTTGAGCAGCAGCAATATATTCTCCTATGCTCACAGATATATATAAAAGAGAGAACAATTCCAACAAGACAGAAAATATTAAGTTTGGCTGAAGATAAGTAGTAATACCTTCAAAAAGAAAGAGTGCTACAACTTTTTACTCTACTGTCATGCCATAACTTTCAACTAAAAAGGCTTACAGTCAGCAGGCTGAAAAAAAAGTCCCCCAAAATAATTGGAAAAATTACAAATTGCAATGGTTTTGCTTCAGGGTGAACTTTCCCTCCTCACCTCAACAGTCAAGTAAAGCTTCTACAGAAAATTACTGGGACAAACCAGCTCAGATATTCCAATAACCATGAAGATCTAGAATGACAGGAATTCATTTTGTAAGTACAAACATATAAAATACCAATATATACTGTTATTTTTACCATTGGGTGGGGATCTAAGCCATCCAGCATCCGTCTGACATTGTTTACAATCTCTCTGGTATCGTAGTTTGGAAGTTTGCACGCCCATCCAGTACCAATTCCTTCAGCTCCATTTACCAAAACCATAGGAATGATGGGAATATACCACTCAGGCTCCACGCGCTGGTTGTCATCATAAAGGAATTTAAGCAAGTTGTCATCCACTGATGGAAAAAGTAGCCTTGCTAAAGGGCTTTGAAAAAGGGAAAGAAGAAAACCATTTAAACTCAAGTCCAGTAAGTAAAGTACATATTGCTTTAACAGTCCTTGGGCCCAGATATGATGTGTTTGTAGATTTTTATGTCTTTCTTTCTCTTTGCCATTCTGATGCTGAAAATCCAGTGTACACACCTGCTGAGAAAAGGAATTTCTTCCAAATGGAAAAGTGTGTTCATAACAGATGATGTTTATTTCACAATAATACATGTACCTGACACACTAGCAACTTGATGACATTTAAAATCCACAAAATATAAATTTTTTAAGCATTCAGAACACACAGCTCAATGTGACATTGAGGCACCCAGCAACAGAGCAACACAGTATGCAAAGAGTTGCAAAACTGCCTTGCTTAAGTGTAGGACTAGCAGTTTCTGAAAATGCTACAGAAGTTTTGCTGGTGACTCTTTTGCTCATCTAGAACACTGTCCTGGGTGAATACGATTTCCAGCACCTCATGCAAAAAGGGAAATGTACAAAACTAGGTTGCTACAGAAAGAACATAGATAAGAAACGGAATAAAACCTGATACTTACATACAAAGCTTACAATTAGAGGAAAAGAAGAAACTACAAGGAATTTTAGGCAAAATATCACACTGAAATTAGGAAAAAACCTCAGCAACATAATTCATAAAATACTGTAATTTACGTAAAGGAACACATTCTAACACTCTACACACCAAACTGAATTTCAAGTTACTAGATGTGAAAAATCAGTATTAATAAATAGGGTCTTCATTATTAATTATGTGCAATTTAGTTTGATATGAAGAAACTCATCTAAAAGTAAAAGAATCAATCTGAACTTTGAAGTCTAGGCTGAGTGGCAGGACTTCTCACTGAGTAGCAACACCCCTTCTGTTGTGAAACTGAATAGATTTCACACTGAACAGGGGAACTGAAAGTTACTTCAAGAAGTCACAATTTAATATAGATACCTAATTTGAGTGATCTACACCTTCAGTCTTCAGCCTTGGACTTTTATGCATGGAAAAATCACATAAAAAAAAATCAATGTGCAAAACCACACTTAGAGATCCCAAAGCAGAGTTCAAGCTTCTATCAAAATATTCCAATCCCTCCCCATTCCTCTTCCACAAAAAAAGAAAGAAAGAAAAAAAAAAAGTACTGTGAAAGGATTAATTTCATGACAAGGCTTTCCAAAAGCGTGCATTTTACATGCTTTACATTTGTAGTTACCTTAACATAGTGAAAATATAGCGAGGGCTGGCAGCATCTTTTCCACCATGCAGCCTGGTGCCAAACTGACCAATAGGTTGTAGCAGATTCACATTGTTACTTCCAACAAAGTTCTGAGCCAAATTGACGATAGTCATCATTAATGCTTGCTGTGAGGAAATATATAGTAATAGTGAGAAGAATAGGTAGAGACAGTCTTTCCTAATTAGCCAGTAAAACCTATTTTTAATGCCCCAAAATTGTGTGACTAACCTGAAGTAAATTTTTAAAAAAGCAGTCTCCCTGAGAAAGGAATGTTGTAAACTTATTACAAGGGCTGCTGGCAAAACATGATGCTTCCTCTTCCACGTTGCCTCCCTGATTTAAGTGTCCTTAAATTCTATGCTTAGGAAAACCCCTGAGCTGCTCAATTTTTTCTAAAGCACTTGCCTGGAGGAAGCACAGGGGCACAAACTGACTGCACTTACTACTGCACAAGCCACTGCTCATCGCTTTTAAAGGGAGAAGGGATGGAGGGACTGGACTGCTAATATGTAAACTCTTGCTAATATTTCAGATAAATATAAACAAAACAGGAGCTGGAAATAACCTTTGTTCTGACACAGTATCAAGTTTTTGAAGAAGAGCATCTCTGCTTCTTTCTTAAAATACTATATTTCTTGTTTCAGACAAAAATTGTCCTAGTACATAGTTCCTATATTCCTTTGATTTGAGAATCTAAAAATTGCCCAGGCAATTAGTTATCTAATATCTTTCCATAAGCCACAATGTATTTGGGACACCACTGTGCACAAAGACTTGGAAAGAAAGGAAATAGCCAGTCTTATTAAGCTACATACTTTCCTTTTCTTTGAAAGTAAATTTCTGATTAGTAGACTTCTAGTCAATAGATTTGCAATTTCAATACCACAAACATTTACCTAACAGTTTATGTGGGCTAAAGTCCTCATAGCTTTACCATCCCCCATACTCACCTCCCCATGGTGATAAGCTGACATTTCAGCCACAGAACCAGCCAGCTGAGCAACCTTTACTTCACGTTTGTCATTTCTCTTAAAGCAAGTGAACAAAACTTTGCGTTGCCCTGGTTTTAAACCTGTTAAGAAGAAAAATCCATTTTCAACACATACACGAGAGTGTGTTCTAAAGTAATAAACTTGTTTTGCCTTATTATCATTTCTGATCTCTCCAAAGAATTCCAAACATTAAATGGAAGCAAATTCACACTGTAATATCAATAAAATAATCAATTAATATATCAATTCTTTTAAAATAATAAAAATATTTTATCAAGCTCAGAAAATTACCAGGAAAGTAGAAACACAATCCTTTCAGCCAATTAGAATTGTACAGCATAAAATACATCTTTCTAATGAACAGCAACTTGATCCTGAATGTATGACTTCCACAAGTCAAGAGTTCTTTCTATTCTACTCAGCCATATCTTTTTTTCTAAGAATATCAACACAACTTCAGTAATGACAACATAGGAGGATCCTCAAGGAGTAAGAATAGTAACTATTAACTGTGAAGAGATAATCAAAATGTTCTTCTTCTTCATTTTTTTTCTGAGATTTGCCACCAGACTAGCCTGTTGTATTTCACCTGATGATGCTAAAGGACAAAAACCATTGCTAGAGTACTACACCTGCTGAACAACTCACATATCCGTGCCCAGAACGCAGAACTAAAGCTAAAGTTGGCAGAAACACTGATAGTAATTATATATAATATTCATAACATTGAATATCCATATTTATATTACAAATATACATAGACACACACAAATATATGAATAACTATGTTCCCTTCTTATTTTCTTACATTTTTGTAGAACGAGTCTTAGAGAACTTCAACTCAAATTAACAGTTATCTACTGCAAGTTCACTCTTTATTTTAAGTTTCAGCAAAATCATTCTGCTGTTTCTGAGAAAGCAGTCGAGAGAACAGTATGCTAAAATGAACAATGACCTCTTGAAACATACATCTTTATAATTACCCAACTATGGGAGGAAGTAAGTCTGGAGAAGCTGAAACAGACTGACATTCTTTGACTCCCTAGAGATGTATTTGCCATACCTAACTCAGCCTCATTCTGCAGCAAACCTGAGGATCCATCCTACCAGGAAGCTACTGCCCCTACCCCCCTGTGAACTATCCCACTCTCTCATCTAAAATACAAAAAGCTCTTGCTGCATGAATATTTGGGTCTGTAGTGTCAAGACCACCTCCGCTATAAAAAAAATGTACTGGAAAGTGGAGATAAATGCGCTCTCCCTGCCCCTACTGCGCCCATGAAACTCAAGGCCTTTTTTCTGACCTCAGTAAGCTTCTGCATACAGACAATAACATGGGCAGAAATTCCTGCTCACACTGTCTGCAGACAGTTTTACAAATGAAGCTCTAGCGTAGTGTAGTGAAGCTGCTTCTTTTAATGTCCATGCTATTGCAAGAGGAGAATTAGTAAACCTGACAGAACCCTAGCAAGATTATAGGTCAGTAAACACTGATCACTGCCTGTGGTGTAAGACTGAAGGGAGAAAACATTTGCATCTTCATCTGTGTTCAGCTGCTGACTTGAATTTTGATTATTATTAGCACTTAAAAGACCAGCTTTCTCTGATGATTTGACTAGAAACAAATCACTTGTAGAGTCTGTTGAATAGGTCTGGTTATGTAAAAAGGCTGCAAAGACACAGCTTAAACTTCCTCACAGAAGAAACACAGCAATTAGCACTTAAATCACAGAATGGGTCAGGTTGGAAAGCACCACAGTGGGGTCATCTGATCCAACCCTCCTGCTCAAGCAAGGTCACCCTAGAGCACAGGATTGCGTCCAGACAGTTCCTGAATATCTCCAGTGAGGGAGACTCCACAACTACTCTGGGCAGCCTGTTCCAGCGCACGGTCATCTGCACAGTAAAGAAGTTCTTCTTCGTGTTCAGGTGGAATTTTCTATGCATCAGTTTCTTCCCACTGCCTCTTGTCCTATTGCTTGGCACCATCAAGAAGAGCCTGGATTCATCCTCTTAACACACTCCCTTCGGATACTTAGATAGATAAATTGATAAGGTCCCCTCTTAGTTGTCTCTTCTCAAGACTGAACTGGCCCAGCTCCCTCAGTCTTTCCTCATAAGAGATGCTCCAGTCTCTTAATCATCTTTGCTGCACTCCACTGGATCAGCTCCAGGAGCTCCATGTATTGAGAGGCCCAGACCTGGACACAGCTCTCCAGATGCAGCCTCACTAGGGCTGAGTAGAGGGCCAGGATCACATCCCTTGCCCTGCTGGCAGTGATCTTCCTAATGCACCCCAGGATACCACTGATATGAAAGGATAACTAATACATCGAAGTTCTTATATTCTCTACTGGAATGCATTGATTTCAGTACAAACACAGCTTTAAAAACCATCAATAAAGAGGAACGTTGCCACAAATCATAAGGAATTACCACCTTACCATCAACAAGGGAAGGGATAGATCTCTCGTTGTCTGAATTTGAGAAAAGGATCAACTCCTTGTTAATGAAATCATTGTAAGTCAAATGTTTTGTTGCTGTGCCATATAAAAATTGCTGAAAAAAAACACATATATTATTCATTCAATACAAACACTACATTACATTTAAATCTCACCCTGTAGATTTATTACTATTATTTAGGACTCACCTCGGGAAGGCCATGTAGCCGACGCTGTCGTCTGTCTTCCATGAAATTTGTTAACCATTCTTTTCGGTCATCAATCTTTTTCTTACTGAAGGCCTGAAAAGATTCCAAGCACACTAAATTATCAGCAAAATAAATGTTTGTGTAAATGTATGTTACTTCAGTTAGAATTTTAATTATATTGCACTATCTGATCGAGTATTCAATAAGGTTTATTTGGACAAGCTAATCCATATAACTAATGTTTACATTTAAGCAGCAGTACCAGCTCATGACTTTTCACACATTTTTGCACGATGTTTTTGAACTGACAGATCTTCTGCTGACTGCAATTTAAATTTATATTACTTTCCCGAAATTTGCATGCCTTTGGACAAATCTTATCATTCTTCTTTCCATCTTCACATCAGAGTCGTCCTTTGATAAACAGGTTTGAAGGTCTTTCCCCACCGACCTTTAAGGTTGGGTTCATCATTTAGACTGAACTATAACTATCTCTCATCAAGAAAATCAACTGAAGGTATTAGAAAAACCCTACTCTTCTTGTCCTCTCCATGCCCTGGAGCCACAGAATGCCAGTAACTTTTCCTGAATGGTTATTCCTAGTCCTCTTAAGAAAATTGACAAGTTGACAAAAATGACACCACATGAAAAGACTAAGAGTTTAGGCCAGCTGATTGAAGGCCTCAGCCTTCAGGATGACAAGGTGTCACTTTTAAGCAACCACCCTGTGAAAGTACACAGGAGTGTTCTGACTCTGTCATGTCAGAGAAACAGAGTTCTCCTTCAGAGAGTTTCTTCTCCAAAACAGTACAAGATCACACAGAAAATGAGTATGTGACTGCGAGACCCTGGATTATTATATTAATTATTGGCTCGGACCAACTCAAGGCAGGGGGGTGTGGCAGGGAAGGAACAGGTCGAATTTCATGGAGGTGGGATATTTATGGAGGCCTATCCCATAGCTCAGCCCCTGCCAGCCTCCCTGGGACACCATGGAGCAGCATCAGTCAAATGGAGGCCGGGAGCACGGCCTACACCACACCCCCTTTCCTCCCCAACACAGCCTCAGAACCAATAACACACTGGGAGCAGTGCTACTCACCACATTCCCTGGAGCCCCTACCCCAGCTCCAGAATGGATAACACAGTGGGAACACTGCCCCTCACCCTGCCCAGAGCTCCAGAGTGGCCAGCGGGCCGCAACTCCCACCTGGGGGTGAGAGGTGTGGCCACAGGGGCCCCAAAGCTCATGAAAGCAGCAACAAGTGCTCTCCGTGCTTGTTCTGACCCTGCCACCTGGACACTGGAATTGCACAGGACTCTTGGGCAGTAGCTATAATTTTCTCTTTTTCTCTCTCTTTGTTTACTACTTCTTCTCCAAATCTCCTTTCTTAATATTTTGGGTAGCTTGAGACCAGATGGGCTGCATTTTGCTAAGTTGTTAGCATGTGCTAAGTTAAGGCTTTGTGGAATGCTTTGTTTTGGTTGAATGTTACCCTTTAAACTTCTGCCAAGTACTCCTATTTTCTAAAGTTTACCAGTAAAAGTATCTCATGAGGAAACACGTGCTTCTCTCTTTTGCACTCTCCCTTAAGGGTTTTAAAAGAACCAAAAGCTCTTTAATAGATCTGGCAAGCGGATTTTTGAAGCCTTATATATTTTTAAAGCAAAAACACCACCAAGTGAGCTCACAGCTTGGGTGCTGGGCTCTTACAGTGATTTAAGAAAGATTTTGACTACTTTAGGAAAACTTTGTGAGTTGCTGAAGTACCGTCTTTTTTTTCCTCAGGGAATAACATAGAGACTCCACCATGTCCTGATTTCAACCACTCTGCTGCATAAGAAGATAGTCATTGGCACTATCTTTTTCAAAGGACTCTAACTGGAGCACTCCAAAAGAGCTCAATGAGCAGTTTCATTTCTCTGGAGACCATGATAATACATAATAAATATTAAACCTTAGTAATTTAGTCTCTGAGAAAGGGACTAAGTGATATCACCCTGTTTTGCATCAGACTGACTTCGTTTGTGACCAAAGCCTGGTAATTCACATTGTCAGACATATGAAGGCTTAAGCCTAGCCTTTTGTAAAAAATATTACTAAATTCTTACAATTTTCTTCTGTCACCTTTCAGTTTATCTATACATTTTCTGGACCACTCAAGTGAAAAATGACCAAGAGCTGTATCAGCATAAAAATTACTTTAATAGAACAGAATTAACAGAATTAAGAGCTTGACTAAAAACTGTTCTCAAATATTTATTCTTGAATAGAATAAGGAGGATTTTTTTCTCTCCCCTCTTAAAACTGCTATTTTAATACCTCCTTTGCTAGCAAAAGAGTTCTCCAGAACGCTGACAAATTTGCTATGTGAAATAATTTTTGCTTTCCTAGATTACAGCTATCATGAGGCCTGGTAGGGCCCATAATCTTACACCACTTACGCCCAGAGGTAAACTTGGGGCTGGGATTACAGCTATCAGCAGAAGAAACGTGGGTAGGAGTACAAGTGGAGCTTCTGCTAACAGCTCCAGTACTGGTCATAGCTGATCAGGTGTAACAGAGATGATCAGCTTCATCCTGAATTGACAGAATACCATCTTAGACAACAATGAGGATCAGCCATAACAGGTTACGTGGCCTCAGGCACCAGCCTGTGTAGGGAGGTCTACTGGCAGACATAGAGATCAGAATTCTATTAGTAAAAACACAAATTTTACTGCATCTGTGGTATAAGGAAAAAGTTGTTTTGTTTAAGATGCGTATTCTCCCATTTTTCTTCTTTTTCTCTCCTACTCTTTTTTTCTCTTTAATACGACCCACAATTAAAATAGCAAATCAAAGTAGATAAAAGTTGAAATGTTTCTTGAAAAAGCAGCTTCATTCCAGACACCTCATCCTTTGTCCTTCCACAAACTTTCTTTGAAACACAAGTACTTTCCCGCACTCAACTATCTACAAGATTGCAAATTCAAATATGTAGAGCACATGCATGAATACACACACGCCGCGGTGATATATCTTCAATGAATAAATAATATTTATCTGATTTATCTGCTCAGAAACAAAATACAGATGCCTAAGTAGATGTGAAACATAATTTGTTTGGGTTCTAGTGTCTTACTTTTCTGCATGTTCTGTCTTTAAAAAAAAGTCTGACTGTAACATTTCTTGATAGCCACATTAAACAAAACTATCAAAGCTAAAAGCAGAAGGCAGAGCTGATTTTGTAGCGTGGATAAAGCTTATTCCAAAATATAAAATATTTTCCAAAAGATTCTTTCTCTCCTAGAAGTATTTTTTTCAGGTACTCCAAAAAAAACCCATAACAACCCTCCTAGGTCTTTCTCATGTGCCATTTTCAGCAAACAAGGGAAACTAAAACATATCATATACAGAAGCACTTTTATAAGTTTTTACCAGTGTAATGGCAGCATCATCCTCAGGACCAGCATACCGAAATAAGATCCTATGTCTTTCCATGTCAGCAAAATATTCTTTTGCTTCTTTAGCAGTGCTGGTACCCAATCCTGTACAATAAAAGAAATTGTTACTTAATATTAAAAATTAAAATTTTATTATCTTACCCCTTTTATTTTACTGGGAATATTATAAAATTCTTGCGTAAAATCCTATCATGAAAACAGCTACAAATGAAACTTCATAACACCCATTTATTATTATTTATCCATAGGGTTCCCTTATTCATTTTTAAACAAACCTTTGTAGTATTTTATCTTCCATGCTTTATGATTCTCCATATGCTTTTTCCACTCATCAAATTCAGGTATACTATAGAATGAGAGTTCTTGCTTATTTTTGCTTGCCTTTAAAAAAAACAACAAACAAATCAACTTTTCTGTTGCACTGTAAGTAATCCATAAAATCTCAATAATAGAATCTGTACCTTCACAATAGGGGTGATGAATTCCTCAAGAAAACCATGTTTCAACAGTGATGGCCAATTGTGATGAATAAAATTAATCAACAAGCCCTTTATGTGAGATCCATCCTGATCCTAAATCAGAACACAAGGCAATCTTATAAAAGTTCAGATTTCCAAAACCAGCAAAAACCCACTCACTGGCCTGGATACATCAAAATAACATCTGTTGACAGAAAGCACAGAAGGGTACAGTTGGTTTTAATTTGGATGCCAAACTGGTCCTGGGTATAAAATACCTGTGAACAGCACTATCCCTGAGCTAATAATAAGTCCTTCCAAGCCAAGTGCATGGTTGCAGCTCAAAGTTTTTCTGCCTGTGTTATGTTTTCACTGAGAGCTACACAACTCTCCCAAACACCAGAGAGCTGAATTTTTGTGGAAGACAGCCAAGCCCAGCCCCCAGTTCTCACTGGTGGAAAGATGATTGACAGTTCAAGAGATGATCCAAAATTATTTGCCTTTGTTCTTTGTCTCTACCTGACTTGATATCAATACCACCTCATCTACTGTTCCCTTTTGTCCATACTTTCAACATATTTTTGAGTTATCAAAAGCATGTTTTTATTATTACTTTGCCTTCTCTACCATTTAGTGCAGCGAAGTCCAGTTGTTCATTTGGAGCAACCAAAACACCACCATAGATAAATTAATCCTGTAAAGAAATCTCATACGTTAGGGATTCTCTCTGAATGCATTCTTACTGTCAGAGCTGAGACAGGTTGTAATACACAAAAAGATAACCTGAGAAACTGTAGCAAGACATACTGTAAGAAGCTCTGTATATTAAAATCCATGAATTTCAGACTTACTTGATCTGTCATGATCATAATTTTTCCATATCTCAAGCTTTTCAGAGATTCTGGATCTTCATAGCTTTTCTTGTATTGTAGTCCAACTATTTTGATGATGTTGTTGATTTCTGCATTTTCCATAATCTGTATAATAAAGTTATTTTTGAAATCAGTGTAAAAAGCAGAAATTTAGAAATATCTCACTCTTTTTTAGGTGGGCTTGAGAGATGCTTTTTCAACGCACTCCAGCCTCAACTTCATAACCTTTTTATGTCCAACCCCTCACAGCCTTTGCACCTGTAAATATTTCTTCTGTACATGCAAATTCTCAAGACTGCACCACACTCACTTCTCCTCTATGGCCAGAGCACTTTGGGTCAGGAGAGCAGGGAGAAAACAGCATGTTTAACAAAAAGTCATCTCACAGAGCTGCCCTTTCTTTCCACTGTTTCTGTGGGCATATGCAACACATCTCTTATTACAGACAAGTTATGGAGAGCAGCAGAAAGAATGAGATGGGATAATGCTGCTGCACTCAGGTTGTGAGCCAATAAAATCACATGGCAATGGAGAGTATAAAAAAATGTTAGGGTTTTTAAATATTCACGTGAAATATTAATATGAGTCACAGCAAAGTTTCCTTCCACTTGTGAAGAAGTTAACTTTATCATCCCAGTACTGTATTACAACACTTAGTATTTCCAGACTTTAAAGTAGCTGGTGCTTTATGAAATCCCAGCCGCAAAATCTTCATTAAAAAAAAAAAATAAAATATGAAGGTGTAAATCTAGAAATCAAAAATAAACAGGAGACATCCGTTTGTCAGCAAAAAGGAGAGGACAAAACTGCATACCTGTTTGTGAGAAGCTTCTCGAACATTGAGAATTTTGCCCCTGAGTGGGAATACTCCGTATCTGTCTCTGCCAATAACACCCAAGCCAGAGACAGCTAAAGATTTGGCTGAGTCTCCTTCTGTCAATATTAACGTGCAGTCCAAGGAATGTTTGCCACCTGCAGGCCAGGAAGAAGTAGAGGGAAGGCAAAAAACTCAGAAAGCGTACTCAAAAAAATACAACTGAATTCTTCCTTCTCTTCACTTAATTACATTTCATTTCTATTTTTAGGGATGGCCCTTCACACCACTAAAACTGCACATATCCTTGCCCTTAGCAGTACCCTATGGATTGCTATGGACAAGGAGCAAAATAGACAAAATGGGATGCAATAGTGGCACTTCTTATACAATGGTCCCTACATATCTGCACAAAAAAAGTCTGATTGCTTCTGTGCCTTTACCATTTCATTTTTCTGGCTGCGAATTTCTTACACACATACATTATGCATGTCTGAGTTACACACAGGAGTTATTTCCCATTCTGTATTTCCCCTTTCCTCACAGTATATTTTAAAAAGTAATTTATTAAATCATTTCTGTGGGTTTCTTTTTTTATTGTCCATCAGCTGAAGCCAAACAACTGTAAGAAAAACTTGACAGAAAAGCTCAAAGGATGAGAACATTTGCACTTATTATACCTCACAAATTTCTTGAACAGAAAAATAAATCTTCACTAACAATGTAATTTTGACTCTACAAGACACAGTGCATTTTGGTGCCTGTGTGCCCAATATATTCAAAACTGTGATGACATTTATGTTCTGTTTACTGCAACTGCAGTAGGGGAATAGATGTTCCAAATAACAAGCAGGTTGAAAAAAGGAATCTATCCTTTTGCAAGAGTGCAAATGCTCATTAAGCAGTTTTGCTATTTTATCAAGGCTAAGCGGTAGGAAAGACTACAAAAAACTTCAATCTGGTTAAGTCTCACATATTTCTAATAAAATAAGTTTTGAATATACTGAAATTTAAAACAGGTGCTGTGATTTGCTTTTACCAGGTAGGTAAAAACCAACCCATACTTCCCTATTACATAGAATTTACATTCAACATCTTTGGTTTTCTGAATCAAGATGTTTGGCCAAAGAGAATCTAAATTAGGCAGCTATTCACAGTGTCAATACCTATCAACAAAGTGTACTGCAAATACCAAGAAAAATACTAGTCTGCTGTTCAGAATATATGACAGTCAATATTTTTCCCTAAGTGAACTGCAGAAAACACATCTGAATGTAATCCAGGTGGACTTCCTTCTGGAATGGATGCAATCATTAGCAATTTATTTCATGGAAATACAATGTGCCAGGTATTTTTCTGAGCACAGCTCTAAAGAACTCTAAGAAAGAACTAAATCAACTGGTAGGTTCAAAAAATGCTCTTCTGCTTCACCAGATTAAGTAATCTCATTGTGCCCTTACAGTCCTATATACCTATTTCTTTATTTTTGCTTTTTTTCTAACCCTGCACCTCCAACAAGAGCACCTCCACAGAACTATGTGTACCTCATCAAGATCACAAAAAAGCAAGCATGACCAGGTGTAGGACTCATTCTTTACAGTGGGGGAAGAAATCTGCAGCAGCTACATCACTGTACAGATACCTCTCTCCTATTCTTATGTATCAACAAATACATCAACTACAACACACTGCATTTTGCTCCCAGGCTACACACAGGTTACTCTGTGTGACACAAATGGATGTCTTGAAACAATCTCCCTGAAACTGTATCTTCATGTATCATTTAAACCTTTTCTCCAGCTTACAGGGAGGTCTGAAATTCTTTTGAAAAGATGATTTATAACTGTGTAACTCTTCACAATATACTCACAGTCTCGCATGCTGAATTTTTTGGACCTAGGAATACTGATCTGCCTCTCACACACAGAAGGAGGACATATAGTCCTTAATTCACCTGACCCTTAGAACCCCTCAGTCATAGAATCACAGAATGGTTTGGGTTGGAAGGGACCTTAGGGATCATCTAGTTCCAACCCCCCTGCCATGGGCAGGGACACCTTTCACTAGACAAGGTTGCTCAGAGCTCCATCCAACCTGTCCCTGAACACTTCCAGGGATGGGACATCCACCACTTGTCTGGGCAACCTGTTCCAGTGCCTCACCACTGTCACAGTAAAGAATTTATTCTGTACATCTAATCTAAATTTCCCCTCTTCCAGTTTGAACCCATTACTCCTTTCACCACAATCCTTTCTATTAAGGTCCCAAAGGCAAGGATTGGTAGTTCTACAATGTTTTTTGCCTGGGTAGTCTTTAAAGAATTTCCATGGTACCAGTAATTCCTTTCTCCCTTTATGTTAAGAAACATCATCAGTTAGGCACCATTAACAACTGAAGTTCACTGAGACAAGTTCTCAAGACCAGATCAATCACCTCAGCTACACTAAAGGAGTCACTCTTTCATATCACCTTCTGCCTTCCCTTTCTCTATGAAAGGAGAAATCAGAGATCCTGATTATTTTTGATAGTGCAAAAAACCCAAAATGTTCCTTTCCAAGAATAAACAGATGATCCATATGATACCTTCAGTCTTTAAAAAGAAACTACTTAAGAACTTTTTACTAAATGTATTACTAGTGATCCTCTAATTTAAAACATCTCTTCCAGTACAGATAACACTTCAGAAAGTCAGGCAAAGCCTGCATATGACGATATACATTGTACTCAGAAACTGAATGCCTCTCTGCCTCTCTTTGTGTCCACCCCAAACACGCAATGCCTTCAATGTGAGAAATGTAATATGTTCCAGATCTTCAGTAAACCAATACCCAGGTAAGCCTCCTTGGGAGATGTGGAGTTCCCACTCCCCATGGAACTAGGCAGCAGAAAAATACTTGGGTAACAGGGATTCAAGACGTGTAGATCTTTAGGCACCCTTGTTGAGCCCAAATGAATCCCTACATGCCTGCTTAGTTGAGGAAGTTCCAGGGTCTCTCCACCAAAAAACTGTGTAAGAAGTGATTTTGAAGGCTGGTCTCCAAAGTAGAGATAACAAATCCTATGAAGACAGTGTGCCCAAAATTATTCATTATATGATTTAGGAGAATTAGGCTTTGTAGCCATAATTTCTCCAAGCACACAATCTTCTATGGAAGAAAAATACCAGGAACTTACATCTGACTAAGGAATGCCAATTCCACAAACAAAATACTGGTTAAAGAAGACATGATTATCAACTCTTGAGACAAAATATGACATCTGAATAACAGGAAAAGTAATAAAATAAAATTAAAAAAAATCAATACCAAGGAATCAAAAAGGGAAGAAAATTAAACAGGTCTCATCATCTCTTTGAGTCAATTTTGGCTTGAACACTGAAGCTCAGAAATTAAAAAAAAAGCTTCTTTACCAGTTTTACATGCTTTTACCTACTCAGCCCACCCATCTACTTCATTGCAATTTCTCTACCTTTGTTTAATGTAAGGATGTATTAAAAATGAAGTAACATTAACACAGAATGGCAACGTTTCAAGCTCTTCAGTCATATGTGCCCCTCAAATAATTCAAGAACAACTCCCATTGCTACTGGCACAAAGACTGCCAGCTGATCCTGATCTCTATCTGTGCTAAAGAAGCAAGCCAGCAGAGATTGCTAGTTTGCCCTTTATTCCCAGACAGGAACCCAATGGCATTTAAAATCTTATGAAAAAAAAATCTCTTGAACCTCAGGTGTGCACACTATGTGATCTACTTTCTATAGCTTGTGGCCCTATAAAGATTCTGATCTTTTTACATTAGAAAGGTCAGGGAGACATCCAAACCAGAATATTGGTAACACTATTTAGCAGAAAACCACAATTAGAATACGCACACTCTTCCAACATCAAACTAGAATGCCGCTTTTGTTCAGTGTTATTAATTCTCTGCTCTGGAGAGGACAGTGTTCCTGATATCAAACTCATGATCATGTTTTCAATTCTACCTCTAGAAAGTCTGGAAAACTAGAAAGACTTTTATTAAAAAAATCCATAAAGATGAAAAATAAAGTCAGGTTTAAAATTATGTTTGTAAAGTTTAAGAAACATTAAAGAAACATTAGAGAAATTAAACATAATTCTTACCGGCATCATTAGCATCATCCAGTTTTGGAATGCCCTTGATTTTACTGTGTTTCACGGAAGAACATTTTTTGTTCAGCTGAGTTTGTGCCTTGAATTTGACCCAGTTCAAAATACTCTCTATGATACCACAGTTAGAGGCCTACAAGTAACAGATCAGAATTGTGGATGAGAAAACTAAAGCTTCACATAGCAGATTCTCACATCTCAATTTTAAGTCGATGATCCAACACTGCTTCTCAAAGCTCTCTAAATTTTAAAAACTGCAATACATGAATGTCAAGGAATTAACATATACCTTACTCCTTACATTTTATGCATGCATAACCAAAACAGAGCATCCTTTTCCACCCATTATATAACTGGTAGAAAGAAGAAAGGAGGTCTGAGACCTAACAAGAGGTTATCTTATGTTCTGTGGTTAATGTGCTGAGACATTTTAGTTTCTAAAGCACCCGTTTCCTGGACTTTGACAGCAAAAAGTAACCATATGGGATATTTATGACCATTTAAAGTTTCTTTGGAAATGACTGGAAATGGATGAAAGACAATGAAAACCATTTAGGAATAAGGCTTTATATCAACTGTTTGAGAAAGGGGTATCGTTTTTAGAAATGCATCTGCAGAAAAAGTACCATATAGTATATTTTCTAAACTAAAACTGCTTTAGGTTTAGTTTCACATCAAAACAAAATACAGGTGGAACAAATACTGTGAGCTTTGGCTTTTCATTATCGCCCACAATGCAGCATTCATTGTGGAGATTCTGCTGCACATTTAACACACCTGGAAATCAATGTTCAATTCAGGGAATATTAGAAACACTGTAAATCGAACCTGCTGATTGAAATACATGTATTCACTCTTCAGATTTTGTTACATGATACTGTGTTGTGAGGTTTTTTCCCCTGTAAGTTCTATAAGAATGTCACTTGTAATACAGAATTAGAAGCTGAAAACACTACACAGCAAGTGGAGTTTTGATGCCAAAGAGTATAAGCAGTTAGCACCATTCTCCTCACTACTGGAGCTCCATTTATGCTACTGGTCCTAAATAGAGCACATTATATTGAGTTCTGGCTAACAGAAGTCTACATTTGCTTCATTGTATAAAAATAGAGGAAAAACCTCTACAGTGTATTTCTACTAGTACATTACCTTAGAATAGTAATTCTTAACCCATCTACAGAAAAAATTTTAGACCTGTTGCCCAACAATAATGATCACTTTTAATACTACAGCCCCAGTTTTGCATTTCCTTGATTACTGGAAGAACAATAAATGCAACATATCCCCTCCCTCTCTTTTCACCTTAGTGAAACAGAATAGGACTGATACCAAAGAATAAGGTAGACAATATTCTCAACTTCAGAAAAATATTTTAACAAAAAAAAAAATTGGTCAAGGACTATATTTAGGTTTTAAGAGTCACATTCATTTCATCAATATAAATACCAGAATCTCCAATAAATGGGCTGATCAGGTCAAGCTTGCTTTTAAATCCAGGGCAAGAGTCAAAACACAGTTGTTACTTCCATTATTAAGACCAGAGGTTCCTCCATCCCATTTTCATAGTATGCAAATAACTTCAGAATACCACAGTGCACTAAAATTAACCTTCTGTAACAGAGCATATATCCACTTGGATCCAGTACATCAATTCCTGCTTCCCAGAGGGAAAAAAAAAAAAAAAAGGAAAAAAGAAAAAAAGGTTTACTTACTGCTTTAAAAAATTTCTCAGATAGCTGGCACTTTGACCCAAAACTTTTAGGTTGCAACGTCATGTTTTCCTTTGTCTGGGAATCAAATGATGGGTTTTCAATCAAGCAATTAACAAAAACCCATATATGATTCTTCACCTGTTGAAAACATAGAAACAAATTTACTCAATAAAGTTCCACACATTCATATTTTTAAATATTTTTGTAAGAAGTAACTTGCCTGAAACGGTTTGACTGAAACTCCAGCTTTATTCTTCTTTTTCACCACTTCTATCAGTTTACCCACAACTTGATCCACGACGTAATCAACATGCCTACCACCCTGAATGAAGAGAAAAACAAAACAACAAAATAACTATTGAATTTCCTAATAGCTTTTATCAGTATTAACCAAGTTCCTGCAGTCATACTTAAATTTGGAAATCCATGTACATAAAGTTTAGCATAAGAGAGAAAAATCTGTTTTGAAGTTTCTCTTTCATGTCATTCAGTCTACACTCAAGTGAGGATGACAGAAGCTACACAGAACAGAAGGGGACCTTTCACTCACTGTAGTTATGGACTTCAAATGTTACAAGCTTACAGCTTGTAACAGGATACAAAACCTTAAGAGTACGGCATATCTGAAA
This sequence comes from Pyrocephalus nanus, assembly GCA_038380795.1. Taxonomy (NCBI): domain Eukaryota; kingdom Metazoa; phylum Chordata; class Aves; order Passeriformes; family Tyrannidae; genus Pyrocephalus; species Pyrocephalus nanus. The sequence continues at coordinate 32,749,583 of CM076266.1, read as the reverse complement.
ATTACTCTGCCGTACTGGGATGTACCTACACCACCACACAGCTGTTATGTGCCTTTTTAACTGGCACATAAATAACCTTGGACTGAAAAAAACAACATATTTGTTCCTCAAATTAAACTTTCCCCATTAGGTTCATTAAAAAAAGATGTTCACGAGCTTACCCTCAGATATACAGCACCCATGCCTATTCCTTCCCCAAAGTGATCTCACCTTTTCTTAGCCATATTACAGAACTCTTGGCATAAAAGCTATTAGTAATAATTCTTTGCTAGCCTGGGACTTCAGCAAATGGGAGAGAAAACTGCAAATAGCCAACCACAAGATCCAGAAAACTTAGAACAGAACAAGACAAACTTGAGGAGATAGCCAGTTCTCCTTACAACTCACCAGAGGCTAAACCTGTTCCAAATTCATGTCTGATGGGGCAATAAGAGATCCATACAGAGCATGCAGTTAACCATTAGCTGGCAAACCAAGCCCTTAGGAGACCACAGGGCAACAACTTGTAGCTACGTAATCATGGTGCCACCACTCTTCTAGGAAACAAAAGCAGTCTCCTGGACTCCCTTACAGCTGCTACTCAAATTTACAGGGAAGAGGGTGGTGGGGGGGGAAGGCTTATAAGCAATTCCTTGCATCATCACAGTGATGAAAACAACAAAAAAAGAAAGAATATATAGGATTTTTCTTCCTCTGTTGCACCATCAGAGCTAAAAGTGAAACATTCATAGGGCCTGTCACAATTCTTCCTTTTACCCTATAAGAAAGGGGCCTGAGCACTGGTTATCTTTGCTTAAGGGCTTTTCAACCAGGAGTTTCAAATGAAGCCTTTATAGCAAGAAAAGTTTTGGTGGAGGCAATGTTTTCAGCTCCCAACTATGATCCCAACCACAAGAGACCTCGAGGAAGAAATACTTTATTTACTTAAACTTTGGAAGTAGTAACTCAAAAATGTTATCTTTTTGAAGCTATATATAACTCAAGCTTTGCAATACGGCAGGATGATGAAAATAAAGATAATTTTCAATGCTTAAGTTGCAGTTTTACTTACTAGATTCAGTCTAAATAAGAAAGTGCTAAGCATTCGAACACCTTCAGAAGGGGCGCCAAAGGTTCTGTCACCTTTCCAAGCTACAGGTCTCTTTAGACTTAAACTTTAAACCAGTTACAAAAGAAAAAAACAAAACCCAAAACATACTGCATGGAGACAAGTAATTCTGGGATCAAATTGCTTGGAAAATAAAAGCATTTCAAGTAAAGTTTCTGAAAAAAAAATCAAAACCAAACAGTCTATTATAGCTCTATTACCTCCTAACAATGACTACTGATTTACATGTGTAAAAGAAATCTAACAGTTATGGGGGTATATTCTACACTGCAGAAGAAATCTGTATCAGAACCATTAGTAAAAACTTACAGATAAAACATTCCAGATTAGGAGAAACAAGTAGTATTTGAAGGTATGTCCTCTGAAGTCTTTAAATCTATGAAACATTGACACTGAAATTGCCTAAACAGGTGGTAACAAATATGTTTAAATATTAAGAAATCCAAGTTGGCACAACTTCCCTTATGTGTAGAACAACAGGCTTTGGAAAGCTGTGAAAAATATGAATGGTCTTAAACTCCTGGATATCTGAAAGCAGTTTATCTTTTTTGATTATTCAAATGCCTTCCTTTAAATTTATAAAGGCAAAAATATAAATAAAATGTTAAAATCTAGTGTCTGTCATAGGAAGTTCAGAATACTTTGACTAAAATCTGTTCTCTTGTAATGAAGAATGGAGCAATGCAGGAATATCTTATAGAATACCTAACTCAACCCTCAGATCACAGATCACCTTTGCTTTAGATCAATTAGGGCCTTACAAAAATACAGACTAAATACTGGTTCCTGTTCAGACCAATTTGCATTAGAAGAAACAAAACAAACAAAATATGCCCTTCAGGATATTCCTATGAGGTAACAAACAGAAAAATTCTACTTCTTTAAAGCTGTTTTTAAAACAGAACCAAGTAGAAAAAGTTTTGATGGGTATGAGGAAGTATAGGATAGGTAACAGAAAACTACAAAACTAAGAAAAAAAACAGCAGCCAAAACGAGGAAAACTAATAGCAAGTAAAACCCTAGAGTTAGGATTCTACATTTTAAGGCAGAGCATGCATCTGAAAAGACAGAAGATGTAAAGTTGTTGAACTGACAGAAGATAGCAGCTGTGTTTTTAACTTCATGCACAAAGTAGAGATTAAAAAAAAAAAAAAAAGGGGGGGGATAAAACCAAAATGGTTACAATGGTAAATATTATTAGTCAAAACCAAACCCGGACTTGCACTTCAAAGGAACCATCTATGTTTTCTGTCAGTCCCTACAGTCACCCACTAAAACAGAAACACAAATCACTGTTGTGTTTTAGAAGCAACCATACAAAGTATTTTTTCATGCGATTTCTTCCTAAACACCAATCAAACAAAAAACCCACACCCAAGACCCAAAACCCACCAAAACTGAAACACAACTGTTTTTATTCACGTATGGATGACAGAGGTTCAGCACACAGAAAGTTCAACTGAAAGTCGGTATGTCAATATTCTGCCACTTTAAAAAAAAATAGATCCATTTCCAAACTGTAAAGTAAAGTGACTGCAGGAAAATATCAAATTACATGTTTCAAAAACATTCCACATTTGAATGGCAATCTTGAAATGCATTACTTTTACCCATCACAGTACTGGAAACTTATCCTTACAGGAACATCCCAGCATATTTTTGTGTTTAGTACTTCAGCATTTTTTTTTTTTTTTTTTTTTTTTAGAATTTTAGCACTTCAAACATTTTGCTAAAACTATTTTGATATATTATATTAAATAAAGCAGCAGTTTAGCAGTAACTCTTGTTTCTAGGTGGTATTAGTTATTGTAACAGTTCCCCATCCCCGTGTCCATTTCCAAGTGTGCAGCCGCGAGTGAGCCACGCTCAGAGCTCGGAGTTGGGAACCCCTCAACCATCTCACCAGCAGGTGGCACAAATACCCACTACGGAACCGTAACAGCTCAGAACTGACCCAGCTGTCTCAGCAATTCCGTACAAGACGCTCTAAATCTAGAGGGCTGTCTGTGGTTATTATGACTTCTGCACTATGGGAAAACAGCGCTGAGACTGCATAACCTTCCTTTTTCCAGAAGGTAGTGACTGGAATCCCAGTCTTGCAAATTTCAGGATGCAAAGGCATCTAACGAACATTAACAATTAAAAACCTTAAAAATGGAGCTTTGACTGCCTCCTATATGCATTCTATTATTATCATCATGAATAGCCAACAGCCTAATTCATTTGGAGGTAAGATAAAGTTAAATTCTACAGATAAATAGATGGCTTATATGGCAGAAAAATTCAGAAGATAATTATAAATTTGAAGTTTTCATTTAATTAGCTATACAAATACAGTACTAATTTCTTTTGCATTTGTTTTCTATTGTACTTATTTTATTAGAAAAATCTGAAAACTGGAATAGTCCTGAATTTCTTGCTGAACTCCAGCAAATTTTAACAGGTTGGGATTCTCCCTCCATCCAAGTCTACTCTCTGACACTGCAACTGTATTAGCTGGGCATTTCTGCTAAAATGATTAACAGTACTCGAGTTAGCAGTGACACCATATAAAAAATATTATTAGATTACTATGTTGATAACTGGAAAAAAACCAAAATCTAACAGTAATGGGAGTATATTCTACATTGCAGAAGTAGAATATACGATTTCTACCATAGCTAATATTTGAAATTCCAAACTTGAGAAGACCATGTTTAATCAATTTACAAGTCTCCCTCTAAAGGTTATTTGTACAACTGTAATAGCTACAAACATTCTTTCAAATGTTGCCTCAGAGCCTGAAGTCAAATACTGTGTGCTCTACTGTAGCAAAATTTTGAATAAATGGAGAGCTGACCAAGGTAACAAATTTACAGGAACCAAACAACGGAGTTGTGCCTCAGCATACTGCCTGACCTTCCAAATGCCCCTCAAAAAAAACAACCCCAGAACCTAAAAAAAACCCACAAAACAAACAAACCAACAACTTCTTTGGAATTTAGAGGAAGTTTGAAAAAGGCAGAAGGGAAGTTATGACTGGATGAAATTTATCCAGAAACAGAAATTAAAAGCTTTCAGCAAACAGTGATAAAAACCAAAATACAGCTGAAATGAGCTCCTCACCTGTTTTGAACAAGTATCAGATAAGAACTTAATTAAAATGCACACTTAGAAACTAAATATTCTAGAATGAAATAAACTGTCCCCATTACAACTGAATGTTTTTGTTCAGCTAAACTGAACATGACTGAAAAGAAGTTGTGCAGTAAAAATTATATCCCACTGGCTAGACATCAACAACCACCGAGGCTAACACTGATACCTCTGGGCACCTGCAGGACTGGGGACTCCACTCATTGTAACCACTGGTGCTTAGGAACCACTCGTGCTACCATCAGAATTTTCTTCTGTCTTAGAAGAGATCTGACCAAGGAGAGGTTTTTAAGGTTCCGATTACCAGTTCTCACCATTCCCACCTTTTGGAAAGCTTGTTAAAATCTGCTAGATCTAACAACTAGACTGTCTAGTTGTTAGATCACTCATCAAGTACAACTGAAGAAGAGCAGAAATGACAAAGACTTTCTTTCACCATGGTGGATCTCAGATCCCTAAACCTGGTCCATGCCAAATGGGAGTAAAATGAGTGTTATGCCAGTTGATTTCGGGCAATAGCCTTTGTGCCTGACCACCCTAGCAATTTAGGAAGCACAAAGCTGTACTTTAGTTTGCTGAGCATATTGCTGCCTTATCATAACTGAAGGTTTCTCTACGGTATCGTTTCACTACTACTACAGTTGCTACTAAGTAGAAAGAAAACCTAGATACCCTTGCCTAAGTAAAAGAAAATTAATCTCAACACTTCAGGCAAATTTTATACAACATAAAGCAATAAATGGACAAGCATTTTTTCAAGAACACCAAAAGCCATTTTTGTCTTCCAAAACTTGCTACTGGTAGCTTCAAAGACGTCTGTACATTTTTTACCTTCTTTTCAGAATTACCTTACTACAATGTGTTAAAAATGAAGGAAGGAATAAATTACTTCCATTTATTTTAATCCATACCATGCATGCTCACATAAAACATCACTGACAATGATTAGTAGTATTTTCAAAACTTGGGCATATGTAGAAATACTGCTATGAATGTATTTTGATTCCATCCAATTGCTCTGCCAGTTCCTCTCAAGCAAAGGATTCTCTCACCCATTTGTTTGTAGTAACCTGGTTTTACTTTTTATCAAGCCCCTGACCGGGCACAACCTCAGCACGTGTTTCAACATTTCCATTTTTTTACCATTTGATCCAAATACTCACCTTTGTGGTAGCTATACTATTTACAAAGCTGATTTGCTGGAACCCCTTCTCGCTCAGAGTGAGGCACACGTCCCACCGCTCATTCACAACCTCGTGAATAACTTTGAGCGCGACTCCAGTTTCATCCAGCTTGTCTTTGACGTAGAGATCTACGTAACTGCGGAACCCGTTTACCTGCAGGTAACACATGTAACAATCACTGCTCTCCGCATTACCAAATACTCAGTACGCTCAAGGTGCTTTAAATTATTACTCTTACAGGTAATTTCTTCCCATTCAACATGACTTTGACTCCTTTGCACGAGCCGGCCAAATCATATGCTCGCCTTGTCATGAGGGCCACAATATCCTTATCAAGTTTTTCCATTTTAAATTTAGATAGGTCTGGCTGGAATGTAATGCATGTATAGTCATCACCATCAAAATGCTTAATCTTCGGCTCAGAGGTCTTCATCATGTTGTTCATCCAAGTCTTTGGAAACAAAACAGGTTAGATGTTAGTTTACAATACATGTCATCCTCCTCCTTTGTTCCCTTTTCCAATTATGCTACGATTGTAACAGTTACACAACAAAAAGCTCACAAACTTCTTTTACAAGTTTGCTCTGGTAAAACACTAAACAAAATTAATTGTTTTACAAAGATAAGCACAAGCATAGGTGACAGCACATTTGTGGTTTCTGTAAACCTGCAGGTATTACTACACTGGTGGACATGATTCCAATGCAAATAGAGCCTCTCCCAGAACTTACTGAATTAGATACAAGTGAGCTGACTTTAAAGTCCTTATTACCCATCCATTTAACACTTTCAATCTACTATACACTTCTATAGAGAGGCTTATTGGTCCCTGTGCAGAGCTTGGTAGTCTCCAAGACAGCATCTTAGTGGCTGACCAGTTTGGCAAAGCATGCCTCTTGGAAAAACCAAGGTGCCCAGAGTCGACTCAGGAGTCTTGTGTTGTTCCCTATCTAAGAATATGGGCACATTTACGTGATCAAGCAGAACGTCTGCTCACAGCATGTATCAAAGTTCAGTTGTACTAAATTTTCAAAATTTTGAAAATACTGGAAAATGTAGCACTTTTAAGTCACAAAGCATGTAATTTTCAAAAAGTAAAATTAAATCAATATTAATCTGCCATTTGGCAGTCAGCAGAAAATTTTACATTTTTTAAGAGACAAGCATAACGGATTAAATGTATTATTTATGTAGTGACATGACAGCATGATCAGAAATTAATTCTTTGTCCAGAAAGAAAGAGAAAGATCCACCAACTGGGAAGGACTCCAAAGCCAAGGAACTTGGGCATCTAATACTCTACCAAAGTTCTTTCAACTTTTAGAAAGGTGGCTATCTCAAAGTTGTATACAATAGATCTGATTATGTTCAATCCTTGGTCTGCAGGCGAACAATGAGCAATGGGTTCAAATGGGGGGTTTGTACTTCAGTCCAGTTAGGGCTAATGAAATTCATGACATAAACACTGAAAAATCTGTTTCTTAACACTATACAAAATTACACAGATAATTGTTTCCATGTTTGCATAGCTAAATAGAAAGATTTTTTGGCAAATCATACAACAGCAGCTATGAAATTTTTCAATTGAATATATTCCACGAATATACTTCAGTTTTAACAGAAACTTGTTTTTCATTTTTAGTAACCTAACCCTCTGAATAAAGTGTTACTTGACCCAAAAAGTCTAATATTTAGAAATACCAGTTTTACTGACTGAGCAAACCTAGCCTGCAAATTCTACACATCCATTTGAATGATAAATGATTAATTTCATTAAATATTCCTGAAATATATGTGCTAAATTGCAAATTTAAAACTGCAGAAAAAAAAAAATTGAACATATTTTTACCTGCTTAAAGCTGTGTTTGTATTCCTTGCAAGCAGTTTCAACTGTAAACTTTGTACTAAATATGTTACAAAGTTTTGCACCATAGCCATTGCGCCCACCTGAAAAAACAACATACAGTAAACTAGGGTCAGTTTAAATTTAGGATAATAAAGCATGTCCTAACTTACTAAATTTATTTTTCTCTTCATTTCAAGAGCACAAATGTTTAAGTGCTTAAATAAATAGAATCAAAATCTAAAACTATGTTGTTTGTTACTCAATAATGAGCACTGACATTATAGATGCAAAGTTGCCTGTAAATACTAGTATTAAAAAAGAAAAAGATAAGTTCTTTAAGTCTTTTTACTCTAATAAAGAGCTACAGTAATGGTGACTGAGTAATTACATGTTAAGAAATAGAACAGAAAGAGAAAAATTACAAAGGGAAAGCACACTGAAGGAGCACACAATGGCCTAACTGAATAAAACAAAGCACAGTAAATAGTCTTGCCTGTAACTTTTTTCTCATCATCATCGTAGTTGCTGGATGTTAGCAGCTGCCCAAAGATTAAAGCAGGTACATATACTTTTTCTACTTTGTGTTCCACAACTGGTATACCCTTTCCATTATTCCATATGCTGATAATGTTTGATTCCCTATAAGATATTGAAGACATGAGGAAAATTAATCTTGAAAACAGACTTCTGCATACCTGTTTAAATAACTACCTAAAAATATAACAAAAGACCATATTCTTACAACATTTACTCACAGCTCCAACGATTTTAATTACACTCATTTGTGCTTATTAGATGTCTTGAAAGAAGGAGCTTAATTGCCCATACATGACAGTATTTTGTAACGTAAAAATAACACCCAAAAATCTGTTTGAAGAGCTCTCACTATCAACATGATCTGCAAGAGCATCCTGAAGTTTAGTGACAGAATGACACTCAAGTTAGAGATATAGCTTCTTAGGTTTCATTGAAGTCCATCCAGACACAGCCAAGTTATCATTTGTTTAAAACTGCTATTTCTGATTTATGATAAACATTGTAACTTATTTTATGTATTGGTGCCAAAATTCATCAATATCTGGCATCATGAATATTTCTAGCTCCTACATAGAACTTTCATTTTTGAGTATTAGAGAGTTCAAAATCGTGACAGGTAAGGCAGATTTACACTACCATTTCCTTCCCACTCCAGGATGAAAGCAGAGAAATTACTTCTCAGCATATTTATCCTAAAGGTTAGGTCTGAAAACTAGGTGTCTGAAACATTTATTATTCAGTTAAATGTCACTGAAAAGGTACTACTGAAGGAACCCAATCTGCATCTGTTAAGCTGCAGTACTTCTCATTAAAAATTATCTCTAAGTATTCAGTTTCAAAAAACAGTGGTAATGACATGTTTGCAATATGAAATTTCAGTGTGATACAGCTGACTAATTCAAACACAACCTTATCCTAATGCTAGAGGGGTTAACATAGAAGTTCAAGAGGTGCAAAACTGTGTTACAAAACCTCAAAGCTGGTATTTATGATTTATAAGTAGCCTGGCTGGCTGTAGTTACGTACTGCCAAGCTTTCATCTCATCATGAATTTTATGATCCTCTGGTTTTAAGTTTCATTCAATCAAACATTAATGAATGGTTTAGGAAAGCAATTTATAATAAATTCAGAATGGTAGCACTTATTGTTAACCACTTTTAATTCACCTCTTCATCTAAAAATATGAAGCTAATGGAAATAATTCCAAAAATACTTTGTTTTAAAGAAATCCAATTTCATTGGTAAAATTGTTTGTACTGATCTAAACCACAACAGCAATGGCAGGGAAAGCAAATGAAAACACACTTTTACTTACGGATCAATGGATATTTTAATACAAGTCATATTCTTGTCCCTCTGCTTATTGTCAGCAGCATTTACTAGGAAACAAAGTAGCACAAATTAACACTTCATAGGAGCAATAATTAATTTATTGGTCTGTAAAACTGTTTGTATACATATCCTACCACAAATTACAATAGCCCAGGTATTTCTTAATCTGGTAGCTCTTTGTGTATTCTGTATCTTAGCAATGAAGTCTATAAATATGACCAAGTATCAGCAAGAAGATATTTTTCAACCTACTTATAATTACTGACTCTATTTCAAGCAGTTAGACTATCTCAGAAATAAATATGGAAGTGTATTTTGTGAACCTGTTCTCATAACTGTTCTTAGCATAATGAGCATTTCATTCTTCTCTTGCTGTTCTTGTTTGGTTACTTATTACACCATGTATCTGAAAAACTCTACAAAATTATATGCATCACCAGAGCAGTTTACACTTTGTTTTGTCACTGAAACCCACCAAAAAAGTCACATCCATTAAGGAGTGTTTTGACTGCAGCAAAAGTTATCTCTAAAGAGCCTGTGAGACTTACAGCTAATGGTCTACAGTTTAGGATCATAATAAGGACAACTGAAAATTAACATTTGATCAGAATTTAATTAAACTGCACTCCCATGTACATGAACTACAGAAAGCAGAAATGTGGCTGTGTCCATTAACCACGAAAGCACATTACAGTCATTTTCAGTATTTGTCTCATTTCCCACAAAAGAGATGACGATAAAACCCCAAAACACCAAAGTACAATATCTCAATAGATGACAAGGATCTCAGTGTAAGATCAGATATTTCAAGGTGTTTTTGCTAAAATCATTAAGTGCAGTTTCATTCAAGAGCACGCATAGCTACGATGTCCCATTTTCATAATGTTATTACACTGACCCCCAGGTCTCAAACCACACTCTGTGGAGCACTTACCAGTGCTATATAAAGAAGCAATAAGCCATTCAGTACTACAATAATTACAGGATAATGATCTTCCTTTTCAATGAGACAATATGGAAGTGGTCCACAAAACATGAGAAGCCCAAAAATTACATCTATGAGGCAGCACTCAAAACAGAAGTAATTAAAGATTTTCCTTCCCATATTTACCAAATAGTCAGTTTAAAAAAAAAAAAAAAAAAACCACAAACAAAAAAAACCCATTCTTTTCCATTGGCAGAGATATAAGCTTTATTGCCTCAAAGGCAGCAATGCTGTAAAGCACAGATGTAGAGATGTGGAAGTTGTGAACCTCATGAAGGTCATGACAAAACTTTCATTGACCACAGTAAACCACAATTTAGTTTATGAGGTAATCCTGCCAACCCTTAGAACAAACTTCATTAAAAAATTTTCTGTCAATTAGCTCAAAATACCAGTTCAGCAGACAGAGATTTTGCACATCTCTGCTGCTGGCTAGTCTTCAATGTGTTCCTGTCACCAAGAGAATACCATAAACTAGTAAGTCACAGTAACTCAGTGACTTTTGACATAATTTTCTAAAAATCATTTGTTTGTGCTCAGTCACCACACTTTTTAATGACAGTATGATCTTCATTCATTTTAAAACATTAAATGATGATTTAAGTGAACACTCAGACAACTCAGAAATTCATTCTTTAGGAGGAATAATCTTCTTCCAAATGTTACTTAAAACTGTAGCCCTAATAAACTACACAGATCAAAAATCTTGTAACAATATTGATCATAAAGAATTATCTAGTTTGGACATTCAGTAACAAATATTTACACTTTCTTACAAGTTCAACTGAAAACTCTTCCCTGTTTAAACTGTTCTGTAGTCCTAGAAGGCACTACAGTTTAGTGGGGCTCCAATTCTGTGATTTAAACTTAGATACAAATTAATGTACTTAGAGAACTTGGAAAAGCATGTACTACTTAATGCTAATGCAATACTATTGTTAAAAATACTTACCAAGAATTTCATCAAAGATCTTGTACAAGCCTGGAACAAAGGTAACTTCTCTGCAATTCATTCCTACATCTTCATCATAAACCCACATTAACTACATGTAAACAAAAATGAAATAAAAATATTTACTGTCTTGGTAAAGCAGTCTATGTTTCTCTATTTCCTTAAGGAACTTCACACTTACAGTCTAATTGTTGCTGTCATACAAGACAAAAGCAGGAGCAGAAGTTTAGCAAAAATTACAACTGTACCCGCAAAAATTTCCATAATGAAAATCCATTATTATTTTCTGCTCGGCAGGGAACTCCCAACAGTGTAGACAGTGAGGTTCAAAGCAGTTTGCAACTTCACAAAAACAGCTGAAGAAAGCGCCAGCAGGAGGCTTAAATTCTCTGTTCTCTACCTAAACAAACAGACCAAAGCACTTCTGGACCTAGAACAAATGCTACTTACAAATATGCACGTATATGTGTGTGCACGGAGGCATGTTTGTAGGCACAGGCATATACACACATTAACTGTGTATTTACACACATAGATGTGTGTTTGTGTTTTGACTGGACCTCAATATTTTCTGAGTACTTCTTTTCAGATGAACCAAGCACTACTTTAAAAAGCCTTCTCTCGTCCCTTTCTTACACCTGCATGCACAGACATGAACATATTTTTTAACATTATAATTCAGAATCCAACAAAATTCAGTTATGCCAATTTATTAATCAGAGTAGTAATTTCCTCATCAAAGCAGCAAAAACTATTAGATTTTAAATTTAGTCACACTTACCTGAGTTAAGGGTTCAACTGACCCAATGTAGGTATCTGGACGAAGGAGGATGTGCTCAAGCTGTGTCTTTTTCTGATAAACTCTCTCAACAGACATCTTCTTAGAAGTGTCATTTTTATTAATGCTTTCTGAGTCTTCTTTTTTTGAAGCATTCATCTGATTATCAAATAACGTCTAAAAAAAACCCAAACCAACAATCAACCTCATTCATTCAATCCGTCACTCTCAAGATACAAATAAAATCTGACAGAGATTTAAATTACAATCAAAACTTGTCACATAATTTAAATGTTCAGTTTTCAGAGGTATTAAGATCAAGCTATCCTTCCAGAGAAAAAAATGTAACAGATCATATGACAGATTCTTAACAAATTGTAACATATTCAAACTTTAGTTTGAATTGATTTACTAAGCACGATAAACCAAAATAAGGAAACAACAGCATATTACAAAAGACACTCACCTCCTCAGGCTAAGTATTTATAATGCCCATTTTGTGCTTAAGCATTTGAATCCAAAACACCGATTACTGTTCTGAATGATAAACAGCAAAACTGCTCTTTTACATTATAGTGTGGCCGATTCATTCAGCGGGAATTAAGAAATAATGTAATGATTCTCAACTGCTATAATTAACATTCTCTATTGAAGTGATTAAACCTGGTACAATCCCAGTTTAGAATGCTTCACGATAAAAGGGGAGAGATTATTTAGAAGACAGGAGCATGTAGGGAAATGACAAGGGGGAACAGCTTCAAAGTGAAGGAGAGGATGTTTAGATTAGATTTTAGGAAGAAATACTTGACTGTGAAGGTGTGAAGGTGGTGAGGCACTGAACAGGTTGCCTAGATAAGTTGTGGATGCCCTATCCCTGGAATTATTCAAGGCCAGGTTGGATGAAGCTCTGAGCAACATGGTCTAGAGGAAGGTACCCCTGCTCATGGCAGCAGGGATTGGAATTAGATGATCTTTAAGGTCCCTTCCAAATCAAACCATTCTGCAATTCTATGAAATAAGTCAAAGACTGTAAAAAAAGAGAATCATATAGGCTAACGTAGCAATTTAAACAGAATTCAAGACTAATATGTCTGGATTTTATAAAAAATGTCTCGAAGAACAAGCAGTGTTACAATAAACTAATCCACCTTGGTGGGGGGAGGGATTTGGTTCACTTTCAGCAATTTTTTTTCTAATAAATACCTCCTTACCATTGAACAAAAACCACGTAAAAGTTAAAATATCTGAGAACAACCAAATGTAGAATAGCCCTATTCTGAGACTTCTGAGACATTAAAGGTGTATACACAAAGGGACTAGGTATGACATTTTACAGTATGCATTCCGACCTGTAAATTGGAATTATCTTAAAAATACCAATAAACATAACTTGAACTCACATGATTTAGTGTCCTGGCTAGCAGACCTAATAAATTCTGTCCCCAGCTTCCCAGTACCTGAAATAGTCTCTTTCTCTTAGAGGGGGTTTACCAACTTTGAAGCAGGTGTTACTTGACTAGTAAAAACCATCAACAGACAAATAACGAAGACAAAACCCACTTGCCTCTCAGGTAAACTTTTTCCTCTCATTTAACTGTTCCCAGTACACATCTACATAAACTAAATACAGGCTAAACTCTAACCCTTTATTAACCAGTCATTGTGCAAATTTTGCAGCCAAGAGAAAGTTTCATCACTTCTCTCTCAGTCCAGCCCTTGTTTCAGCCTCGGATAGCACTGAAACCAAAGGGTAAGAAACCACATAAACTCATAGGAAAAAGGAGAAGGATACTGAACTCACACAAACAACCTCAGCAGAATCAAAAAGGTCAAACGCCAACCTATAGCATACAATTATCCACATATTAATCCAAGCTGTCTTTTCCAGCTGCTATTATTCAAGCTTTGATGCCTCTACACCTCTGTCTGCCCGGCCCACCAGGCACAGGAATAGAACATTTAATTGTATTCAGAATAGGGGAAATTACCTTTTTCTTCAACATTTAGAAATCACATTTTTCTAGTTTATTTATGGAAATGCTAGGAAACACATACTTCCAAAACCTTGAAGACAAGCAGGCTGTGTGTACCAGTGATGACAACAGCCAATTATTTGGCCACAAGCAGACCTGAACATGCCAAATGAGAATCATGTTTTCTACTACCTAGTCCTATATCTGACAGCACCCAGAGCAAGCAGGAGAAAGAAACCAGGGAACCTCACAATCCTGCACCAGGATTACACGCAGCAGAGTTGGAACCACAACACAAACTCTCATGACTATTCTTCTGGAGTCCATCACATCTCCTGCCAAACAGGGAGGTTGCAAAATCGCATGTGTGATTAGAGAGCTTTGGCATCCAAGTTACTTTAGCCTCCACTGTCATTTGGTCTTAAACCATGACAACCCTCTAACCACCACCCTAAAAAGATTAGCCATGGATCAGCTAAGCAGGCAGAAACAAAACAGGAGTTTGCAAACAGACACATTAAACCGATATATAGAAGAGGAGGAATGAGAATTGTTACTAAAGAAGCACTGCCAATAGTTGCAACATAAATTTTATTTCACTGAAGTAGTTCTCTGAATAATGTCCAGGCTTCCAATGAATTTAACTGTATGTGTATACAAATATTTTTTACTTTACGGTAATTTTTGACATCATACCTCATAGGAGTCACCCTTAGCTCACTGGTTCCACAGCTCTGTTAGCACAATTTCACTATGCTCACTTGTTCTAAAGGGACCAGTACACGGCAGGAAAATATAATAGTACTTCTGAGATGACGTAAGTGTTGAAAAAATGGAAGAGAGGAGATGCAATTCATATAGAAAACAAAAGAATTACAGGTTTAAAGACCACCAAAATCTTGCTCAAACTGAACTGTTTTATTTGCTACCAGTTCTTAGGCTTGAAGGTTTTACAACTGGTGAAGTACATGATGGCAGTGATCACATGCCAGTTCTTCAGCTGTCATGCACAGCAGCACTGAATTCTTAGGACTGTCGAGAAAAAGCTCTCTAAAATGCTTCTACTGGTACAGCAACTGAGGGCTAGGGTCTAACCACCAACACAACTCAGCAAACACATTAGCACAAAGTAAAAACTCAAATTTTAGCCTAAAAGATTTAGGCTACAATTTGCCTACCTCCAACAGCAAAAGTGTTCTGGGGCAAGCAGAGTTAAGAGTCAGAAGATTATAAAAAGTCAATTTCATTATGACTGAACGAGTATCTCTAGATTGTTAAAAATTACTATAGAATACAATTATTGGGAAGGGATTCCTACAAGCTATTGCCATTAATACACTAGGAAATGCATTTCTGCCTTCCAGTGAAAGCTTTACTGACAACTTGGGAGTTCATACTTCCCAATTTATCAGTAATAAATATAGAGTAACAAAACTGTGTCTGCTTTCAGATGCTTCCACATTGTTGTAATGTTGACAGACAACAGAGGTCACACCAAGACAAACTTTGCTGCCTAAAAAAAAACTAGTCCTGCAGAAGTGTCACCTCCTGGGGAACAGTGAGATTGCTGTAACCCAGCAGTAGTAAAGATCTTGCTGCTGTACTCCCTGTTACAGCTATGTCTATTACCACTTATAACACACTAACTGGAACATGATAATGTACGATTTAAGAGGGGAGAAAAATACACAAAGGATCAGCATAACATTTTCATGGTCAATGGATATTAAGAAAAAAAAAAGGAAAAAGTACTCTTAAAGAATTTTAATTCTATAGTTTTTATGAAGACAACACAAGCACTTTTCCAGCGTGCCCTACTTAAAAGTTTGTTTGACTGTCATAGAGATTTTATTTGTACAATACTCCAAGTACAGTATATATTCTGTATGCAAAAAATACTCGTTATAAACATTCAGTACTTAACACTCTATTGAAATACAAGCATAAAATCAAAAGCCAAAAAGTATTCAACTACACAAATGAATGTTATTATGCAACCATGCAAGGATCAGAAGTCCACAGAACTGCAGTTTCCCAGACCAAACATTCTGAGCTGTGCTGTACTCAGAAGACCAATTCTGATTCCCCATGTCTCCACCTTGAATGGAGATTTTTAGGGTTCAAGCAACATTTAGAACTTACTCCAAAAAAGCTAAACTCTTTATCATCAAACCCTGGATATAGATCTATGGACATAAACATCCTCCACGGTCTTCCTACTATGTTTTCCTTGATAACTTGAAAAGAAAAACAAACAACAACAACAACAAAAAACCCAACCAAACAAAACCCCACCAAAATTTAAAAGTGCTTTCAAATTCAGAGTTTTTACTACTCAAAATACAAGTAAAATTAGCATGAAAATCCTCCCTCACCCCGTTTTATTTTTTTTTTTAAACTGGGCAAACACTTAACCATAATGTTGTTCTGTATATTTTGGAATTGTCTCAAGAATGCCTTTTGTATTATGTCCTGTATAAAAGATCTTCATATTGTTAAAGCTCCAATAACACTTCTCAAAACAGCACCAGATGTTGTTTCATGAGAAAACCCCTAAAGAGAATTAACCAAGTGTCACAAAGGGCTTAAGTCTTCTGCCTCACAGTAAGAGTGCTTTTTGCTTGTTTGTTTACAGGTTATACAATTTTCAGGGTCTGCTTTGCAATTTTAATGTTGTCGATTTTTTTTTTTTTTAAGCACAGTGTATGACTTTCCCCAACGTTCTTGTGACACTGAAGACTTTACAGATTCTTCATAATCTTGTGGACTTTCTAACCCTCCAGGATGATTACAAACATTCGCATGTGCAAGTCAGCAAGATGACTATCCTTAAGCAGTTTGGAAAGCTAAAACCTATCGCACTGCACATCCTTCTCAGAAGACATGATGTTAATACTTCACACTTTGACCTCAGATGGTGCCAGTTTCCCACAGATGCATTTAAACAAAGTACAGTGGTAACTGCATGGAGAAACACACCAATCCTTGGCTCACAGGAGCTGCTCCATCAGGACTATCGTGCACACTCTCACAACCATGTTTTATCATGGTAACTGCTTTCTCCAGTATGATTGCAATGACTGCAGAGCTTCTCTTTTGCAGTTGTGTTTGCCATACATTCATCTGACACTGTGTGAAAGCCGTAGTCATTCTTTCCTTAGGTGATCTCAAGAGTCAGAACCCAAACAGTCTCTAACAGATGACAGTTTGACAACACAATTTTACTGTCTATCTTCCACCTACGAGCTTACATATTTTACATTTTGGCATCTTCTTTCTTCACATTTTGCCTTTTTTTTTTTTCTTAGTCTCACCCATTGACATTTCTGCATACAAAAGAGCATGTGTGGCATCCATATTAAGTCAGAGATTTTTATTGCCTTCTTTTAATGAAAACTGGGTCATGTCATCTTTCTTTGCATTTTGAAATCATGTTGAGCCACCATGCTGAGTTTGGTTATTTATGCTGAAAACAGCTGTACTTAATAGAGCTAAATCTTAATACACATTTGACCTGGAGAGTTTGGCAGCACCAGAGAAAAGCTATTCCTATCTAAATAAACAATGAAATGTAAAGCTACAAGGAAGAAGGGAGTTTTCATCATCAGTTTCAATCCTGCCATAACTGGAATATACATCTTTGGTTTGACTCCTTACTCTAAGTGAAAGCTTTACTTTTATTTAAGTAGCTGAATTCCACACCATCACAAGAAGTTGAAAACCCTGAAAAATGTTCATGTCTCTACCCACTTACAGAGACTTAACTTTGTATTGGCCACTGTCATCTTCTCCTCCAAACTCCATACAACAACAAAAAAACAAGAAAACAAACAAACAATTTTTCTTTAGTCTGCCCATTTTTTCTTACCCATATTAAGTGGCAAAAAAGGACTCATTTTCTAGATTGGCAGACAAGCATTAACCTTTGTCTTTTCTGCCTTAACGTCAAAACTACTCCATACAATGAATACTCCTGATACATACTCCTGAAGAGGCAAATGCAGCCTTGGGACATAAAAATTTAGAAAAGCACATGGCATGTGTCCTACATTTCCTTAAATAAAGTGTAAGATAAGCACAATTAGTGGGACAAGACAGTAAATTCTGAGTGTAATTAAGCTATAGAACCTTGGGAGGTTAATTAAGTAATGAAATCCAGGGATCTCAGTTCAAAACAAAACTACCTCTTCTGAGGGAAGATACGCTACAATAAGAAGTATATAGGTGCAATATGCTAATTACTGAGTAATTCTATAGATAGCATGCACTTGACTGCAGTATGGTGTTACATATTGGATCGTAATTGCCTCTTCTTGCCTTAGAAAAATAGACAATTAATAAATTTTTACCTAAACATTTTGCAATTTTCCCGAAGAAAACTCTGGCTGAGAATACCTCCCACCATGAAAACAAAACTGGAGGGAGTTTCAAAATAAACCACTCTCCTGCTGTGTTTAACAAATGGTTGGTCCCTCCTGCCAAGACAAAAGCACACAAAAGTAACAGTTCCCTCTTTCCACAGCAAATTTCCATGGACTGTTGCATACCATTGGTGGCATGAAATAGATCTCTCTATCACATCCTTCCCAAAGCTGATCATGGAAACGAGCTTTGGGTATATTCACCCAGAACTAGTCTTACTCCAGTGAGACTAACATGTTAGTTTGTTTTAAATTCCTCACGGTTTTGTGTTAGGTTTTTTTTTTAATCTCCTGATTCTGACACTTTGCCCTTGACTCTGACAATATCACATTATATACATTTTTGTGATGATGATTCAGTTATGGAATGGCTTCTGAATGGTCAGAATTCCCCATTATGGAAAAATGCAACAGTTAATTGCTGCAAAAGTGCTCCCTTCTGTGCACAGGTCACGTAGTTTATTGCAGCAGATTCTGTCCTCACCAGCTTTCCCTCAGTCTCACCTGCAGATATTTGCATCTCTGCTGATGCCTATGGAAAGGAAAATTCTTTCCTGTCAGTTCAGAAGTGCCCTTTAGCCAACGACTGCTAAACCAGTGGAGCCTTGAGGCAGAAATCCTTGCTGTGTTCTTTGCTAAACCCTTCTCACTGAATCAAATATGTTGTGGGTATGTTCAGTGCAAGTGCAAGCAGATCCCAACTTCCAAAAGGGAAAAATTCCTTCTTTCTTCCCTGCTTCTCTGTTCCTTATAGTGGAATCAAATCCACCTCCCTGTAACAAGCCAGTTCGGGAAGGAAACACAGCTGTCCCTCCAGTTCTCATCAACTACAATCAATCAGTTGTCCACTGGATGATTTTTCTTAACAAGCTTGCTAGAGAATCAGACAAGTAGTGATGCAAGGAAAAGAGCAGAAACACAGCTAGGAGGATAAGGTTAAAAAAAACCACCACACTTTTCAACAGATATCATTCAGACTGCCTAACTGCACCACGAAATGACATTCTTTGAATTAAACAGCTTCATCTTCCTAATGAATAGGTACGTGAAATAAATGCAGCATCATTCGTATTTTAGGATTATTAACACACAGTATTACAGCACACCAAATTTAAATAAAAATTTAGGGATTTGCTTTCTCCACCAATCTTTGAAGAATACCACTTCTGTACAAATATGAAAGCTCACTGTAACTGCTTCTGACCAGATTAAGTATATTGTTTTAGATATGAATTCACTTACACCTGTATTAAGTTAGTACAGCAACAGCTCTGCTTTATTTGGCACAGGTCTGCATACAATCAGCAGCACATTCAGATCCCCATCTTAGTATACACTATGTACTTTAAAAGGAAGTGTCTAACATTTGCCCTTACATGATGACAAATTAACTGAATTTTACTGCTAAATTTTTTAAGGGTTTGAAATTTTTTAGTTGTCTATCTACTGAAAAGTTCTATTCCAATACTAAATTTTGATACTGTTTACACAGTACCAAAAACTACATCTATGAATAATTTGGTAACAAATTAATCTTTTAAGAATCTTTTCCAGCTAAAAATCAGAGACAAGCAAGGAAAAAAAAATACATCCACAGAAAAGGAATTTACTGATGTTAAACTTCAAGATAACTTACAACAGTTTTCTTACAGATTCTTAGAACAGTGGTCCTTAGAACCACTGAATGAAGCCATTTGATTACTGAATGACCAAATCTGTTTGGTCCACTGTTCCATCAGCCAACTCACACACAAACTCTCCGCTAGCCAAGGAATGAAAAAGTTAGAGATCCTGACAACTGAACTTCAGGTTATCAGTATCTGGCAGAACCTCTTTATAACTCAGTGTTTCCTGCATTCTTGACCTTTTTTTAATGCTTTTCTGCATCACCAGTTTGGGCACTGTGAAAGTATCCCAGACTCCCAGCACACTTACGTTTCCCCATTGCAATGATTACTTGACACAACCTGACATTCTTTTTACGTTCACAAGGATTTGTACCGAGGTATTTTGACTCTGCTGACCTTTCTTCAGATTAGCAAACAAACTTTAGAAAATAACTGTAGAAAAAACTTCAGGCATGAATAAGACAACGTTCATGACTAAGACATTCATGCTGCAAGAGAACACACAGAGAGAACAAATCCAACAGGGTGGCTTTTCACTCATGTTGACTGGCACAGTAACACGAGTCAAGCTGCAGCACACTGGCAGCAGTGACTGAACCCACACATAGAGATTTTATTCATAGCACCCCAAACTCAAGACTTTTTTAGTCAGCTTGAGGACTATTAGTCACATTGCATTAGTAATAGAAGAGAGCACGGATCACCTAGAGGTTACTTATCCAAATGCAATGGGAAGCAATCCTCCAGTGTACAAGAGAAGCAAACTCTAGAACTCTTGGGAATGTAACAGCCATCAGTATATTAGGATTGGTGTACCTTTACGTTATTTCTCTGTCAACCTTGCACTGAAATACTAAAACACCTTGACTGCGATCCTTGAGTTTTTCATACTTCTAATGTACAGGGTGCCCTGAAAATGAACACCATAAGATCAGTAGTAACCTTTAGAAGTCTGCTCCCTAAAATCTTCAACAGAAAAGCAATAGCAACATACTTAACACAAGGTGCCATGCAAATGAAAATACACTTTCTTCCTTTCTTTTTGTTTGTTGGTGTTTGTGTGGTTTTTATTTTGTTTGGGTTTGCTTCTTGTTTTTTGGTCCTGTCCCAAACATCAAACAAATGTTAAACATTCATACAGTGGTTCACTCAACAATTTGCTCTGCTTTTTTTATTATTAGAAGCATCCATGGTAACATAGCCATATTTTCTGGTAATCTCGATTTTCAAAATCTATTCTTTTCTACCATATTAAAATATGTATGAATCCAGTGCTCTTTTAAAAAAAACAGAAAAAGTAGCTTGAGTTTAATTGCTCAGCTCCTTCTACACAACATGTACTGCTCCTCTAGAGACTTTACAAATCTTGAAATGTTTTACAGGTCTCATGAATATACTGCATATTCTAGTCTCAATCCTGTAGTAAACTCCGTGAGAAACGAACAGAGGGTTGGTGTTCCAGACATTTACAGCAATTCAGAAGGAGGAAAACAGAGGCATCAATGAGTCAATAAAGCCTAAATACTGTTCCAAAACTCCCCACACACACCTTCCTCAGCGACTCATCCTCCCACAACATTCCTACAAAAGTAATTAGGAAAAGTCTTTCAGGACTGTTCACTAAAAGTGCTGACAATCTTGGAGATCATCAAAACTCTAGCCTTTAATTTGCAATTTAAGAACTGCACCTTGGCAGGCAGAAGAATCCACCTCTCCTTAAGAGATACCATATAAAAGATGCATAAAATAACTTCAAATATTTTTGAAATTATTTTTAAATTGTTCTGCATTTTCATCATCTTTCTGTTACCTGTCACAAATGTTTATCACTCAGCTGGAAAAGAAGAAAGTCTACATGGCATATTCTGAAAGATTTAACTAATAACAGGAAGGATAGGTTAATACGATGCAACTTCAGGTTTGTTTTCTCAAGTTGCGGGACCACCTCCCTTCCTCTCCACCAGCAGACCAATACGGAACTTCCCCCTCAGCCAATTTCTCACATGCTTTTAAAGTCCCTTATTTACGCTTTTAAGAAAAAAAAAAAGCCCCTGCTGGGGCTACTTAATAACAAAATAGAACAACTGCCTCACTTCTTGCAACTGCTCTCCTCCAAGCAACTTGCTTCCATTTTACTCCAAGATTGTGACAAAACCTCAAATGTTTTCATGACAATACTGTAATATAACAGTCGTGGAAAACAATAAGTTGGGGTCACTAAACAGTGTATGATACAACCCACTACCTCAGCCACCATAAAGCTCTGTGCTGATGCCTGGAGGAACAGCCTGAATGACTGCATGCAGCACAGCTCTCTCTAGATCAGCGGGACTAAGACCGTGTTATTTTTCCCCAGACACTTTGCCATTCTTGTATCTTTATACTGTGGTACATAACTACCAAGGGAATAAACGCAAGACTGAAGTGTTTATACACTACTACACTATCTTCTCCAAAAAGTCCAAATAACCCAGAGCTGCCAGAGCTTGCACAGCTGGAAAAATCTCAAGTGAAGCTCACACTCACTCATTTCTCATAAGTAAAGACGCTCTGCATAGGGCATGACCCCAGAATCCTAACTGCTCTTATGGAAATATTACATATCAATTTATCTGGTTACCAGAGTGCTCTTTGAAATTTTTTTTTCTCTACTTTATCTCAGCTTCTTTTGATTTATAAGAAAATAACTTCTAAATGTTATCTTATAGGTTCTGTGATTTTGTCACGACAAGAAAATATTGTTCCTTGCTCTCTCCTCAAAGATCCCCTCATGGACTGAGGAAACTGGTGCCATCCTGAGATTAGCTCAGTTGGTTGGAGCACGGTGCTAATAATGCCAAGGTCATGGGTTCAATCCCCTGTATGGGCCACTCACAATTTGGACTCAATGATCAGTGTGGATCCCTTCCAACCCAGAATATTCTGTGACAGAGGTACTTTAAACACTGAGATTAGCTCAGCTGGTTGGAGTCTGGTGCTATTAATGCCAAGATTATGGGTTCAGTTCCCGGAGGGGCTGTGCAACTGAAGATTTGGATTTGAAGATCCTTCGAGGTCCCTTTCAACACAGAATATTCTGTGTTTTTGGCACCTCACTAGGGCAGATATTTGTCTGGTTTTTCATACATCTGCTCCTCTTGCAACTTTTCAATACCTTAAAGAAGGAACAGGAAGCCCAAGTCTAACCAGGCTCACTCATTCGCTAAAAAAGAGCAAAAGAAATCAGTATCTCTTCAAGACATGCTGCTTCCATGAAAGGAGGACAGCTTAATATCTCAATTGCAATTCTACTTCACCAATCAGGAAAAAAAAAATAGTAGATTAAGGAGTTTAATCCTCTTTTATACATTTTTTTTCTTTCTCCTTTAAGGTAACTTTTTAAATTATGTCCAAAAGAAAATACAGATCTGATGTTTAGATCTGAGGCTTTCAAACATGTTCTAACTCAAGCAGTCTCTGCACTAACTTTGCTAACACCTAACTTTTTTTCTTACCTGCTGAAAAAAAACCCACTGCAGTTGCTTAGATGTGGGAGTGTAACAAACACACAGATTTATCATTTTAACGACGTAAAAATTAGAAGTAGTACTTTACTTTCAGTGGCAAACTGTATTCCTAAATTGGAATTTCATTAAGACGCAGACAGGATATTAGAATAGCTTTATTAAATGAAACTAGATGAGCTGATATCACAGAATAAGTTAACAACACACATTTCAAAATACAACTTAAAAGAACTTAGTTCATAAAAGCATTTTTAATCACACTGAAATTTTAAAACTAGGAGATCTGATCCTCACCAATCAGGGAGGGGAGGAATGTTTCCCTGTTTTTCACATCAAACTTTTGAGTACTCATTACTGAAACACCTTAAGAAAATGGCAAGGAAACATTTTTGAATAAATTACTACTACTAAGAGCTGGTCTATCACTTGGCTTCTGAGGAACACTTTTCTCCTATGCTTGCAACACAAACAAATATTTGGTATGATTTGATCTTGACACCTCTTTTGGTTGCTGGAACTTACAATATACTTCAACTTTTAGTATTTATTTTCAAAGTTATGTAATAACATTTTATATGCCTTGGCATAGTATTCATTTAAATCTGGAATGTTAGCACTAAAATAAATTGTTCAAAAGTACCTGGGTTCCAATAGAAGTACTTGAGAGTATACCACTAGGTCTCCAAGCGTTCAATTTCAAACAGTTATACATTAATAGAACTATATATTTTTTGCTCTATCTGCTTTTGAATACTTTCAAAACACCTTTGTAGTGCAAAATAATATTTTCACTGTGGGTGACTTGCAAAAAATTTACTATTTTAAATGCGGAAAATTAAGTTTTCTGCAATGGCTTTCATTTCTAAGTTCTCTCTATATAATCTATAATATACATAAAACCCACTCCCAGGGATGCAATCACTCACATCCATCAGCTATGAATCACATGTGCTGCTTGTCATTTATTGAAACATAAGCATGCATTTGAAGACTGCATTTGCACATAGACACACAAGACAGTTTAGATGCAAGATAAACATCTACTTCTGGAAAAATAAAGTCTATGAAAAGTAAATACTAAATTTAAATGGTAATTTTTTCAACCCTAAACTGTCTGTCTTAGACTCCTTATATGGTCTTTTATTTGGAAAGGTTACTTTTTCTGTCAAAATAAAGTAATTCCTTACTTACTCCTTAATATAGCATGGGCATCTTAAAAACTAAATGTACACACACAAATCTAGACCGGTAGAACATTAACAGAGGACACGTGCTTGAATGCACACCTT
This sequence comes from Pyrocephalus nanus, assembly GCA_038380795.1. NCBI lineage: Eukaryota > Metazoa > Chordata > Aves > Passeriformes > Tyrannidae > Pyrocephalus > Pyrocephalus nanus. Next base: position 32,724,908 of record CM076266.1, on the reverse strand, counting down.
CTCCATCAAACACCTAAAGTAATCCTCATATACTTCTAAAAATCAATTCCTCCCCAACTCCTAAGATACACATTCCTTCCCAGACTTGATTATAATTTAGTTCCCCGCTTCTGTGCACTCATCATTCTTTCACCCACACCAGGGCAAGGTTTGCTCCCAGCTCAGAACACAGAAGGTGGAGATGCACATTACTGAGCTGTGAGACAGGTCCCGATCCTGTTCCAGCACCAAGCCTCTGCCTGATATCACCTCTATCACTTCTTTTATCCTGCATTATTCAGCGCTCTATCACAGAGAAGATTGGACAATAAAGGAATTAACTGAATGGTGTGTGGAGGATAGGGGATAAGAAGCAACCGCTTTTTCTTGGCAGGCAAAACATAACATCTGAGGAATCCCTCTTCAGAACTATTGTGTCTGACTCACCCAAGTGAGCTACAAACATTTCCCTCTAGGATAGGATCCTAGTGCTAGGATACTCAGGAGAGTCATGACATCTCTTTGCTACACTGCTTCCTTAAGGGCACCAGAATCAGAAATTCAACACAGGCAAGAGGGAACACTGCTTCCCCTCGGCTGCTGATACAACTACATAGCTCAAAGCCTACAAAACGCATTAAGCTTAACAAAAGTAAATATTAATATATTGGGGTAACCGTTTCAGGTCTGACTGTCCTTCCTTTGTGTAACAGTTAAAAAAAAAAAAAAAATAAAAAAAGGGAGGAAGGGGGAAGGATACAAGCACAGGACAAAAAAACCTGCCAGTTCTCTGGTCAACATAATAGCAAAGGAAAAAACAGATACTCGCAAAAAGCAAGAGAAGAGCACTGAAACAAGACTTGGCAAAAACACAAGACTTCAAGACTTCTCCCCCTCCCCGCCCCAGACATCACAGTGTAGCAGCGGAAAGATAAGAGAGAAAATAAGAGTATATGTAACAACTGTTAAATATATGACAACTGTGCCTTAGGCCCAGCTTCAGCCGGCGGAGAATCAGGCAGCCTGATCCAGAGAAAGAAATGGAAAGAACAGAAAGTCAATTCTGAGCTTTACAGTGGGTCTGGAGAGGCAACTAAAGAGGTCTATAGGACGTAGGGGCAGGAACTTCAACCACCTACTTCTGCTCTGAAATTAATAAAGTGATAATAAACACTAATAAAAATAATAACTATTTACACTTAGTTTACCTCTAGGAGAGTATGTTTATTTCTAAAAAGGGAAGATTTGATTAGGATTTGGCCATATTATGTCACGTTTGCCAACTCTTTGTACTTCAGACAGGCAGAACCCTGACAGCTTACAGAAACAGACCTGTGGTAGGGCAGTAACACACTGCAACTCTTGGGCACGCTGTCATATCCCCACACTCCTCCTCTGAGCACTATACTGGCAGAAGGAGGGAAACTCCTGTGTCGTTCCTGTCCAAAAGCCCCTGCTCCCAAACCAGAGCAATAGCTGAAGCTCAGAATACAGCAATGATGGGCAGATCCTTGGGGCAGGAGGGATCCAGTTCAGATTTCAGATGCAAGAAACTTGCCCATAAAGTTAAAAAACATTTAGTGCAGAAGCCGTAACAAGTGAATTATGGCATATCACTAGGACTTATCAGACATTATTCAAGAGGAAGATTTGTTTTAATCCTCTCAGAACAAATTATTAAAAGCCAAGTCAAACTGAAAGCCATCCCTTTATTACAGTTAAGAGTATTTGATTTAAAATGAAACAATAAAAGACAGACAAGTTCCCTTTAACAGAAGGACTGGGGTGAACTTTATTTGTTGGTGGGGTTCTTTTGTTTAATATTGAGTCCACTATCTTACTCATTATATACATTCTTAATGTTTTTAAAAAATTACAATAGCAAAAGTTATTTTTAAAGTACACTAAGGTGGTACTATCTGAATTTCAATTATTTGAAAGGTTGTATCTTTTCACTTACTAGTACACAACTACAGTATTTACTGAAATCAAGTATGAACCAGTATAAACCAAATATATAATTTCCATCTACTAATAATGTACATTATTTCCATTCTGCTCCATCTGAGAAGCACACAGATCTGATATTAACTATTTTTTTTAAAAGAAAAGTCACATTAACACCCAGTAAATATTCACTTCAAGCTAATATTTCCTAGACCTGAAACCTATCCCCTCATAAAGGGTAGGAAAATGGAAGTGGTGTTCAAAGTCTTCAGGAGTCTCAGCTTCTATTTATCAGGCTCGTGTAGCTCTTAGGGTCAAGGAGAAAGTCTTGAACACACTGACAGAAGTAAATGATGAAGTGTTGCTTGTTTGAAACACTCTTCTGTAGCTCTGAGGGCATTACCATTGTATCATAACGAACACACTTCACTTCGCTACTTGGATTTACTTCACCTTCAACATAAAAGGCATATTTATTAAAAAAAATAGTAAGTAACTATTTCTGTACCATTACAACAGTTCATTTTCTGTAGTTCATAAGCACATACAGAGGCTAAAGAATTATTTCTTTTGTTTAAAATAAGTTTGTCTAGAATTAGAAAATGCCATGAAAATTCTTCTAGTTACAAAACCATGCTTCTGTATTTAACTCTTAATTTGACACTTTTGTGAGTGCCACTTGGAGATCATCCACCAGAAGTAATTTATATTACTCTGTTGGTCAAAACTCCACCTTCTACCAACTACTAGAGTGGAGAGCTGCAAGCTGATTCTAAAAAATCATCAACCAGAACAAGAAAAAAAAAAGAACCAATTAAAAAAGTAACAAGTACATTCTATAAATAAGAGGTTATCTTGGTTTATTTTCAGTTCTATAATGCTAAACTATTTTCCCAATAAACATTTTCAATTGTTATACTCTCATATCCTCACTGCTAACTGTGCCTGCTTACCAGGCAATTTGTTACATTTCTTTAAGTTCTGCTGCATTTATCTGAAAACACAGACACCTTGATGTTTGTTTCTATAAACATTTAATTCCTCTTGCTTTCAAAAGTAAAAGCAGGTATCACCTGACACTTCTATCATGTCTCATTATGACATTTGATCTAAGGTAAATTCTCTACCACAGAAAGTACCTTTCCTTTTTCACAACTGCATGTAGTTGTTTCCTAAATATTTGTGCTGTTTGAATCTAAACTTACACATACAACTCTTTACTAAAATACAAGCACCAGTTTAAGTGCACAGGATTTGCTAGTTTGAAACATAAATTAACATCCCACCAAGTTTTAACTATTTCCTCATCTTTAGAGCCAGACTTACTTCTGTTATCCTTCAATTGTTTTAACTCGTGGTCTTATTAAGAAACCACTAACAATGCAAAATACATTACTCAGACAGTGAAGCATCCTAGTGGTTTCAACATATTCATAAGAAGTCTAAAGAAACCGAGGTAGTTTCAAAACAACTCACAACCAAACAGCAAGTGGCTGCACATCCAGCAGATATATGGCAAGCAGATTAAAACCAGACGGCTGAAACTCTTCTGTCCCTACCTCTGCACCTCTCTCCCGCAAGGACAGCATATGATCATCTATACATGAACCACTACCTCAACTAACTTTTTTTTTCAGCCTGGAACACTGGCGACAGCCCCCATCCATTGCAGTACTACAACAATATTGTTCTTTTGTATGCCAGTATTCTGCAGCTGACATGGAACAGGTCTGGTTTTTGGAGCTGGCTCAAAAGTCCTACCTTCACCATTTAAAATGCATGTGAGAGTGAGAAAGGAACAACCTCCTACTGTTTTCTGAAAAAATAAATGAACAGAGTTTTAACTAAAATCTGATTATTTCCCTACAACTACTCTGAGTTGACAAAAGCACTTGAACTTTTACTGTTTTCAGAGAATGAAAAGTTTGATTGTTTCCACTTGTAGGAAACTGTTGACTCACCATAATTTCAACTCCATTTCATTTAAGAACATGTTTCATTAAAAATGCCTACTCAGTAATTTTCACACTTCATTCTGCAGTTTTCTATATGAGCTGTAAAACTTTCAATTACCAGGTCCAACCTAGATGGTAAAAACCTTAATTCTGAAAAGCTACCCAAAGACCACAGTTGATCAAGATCACAGAGTATTGCAGGAGGGAAAGGAGAATCATTTCAGCTTCTCTACTTAGGGCTGTTCCCACATCTAAACTTTCTAATTTCAAGTGGCACACCCAGAAACTTGCTCATAATTTTTATATACCTTTCCATGCTGCCAGCTTCCTAAAGTGAAAAAGAGAATTACCAGCATAAAATGCAACAATTAGAGCCATGGAAATAGTCCACCATCAGAATACACAAGACTTGTTCACCTCAATAATGCTATTACATTCTTTTCCAACAGCTCCAAGATGTAGAGAGACAAGAACAAGTTTGCTGTTACTCTCTCAAACAAATCTTCTTAAAAGTTCCTACCTCTGTAAGGCACATGTACCTGCTTAAAGATGCAGCTATCTCACCATCTATCAATCAAGATTCATTGTCTTCTGCTTAAACATTGAAGAATTCATCCTCAAAGCTGAGCAAGAGAAAGGCAGGTAAGTTACTGATTGGCTGAACCAGACCCCTTCAGGTCACCTTTGCTCCTCCTTCCTCTCAAGTCTCACCAGAACCTGAGAGCATCCACTGTTACTACAGACTAGAGGAGCACTTCTCTGCACTGTGGGCCAGGGCTTGTGCTCTCAAAGGACTTTAAGGCTGCTCAAAATGATTCAATAGTTCTAGAGTCAGTTATCACCAGCACCCTCTCTGAACTTATTACCTCCGACCAACGCATGAAAAGCAATGAAGCACACCCTCTTGGGCCTATTACAAATTTACAACTTTTAGAAGATGATGAAGTTCAACTCCAAGACACAAGAGCAAGCACACAGCTCCTGCTCCCTAAGTGTCTCTGAAACTTGGGAACTTCAGATATTTCAGACAGTTGCAAAAGAAGATAGGATCAACACAGAGCCCCTCTGGTAGCCCGCAAAGGCTTTGGTCTAGGAACAAGAGGCAGTAAGTGAGACTTCGGCGGGACGACAGACAGCCCACATCTCGCTCTGGAGGACAGCGACCTCAAGACAGTTCTGCTGACCCACTCGCTGCCCCTAAGGCAGGAGGCTCCTTCCCACCTCTTTGCTCACAGACCGATCTTTTCCCTTATGGCCCCGACCACTCCGAGGACCCCCCAAGGCTGCAAGCTCCTCTTGCAACACCAATTCCAAGCCCAGGCTCTCTCCTCCTATCCCGGACCCCTCCATCGAGCAGCTCTACAGCGCTTCCCTTTCCACGACAGCCCTCGGCTTCTTCCCTCCTTTCAAAGCCAACCCGCGCTCTTTCCACGTACGCAAAGGACGCAAAAAGAAATAGTAATAACAATAAAACACGAGCAGCAAACCCCACGAACGACAAAATGCAGCCCCGCAACTCACCACCCAAGTCAGTCCCCCGCTGCCGCCGCCACCACCGCCGCCGCCGCCTCCTCCTCCTCCAGACTTTGCCATTTTCTGCCCGTCTCTCCTCGGCCGAGGCGAGGGCGCTGGGAAGCGGCCGGGAGGGCCGGCACCGACACCGCGCTGGGGCCGCTCCCGCCCTCAGCGGTACCGAGGAAGGGCGGCCGAGGGCCCGCACAAAGCGCCCCTTCCGCCGGGCGGGGAGGCAGCGAGAGGGCGGGCGGGCCCGGCCGGGCCTGCGGCTCTCCTTAGTTTAAAGGGACGGGCCGGTCCCTTCGCCTCGCGGCGGCAACAACAGCCGCCGCTATCGCCGCCGTAGCGCTGCTGCCTCCCTCCTCCTCCTCCTCACCCCCGGGCCGTCCCCCCCGGCAGCCACAAAGGCCCGGAAAACAGATTAATAATAAAAAAAATATCCCCTTCCCTCCCTCCTCCCTTTTCCCCTCCCTCCCTCGCTCCCTCCCTTCCCGCCCCGCGCGCGCGCGTTCCCGCGCAGGCCCCCCCGCCCCCGAGCCGCGCTCCCCTTACACACACACGCACGCACACCCGGAGCTGGCCCGGCCCCCCCTCCTTCTTCCCCTCCTCTTTCCGTCCCGGTGCCCGTTGCCGCTCCCCCGCCGCGGCCGGGCCCCCGTGCCCAGACAATCAATACCCGCGCAGCCCCCGCCCGCCCGCGCCGCGGCCGCTTCCCCGCTCGGAGCCGGCCCGGCCTCCGCTCCCCCCCCCCGCGCCCGCCAATCACGGACCGGCCCGCCAATCGCGCGCTGGAGGCGGGAAGGCTGCGCGGCCGCCGGCCAATCGGAGCAGCCAGAAGGAGCGGCCATGGGTGACGTCACTGCGGCTGGCGGCAAGGCCGAAGCCGCCCGCAGGGGGGCGCTGCGGCGCGAGAAAGGGGCGGGGCCGCGGGAGCGGGAGGGGAGGAGGGAGCGACCGCCTGCCGGGGGAGCTGCGGGATCACTGAGCCCACCTCCCGGGGGAGCTGCGGGATCCTTGAGCCCACCGTCCACCTCTGCGACCGCCGGGAGAGAGGGGCTTCGCCTCCCCGTGCCCCCGCGGGGAGACTGGTTTTGGAATTGGCAGGGCACGGCTGTCCCGTTGTCCTGGTCTGTCAGGTGGATGATGCTGCGATGCGCGGGCGGAGAAGAGGAGACGCGGTAGGTGGGACAGGCTGTTTGGGGGTACGGTGGTCCACTGCCCCCTTTCTGCCAGCCCCGTCACTGATCCCTGCCATCGGTGCGCCCCACGGCGGTTCCAGCAGGATGGAAGTCCCCATGGTCCCCGCAGGAGGGTGTTTACAAACCACTGCCCTCTCCTGGGCCGTAGGGATCGGCCTGAGGAGTTCTTTAACTCGGAGAGCTCACAGAACTTTATCGTACACTTGAGCATCATCCTGTGAAGTCCTTTTATAGGGTCACAAAACACAACACCCTGTTCTGTACACAGTACACAACCCTATTCTAAAATATTTGCCATTTTGGAAAAGAAACTACCCTGTGTTGTGACTTAGCATCTACTACCTAGGCCTAAACCGTGTGTGTATGAAGCCCAAAATTCATGTAATTTAGGTATCCGCACAAAAAATATGTACCATTTTAGATACTTTCCACCTATATATATATATATATGACCATAAATATTATAATCATAGATTTTTTTTTGAGAAGCTTTTCCTTTTGACACAGAAAAATGTTTCACCACATGTAGCTTCTCAATTAGTGATTTTCATTCTGCTGTGTGAAATGCAAAGGACCTACCTAGTCCAGCCTGTTCCACTCCATGAATAATTACAAATGTAAAGTCTCAAAAGGAGGGATTAGTAGGAGCACTGCATCTGAGTTAGCCGACAAATTGATATCCAAAGAGAATAATTTCAAAGGAAGAGCAATAATTTAAAGATTTTTCCTTTTGCAAAGTGCTTTTCCTTAGAAGTAAAGGGATTGGAAATGGAGCAGCTGCTTTTGAGGAGTCAGTTGTAATGTTCAATTATGCCTCAAGGGAAGGATCAGAAGAATTTCTTGTAAATATTGCTTATTTAGCATAATTTTACCCTGCCAGTTTCTAAGGAACTTATTAAACTAATATATAAGTGCTGCACAGGGATTATGGAAAATAATGGCATCTGCCTAGAAGGGACAGTAAGTTATCTGTTCCAGCCCAGTTGTATTGGGGCTGCTTGTACCTCTGAGCTGTAGGTTGTGTTTTCTTCTACTTTGGGCAAGATAAGAAACAGTGTTTCTCGCAGAACTAGAAGAAGGTAACACTTGCAGGGCTCTGCCTAATGCCTCAGAATTTTGGGCTTGCTGATTAGAACTGTGGTGTGGGGTTTTTTTAAACTCTCAAATTTATATGTAGGACTCATTAAAATGAATCATGTACAGCAAACCAGGGCTGCTGCAGCGAATATCGTGAGGACCACAGAAAACAGAATGAGTGCATCTGTTCAAAGCTTTCTGCATTGGCAGAGAACCATTACTGCATTCAGCAGAAATAGAGCAAGTCACAAACATTAGTGTACTCTGGTCTCATTAGCTCCAGCTGTTTAGTAAATAGGCTGTTCTTAGTGTGGGAAGTGTGCCTTTTGCAACCCTCTATCCTGAGCCAAGTAGCAGATAGCGATCTAGCTTGAAGACAGCCAATTCCATATATATTAGAAAAAGACAGAGGGAAGGAGTTTCTTCTTGGCAGTTACTGATCTTTGAATGTGCATGGTCAGACATGTTCAGTCTATGTGTCATGCTGGAGAAAATATAGGAGGAAATGTTGATGTTCCTCCAAGCATTTTCTTTAGTCTTTGAAATTACTTTGTCCAAGTTGGTCTTTGTTTAATTCTCATCATATACTGTGCTAGCTGTATGGCATGTTACTGGCTTATTGTTGATGTTGCTTTTATCCTAATACTTATATGTGTATGCTAAATGGGTGCATTCCTACCCATGTAGGACTGTGGGACAAAGTTCTCATGAGACTACAAGCAGCTGCCTCCGTGGGTTGCAGAGGTAGAGTGGTGAAAGGAGACTGTTCATCACATTTCAAGTGATCCCTGCTAAAACAAACACAAAAATTTGAGCATGAATCAAATTTAAGCACCATAACATTTTGATTGGAGTGGAATTTTTTTACTGGATGCCACCTGCCCTATCATGCACTACCAGTTTATTTCAAACACTTTACATTTATAATGTGAAATTTTAAATTAATAATCCCCTTGAGATAATATACACAAAGTCCTACTTCAATTCATTGGAGATTTACTTGTCCTCATAGTTAGAGACCATAATATAAATAGAAGTACCCTACAGATTTTCAAAACAATCATCTACTTAAACCAGTTTCACTACTGGCTTTAGTAAGCAAAATATTTATTGTAACATTACTTTGTGTTCAATCTTTTTAGCAGTCAGACAGCTGTACGAAGGATCTTTAAGTATTTCTGTGTACATTCATCTACTCTGAGGGCATACTTGGATACAACCACTTATCTAAATGACCAGTCACAGCTCTTAGTTTTCTGCAAACTATACAGGAAAAAGTGTAATTTTGCTCTAAAATATTTATGGAACTAAGCTGATGCCCATTACATTATACATTCCACATTGTATGTAGTTGTAATAAGATATAAACAAACACTGCGTATTTTAATACCAAATATTTACATTTGCAATAGAGGCATTCCCATATTCTACTGCATTTTAAACTTTCATCATAATTCATTAACATAATTGTGAAATAACTGATCAAATTATTGAGTAGGAGTGCAGTAGTACAATATGACAGTGATCGACATACTTTTACCGCCTTCTTTGTGAATGAGCTTCAGGCCATGATTCCAAGGTATTTAAGAAAAGTCTACCCATGTCTGGATCATCTAACAATATAAATTTAGCTAGGTCCTGCATATTTACACAGCTGTATTTCAAATACCTTTGTTGCATTAGCAAGAGCCCACACTAGTGGTTTTCCGTGGCTATACAAACTGTCAGTGCACTGCCTGACATTCTTATTTGAACCTTGCCCAGGACTTACTTTATCCGTGGAGTCTTTGTCAGTAGCTTTTCCTGGGGACAGACTGATCCTCAACCAGTCTCTTGGAAAACACCAGGTCATTTCCATCTTTGTCCTCCAAGAACAGCATGCCACTTAGTGACAATTTGGCAGAAAGATTAAAGGAGTTAAATCCTGCTTACTCTCCAATTACTCCCCCATAACTAACCTGTTAATTGCTGTTCTATTGCCAGAGGTGTGGAAGACTTTCAAGCAGGGCAGGCTGTGAGTGCACTACTGACAGGCTGTTGCTAGGGAAGAGGTCCAGCAGAAGCCCCAGGGTTAACTGCAGGGACCCCATGGCCCAGCACCTGGACTGCCCATCGCGTGGCTGGGACCGCTGACTTTCCCCAGGACCACACCATCTCCCCGCTGCAAGAGAGAAGGGCTGTGTTAGAGACCATCATGCTGACTTGCCTGGCTTCTGTCCTGAATCGCACTGTCTCTCATATACAATGTGGAAGTGGTGTCACTTGTTAACATTAAATATTTAACTGTGACTAGAAGTGCTTTAGTATCCAAGTCCACGTAGTGTCCTCGCTGTCAGGTCAGTCTTAAACTGACACGCTTTCTCTGAGCAGCATAAACAGAGTTGCTGCTAAGACAGGGGCTGGTCATAGTAATTAAACTCATTTGTATTGAAGTTCCTTTTCCAGGAGAAAGCTTCCTTGTGCAGTGGCCACATAGGGCAAGAGAATCTGCATGTGGAGATGAAGCAAAGGAGGTGGAGCTGGCCCTGCTGGGAGCAATTCTCATTGTGAATAAAATTAATATCCATTATTAACATCTGAGGTTTTTATAAGAGTTTGTGGCAGTGGGAAAAGCTGCAAGTGCTGAGGTGGGGCAAAGACAACAGAAAGAAACACATAATAGAGAAAGAGATGTGTTTTGAGATCTGTGCTGAACATACATGACATGGCAGTGGCCATCAGCAGTTATCTGAGTGAGAGGCAGATTGCTGTGATCATTTGTAGGCTGGGAATCACCAACTGCATTATGGTATTGTTAATAGCGTGGAGAATGCAAACCATCCAAGCCACCAAGGTTTGGATGTGGCATGCCATTCACAAAGACACTTCCTTGAGCTCAGGGTGCTGAACACAGCAAAGCATGCTAGGCTTGCCTCACTTGAGTAGCTTTTCTGTGTGTTAGCCACATAACCCTTCCTGTTCCTGTATGCCAGCCCTGAAAACTCCTGAAAAGGAGCTCTCTTTTTTCAAAGGGCAATATATTTTTGGCTAAGACATGGAGTTTTGTCTCTAGCAGTTCATCCAAAACTCTTTGGGCAAGAAAATGTGAATGGTGATTAATTTTTACCCAGCAACACTCTCCTTGCTGATTGAAGGTCCCCATTACTAATGTATTTCTATAGCCTTCCAGACAGAAATCCATGATGGATCCAGAGTGAGTATCAAGACTGCTTCCTAATAGCAATTTATGTCTACTCATTCCTGGGAGGCAGGAAGGTGAAGGAGTTGTTGCTATACAAGGCATGTATGGATATGTTGAATCTGTGGGGAAAAGCGATGATGTAGACAACAGAGAAGCCCACTATTCTGGGAAACGTCTAAAGAGATGGTACTTTGCTCTTATGAGCTAAAATTCAATTATCTCTGATAAACTGTGGTTTGATTTATGATTAGTAGTTACAGGGAGGAAATAGGAAGGATAAACTTTTCTGCACAGCTTCATTGTACCACCAGTTTTGACTGGAATTGATGATGACTAGGTCAGGATGAGCATTTGCATTTTCTTTCTCAGAATGGAGTTGTGTGGTTCTCGTGGCAATCCAAGAAGAGGAAAGTCTCAGGGAAGACCCAAGAGAGGCAGATGGCTCAACCTCCATTGAGACAGAGCATGTTGTTAAGGTGTGGCCAGTGCACCCACATAGCTTATGCTGAAGTCAAAGGCAAAAAGAGAAGGAGGCTACAAGTTTTGGAAAAATTGGATAAATGAATAACTGAGGCAAAGAACAACAGAAAGAGTTGCGTGAACGATGTGTAAACACCCAACTGAAAGAGGGCTAGGGAAGCACACATGAGGACATCAGCAAACAAGAAACCTGAGCACAGAAAGTAGGGAAGACAATAAGAAGGAACTCCTGAAAATAAAATTCTGGGCTAACTATGAAGGGTCCAGTCAGGCACAGAATAGCAGAACCAGAGACAGTCAGACAGTTTGAAGTTACCCATCCAACAAATTAATGAACAAACCGTTTGAGCAAATTTGTACTGGCAGCTTGAGTTTATACTGGTTTAGTGCTTTGAATCATTAGATCATGATGGGTTTGACTTGGTACTAGATACCCTAAAATTTGAATTACTGTTTTATAGCCCACAACACAGGGAACACAGGGAACGTGCTTCTGACACTTACAAAGCAGTTTAGAAGAGGAAGTTTATATAATATTATGGTTTTGTGAATACTCTTTTCTAGCTGAATCATAGAATCATAGAATTAACTGGGTTGGAAGAGACCTCCAAGATCATCAAGTCCAACCCTTAATCCAACCCCACTGTGATTAAGTTGTTTATCTTTCTAGGAACCTGCTTAATAAAATTCCCTTTGTTCAAATGCATTGTTTCAGATTACCTATGTCAGATGTATGCTTGAACTAAAAAAAAAAATTTAAAAAATAAGAAAAGGTAGACCTGAACAGATAAAACGTGCACAATACTCAGCCACACACTTAAACATAAGCATTATCCAAATTTACAGCTGCTTAAAAATTAATTATAGATCAGCTATTCAACAATTTCTCAGGTGGTCCAATTTGTAACAGAGCTCAACAGCAACAGTTCCTATTTATTACAGTAGGAGTTGTGTAATTCAACAGTTTGTATGATTAAACAAGCAGTGTTTAAAATGGTCACTGCTAGCTGCTTCATGCCCTTCTCTATTTTCATTAGGTCTTAATATTTAGCAAAGAAGATCAGAAATGCATCAAAAATTTTTTGTTATTGCTTTAGATTCTTTAACACATTGGTATTTCTGGGTCTTGAATGTTTCTCTCCAAGATACCAGTTGTCTTCCATTATTTGCTTTGTGGTATTTCTCCTTAGTATTTTAGTCTTGCTGCATTAATTATGAGAATGGGTAAACAGAGTAGCAAATGCAACAGAATAAATGTTTTTATGTCTAGGTTATGATCTCCTGTTCTATTTTTACCCAACTAACACTGCTTATATTCTCTTTCCACCACCTACCTTATATTGCTCCCATTTACCTATAGATTCTTCATGCTCCTCAAGGCCCTCCCATTTTTATTTAAGAAAAGTAAGAACACATTACCTCAGTCTTTAGTTGAAGTAAAATCATCCAGATCAGTGGTTGTTATATGCCTCTTGCTCACTATGACTGTGGCCACTGCTGGAAGAGGAAGCAGAAGCTTCAGTAGCAACAGCTTTCAGTATTAGCCAGGACACTGTGTTTGACTACTTAGGAATTATTTAGCCAGCACTTTGCTATGGCAGAATTATATTAGAATCTGGGAATCTCAGTCTAGGTCTTCAGCCCAGCATGCGTTCCAAAAGCATCTCTCCATTTCTGAGCACTTCAGAAATCTGCATCCTGATCAGAGCATTTCTTTCTTTAAGATTCCTGTCCATCACCTGTGAGGAAGTAAAACAGTCTTTTGAATGACTTTGAATATATGTGTCTTAATAATTTTTTAGTTCATTTTAATGTTCTAGAATAAAGGTTTTCATCTACAGAATACATTTCATCTACAGAATGCATTAAAAGTAACTTGGTTCAATATACTTATATTTGTAGGGTTTTTTTTAACCTAAAGAATATGGAAGCAGTAATCCTCATTATTTTATAAATTCCTTTTTGAAATTGACTGTGGATTTAATTTGTAGAATAGTGAATAAAAATATTTTTCATCAATGCAGTTCTTTTAGAATATTCCTCCATTTCTTGAAAACTATGAAGCAAAGAACTTTAAAAAGAGGTACTGTTTTACCTTAGTAACAGACCAAAATATGAAAGAAGGCAGCATATCTACTTTTGCAACACATCTGTTAACTGTTACACAATAATCATATCCCTCATTCTTTTAAAAATAATTTTGCAAAGAACAACTTAGTGATACACTGTGTTCTTATATAACAGAATAAATTTTTCTGTACCATGTTTCATAGTAAACTCATGCCAAAGTTTTTAGCATCATGCATGCTATTGAATTGTTGTAATAACAACTCACCTTCTTTTTTATTTAGTTGGTTTTCGCTGAGCCTTACTATTCCACACATGCTCTTCTTCTGGAAATTTTTATACCAGAAAGCCTTTGAAGAGTGGGAAGCTCTGAAGCTCTTGAAATTTATCTGTAGTGTAGTTTCTTGTATGTTGGCTTTTACTGCTGCTCACAATCTCTTCTTTCCGGGTAATCGGTGCAATGAATTTGTCAGGTTTTCATGAAAAGGCAATACACATTATCCAGAAATTGCAACACAGTATCAGTTTCTGTCCCACTTGACTTTTTTTTTTTTTCCTCTGCTGCGTCTTAAATTACAATATGCAATTTATGCATCAATGTCTTTTCTAGCAGTTTTTGAAACTATTTGACACTGTCAGAATTCCATTTATCTTGTAACGAGTATTAAAGTTAGTTCTTTGGGTCAAGACAGAGGTATTATTACAGATTCTTTCATGTTCCTGTACCTTTTGAGATATATTTGACATGCTACTGGAACATGACATTTTTCTGCTGAGTTCATTTCTCTTGAGGCTCATGATGGGAAACATGGAAGCTCTTTTTTTGTTACTTTACATCTTGCAGTTAGTTTATTGAAAAGGCACTTGTTAGTTCCAAAGGCATGCATGAGAATTCTTCAGGTTTGCTAACCTGTTTTTTTTCAGTTGCTCATTATTTTCTAAAATTTCTCTCAAAATATGTTGGACTCAGTTTTCTCTGACATGAGCAATGATAATGAAAGAGCACACAAGCATAAAGACTGAAAACACAATGAAACTACTTGAAGTCACAGAATAGCTGACGTTTAAAAGATCAACTACCTACGTATGGTTCTTTGTGACATTCAATTCTGAAATCATAAAGTTTTCCTCAGCTTTCTAATCACATTATCCATTCTCCCAAATAATTAAAGGTACTAATTTTGAATTGAGTTGTGCAGAATTGAAGAGAATTCAGAGCAAACAATGCTTTCTTTTCTGATAGTTTTTGTTAAAGTACAGCAGAGTAGGAACCATACCAACTCTCGGACTACCACAAAGAGCACAGTTACAGGCCACTTAAGCAGGCACATTAAGCAGCCCATGGGAATGTAGCAGGAGCTACAGCAATCAAGGCACATGCTCCAGCTCTGAGTTGCTTCAGCAAACCAGCATGACTGCTTTTAGCCACAAAAAGCTAAACACCTCGTTGTGCAGCACAGCACTCCCAAGCTGCCCAGTACAACAGACATTCTCCCAGCGGAGCGCACACACAAAACATGGCACTCAGATGCCTCCATCCAGCTTCTATTTAATGTTTAAATCTGCCCTGCTTACTTTTGATCACTTATCAAATGCTGTGTTTCACGAGTAGAAAGAAGATTGCAGCACTTGTCATCCCACTCTTGATCTATGCTACTCCTATGCTGGCCCTGGTGGGATATCCCATGATCTGTGAGGTTGGTGCTCCCTCCAGGGTTGTTAACTCTGTCAGGGCCATTGCTTGCTTAACAGGTTCTGTAACAGAGTAGCATGAAGATGCAAATACCATAATAGTCAAAACTACTTTTTCAATTCCCTCTAAATGAATTAGCATGTTAATGGCGTGGATGCTGTGCTTTGCATTTCTACTCCTACAGGTCTTTGCATATTTATAAAAAGCAATAGTTAATCCTTCAAAAAGACATGAAATAAAAATATTGTTCTCAATTCAGTGTTTGGGTTATTCTCTGGAGTTAAATTGAAAGTATCCCCTTTCAACAGATACCTGTAGCATAGCATGCAAACTTAATGCAAATTTAATGTATAATCTTTCATTAGAGTTTTCATGGCAGTTTCTTCAGTTGTCCTTCTGTAATGTTTCTATAAGGTGTGAGGAACAGTTTTCCCAAGAAGTAAAATCTGATCCTTTACTTTGGTCAGGAGCTTCATTTCCCTTCTGAACTGTATTTATAAACATACAAAAACATTCTGGGTTCTAATGTTGGTCCTAATGTCCTTCCCTTAGAATGGCTACTGCTTCCCTTTCCCCTGCTTTGTGGGCTCTATACCACCCCCCTCACTCCTCATGCTCCTGGATGACAGTGGCTCTCAAAATGGTGTGAGGAAAGGTCTATGTTACCAGGTCTGCACCAGGCTACCATTGGTGGCCAGTAGGCCTGCAGGGAACGGGAACTATACTGGGAACTATACTGGGAACTATACTGGGAACTATACTGGGAACTATACTGGGAAGGAACATAGGAGTGAAGAATGATTATTGAGGGACACATTACTGGAATGATACAGGGTGAGGATTTAGTTGTCCTGTGAATACACCAAGGTTGTGGACCCACCCCCCCAAAAAAGCAGGTAGGAATGAAAATGATGAAAGGAGTGAACAAAATCTCCCAACAACAGCTGTGGCAGATTCAGAGGACCACATTCAAGGAACTCCCTCAGCAGATCATGGTATTGTCATCCTTACAGCATCCTTTCTCCCACCGCCCACCAGAGAAGAAGGAACAGCAGCTATCATGGGCTAGGGAATACATGGAAGCTGTATGGGGGGTTGGGGTATCAGACTGCAATACACAGGGGAAGCAAGAAAATGACACAATCCAGGGATGTTGTGGAAGCCTCCAGATCTTACCTAAGAGTCAACTGGAACATTGCCTTGATCGCCACTGCAGAAATTGCTTCAAAGGATGAAAACCACTAGTTTAGAAGAAGGGGAATTTGGAAGGGGTTTTAACAGTGAAAACAACAGGGAGGCTTACACCCCAGGGGACAATGGACACCAGATGTTAAACAAGCATCTGATTATGCTGCACTGCAGGATACATCCATCTTACTACTAATACAGCTAATGCTCATATATAATCTAGTGCTGTTTTTCTCATTCTAATGTGTGTTAAATACAAAATGCACTAACCAGTAGTGCTAGTGGTTACTCCTGCTCAACCCACAAGTAACAGTGCGTGCCTGAAGTGTCCCTTCCATACCATTTTTTAAATAAAAATATCCCCCAGTTATGGATTTAATGTTCAATCCTAGGAATACAACAGGTTCTAGTTGATTTTCACTGAATTTACCACATGCCAGTAAAACTCAAGTTCCGTAAAAATGAATGGTATTATTTCCTTTTCTGTTTTTTTTCTGCACACACAATTTTTCAGCTACTCTTCCACCAGCATACATGTTGCCTCCATTCTCTGCTCACAGATAGACCTTGTATTTTTCACTGACTATTTACAAAAGGTTGGTAATCAGTCCTGTATGTGAAATAAATGAATTAAAAAAAGTAAATGTACTCTGGCAAATGTTTCTTCATCTGTTTTCTATCACGGAGGCCAGAAATGCATGTAAATCTCCCTGTGTCTTCAGAAAGTTATTTATATATTGAAACTGGCTGAATGCCCATTTCTTCATATCTTTCTGTCATTCATTCACTTTTTTCAGCAATAAACTAGTGTACAAATATGAATTACTGGCAAGCCTTAAAAATGTGAAACATAACTATGTGAAGTTGCAGATTAGTCACAGCACATAGTCAAGAAAAATTGCAATGTCTGTTGCAGTGAATATGAACCCTGAGTTTTCACTGTTGCTAAAAAAAAAATCAAATTAATTTATATTTTAAAAAAAATTATCAAAGACTGACTGAAGTAGAGGAATAACTGATACCAATAATAATGTTGTCAGGGGCTGAGACAACTTCTTATAAAGGCAAATCATACATAGTATTGACATGAGCAAGAATTTGCTAAGATGGTGTTTCCTTTTTTTTTTTTTTTTTTTCCAAACTTTAGTTTTAGTTTTTGAACGGGGGAGGGGGGACACACTATTTTCTTTGAAACCATTATTGCCAGAATCATGGAAATCAGTAAGCATACTTAGGCAAAACTCCTACCTAACAACTTAACAAAAAAACCCACACAAACCAAAACCAGTTTGGGGCATGCTGCTTCCTAAACCAAACCAGAATGGCTCCACAATTCTTAATGCAGTTCACAAGCAGGCACTTCCCTTTTGGACAATAGAGTTTTAAATCTTTTTTTGCCAGTGCTGAACTTTGCTTTTTAATATACCATATATTTCCCTGACACTTTGGCTAAAAGTAAAAACTGCTGCAGTTTAAGTACGTTATTTTGACTTTTAGTATAGTGCAAGCCTAGACACACATATAATGCATTACCTTCTATCCATCTCATCACAATGGTAATGGCAGAAGCAAGAAGTGAGTCTCTCTGTCCTTCCATTCTGTACTTTGCTGGTGTTTCCATCTGCTCTAAAAGGCTGCGACCAACTGTTCCACCTACTCTACTGCGAGTTTGCTGAAACATTATTCTCGGATATCTTCATTTTCTTATGGCAGATGGTTTCCTTATGACTGTTTCACAAGGGAGGCTGTATATTGTTATCCAAACTGCTTATCTAAAGTAAGTCCAGCACTTCCTCTTGATTGTGACAAGAGATAAACGGCTGGCTGATGTTTTTCGGCGGGAAGATATTTTCTCCTGGGACTTCAAGGATATGGGAGACATACACTATATTACTGAAGTTCCAAGGATATGAAATAACACGTATCATTATGTAACAAGAGGATCAAATTAACAGAATGTACACTGAAACATCACAATCAAAATGCATGGTGAAATCATCTTTTCCCCCAATTTTTAAGACCTCTAATAGAAGATCATAGCTAGCCAGCACTTAAGACTCAGTCCTTAAAGTATCTGTAGGTACTCAATGCCACACTGAAATTCCATGATCATTACAGACACCATGCTCCAAAAGCTCTTGGCTACAATATGCCACTAAACACACTCTTCCAAAATCAAAGATCCCAATTATCCACTGGAACAAAAAACGAATGTCTAACAAGGCAAGCAGGACCCTGTTCTTAATTTTAAAATTATGTAGCTTAGATTACTAAAAATAAAAATATTTTAAAACAGATATTCTTTAAATCTTGCACTGCTTTTCAAAAAAGCTGTTCACTATTCTGAGCAATTTTCTTCTACTGAAAACTTTAAGGGATGTAAATATAAATGAACACATAGAAAAATGCCTCAAAAACAGGGTCAGTCATGGAACCTACTTTCGCCAGCACTACTTATGTAGTCCACTACATTATTATTCACCACAAAATTTTATTAAGTCCTGTTATTTTTGTTGGTTTCTGGGTGTCATCAATTTTAATCACTAATGCTTTTTTTTGTTTCGTTTTGCTCAGTCTGAATATTTTTAATCTATCCCTTTTATCTCTTTTTACCAAAAAAAGAAATCAATTTTTGTCATAGTGTACACACCATACAGCCACAATTCTCCACATAAAGCAAATTAAAATGTATTTTACATTAGATGAAAATGTGTAGAAAAAGATAAAGCTGCAGAAACTGAAGCAGGCTAATTATAAACAAAGCTAATAGCTTAATTTTAAAGCTTACCATAAAAAAAAAAAAGATCAAAGATAAGAACAAAAATCTTAACAATGGAAAAACCCCTGTTCTCTTATTCAGAGAAGTCACAGGTAAGCCCTTACACATTTCACAATATCTGTACACCTAAAATACAAATTTTAAGGCTGTTTGCCCTTGGCTTGGTCCTTGGCCATTTTTAAGTGCCGTAACACAGTCTCAAAATTCTGCTCCATAACTTTAGGGAAGAAGAAACTCTATTAACCTACTGAAGACTTTTTTTTCCTTTTTTTTTTTTTTACTCTACTGTCCTTCTGCTTGGTTTAAATATTCAAGATTAGCATAAAGAACATAAAATTGTCCCAGATACTAGTGCTATTACTCTTTCCTGCTGCTCCTGTTGATGATACTACAAGACCAACAAACCTGTAATATGTGTTGCATCACTTATCACTGCTTAGAGAGGCCATAAGCTACAAAGCATAAGGCACTGCTCGCAACAACAGCACCCCATAAAAGAACAGTGGAATAAATTAGCACAAAGTTGAATAAACTCAAAAAAACCCGTTCATAATCTAGAAAGGACCTAGGTCTATTCCAGCAACTGTGTTTAAGGAAGTCACCTGTCTACAGTTTCCTTCTCAGCCCTCCATATGATGTGAAGCAGTGATAGAGAAGCTCCTTGAATATTGACACATTTTTTTATGTTGTTAAATTACTTGGCAAAATTTTAAATTTTGCCCAAAACCAGAGGTTTAAACCTACAGTGGAAATTAAAGACTTATTTTAAATAATACCAATACTTAAAAAATTATAAGTTGACAAATACTAAGAAGGTCCATTAAATTCTTATCTAGTATACTTCCATTTCTAGCTTTAGCAACTAAAAGTAAAGAAATCGGTAGAGTGCACCTGGAGGACAGATATCCTGGTATCTGCCTGGAACAATCTCTGCACCCCTCGGAGTTCCTTTGTTTTGGCTTGTTTTGTTTTGAGCTACAAGAACTCTGCAAATGGGTGTTGCCAGCTTCTGGCAGCCATATGTGTTGCCTACCATCTGTTTTCATTCCACTGCACTATGGAGACAAACATATTTTATTTTTAGTGTTCTACATTTCCTGATGTTGCACATAATAGGGATAACATCTCACACGTAGGTCACTAGATGTGAAAAATTTCCCATGGATAACAGACGAGTAAAGGTGACAGATTATCATAGAGGACCAGACAAGATAATTTTCATTACTTACTTCTCAGTGCAAGCAAGTATGTAATTTACACTGAATCAAGTTTGCTTCATTCCTGCACACTTGTGCTTTCTTTCCACACCGCCTAGAAGGGGCTTCCTTCATAAGTTTTAAAGATACATCTTTTCAGCAACTTTCAGCAGTGCAGGAAATTACTACCAATAATGTAGTGGGTTGCCCCTAGTAGTTGCTATTTTGCATGCAGCAGTCAACATCAAAAAAGGATATAAAGAAATTAACAGTACGATCAACTCTAGACAGAAAACTGTGCTACAAACGTCTGTTTGAAAGGAGGAATTCTCTGCACAGGCTCCCACGTGGTTCTGTTGGAAACCATGCACTCTAAAATTAGTTTGCAAGAATTAACTGGGCAGTGCAGTATTTATGTAAATTTTGGTTGAAAAGATTTCACTGTTACACCTCAACTTTGGAAGGTACCCAGGGCATGCTGGACAGTGTGGACAGATGCTAGGTGTTCTTTAAAATGTACCAGAGTAAGCCAAATTCTTGAAAACATTGCTGATTTTACCTGTATTAAGTCATACATTTCTTAATTTAACCCCATTTAACCTCCACCTCCTCAAACTTCTAAGAAGTTGAGTAAGCACTGACTTTTGGCTACATGTGCCCTGATCAACATATACTACTCATCCAGTATCATATCATTGCCAGCATAACTTAATATCCTTACTTTTAGAGCAGATTGCAGTACAGATCTTTCCACAATGTAATACTGCAAACTCAGGATAGTGTAAGTTAAGATTAAGCAAGCATGGATGAAGAATTAGCTCCAGTTTAAAAAAAAAAAATACAAAAATTAGGATTTGCACTAAAATGGAGATCAGCAGCGAAAATTAGCATATTTATAACAGCTTATGCAGGAAGAGATTCAAAGTGTTCACTGTTTAAAGGGTACTCCAAAAGACACCTGAAGGAGTTACATTTAAATTTTTCATATTAGCTCTATTCAGTCTGAGTGCTTTACTTATTAATCCTAAAATAAGGTCTTCTATTCATTACGTGTGATCTTACAAATACAGAAGTACTTTTTCATTAATTAGATTGGTAAGGCATTTTTCTACCTTTCAATCTTTTTAATTCATTCAAGCATTTTAATAATGGACTTAAATTACTCTCCTGTTTTATTAACTTATCTGCAGCTCTTACTCTTCCCCCAGAGATTCTGACCAAAATTGTGAGAAAATTACTTTATCTTACTACTTTTAAATTTATTCTGCCTTCTGCTTTCAAATTATCAGATGCAGTTAAGGAATTCTGCACATGCTCAAGGTCCTTTTAAGTAATATAATGCAAAGCCATAATTTCTGTCTTATAGCAGTAACTTTTTCAGCTATCAAAATATGAAGTGGAAACATTTTTGTTGATTGGTTTCACTTGAGTTGTCTTCTTTTTCCTTTTTTTCTTTCAAGATAGTATACATTTTAATCTAAAATACTTTTTTGTTGGTTCCCATCAAAATCTCAGAAAAATCATTTAGCCGAAACCAAATACAGGAGGAGTTTTGAACAGAGACTGGCAAATTCACCTTGCATTAGTCAGGTATTGATGAACACCCTTCCACACAGTACCTTGTCACTGTGTTGTTCTGTGCCAAGGGAGTGAGACCCTCTCTTTCTAATCCCCCTCATAAACTGTCAATTTACATTCAGAAGTATATAATCCATCATACATCATTCTGTCACCCGTAAACTGCCATAATCTACTACTTTTTAAGATGCCTGTGTGATCATTTTGATGCATGCGTTCACTGTGCATTTGCAGTTTCCTAATAAAATCTGAATAGCTTTGTATTTGCTTAGATTTGTTGAAAGGTGGGTAAACATTTATTTCAATGTAAATTATTTCTGACAATCATTTCAAATATACAGAGGTTGGACAGGTCAAAAGATAGAAGAACTTGAAAAACACTCATCTTGAGAACATCAACCCTAATTCTCACCTATTTTGAAATAAAACTATAGTTTGAACTTTGCATTTTAGTCCTATATTTTTATATCCAGGCATAGCCTTTCTCAGATTCTCTGACAAAGACTATCTAATCTGAACATTCACTCCATGCTTTATTCACATCACTGCAACATCTGACATCTCCTGGATGGATTTTTTCATTTTTTATTATATGACTGAAAATAAATTTAAACACTGCATTAATGAACAGAAAATTTGTATATATTTTTACATCGAATTTGGGAATAGTATTCAAAGCAACTCAAGACAATAGCTTAAGAAGATTTCAACCTACCTGACTACTTTTATAAAGATTTATTAAGCAAATCTGAATTTATACCATTAAAAAAGTATTTATAATCAATAACCTATTTTTTCATAGAAAAAAACTGTGATGTTCTTACTCAGTTTTAAGTCTCAATTTCATACCACAGACCATGACAATTTTAGGTACATATGACCACTTCTTTCAAAATTAGTTTCTAGCAACCTTCAGGCTTCCAAATATTTCTAGGTATTAAACACAGTTCTAATACTTAGATTTTAACAAGAAAATTTTGAAGTAATCTTGAAACTAACTTAATTTCAGCACTTCTGATATTACACAAAATCATATTTTTCTTTAAAATGTCTAAATTTTCTATTATTCTTTAAAATATTTTAAGATCATCACAAGCATCTGCTGTAATTGGGAAACAGAATTCAAACTGTTTTTCCAAGTAGATGATAAAAAAAAAAAAAACAAAAACCAAAAAACAGCAAGCCAATCACAGAACTCCAAATTAAAATTAGGTACAACTGCTTTGTGCTCCTACAGTCAAGTTTTGCTTCCTAAAAATTATTTTGTTCTCATTGCAAAGTTTAAGAAAAGGGTACTTTATGGTTCAATGCCTTAATTTTGGTGTTTGTTTTTACAGACAAAGAGGTTTTCGTTGTGATGTTTACCTATTGAATACATGTGCAGTTTCAAGTTGATTTAATGGAAGCAGTGAAACAGGAAATACGCTGCCAGCAGGATGAAGAATTGCCAACCAAATCTTCCATAGTTTAATGTCTTCAAGGAATCCAAAGTACATCTCTGCAGTTCAGATTCTCAGAGGTCACTGAGTTTTATAATTATCTCCAAGCAATTTTCTCTGCATCCTGTTAAGCTCTCTCTAAACAGCTGTGTGTGTTGCCATGCAGTTTCACCATCCCCTCCACTTAGAACTGCTTCCAACATAACTTCCGTTGCACCAGAAAAATCTGAATAGGAGCAAAGATTTTTATCTATTGGAGAAAAAAAGATAAATAATTCAGTAAGCCACTGCTCCGGACAGTATATAATACTACAATGCATGTTAAAAAGTTTAAGTTGTAATGGATGTTTAAGGAACTCAGTTGCAGCTACTCAAATTCTTCTGTTCATTGGTGGCATCCAGAAAAAAACAAACCACCAGCTTCAAATTTTTAGTTATTACTTGTTTAAATGTTCAGAGGACCTAGTCAGGATTGATGCCACCAGACATAGAAGCATCTATCATTCCTAGTAAAACACTACTGTCTTGTATGCACTCCCTGCTCTGTTGCAGGTAAGGTTCTATATATTAATAAAACTGGGGTTTGTACCAGTGTTAATTAAATGCAAAGTATTTTCTTGACCTTGCTAAGAAACACTGAGTTGGAAAAGCGAAAAAATATTCGCATTTCATTTTTAGTATTTGCACAGTACTCTCTCCATATAAACTACTTATTTCTAGTTACACCTCTGCTTCACGACATAACTCATTATTTAAATTTCACACTTACCTCCCATCAGAGCAATTTCTACTTTTGGAGAGAAAAGTCTCCACTGTATTCTTCCACTCTGAAAAGTTTGACTGCTCGTCCTAACTGAAATGTTATCTATTTTTAGACCGACTGACTTGCACTCAAACTTCCAGCTGATGGAAGCAGA
The DNA here is from genome assembly GCA_038380795.1 of Pyrocephalus nanus. Classification (NCBI taxonomy): domain Eukaryota; kingdom Metazoa; phylum Chordata; class Aves; order Passeriformes; family Tyrannidae; genus Pyrocephalus; species Pyrocephalus nanus. The sequence continues at coordinate 32,700,718 of CM076266.1, read as the reverse complement.
GGATGACCCTTCTTTTCGGGCTAAATAAACCTAAATGGAAAGAAGACATGTCAAAAACTGAGATGACCAACACACACATCGAATTAATCCTTGTAACAAGGACACAAAAATCTTAAGATAACACACTTTCATACTTTGTCAAGCCTCTGAACCTTTAAAGCTGTACTAAATACCATTTTATATATGAAAATTCCTTCATCCTTAAGTTTATTCCACAGTTAGGTAATGGTACATCTTTATTACTCTTCACTAGAGAACACTATTTCAACATACATAATAAAGTCCAAGCCACAAAAACATCTAAACTTGCTGTTTTTTAAAAGACTTCTGGGGTTTTCTATACTGCACAGGCCCCCACATTTAAGTTGTTCAGTGCTCCTGATGAAGAAAACTGTGTCATCAGTAGATTCTTCAGGTGTGGCTGCTGGCTACACCCTGCCTCTCCTAGGACTTGACATGTCTTGGTTAAAGCAAATCACCCATGCCAGCCATATGTAAATCCTTCGTTACTGTTATTTGAACTGTTAGAACTTTGCATAATTTTAATTTAGTCCCAATGTTGTTCTGAACTTCATCTGGCTGAACAGTCACTCTCCCATATTAACACTCATTAAAGTTCAGTAACAAGCATCTAACAGTTCTTTTAAGTAGAACATATATTATCAGAAAAACCAAGAAAATGGACATTACTGATTAAAGAGTCAAAACTGTTGTGATTCTTTTGGAAACTTAAGTTAAAGAAACTCAGAAAAACTCTGTCATGTCCAGGCTTCCGATTAATGTCATACTGAATGGATTTAGCTCTTTATTTTTTATCTTGAGAGAACAACCCAGAATAAAATAATAATAAAACACAGCAGTATGTTTTACTAAAGATCCCACTCTAATATAGAAGTGTCATTGGCAGACTACAAAACAGACTTTAAGTGTTACTAATTTCATGTTTAAGAAACCTCAAAAACCCCAGAGGTGTGATGTGTCACACTGAAGATCACATATGAAAATCTAATGATTTACCCTGTTTACATGCGAATATATTAATCTTCATGATGATGCTGACCTCCATGGTTTTTTTAAGTATCGCAGGTGGTTCTAGCAAGAGCTTTCCCTTGATCAGATCTTAGTGAACTGCTGTATTTGAGCAAGGAAGCCAAAACACTCCATTAAGCACTACTTGGTTGAGGTGCACTAAAAATAGGGTTTATCCCTAAAAGCCTTAAACATTAGCCTGTTTTGTCTTCCATAATAATATTCCAGCACTTAGGCTGAAAAAAGAAAAAGTTTTCTTTTGTGTCTTTTTGACTGTCCTTAACTTTCAAACTTGGCTATTTTGTTTCTGGAATTATTTGAAAGAAGTCTGAATTTGGAGACAAAAACCCAAACCAACAAACCAACTCATTCAATACATGGATTTCAGATCTACAGCTTCTTACGCTCTTAATTATCACCTACTGTGGTCTGCTTGCTTGAGTCCTGGGTGTCAAGTTATCCCTGGGTAATCTGATTGAACCTGTGGCTTGTACCTATTTGTGTTGTGTAGCATAAAGTCAAGTGACAATGAATAGCAAAAAAATACACAAACACGATGGAGACGGCTAATATCAGATTGACCAAGAGTGTCATCTATTTGAATCATTTTGATCAACAACACTGCAAGGACAGAATACATAGCTGATGGCTTTTTTGGCTCTTAAGTTCTTGGACAGCTGCTGAACCAAATTCCAAAGCTATATCTTGCAGAGCTACCAGAGGATTTACAAAAATAACAGGCAAACCCCAAACAACCTTTCCCTCTGCTGCTGTCTCCCATAATACAAACAACCACTAATGAAAGGCCATTTTGAATTCTTAGATTCTTACACAGACTTTCAGCAGGATGTAATTCCTGCAGAACTAACATGCCTTCCCCACAAGCCTGAGATATACCTGGAGCTGTAGATTCTAATTTCTCAAGGCCTTTTTCTCAACCTTTTGGGGTGCTGTTGAATATAAGGTGAAAATCAATTCACCCGGTCTTTTAAATTGGTCCCACCCTGGTTTATCTGATTAGTAGAGGTGAGCAGAACTGGAGCTTAGTTTCATTACAAGAAGAGTATATTTCTTGCAAAAGTGAGGATAACTGATCACTGCAGATTTGAAAATACAATGTGCTATCAGATTTTTAGCAGATACTAGGAAAGCAGAGAACAGCTGTCCCTCACTCTGAGTTTATTTACTTCTCTTCTACTATTAGCCTACCCTGTAGTGACATCTTTTACATTACTATCCTATTTCTTCCCTTTTTCTTTCTCCTTTTTGTAGCATAACCTCTCCAAGCTGTTCCCCCATTGGATTTTGCAAATCAGTTTAGACCCAGCACAGAAAATCTCAGAAGGCAGTTAGTTACATACTTAACTCCATTTTCATCAATGTAAAGTAAACCACTGCCTAAGCTAGAAGTATGTTTGGTCAGAGACCCTTCAGACTAGTAAGATGGCGGGGAAGAAAGCAGCGACATGCTATAGTCCCTGCCAGGAACGTTCAGTTCCACAGTTGGTTGCTGTTGTGGGAAAAGCTGATTGCTAGTAAACAACCCCTTCCCATCTCACAGGCTTCAGTTCTCAGACTTGGAGCATATGACTTCTGCTGCTCAGTGTCTTGACAGATGGGAAGGATTCTGGGCAGGGTATACAATAATCTGGATAACTGACTGGTTTTTGCCTTCTTGCAGATGGAACTATAACATTTTGGATGACAATTTCTTCCTTTGTGTATCAAAGAGATATGATACTCTATAGAACTATTCTCCAAAACAACAAAAAATATTCTTTTTTCTTCCTTTTTTTTTTTTTTTTAGAGAAGTAAGAAGGAAACCATTTTTTTAAAATTCGGTGCTCTGGCAAGGACTTTACCTTTCTGTAGAGAATTTGGTCATCCTTTCTGAAATATAAGCTAAATTTATTTCCAATTTCTTAAATCATCCGGCAGTCTTACCTGAAGCTTAACAGTAACATTTACTAACATCAGCTAAATTATATGGGCACCAAGAGAGGTTTAGATACCAAACATTGGCAAGGGTTTTCTATTCTATTGGAGTTATACCTTCACAGTAGATCATATACATTAAATAATTGCGATTCTTACCATTTTCCAATCTGTTTCAACCTTTCTCCAAATAGATTCTGCCTTCCAAACACCTGCTTCCCAGCCACTTATTTTTTCATTATTATTGGAAATCCGTGTATAACTGTCATCTACTATATTGTAGGTGAGGTGGAAGAGTTTAGATGTCTTCTCCTTTTCAGAGGGAATAAAAAGTACTTCTTTTCTTTTCTGAAAAAGGCAAAAAATCCAAGCACCTTCATTTCCCTGAGCCTAAATTTCCCAAACACTATGTTACTGTTTAACAGTATGTCATAGTTTCCCAATTCAGTCTTGCTGCAAGTGAAAAAAGTCATTTTTTAGAGAGGTCATGGACAAAAGCACTTCTGCAGAACAGAAGTTTTAAACCAGTTTCCTACAATAGACCTGCACCTTTTTACAATGGGGAGCACTAATTTTATTTTTAAAGTTTTCATGTAATTACTTTTAGAAGTAATTTTTTAACAAGCTAACATAAAATTAGCACATTTAAGTAAGAAATTAGAGGTTAAGAATAAAAAGTTTATATGTTGAGCATATTTCTTGTACAATCAATAAGTACATGGTTATTTGAATGGCAAGTGTAATTCTGTGACTACCATATACAGGTGCTTCAGTATGGCAGTTTACAAATCAGCTTCAAAAAACTTCAAGTACAAACTTCGTAATTTCACACTGTTATTTTCCTTAATAAAATTCATTGTCCTCATGAGTTTCGGCAAAGTAGAAATTAAGTCTTCTGAACTATGGAGAACCGCAATAAACCCTTAGTTTCTCAAACAATCCCATGAAATTCAATAAATTCACTTTACTGGTTCTATTTAGGATTGTCTGTCCTTCACATGACAGTACTGTTCTAAGATAAAGGTCACACCTTTGTATCCTGACTCAAGCTAAATATTCTGGAAAACTGTATCTTAGTATAAAATTAATAAAAATCAAATCTTGCTTTTGGAAATAGTAAAAAAATACTGATATGAAAGTCAACCAAGCTTATTATTTAAGAGATTGTTTAAAGTACAGAATTCTAGTTGCTCCCACATTGTTTTATTAACAAAAACAGTTGGTCAAAACCTACTATTGGTTAAAAGCTGGAAGAAACTAATAACAGAAACACTTTTTTAAAGTTTTCCCAATTGTTTTCAACTGACTTAAATTTCCTAGTTCTATCACACCAACTATTTATTTTTTTTTTTTATTTTTTATTTTTTTTTTATTTTATTTTTTTTATTAATTTTATTAATTTTATTAATTTGTAAGAACAAAAGATCAAGGATTCCCAAACATTACTGGAATCAACAGACAACAATCAATCGTCCAAATTTACCTGTGGACCTCTACTGAATTCACATCAAACTTGCACCTAATGCTTTTGCATAATTCATTTGTTTTAACTAAATCTGTAAGCTACCTAACATGAAATGCTCTTCCTCTGCAGACCATAATCATAAAACCCCTAGTTAGCTCCCTCTAAGATGGTCATCAGTGCAAAAGTTAAATACCTCTGGACCAATTTCACCTCTGGCCATTCGCCAAGCCATTGAGCCTGATGTCCTTCCACCATATTCTCCAGGTTTAGGTGTTTTAGGAGAAATAAATTCAACAAGCTCCACAATAGTCCTTTCCAAGAGCTCTCTTCTTCTACTTTCTGACAAAGACTTTTGTCTCTGGCAAAAAAAAAAAAAAAAAAAAAGTAAAAAATTCAGAAAAAATGGTATTTGTAATTGTGCTCTAGAGTGACATCAACAGGGAAAAACAGAATTGAAAAAAACAGACTAAAATTTAAAATCTAGACTGACTATTAGAAACATTATTCTTATACCACATACACAGATATAAACCAGACACAACTGCATGGTTATTCAACAGTAGTGCTTCCTCTATGAACTTCCTGTGCACTAACTATGTGGATTTCTTTTAAAACAAGGTTTGTGCTATGTTTTTAATACATTTGCTTGGATGATGAGATGCTTCCATAGAATATTTTATCTCTATTTATATAGAGATATATATTCTGTACCATAGCTGTTTTCAGTATTATTTAGGGGAAAAGGAAGGTAAGTATCATTTTTGGGTCAAATAATTTTTCTCTAACACAGAATGATTTGGTTGGCAACAGTCTTGGTTTTGTGATTAAGCCCAAACAAAAGATTCAGTTCATCTTCGAAGAGTTATTTCACTGTGACTGGTTCTATCACAAACACACTATGACATTTCTATTTTCACCGATGTCAGAAAACTAAGAAAAACTTAGAAAAACTTACTTCCACCTAAATCAGTAGAAAATAAAAAGAATTACATACCATGCTTTCTTTGCCTATATCAGTAAAAAACGGGCATTATTTTGATGCACAACACTGAAAAATTTCATTGGGAGGCTGGTATTTTGCCTGTATGTCAAATATGCAAAGGTGGCATGTAAAGCCTTTTTTCTTTTCTTTTTTTTTTTTTTTTTAACTGGGATAAACTCACACAAGGCTTGAAAATTAAGTTTAACATCGAGTATGTAAATTGTTACACATTATCTTTTTTTTTGTTTTGGTGATCACCCAAGGCATGCACACTCAGCCCACTAGGACCCGAAACTTGAGGCTGATAAGCATTCCAATTATCTCAAAAGCAGTTCTGACCTGAAACAGTTTTGCTATTAGAGATCACAAGAGACATTTCAAGATTGTTGTCTAGAACAAAAAAAAAACAACGTGGAACTGGCTAAAGAGAAGTAAATGCAGAGAAATGATGAGAAACAGCTCCAACTGAACAAATTCCAGATGCCAAATACCAGTTCTAACACAGCAAGGGGGAAAAAAGCCCTCTGCTTGAGTTGATGGATGACAAGCAGTGATTCCAGCAGTGAAACACCAGGCCTTCCTCAATCTAACAGTTGCCTGAACACTTTGGATATGCATTTGCAGTACTGCAGATCTCATTCCAGCTCAGAGGAAATTTGATATGGCTTACCCTATGTTAAGAATACCAATTACAATTTTCTTCAGGCCCCTTTAATGTAGGGGAAACCCAATGTCAGAGGGCATCACCTCCGAAATCAGTGATGCCATGCTGAGAACTGGATGCCCCTTGCTGTGCAGTTGTTTTAACAGTAGCTGAAAAGAAACCTGTTAAAGAACAGTGCTTCAACATGAAAAGGCTTCTGAAAACAGACCTCTTTATGTACAATACAAGAAATTAGTGAGCTCCACAGCTATACACAGTACAAGTATGCTAATTCTTGCCACCTGCAGACTCTGGCATAGAAATGCCAGCAGCATGCAAGGCATGCATAATGCTTAGACTCCTCAGAGATCAACACTGCCTGTGCTGGGAAAACCTGTAACTACATTTCCTACCAATGACATTGTCATGAATAGCATCCATGTGCTGAAATGGATTTCAAGAACTCTGTTGCCAAGTGCCATGGCTCAAACTTTGTGCTTCTGGTTTTTTTCTTTTTTTTTTTTTTTTCCCCCTGAGTTATTACCCTCTACATATATGCTCAGCCCCATCTTTGTTTGGCAGACAAAGGGAATGAGAAGGAAGAGGAATTGTGAATTGCACCTTTAAAATCAATTCTGTATTGAGTTGTGCTGCTGATGCCTTCTGAAGGACTGTGCTTTCAGGAGACCAATAACCTATTGTCTAAGCGGACCCACTGCTAGGTTTGAGATAATTTGAGGGCAGAAACTGAATTTTAAACCTTTGACAAGGAATAGTGGATCATCTCACATTAATCACCATGAAATGCTTGCAATTCAACCTAAATTACTAGTTTTCCTAGTAAGAGTTGACCTGGCTTTAACTCTAGCCCTTCACAATCACTACCAAAAAACTGGGGCCTGGAGAAAACAAAAAAATAATTTGCTTCCCTGTCCCACCATCCCATTTTCAATGAAACCTGTGGAAAGTTCAGGGTCCTCTCCCCACTTTCTATAGGGGTAACATACAAGGGACTGTAATATGACAGTGACCATACAAAGTATGAAAAAATTTGTGAAAAAAATTTGTAGTCAGTGTGCTATGGTACTACAGAGTAACATCAGATGGTGGGTAGCCCAGAGGCTACACACCCATTTAGGAATGCCTGACCCAGATAAAATACATATGATATTTTTGAAAAGTAAAACAGTGTACTGAGGAGATTAAATTATCCCTGTCTGTTATCCATTTAACAGCAAGCCACTCAATATGCTTTGAACCGTTGTGTGGTCTCTGCTTGGCAATTAAACAGACACACAGAGAAATAATGGCCACAGCCACTGCTCTTTATGCAGGAAAGAGCAGTAATGACCCCTCAAATCCATTTTTGCTAACACTGCAGTACAGGTGATAATGTATACTGTATGCCATGCTTCTCTTTAATTGTAACTTAGAAGCATTGAGCTTAAAAAACACAGTTTTGGAGCTTTGCATCAAACAACACAAAGACTATAATCTGTCCTAGAGTGGAGCCAGCCTCTAGGAGTTGATGGGAAAAGGGAAGGTTAGTGGAAGCCTCTGTGTCAGTTATCAGCTGAATAGGCTGAAGTGAAAGAAACCATATGAGCTGAAGTGGAGACTTGTGACTGAACGGAGTAATGAAAACCTGCTACAAGACATCTTGATAGTCCCAGGGATGAGCTGCCTTAGTCCTCTGTGACTACACTCCGATTAGCCTTGTCCAGAGCCTTAGTGCCATGTGACTAACTTTTCACTGCTGACAAAATGATTTCAAGCCCTGACCTCAAACATGAGCCCAACTCAATTCTTCACCCTCTTAGTGTGTGGCTATAACTCTGAAGCCAGTAGGCCCCTATAAAGGCATAATCTGTTTATTAAAGGATCAGCTGTATACTGCCACTGGAACTACAGTTCCCACGCACAGGAATAGCAGCCCTGTAAGGAAGTGAGGACAAAACAGAACCCCCCAGGTAGTTCAAGGTTTTACAATATTCTAGTATACTGAATCAAGCTAAGTTCATCCTGTTCCAAGTGTGGAGTGGAAAAAAGCTTAGCAGAGAGGTTCTGCAACTATGACACACAGGTCTAAATGGCTCCATGTCTTTTGGGCATGTTAAGCATGAACAGCACATATATATGTGACTGAGTCAAAGCTCTGCTGATGGTATCAATGCTTTTTCAAAGTCTTGGAAAGCAAACAATTTCTCACGCTTCCTACAGCTTGTAAAAAGTCACAAAAAGCAAATTAAGCCTACATTTCTTACAACTGTAAATGCTACTGTTTTCAAGTCATAGCATTATTGACGTGGAAAACACTCAGCCACCCTCAAGGAGTCCACATAGTTAGAAAGGAGTTGCAGTTTACACCCAGCATCTGTTGATATACAAGTCTATTCCAAAGTCACTAAGAAGAATAACACATACATATATGTCTGTGTAATAGGTAATATGATAATCTGTTTGCATACCATTCTTTATCTTATTTCCCATAAGTTCAGCACTGCATCTGATTCTTATGTATTCATGTTAAAATGCATAGTTAATGGCATTTTTTATATACATAGTGCATGGACACTCCTACCAGGTTACCAAATGCATTCCTTTGATCAAGGACTTCACATTCTGCAGATGCTTGAGTTTCACTTCAATAAATCCACTTAAGAAAAGCTTCATACCGTTCTATTTAGTGCATTAATTGTCTCACGTAGCGTTGCTTCGCTGAGTGCTGTCCTTCTAGAGAGTACTTCTTCATGTTTACAGCTGTATCTCCAGGTGACGTCAACAACCTCAAGCACAAGTTGAAGAAGAAAGTAAGGCAACCAAAATTCTGATGTATCTTGCTTCATATTTAAAGAGGCTAGTTTTTTTATTATTAGCATCATTACTCCTACCTCATCTTTGGAGAATGCGATAATGTAGGAGAGCTTCTTTCCCCACCCAGTTTCATAGAGAAGAGGCTTATCACAGACATTTTCACAGGGATCACAGTGAAGCCATCTTTTCTGAGATAAAGAATATACCTCAGTCCACACATGATCTGTGTAATAAAGGCCAAGAATACACAGTGAGTTATAAGGATAGAGCATCTCTTCTAATCTTGAAGAATCTTTTAACTTTTTCCAATTTATCAAACAAAGGAACAGGTGCAAGAACAAGTTTGCTGTACATGTACTTTCAGAAACGTTACCAGAGCTTTCTCTTTCTATCTCAGGATCCCAGTCCCTTAGATTCAGTGAAAGACTGTATCATTCTCAAGTTAGTTATCCAACCCTACTTGCAGGAGTGTATTTCATCTCATCAGGCAGGACAGAAAATTGAATGTATACTGTCTTCGTTAGCTGAAATGCATAGCTGTACATGCTGCCTTGATGACTAATATAATCTGAGAAACATAAAATACATAGGTTCATTTTGCATAGGTTTATATTAACATTACAATAGTCTAGAACACTGATACCTGTATAGTCCCAGACATATCTCGCTTCAAACCCTACAGCTCTGCAACACAGTGTAAAACAGTTTGCCCACTCGCCACAGCGTCCACGTCTGGTTTCCAGAAGTTTTTCAGGGTTGTTGTACCTACAGGAGAAAAGCAAAACAAGAATAACTGAAAATACATTTCACCTTTCGGAAATCTTTACATCACAACTGTTCTTCTGATGATTTGAACAGATTTCAGTACCCATCAGTCCACAGATGATAACAGAAGTGATCACCGTACTCAAAACAAGTCTGAGCAGGATGTTACTTCAGCTCACGTGACTCCATCATGTTTATAGCAGCATTAAAATGAATCTTGTTTTTCAAGTTTTTAAAATTGATTTAGACGTTTTAAAATATGATTTTTGTACCGTGGTCCTTTTGATAGTTGGCAAAAATAACCCAAAGATTGGATATTTGCTCTTTTGCTACAGACTCAAAGATGTGCATTACACTGTGATTTTCCACAGAAGTGAAAGTTTTCCCTGCAATAACAAAACATTACCTACGCATGGTTGGCAATGTAAACATATCTTATTTAGAAGCTTCATCAAATTAACAGTAAAAAAAAAAAAGTTAAATTAGACAAGTATTCAGAAAAAGGCCCCATAGCAGAAAGCAATATATTGTTTTTAATCTGATCATGTAGGGAAATTGCTGGTTCATCAACCATTCTATCATCATATTTAAAACAGCTTCACTAATCTTTCAACTAACAACTTATCACTTATTCGCAAAATGCATAAATGCAAAGCTATTTCTTGAAAGACAAGAAAAAAGACAAAGGAGACCTCTGTGTGCTCACCTTGGGAATCTATTAGAGAACTGACACTGGTTGCAGTAGTGGTTTTCCACTCGACTGGCATTCCACCTTACATCATCCGCAGTAGGCAACAGGTAGTCACTTTTAGGCTCTGTCTGCCCACCACACCTGCTGCAGGGAAGACTATTTACCCAGTGAAAAAAGTCAGTCTTAAACCAGTCCAAAAGCTCCAACAATAGGAAGTCCTCTTCGTTCACATGTGCACCTGTAAAATTTATACAACACCAAGTTAGTTCATATAGAAAAGTAATTTAGTTGAACTTGACAGTATCTATGCAAATCAGCATCTCTGGGCCTTTATGATATATATTTTATATGTACTTCTAAAATATAAAAATTACATTAAACAAGCTTCATAATAATAATACTTAAGCACATAAAAAGTACCTAAAAAACCAAAATTTAAACTGTCAAGACTGAATAAGGTCAAACTCAAAACCAAAAAACTGCACTCCTAAACACTACAGCTACAACAAGAATAAGAAGTTGCTCAGAAAAACAAGTCAGATATACATTGAAGCCTGGTGAAGTTTCTCAAGCCCCTCATACCTTTCTAGGGCTTTAGGAGAGTGTTAGCTCTTTTTTTGCTCCTAAATATTATTTTCTTATTCTTAGCTATTAAACCAGGAATAACAATTGCTTTGATTTCAAAATCCTGAAGAACCAGATGCTGGCAGCAATCTAGACAACCAGTTATAATAGGAACAGACTTTCTACAAACACAGCTTAATTATTGTAGAATATATGTATATACTATGCAAACAAATTGAGTTTTTTCTAAATTCAGCAAACAAACACCTTTCTTAGCTTATTCAAAGTAGACACAAAATGTCTTTAATTTTCTGCTCTAGCTGATTTCACCACACCAAACGCGTCTGGCCCGTTTTCCTGTTCACAACACATGTTAGAATCTACTCAAATGCTGTCACTGTTCTGACACCTGGAAACAGCCCCACTTTACCTAAATAAAAAAGGTGAAAATCCAGTCTTTCGGGAGAGATCCATCCCTTTAAACTTCTTGGAATCTTTATATGCACATTATGCTCCAGTGCCCATAGAGATACTCTTCTTTTTCAGATAAATAAACATTCAAATAAGTCCCCCTGTCAACTCTATCATCACTGAAAACACAGGTATTAATACCTGACTATTTTTATGCACCACAGCTTTCTTCTTGTCACAGTGAAGACAGGTTTGACTAATGAATATTAACAGACAAAATGAATGTACAAAAATGCTGCTTAAAGAAAGTTGAAAGCAGTTGCACTAAATTTGTGCATGAGCTCCTTTGTCAGGATGGTGAAGAAAGACTAGGTAAGATGTGCGTTTTACTTATTTAAGCCGAGTTCACGCTTTGCTCTGAAGCTGCAGTGGTCTTTGATACAAAATACCCTGTAGGGGCTGTAACACTATTAAACACACATCGCCAAGACTGTGAAGTGCATGGGAAGAGATCCTCTGTTAACCAAAGCAGAGACACCTGATTTCTAATTACAGTAACATTTCCATTTTTACTTATGTATGTCAAAACCCTTTGTGCTGCAACACTCAGACAAGGGCTTACTGCTTACAAAATGGATATGCTTGTATAGTCGAACTTTCTGCTAAAAGCTGAACAATAAGATTTTAAGCACAGGCCACATTCTCTTTTTCTGGATAACATTCAAACTAGAACCCATCTATGAAAATATGACTGCTATGATACAAAAATTCTTCTCTTGATTCATAAAATAAATCCTTCATTGAAACATCACATGGGAACAATGACAAATGTGATTTATTTGAACAGGAAACAGTTGGCTGTGATACACAGCTATTTTTCACTGTGCAGTCTATCATCCTAATTGAATGTGACAAAGAGTAAAACAACCAAATCCATACTTCTGATCAAATGACCATCATCTTCCTAGCATACTCTTTATTAGGCAAAAATTATTACTATACATTGTAAAGCAAGTCCTAAAAACAAGTGTCCTGTAGCATTAAGTAGTTATTCCCACAGGTGGCAGTCAATGCAGCAGTACAAACAAAACAAAGAAGCTGAAAGGGACAACTACCCATACATCTCTTACACAGTCCGTTCCCAAATGAATTTTCTTTAAAGCTCTTAAAAAAATACTTTCAAGCTGTCAGAATCCAAAACAGTGAAATTCCATCTCTTCCTCTTTATTTGTATCTGAATTAAGGTCTAGAAGCTATTTTGAATAGATCGGCTTGATGGCTTGGGAAGCACCTGGAAACACTATCCTACTCCTTCCTTCCCCTTTTTAAACAACGTGCACAGCAGTATTAGAACAGAGTCTATGAGGTATGGTCATCTTTTTTTTTTTTTTGCTTCTTGAAGGAATTTAATAGTTGTCATTTATTACTGCTAAGTCTCTTTTCTCCATTGCATGCTGAATGAGTATGCTTAGTACTTGTCCATGTAGTTTCTTACTTCCTAGTACAGTTTTATAAGAAAACAAAAACTACAAAGAAAATCCACTATGAAAAAATTCCCTAATGCCAAAGGCACAATTACATATTACCACGTGGCTTTATGAGACATCACAAAGTAATTTATAAAAAAGCATGGGATGAGATTATTTCTGGTTTGCAAACCAAGAGCACTCCCATAAAGTTAACAGAATTGCTTCAAAGAGTCTTCTATCAAAGATTCACAGTGAGAAGGATTTTTTTTGTTTAAAGATGGTCTTGGAATTGTTTTTTTTTTTTTTAATATTTATCACATAGAATAATATTTCACTATATCACTGAAACAAATCTAAAACCGTCACCTGAAAATATAAATGTATTGTTTTAACTAAAAACAACTTCATGCATTCAAAACAAATTTGCATTTATGAAGAAAATAAACTTTAGAGACTGATACCACAAGTATTTAGGCCTACATTCCACATCTAGCTCCAAGAGGATGGCATGTGAACAACCCTTTTCATTTAAACATTAGCAAGAAAGGTGATTGTTTATATCAGGTGGCATCTTGGAAATGTCTTGTGCAAAATCTCACTAATATCACTTTAAAAAAGAGAAGTAGTATTTAAAGATTTTATTCTGAATTTAGAACTATAGTACGTACAGGAAAATTGCAAGAATTGACAATTTCAAAATAGTGACTACTCAAACAAACAGTTCCCCTCCTCTTGTTGTACCCATTTCACTCTAAATTCAAGGAACACAACAGCACATGCTCACTCCATTTGTTTCCCCAGCATTGTTTACTACTAATTCAGAAACTAAAACTCAAAAATTTGTGTGAAGCAGTAAAAGACGGATGACAACAGTAAAATAAAAAATAAGAGAAGGACAGAGTAGGAAATTAGAAAGAAGGTAATTCCACCTTAGAAACAGCATTTGGAACCTGCAAACATATGACCAAATACACACAGCCAATACATAGTATGTTTCAAAGCATATTTCTAGTTTCATATACATTATAACCTGGCAGCATTACCTTTGTCCAGTTTTGTAGCATGTGATAGCTTTTTCTGAGCCTTGCTCTTTAATTCCTGAAGGGGAATCGCAGCTAATGCTTTTTGCTGAATAGAAGGATTCTCATACATCAACACAAGATCCTCAAATTTTGTTTGAAGTGTTTTCAAGATATTTGCAGCCTGTAACAGGATTTTCAGTTATAAGACAATTTATGAACTTTCACCTTAAGGCAAAAAACCCAAGCTCTCCTATTTTTAGCTTAAATCAGTCATAATTCTATATTCACACTTACATTATATGTATTTGCAGGTGAAATGCTTATTTGTAAAGACATCA